>CM040172.1:12443937-13892687 GCA_022606695.1 Vaccinium macrocarpon
CCATATAATTAACTTCCATGATCTTGTTTATTAACCAAACTGCCTTAGCCTCATGTAACCAAATCCTATTTATGTTAATGCTTTCAGACGATAAAACAGCTGCAGCAACTATTAAAGAGAAAATTAACACATTTTTTTACTTTTATAAGCAAGGGGTTATCTTCACGTCAGTGAATTGCTTAGATTTCTAGCTATAAAATAATACACAAATTCTTCTTGATAAGAGAAAGAAGAAAAGAAAAAAGTAAAAAAACTGAAGGAAACTTGCAAGAAATTCGAAAAGAGATAAATCATTCCAAACATGTCCGTTTTAATGGCCACTTAGCCAAAAATTCAAAACATTTGACATTTTTAGAAGAAAGGATAAAGAATTTTTGTAATTGAGCATAAAAACAAAAAAAATTTCAAATTTTTAAGGGAAAGGACAAAAAACTTTGCAATCGAATATAAAGACAAAAAAAATTAGTGAAATGTCAATAATTTTTAAAAGTTATAATTTTGTACGAAAAATTAAAAAAAATCAACTCCTCCCTCTTGGCTGACCACCACCCACCTCCGGCGACCACTTCCGGCAACCCAAAAAATTAGTGAGATTTTACTAATTTTTAAAAGTTCTAATTTTCTATAGGAAATTCAAACAAAAATAAACTCCTAGCTCCCATGGACCACTAACCCACCTTTGGCCGACCACTTCAGGTAGCCCAAAAAATTAGTGAGATTTTACTAATTTTTAAAATTTGTAATTTTCTACAAAAAATTAAAAAACGCCTACTACCCCACATTTGGTTGACCACTTCTGGCAACCCAAAAAATTAGTGAGATTTCACTAATTTTTAAAAGTTCTAATTTCGTACAGAAAATTTGAAAAGATGAACTCTTGCCTCCTGGCCGACCACCACTCACCACCGGCCGACCATTTCTGGCGACCCAAAAAATTAGTGAAATGTCACTAATTTTTTAAAATTCTAATATCAAATAGAAAATTCGAAAAAATCAACTCCTACCTCATGCTACCTCCTGCTGACCACTACCCCATCTCTAGCTGACCAATTATGGCGGTCCAAAAACTTAGTGAGATTTCACTAATTTTTAAAAGTTCTAATTTTTTTACCAAAAATTCAAAAAAAAAAAAATCAATTCCCACCTCTAGCTTGTAGCCACTACCACCCCACCTCCGTCTAACCACTTTTGCGTGATTAAAAAAAAACATCACAACAACTTCTTCCTTGAAATTAAAGCTATCAAAGCAAATTCAGATGATTGGACGCCTCTATAGGTTACTTTTTTCTCGAAATTAAAGCTATCAAAGCAAATTCGGATGATTGGAAGCCTCCATTGGTTACTGACACACATAGATCTAAGCAATTTACATGTTTTATTTGATGTTGTCAATATTTTTTTCTTAAAAAAAAAAGGAATATGATTGCATTGGTGTAGTTTGGTGTCGCTTTGTTTAGTAGGGAATTCTATGCAGTTCAGATCTTGTGTGTTTCAAATTGTATACCCAATTTCAGCGTTGTAAAATGTTGCCCTCAAAAGTCAAAAGTAATCTGAAAAGATACACATATAGAGAGGTGATGAACAAATCTTCGATTGGTAGTAGTGGAAGATCCCAATGCCATCGAAATCAACTTGAAGTCTCTGTGAGAAACGAAGAATAAAAAAAAAATAGATAACCAAAATCATTATTTTCAGAATTAAGAAGAGGAAAGTAGAATTGTGAATTTGTAGGGGACAAGGAGTTTTATATGTATTGAACCCATAAAGGGTGTTTCTGTAAAAAAATAAGGAGTGAATGTGTGTCTCGTCCTTTTGCTAAATGAATACTCAAAATAATATCTTTATGTTTGATTGCAAAAACTCCTTGTCATTCTCTTCAAAAAGGCAAAATATAATGCATTTATAACTAATTTTTCCCTTTTTTTAATTATTTTTTTGTTTAGAAGTTAATTTATTAATTTCGGTCATAATTTTTGTCTACCTTTTAAATTTCTCTCGTCAAAATATATTATACCATGTACACTATAAAATTAACAAAAGAATTAAAAAGAGAAATTAAAAAATCAGGTCAAAGCAGGCCTAAATCCATTAAAAATATACAATAATCTAAAATCAAACTGATTACCTACCGCGTGATAAGCTAGCCCTATGTTGCGTAATATTTTGGGACGCCGGATACTGAATGAATTTTTAAGAAAAATTAAATAATTATGTGCCGGGTAAAGACGTGTTCTAAACCGCATATATTCTAATTAAGGCTTGTTGAGAAAAAACATTTAGTATAAATTTTATTATTTATATTTTACACATTGAGTTGATTTTTTACAATGTGTTTTGAATAATTATTGTCACGCCCTCAATTTTATTATCCAAAATACATGTATTATCCACGTAGGATAAATCAAGATCGTACATATCTCCATTGAATAGTCAAAGTCAAGATTACACAAAATAACAAGTCCATATGTCTCTCATCTAAGGGTACCCGAACCCAATTGCTATAGTATCCAAAAATATATAGAGTCATTACATTTATCAAATTGACAAAAGTGAAGAAATAGAAGTTACATGATTATTCCCCAAAAATATAATTAGTATGGAAAGGATAAAATAATTTCATGCATAAGTAAGTTGCATGTCATGCATCCACAATCCAAGCATCCAACTCATGCGTTTTGCCAAGTACCTGAAAATGATTAGGTGAGCTCACAAGCCCAATAGAGAAATGTCTACTAAAACTAAACACAATAAAAATGTCGATGTGAGTTGACAAATGAGAGTTTTAAGCCACATAATAGAACCAATGAGTTTACGGGTGTCCAATGAAGTAAACATGAGTATATAAGTCCTAAGTCATCATCCAAGTGTGTCCAATGTGTACTCGTCACGTGTTCTCTCTTAGAAGTGTCCAATTCGTTCGATGTGCCGTGTCATTAATTTATTCAAGTTAAATATTTCAAAATTCCTCGCGACACGTCCATAGGACAGCTTGAGTATCATTTTGGGCTATCTTCCGACCCCGTATAGTCTTTCCTTTGGCCAAGGCATAATTCTTCGCATCACGCTTATAGGACAGCTCGAGTATCATTTAAGGCTACCTTTTGGTCCCTTATAACAAGTTTCAAGTTCTCATATCAATTCACATTCATTGGTTTTGCACTAGTGTCATCATGTCACTCCTAATCTCAGTTCGTCATTCAAGTTCACGCATTTCGTCAAAGTCGCCTAATTTGCATATAACAAGTGTGTAGTTGCGTGGGTGTCGCGTTAAAACTCAACCCAAGTCACCAATCACGCAAGATAGGTTAGGGACAAATTATTCAATGAGTTTTGAGGTATAAGAGATGATTATGCCAAGTATTAACACAAATAAGCAACCCAAATTGACGAAAACAAGTTTTGGTGAGGTGAAGGGAGGAGTGGATCGATCCACTTTGGTCTGGAGCAAAACAGAAGGTTGTGGATCGATCTAGGTGATGAGTGGATCGATCCACTCTGGTCCAAAACAACATTAGAAGATAGTGGATCGATCTATGCTCAAAGTGGATCGATCCAGAAGCTTTATGCGCAGAATTTTGATAGCAAAACAAAGGGGCTTCCAAAACCAACCCAACCAAGTCCAAATATCAACATCAAAGATTTCATGAGAGCATTGCTTCAACTAAATTACATAGGACATCAACCACAAAATACATCAAACTATAATCAATTTAAAACTAGGAAATATATGGATTTTCAATGGGTTTTCAAGAAATCATAGAGGATTGATCAAATAATGGGTATTATCTACACACCATACACTTTAAAACACTTAGTAATAGTAGAAATCCCCCTACCTCAAGGCTTAGAAGCTTGTAAACAAAGGATGAGCAAGAACCCTAGTTTTCCTTCCAATGCTCCATGCTTGACCGTTCGGGTATCTAATAATTAACTCTAATTTCGTCCCAAGCGCAGGACTATAGACTGGTGCAGCATAATAAATCCGGAAGTACCGGAGTCGAACCACAGAGACGGTCTACGGTGTTTCACTCAAACTATGTCAGCTCTATGTTTGTAATCGGCTCTCAGGTAGCCACCCCTTGCTCAACTGGTTTAATTAATTAACTAATTTAACCTAATTTAATTACTGAACTCTGAATTTAAAAAGGAGAGCGCGGCCGTGGGCACTACGGTGCCGCAACTAGTCTAATTCACATTCACTCGGGCCACAATAATCCAATTAATAGATTTAAAAATATGGAAAGATAATTCCAACAAATGCGCACCGTTGTCACCAATCTCTACGCATTTAAAATTGGTAATGCTTGGTTTTGTTTGCTAGAAAAGTTCCGTATTCAAAAATTGCGCATTAATTGGAGTAATTCGCACCGGGTAGAACGTAAATTAGCACGCCACGGAACACCTTGTCCCGCTGGCGCGCTCGATCGACTACTCACGCATTATTGAAGAAACAACAAAGATAACGCAAACCCTAGATCTAAACATCATGAAACAGTGAAAACGATAACAAAGAATTATACTAAAGATTGTGCAAAGAAATTACCCTTAATTAATTAAGGCAAGCATCAATCCACGCTGAAATCTTGAAAACAAAGTGCTGTCAAGAAAAGCCGAGTCTGCTGTAGCCGAAAACTTCAAAAATACAAAACCTAGGTAAAAGTGCGGACCCTAAAAAAATTTAAAAACAAGAGTATTTATAATAAACCCTAATAAACGTCATCGAAAAATTAAACGAAATTAAGAAACAACCCTCACAAGATAGCCAAAACGGCAACGTTTAGCCTCTTCCCCGATATCCATTCGTAGCGCTACACCTATTTATAGGTAGCGCTACCTCTCTCTGCTAGGGGGTAGGGTTGACCGCTGACCCTCTCGTGGCCGACCGTTGACCTTCTTTTCCTATCACGCTTTTGTAGCGCTACACCTAATTTGGGGTAGCGCTCAAGAACATTCTGTCCAATTTGAGACCCTTTTTAAGCCATCTTGAGCGCTCCAGGGTATTGGGGTAGCGCTCCCGACGAGTTTCGACCACCCCATGCACAACTCACTTGCCTTCAACTTCTGATCGACGTGCATGGCCCCCGAAGAATATTAAAATCGCACTTATGCCCCTCAATTACCTGCAAATTACACTTGCAACACAGAAACACCACATGCACGCATTAATTGGAAAATAAAGCTTAAATCGCATGTAAACTAAGCCAAAACCCCCTAATTGGGCATATACAATAAGCTTCTCGCCCATCACATCCCCCAACTTGAGCGCCAGTCCCTAGTAACGGACGACATAAAAAAAACAACGAAATAACTACAACGACTCAGCAAGGGATACGAGGGTTATGCAACCTGTACGAAGTCAAGTGAACCATTAAAATATAGTCTCATAATTTCCTGCAACTCAGTCACATGCATGCTCCAACAAAGAGTCAAATAATTTCACTCATCAGCAAGATCTAAGATAAAATGCTTTCTCGTGACACAATAACGCTCGTTCTCACCGAAACACTCTACATCCCATGTGAGGCGCCTGGCGATCAACGTGGATTTGAACAAATCACCACGTGCCAGTCAAAACAACGCCAAGATATTCAATGCAAGCTCATGAAACAGGATACCACACATTCACAATCCAAATATCATACATGCATGCGAAAGGGTCAAATAACGTGCATCGGGTCAACTAAGGGCTTTATCAGGCTTGTAATGACCATGTAAATCAAATCCAAAAAGGGAAAAACATGCAAAGGGTGACGGCCTATATAAAAGCTCATGGTCAATCTACCCAGACTGGCCGTCACCAACACAGATAAACACAAACACAATCACATAGAAATAACCAAAGGTTTATCATCCTACAGAACCAAAATAAAACAACCAATGTTTGACACAACCACCACGTGCCACATACGGTCACACCAATCGACATAAAACGAAAAAACAAAATGAAATAGTCTCCAACAACTCAAACATAAGAAATAATAAAAATAAATGCAACACCACCAACTAAGCCACGTCCAACCCGTGTCCAACTCCGAGCTCAATCATCTCCTCCTCCAAATTCAGCATCAGACTGCTCATCCTCCAATGGTGGATCCGCAAAGTCATCACTCACCTCCAAATCCGGCCACTGCCTAGGCTGGAAAGGTCCCGGATTCTGCCCCGAAAGCCGTGCCTCCAAGTGGCGCTGCCTATCTGCTAAATCTGTCTGGTTCCGAATTATCTGCTCCTGCCCCCTCTTCAACTTCCTGTGGCTCTTTGCCACACCCGCCAAACACCCAAATATCTTCTCGAGCCAAGTCTTAGTGCTGGCGCTAGCAGGTGGCGGAGTGAGCATCGACCCCTCGGCGGCTCTGACCTGAGCCCTACTACGAGTGAGAATGGAGGAATCCATATCCTTAGGATTCAACGGGTCATTGCTCAGGTATTTTCGAGCCAAGGCCACCCTACTTCTTAAAATCTTACTTATCAAGCATGGGAATGGCATTCTCAGTGAGGTGGGGGCATCCCTAAAGTCACACATCTGCCCAAAAGCAAATAGGGCCCAATCACATACGGTATCAGCGGACATGAACACAAACATCAAATTCCCCACATACTTCTGGGGTGCACCCTCCTTACCCCTAGGATACAAGTTATAACAAACCACCTGATTCATGAATCGATAATCCTGCGTAAGCCTACCGGGCCAATGAGGAATCCTGGCATTCCTACGGTCACCGTACAAGTGGCGGTTCACCTCATCATCATTAAAAGCCGACTCCGGCTTAGGGTAAGTCGTGGGCCCCGTAGGCCTCACATAGCCCCATGCAAGGGCTATCTCACTAGCATCAATAAAAACAGGAGCATTACCAATTTTGGACGTAATCCGAGCACAAGGGTCCATAAAAAGTACCCAAAATTCGGGGTAACCATATTCTTATAAAATTCTTCAACTAATGCAGTAGATATAACCGGGATTAGGTTCAAACCAAAACCCATACCTTGATCCCGGGATGGCTGAAACTTAAAAAATCGTTGGGCCACAACCCATCCTCTATGATATGCCGTTCATTCTTCACCCCCTGTTTTGATTGAAGCCTCCCACTTGGCTTGGTTATCCCTCTCAATTTGCTCCCGGTCTCTACGCTTGGCCCGCCCGGATAAACTTCCTCTACATCACCGGAGGGCCCCAAGAATGCTTTTCCCTTCCCAATGTGTTGCCTTTTGGATGTCATAACTCAATGGTTTTTGGGGAAAAATTTGGGTTTATGGGTTTTCTGATCTGGAGATTGTAGCGGGTTAGAGGGAATTTGGTTTGGATAGAAAGGTAGAGGAGGTTGAGAGGAGTGTTTTTGTAAATTTTGGTGAAGATTGGTGAAGTTTTGAAGGAGATATGAAGGTTAAAAGGTTAGGGTTTTGGTGGTTATGGAGGTTTGGATCGGAGGGAGAAGAAGAAGAATGGAGAAAGTGGGAAAAAGTGGGAGAAAGAGAGAGAGAGAGGGCGGTTTATTTTTTCCGCATGACAAAAGACGGGGGCGCTTACACCATTTTTGGTGTAAGCGCTCTGATGACGCCGCTTTTTTTTTTTTAAGCAATTTCTTCTCTCTCTTCTATAGGGGCTTTTATTTGGTGGGTACAAAATTTGGTTTTTTTTTTTTTTTTTTTTTAGGTTGGGGTTTATGGTTAAAGGTTACTTTTGAGATCATGGCATCCACAAGCAAACATTAATTAATCCCAAACAACAATACTCCTGATTGAGGTCTTCTACAATTAAATACAGAGTTGGACCACCAGAACATCACTCCACCCAAACACCGGTTTCCTAAGTTTTGACACAGGAACTGACACAACTGTTTGACAAAGGGTCAAAGGAATATATTTAGTGGTATAATCATGCAAAAATGGCCTTATTTCATCCCCTAAACACGTCATCGACCCTCTCACATGCATATGAAACATTCACATCATGATATGTGATACAAACGCCTACTATTTTATGCAAGTGCGGAAAGTGAAGAACAATGAACATGGGATGCCTTAAGGAATTACTGTGCACAACGTGAAAACACCTACTCAGACTTGCCTATGGCGTGAAAAATATTCAACATGGATGTCGGATATATGCATGTGAACAAGTTAAACAGGCAATTAACGAGACAAAAATCTAGCATACTCATCTAACTCATACAAACAAGCATAACGAACGTATCCCCAGACTCAGAAATTAACCAAAAATTAAAAATTCAAACAAATCAAAACGACCCCTAAAACTACTAAAGAACGCCAAACAAATCAAAAAACTTGTACAAAGTACACCCCTTCCCCAACTTGAAATTTGCTCTCGCCCTCGAAAGGGGAAGACAAAACATCAAAAGAGAAATCAAAGATAAAGGGAAAGAAATGGACCGATTTAATGGCGACCAACCATCATGACCCCTACCCGATGTATGGGGAATTTTAAGGCCATCGCCGCTTTTTAAAATTGGTACTGCTTCCAGGATTTGCTCCTTCGGACCCATAGAGGTCCACAGCTAGTCACACAGGGCCGCGTCGAAGCTTTATAGGACTAACAACCGCCACATTTCGTGGCACCCCTGCTTGAGGCTCCTGAATGCCGCACTCACTCCGACGGAGAGGCCCAAACTACCAAGGCTGGTGTGGTAGCATGCTCGTCCTGCAAAAGGCTTAAAAACAACTACCTACTAGGCAAAGAAATGACATTAGTACCGCCTCGCCAGTAGTGGAAGCTCGGCCACAATAAAGAATAAGAAATATAAAAGAACACCACTCACAAATCAAAAAGAAAAAAAAAGAAACACCACCACTTTCGACACGTGAAAGGTACGAGTACTACTTTTCTCCCTAATTTCTCACTTAAATTTGTGTAGAGAAGGTCATCATAACAATCCCGGGTAAGTCATGACTCAACAGGGTAAATCACTCAAAGGTTTCTCCTTAAAAGAGATCGTGAGCCAATCGCCTTTTTATGACTATCCGAGACAAAGCAATAAGATTGTTAGAAACCCGATACACAAATTCAAGGCTAGAAATTAGGTGGCTATACTAGACCATCTTTCCTTTTTATTTATTTATTTATTTATTTTTTAATGTAAAACAAACAAGAATAAACATAAATTATGAAAAATGAAGTAAAACTAAAAGAAACGCAAAATTTGCCCTTACTAACCGGAGTTGGGTACACGATCCTTATTTAAACAAATGGGGCAAAGCTATGAGAACCCAAGTCAATGATGGGTACCCCTATCGCTAGGGGCGGGTCCACACTCAATTAAGAGCATGGTACGCCGTAAGCTACCCGTGGGACCCGGCCGAAAAAGCCTAAATCGGGTCGTCCGAATAAAACAGGATCGACCAACTCCTCATCGTGTTCTCCTACTTCCTAAAAATTCCAAAATGGTTTCCCCGGGCTGCCCATTAACTTTAAACACATTACTATCCTTCAATCACGAACATCAATCGAACCATTTGGATGCACTTGCATCACAACATAGGGACCTTCCCAACGGGATCTCAACTTACCAGAAATAAATGGAGACGCCAATTGTAAAGCAACACTTTCCTCACCCACGCCAAAGGTTTTCTTATTTGAATATTCCTATCATGATACGCTTTTACCTTAGCTTTGTAAATACTGGCATTTTCAAACGCGTCGTTCCTAAGCTCCTCGAGCTCACATAACTGCAACTTCCTATGCGCACCTACCATATCTAGACTCGAATTGATTTCCTGAATGGCCCAATAGGCCTTCTTTTCTAACTCAATCGCGGTGTGGCGTGCCTTACCAAAAACAAGCCGATAGGGTGAAGCACCCAACACGGTCTTATAAGCAGTACGGTAGGCCCACAACGCATTATTTAACCTGATTGACCAATCCTTCCTAGTCACACCTACAGTTTTCTCCAATATACGCTTAATCTCTCGATTCGCTAACTCGGCCTGCCCATTAGTTTGGGGGTGGTACGAAGTGGACACCTTGTGAGTGACTCTATACTCCCCCATTAGCTTTTCGAACGACCAGGCTTCGTGGAAGTCGTGTTCTCGATCGGAGATAATGGCGCGTGGCACGCCAAATCTCGACAAAATATTAGACTTAATGAACTCTAGCACGACTCGAGACTCCATAGATTTAGTGGGTATCGCCTCCACCCACTTGGACACATAGTCCACCGCAACTAAGATATACTCATACCCATGCGACATAGGTAATGGACCCATAAAGTCAATGCCCCAACAATCAAAAACCTCTAGCACAAGAATGGGTCGGAGGGGCATCTCCTGACGTGAAGACAATTTGCCAAGCTTTTGGCAACGGTCACATGACCTACAAAACGCATGAACGAGCTTAAACATATCAGGCCACCAGAATCCACACTGTAAAATTTTGGCGGTGGTCTTCTTCGCAGAGAAGTGACCACCGCGCCTGCTATGACGTAAACCCTATAATCCCCTTCGATCGGACTCGGGACACACCTACGCACAATAACAGTCCGCCTGAAGTGCTTAAACAAATATGGGTCATCGAATATATCTTTGCGGGACACTCCTCAAAAATCGTTTTGCTTCTCTTGGGTAGACCACGGGGAGAATGCCTCGCTACCAAATAATTGGCAATGTCGATACCACGGGCACTCATTAGCGGCGAACAACCGCTCATCCCGAAAAGAATCTCTAATGGGAAGATTCGGGTGGGGTCCTCGAATTCGGGCATTTGAGGCGGATGGTCACCACTACGTTCTCGACCCCCTTTTATCCTGATAATCGGTGGAATTCTTGCAACAAATGTAATCCACTTGAATGAGGCGAAGCTTTAGCCCCTGCTAGTCATTAAGTACTTGAGGCCGCATGATCGGTAAAAACCGTAATCTGCGAACCCACTAGGTAGGACCGAAACTTATCTAACGCAAACACCACCGCTAACAACTCCTTTTCGGTGGTGGTGTAGTTCATCTGCGCCTCATTCAAGGTCTTACTGGCATAATATATCACACACGGCCTTTCCTCTCCTCCGCCTAAAAAACGACTCCATGCATAGTCGGAGCATCACACATAAGCTCAAAGGGAAGACTCGGGGACCGGGGATCGCATAATCGGGCGGAGTTGTGAGACTCGCTTTAACTTTTGGAATGCCCCCTCACAATCATCGGACCACATAAAAACGGGTCGTCCTTTGTCAATAGCCGACACAAAATCCGGACGGGAGATAGCACTAAAGTCCTTAATGAATCGCCCGGTAAAACCAAATGTGTCCCGTAAACTAACGCACATCCTTAATAGACTTAGGTGTTGGGAGATTTCGATTAAATCAATTTTGGCCTTATCCACCTCAATACCCTTAGAGGACACAATGTGTCCCAACACGATTCCCTGGGTAACCATGAAGTGGCATTTCTCCCAATTAAGCACCAAGTGCTTCTCCTCACATCTCTCAGAAAACCTTTCCCAAATTTTCGAGGCATCCATCGAATGAATCTTCAAAACCGAAAAATCATCCATGAACACCTCTACTATCCTTTCCACCATATCACTAAAGATCCCCATCATGCACACTGAAAAGGTACGGTAGCGCATTGCACAACCCAAAGGGCATGCGATGGTATGCATAAGTTCCATAAGGACGGTGAAAGTGGTCTTTTCCTGTCCTCTAAAGCAACCTCAATGCTGCTATATCCCCAATAACCATCCAAAAAGCAATAAAATGCCCGACCCGCCACCCTCTAAAAATCGATCAATGAAAGGAAGAGGAAAATGGTCTTTCCGGTGCTCGCATTGAGCTTCCTGTAGTCGATGCAAACTCTCCATCCCGTGGGAACTCGGTCCAAGACTAAAACTCCCTCGCCGCTGGTCACGACGGTCCACCCCCGCCTTCTTAGGCACTACTTGCACGGGGCTCACCCACTCACTATGGGCAACCGGGTAGATGATCCCCGCCTCCCAACAACTTAAGCACCTCGGCCCCCAACCACGCCTTTCATGTTTGGGGTTAAGACGCCACCGAGGTTGCCTAGAAGGCTTAACACTTTCCTCAAGAATAATGCGGTGTGTACACACCGTTGGGCTTATACCATGCAAGTCCGCGAATGGTCCGATGTCATCGCCCCACAGGCTCTCTCAATAAATCTAGCAATTTCCTCTTTGATCTTCCTCGAGGGTCGAGGAGATCACAACCGATAGGTATCATTGCCTTGCAAAAAGGCATACTTAAAGCGTGTCCTAGAGGGTTTTAACTCGTCTAGGCGGCCGGAAGATGATAGCGGAAGAACCTTGAAGGAGGGTCGCTTCAATGGTTCAAACATAGGGTCATGAGTGACCCCACACAATTTCTCACAAGACTCCTCAAAATCTAACAACTCTGACAAGTTCATAGCCTCTGCTGAATCCAAAAATGATATTTCCTCGGAGGTAAGGGCAACCTCCAAGGGGTCCTTGTACAGGACCGTATCGATATGCTCCTGGACTAACGTGTCAATCAGACACAACCCCTCGAACTCTTCACCATCATCCTCCCAACGTTATTGACCTTTGAACACATCCACCTCCATTCTTTCCTCCCGACGGATAACCGGGCGTTGCCGGTTTGCAATTCATCCGCAATACATTGGAGGTGGCTAGGAAAGGCCGCCCTAAGATGATGGGGGTCTTCTCTAAAGATTCACGACCGGGACTAATGTCCAAAACAATGAAATCAGCGGGGAATTGAAACTCCCCTACCCGGATCAACACATCCTCTACCACTCCCTTGGGCACTCTAATACTCCGGTCAGCTAACTGTAGCGTGACTGGAGTCTCACTAAGGTCGCCTAGGCCCAATCTCAAATATGCTGAATAAGGGAGCAAATTCACACTTGCTCCCAAATCCAACAATGCCTTATCAAAATTTTGACCTGCTATGGCTATGGGAATGGTGGGACACCACGGATCCTTGCACTTGGCGGGAATCTCGGGCCTGCTTGCGAATGGAGCTCACTTGCTCCGTCGTAACCACGTTGTTCACGACTCTTTGCGCTTTGGTGTGCATAGGTCCTTTAATACCTTAGCACACGAGGAAAGGATTCAATCGCTTCCATCGGGGTGATGGGGAATTGAATCTTCTTGAACAACTCAATCATTTTATTGTTCATGCTTGGCTTAGGTCTCACCGCCAGGTCTTTGGGAAATGGAGCTAACGGTCTTCTTTGGTGGCGTTTGAGTCATAGGGGGCCGCGGCAAAGAGCTCCCCACCCTCGTGTGACTCCTCTCTCTCAACTACTTCCTCCCGAGGCACCTCAGCAGTATCAATAATGACCTCAGGCTCAATAACTGGCTCCAAGGGTGGAGCCTGTCTCTGTGTTGGCTGAATAGTCTTATCAATGGTTTTCCCACTCCTCAGAATGGTGACTGCCTTAGCCTCTTCCTGATTTTGCCCTTGGATATTGGGGCTTGAATTTCCCACAAAATGGGCACCGCGACTACCACCCGGGCCGAAACCTACCCTTTTCCCCGCTGCATTTGGTGATCACCGCTAGCGAGTTGGGTCATTTGGGCCGTAGTGGCCCCAATTTGCTGCCTCGGTGTCGGGCCTCAAACGTAGTTTGAGACTGCATGAGGGAATTCATGGAATCCTCAAAACGGGTGGTGCGCCTCAGGTGATAACCTGGGGCTACCACGGAGTGGATGGACCTCCCCTCTACCTTGTCAGAATTGGTAATTGTAAGGAAATGACTTGGCCCTGGCGGGTGCCTAGGTACCGGGATTGATGGAATCTGCTATTGCGGAGGTGGCGCAGGAGTTGCGCTTGACCTCCACCGTGGGTTTTGATCCCCACCCCCAAAGTTAGGGTGGTCTCTCCATCCCGGATTATAAGTATTGGAGTATGGGTCCCAATTCCTTACAACATTTACCTCTTCCTGAGTATTCTCACTTGCTCCCTTAGCAGCTAAAAATCCGGGGCATGCAGTTGCAATGTGCCCCTTACACTCACACCACACGCAGACTTCCTCTATAATTCCTCATGCAATCGGGCGAAATCCCGCCTAACTTCTAATTCTTCTAGCTTTTGTCGCGATCTTTTTAGACACGGGCTTGGAGTCGCCGGTCTCGTAAGGTAACGGGATAACATTGGACCCGTAAGGTCCGCATCGATCAAAATCGAGGGGTTCTAACGCCCTCCCCTATCTAGGAGGTCATCCAAAAAATCCCAACCCTCATCCGGTTTTTTTGGACAAGAAGTCGCCCCCTTACATGAATACTCTATATCTTTGGATTGTCTCAAATAGTTGAGACCTGTGGAAAAATTCGACCAACTGTATCTTTTCAAAACCAGGGTGTGGCATTCTTAGGAGCAAATCTTTGAAACGCTCCCATGCCTTCACAAAAGTCTCACCCCTCTCTTGCCTAAAGCCTTGTATCTGACGCCTTAAACTATTAGTTTTAGCCTCAGAAAAATACTTTCTGTAAAACGCGTCACGCACATGTGCCCATGTGGTGAAAGACTGAGGCTTTTGCATTCTAAACCATCTAAGTGCGCCATCTCTTAAAGTGGCCTCAAAACACAGAGGCGGGCATTGTCGTATTGGGTAGTAGGCGCGGGGTTAGCACTAACCCCTCAAATGTCCGCCGCGTGTTAAATGCAGGGGTCATCGACTCTCTCCCATAAAAGTTAGGGGAGACTATTCGTAACACCAGGCTTGGCAGTGAAGGCATTGCGTGCCTCGCGGTGTCTCGCGAGGGAAACATAATCGGCCTGAGGAGTGGTCCTCTCCGATTCAAAAATCTTTGCCTCAAAGAAGGGTGTTGTACTACACGCTTGGTCCCCATATCAAAAGATTACGTTCGGTAATTGACTCATTTCGACTCTAACCCGATCTGACCGGATTACTTAAACTAACCCATTTCGATAGGTAAATCTATATAGAGTCCACTAATGGGAATGGACTCCGAATCGACTCTCTTCGACTCGACGACGAGTTTGAAAACTCGACCGACTCGACCGTTTCTCTATCCTAACCAAAACGATTTGTAATGATCACGGTAATAGAGAGGATCAGGGTTTACGCCGACTCGACTTATCTCTACCCTATGGTGACTCAATTAAAATTTAACAAACCTAAACCTAACACCGCTTTGAACACATCGTCACCATCCCGCAAGAATCGGCCCAAAATGCTTGACCGCTCGGGTATCTAATAATTAACTCTAATTTCGGCCCCAAGCGCAGACTATAGACCTAAGCAAAGATAATAAATCCTAAGTACCTGAGTCGAACCACGAGAGATGGTCTACGTGTTTCCACAAACTATGTCATTTCTATGTTTGTAATCGCTCGTGTAGCCACCCCTTGCTCAACCCGGTTTAATTAATTAACTAATTTAACCTAATTTAATTCTTGAACTCAATTTAAAAAGGAGAGCGCTGCCGTGGGCACTCACGGTGCCGCAACTAGTCTAATTCACATTCACTTTCGGGCCACAATAATCCAATTAATAGATTTAAAAATATGGAAAGATAATTCCAACAAATGCGACCGTTGTCACCAATCTACGCATTTAAAATTGGTAATGCTTGGTTTTGTTTGCTAGAAAAGTTCCGTATTCAAAATTGCGCATTAATTGGAGTAATTCGCACCGAGGTAGAACGTAAATTAGCCCGCCCACGGAACACCTTGTCCCGCTGCCGCACTCGATGCTAACTACTCACGCATTATTGAAGAAACAACAAAAGATAACGCAAAACCCTAGATCTAAACATCATGAAACAAAGAAAACGATAACAAAGAATTATACTAAAGATTGTGCAAAAGAAATTACCCTTAATTAATTAAGGCAAGCATCAATCCACGCTGAAATCTTGAAAACAAAGTGTCACAAGAAAAGCCAAGTCAGAGTAGAAAACTTCAAAAAAATACAAAACCTAGGTAAAAGTGCGGAACCCTAAAAACAAACCTAAAAACAAGAGTATTTATAATAAACCCCTAATAAACGCATTTAAAATTAAACGAAATTAAGAAACAACCCCTCACAAGATAGCCAAAACGCAACGCTTAGCCTTTTCCCCGATATTCATTCTAGTAGCGCTACACCTATTTATAGGTAGCGCTACCTCTCTCTCGCTAGGGGGTAGGGTTGACCGCTGACCCTCTCTCGTTGGTTGACCGCTGACCTTCTTTCTATCAGCGCTTTGTAGCCACACCTAATCTGGGGTAGCCAAGAACATTCTCGGCCCAATTGGAGACCCTTTTAAGCCATCTGAAGCCCCAGGGTATCGGGGTAGCGCCCCGACGAAGTTCGACCACCCCATGCACAACTCACTTGCCTTCAACTTCTGATCGACGTGCATGGCCCCCGAAGAATATTAAAATCGCACTTATGCCCCTCAATTACCTGCAAATTACACTTGCAACACAGAAACACCACATGCACGCATTAATTGGAAAATAAAGCTTAAATCGCATGTAAACTAAGCCAAAACCCCCCTAATTGGGCGCTTATACACAAGCTTCTCGCGCGCCCATCACTCCAACCGAATCTCCACCTTCCGGAATGAAATGAACAATACCCGAGCTTCCAAACATGTGTAGGAGTCTAGTATGTGTGAGGGTTTTGAAGGAATTTGAGGTTTTTGAGTGAAATTTGGGGAGAAGATGAAGAAGATGGAAGAGGGAGTAGAGAGAGAGAGAGAGAGAGAGAGAGAGAGCCGAAGGTTTTTGGGAGATAAGAGTGTGTATGTGTGTGTGTTCAAAATCAGCCACACTCCAAACATAAACACCCCACGTTTACACTTTCACCCCTCATGTTTCTAATATATTATAAAGACACACCAATTGATATGTTCACTCCACATTGACTCCACTTCACTCTATTTTTATTTTCTCAGATTTCCTCAACATTATTTATGAAAATTCATTTAAAAACACATGGGTCCTTATAATTATTTTAAAATATCGGACGGCATGAATTATTTGTATGCAATTCCAAAGTGCGCCCCATACAACCACCCCTAACCTATGTGAGAGAGAAGAGCGGAAGGATGAAATTTTGTTGGCCACAACGACACCGTCTGTAACATACAGCGAGTGTTCCCTGCTACATGGACCCCGCTCCCAATATTTTGCAGCACAGTTGCATCACATGGCTCACATCTGATTCATGCCCTGCTTATTTATTGTTTGAATTTAGTTGAACCAAGATAAACAAATCAATTAATTTTTTGAATTGGTGCACTTACATCTTTCCAACTACTTTTTGTTTGTAGTTTTTGCTTTTAAAAAAATGTCTTGTTAATGCGTGACCCTAAAGCATAGGATAGAAATACATTTATTACCACTATAATTGGGGAATGTAATAATTTCTGTACAGTCATAAATCACCTTTTTACAAAAACTATCTTTTTAAATTCTAGACGAAAATACCTGCTTGACCGTTCGGGTGATTAATAATTAACTAAGATTTCGTCCCAAGCGCAGGACTCTCGACCGGTGTAGCATAATAAATCCGGAAGTACCGGAGTCGAACCACAGAGACGGTCTACGGTGTTTCACTCAAACTATGCCAGCTCTATGTTTGTAATCGGCTCTCAGGTAGCCACCCCTTGATCAATTGAGTTACTTAATTAACTAATTTAGACTAATTTTCACTATTGGACTTTTGAATTTAACAAGGAGAGCACAGCCGTGGGTACTACGGTGTCCGCAGCTAGTCTAATTCACATTCACTCGGGCCACAATTATTTAGTTAATAGATTTTAAAATATGAAAATAGTTTCCAACAGATGCACACCACTCGTCACCAATCTCTGTGCGCATTTGGAATTGGCAATGCCCGGATTCGTTTGCTAGAAAAATTCCGTATTCAAAAACTGCGCATTAATTAAAATGATTCGGCACCGAGGTGGAACATTAATTAGCTTAGCCACGGGACACCTTCGTCCCGCGGCCGCACTCAATGCAACTACTCACTCATTATCGAAAACGCAGCAAAAATAACACAAACCCTAGGTCTAAACATAATTAAACAGTGAAAACGATAATGGAAAATAGTACTGAATATTGAGCAACGGAAATATTCTTGATTAATGGAAGCAAATCATCAAACCATGCTAAGAATCTTGAAAATCAATGTTGAATCCGAGAATATGAGATCTCTAGCCGAAAACTTGAAAGACTAAAAAAAATCTGTCAAAATTCGTGGAACCCTAGAACAGCTTAAAACAAGAGTATTTATATTAAACCCTAATAAACCTACGAAAATTAAACGAAATTCGGAAACAACCCCCGCGCATAGCCAAAACGGCAACGTTTAGAGACTGTCCTTAACCACTCGGTAGCGCTACAGGCATTTCTTGGTAGCGCTACCGCTTTGCCTTCCACCATGGTTCTGACCAAAACGGCACCGTATTAGCATCCGTCCATAATGATTCGGAAGCGCAACACCGAAATATAGGTAGCGCTACCGCTTCATTTAGCGTGTACATTGACCGTTGACTGCTGCATGTGTTGACCGTTGACCTCCTCTTCTAATACGTTTGTAGCGCTACCCCTATTCTTGTGTAGCGCTCAAAAACATTATGTTCATTTTGGGACCCTTTTTAAGCCATCTTGAGCGCTCCAAGGTATTGGGGTAGCGCTCCCGACGAGTTTCGACCACCCCATGCACAATTCACTTGCCTTGAACTTCTGATCAACGTGCATGGCCCTCCACAATATTTCAAATCGCACTTGCGTCCCTCAATTACCTGCAAATCACACTTGCAACACAAAAACACCACATGCACGCATTAATTGAAAAATAAAGCTTAAACCGCATGCAAACTAAGCCAAAACCCCCTACTTGGGCGCTTATACACAAGTTTCTCACGCGCCCATCAATACCCCAGTTTAATATTCTACTATATACTACATCAATTAAAAATGCCACCTACACCTCGAATCCTCTAAATTCGGTTAAGTCTTTTTGTTTTGCATCTATTCTACTACCAATTGTTTTTTTTTTCCTATTAAAAGAAAAACAATATCACAGTTCACATTATCCACTACTTATCATTGGAAGAATATATGTTAAATACCTTTATTCAAAAAAATTCCATACATTAAAGTTCCTCCTTTTCTCTTTTCTGCTTGCTTTATTGTAAAAGTTCTGTTCGTGAGCGTGCATTCTTCTTCACCTTTTTCCCCCCCTTCTCCCTCCGACTCCTGCTTGTGGGATTTGAAAGTGAACGAATTGAGAAATGAATGGAAACAAAATAAAAATGGAGGGGAATGAAAAGTACAAGGGTGCTTTGGTCACACAAATATAAGTTCTTCTCTTATTCCAAAATTTTGTCTAAGTACATTAACTACTTTTACAAATATCAATACACGTGGGTTTAGCTGTTCTTAATTAATTATCACTAGCATATGCCCTTAGGCCACATACTAAAAAAACTCGTTAGAAAATACTAGAAAACTTAGAGAGGTGAGATATTGGCATTGTTAAGGAGTAAGAGAAGAGTATTGTGCATTCTCCAAAGTTCTCTCACTGTTATTCTTTTGTTATTGTGTTGATTTGATTTTCTTATCATCATGATAAATGAAAAATTATTTTGCAGATCAAGAAAAAAAAAAAAACTTAATTCGTCCATCCTAAATTTTTTGTCCTTTTTGAGAATCCGTACATTTTGCACAAAAAAATAATGTATTAGCTTTCATTTTTTTCAAATTTTTTTTCACCGATTTAAAGATCTCATTTGAGTAGAAAAATTGGTGTACATTTATTTTTAAAAAAATGCTCATAAACACGTTATTTTTTGTATGTAAAATGCACGCAATCCACAAGAACTTTCTCAAAAGGGTCAAGCAAATGGAATGGAGGGAGTACATCTTTTAAACCTTGTAGTGTTATGTGATTCCCTTTTATCTTTGGTGGCATGTGATTGTCAGAGTGCAAGAGTGTCAACTTAATTGAAATATTTGCATATTATTCGTCGCTTTGCAGACGATGGTTAGCGCGACAATTCACTTTCTAGACTTTTTCGCTTAGTTGACAAAAAGTTAGCATTATTTTAATTTTTTCTTTTTTACTTTTCTGTAACTTATTTCGAGCGATGGAAGGTCCTTTCTTTTTTTTTTTGAAAAGTCATATAATAACACTTCTTATAGATAACTTGAATAAACATGATTTACAACTTAATCAAGAAATGTCATTATCTCATAATACATCACATAAATAATTGCAAAAAACAAGTTTATTCTAAAAACTCCTTTAGTAGAACACACCCTTAATTTAAATTTGTTACCCCACAACCAAATACTCACTCTGTCCTAAATTGTTGTTCACTCTTTCCTTTTTTGATTTTCCCAAAGCAAATGGTAAATTTACAAAGTTAATTAACAAAAAAAATGGTATTTCTTTCTCTTTTTTGGTACAATTATGTACTCCCTCCGTCCCAATTTCTTAGTTCTTATTTCCATTTTGGGATGTCCCAAAATATGTGTCCCACTTCTAAAAACATCCATCAAAACTAGGTCACTTTCCAATTTTACCCTTAAAAAATACTTTTCTCATCTTAATTGGCTAGTTTATTATCTTTTATTTTATAATGGTTCTTATGATTTTGAAAATTTTGTATAATAAAACTAATTAACATCTATCAAACAAGAACCATATTGAATATGTTTTGACTTTCATATAATAAATTAGCCTCACAAATTTAGTCATAGTAATATTGACTGGAGTTAGGGACAAAATAGAAAAGTTAATACAAAGTTTTCACACCTCTTAAAAACTCACTTCCCCAAAAGAGGCCAAGAAATTGGGACGGAGGGAGTACTATTAATAAAAAGTTGGATTCCCAAAGCAGGAGAAACAATTCGGGATGTAGGGAGTACTTAATTACGGTTTGGAAGTCTAAACACTTGGGAAAAAACAAGACTCCCTCCATCACAAATTGTTACTTTGTTAAGATTTTTGTGTTTAATATGAATCTTGTTTGATATATGTCAATTACTATTATTAAACAAAGTTGTGGAATGACGAAGAAATCATAGATTAGAAATATAAAGGCCATGTTCATTTACAAGTTATGAGCCAGTTTTGATTTTGATGACATTATCATTTCTCTCATTTTTCTCTCTATTTCTCTCCACTTATTACACCTGCTTACATCATCAAAACTAAACTAAAACTCTAAACCAAACACAGCCAAACAAATTTTTGAGTGATACAATACTAAAACATGACCAACAATATGAGACGGTGAGAGTATATCCAATACACTTTTTAACTTCTCGTCTGCAACTTTAACAAATTTTAAACAAAAGCATGCCAATTTCACCTCCTTACGTATTATACGAACTTGCTAAGCTAAGCCTGGAACAAAGGCACTTTCCAAACTACAAATTCAAACGAAAACCAACGACACTTTCCAACCTTATTTGTCGCTATGTAACAGACATGAACAAGAGAAAGGGACTTGTGTTCTGGAATATTTGGTTGGTAGCTAACCATATCTTCTTGTTACTTTTGTTCCCTCCGAAGCATCATCAAAGACGTCGGTCCGGGGTCCACTGCGGCGGAGCTGGGCTAAAAACCGAAGACACCACCCTTGAGTCTAGCAGTTCCGTAATAGGAGTGAAACTAACGCACCTCGGAACTTTGTACTGATTTATTGATGCACCCCTTGATATTGCATAGTCCATCAACTCCTCAAACGTTCCATTTTCCACCACCCTTATCTCAAGCGGCCCGATCGAGTTATCCGCGACTCGGCCTTGTCGATACACCGAGTTAAACGATTCTTCCATGGCCAAACAACACTGCTGTATGACCTCTTTACTAGGCCAGTTAGTCGGGTCCTTGGCCATTAATTCCCAATAAATCACGTAATGCCCGGGGATCGTATTCGCATCGGCATAGCTCGTGTATTCCACGATCCTGGTATCGAATTGTTTTAGCAGTATGGAAGCCTTATCGATGGCCGTTTGCAACTCGGACTCGTCGGTCTTGTCCGCGTCGATACTAAGCAACACGTTCTTCCTCCTTATGAATTTGAACTGGGGTGCCGAGTTGTGGAACCCAGTGACGCGGAGAATGTCACCGACTCGGTACCGACAGAGTCCCGAGTAAGTGGTGATGATGAGCTCGTATTCCTTGCCAACTTCAACGTCGGCTAGGTCGACGAGTTTGGGAGGGGAGTCACGGGAGACGGGAGGCGTCGCGGGGTCGTGAGGGAGGAACTCGAAGTAGGCCATGTTAGGCATGATGGTGTAGGAAACATCGGAGGGTTTGGTCATGGGTTTAAGATTGAGTCCGAAATAGGACTCAGAAGAAGCGTACATTGTACATGGTAGGGGTAATCCTCCGCCGCTAAAGTAATCAAGCGTTGGGATGTATTGAGCCATAGCACCGGTCACGATCACGTCCAGGTACTTTGTGTTGGGCCAAATTCTTGTGATTATGCCCTCCCAATTCTCACCTGCAAAATTAAATTTGCAAAATCATCCTTTAATATTTTAACTCAGTGTTCATTTTGATTTTTTTGTGAATGTTTCTCTAGTTAAAATTAATTGAGCATTCGCATTCTCACCTTGGCATTCCTTGGTGATAAACTCAGCGAGTTGTGGGTTAGGTTTCAGGATATTTCCCATGCACTCCTTAATAGAAGGGTCAGTGATTCGAGGGCTTAGTGTCCCCGTGCTGATGTTCTCGGCGAGCTCTTTCCAATTTAGCTGAAGGAACTTAATAGCCCGAACAAGGCCAGAGGCAAACACGGCACCAATCCGGAGAACTTGTTCGCGCATAATGAGACCGCAAAGCATCTGAGTGTACATGCTTTGAAAAGAGTCGGCACAGAGAATGGCCTCGTTAGGGCTTGTGTAGACGTTGTAAGGGTCAAAGGGCCTTGTCTTGAAATGCTCACTCTTGTAGTAACTAGTGAGGACCGGACGCGCAAGTAGGCCACTGGGGGTCTCAGTTTCGGCCTTAACGAAGAGGAAATACAGGCCCTTTCCCTTGTCCAAGCCCGGAACATAACTGTTGAAAATCGAAATGAATTACAAATGAGAAGAATTTATACATAGGATTAAGAGTAAGAAGTGTAGTTGAGGTACTCACAGGTTCATCACGGGCATGAGAAGGCTGTATAGTAAGGTTCTTCGGTCCATATCTTCATGAATTGTTGGCACGAGTTTTCTTTCCCCAGCAGATGTTCCGGAACTGCAAATTTTCAAATAATTTCATAATTAATGAATCAATTATATTGTACATATAGAATTTCAATGCTTAAACATAAATATGACAATGAAGTGTTATGAAAATCGTTTTTTTTTTTACCGAAAACAAGAAATTTATTAGAAGTTTGACAAATGGTACGTACATCGAGAGAAGAAAATCCAAAGCTTGACAAAGAGTTTCGAAAATTGTTGTTGGGAACCGTTGGTGTTTTAAAATTAAATAAATGAAAGAACCATACATTACTCTTTGATGTATCATTTTGTCTAATATATATCACACACACACACACAAAAACCTATTTGTAAAAGAGCACCCCTTTCCAAAAGAAGCTCGTAATCGTATTTGTGATCACACATTAGCATATATATATATAAGCTTGTAATCGTATTTGTGAATCCATGAAAATTGAAGTGTAGTCGTTAGTTACCTAGTGAGAAACTCGGATATGGGGTGGGAAGAAAAGATGGGAGAGTGGTCACCATTTGCGACACGCATAATATCCGGTTGAATATCCTCGTACGTCACCACCGGAACTTTCGACTTGAAAGTCTCCCTATCCGTCGCTCCACGGAGCCCGAACCGACCGAGATACTCCGTCTCGGCGTTTCGGCTCAGAATCTCTCGCAAAACTCTCTCTTGAACGGCATCGGCGTCCTTTGTCATCTCTTCGATGAATTGAAGTGCCTTCGCATGTTTCTCGCAACCCGATTGGCCTAGTGGTGAAGGCAGACTAGATTCATTGGCCATGATCAAAGGCTAAATTTAGCTTAGCTATCTGCTGGCTTAAACTGATGAAAGATTTTGAAGGGAGCAGTGTGGTTTAAACATTGAGAGCAAGGTGGTTTATATAGGGCAAGAATGCGGTTATTATTTTCAAGAATAATGATATATACACACTCTCTCTATCACACTCTGTCACACCTCCTCTCACATGTGGGGAGACCCATCCTGGGGACCCACTCCACATGTGAGAGGGGTGTGGCAGAGTGTGATAGGGAGAGTGTATTTGTATCATTTTTATATTTTCAAAGCTCTTTACGTTAGTTACCTATCATGGCTTAGATGGATGAATAATAATACGTACAAACACATCATTTTAGTCACACTTTATCATACTCTCACTTACATGTGGTCTCATACCTATATATAAATGAGAGTATGATAAAATATAACTGAAATAGTGTGTCTATATAATTTTTGTGAATGGATATTAGTGGGCGTCACCAGGTTATATTTCTATGGCGTGAGTTGTCGAAATGGGAGGGTACAGTGGGCCCCGACAACACTTTGGTCTTTGGATGTGTTTGAAGAGAGGAGACAAGGTGGGGCCATTATGCAGGCCAGGTCAGTAGATTAGGAGAAATTTTTTTCGTAGATTAGAGTTAATGCAGGCCATTAGTTCTATTAGAGTTAATTTACTCTCTCCCTCCCATTTGAAATGCTCTTTATAGGTATTTGTGTCATTTTCGAACGTCTATATCTTATTATTATTATTTTTTGATTGGTGTCTATATCTTTTTATTAGTAATGTTTTCAAAGTTTTTAAAATTTTTATCTAATAGAATTAATTGAGATCTACCAAATAAGATCCATGTTGCATATTTAATTAATTATAGAATAAAAACTACAAAAGTTTAAAAAAGACACGCATAATTGTAGGGAGCATTTAAATTAGGACGGAGGGAGTACTTTTTTGTTCTTTTGTTGCGACTTGCGAGTCTTGTTTTTGGTTAAACAGGGTGACCCCAAGCGAAATTGACATTAAACATGCTACGTTAGTAAAAGGAAAACGCATTTTATATATATATATATATATATATATATATATATATATATATATATATATATATATATATATATATATATATATATATATATATATATATATATGGTCTATTTGGTTGATCGGATAGGTAAATGAATCAGAACAGACTACAATTCATGGTTGGATTAAATACTTTCAATTCAGATCAAACATGTAGGTGTCTTTAATGTATAATGTATACTCCCTCCATCCCTTTTTAAATGTCCAATATAGGAATATGTGTAATTTCTAATTCCAATAAAATATATTTGTCTATAATTTTACAATAAATTGAGTACTTTAATTTGATGCAAAAACATTTAAAAACATTATATGAATGTAAATTTTCTAATATCCACAAAATACAAGTTTTTCAAAGAGGACAATTTAAAGGAAACAATGAGTATCATACAGTGTCAAATAGTATATATTTTACACTGGGAGTGTGATAGTGTGGGATCGATGACTATTTATCAGGTGACATTATACATCAAATGAATAGGAGAAAGGGGATGAAATTGGTGTGGCTTGAACCCTCACCTATTGTAAGGAGTATAGTGCGTCCATCACTTGGTTGCCACTCAATTGGCCACATGTTTAGGTGATCCAAAAGGCGGACGTGCTGACTTTGTCTCTGTCTCTGTCTCTGTCTCTCTCTCTCTCTCTCTCTCTCTTTATCTAACCCCTCCCCTTCTCTTTCCCATCCTTTTCATCTGTTAGGCTTCTCCTCCTCCCATTGGGCTCTTCATCTCCCCTTCCCTTTCTGCCACCTCCTTCTCTCTCCTTCCCTTTCTCTTTCTCAATCCGCATCCCTTTGGTTTTGTGGTGTTCACGTTTGAGTGGTTTTGGTGGTTGAGGTTTGGGCAGTTTGTTTGGGTATGTTGGGGATTGGAGGCGTGGTGGGTTGGGTTTTGATTTCTGTTTTTGTAGGGCATTGGTGATGACGGCGGTTGGCGGTGGTGATTGGTGGTGGAAGGCGTGGTGGTGCTGAGATGCGTTCGGGGGTTTGGCCTAATGTGGAGGGGCAATCAATCCGTTCTTCAGGTCAAAAACATGGGCTTGTTCCCTAGGTTCTAGCAATAGGGTAGCAATAGGGTGTCAGTGACTCATCTTTACAGGTGGACGTGATTGATGATTGTGGCGTGGCGGTGGTGGCGCTATGGGCGTTGTTGCTGTTGCTAGGGTTTCTTTGTATTGGGCTTGGCCCATTCTATTTGGTGATTATGTAATGTAATATTTGGGTATGTTTGGACCCATGGGGTGTCGGGTTTCAGCCTTGGCTTTCTCGATAGCCAATCATTGGGAAGGGTCTCGTTTCCCGATAATCTTTGTACCTTTCAAAAAATTAATAAAATTATTATTTTTGGTTTTCAAAAAAATTGGCCACATGCTTTCAGTGATAACATTCTTAGTCACTTTAAAAAAAAAACAAAAAATACTAAGTTTTGGGATTTTAATAGTTAGATCATTTTTTTTAGCATGGCTAATTAAATTTTGAACTCTATTTTATTGTACTTAGGTTGGATTAGTCATTTGCTAAAATTTTGGTTAATTTCAGCAAATCTTAACTATTTTAACAAATAAGTTCTTGGTTTTATCAAATGGGAAACCCATACTTAGAGCAACTCCAGCCTNCTAAACCTTTTTTTTCCTCAAATTTGTTCAAAAATTGAGTAAAAGCTCAATTTGATATCACACTCTCCAGCCCTTTACTCAAATTTCAAGCTCTAGCCGCCGCTCGCCGCCTTCCTCCACCATAATCCCAATTGCCTCCAACACCAAGCTTGCCGCCGTCAAGCTCTGCAACCACCACCTATCACCACCAACGTCTGAAACCACAATTGACGTCAAAACCACCACCAACGTCCACCGTCACCATCTGAAACCACGACCGCCAACAACTAGATCTAAAACCATGACCGCCAACCACCACACCACCAACGTCCACCGTCACCAGCTTTGAAACCATCGCTTTCTGGTGACGACCAAGGCGGCGAATGCTTTCTGACCACCACAAATTAGCCGTTACAAATTTGGGTAAAGGTTTGCTTCTCCCTTGATTTGGGTAAAATTTTGAGTAAAACTCATATTGATATGAGTTTGGTTCAAAGACTGGATCTTGATTTGGAGGGTTTTTACGCAGATTTCAAATTTGGGTTTGGGTTTGTGTGAGGTCTGCAGCTACTCTTAGTCAATATTCAAACGTTCATTTTTTTTTCCCGATTTTTTTCCTCCTCTTCCTTCAGCCCCTTCCAATTAAAAATCCTGACTCTGTCACTGTGTGGGGCTCATTTTGAATCCCACACAAATGATATGAGATGTTAATTTTGTTTAAAATATTTTTTACTATGTCGAGTGGTAAATCAATTTAGTAGGACATCATTGATTGTTGGAAAAGACTTATAAAAAAAAAAAAAAAAACTTGTTGGATAAAGATTGGGTTGAGTAGCAATCACAAGGACATCATTGGTGTTGTCATGGCCGTGTAAGCAAAGAACTTTTGCTCTCTTCTTTTGGTCATTCAGATAAGAGTAAACAGTATCTACAAAGAAGACAAACAGACCGATACAAAATCTAAAACAGAGACAAACAACTTAATTGAAATAAAAATATAAAAAAACCCCCAGGAAGTTCGACCCTAGCATGGCCAACTCCCAGAGCATCTTCTAAAATGAAATGCCTCACTAAAGGAGGGGATTCTTCAATCACAACTGAATCTTCCTCTCTTGTTTGGCAGCAGAGACGGAACTAAGATTTTTGCATAGTGAGAATGGGCTATATATATAGAGGAATGGCGGGGTTATATAATTGGATTATATATAAATTTTCAATGTAATAGTTTTTTGGTATTGTAGTAGGGGCGACAGCCCTACTAGCCACCTCCACTAGACACCCCCTGACTCCATCCTTGTTCAACACCCAATTTAGCGAGGTGTTCACAAAAGGCCTCTCTGCTTGAACTCTGTTTAGTGTAGTATAGGGACGATTTGATGATCAGTATTATCAACGTTTCCTTGTTATCATGGCCTTCTTTTTTTCCAGTGCAACAAAGTAGTGTAAGTATTGTTGCAACAAAGTAGTGTAAATCTTGTCAAGGGTTGAAACGTGTCGAGCCATGTTGTGTTATGCAAGTATTGTGTCATCCTGGGTCTATATGAAGATTGTCTCAATCCCAACCCCACCCATTTTTCGTATTCATCATCTCGCGTCATTTTAGGTACGTGTTGTGTTACTGTATTATAACAAAAGATTTATTTATAATTAAAGATATCATACGCGTGAAGATACTAATGAATTAAAGCGTTTCCTTTCTAAAGAGTAAGATTTCAGAAAATAAAAAACATCCCAACAAAATGACATTCTTCATTGAAGCGATATTTATAGTAAGATTCTTAGTTTGTAAGCTATTTTATCTGATAAAAGGTTGACTCACGAATCTTAAATATGAAAGAAAAAGGCAACATTATCCTAAAATTTTTTATCCTGATACAACCTTGGACTGAAATATCGTTGAATTCTAGGAAAATGCTACAATACACACCCTTTTATTTGGGTGTGTAGATACACACCTTTATAAAAGTTACAAATTTTTTGTAAAAGTTACAATTTTTTTTTTATAAAAGTTACGAGACACACCAAAATGTTACGAATCATAGAAAACGTTGGGAATCATATTACTGAAAAGTTACGAAAAACTAAAAAATGTTATGATTGCTATTGAGATGGCACAATCTGAATCATGCAATAGGTGCATATGGT
Source organism: Vaccinium macrocarpon (assembly GCA_022606695.1). Taxonomy (NCBI): domain Eukaryota; kingdom Viridiplantae; phylum Streptophyta; class Magnoliopsida; order Ericales; family Ericaceae; genus Vaccinium; species Vaccinium macrocarpon. The sequence continues at coordinate 12,472,681 of CM040172.1, forward strand.
ACACCCAAATAAGGAGTGTGTATTGTAGCCATCTCCTGAAGTCTATGACACAACTTTAAAAAAAGAACACTTTTATTTAATGGGTTATAACTTTTCTTTCCCGATTTCCTTCGATTGTTTTATTGGCACAATTTTTGACACAAGAAATTTAAACAACCCAGTTTGGAGTCTTACGCAAATGATTGGAGCCGTTCAATTTGTGTAAACCATGTTTTTACGAGTACTTGTTAAAAATCAACTCATTTGGATATTAGTAAGGGCTTGATCGGTATTTGTCCCTAAATTTAAAAGTATATAAAAATTGAATAAATTGATCAATTTTTTGCAAGTACTCTTAAAACATGTTTTAAAAATTGAACGACTCCGATTATTAACGTAGGTCTCTGATTATTATTATGTCAAAGGTTGTGTCCCTTGAACCGCCTTATATAAAAGAACTTGATATATAAAAGAACTTGACAAGGCTGCTTCGAGAGAAAAGGAAAAACACCAGCTGCATGCAACAACACATGAGCAAAGTGTAAAACCAAAACCAGGGGTAGGAATCCAATGAACAATTGGATAAAAACAAAGAGACAAAGCAATGGCTATTAGGAGAGCATGTATGGGGGACAACCACTGTTCTCATCCATGCTTGGAGCAAATTTTCCGATCAAAATGATGCGAGCATATGTTTAGGAGACTTGGACACATGCCAAAGTGTCAAATTTTACCGCAAAGTCATGCTTGAATTCAAAGTAGCGGCAGAACATTAGCAGTAAACCTCAAAGCAATGCTTAGCAGTAAAGATGAGTGGCAAATTAAGGCCTCAAGCCTCGCAATCATTAGCAGCGAAGATGAATGACAAATTAAGGCCTCAAGCCTCACAATCATTAGCAGCCAAAAAAGACTCAGGCCTCATGCCTCTCAACAACTTGAGAGAATAGTCAATGACAGAGAAAATAGACCACCCCAACAGGCTCGAAGAAATCTTCTAGAACAGACTCGAATTGATAACCTTCCCAAGCATACACAAGTACCCCACCCTACCTGTAAAATGAAACTCACCCAGACTCAAACCCCCACCCACACCACCAAAAAGCCTTCACACCCAGAGTACTAACCCCAAAAGAAAGAAGAAGAACCACTTGTTGGAATGTTTTAATAAAAATAAAAATGTTACTGACGCAACAGAATCCACGAGAAACTAGTTGCGTACTAGTTCAAACGAGAATAGGTTTCGAATCCACGAGGTTCTTGAATCCACAAGAAGAAAGAGATATAACTCGGAATTATATTTGATGAAAAAAACTCCATATGCCCATAGGCTACATCCTTATTTATTCTAGTAGAAGTCCTAACTAAAAGGAAATTACTTAGAGTGGTGACCAAACAAAGTATTACTTGAAAACCTAGACTATTTGCCAAAAGGAAATAAAATAAAATCTACCCAAAACTAAACTAAAAACGTGCAAAACAGGCAGCACAAATAAAATCTCCTAATAGTAATCGTAAATAAAAATTATTACTAAAATAATATTTCCATAAATAATAGGGGTGTAAATCTTGTCCTGCATCATTCTCCTTTTCTTCAAAATAACTCGTCCTCGAGTTCTCGTTAGGAACCTGCCATTTTCCATGCCAAATAAATAAATACTTGGAATATTTCAACCTCTTGATTTCCTTCCAAAACATCACGGAAAATAATACTTACAATGATATCTTCTCTGCATGCTTCAATTGATTGATATGATTCACTAGACGAATATTGAAAATCCAATCATATTGTTGCATTCTAAGAAAATCAATAATGTCAACTCGACTTTGTGGGTTCTCTTGATTTTGTACCAGCTTGACATTGGTTGACACATCAATTATCACCCCATTTAGAACGGCCGGTTCGACTGTATAACCATCACATAAGGTGGCAGCATCGATCACCTCCTTTGAAAAATTACTTTGGTCCTCAACAACATGATCACCAATAACAATACCATTATTTTTCTCATCACCCAAATCCCTATTAATTTTCTTACCATCAACTTGAGTTGCCTCCTCTTTAAAAGCTTCTTCATCAACATTATTGGTAGATGCATTGATTGTATTTTGTTGCTTCGGCATATATTTATCTTTTAAAAGTTGCCCATAATTCCATGGCACAAATCTATCCATCAAACGTTCTTTGATTTTTGACCAATCGCAAATACGATGCTTGCCCAATCTATCTCTTAAAGATTGCATATCTAGCCACCATTGTAGAGCTGGACCTGTAAGTTTTAAAAAGAAGCTCCACCATTCTTCGGACGGAATTCCCTCATAATCGAAGAAATTTTCGACGTCTAGAATCCAATTAAAAATATCTTCAAAATACTCAAAACCACTTAAGTTAGGTAAACTATGATAATACCTGAAATTAGGTTCTATTTCCTCACTATCAGCACGGTTAGTTGGGTGTTCCCCAACTACTATTTGATTATCGGGTTGGCGTTGGGCAAATCCCACCGCGCGTTCCCGATCCTGGTTAAGAGGACGGCGTTGGGAAAATCCCACCGCGCGATTCCCTTCAACCTCTGCTGGTCCCTGGTTATGGCGAAGAGTCAATCGCGAATCGCCGCAGTTGTTTCTTGAATCGCCGTTAATCGAAGTTCATGTTTCGCCGCTAAATTCACGGCCCCCCGCTAACCGGATTCGCTGTTCTTCTACCGCCTCCCCTTAGATCGCCAAAGCCCCGAAAGCAACGTCATGGATTGTGTCATCAACTTTGTTAGGTGCCATCAAGCCAGAAACGATCTTGCTCTGATACCACTTGACGCAGCGGAATCCACGAGAAACTAGTTGCGTACTAGTTCAAACGAGAATAGGTCTCGAATCCACGGGGTTCTTGAATTCACAAGAAGAAAGAGATATAACTCGGAATTATATTTGATTAAAAAAACTCCATATGCCCATAGGCTACATCCTTATTTATTCTAGTAGAAGTCCTAACTAAAAGGAAATTACTTAGAGTGGTGACAGAACAAAGTATTACTTGAAACCTAGACTATTTGCCAAAAAGGAAATAAAATAAAATCTACCCAAAACTAAACTAAAAACGTGCAAAACAGGCAGCACAAATAAAATCTCATAATAGTAATCGTAAATAAAAATTATTACTAAAATAATATTTCCATAAATAATAGGAGTGTATATCTTGTCCTGCATCAGTTATTACTTAATATTATTGATTGGCCGTTACAAAACTTAATGTGTATAAATATCATTTCTTTTACAAAAGTTAATAGTGGATTTATTATTTGCTATTAGTACCATTAACGAGTATTATACATAAACCTCTATTTATATGGGATTTGTGTAAAGGTGGGAGGTGTGTGTGAAATAAGTTTATACCCAACGAGAGAGCTAAATTGGTGAAGGAGTTTTACATATCCATATTACTTTCTATATCATTAGGCAACTCAGTTCGTGACTCGTTCAAGCCTCTTGGTGATCGGGAACATCGGACGAGGAACGCTTGTGAGCTCTTGGAATCTTGGGGCTAGTATACTCAGGTGGTACATTCACGAGGGGATGAATATAGCCTTAAGGGGTCGATTGACTGCAGCATTAGAGAGGGTATTAAGTTATACACCCTCCTTTTATCCCGGTCCCACGAAATAATACTTGGTTTGGGAACAAAATTGGTGCCTGATAACTTAATACCCCCCTCCAAATAATACCCCTTGTTTTTCTTCGTACATCTAACCTAAACCCCTTTTTCTTTTTCAACCGCAAACCCTAAAAATTGTTGCGGCTACTGTGGCGATTCTAGGCAATCGGTCGCGATTCCTCTCCTCCACCGTGAAACTCCGACTACGATGTGCGATTATCCTTCCTCCACCGTGAATCTCAGTCATACTCTGGCTCAGGTATTTCTGAAATGGTTCTTATTCGGTGCAATTGTAGCAACAATCGTCTAGTTTGTGGTTCTTAAATTTCTTAGGGTTGGTTTGGGTGAATTGAAAAAACTAGTTTTTTGGTTTTGTCCTTATTCAATTTTTTTTTGCATATGTTAGTTTTCGGTTGATTTTTTGTGGTTTCTTGGCTTGTCTCAACGAGAGGAATCTAAAAAGTATAAAATTATTAGCCAAACTTAAACTTAAAGTTTTGTGAATAGTTTTGAGCAAAATCAAACACTTTGAATTCATTTACTGTGAATACGTTTCTTGTATGAGAACTTTTGTCCTCCTACCGATTTTGCATTGTGAAAATGGAAGAGATGAAGTCTAAATAGAGTTTGAGAGGTTTTGTATAATGCCACCATTGTTGATGATGTGTTGTGTATGTATAAAGTATATATTGCCTAAATTATTATTACTGTGATTTTACAAAGTTTCGAATTTTGCGAGGGATAAAAGGAAAAGTCCTATTTTTATGGAAGCTTCAAAATTTTATTTCACACCTGTATTACTAAAAAATATAGTAATAAATTCTAAAAGAATAGTTTGTCAGTGATTTTATGAATTCCCTGCTAAGTGAAATATACTTCTGTATAAAGCATAGGTGTGTGACTTATTCGTTTTTATGGATTATCATTCTTGATCATGTTGAGATGAGGAACACTTAAATTCTAAATTACATGTTCATGGTTACTTTTGCTTAGATGCATGGTAATGTGACATTTTAATGCTAATGGTTTAATATGCTTGTTACATAGAGATTAAAAGTATAAGTACTTTGCTAGTGTTATATATGCAGGGTATATTACTATTGATAGTTTGTGAATTATACTCATGAGTTAATAGACAATTAGGTTGGTCAAGCTTACTTTCCCTTGCACATATTCCTTTTAAGGGAAATAAGTACTGTGGGGGGTGTATACAAGTTAGAACATAACGGATTGGTTTATTTATAATCTTCTACACATTTATGAGAAATGTAGGGGTGTTATTTATTGTGGAAATGTTGCTTAGATGTTTCTTGAGAAGAGGTGTAGTAAAATGTATTAATATTTTATGTAGGAAATCTTTGCTTGAAAATTTCACATGTGTGAAAGTTAATGTATATAGCATGAAATCATCTACTAGTGTATTGGAGTTTGTTGATTGTGTTTCCACAGGACCGTACACTAGAAAGTTGATAAAGTTGAAGAGCGGTCCAGCTTCTAGATTCGATGTTGAAAATATATGAGCCCCGGACTAGCAATGAGGCAAGATCCATATAAGAAATGAATTCATTGTCCCGGGACTAGCATTGAGGCGAGATCCATACTAAAATTGTTAATTAGGACTGGACTAACATTGAGGGCTTGAGGCTATATCCAAATTATGTCGAGGGGGGTGGGCTTAAGCTCACAGGGAGTCACCTAGGGAGGTAACTGGTCTTCTGTGATTGGAGATCCCATGAAGGAAGTTCAACAGGTAAAAACAATCCACATTGCGTGACTCATTCGAGCACTCATTTAATGGAAGGAGATTGTCTTTTAGACTCTCCTGCTCATCCCTAAAGCAATTGTGTTGAAGAAGTGACTGGTTGAGGAAGGGTTATACCCTGAATGAATCCAAGGCAGGCATATTTTTCTGCGAGGAATATTCTGTCACCGTACCCTTGGAGGATTCACCTAAGTGAAGCTAGTTGTGAGGTTGCAACTATGAGGCTCAGGCTGACCTCTATTAACCCTCGCGAGAATCAAGATTCTGTGCATGACCATTTACAGCACTAACCCGCCAATTGATGTCCAATACCGGCACTGTGTGTGTGACATGTTAAACTTTGGCTAATAGGATCTAGTTCAAGGTATAGGCCTCCTACGATCCTTCAAAGGAATACTATTAAAACTAAGTGTGGTTCAAAATCCGAAAGACTCCCACACCCGTTGTTCAGTACATAGTTGCCCAAATTTTCTTATACCTTATGTATACTAACTATATTTTGATTTTCAAGTTAAAAAATGAAATATATATATACAAAAATCCGAGCTGTCCAATGTGTTTAGGTGTTTTCAACGGTGCGCATGGGAAATCTAAAAAAACAAATACCGGGAAGGGCTTGATCCAAGTAGTTTTCACAAAAAATGTAAATATATATTTTTATGACACCTCCCAAAAATAAGAAAAAATTAATTTTTTTTTTGTGTTGCAAATTATTTTTGGAAAATCCAAGCCGTCCAATGTGTTTAGAAGGTGTTTTCAAGGGTCCACATGGGAAATCTTAAAAAACAATACCGGGAAGGGCTTGATCCAAGTAGTTTTCGCAAAAATGTAAATATATATTTTTTTGCGAAAACTGCTTGGATTAAGCCTTTCCCAGTATTTTTTTGAAGATTTTTCGCGGGGACCCTTAAAAACACCTTATGAACACATTGGACGGCTCGGATCGTCAAAAAAATATTTGGCTCATGGAGGTCCAAAAACGGGAATCCTGTTTTAGAAGCCTACCCTATATATATATATATATATATATATATATATATATATATATATATATATATATATATATATATATATATATATATATATAGAGTCCTGTTCCTTGCCAGACTCCTGACCTATCTTAGGTCCGAATTCTTTTTCCGGCCATTTGGCGGGATTCAAACCGTTGATGTTTTAAAATGTGTTTTAAAGGTTCCATCTGAAATGGGAAAAAAAAAAATACGGGAAGGGCTTCATCCGAAGCATTTTTCGATAAAACCGTAAAATCGCAGTTTTATCAAAAAATGCTCGGATGAAGCCCTTCCCGGTATTTTTTTTTCCCATTTCTCGCGTGGAACCTTAAAAACACATTTTAAAAACATCCAACGGTTTGGATCCCGGCCAAATGGCCGGGAAGTGGGAGGTCCGGACCTATCTTAGGTCCGGGAGTCCTGACCGGATCCTCGGCGTATATATATATATGTATATATAAATATTTGTGTAAAGGTGGGATTTGTGTGCAAAATAAGTTTATACCCAATGAGAGAGCTAAATTGGTAGAGTTTTACATATCCATATTATTTTTTATATCATTAGGCAACTCGGTTTGCAACTCTTTCCAACCTCCCAGTGATCATCACATTGGATGAGAAATGTTTGTGAGCTCTTGAGTTTAATATTTGAGCTAGTATACTTTGGTGGTACCTTCACGACAGGAGGAGTATTAGCCGTAAGACAATGACTACACAACTATCATTTTCACAGGCAATATCTTTCATATATTTATTATTTTCTCTATTTTTCTCATATTCATTGTTTTCTATGTTAATACATTTTAGTAATTTATATATGTGATAGAATGATATTGGTTAATAAACATTCTAACACCACTCACTCTCACGAAGCATAAGTGCTCCACCCCAAAGAATACATAGAAGACTTATACATGTGGAAATTTTATATCCATCTCAAAATTAATTGACGTGAAAGATTTATGAATAGGCAGATTCAGATGTTGACCTAAGTATTGAAGGAGTGTATCATTAGGATGACCTAGCTTGTAGTGCCACAAGGTTGCAGAAGATGTAGAAAGAGGTGTAGTAGAACATAATGATGAAGACACCAAAGCTTGAGGCAAGAGCTTAGTATAGGGCTGAATTGGATACAAGCCCTGGAGAGAAGGTCCTTGATGTATTATCTGGTTGGTTATTCTATCCTGAATAACAAAACCAAACTCATCAAAGACAAGTCTACAATGATTGTCCGATGCAAGCTTGTGAACAGATAAGAGATTATGACTAATAGATGGGACATGTAGCAACTGTGTAAGTGACAAAGGAGAAGTAGAAGTAGTTAACACAAATATGAGTAGAATCTAAAGTGAAGAAAAAAGAAGAGTGCAATGATGAAGAAAGGGAAAATAAAGGTGCAATGACTGTAGTGGATAGAGGTACAATAGGAATGGAGTAAGGAACAAAGGTTTCAAATGCTTAGATTAATATCAAAATAAATGAGAGGAAGATGTTTGAATAAGAGAAAGATAAGGGAAATCATATTCTACAAATTTCACATGTCTAGAAGTGTAGACTTATTGAAAGATAGGGTCATAGCACCTATAACCTCTTGTGTTAGGGCATTAGCCCAGAAAAACATAAGGACTTGGAATTGAATTGCAGAATGTGGAAGCCTATTAATGAGGTAAAAACTAGTGAGTAGTGCTTCCATCCCAAATTGAATAGGAAGATGAGCTTGATAGAAAACTGCAAGAGTGGTTTCCATTAGATGTTTATGAGATCTTTTGACCCTACCATTTTGTTCAGAAGTGTTATGCTTGACCGAAATCCTAGACCTAAATTGAAGGGTTGCCCCAAGCGTAGGGCTGAGACCGGTGTAGCACAATACCCGGTAAAGCCGGAGTCGAATCCACAGAGAAGGTGGAAAATGCTAAACTGAAAACTCGGGTTGTAGGTTTAAAACGGCTCTTAGGTAGCCACCCTTTATGATTTGATGGGAAGATTAACTAAACTAAGAGATTAACTAATTTAACTTAAACTATTTAAAAGCAAGAATGGTCATAGGGTTCATAACACCAGTGACCAAATCCGGACAGTTCTGCTCCGTTGGTGTTCTAAAAACGTTTGATTTTAGAGAGAAAAAGGTACCCCGAAAGATGCGAATCATTGTGGTCGCCGTTTACCCATGTACAGCGAAGAACGAGTTTTGGTCCCCCATTTTCCGTGTTACATGGGCTCCGACAATGCCCGGATACGTCTAACGGAAGCTCTTTTATAACCTAAAATTGCTTTTCCCTTTATTAATTCTGAAAATAGGAGCAGAAATGAATCCGGGCCTGGCCACGGTGTGTTAATCACCCCGCGACCATACCTATTGAACTACTCACTCATATTAACTAGAACAATTAACAGAGTTTTGAAATTAAGCATGCTAATATACTCGAATGTGGATTAAACAGAAAATTCACGAACAATCATGCAAAAACTCCCGTAAAATTGAGATTAATGTTAACTAGAGAGAAGTTACTGGAAACAATACTCGAATCTTCAAAACAAACTTTAAAACTCCAATGAAACAATCCCCGAAAAGTGGAATCTCCAGAGGAAAAATTGGCTGCTAATAAGAAAAAGAAAGCAAAAGTTCGGAACCCTAATTAAGAATGAAAACGGAGTATTTATGCTCTTTCCCGAAGTCAAAGCACGTGGCAAGTCAACCGGCCGGATTTAAGCTGCTCTGTATTGATACAGGAGAAACACTGTATCGATACCAGTAGATTCTGTTCGCGTATGAGCACTTGGGTATCAATACAGGGCTTTACATGTATCAATACTGACCCCTTTAAATTGACTTTCAGCTTGTTTGGTCATCCCTACTTGGGTCCCACTTGCTTCTAACATGCCCGATACTCCATGTTCACTTTACGTGCTCCTTGAGCCTGTTGCCTACAAAACCAAGCAAAACACCAAAACAAAAGACAACACCCGCATCAAGTGGAAAATGGAATAAATCGCGCCTCTAACGCGCTAATTCGCCCTACTTAGGCGCTTATATCCGTGACATTGCGCGCCTATCATGTTAGGGCATGAGGTCTGATGAATAAGACCATTTTCAAGAAAGAGATGACACAAGTATCTATTAATGAATTCCCACAATTATTTTGATCTAAAGAACATAATAGACACATGGAATTGAGTTTCACATAAGCAAGTGAATTGGGTAGCAATCTTTTGAACATTAGATTTATAATGCATTGGAAATATCCATAACTATCTACTGAAATCATCAAGAATCACAAGATAATATTTGAACCCTCTAAAAGAAGCAACAGAGGCAGGCCCCTAAACATCCATATGCATCAATTCAAATGGTGTTTTAGTACAAGAATCAGACAAAGAGAAAGGTAATTTGTGACTCTTAGTTACATTACAAGCAACACACAATACACACACACTCCCAAAAAACACAATATGTCCTTTGAATCCAAAAAACATTAAATCAAAAGGACGTTAAATTTGCAATCTTCTTGTCCTTTAAATTTGTGGCATGACAAAACTCTCAATCTATATGTCTCTTGAACCAGCATGACATTTGATTTTGCCTTAACACTGACTTGTTAATTGCTTACGTTATCCTATATCCAATTAGTTTGTGTTTGAGACGAACAATCCCAAATCGTTAAACTTTTATCCACGTTCAGTTGTCTTAACATCTGGGGTCGATAAACATGTTGGTCGACTCCTTTTGCAAGGGATCAGCCTTATATGTTGGGCTTCTATGTAAATTGATTTGATCGAATTTTAACTTCCCTATTGCCATTGAAGTTTTAAAATGTTTATACCTTCGCCTAAAGTTCAAAAGCATATGGTCACATTCATTTCCTAAATTAGAAAGGAGGGTGTGGACACTAGATTTTACCCAAACCCCAACTATTAAAGCAAATCGATGACGTCGAAACCTTTAGAGTAGAGATAGATAATGCTAGACACGTTAAACAAAGCCCACCGAAGCAGAATGCGCGATTCTCGTTCTTGATTAAGGTAAAACGGTATAGTACGTATCGTACTACTCCTATAGCGAGTTGTATAACTAGCTATCCTTTTCATAGAGTATCATAAAACATCTACATGTGTATAGCCTAGACATTAGGCATGCAATTTTAAGGTGATCACAGCCTTCCCTTCATCGAACGGTTATAAATCGGATCTTGATTATTGGCCAAACAACCAACTTTGCGTCCATAAAATCTAGTCTCTTATCATCATTGACAGAAGCGTTTGTTTCGACATTCCTTAGATATCAATCTAAGATAGTGATAGTCATAATCGAAGGATGTTGGACCGTTGGTTCATTATCGACCTGTACCGAAACCTTGTAAAATTGGATGATTTGGGCTCAGAAATCACTGTACTAGTCAACATTATTCCAAATTACTCCAAAAAAAAATATTTAGTGGTTACGTGATGCCGGAGTCTTCATGTCAAATTTCGTGCAAATCGTAGTTTGTTTGTTTAATTTCTTCAATCAAACCATGCATAAATTCATGCTCATGATTACAAAGCTTTCGATGAAGTTTTAGGTCAATCAAACTTCGTTTGGTTATCTGATCTTTTGCATCGCTGCAAATCAACTAGGAATCAGATGATTGATTTCCCACTGATCTTGAGACAGTCAAGAAAAATGGACAACGCCATGACGTCCGAAACACCTCAAAATCCTAAGGGTACTACCTCGACCAGAGTTACATTGGACTCCTCAGTACGACATAGAAGAGCCCGAATGTGAATGAGCTTGCTTAGCAACCAAGGCTTTTCGGAGGCTTGGTCTCATATGCGATTTTCTAGATTAGCTGGGGGTCTGTTTACATATAAAATTAAAAAATCCAGTAACTAATTGACATGTAATTAAGAATGCCAAATGTTGGCTGATGTATGTCAATAAAATTGTATTGGATCGGTGGAGTAAAAATGGATTAATACAATGTCATATTAATTCTCAGTTTGAAAGGTAGTTATTAACAGTTACAATCCAGCAGACGAGTAAGGAAGTGACTTCGAAGCCATAGTTTTAACTGGCGTTTGCACGGAGTACACGTGTAAACATATATAACAAGATGGTTGACAGTTGGAACACGTGGCAAAAGTTATGTAAGACAGTTATTTCCTTAACACTAACCATATAAGTTGATTGAGTAACCTTGCAGATTCAAATTAAAACTTCTTAAGGAAGATTAAGGAAATTCAATTTAAATGTGTTGGAGGGAAGAAACTACCCATTTAAAATTCAGAGATGGAGTTCGAAGCAAGCCAAGTTCAAATTCTTTGAGCGGAAAGTTCAAAATACAAGCAGTGCCTATAAATAGAACAAGTTGAAGAAGGAAAAGCCCCCGGACAAATCTTCAACAAACTACTATCAAAACAAATGATGCTTGGTTTGTTCATTGGCAAGTAGAATTAGGATTTTGACTCAGTTCGAAGTAGATTGGGAAGTAGTTTAAGAAGTGGATCTCGGTTGTTCTTGTAACAATTGAATGTTAGAAGTTCTTGTTACCTTTTATTTGAAATTGAAGACAATTTTGAAGTAGGTTTACCTCTGGTTTATTAATCAAAGTATCTTTTTTCTTTGTTGTTCTTTGATTTTTTTTTTTTTTGGTAAATTTGTTCTTTGATTTCCTACGTATATTGGTTTGGATTTCGTCACTTCGAAGGAAAAATCCTCTTAATTGAGGTAATTGAACCATTTAAACGCAATTGCCTAATTAGATTTGGTTTTCCGAAGTTAATCTGAGGGAGAAGATTTAAAGACTCTCTCTGGCATGCTCGCATATAATTATTTTCCATTGCAAAGAAGTAAAAGAACCAAACAAGGTGCCACTTGTCATATGGAGTGCGCCTACTCCCCTTCCCCCAAAGTTAAACTTCATTCGGTTGTCCGATTACTTGCATCGTTAACCGGACGATCATCCTAATCTTCGGGAGATAATTTAAAAAATTGGACTCCATTACGATGTTTGGAATGCCTTAAAACCTTAGGAGAACCATTCCGAAAGAATTCGCATAGAACTTGTAATACCCCATGTTTGGGGTAGATGGTGTTTAGTCCCACATTGGTTATTTACATGAGTGGTCTTGGGTATATAACAAACCATGTGGGCTACTACCAGTACCTTGGGCTTAAGTATTTTGGGCTATGTGGTGTGACTTGTGGATCAAATCAAGGTACTAACTAGTGGTCTACATGGGGTGTTACAAATGGTATCAGAGCTAGGTTCTGGTCCAAGTGGTGGGTAGGATGCCCTCTGCCACCGCGGACACCAAGGGAGGTTGTTGGGTCTATGCAACGAGGACGTTGCATCCTTAAGGGGAGAAGATTGTAATACCCCAGGTTTGGGGCAGATGGTGTTTAGTCCCACATTGGTTGTTTACATGAGTGATCTTTGGCATATAAAAAATCATGTGGGCTACTACTAGTACCTTCGGCTTAAGCATTTTTTTGGCTATGTGGTGTGACTTGTGGATTAAATCAATGTATTGGGTTAGTGGTTTGCATGGGGCGTTTCAATTGGTATCAGAGCCTCGCCTTGGTCCAAGTGGGGGTAGGGTGCGCTCTGCCACCTCGGACACTAGGGGAGGTTACTGGGACTATGCAACGAGGACGTTGCATCCCTAAGGGGGGAAGATTGTAATACCCCAGGTTTGGGGGTAGATGGTGTTTAGTCCCACATTGGTTGTTTACATGAGTGGTATTGGGTATATAATAAACCATGTGGGCTACTACCAGTACCTTGGGCTTAAGCATTTTGGGTCATGTGGTGTGACTTGTGGATCAAATCAAGTTACTAACTAGTAGTTTACATGGGGCGTTATAGAACTTTTCCTGCACGAGCATGGACAAACCTGGTTGCAAACAAGCTGAACAAAACAGCAGAAACCCTAATGGAGGTTCCTAGTGGGGCACTATTTTCAAGGAGCCAATGGGGGGCTACCAATGGCACAGGGGAACCTCGCAGCAGGACTCCCCTTCAAGAATTTTCTATAACGCATCTCATTTCCGTTACAACTTCTAGGGCTCAGATCTATCTACTCTCTTTCTCTCTCTAGAAACCCCATAGCCTTTTCCGAGCTTCCAAAACCTCGGCAAAGCCCTGCCTGCGAGCCTCCGAGACAAACCCCGACTCCAAAATCCCTAGGAAACCCGAGTTAGGCTTGGTTTTCCATTTGCTAAAATCAAGTGGGCGATTTTAGCAAATAAAGTAGGGAGGTGATTTTATCTCCGATGAATCTGGACACATATGCCTTAGGACAACCATAAAAAGCTCTTCTAGCCAAAGTTTTGTCCAACCTCCTCCAAAATTATTTCTCTTTCGTCAACACTTGTCTTGACGATAAATATATTTGCATAATTTTTTTGGCTCATTTTCTGGTATTTGGTTGGGAAATGATAGGAAATTATTTAACCGGGTAACTTATATTTGATTGTCGATGGGAAGGTCTACAATACACATCATTTAAAGGTGTGTATCATATGCACCCTAATATGTGTGGTCCAAATTGTTCCGCCTTAAAAAGATTCATAATATTTTAATGCATCTCGTAACTTTTATACTAAAAACTTGTAATGTTTTAGCAATACGATTCATAATATTTTTACTAGGAATCATAAAATTTACTTCTCATAACTTTTCAGCAATAAATTTCATAACAGTTTCTCTAAAAATCCGAACATATTGGTGTATATAGTAACTTTTATATAAAAAATTTGTAATATTTTGGAGGTACATATGATACATGATCAAAGAGAATAGGAGTGTGCATTGTTGCCTTTCCCTCCATTGTAGGATTGAAAACGTCTTCGGCTTGCAAGAAAAGGTCGGACGTCAGTTTCGGAAAACGTGGTCTTCCACGGTTTTCCACTAATGTATATCCGTTTGCTACCTAATCTTTACTCTCTCAATACCTGATTTTCAAGTAAAAGACTAGACTCTCTTCAAAAAAAAAAAAAAAAAGGTTAAAAGACTTGACTATTACATCCCAATCAACCTTATCACATGTAGGAAAATTAAGGCGTGCAAACAAACTTACAATCAGATGATATATGCCGATCACATAGTAATAGGTATATATCTGTGTTACATTATTTATACTATGAATAAAAACTGCAAAAAAGAAAAAAGAAATACGGTTCATATGCAATTAAGACAAATATGTGTTTTGAAAAGCGAAAAGAAATTTGTGTATGTAAGGTGTATACACTTACAACTTTCAGCTATCACATTTGTGCATTATCCCGAAATCTTTTCTTGCTAAACAATTATCAATCAAATGCCGAAAAATATAAAAAGCAAAATTTTTATTGTCCAAAATTATCTCCCATGAAAAATATTTTACATACAAAGGTACTATTTATGTTGAAACAAAGAGAGTCTCATCGATTGTATTAATTTGATCAGTGGTGGTTGTTACTCAACACGGCTGCTGTGTTGTGGTGAGAGTACCGGTGAAGATTTTGGGTGTTCGATGGTGCAATGATGTTATGGCCATCGGGAAAGGAATATTTTGAAGATGTTGAACTGAGTTGATTTTGGCTGATGGATTTTCTGTTGTTTTTTTTGACATCTTGTTAACATCTAGAATTTTTTTTTTGTTTTAATCGGTTAGCATCTGGTATTTTCTTTGTTAACATCTAGTATTCTTGTTAAAATCTTGGGAACGAAATCAATGTGTAAACTAAACAAATTTAATAGTAAATCATTTGAGTTATGTAGTTTCATTCATGTCTCCTTAGTTGAACCTCTTTTGTTTTTGTTGCAACAATTACTCTGTACAGGTTAAATACCACTCACTATTTATTCTAACTCTTCTATAATATTGTTTGTTTACCAAATTAAAAGGAATCATCTTGGGAACATGGAACAGCTAATTGTTGTAACAGAAACATTTATAGAAAATTAACAAACCTCACCCTTATTTTAGGTGTTTTGGCCTTCGAGGATTTTTGGTGTTTATTTTTAGGATTTTTGTTTCTTGCTAATTTCTTTCATTTTCTTTCTCTTCTCTCTTGTAACGTTTTTCTATATATTATCGATGAAATGTTATTTTCTTTGCTGATAAAGAAAATCAAGTTTCTTATTTATTTATTTTTTTGTGTGTGCTTTCTTATTCAATTAATATCAAGAGACTAAGAGCTTCAATGTCACACCCCACTCTGGCAGGACTTAGCCTGCCATTTTGCGCAGGCTATCGCCACCTGTACACCTGTCAATACTATCACATGAGGCAATAAAGCTCAACAGCAGCTCGCAACAGAAACAAACAAAAGATATTAATTCACCAAATCACACCATCTTATACAAACTTGATGTTTCGTGACAACTTTACAAGTCAAAACTAATTGTCTTATTCTCAACCACACTAAACCCCCAAACTGATATTTATAACGTACCAACGGACGGACAAAATTTATAAGAGTAACCTCTATGAACACTTGATTGACACTGTAGTGAATTGACATCTTACTTGATGAGGATCTGCAACCAAAAAGGTTACAAGAGAATGTACATTATCAACATAATAACAAGAATGTGTAAACACTTTAGATGGATCAAGGTTCTTACATCAAGTCAACACCAATTTTTATAAAATAATAAAACTCCCACCGAAGAAGATATCAAAATATTAATTTTATCAATAAACTTTATCAACCCACAAACTCATTTCAATAGTATATCCCAAAAGGATTGCAAAAAAATCATATTTTCATCCACACACCAAAGTAATAGCATATATGTTTACTAAATGTGACGATGAATCGTCTACCTCATGACTATAAATTAAGATGGTACCGTTACCTCATTCACAGGCTCACATTTAGTGGCGGTGACAAAGGCAATTCTTTATCACCAATGGTAGGTGCTAGTACGTTAAATTAGTAACCAACCAGTAGAGTAAGCAACAACCAAGCTTACCAGCAAGCCCACCAAGTTTGCCAATCCACCAAAAGCAAGTGACAACCAAGCTTGCTCAACAACCGAATGCAAGCAACAACCAAGCTTTCAAACTAACACATTGGCACAAAAGGAATAAAAATTATCTTCCCACTCATCAAATATCATTTGACCCATCTAAGTGATTAACTCCAAAGTATTCTCAAAGCATAAGAAGAGTTTTAAAATAGTAATAACCACATGGCAATTGAAGCATTAAAAAATTAACTATTCAGTTTGTTATTGATGTTGTACATTCACCTTCCAAAAGGCTGACTTTGCTACTGACTCTACTCCGTACATGTCACAGACGTCACAGTCCTTATTGTTAGGATCGAATCACACACACACACGATATACGAGTATAAATAGTAAAAGAATTGACACAGAGATATACGTGGTTCCCCAAAACCGGGTACGTCCATGGGAGCACACAGAATAGTCATTTATTGATGATCTCCCTACATAGGGTTTTGCAATAAGGAGTTTATATATGGTTGCCACTTCTATTCCAACCCTAATTCGCATTATAGCCTGAATACCTATAATGCCCTTATAACACCATTCACCGACTGTTTTAAGCCTCTCGGTATCGATATAGGGAAATAACTATATCGATACCCAGACATTCTGTTCACCCATTGTTGCCTCGATATCGATACAGGGAAACTCTTGTATCGATATCGACACCTCCAAAATGCTTCCCAGCTTGCTTATCGTTACCGGGAACTTCTCAATGCCTCTCATACACACCATATGAGTCACAAGTTCCAACAATCTCCACCTTGGTGAATATCCTCGCCCATTCAGAAGATAACTATATTGATCGAACAAGTTTTGGGAGGACACCTCCTTTCTAGCATCTGGAGACATTAACCAAATCCAAGCAATGCTTGAACTTGTCTGCCGTCACAGTCTTTGTAAACATGTCAGCTGCATTCTTAGAAGTGTGCACCTTTTCCAACACCACATCACCCATAGCAATTAACTTTCTCACCTTGTGAAATCTCACGTCAATATGCTTGGTCCGCGCATGATACACTTGATGCTTTGCCAAATAAATGGCACTTTGACTATCACAATAGAGTTTCACTCCACCTTGATCTATGCCTAACTCTCTTACAAAACCCTTTAACCACATCACTTCTTTTCCAGCCTCAGTCACTGCCATGTACTCAGATTCAGTAGTAGATAGAGCCACTAGAGGTTGTACCATGGATCTCCAACAAATTGGTCCACCCACCAAAGTAAACACATACCCTGTCGTAGACCTCCTATCATCCAACCCTCCAGCATAATTTGCATCTACATACCCCACAACTGAAATCTGATCATGTTGCCTAGCAAACATAATCCGATGGTCTGCAATACCTCTCAAGTATCTGAATATCCACTTGACCATTTTCCAGTGCTCTCTGCCTGGATTTGCCATGTACTTGCACACTGTGCTGACTGCATGTGCCAAATCAGGTCTTGTACATACCATTGCATACATCAAGCAACCAACTACACTCGCAAAAGGCACGCATGACATATCCTGAATCTCATCAGCTGATTCCGGACGCTGCGCTATAGACAACCTGAAATGACCCGCCAATGGAGTGCTGACCTGTTTAGCATTTGCCATACTAAACCTCTCCAACACTTTTACCACGTAATCTGCTTGACCGAAATCCTAGACCTAATTAATGGGTTGCCCCAAGCGCAGGGCGGGGACCGGTGTAGCACAATACCTGGTAAGACCGGAGTCGAATCCACAGAGAAGGTGGAAGTGCTTTGGTAAAAACTCGGGAAGATAGTTTAATCACGGCTCTTAGGTGGCCACCCTTGATGGTTTGATTGGTGAATTTACTAAACTACGGAAGAAAACTGGTTTGAATTGAATTATTAAAAGGCAAGTACGGTCGTAGGGATCATAACACTGGTGATTAGATCTAGATAGTTTTGCTCCGCTCGATGTTCTTAAAACAGTAGATTTTAGAGAGAAAAAGATACCCCGAAAGATGCGAATCCTCTGGTTACCGTTTACCCATGTATAGCATAGAACGAGTTTTGGACCCCCGTTCTCCGCATTACATGGGCTCTGACAATGCCCGGACACGTCTGATGGAAGTACTTTACTAACCTAAAATTGCTTTTCAAATTATTGGTTCAGAAAACAAGAGCAGAACGGATCCAGACCTAGCCACGGTGTGCTAGTCACCCCGCGACCATACTTAATGGACTACTCACTCATATTAATTTGAACAGATAACGAGAACATGGAAGAAGACATGCTAGAATAATTAAACTGATTAAAAACTAAGATTCAAGAGCAAAACCATGGACAAACTCCCCGCCAACTAAGAGTTAATAATCGATAAATAAGAAAAATACATGAAGCAATACTTGAAACAACGAACAAATCTCTAAAAAGTTCAAAGGCAAAAAGCCTCCGAATGTCGATCTCCAAATAAGAAAACAAAACGGCTGCAGGAAAAGTTAAGTAAAACAATGTGCGAACCCTAATTCGACCTAAAATCGGGGTATATATCTTCCCCCGAAGTCAAAGCTACGTGGCAAAGTCAACTGTCAGTATGAGACCCTCGGTATCGATACTAGCAAAATGTTGTATCGATACCCGTGCTTTCTGTCTTCGTATGCTGCCATGGGTATCGATACAGGACAATCCCTATATCGATACCGGTGCCCTTAAAACGCCTTCCAAGCTTGTTTGGCCGTCCCCACTTGGGTCCCACCGTTCCCTCAGGTGTCGACCGCCATGTGTCCATTCCACGACTCTTTCCCCACCTGCTTCCTACAAAACAACCGAAACAAGAACAACCACGGACAACACCGCATCAAGTGGAAAATGCAATAAATCGCGCCTCTAACGCGCTAATTCGCCCTACTTAGGCGCTTATATCGATGACATTGCGCGCCTATCACACCCCCCAACTTGAGCGTTGCTAGTCCCTAGTAACGAACGAAAATAAAACCGACGACAAGAAACTAGAAAACACCAACGGGGATACAGTGGTTATGCCACCTGTAGAAATAATATAAATCACACATACTCGCCTCTCAATATGCCTGAAACTTACATGCATGCATGCTCTGACAAAACATTGAAAACAACTAGCATCACTTGACACGTGAACATGAATACCCCACAAGACAATTGCGTCACACAACTCACTGGAACACTCTACATCCCATATAAGCGCTTGGCGAATTTCGTGGAACCGAACAACTGGTCACCACGTGCCAATCAAAAACAACGCTCAACAAGAATACACGCACATCGAAAAAAAATTGATTCCACAAAATAAGAAACATCATTATCAACCATGCATAAGTGAGAGTATAAACACGTGCACAAGATCTACTAAGGACTTTTTGGATTATAACGACACTGGTAGCACAAGGAAAGGAACTGCAAAAATCAGGTGCCGGCCTATCGAAGCTCAAGGTTAACTACCCACTGGCTGCACCCGTCATGTCTACTACCTATCCATGCGCCCATCGGCGCCACCCAAACCAAGTTCACAAAATAAATAAAAAAAACATAATCCATGCAAGTTATATTACAGACCCCAAATAAAAACGAACATAAGTAGCACATAAAATAACAAGTTCCTAAACATGAAATAACAGAAAACTCCACATAAAATAACACCTCCTCATCAGCCCATTTACTCAGAAGTCAGCCCATGCAACAAAAGTGTCCCAAGCTCAATCCTCATCATCCCCACTCTCCTCACTCTCCACAGCAGGCTCCTCATCATCAGCGAAATCATCACTGACCACCAACTCACGTAACTCCAATGGAACATAAGGCTCTGTGGTCGACCCCTCAATCCGCCTCACCATCCACTCTTCCCTGTGATTCATCTACTGCAGAATCCTTGCATTCTGTCACACCTCTCTCTTCATCTTCTGTTGACTCCGGATGGTCGCAACGCCCTGACAAAATATTTTCTGCAGCCAAGTAGTATTGGATGCGTTGGGGGGTGGTTCAGTAGTCAAAGCTCCTCCCCTAGCACCACGAGATTGGGCCACGCTCTTAGTAAGAACAGTGCTGTCCATCGGCCTAGGAACCAGTGGATCATTGTTGAACCATTTGGCTCCCGTCAACCCAGAGTCTCTAGCAATGGCAGTGATCAGGCAAGGGAATGGCATGCGGGTCTGTGTCGGGGCATCACGGAAATCGATAATCTTAGTGTAGATAAATAGAGCCCAATCACAAACAGTACTCTCCTCCATAAAAACAGACAGCAAATTTCCGGTATACTCAGAGGGCTTGTTTTCAGTGGATCTAGGGTCTATGTTAAAGCACACCACCTGGTTCAGAAATCTAAAAGCCGACTTAAACTTGCCTGGACGGTGAGGGATACTAGCATCTTTACTTTTCTCATACAACATCCTCGCCACTCTACGTTGAACAAATTCCTCAGCGGGGCAAGGGTAGTTGGTTTCAACAGTAGGCCTCACATATCGCAAACTTGCAGCAATAATATCGGGTGTGACTATAATAGGAACCCTAGCCACCTGTGAGGTTACTTGAGTCCCAGCACTCAACTCAGTCCCAGATGTTGGAACATGAATATTCTTATAGAATTCCCTCACGAGTTCTAAATTATAATCGGGGTTCGGCTCAAACCAAAATGTCATACCTTGCCTCACAATGGCTCGTATGGTGCTGTCATTTGGAAGAAACCCGTCCCTGATAATGTGACGCTCGTTTTTCACCCCTTTCTAATCAAGCGAAGCCTCCCACTATTCCCCGCCATCCCTGCACCGCTTTTTTAGTCCTCCCCCGCCCCTAGCCGCTTGCTCTGTAGGGCACTAGATGAGGCCTTTCCTTCCCTTTAGCACTAGCACTAGCCCTCCTAGATGCCATGTTTTGAAATTTGGTGTGGAAGTTAGGGTTTTAGATCTGGAGAAATAGGGATTTTGGTCGGGATTGAAGAGATATATGTGGAAGAGGAAGAGGAGAGGAGTGTTTTGGTGAAGTTAGGTGAAATTTGGGCAAGATTTGGGTAGGATTTGGTGGATTTTTTGAAGGTTTTGAAGGTTTGGTTATGGAGGAGTTTGTGGGTATTAGGGTTAGAGAGAGAGAGAGAGAGAAGGTTGAAGAAGATGAGAAGTGGGGGAGAATGACCGCCAAACTCAAGTATATTCGCGTTTAAGGGCTTTTCTGCAGATCGATACGTAAAAGCCCCTCAGACGATACCCAAACGCTCGTTTCGATTAGGGCCTACCGCATCGATATACGGAGGTTTTCCCGAATTGATACCGAACTCCACTTTTTTTTAATTTTTTTTAGAGCAATTGCTTGAGGTTAAGGTTTATGGCCTTGGTTTCCAAAACATGACACCTAATCGGACTTCTGCAAAATTAATCCCTCACACACATTGCCACGCCAAATTTCCCACAGCAGTGAGACACTCATGATGCACAGAGCTTGACTTCCCCCCCAACTTAACTCCAACCAAACACCGATTTCCTATGGTTAGACACGGGAACTGACTCGGACTGGTTAAAAGTGGGTCAACAGGACTCGTATGTGGTTCAATCATGCAAAGAATGCCTTGTGTCATCCCCTATGCACATTATTCACTCTCACAAATGCCTAATAGACAAATCTGATTTCTTAATTGCAAAGCAAAAGCCTACTATTTTATGCGATTGCAGAAATGAATACAAAGAATATGGGAATGCTATCAGGAACACGCTATTATCAATGTGGGGACACCTATTCTCATGCTTCAGCAATGCATCATGCTCAACCAAGTAGTCAAATATATGCATGCATTCAAGTTAATCAGGCATACTAATCAGCTAAATCTCATATGCTCAACGAATATCCACAAAATGCATAACAACAGTACCCCCAAAAACTACCTAGCAACGCTATATTCAAAACAAATGTACAAAGTACACCCTCCCCCCAACTAGAAACATGCTATGTCCCCAGAGCATGGAGACAGACAAAAGAAAGAACAAGGGGAAGAAAATGGACCATCGGATGGCAGCCAACCATCATGACCCCGGCCGATGTATGGGGAATTTGCCGCCACCGCTATGTTCGTCATTGAAATCGCTTCGTGATCCGCCTCCTTCTGGACTGACGAGGTCCACAAAGTCAGTCACACAGAGCCGCTACCGCTTTTTAGGACTTACAACCGCCACATTTCGTGGCACCTCTGCTTTTCAGGTGTGGTCCAATGGGGAGGAATCTGCCCAGTCACCAAATAATTGGCGATATCTGCAAACCATGGGCACGTATTAGCAGCAAATAACTGCTCGTCTGGAAAAGAATTTGCGATGGGCAGATGAGAGGTGGGGTCCTCAAATTCCAAACGAGACAAGTGATCAGCCACTACCGTTTCTACCCCTTTCTTATCCTTAATGATGAGGTGAAATTCTTGCAACAAAAGAATCCACCGGATAAGGCAAGCCTTCGCATCCTGCTTGGTCATCAAATACCTCAGAGCCGCATGATCGGTGTAAACCACAATTTGCGACCCCACCAAGTAGGACCGGAATTTATCTAAGGCAAACACAACTGCTAATAATTCCTTCTCAGTGGTTGTATAGTTGAGTTGTGCCTCATTCAAAGTTTTGCTCGCATAATAAATCACGCAGGGATCTTTCCCTCGCCTCTGACCTAAAACTGCGCCAACTGCATAGTCGGACGCGTCACACATAAGCTCAAATGGCAAACCCAACTGGGTCGAACGACATGAGTTGTGAGACTCCGCTTCAATGTCTGGAAGGCCCCCTCACAAGCGTCAGACCACACAAAGGGTGTGTCCTTTGTTGATCACTTGCCTCTGAAGTCCTTAATGAATCGCCGATAAAAACCGGCGTGAGCTAAGAAAGACCGGACATCCTTAACAGTTTTTGGAGTGGGAAGATTCGCAATTAGGTCTATCTTCGCCTTGTCCACCTCGATACCCTTAGATGAGACAATATGCCCCAAAACTATCCCTTGGGTCACCATGAAGTGGCACTTCTCCCAATTTAGCACAAGGCGCTTCTCCTCGCACCTCGTCAAGACTCTTCCTAAGTTCTCGAGGCATCCGTCAAACGAATCCCCAAAAACTGAAAAGTCATCCATAAAAACCTCGACTATCTTCTCTACCATGTCGCTAAAGATTCCCATCATACACCTTGAGAAGGTGCCGGGAGCATTGCACAAGCCAAAAGGCATGCGACGGTAGGCAAAAGTACCATATGGGCACGTAAAGGTAGTCTTTTCCTAGTCCTCCATGGCTACCTCAATCTGATTGTAGCCGGAGTATCCATCTAGGAAACAGTAGAACGCTCTGCCCGCAACTCTCTCTAAAATCTGGTCAATGAATGGGAGGGGAAAATGATCCTTCCGAGTGCTCGCGTTGAGCTTCCGGTAGTCAATGCAGACACGCCACCCGGTCTGAACAGGGGTTGGCACTAACTCACCCTCCTCGTTCCTCATGACAGTCACTCCTGCCTTCTTAGGCACAACCTGAACGGGACTGACCCACTCACTATGAGCAATCGGGTAAATGATACCCGCATCTAACAATTTAAGAACTTCCGTCCGAACCACCTCCTTCATGTTGGGGTTCAGACGCCATTGAGGTTGCCTAGAAGGCTTCACATCTTCATCTAGAAAAATGCGGTGTGTACACACCGTAGGACTAATACCCTTCAAGTCTGCTATGGTCCAACCGATTGCCCCAATGTGCTCTCTCAGCAGGGCGAGTAATTTAGCCTCTTGATCAGCCTCCAAGGAGGAGGAGATCATTACTGGAAACGTATCATTACCTTTAAGGAAGGCATATTTCAACGTATTCGGTATGGGCTTCAAATCAGGTTTCGGTGGCTGGACCGACGATGGAAGAGCTGTAGATAATGGGGCGCCCAACGGTTCGAGAACTGGATCCCAAACGACGCCACATATATCCTCGACGGCAAGCATCTCCATCAAACTCCCTACCTCCGGAGAATCTAAAAATGACGCCTCATCGGCGGTCAGCGCTATCTCCAGAGGATCCTGATACAAAATACTCTCGACATGCTCTTACACTAGCGTGTCGATCAAACTCACCTCATAGACCTCCTCATCATCCTCCATTCGACTATCCACGTTGAAAACATTCACCTCCATTTTCAAGTCCCCAAAAGATAATTGGACTTGTCTAGTTTTGCAATTCATTACACCACTGGAGGTGGCTAAGAATGGACGGCTGAGAATAATGGGAGTCTTCTCTAGTACCTCTGGGATTGGACACGTGTCCAAGACAATGAAATCCACGGGGAACAGAAACTCCCCTACCTGAATCAACACATCCTCCACTACCCCCTTTTTGGGGGTCTCACACCCCGCACCCAACCTCAGAAGCGTGGACCGGAGTGGCCTTAAGATCACCTATGCCTAGTCTCAAGTATACTGAATATGGGAGCAAGTTAACACTCGCTCCCAAATCTGGCAAAGCCTTATCAAAACTTTGACCTGCAATAGCTATGGGGATAGTGGGACAACCTGGGTCTTTCCGCTTAATCGGAATATCAGCTTGGAGAATGGAGCTCACTTGCTCCGTCAGTAGCACGTTGCACTGACTCTTAGTTCTCTGTTTCGACGTGCACAGTTCTTTCAATACCTTAGCGAACTGAGGAATAGCGTCAATGGCTTCCATCAAGGAGATAGGAAACTGAACCTTCTTGAACAACTCAAGAATCTGGAAATTCACATTTACGCTCGGTTTTGCCACCAAACGATGGGGATATGGTGCAACGGGTGGCAATGGAGTCGTGGGGGCCGCGGGTGCGGGCACCACCACCTCGTGTGACTCCAACTCCCTCTCTTCCTCAAGATACTCTCCACAAAGCAGGGCAACCATCGGTGCGACAACCGCCCCGAGGTGGAACCGGTTTTGGCTTCGGCGGATTGCCTTTATCAACCACCTTCCCACTTCTGTGAGTGGTGATTGCCTTTGCTTCCTCCGGATTGGGGTTCAGATTACTGGGCCTGACCCATCTCCCAAAAAAATTCGCATCGACAAAGATTGGGTGTGAGGTTGAGAAGGGAATCTTCCCCGCCTCGCTGGTTTGGCCAACCGGCCGCCGCCACCGAGTCAACTGACCTCGATATCTCCTATGGCTTGCTTGGTCCGCCGCTGAAAGTCAATTGAGACCGCATGAGAGCCTTCAACATCTCATCACTGCCTATCCCCCGGAGGATGATTTATGCCCGGGGTGGTCCGTGAGAATGAAGGATCAACCCCCCCGCCGATTCGACTAGGATAACGGTATTGGGGTGCTTGGCCTTGAGGAGGCCGGTATGGTTGCATCTGTTGCTGAGGTGGTGCCTGGGTGATGAGCCCAACCCGGATTATAGGTGTTAGAGAACGGATCCCAACGTTGGTTCACCGCATTCACCTCAGCCTGGTTACTCTGATAAGCTTCCTTAATCATCGGGAAAGCGGGGCAGGCAGTCACTGCATGCCCCGGACACTCGCAAAGCGCACAAACTTCCTTTACTCTCACATCATTCACCTGTTGGACTTGCTTCAGCCGCAAGTCCTCCATCTGCTTAGACAACTTATCCAAAATGAGACCGATGGTGTACTCTCTCTCACACTAAGGGAAAAATACCGACCCACTGGATCCCCGCGGCAACATGGCCCTATCGGCCAGGCCTGGTTCCCAACTTCAATGTTTTTCGGCCAACTCCTCCAGAAAATCCCATGCCTCATCTGGAGCCTTATCTAGGAAATCACCATCTCGACATAGATACTCGATCTGCTGGGCCGTCGCAATGTTTAGGCCCAGTTGGAAAAATGTTACCAACTGATGTTTCTCATACCCATGGTGGGGAAGAGCCAACAACAGTTCCTTAAACCGCTCCTAACACCTCAAAAATGACTCGCCCTCTTTTTGCCTAAAGGACTGGATTTGGCGAGTCAGGTGTTGTGACTTACTCTCCGAGAAATATTTCTTATAGAACAACTCCCTAACAGCTGACCATGTCGTGAGTGACTGCTCCTTTTGCATGCGAAGCCACTTATCCGCACCGTCTTTCAGAGAAGCAGGAAAAAGCTTAAGGCAAGCGTTCTCCCACTGGGTAGTGGTGGCTAGGGTGCGCACCAACCCCTCAAAATGGCGGATATGCTCATATGGATCCTCATTTTCCCTCCCATAGAAGAGAGGAAGAGCATTATGGGTCCCTGGTTTGACTGTGAAAGCATTTCGTGCCTCCACAGTTTCTGTTGGCAGAACTATTGGGCCACGAGGGGTGGTCCTCGCGGGATGCATATAGTCTCGCATAGATCTCTGTTCCGCCATCGGTGGTTCACTCTCTAGGACGAACAGTGGATTGGGAAATTCTATGAACAAGTCGTCAATGGGGATGGATTCCGGTTGACCTACAGACGACTCACGAGGGACTCCTACTGACTCAGACGAAGAACTAGACA
The DNA here is from genome assembly GCA_022606695.1 of Vaccinium macrocarpon. Lineage (NCBI taxonomy): Eukaryota > Viridiplantae > Streptophyta > Magnoliopsida > Ericales > Ericaceae > Vaccinium > Vaccinium macrocarpon. Next base: position 12,499,485 of record CM040172.1, read on the forward strand.
ACCCCAACGGACTCGACCCCTGCTCAATCCTAACCAGATGATTAGTACGATCGCGATAATAAAGAGGGTCAGGTTTTTGTGGGAGTTGACTATTTTTACCTATTTTGACTCAATTCTAAGTGTTATCAACTAAAAATTTCCTAATGTTATCTAAATAATTTTTTTTTTTAAACGAGAAAATTACAACTAAGGTTTAACAGACACTAACGACCCGAATTCTTAACACCTATTACCTTCCCCGGCAACGGCGCCAAAAATGCTTGACCAAAATCCTAGACCTAATTAATGGGTTGCCCCAAGCGCAGGGCGGGGACCGGTGTAGCACAATACCCGGTAAGACCGGAGTCGAATCCACAGAGAAGGTGGAAGTGCTTTGGTAAAAACTCGGGAAGATAGTTTAATCACGGCTCTTAGGTGGCCACCCTTGATGGTTTGATTGGTGAATTTACTAAACTACGGAAGAAAACTGGTTTGAATTGAATTATTAAAAGGCAAGTACGGTCGTAGGGATCATAGCACTGGTGATTAGATCTAGATAGTTTTGCTCCACTCGATGTTCTTAAAACAGTAGATTTTAGAGAGAAAAAGATACCCCGAAAGATGCGAATCCTCTGGTTGCCGTATACCCATGTATAGCATAGAACGAGTTTTGGACCCCCGTTCTCCGCATTACATGGGCTCCGACAATGCCCGGACACGTCTGATGGAAGTACTTTACTAACCTAAAATTGCTTTTCAAATTATTGGTTCAGAAAACAAGAGCAGAACGGATCCAGACCTAGCCACGGTGTGCTAGTCACCCCGCGACCATACTTAATGGACTACTCACTCATATTAATTTGAACAGATAACGAGAACATGGAAGAAGACATGCTAGAATAATTAAATCTGGATTAAAAACTAAGATTCAAGAGCAAAACCGCGGACAAACTCCCGCGAACTAAGAGTTAATCCTGATAAATAAGAAAAATACATGAAGCAATACTTGAAACAACGAACAAATCTCTAAAAAGTTCAGTGCAAAAGCCTCCGAAATGTCAGATCTCCAGCGCAAAAACAAACGGCCGCAGGAAAAGTTAAGTAAAACAATGTGCGAACCCTAATTCGACCTAAAATCGGGGTATATATCTTCCCCCGAAGTCAAAGCTACGTGGCAAAGTCAACTGTCAGTATGAGACCCTCGGTATCGATACTAGCAAAATGTTGTATCGATACCCGTGCTTTCTGTCTTCGTATGCTGCCATGGGTATCGATACAGGACAATCCCTATATCGATACCGGTGCCCTTAAAACGCCTTCCAAGCTTGTTTGGCCGTCCCCACTTGGGTCCCACTGGTTCCCTCTGTGCCCGACCGCCATGTGTCCATTCCACGCACTCTTTCCCACCTGTTTCCTACAAAACAACCAGAAACAAGAACAACCACGGACAACACCGCATCAAGTGGAAAATGCAATAAATCGCGCCTCTAACGCGCTAATTCGCCCTACTTAGGCACTTATATCCATGACATTGCGCGCCTATCATAATCCTTCTGGGACAACCACAGCTTACCAGCTGACCTATCCCTGCGAATCTCCATCCCAAGTATTTTCCTAGCAGCACCCAAATCTTTCATGTCAAACTCCTTTCCCAACAAGGCCTTCAACCTGTTGACTTCAATCATACTTTTCGCAACAATAAGCATATCATCCACATAAAGTAACAGAAAAATATAGGAACCATCATCAAGACTCTTAATATAAATGCAACAATCATACTCAAAGCGTGTGAACCCAATCCGGATCATGAACGAATCAAACATCTTATACCATTGTCTTGGAGACTACTTCAGCCCATATAGCAACTTCTTCAACCTATAGACCAGGTGCTCAGTCTCTGGCTGCTTGAACCCCTCAGGCTGCTCCATGAATATAACTTCCTCCAAATCACCATGGAGAAAAGCTGTTTTCACATCGAGTTGTTCTAACTCCAGATCATAGCTGGCCACCAATGCCAAGATAATCCTGATTGAAGTATGCCTCACCACTGGTGAAAATACCTCATCATAATCAATCCCCTTCCTCTGTGAGTACCCTTTTGCAACTAATCGAGCCTTGAACCTCTCCCTTTCCTTTTTTGACACAGTCTCTTTCTTCCTGTATACCCATTTGCAACCCACTGTCTTCTTTCCCTCAAGCAATTCTATCAACTCCCAAGTCTTATTCTTTTTCAATGATTCCATCTCCTCCACCATGGCTTCCATCCATTTGTCTCTTTCAGGACTAATGACAGTATCCTGAAAAGTAGAAGGATCCCTACTAGTGCTTGATAGTGCATATGAAATCATATCCTCAAACCCATACCTCTCTGGTGGTTTAATAGTGCGTCTGGGTCTCCCCCAGCTATGCTTTCTCATTCCGCCCGCTTCTTTCTTCTCCCCAATCGGGCGGTGGATTGCCAGTGTCACAACTTTCCAGCTCAATCTGTATATCCTGCTGCTGTTTGTTGGTGTCCTTAACAGCCTCGGTTTTCTGAACCCCTTGATGTGCTTTGACCATTGAAGCTTCATCAAATACCACATCCCTACTAATTACCACTTTCTTTGATTCCGGATCCCATAGCTTGTACCCCTTCACACCTTTCTCATACCCAAGAAAGATGCACTATTTGGACTTTGCATCAAGCTTTGACCTCTCATCACCTGGAACATGAACACAGGCTGGACAACCAAAGATCTTCATACCTGAGTAATCTACCTCTTTCTCTGTCCACACCTCCTACAGTACTCGGTGACCTGTTTATAATAAAAACTACCATACTCACTACTTCAGCCCAAAAATTTCTCGGAAGTCCTGCATTCAACCTAATACACCGTGCCCTTTCTGCTATAGTTCTGTTCATTCTCTCTGCCACCCCATTCTGTTGTGGTGTCTTCCTAATGATCCCAAAGGTGCAGCCAATCCCATGCTCCTCACAAAACTTCAGAAAAGGCCCATACATGTACTCTTTCCCATTGTCTGTTCTGAGGCATTTAATTCGTCTCCCTGTTTGATTTTCACTTCAGCTTTCCACACTCTGAATTTTTCAAAAACCTCAGACTTGTGCCGCATGAAGTACACCCAAACTTTCCTTGAAAAATCATCGATAAAGGTCACGAAATACAGAGATCCTCCTTTCGAATCTACCCTCACTGGCCCCCAAACATCAGAATGCATGTAGTCAAGTATTCCTTTAGTTTTGTTCACTGCACGCCTAAATTGCACCTTACACTGTTTTCCCAGAACACATAACTTGCAGAAATCAAGTTTGCACAATTTCACCCCATTCAACAGCTTCTTTTTATGTAATTCTAGCATCCCACGTTCCCCTATATGCCCCAACCACATATGCCACAACAAGGTATCATCAGTATCCTCAGCTGTAGTGGCAGCAGCTCCACCTACAACTGTACTCCCTATCAAACGATAGATATTCCCACCAACCTTAGAAGCTTTCATAATAACCAGAGCACCCTTCGTTACCCTCATGACTCCACCACCTGCTTTGTACTCACAACCATTAGAGTCTAAGGTTCCCAACGAAATCAAATTCTTCCTTAAACCTGGAACATACCTAACATCACCAAGAGTTCTCAGAACACCATCAGACATTCTAATATTCATTGTGCCTATTCCAATGAAATTACATGTTGCATCATTACCCATTAGAACGGTACCACAATTCACTGACCTGTATGTGTCGAACCACTCCTTGTTAGGCGACATGTGAAAAGAACATGCTGAGTCCATAATCCATGAGTTTGCCCCGTGCTCTGTGTTCATTGAAACTGACAACATATCACCATCACAATCATCTGATGACTCCTCCACAACGTTTGCAGATTTCGATGGTCCATCTTTCTTCCAGGTTCCCTTTCCCCCATTTTTCTTCCTGAACAGACAGTCTTTCTTGAAGTGTTCTGTTTCGTAACACTTGTAACACTTTAACTCCTTTGGCTCGGGAGTCTTGCCCCTTGAATTTGACTTCCCACGCGCCCCTGCTCTTCCCCTTTTCGATTTTCTGCCATGTTCCTCTCCTCCTTTTGCCACCAGCCCTTCACCCGAAATACCCTCGGTCTGTTGCCTGCGTTGGTTGTAAGTAAGCAGGGCTGCCATGACTTCCTCCAATCCTAGGGTTTCTTTCCCCCAGAGTAGGGTTGTAACGAGAGTCTCCATAGAACCCGGTAAAGTACATAACAACATCAGCGCCTGGTCTTCTTCGTCGAAATTCACTTCAATCCTTAGCAGATCGCTAATAATCTGATTGAACGTATTAATATGTTGAATAAGGTCGGAACCCTCGATCATCTTTAACCCAAACCATTTCTCCTTCAAAAACAGTTTATTCGTCAACGACTTAGACATATACCTGCTCTCCAGTTTCGTCCAAACCCCAGCCGACGATTCGTCACCAATCATGTGATACATAACATCGTCTGCAAGACACAGACGAATCGTATCACCGCCTTCATCTAGAGTTCATCTCAGTCATCACTCGACATGGCCTCTGGTTTCTTCTTCAACACCTTCACCAATCCTTACTGCACCAACAAATCCTTTACCCTCTGTTGCCAAAGTCCGAAATTCCAAGTCCCGTCAAACTTCATCACATCGAACTTCGTAACAGATGAACTTGAAGCCATCGTTCTTTGCGTGTTCAATCAGACTCGAGCTCTGATACCACTTTGTTAGGATCGAATCACACACGCACACGATATACGAGTATAAACAGTAAAAAAATTAACACAGAGATATACGTGGTTTCCCAAAACCGGGTACGTCCACGGGAGCACACAGAATAGTCGTTTATTGATGATCTCCCTACATAGGGTTTTACAATAGAGAGTTTATATATGATTGCCACTTCTATTCCAACCCTAATTCGCAGTATAGCTTGAATACCTATAATGCCCTTATAACACCGTTCACCGACTGTTTTAAGCCCCTCGGTATCGATACAAGGAAATACCAGTATCAATACCCAGACATTATGTTCGCCCATTGTTGCCTTGGTATCTGTATCGATACCGACACTTCCAAAATGCTTCCCAACTTGCTTATCGATACCAGAAACTTCTCAGTGCCTCTCATACACACCATATGAGCCACAAGTTCCAACACTTATAATATCCTTGCCTAAAATATGATTTATGCGATATCCATAAGGTTCACATTCAACGTCTATGCACAAATGCCCATGAGATGCATGAAAATATGCATTATGGTACTGACAACCTTGTGGTCTATGAATTTCAAAAATTATTCTACACATCCAATTATCCCAATTTTTTTACCAAAAACCCTACACAAATATATAAGGACTATATTAAAATTTCAGAATTCTATGAGCAAAGTAGCTATTTTTAAACAAACAACAAACAGAATGAAAGAATGAGTAAATTCCTTAAAACAGATTTTTACCAACTTCAAACTGAAATCTGTTATATCTCAGAAATAATTAGAGTACGTGACTTATAAATTTTGATCTCTATGTGTCTAGTTTTTGACAAAACAAGCAGAGTGAAATTCCGAGTTACCTGTGCCAAGATATAGCCGTTCTCGTGAAGTGCGGCAATGCTGTCTATATCCGGTTTCATCTAATAGTAGATTGGTAAAACCTTAGTAATTTCTGTACTTTTACAAAAATTCTAAAACTTTAACAAAAGCTCTAGTATAACTAGATACATCTACGCTCAAAATATAAGAAAATTACGAGTTTGGAAACCAAATTAAAAAACTCCTCAAACATAAAGCAGTGTCAACATAGAGCTGCTACCACTCATAAGTGGTACTATTATGAATTTTTCTACAATAAAATCCGTTTTTCTCTCATCAGCCACCATGGCTAACCTTAAAAATATATTTGTAATCATATGAGAAACATGTTATCTAGACATATATGAAAGTTAGTACCATTAGATAATACAAATCAAAGCCGTAAACTTTTACCTAATTTTTTCCTCCGAATTCCTACTGGGGACCATATTATATATTATCCACTTGGTATTCATCTAGAAACGTTTTGATTTGGCATAAATCCACTACTTTATAAAGTTGAAACCTGAAACTAGTTGTGTATGTTTCAATTTACATGGTCGGTTGTTTGGTTGAAACTGCGAGAGACTATTCAAGTTCAACTTTTTGTGTTTTATTTTTTTGGTAAGGTACTCAATCATTAAATTAAATTAACAAAACCAATAACATGGACCAAGGGCAAGACCTTGAGAGTCCTACAAGAGCATGAAACAAGACACACAACTAATCCCTTATATACTCTCACAAAGGGGTAGATCCCACACGTAGGCCCACATGTGATGGGGTGCACAAGTGGGGTCCATCCCTATATGAGAGTGTTGTGTGGGTAGATTTTTGTTAACTTTTTAATCAAAGGGAAATTAAGACCATGACACCATGCCATGACAACAAAAAACCAACCAATACAACAGAAGAAAAGAGTAATCAGCTTTTAATCACAACTTTTGTTATACCCAAGCTATCAGAACTTGAAGGTTAGATGCTGAGTTAGAAAAGTTCCTGTAAGCACTCATTTCTATTTTGGAAAAGGCTTTAATATATAATACACATCCGTTATTTGGGTGTGTATCGATATACACCCCTATAAAAGTTACGATTTTTTTTTTATAAAAGTTACGATTTTTTTTTTTTTTTTGTAAAAGTTACGATTTTTTTTATATAAAAAGTTATGAGACATACTAAAATGTTATGAATCATATTGCTGAAAAGTTATGAAAAATTAAAAAAATGTTACGATTGCCTGTGAGGTGGCACAATTTTGACCATACAATAAGTGCATATGATACACCCAAATAAAAGGTGTGTATTGTAGCCATTTCCTTCTATTTTTAACCAGACAAACCAATTACCAAACTCATCAACAAATACATACTCGCTCTGACCCGTAGAGAATTTCCTTTCTACTTTTCAATGAAATTATCAACTCCTTTTGTCTCAAAATGCTTGTCCCCCGCAAAGACGAACTAATTAAGACTGATATATTTATTTCAAGAAAAAATCCACAATTTTTTTGCGTGAGTTAAAATGAATTTAGTAAATCATTGAAAATTACTAAAATTCTTTTGATCCAAACATTTTTCATAATTAAGTTAAAGAATTTAGTAAATCATACAAATTATGAAATTCTTTTGAATTTTTTATTATGTATTTTTAAGTTTTCATTTTGCGGACTAGACAAGCATTTGGGGATGGAGGTAGTATATTTTCTAGTTTCTAATATTTTTATAGGCAATATAGATCTTGTTTGATAAACCTTAATTAGTTTATTTAAATAAAGTTTTTCATTATTATTATAAGAGAATACTCCCTCCATCCTTTTTTAAGTGTGTAGCTTTGTAAATCTAACTTATTAAAGAAATATCATTACTATACTTTTCACATCAACTTTACCCCCACTTTACACTTTCCCACATCACCTTTTACCTCCACTTTCCAAAATTATCCTCCACTTTTACCCATTAAATATTTACCCGCTAACTTTTCGAAAGGGAAAAATGATAATTGTACAACTTCTATCCATTAACTTTTAAAACCACACAATTATTAAGGAACATCTCAAAACAGAAATGTCCACACTATAAAAGGGATAGAGGGAGTAGTATAAATTATAACATATAGATTGATTACGTAACGCCCCAATTTTCAAACCCGCTAATAAATATTTTACAAAGTAATTTCTTTAAATAAATGGTTAACTTCTTAAATAACAATAGAAGCATAATAATTTCACCAAATTGACAAAATAATTTAAATTTCTAAACAATTTTATAAATGAAAATGAATAAATTTTTAAAAAGGAACAGAGCGATAACTACTAGCGGTCTAGAGTTTGACAACATTGTCCTCCAAAAGGCATTAGTATAGGATTAATCTTGTCTTTCAGTTCTGTCTTCAATATTTGGCATGAAAGATATATATGATTACCATAAGCGAATGATGCTCAACAGATAAACTCTCTCTTTAACCCTTCAAACTTGATAAGTAATTCACAATTCGATATATAAAGGAAGTGCAAGGACAAGGAACAAGTAAATTTCATTAAACAGTGTTTAACATGGTAAATTTCATATTCGAGAATTTTGTCCCTATCACGCCCTGAGCCCGTCCCTAAAGGTCATAAGCACAACAAAGTGCTGGTGACACAGTCCCTTTGGCCTTATGTGGGGAGTCTGTTTTTTGGCCGGGTCAGCAGGTGTCTCTCTACATGGGGCATATTTGATCTGGTCTGGTGCGTAGCCCCTTTAGCCTTATATGGTGAGTCTGTGTTTTGGCAATTTTAACAATTCTTGTTTGTTATTCTCCTCCATGCAAGAGTATTCTGTCCAATCAAAATTGAATAACCAAAAATTATCACGTCACCTTTTAATTATCTATTCAAGTAATTGTTAGTAATGCAAAAGTCTACTATAGCATAATCAAAATAATTAGACATCCAAAAGTCAACACTGTGCTCTTTTGTTTTCATCGGTTTTGTCTGTTTTTTTTTTTTTTTTTTTGGGCTGTGAGGCTTCAGACCTTTGGGTTTTGGTTTTTTGGTCTACGGAGTGTGTCCATGTTTTATTTTTATTGGCATCTTGCCTTCTTTGTTGTTTTACGTCATGGGTGGCTTTTTGCCGTTATATGCTATTTACCTTATTAATTTTTATTTTCATTTCAAAGATTAACGAATTTCTTCTGCCGATAAAAAAAAAAAATTCTAGGTGAGAAAAGTTTAAAATTCAATGTTCGTTCATGCAACTTGCAAGGGCAATGATATGCAACAAACATTACTACATCGATCTATTTTACACACGAGTGTGAATTTTGCTATTAAGTGTACGTTCATCTATGAATTAGTTTGATTGATGGATGTTCATAATGGATTGACAGAGTGCTTAAAAACAACTTAAACTAAAATTACCAATACTAATATTTTTTTAAAAAAATTAAAGGTTGGGTGTGCAGCCGCCTGTGTCTAGAATTTTAGTCTATGTTCACACTTAATTATTAGACAAGTAGAGACACCAATTTGTGACTTTCTCTCTCTCTTAGGGAAAAAGTGTTTCGGAAGTTTCCAAGATCAAATGCATGGTGCATGTCCAGGGAAGCTGCATGTGAATAATTCTTGCCAGATGGATCACCGATTTTGATTTGCTTACTTGAAAATCAAAGAAGAATATTTTCATTCATAATAATTTTGACTCTTTACATGTACATATTTATAGAGATCGTAGAGATCCTATAATCAAGCTATTCCTATAATTACAAGGAAAGAATATAATCCTATCATTACAAGGAAAGAATATCTCTAAACTAGGAAAGAATATAATCCTATCATTACAAGGAAAGAATATCTCTAAACTAGGAAAAAATATAATAGGAAAGAACTTTGACTCTTAATTCAATATCGCAACACTCCCCCTCAAGTTGGTGCATAGATGTCACACATGCCCAACTTGCCCAAAAATTTTGAGAATACTCGACTTGAAACAGCTTTGGTGAGGATATCAGCCAATTGATCTTCGGATCGAATCTTAGGCAACTCAACAATTTTCTCATCCAATTTCTCCTTAATGAAGAACCTGTCTACCTCCACATGCTTTGTACGATCATGTTGGACTGGATTATGAGCAATATCACATGCTGCTTTATTGTCACAATAAAGCCGAATCAGTTGCCTATGCAGATAGCCCAAATCCATCAAGAGAAGTCTTAGCCACAATGCTTCACATATTCCAAGTGCCATATCCCTAAATTCAGCCTCTGCGCTCAAACGTGCAACAACATTCTGCTTCTTGCTTCTCCATGTAACGAGATTACTGCTTGACCGTTCGGGTGTTTAATAATTCACTCTAATTCCGTCCCAAGCGTAGGACTATAGACCGGTGCAGCATAATAATTCCGGAAGTACCGGAGTCGAACCACAGAGACGGTCTACGGTGTTAACCCTAACAATGCTAGATTCTATGTTTGCAAATGGCTCTCAGGTAGCCACCCCTTGATCAATTGAGTTACTTAATTAACTAATTTAGACTAATTTTCACTATTGAACTTTTGAATTTAACAAGGAAAGCACAGCCGTGGGTACTACGGTGTCCGCAGCTAGTCTAATTCACATTCACTCGGGCCACAATTATTTAGTTAATAGATTTTAGAATATGAAAATAGTTTCCAAATGTGATGCACACCACTGCCACCAATCTCTGCATACAAGATTTGGAATTGGCAATGCCCGGATTCGCTTGCTAGAAAAATTCCATATTCAAAAACTGCGCGATTAATTAAAATGATTCGCACCGAGGTGGAACACAAATTAGCTTAGCCACAGGACACCTTCGTCTCCGCTGCCGCGACTCAATGCGACTACTCACCATTATCGAAAAACGCAGCAAAAAATAACACAAAACCCTAGATCTAAACATAATTAAATAGTGAAAACGATAATGGAAAATAGTACCGAATATTGCGCAACGAAAGTATTCTTGATTAATGGAAGCAAAACATCAAACCATGCTAAGAATCTTCAAATCAATGTTGAATCCGAGAATATGAGATCTCTAGCCAAAAAACTTGAAAGACTAAAAATCATCCAAAATTGTGTAACCCTAAACTAGGTTAAAACAAGAGTATTTATATCCCCGCTCAAAAATCCCTTTAAAAACCTAATAATCCTCTAAACTTATTGTACATGGATGACCAAAACGCCGCTGCTTTTGGCATGACCCTAGCCATTCGGTAAAGCGCTTACCTAGAATAGGTGTAGCGCTACCGCCTCCTTGCTTGCGTTGATCAGAAAACGCACCGCTCAACACCTCCATATTAGGTCTCTTAGCGCCATCGAGAACTTGTGTAGCGCCACCGCTCTCCCTCATGAGTATGTTGGACCGTCAACCCTCCTCGTGGTCGATCGTTGACCTCTCTTCTAATCGCTTTTGTAGCGCCACACCTATTCTCGTGTAGCCAAGAACATTTTGTCCATTTTGGGACCCTTTTTAAGCCATCATCTTGAGCGCCCAAGGCATCGGGGTAGGCCCCCACGAGTTTCGACCACCCCATGCACAACTCACTTGCCTTCAACTTCTGATCGACGTGCATGGCCCTGAAGAATATTAAAATCGCACTTATGCACCTCGATTACCTGCAAATCACACTCGCAACACCGAAACACCACATGCACGCATTAATTGGAAAATAAAGCTTAAATCGCATGTAAACTAAGCCAAAAACCCCCTAATTGGGCGCCTATACGCAAGCTTCTCACGCGCCCATCAATTACCACCTACAAATGTGAAATATCCCGAAGTAGATCGTCTGTCATCTATCGCTCTAGCCCAGTCAGCATCACTATATGCATCCACACTTTGACAATCTTCATTTTTAGTGAACAAAATGCCCTTTCTAGGAGCGGGCCTCAGATACCTTAAAATGCGCATAACTACATTCATATGTTGTTCTCCAGGATTATGCATAAACTGGCTAAAATACTCAATGCATAGGCAAGATCTAGCCTAGTGTGGGCTAAGTACATCAATCTTCCAACGAGCCTCTGATATCTTCCTTTATCAACAGGCACTTGATTAATCTCAATGCATAACTTCAATCCTTCTTCTACTGGTGTATCAGCTGGTTGACATGCTGACATACCAGTTTCCTGCAACAAATCTAAAGCATATTTTCTTTGAGACAAGAAAATTCCTTTATCAGATCGAGACACTTCGATCCCAAGAAAATATTTCAAGGGACTGAGGTCTTTCATTTCAATTAAACGACAAATAACTTTGTAGAGCCTTCCTTTCATCGTGGTCATTTCAGAACCACCATGTCATCAACATACACAATAAGGGCGTGATCTTACCATGTCGTTTTTCAAGAATAAAGTGTGGTCTCAATTACTCGATGGTAGCCAAAAGACCTCATGGACTTTGTGAACCTTCCAAACCATGCTCTCGGAGATTGTTTTAGCCCATACAACGATTTCTTTAATTTGCACACTTTCCGACAATGCACTGCGTATCATGCACCCCGGTGGCAAATCCATGTATACTTCTTCGCATAACCTCGCCATGCGTAAAGGCATTTTTCACGTCAAATTGTTGCAATGGCCAATCCAGGTTCGCAGCTAGAGACAATAAGACTCGAACTGTGTTGATTTTAGCTACAGGTGCAAATGTATTAGTATAATCAATTCCATAGGTTTGGGTGTACCCTTTTGCCACCAGTCTCGCTTTAAAATGTTCAATTGTACCATCTGCTTTATGCTTCACAGTATAAACCCATCACATCCAACTGGTTTCTTCCCTGGAGGACGATCAACAAGTTCCCATGTTTCATTCTTTTTTGCAAGGATTTCATCTCCTCATTCATAGCAACTTTCCACCTCGGTCGGTCACTTAAGGCTTCCTCGCATTAATTGTTAGGAATAGATACAATAGATAATTGATTTACAAATGACTTATTTGATTCAGACAAGCGATAGTTAGACACATAATAACTCATGGGATATTTAGCTTTACTAGAAAGTTCGGGTTCATATGTGGGTTTGGGGATACCTCTGGTTTGACGCGGTGGTAGTTGTTTTCTTGGTAGTTCAGACACTACAATAGGACCATCCTCAGCAGGCGATTGGTTTGGTGTATCAGTTGCCTGTGGTGCGAGAGATTCAGATGGAGGTTGATCCACAACTTCATTTTTTGGGTCTTCATCATGTTCATCACCACTGTGGTCCAAATTTATACCACTTAAATCCAATTCACCAAGATTCTCATTACCAAGTTCGTATGCCTTTTCATTCCCATTCAGATTGTTACCGTGTTCAGAGAGTTCCCCTCTATAGAGATCGAAAAAATCATAGTCTAGAGCTTGAACTTCTTCCGTACTCCCCTTGAAGTTCAAAAATCGTGAGGAAAAATACATCGAAGTCTTCATGAAAAACTACATCCATTGTAACAAACATTCGCTTGCTTGAGGATGATAGCATCGGTACCCCTTTTGATAAGCAGCATACCCTAAAAAGACACATCGCAATGCTCGAGGTGTCAACTTGTTGCATTGATGCTTATGAAGATGTACAAATGCTACACAACCAAAGACATGAGGAGGTAAGTTTGGAACGACTGGAGCAACAATTGCTTCAATGAGAGCCTGGGATGGTGTCCAAAAATCAATAGTGCTGGAAGGTACTCGGTTGATCAAATATGCCATGAGGTAAGTCGCGTCCCCCCCAAGGGATAAAGGCATATGTGCTTCTATCAATGAAGCACGGACAACCTCCAACAAGTGACGATTTTTCCACTCGCCACCCCATTCTCATTTGGGGTGTACCGAACAAGTAGTTTGATGAATGGTTCCATGGGCTTCCAAATACCGCTTCAATTCAAAACTCAAATATTCACCTCCATTGTCACTTTGCGAGAACCCTCAACCCGCATTGTAATCGACTACAAACCATTTTATGAAAATTTTGAAATAACAAGTTTACTTCACTTTTGGACTTCATCAAACATACCAAGTCATCCCGTACAATCATCAATAAAAGTAATAAACCAACGCCATCCATCCAAAGTAGCAATTTTAGATGGACCCCAAACATAAGAATGTATGATCATAAAAGGAACTGGACTTTTATTCAAAGTTAATGGAAACGGCAGCATCTATGACTTTTGCAAGTGCACAAACATCACATTTGAAACTAGAAACATCAAAGTTTGCAAATAAACTAGGAAATAATTTCTTCATGTAACCAAAGGAAGCATGCCCCATGTCGATGCCATAACTATATCTCGATTTCTTTTTTTCTCTCCTCGTAACCCCCAATCTTTAAAGCTTGACGCAATTTATCCGAACTTTTAGACACCAAGTCTAAGTAATACAACTTCCCTACTAAACAACACCACAACCAATCGTCTCGCCTTTGTTCGGATGTCCTTAAATACACAATATTCAAAGCCAAAAATGACAACACAAAATAAGGCAAAGGGTTATTTGAGAAACCGACAAAAGATTATAATTCAAAGAGGGAACAACCAAAAAGAATCTAAATTCAAGGTGTTAGTGAGGACAAGGATCCTTCCCCAATAATCGAATTGAGGTACCATTGGCAATGGAAACAGAATTTTGTGAGGAAGGTTTAAGAGGTAAAACTTGTCTAAAATCAAATGTCATATGATCCGTAGCACGTAACCGTAATCAATTATCCATGCACTATTAGAAATGTGTTGAGATATTTAAAACCTTACCACCATTACCCGCCACGCCGCCAATGCCGGTGAACTTTTCACCGCTATCATCCTCTGCCTTTGTTTCAACAATTGCAAAGAAGAGAAGCCTTCTTGGAATTCTTCTTCCGAATCACGACTATGATCCCACCATTCCTGATACCCCACAAGTTCATAGCATCGACTTTTTGTATGACCGGGTTTGATCACAAAGGAGTGCATTTGTATGATGATTTGTCACGAATGAAGGAGAGTTTCTCCTTCTCAGCAATTTGCATCTCTAACATTTGAGACCACAGATCATAGTTGGTCTCATTCAATACAATTTCTGCATTGAATGATGAACCTTCGTGTTGAATGATGATGGGGGTAGATTTGGTGCCAGATGTTTCAGAATCTGACTTGCTCATGGTTTAAGGATTCAAAGAAGAATGATTTAGGGTTTCGCGGCTCTGATACCAACTTGAAAATCAGAGAAGAATATTTTCATTCATAATAATTTTGACTCTTTACATGTACATATTTATAGAGATCGTAGAGATCCTATAATCAAGCTATTCCTATAATTACAAGGAAAGAATATAATCCTATCATTACAAGGAAAGAATATCTCTAAACTAGGAAAGAATATAATCCTATCATTACAAGGAAATAATATCTCTAAACTAGGAAAGAATATAATAGGAAAGAACTTTGACTCTTAATTCAATATCGCAACATGCTTTGATGTGCGACTATGCAACGAAGGATGCACTAAAGTATGATCTTGAATAATATGATGTTGTCTTCAATTGAAGAACATTTGAGTCCAAGATTTATGCGATTTTGCCTAATTTTATCTGGTAAACATTGAATATTGAAACTTCACCAAAAAAAAAATATGCAACTATGGAACGAAATATGCACTAAAGTATTTAAAGATTAGCCATTCGCCTCAACGAGAGTAATAAAGTGTAAACGAACATGGACAGAAGTTGAAAAGTGACCAATAAAGGACAACCACTATTTTGTGCCAAAAAAGAAAAAGGACAATCACTACAAGAAGATATAGATTAGACGTGCGAGCTTGTATAGGTAGCATTTGCAAATGCATCGCATTAGTTTACTTCCTACAACCTTCCTGAAAAACATCGGCTAACAACTCAGTCGGATGACTAGCATCTGAAGATTTGCCGTCTTTTTCCATGAAGGTCACCAAATTTCTGTACCGACGATGCTTTAAAAATTGTAGGTGCCCCCATCGTATTTCCACAAAGCTTTTAAAGTTCAAGCAACTGCTATCGAGCCATTCCATTCCAATAACCACGGTTGTGAGTTTTTTCCGGTCACTTCTCTACCGATGTAGTTGGCTTTGTGTTGAATGTGGCTTCAAAATGAGTGTTTGCAGCATCTCTGGTCCGGACCAAGACTTTGGAGGTCCGGAATAGACTCCTAGAGACTAGAATTGGAGCTTTCTGTATCGTTGGTCTAGACGGGGGTATCTTGGTTCAGACCAATGGGTCATGGTCTGGACGAGTGATTTATTGGTCCGGACCACCACTCCAGAAACACTTTTTTGGGTCACAAGAACCTTGGTCCGGATGAGCAGAATCATGGTCCGGAGTAGAGCGCCGTACAAAATCGTATTTAAGAGCGTTTTAATTAGTTTTAGGGTTTTCTAAGCTTGTTTTGGAGAGAGAAACCCAAAGAGACTATGAGAAACATTGAGAGGAGATTGGAGATTGTAATCCTTATTGACTATAGTGGGTTGATTCGTCCTTTCCTCCCATGGATTAGCTACACAGCTTGTGTAGTGAACCACGTAAATCTCTTGTGTTCTTGTATGTTTGGTTTTTTTTGATTTCCTAGCATTCTTCATCTTTATTGTTCTTGTTTCTAGATTGATTGTGCTTGCTAGAATCATTGTGACTTCCGCAGTATCACACGACAAAGTAGTATCAAAGCTCTTGGTTAAGGTTTCTAGAAAAGTATCTAGTTAGGGTTTCAATTTAGGGTTTCACTAAAGATGTCGAAGACCAAGTATGAGGTGGAGAAGTTCACCGGTAAGAATAAATTCTTTTTGTGGCAGCGGCAGATAAAGGATATTATGATCCAATAAGGTGTCTTAAAGGCTTTAAACGGGAAGACGAAGAAGCTTGCAGAGATGAAAGACAGTGATTGGGATGATCTTGACGCTAAGGCGGCCAGTTCTATTTGTCTAAACCTAGGCAATGGAGTTATTCACAACATGTTAGACTCAGAGACGGCAGGGGCCATCTGGAAAAAACCTCGAGGGTTTGTACATGAGGAAGAATCTAACCAATAAGCCGTATGTCAAGAAACAGCTATATGGATTGCAGACGAAAGAAGGTACGAATCTACTAGAGCAATTAAATTCCTATAATATGTTGAACTTGCAATTGATGGGTTTGGAGTAACGCTTGATAAGGAAGATAAGGCAATCCTGTTGTTAGCATCACTGCCTCATTCATATGATCATCTGGTGACTATAGTTACAGATGGGAATAAAACCTTGCCACTTGATGAGGTTACCAGTACCCTTTTGTCTCATGAGAAGATGAGGAGGGATGATAATGTTGATGCAAATAAAGGTCTTTTTGTCTCTAAGCCACAGTCAAGTCGAGGTAGAAGCAAGTCTAAAGGGAAGGGAGGTTTAAATCGGGAAAGGTCACAGTCGAGAGGGAAGTTGAACACGAAAAAGGATGTGGAGTATCACTTTTGTCACAAGATGGGGCACTGCAAAAATCAATGCGAGGATTTGACAAATCTTTTCACAGAGGCGGAGAAGGGGAAAAAGAAGGTGGAATTTGTTAGTGTTGCGGAGAACAAATCAGACAATGAAATCAACGTAGATTTACTCTTCGTTTCTTCAGATAGAAATTTTCTTTTGGAGTCGTGGATTTTGGGTTCTGGTTTTTCCTATCATATGTGCCCTAATAAGGAGTGGTTTGACAATTATAAGCCCTGCAATGGTAGTATGGTTCTAATGGGTAATGATGCAGTTTGCAAAGTCATTGGAATCAGTATCGTGAAAATTAAGATGTTTAATGGAGTTGTTAGGGTTTTGGGAAATGTCAGACATGTGCCTGAACTTAGGAAGAATTTAATCTCTTTAGGAGCTTTAGATTCAACTGGGTGTATGTACACTGCACAAGGTGGAACAATGAAAATTATTAGAGGAGCTTTGATGCTAATGAAGGGACAGAAGGTGGGTAATTTGTACAAAATGATTGGGGACACAGTTGTAGATGGAGTTGTTATCTCCACACCTATAGAATCTGGCACTGATGACATAAGACTTTGGCATATGCGGCTTGGCCATATGGGTGAGCGTGGTATGTCGGAGCTTCAAAAGCGTGACTTGTTGAAGGGGATCAAGCCATGTAAGATGGGTTTTTGCATGTATTGTGTGTATAGGAAGCAACACAGAGTTAGTTTCAAGATAGGTGTTCATACAAGCAAAGAAGTCCTCGATTATGTCCATTCAGATGCCTGGGGTTCAGTTACTGTATCTTCTCACAGTGGTGCTCATTACTTTGTCAGCTTCATTGATGACTATTCCAGAACGGTATGGGCTTATTTTCTTAAGCATAAGTTTGATTCAGAGGGGAAAGCACAGGTTGAAACTCTGACTGGAAAAAAGATAAAGTATTTCAGAATTGATAATGGGACAGAGTACCAGGAAAAAGAGTTCTTGGCCTTCTACGATTCAGAGGGGACTACTTGACACTACACAGTTAAAAAGACTCCACAGCAAAATGGAGTAGTAGAAAGGATTAACAAAACCTTGATAGAGAGGGCTAGATGTATGCAATTGAATGCATTGTTATCGAAGGTATTTTGGGTAAAGGCAGTTAGCATGACATGTTTTCTCATCAACAAGTCTCATTCTTCAACCATTGATTTCAAGATCCCATAAGAGGTTTGGTGAGGTAAACCAGTTAATTTGTCGAATTTGAGAATTTTTGGCTGCCCAACTTATATGCATTTGCCGAATAAGGAGTGGTTGAAGCTTGATCCCAGGACCAAAAAGTGTATCTTTCTTGAGTATGAAAAGGGTTTCAAAGGATACAAGCTTTGGTATCCTGAGATACGAAAAAGGTTTATCAGTAGGGATGTTGTGTTTGATGAGGTTTTTATGTTGAATCGGAATGATGAGACAGAATTTGGTTGCCCGAGGGAGAAATTCGTAGTCGGGGTGGAGCTTGAGGAGCCAAGTTCATTTAGTGATACAGGTGATGTTGATCATAACCTACAGCAGCAGCAGCAAGAGGAGCTACAGGTGATGTTGATCATAACCTACAGCAGCAGCAGCAAGAGGAGCCTTACACAATTGCGAAAGGAAGGGAAAAATGGGTTCACAAAGCTCCAGTTCGATATCATTTTGAGGACATGTTTAGTTTCACTATGGTGGCCGGCAGTGGAGATCCATTCTCTTACAAGGAAGCTACAAACAGTATTGACAACGACAAATGGTTGGTAGCAATGTCAGAATAGATGGAGTCGCTGCACAAGAATAAAACTTGGGAATTGGTGAAATTGCCTAAGGGGAAGAAAGTTGTTGGGTGCAAATGGGTGTATCAAAAAAAGGAAGCGTTGTCAGAGAACGAGGGTGAAAAGTACAAGGCTCGGTTAGTTGCTAAAGATTATTCATTGAAGGAAGGAATGGACTATATAGAGATTTTTTTTTCACCGATTGTGAAAACACACTTTTATCCGTGTAATTTTGGCAATGGTCACGATGCATGACATGGAGTTAGAACAGTTTGATGATAAAACTACTTTCCTCCATGGAGACTTAGATGAGCAAATTTACATGCAACAGCCCGAAAGCTACAAGGAACCTAGTAAGGAGGAGTATGTGTGTTTGTTGAAGAAGTCATTGTACGACTTGAAGCAGTCTCCCAGGCAATGGTACAAGCGCTTTGATTCGTTCATGGTGTCGCATGGGTACATGCGCTGTGAGTATGATTGTTGCATATACTATCATGTCCTATCAGATAGTTCTTATGTTCTACTTGCTTTATATGTTGATGACATGTTGGTAGCAACAAAAAGCAAGCAGGAAATTGGGAAGCTGAAGTTGTTGTTGAATAGTGAATTTGACATGAAAGATTTTGGAGCTGACAAGAAGATTCTTGGGATTGAAATCCACTGTGACAGAAGGGCTGGTCAATTGAGGTTGTCTCAGAGTGGTTTTTTGCAAAAGGTGTTATAGAGGTTCAACATGCAAGATTCCACGTCCGTAAGTACCCCACTTATGGCGCACTTCAAACTTTCTGCCAATATAAGTCCTAGTTCAGAGGATGAGGTAAAACGCATGGA
Source organism: Vaccinium macrocarpon (assembly GCA_022606695.1). Taxonomy (NCBI): domain Eukaryota; kingdom Viridiplantae; phylum Streptophyta; class Magnoliopsida; order Ericales; family Ericaceae; genus Vaccinium; species Vaccinium macrocarpon. The sequence continues at coordinate 12,519,056 of CM040172.1, forward strand.
GGAGGTGCCTATTGCAATGCAGTTGGGTGTCTCACGTATCTAATGGTGTGTACAAGACCAGACATATTGCATGCAGTTAGTGTGGTTAGCAGGAATATGGCAAACTCGAGAAAGGAGCATTGGAATGCAGTTAAATGATTTTTCAGATGTTTCACAGGCACTCGTGATCTAGGGATAGTGTTTAATCAGAAAGAGGCTTCAGAAGACGTGGTGGGCTATGTGGATTTAGATTCTGTTGGGAATCTCGGCTCTTGTAGGTCAATGACAGGGTATGCATTTATGTTTTCTGGAGGTCCCGTCTGTTGAAAGTCTACTCTTTAGGATATAGTGGCTTTATCGACTATAGAGGCAGAGTACATGGCAATGACTGAGGCAACTAAAGAAGCAGTTTGGCTTAAGGGGTTGGTTAGTGAACTTGGTTCATGCAGGACGATGTGTTGCTGCATTGTGACAGTTAGAGTGCAATTCACTTGGTGAAGAATCAAGTATATAGTGCAAGGACAAAGCATATTGATGTGCAGTATCACAGGATTCAGGAGTGGTTAGCATCAGGTGACGTATCTTTGTCTAAGGTTCAAGCTAATGAGAATGCGTCTGATATGTTAACGAAGCCGGTTCCGAGGGAGAAGTTCGAGCGTTGCTGGGACTTGCTCCATGTTCTCCATTGTTGATTGAGGACTTGAGGGTGGAACACTCATATCTATAAAGGGATTACAGTTGGGGTTACATCAAGCTTCTCTTCATGATGGTTCAGTTTGAAGCCAAGATGGAGATTTGTTGAGTATGGCTTCAAAATGGGTGTTTGCAACATCTTTGGTTTGGACCAAGACTTTGAAGGTCCGGACTGTAATACCCTAGGTTTAGGGGTAGATGGTTTTAGTCCCACGTTAGTTGTTTACATGAGTGATATTGGACATATAACAAACCATGTAAGAGACTACAAGTACCTTGGGCTTAAGCATTTTGGGCCATGTGGTGTGGCTCATGGATCAAATCAAGGTGCTAGGCTAGTGGTCTACATGGGGTGTTACAAATGGTATTAGAGCCTCGCCCTGGTCCAAGTCATGGGTACGATGCGCTTTACCACTACAGACCCCAGGGGAGGTTGCTGGGACTATACAACAAGAAGGTTGCTTCCCTAAGGAGGGGAGATTGTAATACCCTAGGTTTGGGGGTAGGTGGCCATATTGGTTGTAATACCCTATTACTTTGGGCTTAAGCATTTTGGACTATGTGGTGTGGCTCGTGGATCAAATCAAGCTACTGGGCTAGTGGTCTACATGTGGCATTACACAGACAAGACTTCAAGAGACCGGAATTGGAGGTTTCTGCGTCCTTGGTCTAGACCAAGGGGTCATGGTCTGGACAAACGATTTCTTGGTTTGGACCATCCCTACAGAAACACTTTTTTAGGTCTCAGGAACCTTGGTCTGGACGAGCAGAACCTTGGTTCGAACTAGACTACCATATAGAATCGTATTTAATTGCCGTATAGAATCGTATTTAAGTGTGTTTTAATTGGTTTTAGGGTTTTTTAAGCCTGTTTTATAGAGAGAAACATTGAGATGAGATTGGAGATTGTAATCCTTATTGATTATAGTGGATTGATTCGTCCCTTCCCCGTGTGGATTAGCTACACAGCCTGTGTAGTGAACCACATAAATCTCTCGTGTTCTTGTGTGTTTGGTTTTTCTTGATTTCCTAGCATTTTTCATCTTTATTGTTCTTGTTTCTAGATTGATTGTGCTTGCTAGAATCGTTGTGATTTCCGCAGTATCCCACAACACTTTGGCTATCTAGTTGCACGACGCCTAACAGTGCCAATGAGCTCTCGACTATAGGTTCATCAATCACTTGGTTTGTATCAGTCAGATCCTGTTTGGTATCTACATCTACTATTTGTCGATAGTTGACCGCCAAATCTCTCCTTAAATTTCTTCGATGGTTTAACTATTTAACGGTGTTGGAAAATTCGCCACTAGTGGGACTTCCGAGGCAGCATTGCATCGATATCATAAATTAATCACAAACTTCTGATGGACGAAGTAATCTCTCGTTGAATATATATCCTTAATTTGTTTTGGTTCTATTTTATGTTATTGTCATCTATATGTTGTTCTTTGTATTTGGGATAGTGGGTAGAGTTATTTAGTTGATGAATTATCACTCATGGTAATAGTTGGCCTTGATATATTAATTACGCCAAGTACTGAAGGGTGAGGAGAAGAGCATTATAACCAAGAATGAGGACATGCTGAAAATCAGGCGCCAGTTGAAGACTTGGACTTGAACATGAACCTTTAGAAAACCCCTGTCAATGTCGTCCTATTATTTTGCAGGACAAATGAAAACTTAATTCCCAATAAGTACTTGAATTACTATAGTAATGATCACTTTATGTTATTTCATTATTTCACTGCTTAATTAATAAATTTAATTAAACAGATTTGTTATATTAAATAATGCTTTCAAAATTTGAAGAGTTACACACAACCATAGAGGGAGGGGAAAGAGAGGAGAGGATAGAGAAAACCGGACCAGTAGGCAAACTGAGAGGGAAAAAAGAAGGAAGAGAGCAAAAAAGGGGGAAAGAAAAAGGGGGAAAGTAGGGAAAGGGGTGGCCAGGGGGAAGGCTTGAAACCCACCATCCATTCTCTCTCTAGAACTCTCTCGTCTTTGCCTCTTCTCACTAATAAATTAACCTAAAAGTACAACTTACAAAAAGAATCAATTTTTTTTTTTTTTTTTGAAACGGTGGGACTTTGCACTACAAGGAAAATACCTTCCAATCTTCGGTCTCCCAGACATTCTCAATCATGAATACCTAATCATTTGGGTTACAAGGATATAATGCATGACTTTTGAGGTCGGACACCTTCTTCTCCTTGAGATATTTGTAGTGATTGTGCAACTCGCAAATCCAATCCGAATCTAAAGATTGACATTTAATGTCAATGACACGCCTAACAACCATATCATTCTTGTAGCCACCAATGCTAAAGATTTGCTGCAATTGGAAAAAAATTATGCAGCTTATAACTAAGTATTTGAGTAATTTAACAAGACAATGCATTGAAAAAGTACGACAAAATTATAAATTACCCCAACTTGCATAACGATAGACTCTCTAATCCCAAAATCAATGTCTCCCCAACCAATATCTTGAACAGGTGCATGATCTCGAATATTCAATCCAATAGCATAAGCCACAGAAGTTGCATGCTCCCCTCTATCGACATAGTTTCAGGATTAATATCGACGGCGATGGGTTGATCAAGTATTTTCCTCAACTTATCCACATTCTTCCCCCTCGTTGGACTAATGTAGCTATGCATTCAGCATCTCAATGACAAATGCTATTGCTCCACATTAAAAGAGCTATTGCTCCACCTATATTGTACCTTCATTTGCAACATCTCAATGATGAATGCTAACGAGGTACATGATTTCTTACAGCCTGGGTACAAGCCAAATTGGGAGGCCTCCAACAATTTCTCAAAGTTGTCGTCCATGCATGTCCCCCTCTAGTGATCTCTTATCAATTCACGATATTCATCTTCCTTATCCTCACTGTATTCATCTTCACTCTCATCTTGGTCACAGGGTTCAGGAAGTTCACCATACAGTAACCAGGTGGTGTACGATACCATGATTCCTTGTACAAGTAGATGAGCTTTTACAACATCATATTTATGCTTATAATAGTTATGACAATCAATACACAGACACTTAATCTCCACCGCCTCTCACCCAAATTCACACTAACAAATTCAATAAAGGAGTCCACTCCCGTCAACATAGGGTTGACTAAATCTGTTAGAAAGAGACATCCATCTTCTATCCATATCTGGTCACATTCAATTTTAAGGGATCATCAACCATTATTGTATATAGATGTGTTTGGAAAATAACCTTACTATTAAATAAATTGGTGCTATTAATTGGCATTAGTAACATTCATATAGAACTGAAAAGTTAACCGCAAGTATGGTGGTTTCAAAAGATAAACTATTTGACATCCTTAAGCATGGACGTAAAATAAAGAGTTATTTGAAATTCTTACGCAAGCAAAGTTTAGAGAATCTAAAATTTGTGCAACCAAACAAAGGCTATAGGTGTTACAATCATTTTATTAGTTTTTACATATTAGTCAAAATAACAAATTACTTTTTTACTTATTTTTAACTCTCAAAACTACGCCGTTTCGAGAAGCTATTTTTTTGCCGACCCATGCCTCATCGCTGAAATTTTCCAAATAGGCGCCAAACCAAAAGTGATGCGCACCAAAGAGAAATTACACCTTCGCTGATGCAGGTTTGAGTCGGGAAATTTTCACATTTTTGGCGACAAACATATTAAACTAGCTAAAAGTATTATTTTTCATCGCCAAAAGTACTCGGTTGCTGACCGAAATTGGGTCGGCTATAGGTACTCAACTCCAATTCAATTCCCTTGTAGTTGGTAATTTGGTCGCCGAACCTGCATTTTCTTGTAGTGTTGGTTCAAGCACTTCTAATCATTTGGTAGAGCTGAAATTTTGTGGAGTCTCTCGGAAAAATGTTCTAAGAATAATGAACGGTTTAGATTACTCGTGTGGGACGCAAAAGTGAGTCCCCGAAAGCGCTATGTATGTTTTTCGGGCATTTATTCTGTACCCGTAGGTTTTTCCCATATCTTGAGTAAGAGATTACATCATTAGCATCATTGCTGGACTTATTAGAAATTTATAGTAGTACGGACATAGGTCATTAGAACCAATGTTGAAGAATTCATACCCAGCCTTTTTCAAACAGCAAAAGCTACATTTGCTAATGTATAGGTACAAAGAGTACAACATATCCCACTAAATTTGGGGATATTGTTTCCCGTGGAATTTTGTATCTCGAGCTAATTAGGCGCACACCAAATATCATAGGGAGGAATGAACATCGAGCTCCCTAGTTGAATAAACTTGTGGTGCACATAATAGGCGTTGATTGGACGATTGTGAACACAAATGTGTCTCATTTAATGTCTGGACGTATGTGTCTAAATTATATGCCATTGCAAAATAATCAAATTCCATGTATGAGATCTTTTTGAAGGGCTTATGAAAAGGAAGAATACCAATTTAAATATGCCCAAAAAAGAAAAAAGATAGTATCATTTTGGAGGAAAATGCTACAATACACACTCCTTATTTGGGTGTGTATCATACACACCCATGTAAAAGTTACGATTTTTTGCGAAAAGTTACAATTTTTTTGTAAAAGTTACGAGACACACCAAAATGTTACGAATTATAGAAAATGTTACGAATTATATTGCTGAAAAGTTATGAAAAAGTAAAAAATATTACGATTGTCAATCCGGTGGCACAATCTAAACCATACAATAAGTGCATATGATACACCTAAATAAGGGGCGTGTATTGTAGCCATTTCCCATTTAGAAAAGTTCGCTTTGTCCGAGTTATTTAAGTTCCTCCTTGTTTCTTCTTGATACCTAATCAGCAAACAGAAACAACGTATTTAAGAAGTAGAAGACCATAGATTATATCAAGTGGGGCTACAAAAACCTTGACTAAAATTGTATCATAGGTTGATCATCTAGCTAAAGAGGGACAACAATTAATTAAAAACTAATGCTAATACTGTAATGGCTGGTCTAATTTGAATTTTGCTTCTTGCTAGATGTGTTGCTTTTGCCTTATCCGTGCACTTGTGCTTGAAATTGGTTTTTTTATCCTCGATGTACCCTTTGTCGAGTATTAATAAAAAATTTGTTGCCGATCAATTTTTTTTTTTTTTGAATTTTACATCTTGTTTCTGTTTAGGGAGAGGACCACCACCATGGATTTTCTCACGTGCATGCATGGCACTTGGTTTCAAATTGTCAAACCAAGATTCTAATGACGAATCATATGACAACTTGGTGTTTCTTTTTTTTTTTTTTTTTCCCTTCTTGGGATGTTAGTAGTATATCAAAAGTTAAATTACTACTCAAAAGTTGAATTACTACTTTTTTTTATTACTTGAGACGTTCGAGCAAACTTGCATGGACAACAACTAATTTCTAGAGGAGTAATTTCATGGCCTCCTAACAAGGCTCAATTAAAGTTGGGACAATCCTAGTAAGAACTGGCCCCATATGGATTGATATCACCTTGGAAATTTCAAACTTGAGTCAGTTGAGACCTTGATTGCAAATCAAAACATATTCACGTAGCCACACAACCTAGAAATTCCATTTCCTTGACACAGCCACTACGATCCATCTTTCTGTTCTATTCTTTTTTTCTTTTTTTTAATTTTTTTGATCTTGTTCTTGTTCTAGTTCTTTTTTTCTTTTTTTTTTTCAAGTGGGGTGGGGTGAGGAGTAGTTAGTAAGTTAGTCCACAGAAGATGAAATCGATTGATCTACTAAATCTCAAATTACATGAATATGTACTAGCTTAAAGGGAATAATAAAAGAGTTACAATTTAATAAAAAGGGGTAGACGTAAATGTGTGTTATTGACATAAAATAGTCAACAATAAAAGGGAGCTCGGTCTATGGAGCTCACAGTATTGATACATTTAACATTCAATCACAACAGCACCGTAGCATATGACCAATTTGCTACATGTGCATGGTCTCTCACTATGCAACGTGAAAAAACTTATAGCCCGGAGAGGTAATAACAATAGTCGTATTAATGCAGGTATCTGCCCCTCGTTTGGCAACCAATTTCGTAATATAATCATATCATTTTTATTAATTAAGTTGGCTGTAGCCCCACTTGTGATAATCATATATATGAATAATTAAATTTGCTGATTTCGTAACAAGAGTGTAATCAATGAGTTAATCAGTTTTCTAACGAATCTAACGTCTGTGATCTTCTAAAAATGATACTTTATTTATCTGTTGAAGAGAAATGTCAAAGCCTCTATTTAGAAATATATGGAGAGGAATCTGACATTATAAAAATGAAAATAAAAATGAAAATAAAAATGTAAGTATGATTCAAGGTCCTATAATGACTTGAGATTAATTAAGTTGTGTAGAGCAGCCCGAGCTTAATGGAAAAAAAAAAAATTTATATAGCTGACTCCAATTGATTGGGACATAACGTTCGGTTTGGTTTGGAGGAGTCCGAGAGTTGGGAGGAGCAAATTAACCTATTTTGGCTTCCGTTCACAGCTTTATGTTGTTGTATACTATAATTGTTTGTAAACGAATACTCCCTTTGTTTTGGTAGAAAATAATTTCTACATATTGTTTCTTTGAACATGTTCTAATTATATTTTGAGGAAAACTAATCAAAACCTGAAAGTGCTTAATATCCTGAAATATATTTAATTAAGTCATTAAAAAATATAACAATTCATTAAAGTATATGTGAAATACGTATTGAAGTTTTAAGTTGTAAAATGCGTTATTTTTCCCATAATTAACACCACCACTCATCACCACCTATAGTGCCTATTTGTTGGTTTGATCCTTATGTATATGTTTTCTTTTTAGCATTAATTTTTAGCACAAAGAAAGGGCTGGGCTGCTACACCAAGAGCTGCATGCACATGAGTAACAACTTGCTAAAGATTTTTGATTACTTAGACCAGACTACCAGAGGCATTACACCAATTCTAATACAGGTATCTGTCCCTCCTTTGGTAACCAACTCCTGCAAATAACAAGACTTCTGGTTATGCCTGCTAATTAACTACTAGAATGTTTCTTTTTGTTCATCGGCATCAAGAACACATGGGAATGCGTTAATTAGTGTCATCAAATCTGTCTTTGATCTTCTCTGCATCATATTAAATATATCATCAAGTACTTTAATTTGGTTTAAAGAAAACTCAAGCAATAATGCACGGGAGCACCTAATTTTTTTATCTGAAAATTATACAACTTTTCCTAGGGATAGAAGGAATATAGGGCTCCGTTGGCAAAAAAACTTAATCCGGATTATTGGGTTTTTTGCTGCCTTTATTCAAAAAAATTTTTTTGCATTTGTTAGTTTTGTGTCAAGATTTTGTGGTTTCTATAGATGAGCCAGGGGACAATATTTTTAATGTTGTTGGGAACACTCCAGTGATGGAGAAACCCATTGATATTAATTTTGGTGCAATCACTACTAGCGATAATCTTCAAGTTAAGGAGGTTAATAATACTGCTTCCCCCGGGGGTGGTAGAACCAACAGCAATTATGAGAGTAAAGTGAAGAGGAAAGTGCGTCAAGTTGACGAGGTGATGGGCTCGAAAAGACACATTCCCAAAGCTATGTTCAGATTTGTTGTGGCTGCAACTTTGTTATCTTTATCTACTAACGGGATAAGAAATAGGAATATGATTCTTCTTAATGAGACACAAGTAGTCCAAGCCTTGGATAAAATGTTGGGCACAAGACGAGAGGGAGATGAAAGAGGAAGTTGTTAGTAAGTTTGTCCCTATGGAGAATACTAATGAAGTGAGTTCCAGGAATAAATTTGGAACTTTGAGAAAAAATTGGGAGTAAGTTACAATGGTGATGAAAAGGGAGTCATTGGAAAATATGCCAAGATGGAGGAAATGGATGAAGCGTGCTATAAAGCCATGTCGGCCAAGGATCCGGGTTAGTGAAGTGCTTGTGTTTTTAATTTGTGAGGTTTTGGTGGGGTGCTTAAGAGGTGTTTTCTTTTGGCCTCTTGCCAACCTTTTGTTTTGGGTGCCCTTGGGTCTTGAGAGGCAATTGTTTTGTTGTTTCCCTCTTGCCCCATTTAATCTTGTATCTCAGATATTTGATTAATAAAATCTTTAGCATTCAAAAAAAAAATTGTGGTTTCTGGATTCCTCTCAACGAGACGAATGTAACGAGTATAAAATTATGGTCAAAACACAATTTTTTTAATGAAGCCAAAAAACCGGATTAAATTATTTTCTCACGCAAAGAAATGTCAAAGGCCTATTATACGAGACAATTAGAAAATCCGAAACAAAACATCCTAGTGGATTTTGTTTTTTGCTTTATGGCCACGGAACAAGGAAAGCTGTCCTTGCTTCCATGTAGAGCTCATACTAGCTAGGTTGAATATACGTTTGACCTTAACGTGAAGCTGCATTTTCTACACTAAAGAAAATAAACTGTAACAAATCAGAAAGGAGAAAAGAGAAAAATAAAAATAAACTAACGACTGGCTCAAGAACATGGAAAGAGATTAACAAAAAAAATTTACAACAAAATACAAAGGTTAAAAAAATCATAAATATGAGGCATCACAACGGCGCAGAAACAAGCCAACAAAGCACCCCACGCTTACCAATGATCATATGCTGCCAAGATTCGAAAAGAAAATAGTTACCCCCAAAGGCTGACAAGATGCCAACAAAGCACCCCAACGCAAATTAATGATCATATGTTGCCATGATCCGAAATGAAAATAACAACCAACGAAGGCTGACAAGATACCAACCAAGACCAAGAATTACTCCCGCCCATCCACAGAGAAAACAACCAATCAAACAACAATCACCCATCTAAAAAAAAACTACACCCAAAAGCCCACAGAGAAAAAACAACCAACCAAACAACAATCACCCATCTAAAAAAAAGAACTACACCCAAAAGCCCGCAGACAGAGGATTAATCATCGTGCTATGGAGTTTGAATATCAACTCTTTAATCCTCCTCACCTAATTATAAATTTGCTTAAAACTTCATCATCATCTCCCATATATAATGACACCAATGATCTTATTTATTAACCAAACTGTCTTAGCCTCATGTAAACGAATAATATTTATGTAAATGCTTACAGACGATAAAGCAACTGCAGCAATTGCTGAAGAGAAATTAACTTCTTTTTTTTTTTGTAGATTGACTTATCAGGTAGAGTACTTGAGACAAATTAACTTATTTTATAAGCAAGGGGTTTTCTTTACGTTAGTGAATTGCTTTGATTTCTAGCTATAATATTTAATACACAAATTCTTCTTGATAAGAGAGAGAAGAAAAGTAAACAAACTGAAGGAAACTTGTAAAAGTTCGAAAAGAGATAAATCAATCAAAAGATCTGTCTATTTTAATTGTTTTTCTGTTTAGAACTTAATTATTTTCGGTCATAATTTTTTTACCTTTTAAACTTCTTTCATCAAAATATATTACACACTACAAAATTAACAAAAGTATTAATGAATTATTTGATTTTATTATCATCTTTTACGAATAGATAATAGAAAGGTGATTTTATTACACTATAATATTCACAACTATTATCACACTAAATTTTATCTATTGGGAAAACAAGGTGATTTTATCACTCCTCCATAAAACACTAACTAAAATCAAATTTCTCATTTTTTCTCATTAAATTCATTCAAAAACTCCCCCTAAAGATAGAAATTAAAAAACTAGGTCAAAGGACGCCTAAATCCATTAAAAATATGCAATAATCTAAAGTCAAACTGATTCCCTGTTGCGTGATAAGCTAGCCCTATGTTGTGTAATATTTGGGACGCCGGATATTGAATGAATTTTAGGAAAAGTTAAATAATTATGTGTTGGGTATGCGTATTCTGAACTGCATATATTCTAAGGCTTGTTGAGAAAAACATTTAGTAAAAAGTTTATTACTTATATTTTTTAAAATTGAGTTGATTTTTTACAACGCTTTTTGAATAATTATTTTAAAATATTGGACGGCATGGATTATTTGTGTTCAATTCCGAGGTGCGTCCCATACAACCATCCCTAACCTATGTGAGAGAGAGGAGCAAAAGGATGAAATTTTGCTGGCCACAACGATGCCGTCTGCAACGTATAGCGAGTGTTCCTCGCTGCAGGGACCCGCTCCCAATATTTTATAGCACAGTCGCATCACATGGCTCACATCCGGTTCATGCCCTGGTTATTTATTGTTTGAATTTAGTTGAACCAAAATAAACAAATCAATTAATTTTTTGAATTGGTGCACTTACATCTTGCCAACTACTTTTTTGTTTGTAGTTTTTGCTTTTAAAAAAGTGTCTCGTTAAAGCATACAATAGAAATACATTAAGGGGGTGGTTTGGCTAAATATAAAAAGAACATTCCTAAATGCACGTCTGTATGTGCACCGATTTTGCACCCACGGCGTCGGGGAGCTGTTGTGGGACCCAAAAGATCAATCCTAAATTTAAACGAAATGGGGTGGTTTTGGATTGAGCTCACACAGCCGTCCGATTGCCTCGATTCTCGCTCGGGCCCTCTCAGAATTCGATTTTGAGAAGGATGAACGGCTCGGATCGATCTTTTGGATCCCACAACAGCGTCTCCAACTCTGTCGGTGCAAAATCAATGCACACATAGACGTGCGCGTAACATTTTTGATACAAAAAATTAGTTTTTTGGTTCTTTTGGTTTTGTCCTTATTCAATTTTTTTTTTGCATTTGTTATTTTTCGGTTAATTTTTTGTGGTTTTTTGGCTTGTCTCGATGAGAGGAATCTAAAAAGTATAAAATTATTCGTTTTTATTTACGAAAAATAAACCAAAAAACCAATTTTTTTGCCCTAATTTTTCGTCTTTATTTACAAAACTTTAAGTTTGGTTAATAATTTTATATCTTTGAGATTTTTCTCGTCGAGACAAACCAAGAAACCAAAAAAAATCGACCAAAAACTAACAAATGCAAAAAAAATTAGAATAAGGACAATTCAAAAAACCAAAAAACTACTCCCTCCGTCCCTATTTAAGTGATGATGTTACTATTCTAGCTTGATTCGAAAGTTGTTTATAATTTTCAATCTATATTACATAAAATATGCAATATGGATCTTGTTTTATAGAAATCAATGAGTTCTAAAATACAATTTTTTCAAAAGTACATAATATATTATAGATTGAAAGTTATAGAGAATTTAAAAATAAAGTCAAAAAGTGAAAGTGGTCATTTAAAAAGAGATGAAATGAGTAGTTTTTTTTATTTAGTCAAAGGAGGCCTAATTACCACTATCATTGGGAATGTAATGATTTCTGTACAGTCATAAATCACAGTTTTACAAAAACTATCTTTTTAAACTTTAGACGAAAATACCCCAGTTTAATATTCTACTATATATATATATATAAATTAAAATAGCCGCCAAATCGATATCTCCCTAAGAATTAGGCACAAACTTACAAATCGTATTTTTTCTTTAAAAAAATAACCTATTGTTGTTCGGTTCTCTTTTTGTTTTGTTTCTATTCTACTACCATTTTTTTTTCTATTAAAGAAAAACAATATCAAAGTTCTCATTATCCACTACTTGTTATTGAAAGAATATGTTTTAAATACCTTTATTGAAAAAATCCCGTACATTAAAGTTCCTCCTTTTCTCTTTCCTACTTACTTTATTGTGAAAGCTCTTCCGTGACCGTGCATTTTTTTTTTCCCGACTCCTGCTTGTGGGAGTTGAAAGTGAACGAATTGAGAAATGAATGAAAAGTACAAGGGTGGTTTGGTCACACAAATATATAAGTTCTTCTCTTACTCCAAAATTTTGTCCAAGTAGATTTTTCTCACCGCCGGCCAAAACAAAAATTTTTTCCAAATCGATTTTATTGCGCCACTTGTCCATGTTCCACTATTTGAGATCCTTGTTTGGACACATGACACAATGCAATTGATTTGGTGGAAACTTTTGATTCCACCGGCGGTCGAAATAATTTAATCTCTTTTACAAATATCAATACATATGAGTTTATCTGTTCTTAATTAATGATTACTAGCATATGCCAAAAAAAAATTTAAAAAATAGAAAATTTTGGCATTGTTAAGTAGGAGTACCAGGAGAGTATTGTGCATTCTCCAAAGTTCTCTCACTGCTATTCTTTTGTTATTGTATTGATTTTCTTGTATGAAAATTTATTTTGCAGATTAAGAAAAAAAAGAACTTACTCCATCCCTCCCAAATTACTTGTCCTTTTTGGGAACACGTACATTTTACAAACAAAAAATAATGTATTATCCTTCATTTTTTTCAAATATTTTTTCGCTGATTTAAATATCTCATTGAGTAGAAAAAATTAGTGTAAATTTTTTTTAAATAATGCTCATAACACATCATTTTTTACATGTAAAATGCACGCAATCCATAACAACTTCCTTAAAAGGGGTCAAGCAATATGAGATGGAGGAAGTGCATTTTCTCAACCTTGTAGTGTTATGTGATTCCCTTTTATCTTTGGTGTTAATTGAAATGTTTGCATATTATTCGTCGCTTTGCAGACGATGGTTAGCATGACCATTCACTTTCTCGACGTTTTCGCTTATTTGACAAAAAAAATAGCATTATTTTAATTTTTTGTTTTTTACTTTTCTGTGACTTATTTCGAGCGATGGAAGGCATCCTATTTTTCTTTGAAAAGTCATATAATAACACTTCTTATAGATAACTTGAATAAACATGATTTACAACTTAATCAAGAACGGTCATTATTTTACAATACATCATATAAAGAATCATAAAAAACCGATTTATTCTAAAAACTTCCTTAGTGGAACACCCCTTTAATTTAAATTTGTTACCCCATAGCCAAATATTCTCTCCATCCTAAATTGTTATTCATTCTTTCCTTTTTTGATTTTCCCAAAGCAAATGGTAAAGATTGGCATGAAACGAAAGCTAGATGATGACAAATTACCATATATGTTTATTTTCTTAAAATAATACACAGTACAAATTTATACATATTTGATAATTTGTTGGTATTACTGGCATGAAATAGAGGCCATATTGTAGCAGATTACTATATATATCTATTTTTCAACAGATAACAATACATGTGCTAGTCAGGAAAAAATACGAAAAAGACGTATTTTGTGTTAACAGATAATGTCATTTGTGCAACTAGATATTAAAAAAATAAAAATAATTATTTTCTATGTTACCCAAACAAACCCTTCTCGGAGGGTCAACAGATTACCTTATTTGCGCAATCAGATATGAGAAAAAAATAATTATGAAGTTAATTAACAAAAAAAATGGTATTTCTTTCTCTTTGTTGGTACAATTATGTACTATTAATAAAAAGTTGGATTCCCAAAGCAGGAGAAACAATTCGGGATGTAAGGAGTACTTAATTACGGTTTGGAACTCTAGCCACTTGGGGAAAAACAAGATACTCCCTCCGCCGCAAATTGTTATTCCTTTTTCCTTTTTTTAATGTCTCTAATCACTATAAATTTTAATTTATTAAGATTTTTGTATTTAATATGGATCTTGTTTGATAAATCTCAATTACTATTATGAAACAAAGTTCTGGAAAGACAAAAAAAAATCATAGATTAGAGATAAACTTTGTGAGTAGTATATATATTACTACAACAAGACCAACAATATGGAACAATATGGGACGGTGAGAGTGTATAGAATACACTTTTTAACTTCTCGTCTTCAACCTCAACAAATTTTAAACAAAAGCATGCCAATTTCACCTCCTTACATATCATACGAACTTACTTGCAAAAACGAAAAACAAAGACACTTTCCAATTAAACTAAAAATTCAAACGAAAACCAACGACACTTTCCAACCTTATTTGTCGCTATGTAACTGACATGAACAAGAGAAAGGGGCTTGGGTTCTGGAATATTTGGTTGGTAGCCAACTATATCTTCTTGTTAACTTTGTTCCCTCCGACGCAACCTCTGTCTGCTTGAATCATCAAAGACGTCGGTCCGGGGTCCACTGCGGCGGAGCTGGGCTAAAAACCGATGACACCACCCTTGAATCCAGCAGTTCCGTGATGGGATTGAAACTAACGCACCTCGGAACTTTGTACTGATTTATTGATGCACCCCTTGATATTGCATAGTCCATCAACTCCTCAAACGTTCCATTCTCCACCACCCTTATCTCAAGCGGCCCGATCGAGTTATCCGCGACTCGGCCTTGTCGATACACTGAGTTAAACGATTCCTCCATAGCCAAACAACACTGCTTTAAAAACTCTTTACTAGGCCAGTAAGTCGAATCCTTGGCCATTAATTCCCAATAAATCACGTAATGCCCGGGGATAGTTTTCGTATCCGCATAGCTAGTGTATTCCACGATCCTGGTATCGAATTGTTTTAGCAGTACGGAAGCCTTATCGATGGCATTTTGCAACTCGGCCTCGTCAGTCTTGTCCGAGTCGATGCTGAGCAACACGTTCTTCCTCCTTATGAATTTGAACTGGGGTGCCGAGTTGTGGAACCCGGTGACGCGGAGAATGTCGCCGACTCGGTACCGACAGAGTCCCGAGTAAGTGGTGATGATGAGTTCGTATTCCTTGCCAACTTCAACGTCGGCTAGGTCGACGAGTTTGGGAGGGGAGTCGCGGGAGACGGGAGGGGTCGCGGGGTCGTGAGGGAGGAACTCGAAGTAGGCCATGTTAGGCATGATGGTGTAGGAAACATCGGAGGGTTTGGACATGGGTTTAAGATTGAGTCCGAAATAGGACTCAGAAGAAGCGTACATTGTACATGGTAGGGGTAATCCTCCGCCGCTAAAGTAATCAAGCGTTGGGATGTATTGAGCCATAGCACCGGTCACGATCACGTCCAAGTACTTTGTGTTGGGCCAAATTCTTGTGATTATGCCCTCCCAATTCTCACCTGCAAAATTTAATTTGCAAAATCATCCTTTAATATTTTAACTCAGTGTTCATTTTGATTTTTTTGTGAATGTTTCTCTAGTTAAAATTAATTGAGCATTCGCATTCTCACCTTGGCATTCCTTGGTGATAAACTCAGCGAGTTGTGGGTTAGGTTTCAGGATATTTCCCATGCACTCCTTAATAGAAGGGTCAGTGATTCTAGGGCTTAGTGTCCCCGTGCTGATGTTCTCGGCGAGCTCTTTCCAATTTAGCTGAAGGAACTTAATAGCCCGAACGAGGCCAGAGGCGAACACGGCACCAATTCGGAGAACTTGTTCGCGCATAATGAGACCGCAAAGCATCTGCGTGTACATGCTTTGAAAAGAGTCGGCGCAGAGAATGGCTTCGTTAGGGCTTGTGTACACATTGTAAGGGTCGAACGGCCTTGTCTTGAAATGCTCACTCTTGTAGTAACTGGTGAGGACCGGACGAGCAAGAAGGCCACTGGGGGTCTTAATTTCGGACTTTACAAAGAGGAAGTATAGGCCCTTGCCCTTGTCCAAGTCCGGAACATAACTGTAGGAAATCGAAATGAATTACAAATGAGAAGAATTTATATATAGGATTAATAGTAAGAAGTGTAGTTGAGGTACTCACAGGTTCATCACAGGCATGAGAAGGCTATATAGTAAGGTTCTTCGGTCCATATCTTCATGAATTGTTGGCATGAGTTTTCTTTCCCCAGCAGATGTTCCGGAACTGCAAATTTTCATATAATTTCATAATTAATGAATCGATTATGTTGTTCAAATAGAATTTACATGCTTGAACATACATGTAACACAGCGAAGTGTTTTGAAAATTGTTGCCTTTTTTAGACCGACAACAAAAATTTATTAGAAGCTCGACAAATGGTACATCAAGAGGAGAAAGTCCAAATTAAAGCTTGACAAAGTGTTTTGTCTTATATATAAATGAAAAAAAAAAAAAACTATACGGAAAAGATCATTATAGCCATCATTTTTTTTTTTGAACATGCCATCATGTTAATATGTTGTGATCACACATTACCATAAATAAAAAAATAAAAAAAAAGTTGTAAAGTCTTACTCTTCTACTAATAAATACATATGACGTTTATATGTATGCATGGTCCTTATCTTCTTGTTTCCCTCGTTTGTGTAAATCTTGGTAAGGAATATCTATGTGCATGAGTGTACGTATACGCCACTGAAATTTTACCACAAAAAAAAGCCTATTGTCGTCGACTAGTCGTTACCTGGTGAGAAACTCGGAGATGGGATGGGAAGAAAAGATGGGAGAGCGGTCACCGTTTGCCACACGCATAATATCCGGTTGAATATCCTCGTACGTCACCACCGGAACTTTCGACTTGAAAGTCTCCCTATCCGTCGCTCCACGGAGCCCAAACCGCCCGAGATACTCTGTCTCGGCATTCTGGCTCAGAATCTCTCTCAAAACCCTCTGTTGAATGGCGTCGGCGTTCTTCGTCATCTCTTCGATGAACTGAAGCGCCTTCGCATGTTTCTCGCAACCCGGTTGGCCTAGTGGTGAAGGCAGACCAGATTCATTGGCCATGATCAAAGTCTAAATTTAGCTTAGCTATCTGATGGCTTGAATTGATGAAAGATTTTGAAGGGAGCAGTGTGGTTTAAGCATTTGAGAGCAAGGTGGTTTATATAGGGCAAGATTGCAGCTTCAAAGGTGTTTACGTCAGTTATCCTGTCATGGGCCTAGGTTGATATTGGACCGAGTAGTACCTTATTTGGTAAGGGCTTTGACGGAGTGGGCCGACACCGGGTTATATTTTTCGTTGGCTGGGTTGTCCAAATGGGAGGGGACAGTGGACCCGACAATAGTTTTCAAGTGTTTGAAGAAGAGGAGACCAGGTGGGGCCATTCTGCTGGCCAGGTCAGCGGAGTCTAACTAGGGAGTTTTGTTCCGAATAACTATTTCGGCTCCAATCATTTACAACATTCTCACACACATGTAGGATCCATACTCAGTATAAAAATGATAAATGTACAACAATCATCTTCAACAAGTCTCTAATACACTCACATGGTGTATGGAGTCCACACATATTTCACACTCAAGTATGTGTGGACTCCACACACTACGTGAGTGTGTTGGAGATTTATTGAAAACTTTTGTTGTACATGTATCATTGTTCTACTCAGTATAAGTATAGGCTCCACGTGTAAGTGAGGAATTATAAATTGTTTTTTTTGAAAAGAGGAATTATAAATTATTGGAACCAAAATAGTTGTACATTTAAAATTTTAGTTTTGTTCCTGTTGTAGACTACGTCTGTTCTTCTGTTGCAAGTCTTGTTTTTTGCTGCGAATAGTGACCGGCGCCCAATCAACTACATATTTTACATATACGGCCCGTTTGTTTGGCCGGATACTTAATTAAAAACAAAAGAAAAAAACTATGATCGCGGGTGATCCTCTACTCGTGGTTAAATATTTACAATTCAAATCAAACACGTAGTTGCCTTCAACGTATAATATATATTGTACATTGTCAAAAACATATCGTATAACGGGAGTATCGTCATAGTATAGATTCGATGAATACTTATCCGGTTACATTGTACATCAAATGAAATTAGTTATTCCTATGACATAAGTGTTGTGAAAGGTCGACTAGTTTTTATGCATGTGGCAAACTACCATTGAAGGTAATTTTTTTAGAATTTATCCACAACTATTATTCTAAAAAAAAAAAAAAAAAACCTAGGTTAAAAATCCAAAAAAATTGTGTGGCAAGAATGCCAAGCTATTAAACCAAAAAAAAAAAAAAAAAAAGTTTTAGATCGAGCTCATGTTTGCTTGTTAAAAATCCATTTAAGATCATTCTATATATTATGTAAACAAATCAACCTTGAATTTTTTTAATGTTAAGTTGTCAAATCAAACTTAGATAATTAAACCCGACCATGCATACCACCTCTAATTGTGTGGCAGTGTCGGGCCTATTTTGAATTCCACACAAATGATATGAGATTTTATTTTTGTTTTAAATACTCCCTCCGTCCCAAATTTGTTGTCTATTTAAAGACATGCGTCTTATTTTTCAAATGCTTATATTTTTCAATTTATAATTTTTTTTACAATTTTGAAAATTTTGTTTAGTAAAACACAATGAGAGCTTTCAAACAATATCCGTATTGAATATATATAACATTATACATTTGAAAATATAAATAATTTTTTTAGGTATTGTGAATAGTGCAACTAGACAAGAAATTTGGGACGGAAGGAGTATTTTTTTTATTGGATTTTATTGTGTCCAGTAATAAATCAATTCATTAGGATATCGGTGATTGTTTGATCAGTTTACTTCACTTTCTGATTCTGAATTCTTACTTGCACATTGTGAATTAATGAAAAATTGAATGAACAAA
Source organism: Vaccinium macrocarpon (assembly GCA_022606695.1). NCBI lineage: Eukaryota > Viridiplantae > Streptophyta > Magnoliopsida > Ericales > Ericaceae > Vaccinium > Vaccinium macrocarpon. The sequence continues at coordinate 12,538,035 of CM040172.1, forward strand.
ATTAATCATATTCCACATGGAAAAATCGTTCCAAATAAAAATAACGCTGCAAATCATTTACTTGTGATCCGAAATGCCCCCCACACAAGAAGTTTGTACCTCAGCAAGAACCCATCCTATTTTTTTTTTAATGGGATAGAGGAAATATAATTTATCCAAAGAGTTTTTAAACCTAACTTGTTGGCAAAAGACTTATCGAATAAAAAGTTGTTGGAAAAAGATAGGGTTGAGTAGCAATCACGAGGACATCATAGGTGTTGTCATAGCCATGTAACCAAAGAGTTTTTGCTATTTTCTTTTGTTCATGACTCACAGAAGAAAAAAAAAAAAGGAAAAGAAGAAAAATGTAGTTCGACCCTCACGTGGCCAACTCCCAGAGCATCTTCCAAAATGAAATGCATCACAGAAGGAGGGGATTCTTCGGTCACAAAATCTTCATCTTGTTCGGCACCCAATTTAGCGAGGCGTTCAAGAAATGCCTCTTTGCTTTGTGTCGTGTAGTGACGATTTGATCGATGATCATTGTTGTCAATTTGTCATGGCCTTCCTTTTTTCCAGTGCAACAAAGTAGTGTAAAATCATGTCCAGGGTTGCATCGTGTCACGCGTGTCGCGTGTTGTAGGTAGGACTGTACAAAAAAATCGGTGTACTGTAAATCCAGTCCGAACTGATCTGATTCTCATGTTTTGGATTTTAACCGTAGGTTAATGGTCCGGACACGGATTCAAAAAATAATAAACCGTGACTCGCAGTCCAGACATGAATTTTGAAACTATGGATTAACCGATCCGGACCGTGAGATTTTTATTATATATAAAATTTTTAAAATATAAATAATTTTATCACTTTCATAAATATTGTCAATTTGATATCGGGCTATAATGTTATGTCCTATAAAACCTAGGAGGTAAATAGTTACCACATTTAATGTATTAATTCCACTATCGTGCATTTGTATTGGACTTTAATCTATTTAGCAGTTGTTCACTGCTAAATTTAGTAGGTGGTCATTGTTTTTTTTTTCTCTATTAAATGGTCTTTGTTTCTATTCCACTATGTAATTGAACTAAGCTACATGTTTTCCACTACTACTTGTTTAGACCCCGGATGTGTTATCACATGCTCCATCCAAGGTCTCTTTGTTTTCGACCTTGGATTTTTCAGGATTTTATTTTGATGAAACTGTTTGTTATTTCTTTACGTATAATATGTAATCTGTGGATAAAACCAGAACTAATCCGTGACTTGCATATCGGATTAGAACTAAACCATAAGACTTGTGGTCCGGACAAGGATTGCATTTTCTAAAAACCGTGACTCGCAGATTAGGATTAGATTTATGCCAATCTGATTTGATCCGGACCGTGTACACCCCTAGTTGTAGGTGTTATGTTATGCTGGTATTGTGTCATCCTGGATTTATAGGAAGATTGTCTCAACCCTAACCCCAACCATTGATTTTTCCTATTCATCATCTCGTGTCATTTTCGGTACGTGTCATGTTACTATTTTATTTTTTTTGATAACTAGGTATCCGGTTCAACTTTAGCCCACCTTGACTTCTCTTAAGAAACCAATCCCACCATTCACTAACAGGGGGCCCATTTCAAGCCAGAGAAAAAGCTGTGTATGAACTAATCTCAAAGGAGTTAATAGCTGATATGTATGAGGTTTCAAATCTAAGACTATAAGAGGAAGCAAACCTTTATAAGTCCCAAGCCTTGACCACTAGACCAACCCCTTGGGGTTTCGTGTAACCGTCTTATGATAAGATTTATTTATAGACGTTAAAGATATAATACGCTTTCATATATTAATGAGTGTTTTCTTTCTTAAGAGTAAGATTTCATAAAATAAAAGAAAAGAAAAAAGAAAATCCCTACAAAATGAGGTACGTTCTTCATTGAAGTGATGTTTTTTTTTTCACGGAAAAAAAGGACTTTTATTAAGAAGAGATCGGGTCCGGGAAACGGACCTCTTGGGAGACAAGATTCACGAGCCATTGGGGGACAGGACCCCCCCAAAGATCGACCTTGACACCCAATAAGGCTTTCTTGGCCAACGAATGAGCCGCCTTATTACAATGACGTTTAACATGGATAAAATTGCAAGACAAAAAGGAAGAAGCAAGTTGCAAGCAATCTAAAATCACTGAGTTACAATCTGAAAAAGATTTATCCAAGGTTGTCAAAGCCTGCACAATTTGAGCTGAATCTCCTTCAACGATAATTGATCCGCATTGCTTTCTTGAAGCAAAAGTAAGAGCTTCCCTAAACCCCAGAGCTTCCGTGCTGCAAGGAGAGAAAAGACCATGGAAATTAGTAGCGAAGGCACCAACAACTGATCCTAGATGATCCCGTGCCAAAATTCCGACACCCACGCATCCATCCTTTCTGTTAACAGCCCCATCAACGTTAAGTTTAATAATTCCCAATGGAGGAGGCAGCCAACGCGGGGGAGAGGGACAAGGGCCAGAAGCACGGGGCCTGGGATTAAGGTCTTCCAAAGCTTCAAAGGTCTCTTTGTCCCTAAGATTCTTAGTTTGTAAGCTATTTTCTCTGATAAGGTTGACTCTATAATCTCAAATGTAAAAGAAAAAGGTTAAATTACATGGACACCCCCTCATCTATTCCAACTTTTTAAGGACACCACATAACCTTTAAAAATGCCTATACTCACCCTCTCATCTATTTGAAATTGGAAAAACCCTTTACTCCATTAACAGAGTAAAGAAATGACTATTTCACCCTCGTTTAAGATAATTGGCTAACACTACTTCTCGTCTCTCACTTCACTTCTCCTATCAATCTCCCTCTCATTACTCCTCATTAGACAATAGAATAACCATATCATCTTCCTCTCCCAATCATCTACAAAAAGTAGTTGGAGAGCTTAATCGAATGGTTCTTCAAGATTTATGATAGGTCTTCCCCGCCACTGATACAGTTAACCCATGTATTGATAAATCGCTTTTACAGACCCAGCAACGACAACCATTGCCAGATCTATCGAAGAAGGATCAGAAAGGGGGACATATGAAAGAATTTTCAAAAATCGAAACTGTAAAAATCTATATTTGTATTTAAACTATTGCTTGACCGACCAGGTGACTAAAAATAAAGACGCGTCCTAAGCGTAAGGCTCTTGACCAGTGCAGCACAATATCCGGAAGTACCGGAGTCGAACCACAGAGATAGACGAACGTGTTTAGGACTCAAAGATGACGGGTTCACAGTTTCTTTTGGCTCTAAGGTAGCCACCCCTTGTGCAACTCAACTGATTTACCAGCTAAATGAATGAAATTAATTAACAAAGGATTTAAAAGGAGAGTACAGTCGTGGGCACCCAGTGTCCGCAACTAGTCTAACCAATGTTTACTCGGGCGATAATTATTCATTTTATTGATTTTAGAATAAGGAAAAGGATCTCTAACAAATGCGCACCACCTGTCACCAAATTCCGTGCACATTCGAATTCCTGTGATGCCTGAGTTTTGTTTGTTAGAAGAGTTTTCGTCTTCTAAAATTGCTCAAAAATTAAATTAATTCGATCCCAAGGTAAGAACATTAATTAAACTAGCCACAGAGCACATTTGCCCCGCAGTCGCACTCTACAAAATTACTCACTCATGACTTAAATGAATGCAGCAAACATGTTAAACCTAGATCTAAACATGCTTCAAACAATTGAAATAAATAAAGCACGATACCAAATATTTGTAGCGAGAGAACGGATGGGAAGAACAAGAAATCAAAACTGGAAATTCTAAAGAACTTGAATCTAAAAATAATCCTAAAAACAGTAGCCAAAGTTAAGCAAATAAAACGTAAAGTATGAATTGTGGAACTTGTGTCCTTTTTTACCCTAAATCGAGTTAAGAGGGTATTTATATGGAAACCCTTGCTAATTACAATTAAAATCTGGAAAAACAAAATAACTTCACGCGAGACCCAAAACGCCACCGTTTCTATGCTTCATAAGCCCTCGGTAGCGCTACACCAATTTTGGTGTAGCCCTACCTAACTCCTTGAGCGTCGTTTGACCAGCTGACCTCAAAGTTGACCACTAAACCTCTCAGTAGCGTTACACCTATTTTGGTGTAGCGTTCCCCAAGGCTCTGTTCACTTTATGAGCCCTCTTGTGCCATTCATGAGCGCTCCTTCAAAATCATGTAGCGCTCCCGATGCCATTACTTTGTATGCTCGAGAAATTCCCTTGAACACTTAGCCTCCTCATCTTGCCTCCTCTTGGTTCTCGTGCATGCCTTCCCAACATCTCAAAATTTGTGCCAACATTCCTTAATTTCCTGCAAATTATGCTCAAAATACAAAAACCACCACATGCACATATCAAATGGAAAATGAGGCTTAAACCGCACGTCTAACATCTTAAATTACCCTACTTAGGCGCTTAAAAGCATGCTTTCCACGCGCCTATCACATCTCCCAACTTGAGCGTTGCTAGTCCCTAGTAATGAACAAGACAAAAATAACAAAAGAAAGATAACGACTCAATAAGGGATACGAGGGCTATGCAACCTGTATAAAATCAAGTGAACAATTTAAATTTCATCCCTTTGCTACCCACAACTCAGTCACATGTATGCCCTAGCGAAAATTCGAACAATTCCGCACCATCACAAATTCAGAGATATAATGCTCCCACATAATCACCATGCAACTCTCACTCACCGGAACACTCAACATCCCATGTGAGGTGCTTGGCGACCAATGTGGGATGAAATAAGAAATCACCACGTGTCAATCAAAACAACGCCAGTTATAACAAGGAAAACTCAACGAATAAAGGATACCACACATTCACAATCAAATATAAAACATGGATGCAAGGGAGTCAAACAACGTGCATCGGGTCTACTAAGGATTTCATTAGGCTTATAACGACCGTGGTTGCAAAAGAAAAGATAACATGCAAAGGGTGACGGCCTGTAGAAGCGCATGGACAGTCTATCCTGACTGGTCGCCACCTCGACTCCGGCACCACACCAGTGCTCAACACCTAACATCAGTCACAAACATAACAACAATACGAGTTATTACACAACACATAGAACGACAAGACTCAAACCACCAACTCACATCAAACTCCCATTACATAAACAATGTCACACCACCACATGAAATACACATAAAATGACAGGACTACAACAAAGACACATGAAATAACACCACCCCGGCTAGCTCTGCGTACTACTCAATACTCCTTCATGCTCACATCCTCGAAATCATAGCCCAACTCCAGCTCAGTTTTGCTTTTAGGGTTCCATAACTTTGGTGATTTTAGGTTTGGAAGGTTTAGAGGTTAAGGTTTGAATGGAGAAGAAGGAAGAGGGAAAAGGAGAATGATGGGGTGGAGAGAGAGAGAGAGAGAGAGAGGGAGAGAGAGAGAGTGGGGAAAAAATCGGATGGTCCCCCTCAACTTGACTGTGTTTTTCCTTTTTCTTCTCTTTTTTTTTCCTTCCTTTTTTTTTCCTTTTTTTTTTTACTATGATTTATTCTCTCTTTTCTTTTATTATGGGAAAATAGTTTATGGATGGTCTAAGATGGTTAGAAATTGGGTTTACTAATACAAGATGATTAAGGGCTAGGTTTAAAGTGGGGTTTTTGGCTAATCAAGATCATTGCATCTAAAAATAGTTTCCAAACACTCTCAAAAGCAATAGAATTCAATGCTCCCAAAATTCAGTGTAAAGCCTCCCAAAAAGTAGTGCACAGAGCCGAACCACCAAACTAACACCTCATCCAAACACCGGTTACCTAGGCTTGACACAAGAACTGACTCGGACTGGTTTAAAATGGGATCAATTTAAAGGGACTAATATAGTGGTCTAATCATGCAAAGATAGCCTTGTATCATCCCCTAAACACATTACCAACTCTCACAACATGCATGCAAAATATTCAGACTACGACATGTGGTACAAACGCCTACTATTTTGTGCAAGTGCAGAAATTGATGAACAAAGAAAACATGGGATGCTTTTAAGGACACACTGCAAACTAAATGGGAACACCTACTCAATATCGCTCATGGTACGAATTACTCAAACAGAGATGCCAGATATATGCATGTGAACAAGTTAACCAGGCAAACATTGAGACAAAAATCTAACATGCTCACCTAACTCATACAAACAAACATAACAATCGTATCGCCGCACACAAAAATTAACCAAAAATTGAAAAAAAAAAATGAACTCTAAACTTACTAACAATGCTCAAAGTATCTTTACATTAGACTCAAGGGGAGACATTGGGCAGTTAGCTCCGCGTTTGCTCCCAACTTAGAAGGTTCCACCAAACCATCATCAACCCCACCCTCAATGACAAGTGGGTCAACTTCCTCTTCTCCCTCTTCCCTAGCAGTAAGCTCCTCATCCCCTCTAAATTCAAAGGACTGTGGTAAGACCAAGTCAATCTCCTCAACATCGTTAACCAGACCTACTTCCTCTTCCTTAGGAGTAAACTCTTCACTCCCTCCAAACTCGGAGGAGCTTTCAGACCATGAATCAAAATCCTCCATAAAATGACGTGACTCAGTTACCTTTTCCTTTGGTAGGGATTTGACACTATTAGAATTTAAAGCACAATATTAAGTTTTCAGAATCTGGGCCAAAAGATCATAAAAACTGTAAAGCCTCAGCAGGTGGTTTGTCCCAAAAACCCCGTCACTCATCACGTCTAGATATTGTTGACTCTTTTGAGAAAGTCCTCTGTAAAAATAACAAACTATTTCAAGATACTCATAGACATGATGTGTGACGTTTTTTAGAAAACCCTTAAACCTTTCCTAACATTCACTAAAAGACTCATTCTCTTTTTCAGCAAATCTTCGAATTTGACGCTCTGCCAAACAACTCTTTAGGATAGCCATGCGGGTCTCATCGTCGCAAAAGGTTTCAAGAATTTGTGCCAGCTGACTCGAAAAAATGTCTGAGTAATGCTCGTGATCCCAAGAGGACTCAAATGTACCCGGTTGACTTGAAGGGATATTCTCGTAACCCCAAGTAAAATTTTGTATTTGTGCAAATTGACTCGAAGAAATTTCTACTTGGCTCTCAAATTTCCAATAGGGTTCGTTAATTTGTGCTAATTTACTCAACAACATACTATGGTATTGCTCAAATTCCCCATGGTTATCAAGAAGACCCATCAGTTTTTTTTTTTTTTTTTTTTTGCTTTTTTTCTACTCAAGACACAAAACACTTACCACTCGACTAACTCCAAATGACTCAACCTAGAAACAAAAAGATGTTGACAACAAAAGACACTTTTTTTTTTATTGACTCAGATAAAAACACAAAGATACTAACCCAACCCAACTTCTTTGAACACATGTTGTCGTCCCTAGAACCGGCGCCAAAAATGCTTGACCGACCAGGTGACTAAAAATAAAGACGCGTCCCAAGCGTAGGACTCTTGACCAATGCAGCACAATATCCGAAAGTACCGGAGTCGAATCACAGAGACAGACGAACGTGTGCAGGACTCAAAGATGACGAGTTTACAGTTTATCTTGGCTCTTAGGTAGCCACCCCTTGTGAAACTCAAATGATTTACCAACTAAATTAATGAAATTAATTAACTAAGGATTTAAAAGGAGAGTACAACTGTAGGAACCCAGCGTCCGCAACTAGTTTAACCAATGTTTACTCGGGCCACTATTATTCATTTTATTAATTTTAGAATAAGAAAAAGGATCCCTAACAAATGCGCACCACCTGTAACCAGATTCCTTGCGCATTCGAATTCCGACGATGCCTGGGTTTTGTTTGTTAGAAGAGTTTTTGTCTTCTAAAATTGCTCAAAAATTAAATTAATTCGATCCCAAGGTAAAAACATTAATCAAACAAGCCACGGAGCGCCTTCACCCCACAACCGCACTCTACAAAATTACTTACTCATGACTTAAATAAATGCAGCAAACATGTTAAACCTAGATCTAAACATGCTTCAAACAATTGAAATAAATAAAGCACGATACCAAATATTTGCAACGAGAGAACAGATGCGAAGAACAAGAAATCAAAACTGGAAATCCTAAAGAACTTGAATTAAACTTGAATCTGAAAATAATCCTGAAAACAGCAGCCAAAGTTAAGCAAATAAAACGTGAAGTATGAATTGTGGAACTTGTCTCCTTTTTACCCTAAATCGAAGTTAAGAGGGTATTTCTATGGAAACCCTTGCTAATTACAATTAAAATCTGGAAAAACAAAATAACTTCACGCGAGACCCAAAACGCCACCGTTTCTATGCTTCATAAGCCCTCAGTAGCGCTACACCAATTTTGGTGTAGCCCTACCTAACTCCTTAAGCGTCGTTTGACCAGCTGACCTCAAAGTTGACCGCTAAACCTCTCGGTAGCGCTACACCTATTTGGTGTAGCGCTCCCCAAGGCTATGTTCACTTTATGAGCCCTCTTATGCCATTCATGAGCGCTCCTTCAAAATCATGTAGCGCTCCCGATGCCATTACTTCGTATCCTAGAGAAATTCCCTTGAACACTTAGCCTCCTCATTTTGCCTCCTCTTGGTCCTCGTGCATGCCTTCCCAACATCTCGAAATTTTTGCAAACATTCCTCAATTTCCTAAAAATTATGCTCAAAATACAAAAACCACCCATGCACATATCAAATGGAAATTGAGGCTTAAATGGCACGTCTAACATGCTAAATTACCCTACTTAGGCACTTAAAAGCATGTTTTCCACGTGCCTACAACTATTACGCGAAAAGTAGATATAATGAGGATCTTGAATTCAACACATCTCAAGAATAATAAAATAAATATACCTGTGACGATCATCGAGATTAGAAGGAACAAACCCCTTAATTAGAAACACCTTAATTTTTTACTCACCTTCTTCTCTCTGTCTCTAACCTTACAGAATAGTCGAACACTTTAATTGATGGAAAAATTATATATATAAGGGGTGGGTATCCTACCTTTTGTGGAGGAGAGGAGATGGCCTTAGAGATAATCATAAGAGTCTCATAATCCATCAAGGACTCTCTTATGTAGAGTTCTCCTTTATGTATTCTAATTAGGTATCATAATGAACCTTATCGCTACATTGGCTTATCTGTTAGTAGAGTCCCAATTGTAATAGACATGCATAAAACGTGGAGGCTAGTGGGCCACCCTAATCAGGAAAAATAAAACTAACATTCTCCCACTTGGGCCACTAAGCCGATGGTGATGCAAAGTGTATTTCTTCAAAATAAGCAATTTTGTTGTAAACAACTTGGGTGGGCTCCACATTAAAACTTTGACATGTGATCACGAATTTAAAAAGCCAATAAGTTCAAACCCAATTAGAAACCTTAATACTATGATTAATTTAGACTACCAATGTGCGTCATGGCGGTTGTATCCCTTCTATGTACTACACCATTGATAACCTTCACTAACCAGGTCCTTAATAGGAAAATACCGTTATTTAGGCCGTAATACCTACAAGCCCCAATAATTTGTCTTGTCAAGACATTTCCCGTTGTGCAAAATCCAACATACTATGTGCACGCATAATTGGAAATAGGAAATTTAGAAACAAACTGTAATATGCACAAAATAGTGTCATGCACAGTAACCACTCAATCAAGGATTGTTAAAAGACCCATTCGGATAACATGTTATAAGTCTTTTTTATGGCAATCCCTCCCTTAACAGATCAACAATCATAGGAGTGGTACTCAATTTTAATTTGACACTTGTTTCTGGACTCGTTCTCTAGCAACCAAGTACTTTACTTCCATGTGCTTGGAATTACTTAAATACTTGACATCCTTAGAAAATAAAAATGAAGTAGAATTATCACAATTAATCTTCATTCGGTCTGGCAAGTGAGTCGACAACGCCAATACCAAAGATGAAGTTCCGCAATCACAAACATGACATGTGGCCTCAAAGCATGCCACAAACTTGATCTCCATTATGTATGAAGTAGCAAGGGAATGCTCCACACTTTTTTTGAGATTGCTCCCCATTCAACAGAAAGAAAAATAAATGATAATATTTACTTTCTGTTATCGAGACAACCAACAAAATCTCAATTCGAGTATCTAATTTTTTTCCTAAGTGAGCATATAGTTCTCTGACATTCTATTTTTATAACTATCTTCACTGCCTTCCAATGTTCCATTCTATAGTTGCTACGGTATCTGCTCAAAATTCAGACTACGAAACTAATATCCATTTTAACGCGTCGGCGGGATATGAGAGCCTTAGCTCATGTATCGGTTTACCGAAATCACCTCCGCTATCCCACTTCCTTCTATTAAAAAAAAAGGTGAGCAACCCTTAAACAAAAGTCTAGGCATACATCAAAACTCCCTAAAATCGTTCACATGCTTTCTTTCTAAGTCTTTCTTAAGATACTAGCATTCACTTAATTTTATCACCCTTCAATGTGCATCACTGACTAAACCACACTGCATAAATCACTCTAAAACTGGGTCGATATACTCTTTCTGAGATAGTCGTAGCAAATCTTCCCGAGATCGATCCCTCAAGATCTCTATGCTAAAACATAAGATATCTCACACATATCAACCATCTTAAAGTTCTGAGTGATATATTCCTTGATTTCATATAACAAATCAAGATTACTACAAGTTAACAAAATGTCATCCATATATCGATTCACAATAAAAAAAAAAAACTTACTCTCACTGACCTTCAGATATTCTTAAATCAAAAAAAGGTAATGGTATTATTAAACCTTAATAACCATTGAATGGAAGCTTATTTAAAATCATATATGGTTTTCTTTAATTTGCAAGCTAAATATTCTTTTCTTTATCTGTGAATTCCTCTGGGTCTTCATGTGAACTTTGGTATCCAAACTACCAATTTAGAAAAGTGATTTTCACATCCATCTAATGTAACTCCAAGTCATAATGAGTTACAAGAGTCATGATAATCCTAAAAGAATATCGTTGTATAACTCCAAGTCCTATGATTGTTGATCTGTTAAGGGAGGGATTGCCATAAAAAAGACTTATAACATGTTATGCACGTCAAACAAAACTTGGCAAACAAGATGATGCCATGCACGTCAAACAAATCCTATAGCCTCTTTGGAGCTTCCAAAACCTTGGCAAAGCCCTACGAGCGAGCCTTTGAAAAAACCCCGAGTCCAAAATTCCAAGATAACCCTAGTTAGGATTGCCACAAAAAGCCCTTCTAAACAAAGTTTCGCCTGACCTTCGCCAGAGATATCCCGAGCAATGTTTTAAAAACTGGACTAGGCCGGCCTTGCTCCAGTCCAGAATCACCCAAAAACCACTTTAAACTAAAAATTGGCCCTAAAAGGGAAAACTGTTCAGATCGAGCAGCTGAATTGCTAGCCCATAGGAACCAACCCTAGGTCGATTGTGTTGTGCAGAAACCCAAAGTAGAGAATATAAACACAACCGATAGGCGCGTGGAAAGCATGCTTTTGAGCGCCTAAGTAGGGTAATCTAGCATGTTAGACATGCGGTTTAAGCCTCATTTTCCATTTAATGCGTGCACGTGGTTGGATTTTGTGCTTGTGCTTAAGTGCAAGAATTTGAGGTGTTTTGGCACCATTCGGAGTTGTTGAGAAGACATGCACGTAGATCGAGGGTAAGAAAAGCTGAGGAGGTTAAGGTTTGAAGTGAATTTTGCATGGAAGTGATCGTAATCTGTCAGAGTGCTACCCTATTTCTCTGGAGCGCTCAAGATTGGCACAAAAGGGCTCAGAATATGAACAGAAGGTTTTGGAGGTGTAGCGCTACCGAGATAGTCAATGGTCAATGGTCAACGGTAGACTTTGTACGGAGCAGAGGAGATAGCAAAGCGGTAGCGCTACACTTAGCGCTACCGAGGCCTTTCAATGGCTATCAAACGGTAGCGTTTCAGCCTTCGCGTCAGAGTTTTGGCGTTTTAATTAAAACTATGGGGATTAGTATAAATACTTATCTTCTAACTCGGATTAGGGTTCCAAACTTTAATTTAGGTTTTCTTGTTCTAAGTTTTTCGGCTACGTTTTTCAGTATTCAACATTTAGCGTTCTACATTCAAGTTTATTTCAGATTTGTCAAATTTCCAACTTCCGGATTGGTGTTTAGTATTAATAATCAAGTTCGTTTTCTTCGCATGATCAGTGGTATTGTTTTCTATTACTATTTTTAATTCGCGTAACATGTTTAGATCTAGATTTAGTTTTATTTCTGCAATCAATATAATCATGAGTGAGTAGTCATATTGAGTGCGGCCGCGGGCGAAAGCGCTTCGCACTAGGCTGATTGATGTTCTACCTCGGGACCAAATTAACTAGATTTTTGAGCAATTTTAAGAAACGGAAAATTACTTAACAAACAAAACTCAGGCATCGCCGGAATTCAAATGCGCACGAAATTTGGTGACAGGTGGTGCGCATTTGTTAGGGAGCCTTTTTCTTATTCTAAAATCAGTAAAAAGAGTACTTGTGGCCCGAGTAAACATTGGTTAGGCTAGTCTCGCACGCTGGGTTCCCTCAGTTGTACTCTCATTTTTAATTTGAATTCAGTAGATTAGTCGGTAATTTAGTCAATTAATCCTATCAAACAAGGGGTGGCTACCTAAGAGCTAGGTTAAACTGCAATTTTGCACTTTTGAGTCAAACACCGTCAATCGTCTCTATGGTTCGACTCCGGTACTTTCGGATATTGTGTTGCACTGGTCAAGAGTCCTACACTTGGGACGCGTCTTTAGTTTTAGTCACTTGGTCGATCAAGCAACAACCAACAAGAAAAAGAGAGACAAGGATTTATGTGGTTCCCCCTCCCAAGCACCTGAGCTCTGTGAGGTACGTCAACGAGGAAAGAGTAAGAGGATTCACTATCAACGGGGAGAAATACACAGAGCCAGCTATACCCGTAACTCTCACTTGAAGCATCCACACAATATCTAGGGACAAATCTCTAAAGTGCGACCTACAGAGCATCAAACGTCTCACATACACAAAAAAGACACACAAACCCTAGATATCTCAAATCTCAACTCAAAACTACACTAATAGAACAACCAAAGAAACCCTAACACACTACGGGGAATCCCATGGGGTCTCCCTCAAAAGGATTCACTCAAGAAATCCAAACCCTAATAGCCCCCAAGGCCTCTATTTATAAGAAAGTACAAAAAATTAGATCAAACCTTCATAAAAAACCGCAGCCACACAAATTCGCGCATCGATAGTCCGGACAGGGAATCGGTCGTTCGGACTACGGACAGTGGTCCGGATGGATATTTCGGTGGTCTGGACTACCAAGGTAGAATGTCCAAAAATGTCCCAAAACCCATTGGTCCGGACGGGACTTTCATTGGTCCAGACCATAGGTTCAGAAAACGGCTTTTCACACCAAATTTTGCACTTTTCTTCGACCATCTTAAATTCAAAGCATATCTCCAACAGATTGAACCGGGATATAAATTTTGAAACTTACTTTAAGCGCTTTAATGCCTTCAGATGTGCACAAGGCCAAAAAAACATCTTTGGCGGACCCAGGCAATTAATTGATTTCATTCTTCCAACAGAAAAGGTTTGCAACTTTATAAAAGCAAAAGCCATCAAGGACTGTAATTCCCACCAACGTGGGATTGGGGAAAAAATTTCTCTAAAATTTATATCTTGTCTAACTCCTCCCCTTTCCACTCCAAATATTTTTATATGCTTATTTTAGTTATTTATATATTTTAAATATAATTATGACATCACGGTTACTCCAGTTGTACCACAGTGATCCCTTCTTCGGTTTGCTCACCGATTTGGTTTTCAAAACATTAATCCTGAGGTCCTACGGAAGCCTTGCCGGATATTTTGCCAACAAAATCCTGGCCGATCAGCCATTCCCTACTGGAGGTTATAATCGGATGAGGAAATCCGGACGATCTTTCATCCCAGCAGAAGCTCTGCCAAACTCCCTTGACCCAGGAGTCCGTATATAAGTTATCTTTCCTGGGATTTTCCAATGGCTTACAGTAATTAATCCTTAAGACATCATCAATACTTGCAAAATCGTGCTCAGACTAACTTAAGATGGGTCAATTAATGACTATATTTGGCGAAACAAACTCATTACCCTTTCGGCAAAGCCGGTGGTCTTGACGTAAAATATTTCCGTGTGAAATTTGAACTCTTTTTTTTTTGGTGTTTGATTGAGAAAGAAGAAAATTATTTAACCTGGTACAGTATATTTGACCGTATTATTGGAATGTTCTCTGCTTGCACGGAAAGGTCGCAAGTCAGTATCGGAAAACTTGGCGTTCGACGCTTTTCCACTAATACATGTCCCTTTGCTACCTAAACATTTACTTTCTCAATCCCTTATTTTCAAGTTGAAGACTTGACTGTCACCTCACAATCAACCTTGTCACATGTAGCAAAATTAAGGCGTGCAAACTTTACTTATATATGCAGATACATACAGTACCCTCTTGAAAACGGCCATAGGGCATAAGTACTTGTTACGTATGATTTCGGAAGTTGTTACGTATAGTTTGGGTCAAATTACAAACCATTATGGATTTTAGATATTCACTATACATCCACGTGACTATTCATGGTAACCTTGTTATGTATGGTTTTGATACTTGTTCGAACCGTTATATATGGATTTTAAAAAAAATTCACTATCGATTTAAATATTCACAATAAGCTACCAAAAAATACCTAATGTGTACCAAAATCATATTTAATAAGTATAAAAAACACATACGTAAAGGGATGGACCGTACGCTCCTTGTCAAGGGGTCATACCATAGATTTTCCCTTGTGAACATACGTACATACATGCATATCTACGTGTGTTATAGGATCTTTATAAATATCATAATAAGCTATTGATCTAATATGGGGTTAAGTTATTAATATTAACAAAAAACAAAAAACAAAAAGGGAAATGTGGTTCATATGCTGCAGTTAAGATTGAATTTCTGTTGTACCAAAAAAAAAAAACAGTTAAGATAAATTTTGTGTTTTGGAAAGCGAAAAGAAATTTGTGTATGTAACAGATGTATATACATGCAACTATCAACTATAACTTTTGTGCATTATGCCGAGACTTGACTTATTAGTGTTTGTTCTAGAAATCTTTCTCCTTTTTTTTTTTTTTTTGATCGGCTTCTAGAAATCTTTCCTTGCTGAACAACTATTAACCAAACACCAGAAAATATAAAAAAGCAGATTTTTTATTGTCCAAAATTATCTCACATGAAAAGCATTTTATATAAAAAAAGTATTTTATGTTGAAACAAAGAGAGCCTCATCGATTGAATTAATTTGATCAGGTGCAGTAGTTACTCAATGGTGGGTGCAATGGTCGACTGGTCGTGGGGATACCGGCCAAGATTTTGGGTGCTCCACGATAGAGCAATGTAATGATCACCGGGAAACGAATATTGTGAAGATATTGAACTAAGGTGATTTTGGACTGACGGATTTATGCTGGTTTAGGTTATTTTGTTGACATCTTGTTAACATCTAAGTAAGGGCGGAGCTATAGCCATCTTGGGGTGTGCTGTAGCCCAGCTAAGTTACAAAAAAAGTTCAAAATTTAAATATAAAAATTTTTATTCAATAAAAAATTTATATGGCTACCCCATTTAAATATCCAATTATATGAAACTAGGACAAATTCAATTTCTAGCTGCACCATTGCATCTAAGTATTCTTGTTAACATCTTGGGAAGAAATCAATGTGCAGACGACACAAATTTAATAAATCATTTGAGTTATGTAGTTTTATTTAGGTTCTGTTTGGAACTTGGGGAAAGAAAGGGAAATAAGGGAAAATGATTAAGATGGAAATTGAGGGAAAGTTGAGAAAAATGGGAGGAAAATTTAATAGTAATTTAAAGTTTTCCTTTCTCTCAACCAAAGGGAGGGAAAATTTACTAATTTTCTCTTCCTTTTTACTTATTTCCCAAAGTTTCAAGCACACCCTTATGTCTTCCTTAGTTGAACTTCCTTTTGTTTCTGTTGCAACAATTTGTTGGTGAGAGTATGTAGGGGTTAAATACCCCAGAACCATTTATGCGTAATATTCTATAATATCGACTATTTACTACAAAAAAATATAAATCGGGAGCATGGAGCAACATTTATTCTAGGTATTCTAATTGTGTTTAAAACAATTTTTGATGGGTGCGCAAAAGAACTTGCGCACTGTTTGTAACTCTCTCTATGCTTCGTACCAATTTAATTGTTTATCTTGGTAATAATGAAAGTTTCTTCTGTGCACCCATCAAAAATTGTTTTGATCGTGTTACGGACTAGTGTTACCTTGTTACTGTCAGACGTAGCTTCCTTTGTTTTTCGGTGTGTAGCGAATGCAACCTTTAAATTGAATGGTGAAGATTACAAAGTAAGTAATTAGTCGAGCCAAAATATTTTGGACACTCTCGATAATCAAAAAAATAAAAATAGTTCCAAATGAAGTTGCCGACTTCCGCAAAATTTCTCTTTCAATTATCTTGTTTAGTTCCGTTCTAATTAAGGTGCATGGTCAAGTGTCGACGTTGTTGGTCTGTTCATGTATATGACCCCAGTTAGGTAACAGTCTAATGCATGGTTTAAACCAGACATCCTTAGATGCAAGTCAAATTAATTAATTCAAGTTTCTTGCCTTCTAAATGATAAACAAAAGGGAAAAAATTGCTACACGTTTGCTCAATTTTTCGCATTATATAATACTCATGCCCATATGAATTTGAGTTTTTGTACGGTATGCATCCCTTATTGGAACATATATTAATAATATAAACACATAAATTCATAATTATTTTAAGGGTAAATTTCACCTACCTCCCCTGAGGTTTCTGACAATTACAGAGACCTCCCCTAAGGTTTCCGAAATTTCACTAACCTCCCTTACTTTTGAAAATAAATGTCACATACCTCCCCTCCGTTAACTTCTGTTAGAAAAACTAACAGAAAATGCTAATGTCAGTGCCACCTCACTCTCTGTTAGCTGACATTAGCATTTTCTGTTAGTTTTTCTAACAGAAGTTAACGGAGGGGAGGTATGTGACATTTATTTTCAAAAGTAGGGGAGGTCAATGGAATTTCAGAAACCTTAGTGGAGGTCCCTGTAATTGTCAGAAACCTCAGGAGAGGTAGGTGAAATTTACCCTTATTTTAATCTTTAAGTGATAGCTTTTATATAGATATCATAAACATCGACCTTGAATTCATGACACATATATTTTATGAGTTAATGTCTTGATAAATAAATGAATCTTTAAAGGCGATTCAATGGGTGCATATCGAACATTACCAGGTAGATGTAGGTTTTTAACCCTTCCCGGTATGCAGACAATTTTTTTTTTTTTTTGGGACCATATTATATAGTATCCATTTGGTGTTCATCTAGAAAAGTTTTGATTTGGCACAAATCCACTACTTTACAAAGTTGAAACGGGAAACTAGTTGTGTATGTTCTAAATTTCTTGGTCGGTTGTTTGGTTGAAATTAATTGTGAGAGACTATTCAAATTGAACTTATGTGTTTTTTTTTTCGTTAAGGTAGTCAATTAGATTTAACAAAAACAATAACATGGACCAAGGGCATGGCTTTGAGAGGCCTTATACAAGACATGAAATAAGAAAAACAGAGTATTACAGATCCAACTATCTCCACAAAAAATAGAAATTAATTTTTAATCAAAGGGAAATTAAATCAAGACCATGGCACCATGCCAAGACAATAAAAAACCAAAAAATTAACCAATACAATATAACATAATAAGAAAAGAGCAATCAGCTTTTAATCCTGACTTTTGTTATACCCCAACCTGTCCGAACCTGAAGGTTTGCTGCTGAGTTAGGAAAGTTGTGACTCATTTCCAATTTTAACGAGATAAACAAATTAGTGTTAGGATTCCAACAACACACAACACGCAACAAAAGCAATAAAATCAAGAGAAAGCAAACACACCAATATACGTGATTCGGCCAAATCAGACCTACATCCACGGGGAGGGGGATTTCACTATGATCCGGAGAATAATCCACGAATATTGTGTTACATACTCACACTTTGTCTCACAATAGTCAAATTCTCACCCAAGTCTCTCGTGTATCTCTCTCAAACTCTCTGCCTTTTTCTCTCACTTTGTCACACCCATAAAACAAGGCAATAACAAGTTATATAGAGTTACATCAAATAAAACCCTGACCCCTCCCAACCGGGCCTAAGCCAAATGGCCCACACGGGGTGGAATCCCAAAAATTAGAAAACTCATCTTCAATGAAATTATCAACTCCCTCTTTGTCCCAATATGCTTGTCCCGCCCGTAAAGAATAACTTAAAAACAATACATTTATTTCCAAAAGAAATTCAGAAATTATTTTTGTAAGTTAAGTGAATTTAGTAAATCGTTGAAAATTATGAAATTCTTTTGATCCAATCATTTTTCATAATTAATTTAAGGAATTTAGTAAATCATGAAAATTATGAAATTCTTTTGAATTTTTTTTTATTATATTTTTAAGTTTAATTTTAATTTTGCGGACCAGACAAACATTTTGGGATGGAGGTAGTATATCTTCTAGTTTCTAATACTTTTGTGGGCAATAAATAAACTAAGTTTTAATTCTTATAAGAATAATATAAATTACAACATACAGATAGATTATGTAAGTCCCCTATTTTCGAATGCGTTAATAAAATAATTTTCTAAGTGATTTCATTAAATAAAAGGTCAACTTCTTAAATAAAAGCGGAAGCATAATTAATTTCACCAAATTCACAAAATAGGTTAAACAAGATTATAAAAAAGAATAAATTTTTTCAGAACGAACAGACGACAATTAATAGGGGTCCAGAGTTTGACAACGTTGTCCTCCAAAAGGCATAACCATTGGATTAATCTTGTCCTTCATCAGTTCCATCTTTAGTACTTGGCATGAAAAGACATGATATACGAATACCATGAGATAACTTTATAAGTAATTCACAATTTGATATCCTACTATATATAAGGAGACAGTGGTTTCGTTTTTGGTACGGCAATTTGACAAAATTACCCCGTCCAATTTCTACTCTTTGTAATATGTAACCTTTTATTCCATTTGCAATCTTCTTCCGATCAAAATTTTTTTGCACCAAAATAAACTATGAAGAGAGATCTTTAATTTGATGCGAAAAAATTTGAAAAATTGTGTATGAAAATATTTTACATTGCTGGCTTGTTAGGTTTACATTAGTGGTTTGTTGGCTTTGCAATTTTTTTCAAATAAAAAAAAAGTACTTTTGTGCATAATTGGTTTTGTTTGTTTTTTACCTTCTCTATATGTAACCTTTTATGCCCTTTGCAATCTTCTTCAGATAAAAAAATAAGATATTTTCGCGCATAATTTTTTATTCTTTTTTGCACCAAAATAAACTATTAATAGAGATCTTTCATTTGATGTGGAAAAATTTGAAAAATTATGTGAGGAAATATTTCACATTGCTGGCTTGTTAGGTTTACATTGGTGGTTTGTTAGCTAATTTGCAATTTTCTTCGGGAAAAAAAGAGTACTTCCATGCATAATGTTGTAATAGGCCACAAAGTTAGAGAAAACAACCAATCAGCGAAAATCAAGGACGCAAAGATTTACGTGGTTCCCCCTCAAGAACGAAGCTCTAGAGGTACGTCCACGGGCAAAGAGCGAGAAAGGATTCACTATGAACGTGGAGAAATACACAGAGCCGGCTATACCCGTAACTCTCAGTTGAAGCACCCAACAGATATCTAAGGACAAATCTCTGAGAATCGACCTACAGAGCATCAAACATCTCACAAATACAATAGAGACACACAAAACCCTAATATTCAATCCCATGAACTGAAGACTATCAATGTAACAACCAAGAAACCCTAACACACTACGGGAAACCCCATGGGGAGCCTCAAAGGGATTCACTCATGAAGTCCAAAGCTCTGGGAGGCCACAAGGCTCCTATTTATTAGAAACACAATAAGAAATCCTAAGCACAATAGGAAATCTCCAAAAGAAGGAAATTTAAGACACAATTCCAACAATTCTCCACTTTGACTTGAATTCCATTGAACTCAACATCATAGAGCAATCCTCTCGCAACACAACTCTTCTCCAAATACCTCTTGGGGGCAGCCCCACACGAAGCGATTGCCAACGATCAAGGCTCAAGCACATTTCCTTGACCTTGCAAACGCAACTTAAGAAACTCAGACACACGTGCCTCTAAATAGAGCCTCCATCTTCAAACGGGCACCAACCACCCAACGCATCCCTCAAGGATGCAAACAAAGATCCACTCAAGATCCACCTGAAACTAAACACCGAACTCCACCATGGAGTTAATGGCCCAAATGAGCAACCATCTTCAAATGGGCACCTTTCACCCAACGCATCAATTACTGATGCAACAGAAGACTTGCTTAAACTCCCAACGGAGCCAATAACCCAAACAAACAACAGTCTTCGAATGGGTACTGTCCACCCAACACATCCATTACTGATGCAATAGAAGATTTGCTCAAACTCCCCAAGGAGCTAATAACTCAAACGAGCAACAATCTTCAAACGAGTACCGTCCACCCAACGCATCTATTATAGATGCAACAGAAGACTTGCTCAAACTCTCCAAGGAGCTAATAACTCAAACGAGCAACAATATTCAAACGTTTACCGTCCACCCAACACATCTATTATTGATACAACAGAAGACTTGCACAAACTCCCCATGGAGCAAATATGCGAAACCCGCATACACCAAATAGTTGAATCGGATCCAAATCTCCACAACACCCAACATGAAGCACTCCATAGCAGCCTCCATAACAGTATCCAAAAGGAGCATAAACAAAATAATCCGATTTAACTCATCAAAATAGTCTTTAATAGGCATACCTCCTTCATACAAAACGCATAAAGGCGTTGCTTCAAATCCAAAATTCTCCCCGAAAATACCTTTGCATAGAGATCTTCGAACACATTATCCTGCATATGAGCAGGCTTCTTCGACTTTCCCCAACAAAGTCTTATGTATTCTTTGTTGCACCAAACTTTGCAATCTTTGAAACGAGTCATCATACTGCAATCGATACAATCACCCAAAAACAGAACACACAGCGAAAAACAAAAGCCTCGGAATAAAACCCTCAGCTCTAATACCAGTTTTTTAGGAGTTTAGAAAGATGCATCGATCTGGCCATTGCTTCTGCTGCACTGGCATGCACAAGGCCCAAACTTTTAGGGAGTATCCATGGAGTTCATCACATTCGTTCGGTCCAATACACATTAAATGACCCATATCCACTTAAAAGGGTAAGCCTTGTAAGTGGTGAGTCATTGAATTGTATATTAAAGTCCAGCCCTTTTTCTATTTTTTTCAATGTGGGACTTAATCTTTACATGACAGAACCTCAGGCGGATCAAACTCCTAACAACTAGTATTAGAGCCAATGGCTGACAATCTAGGAGAAGACTCTTGGCGCGCCATGGATAGGCTTGCATCATGAACTCCAAGTGATGGAAATAGAAAAATCCAACAGTGCAAGTAATGCGGTGTGCCCGTTGCAAGGTGATGCAAGTGAATGGAACACGTGTTGCATGTTGACTTGTTAGGGAGCATGGTGCCAGAGAATGGGCTCGTTGGCTCTCAATGGAGTTTCTCGTCGGGGAGCATGGTGCCTGTGAATGGGCACGTGGGCTCTCAATGGAGAATTTGATGGATGAATCTAAATCGTTGGAGTTGGTACAGAATAAGCCTAGTTTGGAAGATTGGGTTGAGAGTAGTAGATCAGAATTAAGAGGGAGCTTGAATGCAAAGAAACGGGCAAGACTCAATGAAAGGTTCACACATAACGGGGAGATTTGTTAGAACATTTGTGAAGATTACGTCCCACATTGAAAAAATAGAAAAAGGGTTGGACTTTAATATACAATTGGATGACTCTTCACTTAAAGACTTACCCTTTTTAAGTGGATATGGGTCATTTAATGTATATTGGACCCAACAAATGTGATGGACTCCATGGATGCTCTCTAGAAGTTTGGGCCTTGTGCATGCTGGTGTAGCAGAAGCGATAGCGGAACCGATGCATCTTTCTAAACTCCCAACACATAATACAATTTTTGCACCAAAATAAGCTACTAATACTGGAAAATTATGTACAAAAGTATTTCACATTGCCAGCTTGTTAGGTTTACAATTTTTAGGGCAAAAAATAAAGTACAGTCGCTCATAATTTTTTTAGTTTTTGTACTATATTATGTACGAAAGTATTTAATTTTTGGTCTGAAAATGTACTCTTTTTTTTTTTAATGGGCCAAGGTTGCACGCAGTCGTCTTACTAGTGTAAAAGTAGTGCAAGGACAAGGAACAAATAAATTTCAATAAACAGCGTTTGACATAGAAAGTAAACAAGTAAATGATCATTAAACATCGTTTAACATAGTAGGCAAATTAATTTCAGCTCCCAGAAATTTGTCCCAACTAACCATCGTACATTAATCATCCCATTATTTAGTCTTCTTTCTAAGTTTCTTTCGTACTATGATTCATCACATATTAGATTCTTAATTATCAGTATTTTCATTTCTATTCATCACAAGATTCAATATGGGAATTCCATTCACAACCAACACTTCACCATTTTTCACCATTGGATGTCTTTTCGTCTAAACGTAAACCACCCTGTGAACCTATGTCCAATCTAGCACAGCTTAGAGATAGCATACTCAATCAATATAGGAATTCTTGTATCGTCATACAATTTGATAAATAACAACTACAACAATCGGTAAGAACAAGTATAGCAATTTGATGGGGAAATTTTCAAAATACCCCCGAACTGTGACCTCAATATCAAATATACTCCTAAACATTCAGAAAAACTCAATTTTAATCCTAAACTTCCGTTACTCAAATCTGATCCTACCGTCTCAATCCGTCAGCTTACTAACGGAATTTGAAAGTTGGACGTTAAGTTCCGTTAAATATCTTTTCAAACTTTGTTTCCAAAAAATAAAGTAATAAGGCAAGAAGACAAAAAAAACACACACTCCAGTGTATTTTTTTTTTTAATTTTCTATGCACTTTCACGCATTTCAATACACTTTTAAAACCTTAACAATAGCCCAATTGGTTGATTTTAGAATTTTCCTTCTAAGAAAGTGCTAAGTTTGTGAGGGCCTGATGTGCATGTCTAGGGAAAAGCTGTGAATAACGCTTGCCACATGATGACATGAATCACATGTTCTCATGCTCCATATATTTGTTTCCTAATTCTGATATAGTTATTTAAGTGGCGTGATTTAAAATTGCAATTGTTATGGTCCTACGTAATGGTATACACGATAATGGATTGTTACGACCCTTACTGACAAAATAACACGCAAAAGTCAAGTATTTTTATTATATATCTCTGCAAAATCAAGAGTAAAAATATTACACGACTGGGGAATTAGACATGTTTGGTGAAATAATTGAGATTAATTTGGCCTCGTTGAAAATTAAGGACTAGGCTCTACAAAGCCTCCCTTTAGAGTGTCAAGAATACTAACTCCACGTGATCACAGATTCACACTGCATAACGTGAGGATTTTTTAGGAATGGAGGGTTGGTGGTTGAGCTTAGGCTTTGCTATATGTCTAGCTTTTAGCCCTGTTTTTACCTCTCAAGTTTCTTCCTTACATTCATTACACCCTCAAAATCAATTAGAAGAAGATACTTGAAAATTACGAAAGGAAAAATAAACACTGTTAATATAGAAGAGAGTTGACCGAAATTGAAGGCTTGCAACATTTTGGTTTTATTTTTCCGATTTTGCCCCTGCCAATTTTGGCTTGATTATACCGCTGACTTTTTTTTTTTTTTTGCTCCTCTCACTTTCGTATGGTTTTGTACGGTATAGATCATTGTATGGCCTCTCTTCGGTGTCTCATACAAATAATCCGTGCCGTCTAATAATTTGAAAATAACTATTTGGATGGTCTTGTAAAAAATCATATGAATCAGATAATTGTAAACAATTTATCTAATATTCAAAATTTTCATTGAGAATGAATAAGTTTTGAAAAGCAAAGTTAAATGGCCGTTTACTTGTTATTTTCGTAATCTGAATCGGAGATATTATAGGGCTTACATCCAGTTCATTACTGACAAAAACTCATGTGCATAGCATGAGCCATACCACTAGTAGTTTGAAAAGCACATGTTTGTGGTCCCTCACCAGCTAACCAGAAACAACTTGCAAATTTCCATTTAATTGGACCTGCCATTGTTTACCATATATTGGTAATCATATATCTGTCCCTCCCTAATTTTATGACTAGTTACCCCCTCTGTCCTAAATTGTCCACCCCTGAAAAAAGTCGTGTGATTTTCAGAGAAAAAAACTAAAATAGGTCCATGCATTATTTGGTTTTTTTTGTTACACCAAATTAAAGTATTTCATGATTTCTTTATTATGGAGCAAAGAATTAAAGGACTTAACAACTTATTTATTATAGTGCAAAGAAATCTTATAGACCACATATGAAAGTACTTTATTTTTTAGCTAAGAAATGCACGACTTTTTGTGGGGTCACTGACTTTTCGTCGGGTCACCCCACTTCATGCGAATGGTCTTGACCTACTTAATTATAAGTATGTTGTTTCCCTTTGTTGATATCATATCAAGTATGAAGTCAATGAATTAATGAGTTTTTAATGAATTTAACGACTGTCGATTGATATATTTTCGAGACCATTTATTTTATAAAAAAGGGTTCTATTTATCAAATTCCTTGTTAAATATTTTCCGACACTATTAACACAAGCAAAATTTTCTACGTATGTCTCGTCAATGACTACGTGTTTATAGTCTTATTTTGTTTACAATATAGAACAAAGTGCTGGCTAGGCTGGCAATTGGAGATTCGGAGTGGTAGCCTAGAGTCACCATGTACTCTCATGTATTTGATTGGGTTCAAATTCACTAACTAGCTACGACTAATGATACTGATTGTGGCGGAGCAAAAGAGAAAGAGCTTGCTCCCCTAAAAGGAGCATGCCCGTGAGAAAACACATGTTGGTGGTCCTCTTTAGTTAACCTAAACAAACTTGCACAAATTCAGATTAATTAGACTATTACAAAATACAAATGCAGGTATGTGCATGTTCCTCCTCCGGTTATCAACTACTGTAATTACAAGACATTTGGTTGAGGTTTTTTAGCCCCACTTGCTATATATGTAAGCATTCAGTTTGATGATTATATATAAATTAATTAAATTAATTAGAAGAAATCTATAAATTAATTATTGATGCAGTGAAATGTCAAAGGCCTGTTTTAAGCAAAACATCGCGAGGAATTCGAGGCAATAAAAAATCTAAATCAAAGTTGCCCCTAAAAATTCGGTTCCGAATCCAATAATTTTATAATAATCCTATGAACTTTTTCTTTTTTTCTTTGAGAAACTAAAACAAAACTAATATAAAACGGATATTGAGCATAATCAGAGCCTTGCATTAATCAAAACAATAACAATAACATAACTCATTTAAATCCCCCAATAATCGGGTATGATGGTGAGGGATGGATAGAGATGCACCTAAAATTTCGGCTTTGAATAAATGACAAAGTCGATCGCTTCCAAAGAATACCAATCAAAACGTATGGACGGGAGATAGATCTAACATTTGGCAATAAATGTATAACGTAGTTCTTCACGTATCACCAAATCAAACAAGAAATTCCCCTTTATACCGCCACGCTTTCATTGCAATCGCCTCTCAAATCAAAGCCAAAAGACATCAGAGATGACAGATCCAAGAATCATTTTGATTTATGAGCACATTACCATACTTCTTTCATTTAGCATCCAGAGCATTGATATTACACAATGATTAATCAAAAAAAAATCAAATTATCGAAAATAGATTCCAGAAGAAAACTGTGTCAAGCATACTATGGGGAATTCCCAAAAGTGTTAAAAATAGTTCATATATGTAAGAAGAAAGATTTGTCTCGAAATATGTGTTTAGCCGTTTTTAGCACTATTAACCGATTTGGGAAACTCCCCCTTAAAATCAAACTATCGAAAACAGTGTCAAGCAGACGTGATCTGTTTTAATTGCAAACCAAGTTAGAAGCAATTATAATGGGCTGAGGCCCAATACAGTGTCAAGCAGACATGTTGCCTAAATGTTCCCTAAATGTTGCAATTAAAACTATCGAAAACAGTGTCAAGCAGACATGTTGCCTAAATGTCAACCTCATATTGGATAATGGGCTGAGGCCCAATACTGTGTCTGGTTCAATTCTTCTGGCCCATGGACCGGAGGTTTCAACCCACATAGCATGGTTCTCCAATCCACAATAAGCCTTATTCACTCACTACAGAAAATCCAAGTACAATATCAGATAGGATTGAAGAAAAAAAAAATCAGATACGATATTTTCACCGGTAACAAAATACTCGATTAATAAATTTCTTTTTCTAAAAAAAAAACAGTTTACGCAGCTTTACTTTTTTCGCTTTTAAATACAACAATTACCCAAAGTTTGGAATCATCCAGTACATCGACGCTCTAAGGGCAAGTGCAGCAATGATAGGTATAATACCTAGTCAAAATGTTGTTTTATGTATTTTACCTACCTACTTTTTTCTGCCGCAATGCTTGCTATCATCTCTCTATCTCATTAAAATATTGCTGAGAGAGAATAGAATAAATGTAGAGAAAGAGGTCATGATGATAAAGTGCGTTCAACCGTATAGGGACTAAAAGTACTTTTTTATTCTTCGAATTTGGAAGAGTGGATCACCACAAATACCGAAGAAGCCAATTGTATAAGAGCATCTTCTTCCACCAAGGATGTCAAATCTCATGCCAAGTGGGTGAATTGGCATATGAATCAATTCCAACTAAAAATTCGTAGGTGTTATTTGACATCTACTCTCTCGTGTTAAATTTGGCATTTGATATTCAAATCTTTTCTTTAATAATTTTACTCCTAGAACTTAAATTAAGGTGAAAATGTACGTACCTAAATAAGAAATTAGGCATATTGGGTTGGAAGGGGGGGAATTTAAAGATGTCCAATTTATCATGTCAAATTGCCATATAAGTTTTCAAAAATATTTGATATCCCCACGTTTGAAGCCAAAGTTGGAGATACTTTAATAGGTAGACAACCATGCAAGATTTACCCTGCGAGCCATCAGTCTCTGGTATAAGGAAGGGAAGGAGAAATAGAACGCATTCGGACTGCTGCAGCATTGGTTCTCCATGATTCACCTCGTTACTTTATCGAAATCCCTAAGGATGTAAGATTCAAATCTGCTTAAAATACACCTTTGTGACTATAGTTCAATAAATGAGAACTTCAAAAATGTTGCACAATAAGGATAACTTTTTCTTCACCTCCGACGCACTTGGGTTTTGACTTTTGAGTGGTCGGAACTGAATTGTAAGGTTGTACTCCTTCTGTCCCAATTTGTTTATCCCTTTTGGAGAAGTGAATTTTTAAGGAGTGTAAAAACTTTGTATTGACTTTTTTATTTTGTTCCTAAATCCAGTCAATATTACAGTGAAAAAATTTGTGAGGCTAATTTATTATATGAAATTCAAAAAATATTCAATATGAATCTTGTTTGATAGATATCAATTAGTTTTATTATACAAAATTTTCAAAATCATAAAAACAGCTATAAAATAAAAGATAATAGAATAGCCAATTAAGATGGGAAAAATACTTTTTAAGGATAAAATTGGAAAGTGACCCAATTTTGATGGATGTTTTTAGAAGTGAGACAAATATTTTGGGACATCTCAAAATCGAAAGAAGGACCAAGAAATTGGGACGGAGGGAGTATTGGCTAGTAAGGGCTATGAAGTTGGAGCTAGGGTTTAGCTGTCACCTTTGTAACATTTTTATCATGGATATTAGGAGAGCTTAAATGGAAGGAAAAAAATCCATTTATAGAATCTAATCTTATTACCAAAAGAAAAAAAGTAAACACATGAGCTCCATTGGAGCTAGGGTTTAGCTGTCACCTTTGTTACATTTTAATCACGGATATTAGGAGAGCTTAAATGGAAGGAAAAAATTCATTCATAGAATTTAATCTTATTAACAAAAGAACAAAAGTAAACACATAGGCTCACTTTAGGGGCATGCCCTGGCAGAATCAAACAACAAATTGAATCTATTTGCACAACTGCAGTATACCAATAGAGTGGGTTTCATTTTTTCTTTTTCTTTTTCTTTTTTGTAAAACCAAATGAACAAATTGTGGAAATTTTATGTCCAACTTAAAAATCAATTGGTAATGAGTTGAGATGTCTCAATATTATATTAAGTGATCGATCACTCATTCTATCCAGAAGCAATGAGGATATATATTAGTTTACACCACATTTCCTAGACTCAATGGCATTGGCACATCCAGAAAAATAGGAGTCGCGACGAGGAAACACGTGTCCCAACAGGACATCAAACTATCGATGAGTCAATAAAAGAGGACATATGTAGTTTATTTGGATTTTACATACAAAGAAGAAGATAAAGAATGCGACAGTTGAGAAAACCTACAATAAAGCAAAGGAATCAACCAGCTGTTTTTGAGACAGACTAAACCATTTCCTATCTTATCTATGTAGTTCGAAATAGAAAAAGGAAAATAAGAAGTTCAAAATTCTAAAGATACAAGACCTATAAATATAGAACAAGAGGACTGGGAAAATCTATCATTTTCTATGTCAATATGTCATTTACTTTATCGTCATTTACGTTTATTGTCCTATATCTTTCCCGTCGTCTAAATTTTTGTTCTTCAATTCTTGTCTTAGGAGTAGTTTGTAAGTTAGAAGTCTGGCGATTGCACTGATTTACAGATTAATAAAGCGCGGCAAGGAATCATACATCCACTTAGTAACAAACCACATTCCAGCATTCAAAATCCTGTTTTCCCAAATTGAGAGACAATTATTGGTAAGCAATATTTCTTCACATCCCCTCACGTGTAACTGCATTTGAGATCTGTCACGTGTCTTTCTGAGTCTATCATTGTCTAGCCTTTCTGTTGGTATGTCATCATAGGGTGTGGATTGTAAAGTTTTAAAATGTGGTGGTATCGACCCTGCTCTGATATTATATGAAAACTTTATATTAAACTGAAAACAAATTAACATTGAATTGAGAAATCTCAACGTTTTATTAAGTGATCACCATTTCCTTCCCAAACAAAGTGGGCTCATACTTTAGGAGTTAATGACACCAACACAACACCAAAAAACTACACAGAAACAACTCAGATACTTCTTACAACCCTAGAGAACTGAAACACTTTTGCATAAATAATACTCCAAGAATTGCAGACCCACAAGCCATGAGTACAATTTTGTCATTTCTCTACCTCCATATTTAATAAACAATACCAGCAAAGGACTCACTACTACAATAATATATAGTTGAAGATGACAGTTAAAAGTGTCATTAACAGTGAAAGATGAAATTTTTTAAACCGTCATCTATGAAGGTGTAATTAATAGTGTAAATTTTAAATGATAGTTTGAAACCGTCATCAATATCACTAGACATGATGCTTTTTAAGTGTAATAATAATAAGATGGCAGATTGTAACCGTCATCTTAGATTTTTAATTGGTAGAATTTAAAATCGACATCTTTCATATCACAAAGATGACCCTTAAGAAGCATGCCTTACTGCATCATTCCTTTCTAGCACCTTGGCCAAAATATTCGTAGAGAAAGCACTCCCAGTTGAGTTATTTAGATTATATATTAGGAATGATCAATGGTACAGATACCATGTTTTGATATCATGTGATGCGTCACTAATGTATTGCTAGAATATGCTCTATATGTTATGGAGTGGACCACATTTTATCAAAATGCAATGGTGACACATTGCATGGTACTGAAAATATGATATCCAAATGTGGTCACCAAAGTATTAGTGATTCAAAGTTGAGGTTTTTTTGGGTTCCAAATCAAAAGTAAGGATGCAAATCCTTTCCACAATAAATTGGATCCTTTATAGTTATCTACATTTTGAAAGAAAAAAAAAATTAAGTTTGACCCTAGCTGAAATAGGAGGAAACCAATGAATAAGACTACAGTGAATAAAACCATTGTGAAGAGGTGACTTGAAAGCCTCCTTGTTCGGATTGCCCTTTAAAAACTTTTTCAAAATAAGTCCCTTCAAAGCAGTGTTCGATTGCTGTTTTGAATCATATGTTTATTGGGCCCACAATGTCCACATTTACTTTTCAGTCTAGAACTTTACTTTGAAAATGCACCGTAAGTTGCAAAACAATTGGGCCCACAAATAGACTTAAAAATTAACACAGCACTTACCTTGGTCAACATGCATCTCCTTCCATTGTCTCTCTCTCTCTAACAACAAAAAGACCAAGAATTTTTGTGGGTCCACCTCGGGAACATCTTTCAGACTTCTACTAACGATTCATACTCATTGTGGGCCACTTCAGGAAAAAGAGCACTCTAAAATCGTACACGTTAATTTCATTTCCGCAATGAAAAAATTTAGCTCAAAAGAGCAATTGAAGAATCTGCAATCTCAGAAGAATAGGCAACGATGTTTCTATAGCTTACATTCATGTGCGAATCTACGTTATCAAAACTTTTTTTGTTTCTTTCTGAAATTGCGAGAGTGAAAACATGCACAAACAATGTTTTCCAAGAAACATCATTACCTAATCCTCAATTATCTTTCTGTTTTAGGTTCAAGCAATCCTCCATGGGGCATTTAAGTGTACTTCTCCAACGGTCATTACGAAAACGATTTAATACCTCTCTTGCTTTGTGATAATCACGGAATAAATCGGTCCTATCCTCAGAGTTTAGAATCACATCTAGGTAGGGATGGCAATTTCACCCAAAACCGATGGATACCCAAGCCAAACCAACCTAATTGGTGCGATTTTTTATATTTTTTCCTACCCATGGAGTGGATTTGATTTTGAAAACATAATACCCAGCAGGTTTGGATTTGGGTTTGGTCTTAGCAAGTATTCGGCCAAATTCAAACCCAAACCGATCCATATAATATTATTTATAGGATATATATATATATATATATATATATATATATATATATATATATATATATATATATATATATATATTATTTTTTATGTACATGTAATTTTTATTTTTCAATCCATAACTTTCAGGGACTTTTTATTTTATCTCCATCCTTATTCTTTTCAAATCCTTTAAAAATCTCAAGAGTCTCCATAGGAACCTCTTAAGAAAAGTTTATTATTTAGTAGTTATTTTCTTTGATTATGTCGGAATTTAGATGTTTAATAGAAAAATCATATGATATATTATCTTTTTATTTTAATATATAATCTTTTTGTTTCATATGTTCATTAATGAAATGAATATTAATGCGGGTTTGGTGCGATTTGGATAAAATCCAAATCCATATGGTTTGGTTATGGTGCACTAAAATTCATACCCATCGGATATCGGTTTGGATTTGGGTATAGATAAATACTTTGGGTTTGGCTATGGTAATCGCAAAACCCAGACCAAACCGATCCATTGCCATCCCTACATCTAGGGCACATATCTTTAGAAATAATGGTTGTGTTCGGTTGAGTAGTGTTATTTTGTTTTGTTTTGTTTTGATGATGTAAGCAGGTGTAATAAGTGGAGAGAGATAGAGAGAAAAAGTGAAAAAAAGTGATGATGTAATCAAAACTAGAATAGTGCTAAGTTGGAGGAAAACCCCCAAACGAACAGGGTCAATACCACTATGCGCACCAAGTTGATTAGTAGGCAATCTATCCGAAGGATAAGCCACACTGAGTTTTTGAGGAAGTTTTAATTTCCAAATCCACTTCCAACCATTTAGCTCAGTATCCTCTTTATTAATAAAATCATAAACAGTGACAGAAAACATATGCCAGTAGCACTCCCAGTCCAATAAGGTTTATCTATGAAATTAGAGTA
Source organism: Vaccinium macrocarpon (assembly GCA_022606695.1). NCBI lineage: Eukaryota > Viridiplantae > Streptophyta > Magnoliopsida > Ericales > Ericaceae > Vaccinium > Vaccinium macrocarpon. The sequence continues at coordinate 12,570,024 of CM040172.1, forward strand.
AATTAACAAGAACATAAATACTAAGAATTTCCTCCATGCTATGGTCGATCGAAAATAATGTGAACAATAGGATCATAAATTGGGATCAATTTGAGCATCAGGATACTGTTGAATTAAGGGACCATTACTGATAGGATCCAGGTTCCAAATACCATTCTCATCTATAATGTCCTTAACCATCATATTGGGATCAGTTTGAGCATCAGTATAAGGGACCATTTCCACACCACCAATCAGTCCAGAGATTAACAGCAGCTCCATCTCCTATGGACCATTTAGCTCCTTTTATAAGATCGGATCTATTGTGGATAATGTCCTTCCAAATGTGGGAAGTTCTCCTATGATTGGGCCAATTAGAAAGGGAGTGATCAGTAAGGTATTTGTCTCTTGAAGCATTAGCCCAGAGGCTCTCCTTATTATTGATCACATTCCAACCTAATTTGGTCAAAAGAGCAATGTTTTGTGTCCTAGCTTCTTTAAGGCCAATCCCTCCATTCTCCTTGTTCATGCAAACTTGATTCCAGTTAATAAGATGTAATTTTTTCTTATTCTCTGTATCTCCCCAAGAAAATTCCATGAAAACACAGAGAATGTTTTGGTTTTGAAATTTGAAGCATCAACCCCACAGAAAACAACATCGACTATGATGTCACTGTAAACCTCTTGCCATTGTAATGAGGGTAGAAATTTACACATGTTCCAGGGAATTGATTTGTGACTATCTCTAAGAAAACAGGAAAGGAAGGTGACTATTTTGAGTTGTTGAAGAAGATTTTTGAGCTATATTTGTTAGTGTATCAAGACATCAAGAAACCCCCCAAAAATCACCCCAACTCTTCCACTAATCTGCTTTATTGTGAATTCGATTTGAAACCACACACACAAATTGCACGCACGAAAAGAAATAATCAAGCACGACACAAAGATTTACGTAGTTTTCCATTGGAATAATTTACGGCTTGAACTATTTTTTGGCGAATCAAACCGAATCAGCCTTCGCAAAACCAACATGAAATAAAGAGGCAATACATTCTTGATCTACTTGTACAGTTAACTATCCAGTACATTCTTTACTCCATCCGCTTTCCTTACTCTGGTTGTCGCCCTCACCAAAACTCAGGCTTTATCAGCTTCAAATTCAAGACTTTTGCTACTTTCCACAGACGTACAGAATTTTTCCAATCAGAATAAATTTCAACCTTCAGCGGCGGCAACATTTCTAGAAATTGCTGATTTTTTTCTCATACCAAAAATAAGATAGGATGCATCACAACCGTAGATTCAAATCGATATTTTTCACATCAGACGACTGATCGGGCAGTTTTTCCATCCGAAAACTGCCCGGCCACGTCACATCCATCGGTTCTTCAAAGGGTGTCCAAGCCACCACCCCCATCATCCCTGTTGTGGCAACATCGCTAAATCTTGCCACCACAGCAGCCTCTCCTCTGCTTGGCTTGTGCACAACCGAGTGAGGCTGGACCCCCAGAGACCCAGCGGCCAGTAATGGGATCCTCTGATATTGGAACCTTTTGTTTGCTCCTCTTTCTCTTTTGTGAGCATTCTGGTGCCCACCCAATGCTTGTGAGCTGAAGAACTTCCTCATGCAGAAATTGCACGAGAATAGCTTGTTTTTCGCCGGTTTTGATCCGGTACAACCCTCTATAGAACTCGAGGGATCGCCGGAGTTGATGGATAGACTCAACCAATCACTTAAATTATCAGTTGGAACATCTGTTTGATCATGATCATGGTCATGTGGTTCTTGATGATCACTTTGGTGGTTGACTAGTATATCATGCCCTTCTTCTTCCTTTTGGAAGACCATTTTATGTGATCATATGATCGTACAGAGGATAGAATCAATGGAAGGCTATGGAGTTAAAAAGGGATAGATCAAGTCGGAGTTTAATGGACAGCAATGGGGTATCTATAAAGGGGAAGGAAGGGGAAGATATTATTATTATTTATATTTAGGCTCAGTTTTTTAAAAGATATTAGCACGTGTACTTTAATTTGGTGCGAAAAAATTGAAAAACTATACACAAAATCACTTCATTTTTTTATTTAAAATATTATTATTTAAGTACTTAAATGTTAAAATCTTTTAAAAAACTGAGTCCTAATACCCTTAGCTTTTTGGGGTTCACATCAACTTTTTTTTGGGTGTTCATATCAACAGGTCTTTCTACTGTTGTCAAGGTTGAGACTTTATAGTCTCCACACATTTCTTTGTTTTCTCTTGTAATCTCAACCATCAAAAGGGAAATAATAATGGAATCCGACTATCCGTACGCATGCACGCATCTGCATCGTTCATTTCAACAAATCAATGGTTCAAATCTTGATTACTCTTTGACCAGTCAAATAGATTTCTTACTAATCAAAGAGTAAATAAAATTCAGATCATCAAAAATGCTTTTGGACGGTGTACATGTTTTGTGTACGCACGTCTACGTACGTGTAGATTTTTTTATAATAATGTGCCTCCATCTTATTTTTGATAAATGGATGAGCAGGTCAGCTTGCGCGCATCTCAACTAATTCCAGGGCCCTGAAGATAACGATCGGACATAACCTCCAGTGACCTCAAGAGTTTGTTGATCACAAGGGAAATCGAATCTAAGAACTTGGTTGAGCAATCCCCAAAAGTTCCAAGGCAATACTACATTATTACAACAGTGTTATACTATTTTGTAATGAATGTTGAATATGATAAATTTAGTAAATTTAAATAAGTCATTTCGAAATAAGTTATGCTTCGCCATGATGATTTTTATGTAATTTTCTGGTATTAATTTTGATATACCGTTTATGATTTTTTGCTATGCCATTTCGATTTTTTCGTTAGACCTTCGATTGGTTTATGTTATGTACCTGTATTATGATAGAAGTCAACAGGATGGGGGGTAGGGGCACCATAGCATTTCCCTCAATTAACTATACCTAATTTATCTCTCTTTTTGTAATGCCGACAGTAGGAAGAGAACAAGAAGCTACATGTTACAAAGACAAGAATATAACGACGATTCGATAAGAGGGTGTCTAATCCACACGTATATGATTAGCCTAGTGGGAAAATTTTAAGCAAGTTAACTATAGACATGTAAAATTTTTGGTCTATTAAAAGCTGTCACATGTTACTATAGCACATAAATTAGCTAATTAAATGTTGCTATACATTCACAAGTCAAAGTTTTACGGACAAGCTAATCGAATGCTGCCAAGTGTTCGTAGGTCAAAAATCTGAGCACAATAAGTGGCCAATCAAATATTGACACGTGTCTACAAGTCAAAAGTCTGAGATATGTGAAATGATCAATTAAATGGTGCCACGTGTCAAAATGATGCAATAAATTATTTTTCAAGTTTGGCCAATTAAATTATGCTACTTGGTGAAATAAATTATGTATCTCATTATATATAATTATCTTTCCCAAAATGAATAAAAAGAATGTTGTTTATTAAATTCTCATTATTTTCCTTTAAATCGAATAAGGAAATAATTAGAGAGGAAAAATATAGAAAGAATTGTAGTCTTGCCATAACCCTCCATCTCTCATCCCTATAAATAAAGGTGCTCTCTCTCATATTTTAGACATTGAATCATTCAAGCCCCAGAGTTCTGAAGATCAAGCATCGAAGACCTTCAGAACTTCTTGAAGTCATCAAGATGTTGAAACTACAATCAACACATTCCAGCTTCCATCAGCCAGCAGAGCTTTGAAGATTCAAGCATCCAAAGCTCTTCAGAACTCTTCAAGTCTACATCAAACAAGACAGTTCTTCGATCAAAGCTTCAAAGCTCCGAAGAACATTCAAGCCTTTATCCAACACACAAGTTCTAGAGCTCTGAAGATTAAGCCTCTAAAACCCTTCAGAATTCTTCAAATCCACATCAAGCAAGACGCTTCTTTAGATCAAAGCTTCAAAGCTCTGAAGATCACTCAAGTCAAATCCACAAGTCAACAATCTCCTTCTACCAAATTGAAGAAGATCTCAAAATTTCGATTTGAGACCAAGCTGCAAAGCCCTCAAATCGACACCTGCAAATCTGCATCTCCTTTAACCAAATTGAAAAAGATCTCAAAGACCGATTTGAGAAGAAGTTTTATGGCCCTAAAGTCAATGGTCACAAATTCGTCATCTTTTTCAACAAAATTGAAAAAGATCAAGCAAATCAACTTGAGAAGAAACTTCAAAGCTCTCAACTCTCAAGTCAAAATCCGTCAAATCCGTCGTCATCTTCACAAAGACCGACGAAAATCTCGTCGTTCAATTCGAGAACAATCACCAAGCCCTCGAATCATACTCTTGAAGAGAAGAATTAGAGGATTATTTTCTTTCATTAGAAATTATCACAGAGATTGTAAACTCTAATTTTCAATCAATAAATTGACTTTGTTTAGCATTTTTTCATCTTTTTCACAGACTCGAAATTTGTGTGATACATTAACTACCCACCGCAATAGCTTGTCAAATCATGCTTTATAATCTTGTCTTCCATATATATGGGTTATGTTAGTTATATTATTTTGCCTTTCATCGAGGAAGAAAAATTATATTAAGAAACTCGATAAAGGCACCATCGAGAGGAAGAGAAAGAAATTCAACTTAAGGGTTAAAGCGGAAAGCAAAACAAGAAATCATAGATCTAACTTGACTAGATCAATGATTTCTTGGAATGTGTTCGTTATTTATCCATCATTTATATGTCCACAAATCAACCCACTTAAGTTTCAGAGAAGTGTCAATTGGCCATCACACTGGCGTCTCTAGTTTTTGTTTGCAAGTCAAACAATCGATCGCACTCATAATTGCATCATCAATATCCAACCTTATAGGGGAAGAAACCTTAGATCAACTTGACCATGCTCTAGAACTATTGAATATTAACTACTCTTGTAAAACATATAGACCAGTAATTCTAGGGTTTGTCACTGAAATAGAGCAAACAATAGATCTAGTCCAAGGGTCAGGTTGAAAGAAACAGGGAGAGAGAACAGGAGGACATGATGGATCAACAATTTTTTTCAAACTCCATACGCTACCCTTCTCAAGAATTAGTTTGCATATTCTTAGAATCTAAAAATACAATTAACCCAGAATTAAAAAATAATTAGGTTCCAAAACATCTCATAACTGGAAATCGAGTTCCTATAGCGTCTCAATCCACGCTACACGGTAACATAGTGTAGTACTGCCACCCCCATCCAACCGTCCATCTTAGCAATCAGTTGTTTAGATATGTTTGTGAACTCTTATCAATACGAGTGTTTCCATAAACATGAATCATCAATTGATGAGATGGACGACTCAGATGACCGCTACACCTTGTAAGCTCAGAGGGGGAGCTACAAGGACCCGGTTCCAACATTACCGCTCTTGAGCGTAAAATTCAAAATCGCCCTGTAAAGTAAAGCATTCCGAAACCAAGAAATGGGAACACAAACCCAACATATGTATTTTTTTTTTTTTTTGGGTAAAAAACATATGTAATTTTTAATCCCATGTCGTGGGCCAAATGATTATAGGTCTAGAAGGGTCAACCGGGCGGTCATGTAGTCCACCATTGACCGTGTCGTGCCGAGTCAAAATTATATTTATAAGAACTTAGAATTAACTACTACTCAGAAGAATAGTGGCTAAGTCCGAGTGTCGATCCACAGGGACAAATTGGCTGAATTGCGTTATTTCCGATTAACTCCTAATTTAATTCGGTAAACAAATGTTTGATTGGTTGTGAAATTGCTGAACTGAAAAGCACAATGATTAAAAGTGACTTAGATTTATGGAGAAGGAATCCAGGGTTTAGAATCCACTCCATCCTCATAACCACGACTTTTGCCTAGGTTAGGTTCATAATCGAATCACAAGGGAATATCGGTAGGGCTTGCAATCCCTATCGATAATCATCGAGAAAATATTTGTGATTGTTTAAAGGCATAAACTATCCCACGGCATGGACCGTCTCACTTTCGCGGCACGATCCGTCTCGCGAGCATAGCCTATCTCAGAACTCCAAACACAACGTTGTAAGCAATTTAAATGAACGGCTATGTGAAAACTGGTACGCAAATACACAACAGATTGAAAGAATAAAATCGTGATTCCATTGATCCCGTGAAATCAAGTTCTGAACATATAATCGGATTCGATTAAAAACTCTTAACCTACACAAAATGTAATGGTTACTTGGTGTAGAGCTTCATCCTCCCCCTAGAAAAGGGGTTTAGCCTGCCATGGAGATGATCGACATCCTTCGATTCGAAGGTTGCTTGAAGAACATGAAGAACACTCGGTTTCTCTCTCAAAAGTAGCCTCTCTCCAATAGTGGGAACCCTAAAACAATGTTAGGTTATAGTATTTATACCTAGGGCCCTCAAATTACACAAAACTAGAAATAAAAACGTAAATTCCCGTCGCCATGGTCCAGACGGGGATTCCCTGGTCCGGACTACCGAATCAGTAGGTTTCTCAGTAGCTCGCGAGGACCTTGGTCCGGACGGGGATTTGCATGGTCCGGACCATGGTCCCAAATTTTGGCCATTTGATCCTCTTTTGCTCCTCTTCGCATGCTTGACGTTTCTAACCACTCCAAAACATATTTTCTAACTCTTCGAACGCCCGGAGCCTGTAACACCATTAACCAACAAACGCTAATCAAATAACAACCGAATTTGCCTAACAAAGTATAAGTTAATGAGGTTCAATGGGTGCTTTTCGGCACCTATCAACCATCGCAGATTGGGGAGCGACCAAACCAATTAACTATTATTCCTAAGACATGGCGATTCGGCCAAAACATACGCTTCGGCCAATGAATCATGCTTCGGCTATTGTAGTGCTTGATCCATCCTATGTCATCAAAGCCGGTGCCGAACAATTCCATATTGTTGAACCGATGGGTTCAGATACGGTTGGAATTGGTCTTGGTCAGTATGGCACATGTAAGATAAGTGGAAGGTGTTTCAACAAAACCGTTTAATCCTTATCTGCAACGGCAATAGTGATGTCAGCTTAACGGTGTGAGGCATGTGTCAAAGGACAACTCGTAGCATGTGCTAATAACTACCTTGGTTCCTAATGTTAGCCGAGCAGTTACCGGGTATGCAAGGCACCGCGGTACTTGAAGGGTAATTTAAGCATTCAACATAAAATGTACACACAATACAACCCTAAAAGGGGGATATGTTTTCTCACAATTCCAAAACCCTAAACATATGCTTGTACTTTCCTTCATCTTCTTCCTCTCACTTGACTGTCCGAGTGCCTTGCCGGACTTCCACAATTCGGTTTGGCACTAACACGGTTGTTTAGTGTGCAGGACGAAAGATTGGGCAAAGATGCTTGGCTAAAGGTGCTCAGGCGAGTCAAAAGGCTGAGGAAGAGTGAACCCGGAGATGTTGGCGCCTTTATTTGGTAAGTAGTGTAACTACCTTGTCACCGATAAATCTTATGAAATGAGAATAATCGGAGCTAAAGGGAGATGTATACACAAGAAGATGAATATACATATGGTTCAATATAGCCTAATGATATCCCTTGATCCGAGATGGTGCCACCATATCCTACAAATTCACAAACCCATAAATCTATGTTATCCTCCTATATGATACTGGAGAATTAAGGTGGGGACAGAGAATGGAGGCAATAATGTTGATGGAGAAGTTGGCAAATCACTAAGGGGGTTTTGTCTTTTGATTTGTGAACAAGAAGATCGATGCGGGTTTCGTCCGGTAGTGGGCTATTTATTTGTCCAGTATTGGTTCAGAATCACAATCGATTTCGTTCAGAACCACACACGTCTGTTGTGCGTCCCCATAAAGACTTGGTTTTACGCTCCCTCTGTCTATCTCATAAATTTAAATATTGATTTTCTGAACTTCCGATAATGATACACCACGCTATACTGGCGCTATGCTATACAGGCGCTACGCTATACCGATACACCACGCTATACCGGCACTGTCAAAACATTACATGTGTCGACCAATTGTCGTTATGTAGCGGGTTTTTTATCCAATCTTTTGCCCGCTTCAAGTGCTCTCGAGCCAAAATTATTTTAAGAAAAAAAAAAATTCGCGATTGCTAAACCCAATATCATTTGATACTTCCCAGTACCGCTACATCTCTATTGATACACATTTCGCTACCCAGGGACGGAGCTAAGATTTTACCTTTGTGGTAGCGAAAATATGTAATTAAAAAATAAAAAGACAAACTGCATTGTGAGGATGAAAGATTAAAAAAAATCTAGTGGTGGAGAGTCTATATAATTTGGGGATAAAAACTTATTTTCTACATAATAATTACATATTTTGAAAACCTTGTGGTGGCGACCGCCACCACTTGTCTCCCTTGGCTCCATCCTTGTCGCTACCGCTGTTCAAAATCTTGACCCTATATCTTATGATTGTCTTCCCATAAATTTGTTTCTTAAAATAAAGTGGAATGATCGATTGTGGTGTTGGATTGATGACTCACGGCTTGAACATTATGCATGTATCTCCTCATCGGTTGGTTTCTTTTAGTGCCAGCCAATGTTGTAACAACTTCTGTAACCCAACTTACCTAAAAACAATAATGCAAAGAGAAAATATTGTTGTTAATACCATAAGAAATTAATGTTGGAATGGCTAGGACAAATAGACTCTGTTGGGTTTCTGTTGACCAAAATGAAATTGAGAGACAAGAAATAATTCAATCTTTTTGCCAAATGCCAAATAATAGCGATTCATTAGAGGCAGAACCTTAGTGGAACTTTTTTGGAGATATAGTTCATCATTGTTCAGAGAAAAGCTAGATCACGATATGGATTTAGTTTTGAGCAGATCTATATTAGGTATTCAATTGTGAATTTTTTGGATTGATGAATGTTCACAGTATATGACTACATGTTCAAACAAATCCGAGATAAAATTATTACACATAATGTAAAATGTAAAAGGGTTTAGGTTGTTCAATTGATTATCTATGAAGCCTCTTATGGATTTTAATTGGGTTCTTTATATTGGATTGGTTTGTAGGATGATTTTTTGGGGCTAGTTCAATTTTATTTTATTTTTTGGTTAGGTATTCAAATAATTACGCGTAGGTGTTCAAAAAGGACAAAACTTAAATAAAACTACAAAAAATTGCTTGTATTCAAAACATTTTTTTTTATGGTGTTCAAGTGAACACCCAAAGAATAAGGTAGAGTCGCCTCTGAGAACCCAGAAACAATAGTAAATGATGTCTAAAGGTTGAATAACAAATAAGGGTCCTATTGTCAGCCCAGTTTGGACTGAGCCTGGGCTAATAAGTAAAAAAAAAACACTTCAATGTACTTTTTACACTTTTAATATATTTTCACATATTTTTAGACATTTTTATATATTTCAATACACTTTTTAAACCTTAATGAACGACAACTCTATGGGCTAATTTTAAAATTTCCCAATAAATAATGACTTAATACTGTTGTTATAAAGCTATGTAATAGTTCATGACATTTACCAAAAAGAAAAAACAATTCATGATTTTCTAGTTATTAAAGATATAAATGTTTCAGCTGATAAAAAAAAAAAAAAAGATATAGATCATATTTCAGTGACAGTTTTGGCCAAAAACAAAGAAACAAAATGTGTGAGCTCAATATCAAATAGCATTTGTTCAACGTACAGGGTCAGAAATCTAATTAGCCTAGTAGGGGTGTTTGGCTGTGTTTGAAAGAAATGTGCAAAATATATTTTGCAACAAGATTAGTGTTTTGGAGATTGTAGGTCTTTTACGAATCAAAATAGGAAAAATAGAAAATGAAAACTCAAAAAACTCATCTCAATTTACTTTTCGCTTCTTCCCTGTAATGTCAAATTTTGAGAATGAATTTTGGCTTGATATTTTTTGTGTTTGGGCAGCCAAACACCCAAAACTCAAAAATGAGAATCTAAAAAATATGTAAATGAGTCGGTCAACAGGCCCTTTATTTTTAATCATAATTTTGTAAGACTTGGGGATCTCCATTGTCGAATTCTGAACTGCTTAAGCTTGATTTTGTAAACTTATGGCCTGTTTGTCAAGTAGAGAAGGAATGGGATAAGAGATTGAGAGGGATAAGTCATCACTTAGGAGGGATAACGATTTTATTGGAAGCATGTGCTCTCAGTATATTCCTTCGGGCTCGTCATGGTGACGTCAGCCGAGCGGTTAAGTCTCATGACAATCACAACTGTTCTTGGAGATAAAGCGAAGGCTCACCTATAAAATGTAAACTTCACCGTCTATGAAAGGTACGCACAACTCTCCTCTCAAAACCCTAGATCTACACTTGAGCTCTTTTATCTACTAACTTGACCGTCGGAGTACCGTTCTGGGCTCAACGGTTCAATCCGGTACTAACGGTGTGTTGAGCGTGCAGACCTAGGCGCAACACGAGAGTGAGGGGGATCGTCTTCATCGCCGATCATCGCCCGGAAGAACTATCAGAGAAATAAGGCTCCACAGTGAGCAACCTCCAACTGTCCAACCGCTTGGTTTTGACCAGATGTGTGTTTTAAAGTTGAATCTGTGGTATTGTTCTAAATATTACTTTAGGGTAGCTTATTGGTTTTTTATATAACTTTTTATGTTACGCATTAATAAGTTGATTTTTTGGTTTTTCGAGTTAGTGGAATGGGAAGCGTAGCTAATTGTGAAGGAACAAAATGAAGCCCCTTCAATGATTATAGGTGGTTCCCTCGACCTTTCCTTTGGGAAGCCAGCAGTACAAGGCATCAAAATTGACGACTTGCGACAGAAACATGCACCAGCCACGTTCAACAGTGTTGCCAATCCAAATTCTTAAAGTTGCTTTAAAATATCAATCGTCAAAGTTACTTATAAAGACTCCAATTCAGTTCCTGTTCCAAGTACCAAAACAAAAATAAACAAAAGCATCACTTATTGCACAATCAACAAACCATGTTGCCACGTGCCAAAGAATGAATGGAATATAGGACAAAAGAGGACTTATTGGTGTGGGACTGTGTGTGGCCTGGTCCTAACCTGCACATGTGCTGAAAACAATAAATCCTCTCCAAATTTTAGATCAAGATTTGAAGTTCCAAAACCTTGAAAAAAAGGACTGGTGAAAACAAGTACCTGATGTCCACAGAACTCTTGTAAGTTCATTTTCTCATTGACAGAAAGAGATCTCTTTTGGATAAGTGTAATCTAAAGAGGTACAACATATCGTACGTGTAATCTAAATTTTAGTAGCATATCGGCTACAAAGCCAGCATAGAGCCAAAGAGGAGCCAATAGGCATGACGGCCTCTACAAGAAAAAAAAACCTTTTTTCAGCCAATACCAGTGAGGAGGTCAAAACAGAAATCAAGGGGATTTTGTGTATGGAGGAAATGAAGAACTTGGTCCAATACCTAGGGATACCTGCCCTATGGAGAAAGTCAAAAGGAAGCGTTGTGTTACCTTAAAGACAAAATTCTTTGCAAAATTCAGGGATGGGGTAATAAGCAGTTGAATCATGCGAGTAAAGAAGTGTTTATTAAGGCAGTTATACAACCGATTCCCATATACACCCTTATGTGTTTTAAACTTCCCACCTCGATTTGTGCTTACCTAAATTCGGTAATTAGCAAATTTTGGTGGGGGGACTCTAATTCTAATAGAAGGCTTCACTAGAGGGGCGTGGTCCAAACTTACAGAACCTAAGGAATTAGGGGGAATGGGTTTCAAGGAGTTTGAGTCATTTAATATTGCTCTTCTTGCGAAATAATTTTGGAGAATGATCATGAATCCAAAAGCTCTCTAGGCACGAGTTCTGAAGGGTCTATATTTCCTAAATACAACTTGGAAGGAAGCAACTAGAGGGTCCAGACCATCATGGTTGTGGGCAAGTCTTTTGGAAGGGAGGAAACTTATCCAGGAGAGCATACAGTGGAATGTGGGAGATGGGCAATCCATTCAGTTTTGGGAGGATGCATGGGTCCCTGGTATTGCTAATGGAGTAGTGAATCCTATTCACGCTACACAGGACAGGGAGACCAAAGTGGCCAATTTTATCTATCAGGATACTAGGAGTTGGGATGTGGAAACCCTGAAGCTCTGTGTCCCTGAAGATCAAGTCCACGAAATCAGCAAAATCCCCATTAGTTGGACAGGAGCAAAAGATAAACTTACCTGAAAGGCATCACGATCTGGTAAGTACTCAATCAAGTCTGGTTATGCCTTTCTTGCTAGTGCTAAACGCGTAACTAATGTTTCAAAACCTTCTAGCTCCTTTTCTCCCTCTCACTTAATGTGGAGGAAATTTTGGACCATCCCTACGTTGCCAAAAATATGTGTTTGTATGTGGAAAGCTGTTAGGAATTGGGTGGCTTGTAGGGATAATCTGGTACGTAGAAGATGTGGGAGTGACCCATTGTGCCCCGTTTGTGGTATTGCAAATGAAACGATTGAGCATGTCCTGTTTCACTGTCTATGGAGTAAGGCCGTGTGGTTTGGGAGTAATAAGGCGTACTAGGTCTTTCAAAAGGAAATTGTGGTTGTTGATCAATGGATGGAAAGTCTTATCTATGGTGACTTAGCCAAGGAAACGAATAGAGATGTTCTGGGGGAGATCTTCCAGTTGTGTTGGGTTATTTGGAAGGCATGGAACAACTGGGTTTTTAACAGCAAATCACCTAACCCGGAAGAGGTGATAGAACATGCAGCCAAGGCTAACTCTCATTACTTGTTAACTATGTTTGTTGGGGTTCATAACAACAACAACTTTAATACAGCAGTGATTCCTAAATGTGAGCGACCTCCCACAAATTGTATCAAGATCAATACAGATGGAGCATTTCATTCCTCCCGCAGCTGGGCTGCCTTTGGCGTTATCGCCAGGCATAGTGGTGGATCGGCTCAATAGTGGCATTTTGGTAAGGTTCGTGTATTGTCAGCGCTAGCCATAGAAGCTTGGGCTCTTCACATTGCCTGCACTATGGCAAATGAGAAGAACATGGACAGAGTTGTCTTTGAAACAGACTGCAAGAATCTGATACAATATGTGAATGATGATAAGATGAGCTGCCCTTGGGAAATTCTGTCTATGATTGAAGATATTCGTAGTTGGACAACATCTAGATCTTGGTCGTTCCGTTGGTGCAAGCGTAATATGTAATTCTGCAGCTCATTGGATAGCGTTCAATTTGTCTAGATAGGAGGACATTTCTTTGTTTGGGTTGTATTCCACCCAACTTAGACTCTATTTTGTCCAACGATCTTTCCGAGTAATTTTTATATATCTTGACATTTCAAAAAAAAAAAAAAAAAAAAGTACCCATCAAATATAGACCTTTTTTTTTTGGTAAGTCATATATAGAGGCATTACCAAAAGTATTAATGACACCCCAATTTTTTTTATAAACCCAACACTAAAGACAATAATTTTTTTCTGGTAAATGATTTCCACACCCCGTTAACTCTTTTTTTTTTTGTCTTTAATTTTAGTGAAACATTTACACTTAAAAATTTCACGAATATAAAGGGCTGAAAATATAACTTGATCAGATCAAGGCAGCAGCTTGGCCTATCATGAAATTTAGGACAACGAATGCCAAAATTATTATCTCAAATCCAACACCTTCATTTACAAATTAAAATGGAAATGTAACCCCTCGCATGCAATGCAGTGGGGAAAGTTCCAAGTCCCTAAAATCTAATGTCCAGGAGGCAGCTATCTTGTCACCCTCCTTCCAGCAGACTTCAAAAATACCCCCATTGCTGGTATAGGTTTTCACGATCTTCTCTTTTTTTGGTAAATCAGCTTGAAATATGAAAAAGACTAATCGAATATACATGCAGCCTACAAGGGGCATACCCAGGGAGGAAATTTTCACAATCTTGCGCTCTTTCGAAGACCAAATGTGCATGGCTTTCTCAAGAGTTCACCTTCCAAATACTCACCATTGGGGCTAAAAGCAACGGAATACCCAGGATCGCTGGTAATTTCATTTCCGCATACTTCAATTAGTACAAGAATGATTTCAAAAGCATTGTCTGTGAAAAGAGAGGATCACTCCATAAGGAAGTATCAAACAAATATTCAATCACAATGCATTGCCGAGGGTCACCAAGAGAACAAATGTATCGAAACATAGTTCAGCATTCATAAGCATCACAATCAAATGCTGAACTATCGCGATTACAGTACAGGCATAATTGGATTTCATGACTTCGGTATTGCATTTCCGAAACAGACTTATTTTACAACCCATTGCGCTGATTTCTCGATGATTTCTTTCACTTTGGTTATAGAGTCTAACCAATCTTTGGATTGGATTTTTCTATTGACATGATTTCCAATGAACATGAGAGAACTCGGACTCTCTTTCAAGGTCTCTGCCTTTACATTCGCTTCTTCTAGAAATCCAAAAACAAACAAATCTTGTGCATAGTAGCATGCGACGATTTATGTAAAGTGAGAATCACTCCACAGATGGATTACAGAAAAACCTTTACAATTGTTCTAAACCCTGTTAAATAAAAATACAAACATTCAATAAAACAAAGTAAATAATAAATCCTAGGCTGCTTAACCTAGAATCGGAAAATCTCTTCACAACAAAATTACCAATCATGACAAGTTTCTGATCCACTTCTGATGAACGAGATCACATAGAAAACAGAACAATGGCTTACTCTGCCAACAAGAATCAGACAAATGATCCCAAGGAATGATTATTGTAACTTTTACATGCACTCTCTGTGGTACAAAACTTGAAAAAAGCTAAGAAACTGCTGGAAAAGAGAGTTGGAAAAATACTCGGAAATGCAATATCAGTCATATCTTAGCCAAGAAACTGCTGGCTAGGATTTTTGCTTGGTCCAGTAGGATTCCACCTCCTGAGAACCAAATTACATGCATCAGGAGAATCCAAATTTCTTTGCAGAAAAAAAAAAAAAAGAAAGAGAAAAACTCCACATTACATAGGTAATTTCCCTCAAATCATGAACAAATTTGTCCTGCTTCATACTCCATATCCGCACGTTATTTTTGCCAAAATGACAATGTCATCACATTCAGAAGAAATTTTTCTTTGCCAAAATGACAAGTATAAAAACATAAAGATATGGTTATATATGTGTGCTAGGAGCCTAAGACAAAGTATACAGGCTTAGAAAATTGGGACATACCTTGTAAATTGTACAAGGAGTCTCCTGTCCACCAATGTGATCAACATTGAGATTGGTAGTCTGTTACAAACAAGCAAGAGCTTAGAAATATTGAGTTTGTTGCAAAAATAAATTTAGATTAGAAGACATGGATTTACCTGATTCATTAGTTTGTTGTCATCACCACACTCCACATGATCACACACCATGGCACACTGCTCGCCTATGTTTAACACAACATAGCAAAAGGCATAAAGTTTAGATTCACAAAGCTAGAAATTATTTTGGTTTTCAAACCACCCAGTAGACAAAAATACACCCTTTTACATTCAGCATTTGTACAAGATTATACAAGCAAAAATAAGGTCTTCCAAACTGGATATTACTAAAACACCCTTTTACACTAGTGTTTTTAACTTCTAATCCAATAGACTTGTAGTCTACCTGCAAAAAGAAATCATGACTGACCCTTCTAGTCACTTTGTTCTTGTTCCAACCCACCATCAATCACCTCAACATCATCCTCCTCGTCAAATCTCACTCCTTCCAACACCGGTTGATCAAGAAGAAAGCTCCCTGCAAGCTCTATCACACGTGCCCTTCAATGTCGAATTGGTCGCCTCCTGAAAAACATAAAGCATAAATTTCTTAATGCAAACATCACTGTCCTGGTATACTTAACTAGTTGGATGTCATATTATAAGTAAACTTACCTATGTCGGCAGTTACTCTTTGCATTTCCTTGACAATAAGCGCAAATTGGAATTAACAAACACTAGGTCTTTGGCTCGACCTGTTGCTAGTTGGTTTCTTTTGGCGCTTTGAATAACAGAATATGTACTCCAATTCCTCTCACAACAAGATGAAGACACTAGTTTGATTAATTTTTTGCTTCTAAAAATGCAAGAAGAGCTCGAGGTTCTAGTGGTACTTATTAGTAACTGTAATGTTAAGTACTTTTTGTGACTTTGACATTCAAATTCTTACAAGTTTTTTATTTGGGACTATTTGTATCTTTTGAATTTTAGTGTTTCTTTAAATATGAAGGGTCCCAAATTTATTTTGTGCTTAGGGCCCCAGAAATCTCAGGGTCGGGCCTGAGCCAAGGATTGTTGTACCAGGAGTGTTGTAGCCCCATGATTGGCACACCATGAAATAGGTTCCTCATATTTTCTTGAATCAATCACATGAGATTGTTCAAAATATCCAGACCCACAAGAAAAGCCTCCAAATTCGAAATAAACTTGGCGCAAGTTGGTAGAATTACTGGTAAATAACCGTTTAAAGCATTTACCTATTCAAGGAGACCTCTTGATCCTAATGTACTGATACCCTTGGAACTCCTTTACCACTTCGCAACCAAGCATCAGAATAGTATTTGGGAGCCAATGAGTGAGCCATACAATACAAAAAAGTATTACTCTAGTTCTATCTACTCTAAAATATTTGATGAATTGCATCAAAAAAATGGGGATTGGCCAACAAGTATGATGTCTAAGTACTCATGTTAAAATACGATATTTTTCACATTCTCAATCATCGTATTCCACTTTTCATTTATTAGATGCAACAACGGAGTGTCTATGTCCGGTATCCTTAACATATCAATTATTGGTTCTGTGAATTTCAAAAAATACTCTAAGTTATCCCAAATTCATCATCCTCATGAACAATGTATTTTTTCACATCACGGCCTATATCTTCAGCCACTATGTTTTCCATATGCCCTATATACCAATTTGAATCCATAACCATTTTTTCAAGAGATGCCTGAACAATTAACCTCTAGGCCATAATATTGCTAGATCCAAACCTAATTGCTTCCCTAATTGTTTGTAGATTATTTGGGAGTCATACAAGAGGTTGATGGCCGATTTCCTTCCTGAGAATTTGATGGGGCAGCAGCAAATGGATTGTCACACACAATCCTTGTGTGCTTCGACAAAGCAGTTTATCACTTGCCTGATCTGTGTCCAAAGCAGTTTGGACTGGAGTCGGCGAAGAAGTTTCAAAAACCTTGGAAGATAAAAAAGCGTTTTAGGGCTGGACATCCTCTTGATTAATGGTGGGTTCATAAGAAGATAAAGAAATATATTTCCGAATGGGATCACAAGCGCGAGTGCTTAATTGCCGATTGGCCCATACCTGCGCATGGAGATTAGAATGCGGACCAAAGTCCTGCCTAGGATGATCAGAATAGAGCTTCTGTGGAATTTTCGGGCAAGAGTGCTACCCCTTCTTCATCTGATCAAGGCCATTTTTCCCATCTGAATAATAAATTCCTTGGTCTGTTTCTGCCATGTCAAATGTGGACCTCTTACCTTCCATTACGTCACCAAGTGCCTCTTCTCATCACGCTGTAGAAACAACACCTCTGTCCCCGCATTGGATGTCAACTATTCTGAACATCAAATTTTGATCGGGAAATGCTTCGTCCAAATAATCCCGGACCGTAACTATCTCTGGTTGGATACTTCCTCTGTGTGTGTATACAATCATGATCTCCTAAGGACTCCCTTACAGATCTCATTCTTGAGGACCACCTCTTTCTTGATTTTTCGTACCAAATTTCGATAATCTGAACCACTCAATGTGTTTAAAACATGTTTTCCAAGACCAATACGAGGAATCACAACAAAAAAAAAATAATCGAAAGAGCTTTATCCGATCATTTTTTATAACAACCGTACATATATAGTTTATCAGAAAAAGCTCCAATGAAGCCCTTTCGGGTTTTTTTTTGCCAAATTCTCGTGGTGACCCTTAAAAACTAGTTTTAAACACATTGAGCAATTCAGATCATCGAAATTTGACCCCCATCCATGAGGTCCTCACGGAATTTTAATGAATGAGTCCTCGTTAGATCATCTTCATATATTATATATGGATCTCATTCTACTAAGTACTCCCTCAAACTCGTAATTTGTAGACCTCATGGATCAGGATTGAATCTCGACAATCTGAACTGCTCAATATGTTTAAAACATGATTTTAAGGGCTACCACTTAGATTCGTCCAAAAAAAAATACTCGAAGGAGCTTCATTCAAGCATTTTTTGATAAATTATATATGTACGGTTATTATGAAAAACCGCTCAGATAAAGCCCTTTTGATTTTTTTTTTGTGATTCCTCACGTTGGCCATGGAAAACATGTTTTAAATACATTGAGCGGTTCGGATAGTCAAAATTTGGTCCGAAAAATCAAAAGAGAGGTGATCTTCACGGAGGAGATCTTTGAGGGAGTTTTCAATAGCATATATATATATATATATATATATATATATATATATATAGAGAGAGAGAGAGAGAGAGAGAGAGAGGGAGGGAGGGAGAGAGTCCCGATCCAATCAGGGATCCCGGATCTGGGACTTGTAGTTCCGGATCAAATTTGCACGATCTGAACCATCCAATGAGTTTAAAAGGTGTTTTTAAGGGTCCCCGCCAGAAATCATCAAAAAAAATATCGGAAAGGGCTTGATCCAAGCAATTTTTCACAAAAACTGTATTATAGTTTTTGTGAAAAACTGCTTGGATCAAGCCCTTTTCGGTATTTTTTTTTTTATGATTTCTCGCGATTACCCTTAAAAACACCTTTTAAACACATTGGATGGTTCGGATTATGCAAAAATAATTTTTTAAAACTCGAAAACAACATTTTTTTCTTCAATCCAAGATTCTTGACAGGATCACTAGTGTGTATATATATATATATATATAGTCTAGACTCCAGACTTGCGGACCCCTATGATCCAAGCATTTTTTGACGATTCAAACTGTCCAATGTGTTCAAAAGGTATTTTCAAGGGTCCATGTGAGAAATTTTAAAAAAAAAAAATACCACGAAGGGCTTGATCCAATCATTTTTTCGCAAAACTGTAAATATACAATTTTTCCGATATTTTTTTTTCAAAATTTCCCCCGTGGACCTTTGAAAACACCTTTAAACACATTGGACAGTTCAAATTTCCCAAAAAAAAAATTTAAAAGTAAAAAAAATTACATTTTTTCTTAAATCCAGGAGGTATTTATTAGAAAATTTGCACATTTATATAATACACAACAAATATCTAATACGACTCCCTTAACTTCTACGGTGTAGGATTTTTTTGTTCTGGATCGAATTTCTCATCACGCTATCTCTCCCCGCATTGGGTGTCAATGATTCCGAACATCAAATTTTGATCGGAGAATGCTTCATCCAAACAATCCTGGACTGTAACTATCCCTTACTGGATAGTTCTTGGGTGTGTGCGTATATACAATTATGATCTCCTAAAGACTCCCTTACGGATCTCCTTCGTGAGGATCACCTCTTTCTTGATTTTCTGGGCCAAATTTCGACAATCTGAACCGCTCAACATGTTTAAAACATGTTTTCCAAAACCAATGCGTGGAATCACAAAAAAAAAATACTCGAATTAAAGTGTTTTCCTCTACGAAAAGTCATGCCACTTTTCAAATAAAGTGTTTTCGTGCATCATTTTTCAATTTTTTTTTACACCAAATTAAAGTACTCATCATGTACTTTAATTCGGTACGAAAAAAATTAAAAAATGATACACAGAAGTGCTTAATTTTTTTATTTAAAAAAATGCAAGAGAGAGAATGAAGGACAAACAAATAACAACAGAGAAAATATGTTTTTTAGAAATTTGAAATTACATATATTAATAGAGATTACTTAAAAATGAACGAACGGAGAGTTTAAATTTATAAATCCGCGGATATAACAACGGGTTCACTAAACATTCAAACACAACAGGGAGTGGGACCCACATGTCCCAGGGATAAGAACGAATGCGTAGGTGCACCAACATATATTAAAAACACAGAATGCATCATTTTTAATCACTCCACTAATCCCAATCCTTATCTCCTAAACTCTCAGTTGCCAATAATGCACACAATATTAAAACATAAAAATGACATCCTAAGTTTGACAACGCAACCCCCATCTCCTCCGCCGGATCTAACCACTCTCGCTCCGACCGGGCTTCGCAGAGCAAAAGATTTCCCGATCGTCTTCTGTTTTCGGAATCCAGTCGTTGGTCGCAGGATTTGTTCTAAACACCATCTCTCTCTGTCCTCCATTTTCAGTCCCACTCTGTAATTGCAGATCATACCCATTTCCACCCCCTTCGCTATTCAACCTTATAAACCCAGTTCCAGTCTGTTCATTACGGAAAAATCTTCAAAAATCAATACACACATATATGTATGGAATATATCCTTTGTATACACAAATAGAAGAAAAACAGAGGGGGAGAAAAGAAACAGGAGTTATACCGTGTGGTGTTCTTTGTCAACGGAATCCAGTTGTTCGTAGTATTGGGTCTCTACAAACTCGTCTTGGGCAGCATTTGCATCACCAAATATGGCCTGAAAAAGAAACCATACCGATATCCATGCATATAACATCAATATCAGGGAAGGACGCAGGATTCGAGTGTCATATGAACGACCGCAGTAGTAACAAATTATTGGGCAGGCGAACCAATTGAGATGTAAAGTTTAAAAAAAAATACTACAAACAAGAAACACACACACAGAGAGAGAGAGAGAGAGAGAGAGAGAGAGAGAGAGACGAACTTGAGATTGGGATTGGAGGGATCGAAGCTTTTCGAACTCGGGGACGGGGATGTTTTCGTCGGAAAGAGGGGCGAGCGGTGAGGTTGAATCGGATTCGCTGCGGCTGGGTTTGGTGGGTCTTTTGGGGGCGATGGAATCGAACTGGGCTCGAACCTGATTGGCGATTCTTGCCCGTTCGTAGTCGTCCAAAACCTCGTCGCTCCGGCTGGGCTTGGTCGCCGTCCACTGTCCCACCATGATGATGACGCTTTGATTTTGGTTTTTCTCTGGATCTAGCTCGTGATTTGAGTAGACGATTCTGGGACGCTACAAAACTTCGGAGGGGTATTTATAGTAGGGGTGTATTTTTTTGACGGATTTTATTCTATTTTTTGTGGCGTATTGATGTTTTACTATTCTTTTTTGACAAATGGATATTGCCAAACAATTTTTTTGTTAATACCAAATTTTAGAATAAAAAAGATTTATTCGATGAGTAGAGTACAAGGTTTATATAAACTACAGTAAAAATTCTGATATTCACAAAAATAATTTTGACATTATTACTTTTTAAGTGTTTCTAAAATTATAGAAATAATTTTTGGTTTTAACAAAAAAAATTGGACAAGTATAGGGTCCCCTTCACATCCGGGGATCCGGGACTCCAGGACTCCATGATCCGAGCATTTTTTGATGATCCGAGCCGTCCAATGTGTTCAGTAGGTGTTTTCAAAGGTCAAACAGGAAATTTTTCAAAAAAATACCGGGAAGGGCTTGATCCAAGTAGATTTTGCAAAAATTTTATATTCACAATTTTTGCGAAAACTGCTTGGATCAAGCCTTTTCCAGTATTTTTTTTAAGATTTCTCTCTTCAACTCTTGAAAATACCTTCTGAACACATTGGACGGCTCGGATTTTCCAAAAATAATTTGCAACACAAAAACAAATCACTTTTTCTTATTTTCGAGAGGGTGTGGACTAGAAATTTTCCGGACAAGTATAATAACACAGCCCTTGGAAAATCTTTATGGTAGAATAGACGGAAAAAATTGTAATTTTTGAACTTTTTCATCTTTTATCAATTTTTAAGATTCTTTTATATATATATATATATATATATATATATATATATATATATATATATATATATATATATATATATATATATATATATAACTTCATACGTTTTAAATTCTTTTCATCTAAGCGAGAGATTAATCAAAATAGTGTAACGCAAATAAAACATGTTGAGAAACAGTGATGAAATAATTAAAATCTTATTCCAAACCTACCCTAATGATACATAGAGGAAAAGGAAACAAAGGTTCCAGAACTTTCTAAATTTTTGGTGAAAAACTAGAAAAATGTTGAGATTCTGGAAAAGTTTTTGTGAAAATGTCTTTATAAAAAAAAGAACAATGATACACTCACTCCATCCCCATCCACTCTCCCTCTCACATGCCGTGAGACCCATCACATGTGGGACCCACGGCGGGACCCACGGCATGTGTGAGAGGGAGTAGATGGGGAGGGAGTGAGTGTATTATTTTTGTAAAAATAAATGAATGATTCAAGTTTAGGGGGTGTTCCATTAACAAAAAATTATTTTTTCCAAAAATTGAGATAGGTCATTCTCTCACAATACATCATATAAAAAATCGTGAAAAAGTAATTTTTCAAAAAACCACCTTAGTGATGTGAATCAGAGCAATTAATTTCTCTATTTATTGAATATTTTCGAAGAAACTATTTTCTGTACCTATTACACCTAATAACCCCAGAAAACTATGGGCTGAAGAAACCACTTGCGGAAAACTTTTGGTAAGGTTCTCTCTCGAATGTTCTCTTTGAAAAATAGGCTCTTCGTTTTTTGAATTTTTGTTAGGGATTTAGGGTCTTGCTAAGGGTGCACCGTTGCACCCGTTAATAGTACAAAAAGTACATTTATTGTGTATTACTTGTACATTAAAATACTCTTTTAAAATACACTTTTATATATATATATATATATATATATATATATATATATATATATTTGTATCCTTAACAGATGCAATTGCACCCCTTAGCATTTCCATTTTTATTTATTAGAGATGGCAAGCCAAAAGTGTTAAAATTGTTCGGAGGAACATTCCGGTGCTTAAAGAGTGGTTTAAAATGAGTTTAAAAGAATATTATTTAAAAAAATTACTTAAAAAAATACTGTGGGAACCATTTGGTGCACATTTATTTTCAAGCCGCTTAATTTATTGAAAATATTATTTTACAGATCTTTATAACAAAACAATTCGTTTGAATATCGGTAAAGACATGATTGATTCGTTCATTTTTCATTCGGGCAAATTTAGAAACGTAAATCGATCAAGCCCCTCTCCAATATCCGAATGAGTTTTTACAAAGACTCTTAAAAACACGTTTAAAAGCAAATTCGAATGTCTTTGGCCATTAGTGTGGGACCCATTCCATGCGAATAAGTTATTCTTTTACAAGGACTCTTAAAAAACTAATTAAAAACAAATTTAAACGGCTCTAACCATTAGTGTGGGGCACCGAAATGGGTTCCGCACAAGGTGGCGTACATTTGGTGTACCCATAATTGGGCTCCAAAAATTGTAGTAGTTCTTTTTCCCTCCTTGTGTAGACAAACTTTTGACTATTTAACAGTAGAGTAATTTCGTTCACCATCGCCCATGTAAACAGCTTTCTTTGTCTTTAAATTGCTTATATCTTTTCATTTATAAAGTTTTATGTGATTTTGAAAACTTTGTTTAATAGAACTAATTAAAATCTATCAAACAAGATCCATATTGCATATTTTTTGACATTTACATTGAAAGATATAGACATTTAAAAATGGCACACTATCCGAAAAGTGTCAAAAGTTTTGGGACAGAGGGAGTATAAAATTATGGTCAAAACTCAAATTTTTTTGAATAAAGCCAAAATACTTGTATTGTTGGCTAGATTCGTCTCATCAAGAGGAATCCAGAAACTAATAAATGTTGACATGAAACTAACAAATGCAAAAAAAAAATTGAATAAAGACAAAACAAATAATCCAATAATCCATAATCTGGAGTATTAGCCAAAGAAGGTAACATCCATAAGATGATTTGCAGTAAAAATCAAGAATAGGGATGGCAACATAAAGGATATGGGTCGGGGACCTATTCCACCCTCAGTCTCCAAATGAAGAATTCATCCACATCCCCACCTCTATACCTAGAAGGCAGAAACATAGTGTACACTCTACAATACTTACATCCAACATCCCATTCGAGATCAAGTATGTTCATGCGAATCTATAATCAAATTAACTACTCCCTCTGTTCCTTTTCATTGTAGACATTTTCATTTTGAGTTGTCCATAAATAAATGTGTATTTTGAAAAGTAATAGGTAAAAATTTGCACAATGATTATTTTGCCCTTTTTAAAAATTTAGTGGTTAAAGCATTAGTGTGTAAAAGTTGAGAATAATTTTGAAAAGCGAATGTAAAAGTTAATGTGAAAGATGTAAAGTTTAGGTAAAAATTGATGTAAAAGGTGTAATAAGGATGTTTCTTTCATAAGTTAAATTTACGAAGTAATACACTTGAAAAGGAACGGAGGGAGTACTTTTTTTCCAATAAATCTAGGTACACACCCTCTCCGTTTACACCCTGTTGTTAGTGGTTCTTTTACTTCTTTATAACAAAATAATCGAGTGCGAGCGTGCCAAAGAGAGTTTCAATCTCCTCCCTCAAATTAACTTTGGAAAAACACCTAATATAATTAGGATATTGTGTTTTAATGGTTCAATTACCTCAATTAGGAGGATTTTTCTTTCAAAAATGAAGAAATGCAAACCAATCTACTTAGGAAATTAAAGAACAAACAAAGAAACAAGATACTTCAATTAACAAATCAAAGGTAAACTTACTTCGAAATTGCCTTCAACTTCAAATACAAGGTACTGAGAACTTCGAACAGATGATTGTTACAAGAACAACCGAAATTAATCCTAACTACTTCCTAATCTACTTTCTACACTACTTCAAACTGGGCTCGAAATCCTAAAACTACTTGCCAATGAACAAATGAAGCATCATTTGTTTGATAGCTATTTGTTGAAGATTTGTCTGAGGCTTTTTACTCTTCAATCTCTTCTAGTTATAGACACTGCTTGTTAGTTGAACTTCCCGCTTAATGAATTTGAACTTAGCTTGCTTCGAACTCCATCTTTTATAATTTGAATTGGTAGTTTCTTCCCTCCTTCACGTCTGAATTTGAATTCTTGTTAATCTTCTTCCAAAAGCTTTGTCTTAAATCTACACTGTTGCTTGAATTAATCCGAATGATCACATTCTAAGGGAATAACTACTCCTCAAGATGTAATCCACGTGTTCTAACTGCTACTCGCTTTGCATCACAAGTTTACACGTGAACTTTATACACTTAGCAATTAAAGTCATGGCTTCGAAATTTATTTACATAGTGGAAATGGCCCGTAACTGCCAATAACTACTTTTCAACTTGAGAAACAAAAACGACATCGTTGTATTTCGTTAATCCAGTGTAATTTCATTGACAAGCTTGTGCCAATATTTGTCTTTTTTTGCTACATGTCAATTAATTATTAGATTTGTTAATTTTATATGGAAACACCTACCATCTCTCTCTCTCTCTCTCTCTCTCTCTCTCTCTCTCTCTCTCCCCCCCCTTTGTGTGTGTGTGTGTGTGTGTGTTGGAGGTTTGCCTTTAATTGGCTTTTCTAAGAAGTTACAAAATTCTTCAGGTGCAGATTTTGCGTTCTAGATTTCTTGTCCAGACAGGATTCAAGCCCGTTCGGACGGTTTTGGCCAACTTTGCGCAAAAAAGCGAGGCTGCGCACTTTAGGGTTAGGTTTGAC
This sequence comes from Vaccinium macrocarpon, assembly GCA_022606695.1. Lineage (NCBI taxonomy): Eukaryota > Viridiplantae > Streptophyta > Magnoliopsida > Ericales > Ericaceae > Vaccinium > Vaccinium macrocarpon. The sequence goes on from CM040172.1 coordinate 12,595,621, forward strand.
TGAATTTTCTGTATTCTCTTTTAAATAGTAGTCTGGGGGTTGTTAGAGTTTGAACTTCTTAGGTGAATTGCTTTGAGAGAGCCCCCATGGGATTTCCCATAGTGTGTTAGGGTTTCTTGGTTGTTCCATTAATACTCTTTTCAAAGGATTAGATATTAGGCAGTTGTGCGTGTCTCTATCGCATTTGTGAGATGTTTGATGCTCTGTAGGTCTCTACTAAATCCCTTGATATTTGTTGGATGTTTCAAATGAGAGTTATTGTTATAACCAGCTCTATGTATTTCTCCCTATTATAGTGAATCTTTTTGCTCTTTCTTGTGGACGTTCCTTTAAAGCTTCATGCTTGAGGGGGAATCACGTAAAGCCTTGTTTTCTTGTTAGTGTGTCTATATTCTCTACTTCGGGTTTCGGCACAACACTTTCTCTCCCCCGCTCCCCTCCACTCATTCCCCACTTTTCTCTATATTTCTCTCCTTTTTATTTTTTGTAGAAATTAAAATGTTTATAACTTTTATTTTTCATATTCAATGTTCGAAGAAAATATATATTTAAAATCTACACGACGACATCTATCGAACAAAACTAATATTGAGTATCCAATTATGTATAGGAAAAATAATTTTTTTTTGGGGTGGGTATTTTTTTATTTTTATAAGCTCAAACCGAGATAAATTCATGACCTCAAAGTCAGTAAAAATTATAAGCTCAAACCCAATGAAATTCTATCTTAAACCCAATGAAAATCAAGAGCTTAAAAACAATGAAATTCACGAGCTCAAAAAATTATTTTTTCTATACATAATTACATATTTCAATATTAGTCTTGTTTAATAGATGTCATTGAGTAGATTGTAATTATATCTTTTTATCTAACATCAGATAAAAAAAAGTTATAAATATTTTAATTTCTAAAAAATAAAAAAAAGAGAGAAATAGAGAGTGAGGGGGCAAGGTTAAGCGGAAAGGCCGTGTATGTAGATACTCCCTCTGTCTCATTTTAAATGTCCACCTTTCTATTTTGGAATGTCCCAAAATAAGTGTCCACTTCCTACAAATAACCATCAAAACATACCAAAATTTCAATTCTACTCCTAAAAAGTACTCTCATTCCTAATTGATTTGACAGTTTTCTATATTCATGTCATTCTTAAATTGACAATATCTCTCAACACATAATATTTTTCATGATTTTGAAAACTTTGTATAATAGAATTAAGTGAAATCTATCAAACAAGATCCATATTGAAGGATATAAGCAATTTAAATACATTTAATTGACTTCACAGTTTTTAATGTTACTTTTGGAAATTTAAAAGATAAATTTTAATTTCTTAAAAAGTTTGATTTCCTGTAGAAGACATTTGAATTGGGATGGAGATGGAAACACTAATACAGCTCTCTCTCTCTTTCTCTCTCTCTAAAAACTACAGATATTCCATATATTTCCGGTCACATCTTCCACTGCCGGTGACTTACTAGACAGTCGAAGCACCTTCTCGGATCACCACCATCCCGGCTAGACGCTAACGCGGGTGTTATTCGTGCAAGTTCTCTTCTCAGACGAGCTTGTTAGGTTTTAAGCATAACTCATCTCCCATCATCCTTCCTACCCATTCCAAAAGATTTAGAGAAGTCAATCAGAGAAGCAAACCCCACAGGTATCTTTGCTTCATTTTAGCAAGTTACAAGCAAGAAAAACAGAATCACTGTCCTTGCATTGGGCAAAGCATTTTTGTTATATAACCAAAGTTTTTGTAACAAATGTTTGGTGTTTTTTAGAATACAAATATTAGAATCCTGGGCCAAACAAAGTGCTTCAAATTATTTTGGAGAAACCACCGAAAGTAGTAGTTTGGATGGTATGGCACTGCCCACTCCTCAGACATGACTCAGTTTTGAATCTCACCCTTGTATGTCTTTGTGTGGGTGCCGCATACCATCTTCTACCTAGGTGGTGTTGTAGTGACGGTCTATCTTTCTGGACAGTAGATATAACTCGAAACAGACATTCCACAGCGGGTCGGGAGCTCCTATGGTAATGCACAAGGGGAGTTGTTACGCTAGTTGCCTCCTCCCATCCTTTTTTGCAGTTTTTTAAAAAAAAAAAAATTGGAGCAATTTTAGCAAGTTATAAGTGAGATAGTAAAACAGAACCACTGTATTTGCATTACTGCTCATCATTTCTTGAAAGTTTCCACTAGTATATTGCTGTTGGATTCAGCTGGAAACAACCTTCCCCTTGCAACATCACCTCAGACAAAGCCAAATAATTTCCCTACAATATACCAGCCTAACTTGTAATAACTAAGATTATTACAAACCTAATACTTTGCCTCCCAATAAGTACATATCAAAACAGGAAAACAGACTCAAACTGATATTGAACTTACTTGTGGCCAGTTCCTTTACTACTCGGTCCTGAACCTAACACATACACTTGATTTTTCACGGAAACCCGTCTGCTTATGCTGCTCAATGAATCAGAAGATGTTGTTGGACTTGCAGATTCAAATCCGTGAATGGTTTCAGAGCTATTGATCGCGTTTTCTGCCATTGAAGTTGAAGGAAGGGCTCTGGAGTTGATGAGAATTGGCTGTACAAACACCATCACTAATATCAAACGGGCGATAATTAACGTCGAAGGAGTACTGATTCTCTTCGTTCCCATTTCCGACTGCTAATTCAATTACTCTTCCAATGTACCGATCTGTATATATAACAGATATGGAAACTGGGAAATTAAGGTGGCTGCAGCATCTCCATTGCCTAAGCTACCGTCTTTATATCAGGATTTGCTTTGGACGGTGAAAAGTGCTCTTCATAGTGGAGCCTAGCTGGCTAGCTAATTGGTTATATTTGACTGAATCTTTTTTTTTCCCCTTTCTTAGGAGGTTAGAGATAGTATGTTTAATTTTTTATGAGTACTTTAACATTTGAGATTCCAAAACTCTTGACCTCTCTTTAATTAGCCATTCAGATTGCACTTTAATATATATTAACCTACACTTTTCTTTTTCCTTTTTTTTATTCGTTTTAGACTTGAATATGTTTCCATAAGATTCCATCTATAGCAATGAGTAGTTTCATTTTGCCAAAAAATTGGCAAAGAGGCTGCACCCGTGTTCTGCTATATCGGTAAAGCTTAGTAATTAATTTGAATTTTGGTTTTACGTATGTGTATTTGGTTATTATCATGTGTGAGGCCAAAAATCGAACTAAATAAATGAAGATCTTTATCCACAACAGATTGAACTATTTTTTTACCAGGACCCTTAAAAAAATATTTAAAAAATTAACGGTTCGGATTAGTTATGCGGGACGCCGAGGCAGGTCCCACCCACCCTCCAAATATTTGAACATTGGGTATGTACTGGCTTTTATTTTATTTTTTTCCTCTCTCTTAATTTTCGAAATGGCAACCTTGCCATATGTTTTGCCACCTTTGACAAAAGATTTGCCATTTACTATTTTTGAGAAAAAATTGGTTGTGAGTGTGGCACCCTTTTTTGCTATTTTGTTGCCATTTTTGAGAAATGGCAACCATTTCTCTCATTTTTGACAACCGGTGTTGATGCTCAAGGTTAGAAAGAGGTCTAGGTGTAGATTTTTTTTTTTCCTGGTTTCTGAAGGGCGTTGGCAGGCATTTTGAACTTCCATCTTTATACAAGGAGCTCTTTCGCCAATCGAGATCTTTTTTTCTTTTGTTTTTTGTTATCATCACTGTTGAGAGACTGATCCAAAGCTGGTCCTAACTCTCAGGGGCGTAAAACAAAAATCAAAGATGGGAACTTTTTTGTTAGACTATTGCAAATTGAACCAAAGTAAAAGAACCCCATAAAATTTGTAAATTTTCAGGGACCTAAAATGGCAATATACACCTCCAGTTCTAGCTCAGGGTCAGCTCTGGATTGATCTTTTCAAACTCTTGTGCCACAAGGCAGAATATATTACACTTTCCATTTTCCATTGTATGGCTAAGTTAAATATTTCCACAATTGTCTAGTAGGCACATCAAATTTTAGTCATACCAAAATTGTTCAAAGCTTATGAACCTTTTACAAAGGCCTTTCCTTTGACACCAATCTATCTTATTCTACTAACATTTGAGGTTCTTTTCTTGGGCAAAGGTGGTGTGTACTTGTTTAGAAGGAGAACAATCAATGTAAAGGAGAATAAAAGTTTCTTTTTTGGCTAGCCTTCTATTTTTCTAGCTTTCAACTTCCAAAGAATGGTGCCAAATGAAACTGAATCTCCACATGTAGTGATTTCAACGGACCATTATGCATTGGAAATGAACGAGTGGAATATAAGGTCCCTTCCCTGAATAAGCAACCCACAAAAATACTTATTCCCACTAATAGAAGTCCAGGACCAGAATTGCTGCAAGATCAACAGGTTTTGTCAAACCACCACACAATCTATTCTAATATATAAAGGGGAGCAACAATTTGGTATGGATTAGTTTTTGAGGCTGGCTCACAATTTTGAATACCCGAAATATTCCTAACAAAAACTGATTTTTTGAATTGGTTTTGAGTAACTGCAAATAATTGTAGGGATAGACATGGAAAAATAAACTTTGTGGATTCATTTCAGTGTAACTCACAATCCAATAACTTCCTACTCCATGATCAATCAACCCAATTACATTTTTCAAACTTCTACGAGTTTCAAAGGGTCTGGATTTCCAAAAAGCAATAAAACCCATAGTTAAGTACTCCACCGCATTTGAAAGTTAATGATTCATGGTTCTTTGTCTTTCTGCATTTTTAGAAGCAATCCATCGTCGCATATTGTGTGTATGAACTATGAAGTTTCGATCGAAGGGAAGCCATGTAAGGTTTCCTTGAATTTTTGTTCTTTCTTTTTTCGCTTGATGCCTCGATTGTTCAATTTTTATTTCAATTTCATGTTATTGATGCTCCTAATGTTGATTTTGGGATATGAGCATACTTAAACTGTAGTTATTTCAGTGTGGGTTTCTTAATTTAGTGGAATATGATTTGCGTTTGTGGTCAACAAAGAGGATTCAATATTTTGTCAACAAAATATTGCTGCTTCGGATGACTTATAATGCATTTGTGTTATTTTTTGCAGACTTTAGAATGCCTATAGTGAAGAAATGGTTAGGTTGTATCTAATCAAGGTGTACGTATTTGTTACTTTCTTAATTCACTATTTTTGCTTTATAATGCTTGGCATTGTGTCATTTTTAGATGTTATCTTGGAAACTCGACTTGCTCACGCATCGCGTGTGCCCGCCTTTTTAGATGTAATCTTGAAAATTAAAGTTGCACATGCATCGCGTGTGTTTTGCCTCTGTTGATTTCTATTGTTGTTTATTTGTCGAAAACTATAATAGGATGCCCACGTGATCAAAATGATAAGCTGGAAGCTTTTGTGCAAATTTTTTTTTTTTTTTAAAGTTCAACTTGCACACGCATCGCGTGTGCCCAGCCTCTAGTTAGGAAGAATCGCAACTGGTTTTTTTTTTTTTCCCCAAACTAGAAATTTGAAGAGACGAATTCGATGCTGCCAAGTGTTCGATCAATTTCTTAATGGTACCCGGCCGGCTCCTCTCCAGTTTTGAAGGAAATTGAAACAGTCCACTTTCGGCCTTTTGGGCCATATTTAGGCAATTTTTTCGGCCTTTTGGGCCACAATTAGGCCATTTTTTATGTTTGGAATCATTTATCTTGTAGAGTTCATCAACGCCGATACATATTTTTTCCAAATTGAAGAGATCTATTTCTCTATATGACCTATCTTTCTACTTTAACTATTTATACAGGGATTTCGTTTTCGCACAAATGAGACATGCATGAACAAAAATTTTTTTTTTTTTTTCCATTAGTATCTATATATTTTTATTGCTGCCGGCAGACTCAGGAGCCGCCAAACTAAGAGGAGAATTTACTTTCTTTTTTTTTTTGACAAAAATCAACTTTTGAATATTGATTAATTAGTATATTAAGAATAGAGCCCATAATTTAAATATAAATGTTTTTATCACCCTTAGTTGAAATTATGGTTCCATCCCTGCTCTTAGCCAACTGCAATTAGTACGTACTAGTCTTATGGCTATTGTGTAGAATTTTCCCTTGAGAGTATCTGCGAAATATCCAAGAAATCATTTTCCTTGCAAAGCACTCCAGTTTTGGTCCAAGTCAAATTTCCAACACCACAAGGTCTATGTTTGTAACGAAGACATTTTCCCCCATCAAAAAGGCCGCCTTTGGATTCAACAATTCAATTCAGTAGTAATATATTTCTCCATACCATTCAACTTAGACTCGCAATTTTCTTCAATTTTTCCTCGCACATGCCTTAAACTTTTTTGGAACCAAGAACCTGCCCCGTTGGTTCCTCCAGTCCCTTTTATTTCAATCCTGCAATACCCTCCGTTTCGATATAAATTCGGCACCCGATCGATCTTCCATTCTGCATCACACTCCAATCCAACTCAAACTGAAAATAAATCTCTCTCTTTCTCTCAATCCCAAATGGCCGGAGCGCACACCAAGTTTCTCGGTTTCTGTGTCCTCGTTCTTTCGCTTAGCTTGATTCTCTCGCCAACCGTACAAGCTCGGCCTTTCGATGTAATGAAGAATGCGCATAATCTTGATGGGTTAATGTTATCTCTTGGTGGGATTAAGGATTCTGGCCCAAGTCCAGGAAGTGGACATCAGTTTCCCAACAGTTTCAGAACTCTTGGAGGGATTAAGGACTCCGGTCCGAGCCCTGGTCAAGGAAATAAGATTGTTACTGGCACAAAACAGTAACTCTGCTCCTGCTTTGGCAATCATGAGATGTGATGTTAAATTCTTTCTTTCTTTTTTTAATTACAAGTTCTTTCATTTAATTTATTGGGGAAGATATTCATGTAATTAGTGGAGTATTTGGAATCTAGAACTAATTCTTTGGAAGGTCCACCCTGTATTCTTCTTGTGTACGAAATTGGAATTTGTATTATTCTTCTGAGTTATATATAATTTATATAGCTAAAAAAGTTAGATCTACCGATTATCTTTCTTTTTTTCCGTCATCATTTCTCACCATTCAAATGGGATGAAAGCAAAATGTGAGTGAGCAAGAAATGAGGTGGCTCGAGATTAGTGAAGTTGGTCAGTTATAATTAAGAGAGTAGGGGAGTTAAAAAAAAAAAAAGTAGTTTAATTACCACAAAACAAACTTGAAAGATTTGATTTAGTCATTGTGACACCCAACATGTTGAATATGGCTCCATATTGCTAGTGTGTGAGATGAAAATAAAATACCCATGCATAGTGGACCTCAAATGAGAGCATAAGCGGGTCCACATGGGACAAAAAGATTTATGACAAAATATTAGCACGGCAATGCCACTAACGGGCGTAACACGGGAGAAACTTATTGACCACACAGATGTTAGAGCTTCGTAGTTTTGAAGTGAAGAGTTGGAGGACGTGACGGGCCACCTAAGGGGTGTGGCACCCAAGGGTATCCACCTCCAGTCAGTTGGAGAGGTGCAAATGAAAGAAAAACCCGAGTTTAGCCACGAGGAATGGGAGGGAGCCCGTCCCATGACCAAACTTGATGTGTTTGAAGTGAGATGTACATGCGAAAGTTCAACCCTTTAACCCTTTCTACTAGTATTTCCAGATCAAACCCACTACCAGTGACGACTCTAGGAATTCGGTAGCGTGAGGTCATTTATATACATCAAATATCTTTACCAACCACAAATCAAAGAAAATATTGCAATAATAGCAACTAAAAAGTTTGTTCAAACAAAAATCACATTTAAAGCTCAACTTAATAAACAAAAGATATCATCAAGAAGCATAAAACAGTTTTCTCTATTTTCAATTTTCACCACACAAAAAAAAATCTACACAAGCTTAAAACAATTGCATTCGACGCGGTCTCAAAGTTCTGAAATCGTTGCATACTATCAAATAATCCCTCCGTCTCAAATTGTTGCTTCTGCTTCACTTTTTGAATCATTCAAACAATTATCTATATTTTATAACCTATAATTCTTCTGTGATTTTAAAATATGTGTTTGATAAAATTAATTGAGATCTATCAAACAAGATTTATATTATCTATATAAATCATTGAAAATCTGACGATATGAAAAAAAAATTTAGAGGTCCTAATTCCCAAATAGTAAATAGGAACAACAATTTGGGACTGAAGGAGTACTTCTTTAGCAAGACAGATCAACCTCTCCATATCAAAAAAACAAAACAAGTGACTAAGATTCAAACAAGCCACACAAAGAGAGGAGATGAAAGTTGGGGAATTATCCAGTGATGTCAGCCCTAAATTTATGGGGGTTCATTTATGAATTTCCTAAAAATATTGACATAATAGCCCGTGGGGTAGGCTGACCCCCCTCCTTCCCATTTGGCATCGCCCCTGCCCACTACAGGTACTGGTCAAAATTCTACCAATTGGTACAAATGGCCGGAGGGGCCCATTTACGGGTGCCGCACAAATTTTCCGAACTGTTCAAAATATTTTTTCGAGTGGTTCCGCTATCTTCTTTTTTTTTTTTGCTTCTCCACCCTCGTGGAGTTTTGAAACGTTCCCCTGTTGTGCTCAATATAGGGTGGTAAACAACCTCCTGTCATGCACGAGTAAACTTTCTAAAATAATCTAAGCTCATTTTACATCCTATATGCTTCATTCAGTTGAGCAATGCCACATATATACCAGCTTACAAAACCATATTCTATCTTTCTAGGTATCTGGACATCTTCTACACGAATCCGAGGTCATATAATTTGTGGACGGATTGACAGAAGTTTTGACAGCTAGCTAGCTCATTTTAAGAAGATCGAAAGAGAAAAGAGAGCCAAGGCAACAGATTTAGCTATAGGAAAGTGGGAATTGCTCAAAGAAGAAAACGTTTTGTAGTTTCTTGGAGACTTTGATCAAAACATTTAAGTCTTTTTTCTTGCCTTTCTTTGACAAGATTTATATATATATATATTTTTGGGTTTCATGACAATGAGAGGAACAAAAAAATAAAAAATAAAATGAACCAAACTTGAAAAAAGGTAGAAAAGGCACAAATAACTCAAAAAATTTGTGTTTGAACTAGTCTCTCGAGATTTTTTTTTTTTTTTTTTTGAAGGTTTTGGTCGTAAGTATTTCAATTTTTACATGCTTATCATCAAGGCGATTGAATAATAACAAAAAATAATAATAATAATCGCAAATTTAACAAAAATAATAAGCATAAAAATTTATTCTAAATAATAGGGCCGAAAAAATTAGGGCTGTTCTAGGAGGCCAGTCCATTCACATATCGGGCCAATAGACAGGTCCATATCCAGAGTAGGAGTCCAATGCCCTCAATTTTTGAACTTTTGCGAACAGGGCAAAGTAATAAAAAAAAAATCCCGCTCTCCTCTCTTTTCAAAAGCCCCCATCCCTCTCTCTCTCTCTCACACACACACCACACACTTTCCTTCTCTGTACAAGGGAGAGACGTTAGAGAGAGAGAGAGATGGCGACGAACAGCGGAACCATGGAATCAGCTTACTTCGTGGGGAGATCAGAGATCTTGTCCTGGATCAACTCAACTCTGCAACTCAACCTCTCCAAAGTCGAAGAGGTTTCCCTTCTTTTCTCACTTCCGTGTATCAATTCCTGCTCGTTCTTTTACATCAATTTTCACAATCTGCGCTTTTCTTTTTGTATACCGATTAATCGATTATTAAGGGTTTTGGATTTGTTGATTTTCTTGAAGGCGTGTTCTGGTGCCGTTCAGTGCCAGCTGATGGACGCTGTTCACCCGGGTACGGTGCCGATGCACAAGGTCAATTTCGATGCCAAGAACGAGTATGATATGATTCAGAACTACAAAGTACTTCAAGATGTCTTTAACAAACTTAAGATCACCAAGGTTTGGATTACTCGCCCCCCCAATTTGTTTTCTCTGATTTTACTGCTACGAGACTTTTAGGGTTCTGGAGTACGACTCATCTTTTCTGTTTCTTGTGTAAATACATAAAATAAAATAAAATAAATTCCATTTGGGAGACCCACAAAATATACGTAATTTACTTTAAAAGCAATTTTGGAGAATCTAACTATTCACAGCAAGCTCCAATTCTTCAGTTTCATCTCCAAAAGATTTGTCCAAAATTTATGAGGGTTCAAATAGTTTGAATTTACCTTTGATGTTATTTCAATATGTTATTTGCTCATTTTAAAGGTACTAGAAGTCGTGGCACACAGAGAATTCTTAGTTTTTTTTATATATATTTAGACAAACAAAAGATCTAAGAACTATATCTTCGGCGCCACTGTGATGGCCGAAACGAAATAAGAATGCAAGATGCTTCAGTAAATCAAAGTACAAATAGAATTCGGTGCTTTTAATCATTAAAAGTAAGATATGAGATGAAAAAGGTAGATCTGGAGAGAAATGAAGGAACACGGAGGAGAGAGATTGAAGAATGGGGTGTTAATGGTGTGGTGTTTTGTTGCCTTGGGAATAGGAAACTGAACATTAGAATGCGATGGCCCCCAATTGTAAACAGACATGGAGTGTGAATATGGTGGGGTTCTGTTTTTGCCTTTTTACCCGTTGAGTTATTTTAGAAACAGTGATAGAGTTCATGAACATTATGATTTAGTTTGTCTAATTAGGGAATATAATTATGACGAGTCAGCCTCAAATAGGGGTTCATACCAATTGGAGCTCTCCCTTTTGTATTTATTAGAATAGATTATTAGTATCTTCCCACAGTTAGCCCAAATCATTGAGAATAACCACAAACAAATACTAAGCATATCTACAATTATACTCACCAGATCCATAACTAACTGCTTTCACAAGTAAAGAGGCACACCATAGTTTGGTTTGACACCTCAATGGAGTGAAAAACTGTGGGACAAATGCCAAGCCGATTCCATTGATTCAAGGAGACTCTAGTAGACTAGTACCCATCAATTATTGTTTCATCTGGACTATTTGGTGATTTGCTGGTTGATATTGAATGTTTTTTGGTGCACAGCACATTGAGGTGAACAAGTTAGTGAAAGGAAGGCCCCTAGATAATCTGGAGTTTATGCAATGGATGAAGTGGTACTGTGATTCTGTTAATGGAGGTGTCCATCACAGGTCTGTTTCTTACCCCGTTGCTTTAATCAATGAATTCATTTATATTGCCAATTAGTTTTTTTGAGTAGTCTCTCTATCTTATATTTTCTTTTGCTGAATAAGAATAAGTCAACAAATGGTCTGTTACTGTTGTATGTTTTGGAGTGGTTAAATAGATTATAGAGGTTGTTTATTGTAGACAAATTGTTATGGCAGTTGGGATTCTTGTGATTTGTTTTATGATTCATTGTGTTGGACCCCTTCTTGTGTTGATGGATACAGTCGATGCACTGTTTTGTGTGGATTTTGTGATTTCATTTAAACCGGGCAGGTCAAAATAGGAGTTATTGTGTTGGACTTGGACCCCTTCCGAACCAATGTTTTTTTTAGTTGAACCCGGGTGGTGACTTCAAGACACGACTTTAGGCTTGAAATAAGGCTATTGAGTTTCAAGTCGTGTTTTGAATTTGAAAACATGGCATCCTGAGCTTGGTGAATAAGTTTAACATGATCCATGGTTGAGAAATAAAATCCCAGACTACTTTGAATCGGTGGACACTCCCAACATAATGTCTCCAGGTTCATGTTTGGGTTACTATTATCTTATTTTCTGTTATTGTTCACAGTGTACTGTGTTATCCAGTTAAGAAGGCATCGGGTCATGTTTTGTTAAACTGATATAGTTGATGCCACGTTCCATGTTGATGATTTTGTTAAGATGGTACAGAGTCTACTACAGACTAATCTAATACTCATCCAAATTTCCGCTTTTCTCTTCGTTTGATTACCTTGGATTTTTTATGCTCAAGGATAAAAATATACTATTTATAGATTCCGTAAATAGATGGAATTCTAAATTTTCCAGAAAGCCAAATGCATGTTGATGAGTTGTTTCTTTGCTATCAATGCCAGTTACAATCCTTTGGAAAGGAGAGAGACTTCCAAAGGAGGAAAAGAAGGGAGTAAGAAATCTGCATCCTCACAAACTTCCACTAAGTCATCAACTGTTGCTTCCAGAACTCAGACCTCTCACACTGCTCGAAGGAATGATATTGTCAGTACAAATCAATCTGTTAAAGCCTCTAGACCTTCCTCTAGTGGAGGTTGTCCTGCGTATGATGAACAGGTAACTTAAGTTGGTTTCCTAATAAGGAAAAAATCTGTGTGAAGTAAACATTTTGTGAGTCTGACACTCTTCTCTTGATGCAGATAACAGAGTTGAAGCTGTCGGTTGATAGTTTAGAGAAAGAAAGGGACTTCTACTTTGCAAAGTTGAGGGATATAGAGATCGTGTGCCAGTTTCCCGAGATAGAAAATTTGCCTGTAATGTTTTTGTAGCCATTTGATCGTAGGACTTAGTTCTTTGATTAGAGTTGCCTTCATTAGTGTAGTTTTCTGTTTTACAGGTAGTTGAAGCAATAAAAAGGATTTTATATGCTACGGATGATAATGCTTCGGCAGTGGCTGAAGCTCAAGCCTTGATATCTCAGCATGAGAATCAAGTTTCAATGTTGAGTCCCATTTCTGAGGTGGCAGAAGAAGGGGCCAAGTCAGATACTCAAAAGAGGAAAAACATTATCAACGTCGACGTTGATGTTGCTGCTACTACTACATTATCTCCAAGACAAAGGATTTCTGATGTTTCTGATGTCCATTGCAGTGGATCACCCCTTGTGACTTACTGATCATCTCCTTACGTCAAGTAGAAACGCCATGATTTATCAGCTCTGCAAGGAAGTTGGTTTATTCGTGGTTCCAGTGTTTCAAAGTTTCTCCAGCTACTACGTTGTCTGTTGACAAGGAATCATGCAAAATCTCTCTGCTTCCGGGTTTAGATGCTTGGTATAAAATTCCATGATTCTATTTTGTATTAGTCTGATACACACTTGGTCTTATAGTATGTATGAACTGCGTTTTTTTGAACCTTGGCTTGGTCTATCGATGAATCCTTTTGCAGTGTATAAGCTCTGATATGAAAAGTGATTTCATTTATGTCTATTTGTCATGTCTCGCCAAGATTCACTTCTTTGTTTCAATTTTGATGCCTTGTTTGTTTCGTTTGCAATGTTAGAAGCATAAATCATTGTGTTTGAATCTATTGCGAGAAACGGTCACAAGTTGTGGTTGCTTAATTCATTAGTATTGTTGGTGTTTCTGAACCCATGTCATCTGGGTTTGAAGCCGCACAATTCAATTTTCTACAATCGCTTTTCCAACTTTTTTGGGGTGAAAACTTTGGAACTATAAAAACTTGCTTTTGCATTTCCATAAAGAAATTCTGCAACCTTTTGCACTCAGACGAGGGCAGGTTCTTACCCATTCCTCATCCGTCCCCTCTAGATATAAATGAATCTGATTTGATTTTGATGCTCAGAACAGTGTAATGCATTATAAGGAGGATGCGATAGCGCAGGGCCATACAACATCTTCCCCAAGTGGTGCTTACCAGCATTTCTTTTTCGCAATTACAAGTTGCCCGAAAAAATCTCAGCTTCTTCTAACTCGTCGAATCACAAGCGCCAAAATATGGTTATTGTAACAAAAAGTGACCAGAATAACCAAGTTGCCTTTATTCTCGAACACTTTTTTGAAGTATCGTATGCTCTTTCACCTTTGAGACCATGTCCAAATCCATAGCTCATTACATATCAAGCAACCTTCAATACAATTGATACCCCTCCATCTCCCCTTTCTCAATCCTCCGAAGTAACTATTTTCCATTCCTTTTTCAGAGTTTCTCGTGTAAGTGAACCACGGCTGTTCTTTTTTCGTACAAACTCAAATGTTTCGTATCTGATGTATTGAATTTTTTTTCCGTTTAATCAGTTGAAACAATGGGTGTATCAATTTCCCGGCTTATAAAGATGCTCTTCGTGAAGAAGGAAATGAGGATTCTGATGGTTGGTCTTGATGCTGCCGGGAAAACAACTATCCTTTACAAGCTGAAACTCGGAGAGATTGTTACTACCATACCCACAATTGGTATGTGCTCTCCGTCCACTTCACGGGGTTCATTATTTTTATGCGCTTCAACCAAATTGTTTCATGTTTTGTCTCGCCTGTAGTTTTAAACCTATTATTTGTGTTATTGAGAGCTTCAAGTCTCGCAATTTTATGTTCATACCTTAATAAATTTGATCAATTTCCTTTCTCATGCACCAGGTTTTAATGTGGAAACTGTGGAATACAAAAACGTAAGCTTCACTGTTTGGGATGTGGGAGGACAAGATAAGGTATAATAAATCAATAAACGTTGTCTATTCAACTACTTAACATCTCAAATTAAACTCCTTGATCTATATATTACCTGCAAAAAAATACAAGAATCTTGCCAATGAGAGCTAATCCCCTCGTGTGTCATACTTTCTCAGATCAGGCCCTTGTGGAGGCACTACTTTCAGAACACCCAAGGCCTTATCTTTGTCGTCGATAGTAATGATAGGGACAGAATTTTAGAAGCTAGAGACGAGCTGCATCGAATGTTGAACGAGGTAAAAACTATACATCATTCTACAACAACTTAACTCCACAATTTTTACGGTTTTTGTTTCTCAAAAAAAAAAAAAAACTTGATTTGTTAAATTGCTTCTATTGTTGCAGGACGAACTCAGGGATGCGTCGCTTCTGGTATTTGCCAATAAGCAAGACCTTCCAAATGCTATGAGTGTTTCTGAAATTACTGACAAATTGGGGATGCACTCACTTCGTCAACGTCGCTGGTATATCATACTTCAACTTGTTATTTCAAGAATATGTAAATGAACTCAGTTTGGTACAAATGAAATTCGACACTCCTGATTTCTTCTTCTAAAGAAAGGTTACATTCTTTTTGGTATGCATATGATGCAGGTTTATCCAGAGTACTTGTGCCACTTCTGGGCAAGGACTCTATGAGGGTCTTGATTGGCTATCCAGCAATATCAGGGTAAGAAAAACCAGGATCCTTTCATCATCTTCCCCATTTTACATGGACTCATGGGCCCGTTTATCTAATTGGATAGAAGCATTGGATTGGACTATATATCCAAGCTGACCACATGTCCCCTGTTTGGTCAAAACATTTTGGACCTTGCTTTAAAAAAACCATCGGATATATAAGTCCAATAAAGTGTGGGATGTACAATCTGAGGAGAAATCAAACAGGCCTATGGAGAAATCAAGACTTAACAAGTATTTTATACATTATTGTCTTTGATTGCAGGGATAGTTTAAGCCGCTGTTGAAGTGTTGGGGTCCCATTTGTCAGGCCTAGCCTAAGAAAAACTTGAACCTATAATCAAGTGAAGCATTATTGTCACTAAATATTTATATACAATGTCATTTTCAATAAATTTGGTCAAGTTACTGGATGCTACACATGTAATCCTATGAACTTTGTTAACTCAGTTGGAGTCTTGTCATCAATTTGGTTGTTTCGAAAAGGTTCTCTATTTATGTTGTACTATGGTTGTAGAAAATTTTGTATGCTACACATGTAATTCTATGAACTTTATAATGTTAAACTTGGATTGTCTTCAATTTGGTTGTTTCCAAAAGGCATTCTCTTCTATGTCGTACTATGGTTGTAAGGAAAATTCACTATGAAAGAGAAGAATCAAATAAGTTGACAATACCCAAAGCAGTAGCATACAATTCCTATAGCATCCTCATACTCCTTTCTGTACAAAAACCCTACAATACGTACCAGGTAAACTTGTCCATTTTCCTACTAAGAGGGTTGTTTCGGGTTAACATCGTGTTTGTGAGTTTAAATTCAAGATACAACTAAACAGTAGAGAAAAAGAGAGGAGAGGAGAGGAGAAATGAATCAATTTCAAGAACTCCTTTTTTCTTTCTCTTACCTTAGGCACAATATCTCAAACAATGAGCTGTAAGATTCAAGAGTATGATTGCAACCACACAAACCCTATGCAGCTTCCTTTTGGCAATCAGTAGAAGAAAACACATTGCCTTTATTGCTCTGTTGTTTGCTCAGATGGTAAATATATGGTCAGGATTGACAAGACCAAGGTTCCCTGAAACTTCCCAAACTAGAGTACTACTCCACTTTTGGACTTTCCCAACTTCAGCTTTCATTATCAACAAGAAACAAAGAAGACTACCCAGCTTTTTAAGGTTTAGTAATTTCTCCCATTTGACATACAAACAATCTTCTCTAGCTGTTTCCAACCCTACCACTCTCTTCTGTTCCCTCTCATGATCAACACTCTCACATGATGAACACTAGTACTTCACCCAAATTTCCATTTTCATTTTCACCTTGTCGTGCCCTATTGCGCGAGTGCACGTGTGTATATGAGAGAGAGAGAGAGAGTAATTTGACCATCAATCATCTATATTTATCCAATTAGGGGTTTGTTTACTTCAAAAGACATTAATAATCATATGAGTTCATTTTAGGACCTCGGCAAATTCTAAAATATTAGAAGTCTAAAACCCATTATACTGCTACAAGGAACTCTCTAGAAGGTTAAAAATTGAGGATGCGGTGCCAAAATGATTGCAAATCAGCAAAGGTACCACCCACCAGACTGGGATCTCCAGACTGGGATCTTATGTCCAAAACAGATGCACAAAGGGGGTTTCAGAGTTTTACAGATTTAGCCACTGAATGGAGAGAGGGGACCTTCGTGGTAGTAGCTACTTGCTATTCAAGCTGTTCGTTTTCACCAGTTACTGGTCCTGAAAAAGAACATCATAGATTGATCAGAAGTCCATAATGAGTAAACACAATCAATTCTCTGTTAACAAACACAGCAAATAACAAACAAATAGTGTAAAACTTAGTAAGCGTTACTTGCGAGGCGTAGGAAGGGGAGTATTTGTCCTCTTTTTTAGTTAAAGTAGGAGAAATGAAGAGTTAACTTTCCATTTTCGTCCTCTTTTTTCGCTTGACAAAATCATTAGTTGGTATCAAACGGTATGGATTAAGAGAAGGGTGTAACAGCATATTAACAGATTATTTTCTGACAAGCAATTCATCTCCTCCAAATTTCGGAGATTAGTAGAAGTGCTTAAAAAGTTTATAGTCTCTGTCCCTCTACTTATCGTGCCCTTCCCCTCTTCAATAGTAATCCAAACATGTCAGTAACCAATTATCCCTCGCAAATCCTACACTTTCCCCTTGTAAACGTGCAATCCAAACTGAGTGTTTGAGGACCAATGGACAAACTGGTATAACCTTCTGACAACAATAAATGGAAGACTCGCTTTCCTTTCTTGAAATGTGATAATTTCAAAAATCCAATAACATGCACTGCCTGGTCGATGCATACTTTCAAGATCGTGTCAAGATGGTAAATATCAAAAGCTTTTTACAACTTTTTTCTCTTCCTGATTTCTTTTATGTTCTTTGACTTCTTTCTGCATATCTACTATTTGTATACATCGTATGTTCGTGCCGAGAGGAATCGTTAAAACTAACCTCCATGACTTAATAACAACGTATTGAAACGAGACTAAACAATATTGGAAAAAGGAAAATGGAGGATTCTGCATATCTACAAGCCCTGCCTTATGTTTTAGATCTAAACTCAATAATAAAGTATTCTCATGCATCAACAGTTTCAAATATTGGTGGAATCTCCTCCATACAATCAATTATGGGACTCCTACGTCAATTTTGATTCTTTGAACAAGTAAGAACCCTACCAACTATACGAGTTAAGAGTTCAAATCTTGTCCATCAAAATGTTGAATCCCTTTCGGATCCTTTCTGATTGCTGTCCTAACCGTTTATTTTTTTCTCTTTTGCAGCCTATTCTAACTCCCACCTATTGGTCACAAATAAGAGCCAATGACAAACAAGATTGGCACTTTCTTGTTGTCTAGAAGTAGTAATTCCTTATTTATATCAGCTAAAGCCATTCAGTAAAGAGAATAAAATATCCTAGTAAAAACTCTGGGAAAGACTTCAATACAATTAGCATGACTGCCATGAGACAAAAGGACACAATCTTGTTGGAGTCAAATTTTGCATCTTAATTTATCAATCAAAACAATTTACATCGAATTCCACCACATACAATGCCACTGTTTGATACATTCTTTACAGCAGAAAATAGGATTTTATCAATCTAAAATCATCTACATTTTTCTGATTCAACAACATACAAATATGACTACTAGGATGGGTGACCTCCTAGGAAGTCTCGCGTTGCACCCCTTTTTGGGTTATAAGAAAAAGCACTTGGAGGCATTAACATAACACTCCATGCAGCACACATATTTAACCGTTACACAATTGACATGCTCTTTATCATAAGATCTAAACCAAGAATCAACGTACAATTCCCTTTCTTTGGATAACAAAAAGTTTTACTTGGATGAATAAACAGAAAACCTGTGCTATATTTCTAAACATCCAAACCAAAGGCTTGGTACTCACCTCTCTATCCATCCTAGATCCACCATTCTACTTCAGATGGTGTTACCCAAATGCATACGTGCACGCATATTGCATATGATGTATATAGAAACTAGAAAGTTTTATACAAATTAAATAAAACAAACATGTTGGCTCACAAGTTTTACCCATCGATAACTGTGTTCTATAGTAAGTATTTTCTTCCTATGTGCTAAAAGGAGGATTATTTATTAAGTTTATATTGTATGATATAACTCCACTCATCTATCTTCCTACCTGCCAATCCCTACAAAAGAAGTCGTAGAGTATCGATACAGTCTTTCAATCATATGGGCCAGAAATACAGTAACATTCATGAAAGATGGTATAATTGCACCTAAAAAAAGTTACTGCTATTAATGTGACCGCAATACAATTTTATCTTACAAACACATACTGAATTTGATGCATGAAAGAGAGATCATTAATAGTTTGATACCATGGGCCAAAAGGAGTAGCTAATAGGAGAATGAAAGATTAGCGATGGCTGCCAACTGCACCAACAGACATATGCCTTAGTGGATCCAATCTCATCTTCTGGTCATGGTCTCTTCTCTTTTTGAACAGGGGTTCTGGTGATGACGAAACTGCTGAAGTCACAGACCAGGACTCATTTGAACAATCTGAACTGAAATGAGCATCAACCACACCATTTGGGCTGGAGGGCAGAGGCTCATATTTGCGCTTGTGTGTCACATGACCGTCGTTTCCATATAATTCTTGGATGAGTTTAGCCAAACCATCTACTTTGTCCTGTCAAAAACATCAAACATTGAAATGTTCAACAAATGGGCAAGCGGATTTACATCAAATGTGTCAAAGTACAATACGTCATTGTATGGTAGCATGAAAATCCAACTAAATAAAACACAAACCCTGCTCAAATTCAAATTCAGGACATCCATTAGCTCATTCTTATAGTCCAACGCATTACATGGCTCAACCTCTTTGATAACATGTAACACCGTTGCAACAGCCAGCACAGACGGAAGGCAACACACAGACCTGGAACCTGGAACCAATTTTGAATCTTGGAAATGAGATGATGAACCAATTGGGAAGGTGACCAATGAGAGTAACACTACCATTTGTCAACTCTCAATTTATGTTAAATGGTGAACCGAAAGTTGTTTGATAAGCTTACCGGTAATGATGGCGAGAATAAGGCGTTCACACCTCTGCAGAAACTCCAAACGGAAATGGTACTTCAGTCCGAGTCTCCTACTGATGTGGTCAATGAATGAAAGCGGGGTCACCGGGTTCATCTTCCATTCAAGAGTAGAGAGCACCAGCAGCTCCATTCTCTGAATTGTTTTTGCCTCAAATACATACTTTGATTCCTCAATCTAAGCACGACATGAAAATCCCCATCAGTGACACTATACAAACCCAATAAACCATTCATTAAGACAATTTCTCAAACACCCACATTGCATTTCTAGAAGTACCAAAATAACATACTTGAAGTTCTAATAGAAGAGGCACTTGGGTCTCCACAACCTTGGCAGCTAAAGACAGACAAGCAGCCGCAGCTAGTTGACTCATCCATGGCTTATCTCTCTGAAATCTAATGCTCGATATGAACCTATCAAAATAGTTAACAGCTAATACAGTGGTCATAACAGTAAACCCATAGTGGGCAATAACCCTTAACATCCACTCTATAGCATCTGTCCTTGCCACCATTAAAGACCCATCTGAGTTCAAACCACTCTGATCCAAAATAGTCTCTTTCTCCTTTGAGAGAAGACGGACAATTCCATTATCATCCCACTCGTCAAACTTCTCAATCTCCTCTAATACTAAACTACACTCCCCCAAATCGCCTTCCTGTTCTTCTTCACAGTAGAGACTATCAGTAACAAATGAAGGGTTCTCTGGCTGTGTTTCTTGTCCTATAACAGCCATTGATCTTCTTTTGTTCTGATAAAGAAGAAGGTAGAGAAGAGCCTGCGCTCAGTATCCCCAGAATAGGTGGAGAGAGAGCAGCAGCAGCAGCAGCTCTGAGGGGTCTAGGACCCAGTTGCGTATCTGTGTCTTTTTCCTTTATTTGAGAAGGTTATCACGCTTGCTTGTGCAGAAGTAAAAAAAAAATTCTAATTTTGGAAGGAAATTGATTTTTGGCACCGTACTTTTCCTTTTGAGAAATGACTATGGTCTTGTTCTCCAATAGATTTTACGTAGATTTTATGAAAATCTCATAAAATAAATATTTTATGGAGAGGTGATAAAATGAAGTTATTTTCCCAATTGATAAAATGTAGTGGTTTTCCTATAAATTTTAGAAGGATTTTATGAGAATCTCATAAAATCACTTTTATATTTTTTGTGTTGAGATTGAAATGTCATAAAATGTGAGATTTTATGTACCTAAAATCTATTGGAGAACAAGGCCTACATTACACACTTATTAAAAATGTGTATCATATGCACCTATTGTATGGTCTATATTGTGCCACCTCATTGGCAATCCTAACATTGTAGTTTTTCGTAACTTTTAAACAAAATATGATTCGTAACATTTTCTATGATTTGTAATATTTTTGTGTGTCTCATAACTTTTATAAAATATATATATATATATACACACACACACACACACACACACACACACACATGAGGGAACTGCTATAATTGATACACACCCAAATAAAACGTAATTTTTATAGAGGTATATATGATACACACCCAAATAAATGGTGTGTTTGGGAACTGCTACAATCTAATATTTGTCTTCGGCCTTATTTGTTATGTAAGATTGGAGGGTAGGATACGAGGTGAAATGGAATAGAACTCAAAATGTAGTGTTTGTCGTCTTTAATTTGAATAAAATTTCAAATTCCCACCCATTTTTTTATCCCACTCCATACGGGATATTAAATCCCATCGGTGTCAGATTTGGATGGAATTTACCCTGTTGCCTATGTGCTACAACAAAAAAAAATGTGCTTCTCAATGGCTATATGTTCTTGAACACAAGTGCCGGACATGAATTTTCTACATTTATTTACATCCAGAGTAATCCCCCAAGGGACTTCATATTTCACCTAGATCCCAGAGATTCTATATCTCATCATTTTCTTTTCGATCAAACAAACAAGTCATTAGTGTTCGTATAATGTGTATCTTTTTTTTATCAAAAAATAATGTACGTCATGTACATATTTAACACTAAAAGATAAGAGAAAATCTTATTTACGGAGAAGAAAATCTTATTTATGACTGCTCCGTAAGTAAGATTTTGGCAGCACCCAATCATGTTTCTCCAGCTCAAGCAAATAGACCCTAGACTCTAGAGGTAAGGTACAAATCGTTAAAGTTTTCAAGTGGGTCCCTTGGCAAAATGTTTTTGCCTCCATTGACTGGTCCGAAGCCATCTAGTTTGGTTTTTATTTTTGAAAAAAATTTCAAAATAATTTTCTCCTACTTTTCTCATCTCTCCACTAATTACTTACATTTTTCTCTCCACTTGTTACTCCTATCTCTAATTATTACTCTCAATTCTCTCTGATCTCTCTCCACCTATTACTCTCTCTCCAATTATTACTCTCATTTTTCTATCCAATCATTATCCCAAAACCCATTTCCAAAAATTAAACCAAATACTATCTCCGATTGAGCTAACATTTTATATGGACATTCAAAATATTAAAAGCATGCCCTTATAACAATTAGCTTAATCGAATATCGGTAACAGGTATGAGTGTTTTATGAATTTGAGAAAATGTCATATACCATTCATTGAATTTTTTCAATAAATAAATTCACGTTTTTCATTTTTTTAATTTTTCGCTAATTAAATTTTTATGATAAAAATATATAGGGTCATGCTAACGGGTGTCATAGTGCACCCGTTAAAGATACAAAAATTACATTGTTGTGGGTCCCACTTGTACAAAAAAAGTACACTTTTACGTTAAAGTACACTTAAAGATATAACATTTCCCAAATATATATTCTCCAACATTTGTAATTATTTGGCACTTCACTTTTTAATATTGTGAGTGAAAGTGGTAAACTAAGGAAAATACTAATAAGATTGCAAATGACGAAGAGCTCGGCTAGGCTAGTTTGGGCTCATTTAGAAAATGAGCTTGGCTCAGCTCAAAAAAACAAGCGCAACTTGTTTATAGCCGAGCCGAACTCGGGCTTGATTTTTGGCTCATTTAGTTACTATGGCGAGCTCGAGGTTGACAAGGGAGTGAGGGTCATGTAGTGAGGTAACTTACTATACATGATTGTAGTGAGTTCATCCAGCCATCCATTTGGCACTTACAGTTCAGATTTAATCCAAACTCCAAATGATCTGAGTCGTTCATTGTTTGGATTAAAATTCAAGCATTCATTATTGAGATGGACGGTTGGATAGACTCATTAAAACCCTATAATGATCCCCTCACTACGGGGACCCTGTACTCACTCAACAAAGCTCAGCTTGGCTCGACTCATAAATAAATAAATAAAAATTAACACACTCTAATACATCTTTTATATTTTTCAATATATTTTCACATATTTCTACACATTTCAATATACTTTTTTCATCCTTAACATATGCCCGGGCACAAGTTAGCATTTTTCAAAAAAAAAAAAGAGTAAAGCAGAGAAAAAATTGGATAATTATACATTTCAATACATTTTTTTAACTTTAACGCGTGCCCCGTCACAATTAGCATTTTCCAAAAAAAAAAAAAAAGGAAGAGAAACACGGAAAAAAATTGGATGAGTGTACGTGGGCATGTGACATGTCCCACGTACGAGTTGAAATGGCATTGTTGTAATTACGGAAACCATGCAGCCTAAAGTTACAAACTGCCACTTCAATACCTCTTCGTACTGGCAGCCATAATTAGATAGGAAGAGGTGAGGATGAGGTTTTTATCCTGTGTTTGTTAAAGCTGTTTTTGTCCTTCTTAGAACATCTAATCAGGGGAGGTAAATTTCCTTCATGGCTAAATTGTTGAGTAAAATGGGAAAAATTCCCCAAAATTAGACTCAACAAAGTTTTTGTAAATTTGCAAAAGTTATAAATTTGCTACAGTAACTCGGTAAATCTTTTGAGGCATTATTCACAGGTTGAAGTAATTCTCTCTTCTGACTCCCTAAATAGAGAGTCTGATTTTGTGAGTTTTTAAAAAAGTGACTAGTTAATTTATAAAAGGTGTTTTTGAGGTTAATTTTAGCCCAATTTTTGTTGAGTCTGATGAGGATGCTCTAATAGGGTCAATTTTGATGAGGTGTTCAAAAGACATTGGCTGCTGTAAGAACCTTATTAACGAAACAGAAGCCGTGAATAAGGCCTCGTTCCACTAAAATTAAAACTAAACAGTTTTATTTTAACTCAAAAACTCTCATTCCACTAACAAAAAAGTACTTAGTTTTTTTGCAAAACTAAATATACAAAAAACTAGTTAGTGGAACAAGTTAGTTTTTTTTTCAAAACTAAACATACAAAAAAAACTAGTTTAATGGAACAAGTGAACAAGTTAGTTTTTTTGCAAAACTAAAACCAAAAAACTAAAAAACTAATTAGTGGAACAACTTAATTTTTGTGTAAAACTAAAACATCCAAAAAAAACTAAAAAACTAAAAAATCAAAAAAACCAACCAAGTAAGTGGAACACTCCTAAAGTTTCTCTCTATAGTGTGATAATACGAAATTACAGCGCCAAAATCATTACGTTTGTCAAATATAATGAAGAAAGATTAGCCAAGAGCCGGTCTGGACCTATGTCAGGGGACAGATGGGCTACTGGTCCAATCAAAAATTCTCACTGCAATTTTTTATTATTTCAAATGTAGAGCTTCTAGTGGCCTCCCAAATTCCAAATAAACTCCAGTCCTTTACATAATCCAAAAAAATAAAAAATAAAACGGCCTTTCAAAAATCAATTCTAGCTCAATCATAGATGACTTTTGAGATCTAAAGGACCATCGCATTTTATTAGTATGATTTATGATAGATAACGCAATGAGATAATTTTATTTTACTTTCTAGTTGATTTGGATTTGTTAAAAGTACTTAGATATTGTATTTTGCATTGGGTACTATTAAGACGTATAAATGTTTTAGACTCTTAAATCTTGAATTTTATAAATTTTGTTGTTATGTTGCGGCCACAATGAATGTGAAATCCTAATTTCATCCCTACAATGTCAACTACACTTGTATTGTATGATTTTGATGTGATTCAAGTTTCTGAGAATTGTCTAAAGAAAGGAAAACGAAATTTGAACCATCAGTAGCATATTTCAATATCAAACTAGATTTTTAATGGCCACACGACATCAATGCATCACAATTTTTTCTGTCAGTCATGAGGCCATCTCTAGTGGTGGAATTAAACCCACTAATTAGTCAAACTTCAAGACAGTAACTAACTTTTTCATTTTTTCCCCACAATAGTATAGTTATCGTGGAGCTAACTTGTGTCAGAAGGGACAGTGAACTAGCGCAATGGTGAACTATAGGAAAATTCTACAATACACACCCCTTAAAGGTGTGTACAATATGCACCCATTGTGTGATTCATATTGTGTCACCTCATTGGCAATCGTAACATTTTTTAGTATTTCGTAACTTTTTCAGAAGTATGATTCGTAACATTTTCTATGATTCATAACATTTGGTGCGTCTCGTAACTTTTGTACAAAGAATTCGTAACTTTTATTAAACTTCATAACTTTTGTTAATCGATTCGTAACTTTTATAAGGATGCATATGATACACACTCAAATAGGGGGTGTGTATTGTAGTCATTTCCGGTGAACTATGGTAAGTGCAGAAACTATAGCCAAGTTGGACCCATGAGAGAAAAGGAAGTGAGAGGAACAAAAACACCTTGTTTGGTTGGGTTTTGCAATCCCGGTTTTGAGAATTATTTTTACAACTAGGTTTCAAAGTTGGTCTTCTATAAAGAGGCTCAAAAAATCTAATGGAAGACCTTGGACCCATTTTATGATTTGGGTGGGGAAACCAAACAAGACTTGGGTCTCAAAACAAGGTTTTCAAAACCCAACCAAACAAGACCTAACCACCCCTGTATTCTGACGAGGAGAGGGTAGCAGAGAGAAAGAGAGGAGAAAAGATGAGGAAAGAGAAAAAGGTAGACTAGATATACATGTATATATAAATACCTAACAACACTTTAACAATACCATTACAACATTTATTAACTTAACAATATATTTTGTCATAACAACACATAAATGTGACCCATTTTTTACACTTTTGTGTCATATAACAACACAAATTTAACTCTACCACTACGGATGGTCTTAGGTGAGAATACATTGGTAAATGCACCGAACGGGTGGGTGGGGTGGGATTTGGGGTTGTTGTTGTGCAACCCTCGCACAGCACCTGCTGTGCACCATCCGAGCCGTCCGTTACTCGGAAAGACGGCCCAAATTTCATCTTGCACGCATGGCAACGAACGGTTTGAATGCAAAGATGCTAAGATGAAATCTGAGTCATCCATCCGAGGAATGGACAACTCGGATGGTGCACAGCAGCAACTCCGTGTCCGGGTGGTGTGTGCCTTGCCTTTATATGGGTCTAGCAGACTTTAGGTCTCTATAGTGATCCAAGTCACTACACTGTGTACTAATTTTAATTGTGGGTCTTTTATAATCTATATTTAGGATCGGAACTTCTTTTTTTGTAGGAATGTTAAACACATTGTAGGTACAAAAAATTATAATCATCAGAGATTGGTAGACACACATTTGTGACAAATTTGTCTCATAGTTTATTGTTGATATTGGCCAATGATTTTCGAAAAATAAATGATATCCAATCATATGACTTGATTTTTTGCATGAATAATCTACTCAACATTCTCGAAAAATTAAACAGTTTCGATCCCAAATACAGATAAAAGAAGACCCACAACTGTGGTGAATATGGGAGTGTAGTGAGTTGGTTCTGACTATAAAAATATTAATCTAACTGTCTAATCTGTAGCTCTTAAAGCGTAGAAAAATCGTTAAAAAAACTCAAGTCGTTGGGTGCTTTGGTTAAAAAAAATAAATAAATCATGTGGTTTATTTTTTTGTCTTTATTAAAAGACAATTTTGCATTTGTTAGTTTTGCATCGATGTTTCATGGATTATTAGTTCATCGTGAAGAGAGGTTACAAAGTCAAAATTTATTATAAATACATTTTAAAATTTCACTAAAGACAAAAAATAATTCAAATTCTTGTGGATTATTGGATTTCTTTTTATTCACAAAAAAATAATAACTTTTTACTCTTTAGATTCCTCTCGTCGAGATGAACCAGTAATTCACAAAAAAAAAACGCACAACTAACAAATGAAATTTTTTAATAAAGACAAAAAATGGTTTTTTTTTGGGTAAATAAAAATGGTTTATTTTTGCCAAAGCATTATTAATTAGTAGTCCCTCTGTCCCCATTTAAATAGTCCAGGGGCACTTTTTGTTTTCCCAAAAATATTGTCCCACTTTATCTCTTAATAATTCAAAATTAAAAATAAAAAAAAGTAAGAAGATGTAATGATTGAAGGGTAAAATGAGAAAATGTCAATGTTCATGTAACTATCTCTAAACTGAACAATTCTAGGGGTGTATGTTCCACTAATTTTTATTTTTTTTTGGGCTCATTGGAATTTTACTTTTTTTTATGTATTGTGAAATAATAATAATAATAATAATAATAATAATAATAATAATAATAATAATAATAATAATAATAATAATAATATATCTTAAAAATCAAAATAAACTGATTTTTTTAGCTTTTTGAGTTAATGAAATTGACAGATTCCATTTCCAAAATCGAGACAAGAAGCTTTTAGCAGCCCCTATGCATGAGCGCTGTCGGAGCGTACCGTCACATTTCATTTTCTAGCGCACCGAACACTTCCCTAGTTCCCTCCGAGATACTAAAATCACAACTAGTGAAAAACTAAATTAACTGACCTCTCCTGAGGTTTTTAACAAATGCACTAACCTGTCCTCTAGTTTTGAAAATTACTCTAATCACCTTTACCTTAGAAACTAATATACATATGCATGCCTTACTGTTAGAATTGGCCCAGAGGTGTTAACATTGAGAAGTGAAAGACCAATATACCCTCACATTTTTAATAGTAACACATATTGTTACTGGCATTTTTCATTACCACCGGTAAAGGTCATTTTTGGCGTAGTGTGAATTTAACATCGTCCATTGAAATAGTATCCTTCGAATAAAGTTGGGCAGTATGCCCTCCGTCCGCGTTTGTTGGTCTATTTTGGTTACTCGTGTCATTTTTAAATTGTTATATCTTCCAATTTATAACGTTTTTCATGATTTTGACATCTTTGAATGAGATTTGCTGTTCAAAAAAAAAAGAATCAATTGAGATCTACCCAAAAAAATCTATATAGTATGTTTTTTTATATCCATATTAATGAGTAATAAAATGCTCATACGATTCAGGTAAAGAACACTAAGTACCATCTTGATCTTCATATCAATCTTAACATCCATATTGTTTCAAGTATATAATAGTTCTACAATAATGCTACATACACACCCTAGCTCCCACACCCTACCTATGAGTCACGTGGGCCCTGTGTGGGGCCCGCCCACTTAACCCTAATTTTAAAAAATGAAAATTTCAAAATCCCAATATTGACATTCTCTCCCGTCGCCATATTCCAGATGGAAAAGAGTGTGTTCGTGTGTGTGTGTGTGTGTGTGAGAGAGAGAGACAGAGAGAAGGGACGAAGACGAATATGACAACTTATGAACCACCAAACGATCGACGCCATACTAGCGACCTAACCCCGCCCACCATCGGCGACTCCACCACGACGACGGCCAATCAAAGAAGACCTACAACTCAACCATTCGACAGACGTACGACTCTGTGTGTGTGTGTGTTGATTCGAAAACCCTAATTTTTTCAAATTCCAAATTCATACTTAGGGTTCCAAATTTGTTGATTTTGATGGTACATTATAGAGTATTTGAATGCTAATTGGTGATTCAAGAGGTCAATGGTTTGCTTATTTGCCCTGATGCAAGAAGTCAGTCATAATGCTATTAATATTTACTTGTTATTTTCAGTAACCCAACCAAATGCTAGTAATAATTACGGCGCTCAATCCACCTAATCCTTTTTCATAAAAGCAAAATTCACTTAACGTATTGAGCAAATTCACAACTGCAAAAGAAAGTAGTGAAAATGTTAAATCTGTAATTACTTGTCACATATTTGTCGAGGCGTGTAATTCTCTTCCAATGCATTTGTCTCAATGGTCGTCCCGTACTCATCAGTCCCACATATGTATACAGTGTTGTAGCCACGAAGTCGGTAGTAACGGGTGAAAACATTAGCACTCAAAACACCTAGTGGATCATATAAAATAGAGTGAACATAGCTATTAAATTCCACATAACATATGCTTGCGTTCAGGGGTGGCACATAAAACCAGCATATGAAAGTAATTAGTTCTAGTTTCCCTAGTATTAGGTTATTTGTTATCCATTTAGTGTTGTTTTGCATTTCGCTCTTAAACTGTGTTCGTGTTATATGTTATGCGCATTGAATTTCCATTTTCAGCATGTGAAATCATTTCTAAGAATGTTTTTTTCCTATAACATGTAATTAATCATCCCGTTATACTAGTTCATAAAGAATCAAAGTCATTTCACCAAATAGTCAATGCGCCATTAATAGTACCTCAAATATGCAAGTGTATGCAAATACCTATTACTCATAACTCATAGAAAGCAGTTTTCTTTTCATGAACAACAATAGGAAGTAGTTTTCACTAAACAACAACACTTGAAAACCACTGGCACTTTGTTAGCAATCATCACAAAGGAAACCTTAAACAACTGATTGTTGAAAAGCTATAGTTCCTGTTTCATGACTCTTATACTGGGTATTGTACTAACTAATAAGCTAACTGATAATTATGTTTCAGTTTTTTTTTTATTTTTTTTGGTAGAGCTAACATGGCTTCCACTTCTTCAAACGCCACATCTGGATGGCCTACGAAAGTTTATGCTTACGGAGCTGGTCTATGCATCCCCATCAAGGCTGGTCCTAATGCTAAAAACCCTGGTCGATACTCAATACTACTATAAATGTCATGTTAGCAATGTAAGACTCTCCATACAACTAGATGCTTGTTCCCCCCATTTTTGTTTATCCTTTTCCCATCTAAGTCTCATTATGTAGTAAAATCTCATTTGTTTTGTTGTGACTAGCCCTACATGTAGTAGAATGGTTGGTGCGATAACAACACTCAAAATGTCTCACATTCGGCAAATGATAGGACATGCGACTTCACTAGACTATTCCCTCATTTCAACATCGACCTCAACAACTTAAGGGAATTCATCTTAGCCATACAGAATGCAATCCGTATTCTAGTTATCCTATCCCTTATAGGAATTGTAATTTGTGTACTCCTAGTTATCCATCTTATGCATATGTAATGGTACTGTAAAGAATGAGAATTGTAATTTGAAGTCTATTTTGTTGCAAGGAAAGTGTTTGTGGTTAATTCTACCTAGTACATACTCCATTGTATTGGAGTGAGAGGATTTTGTAACATGTTAATTTGAAGTCTATTTGCATATTGTTGTTGCCCGGTGCGTTTTATAATTTTACATGTTTTGCTAATTTGTTCTTGTTTGTAGTCTTATCCATGAGATTGCATTTCAGTTCCTTACCAGAAAATGTGATATGAAAACCTGCATATTAAACGATACCCCGTTTATGGGCATGACATGATTTTGTTCAACTTTGTAGGGTTTGAGAGACTTTTCATCCTTTATTTAGTTAT
This sequence comes from Vaccinium macrocarpon, assembly GCA_022606695.1. NCBI lineage: Eukaryota > Viridiplantae > Streptophyta > Magnoliopsida > Ericales > Ericaceae > Vaccinium > Vaccinium macrocarpon. The sequence continues at coordinate 12,625,936 of CM040172.1, forward strand.
GGTGTTAGCTTAGTTTAGTAACAAGGCATATGGGGATAGTATTTCAAATTTTCCTTTTAATGACCTGAAACACCATCTCATGCGGGGAAACAATGGAAGCTATATTGTTATATGCCAAGTCAGAGGCAAGAAAAAGGATATAATTCCATGAAGAGATGACTGAGATGTCTTCTACTTAGCAGCAAAATAAGATCATGTAAGGTTCATAACAAGCTGTAGTGTAGCACTTTTTTGGGCAGCATGGCATGCGAGTAACCTGGAAACCTACTAAAAGCAAATCACACATTCTTGAACCGAAAATGGAAGTTGATCCAAATAAAATGATAGAACTTTTCTTAAACTTGTAGACACCCTGGTTTTGACTTGAGAAACTTATTAAGCATTCCCGATGATGAGAAAGATCACCCGTGCATACCTCGAAGCTCGGATCAAGGCTCAAACTCACCCAAATCACTCCAAACCACCCCAAACCCTTTCCAAGAAACCCCAACCAACCTAAAAGGCCAAAATACCCCTCAAATAGCCAAATAAGCCTAAACAAAATCGTTGTGCTTCAAACACATTGAGTGCTTAAACCCCTAGTTTGAGCGCTTAAACTATTTCCAGTTTGTTTTTGGCAAAGAATCTAATGATGACATTCTGCTGCATGGGGGACGTATGGCCGCTGTATTGCAACTCGTATACGTATAATAGGCCCTAATACGACCCCTATTGAGCCTTAATTGCCCCTTCAAACCTCAAACCCATCTTTCCCTTCCATTTTTCTCTATATAAACCCAACCCACCTCCATTACAACGGTTACACTCTTATCAACAACCCTCTCTCTCTCTCTCTCTCTCTCTCTCTCTCTCTCTCTCTCTCTCTCTCTCTCTCTCTCTCTAAAACTCCATTTCCAATAATCCTACACCATTTTCGTCCATCAATTGAAGCTCCAACCTTAATCATCAAAACCCACTTGATCATCACCCATTTATCTCTTAATCCAACCCACATTGTCCCTTCTTTGTTCAAAATGACCTCTATACGGCCTATAATCTAAGCTATAACCCATCTATTCACAAAAACATCAAGTTCAAGTCATGATCAAAGCCAAAAAGGTAGAACATTCATGTAATGTGTTATGGTTGGTCATCCTAAGGGAGACCAGTGGGTTCATTGTCACGCCCTCAATTTTAATAACTCAAAGTAAATAAAATCCACTTAGGACAAGTCAAGATCTCACAATTTCTCTTGAATAGTCAATGGCAACATAATATAATCCCAACATTTTGAATACACAAGTTCTATTCACTAGCGTCCATAACCCAAATGCATAAGTACAAAGTTCAAAGTTATTACATTGCCAAATAGTCAAAGGATTAATAAATTGAAGTTACAAAACCATCTTTCCAAAAAAACATAATACAAGATGGGAAAATAATTTCATGCATGTTTGAGCTCCATGTACATGTCACTCGACAAGCATCCAACCTCATGCTCCATGCCGTTTACCTGAAAATTTATAGGTTAAGCTCACTAGCCCAGTAGGAAAACTATTCTACCAACGCTAGGTGTATAAACATGATACATGCATAATGAATGAGTATGAAGATGGAAACGGCCAAAGTACAAGGTTAGGATGGACGGAAGGTTATAATTCAATCACAAAAATAACCAAGGTGTATCCAAGTGTGCTAAAAACGTATCTAAGTGTCCAAAACATATCCAAGTGTCCCAAAACGTTGCAAATATCCCACCAAGTCCAAGTAGTTCCAAACTTCTCATTTCGCATATCGAAAGTCAATTTTTTTGTCAAATACGCCAAATTAATCCAAATTCACCACAACCGATATTTCATAAGAAAATAATCTTCAATTTTAGTAGGGAAGTATCCCCCTACCGGATTTCATGGGCTCCGTGCACCCCTGCCGGATTTCATGGGCTCCGTACACCCCTACCAGATTTCGCAGGCTCCGTGCACCCATGGCCAGGTACACCAAACGGGTGGTCCCTAGAGTTCATTTTATCCAATAAGTTCATATTAAAATCATTGTCTTTCAAAAAGTCCCAAAAATCCCATTTCTTTCAAAAGTTTACCATTTTCGCCAAAATGTGTCAACCGACACGTGTCCGATACGTCAAACATAAAATTTGTTAATTTATGTGTCGAAGGGTTAATTTTATGAATTCGAAGTAGATTCGGTGTTTAAAATGGTAGTATGGTTCAAAGATACGATGAAATGGACGATCGGGGCCAAACGGGCATCAAAGGGTGGCCTAAAACCACCCCAAAAACAGGGGAGTGTCTCTGGAAAACAGGGGCAGCAGCCCTAAAATAGGGGCAGTGGGCAGATTTTCACCCTATTGGTGTGGAATTTCAACCCAAACATAAATGTAAGGTTCTAGGCCAAAAATTGGACATGTAGAGTGACTAATGGACCTCAAGGGAGTGTCAAACAACCATCAATTGCAACAAACAAGGGCTCAATTCATAGATCACAAAACTTTGCTCAAACAATACAATCATGGAAGCAAAGCATGAAATTCAAGGATTGGAGAAACAATTGCAAGTTATATGCTTTATATCACATAGATACAACTAGAGGGAGTAGAATTTGTCTTCCTACCTCAAGGTTTGAGCTTGAAACAAGTGGGTAAATGGAAACCCTAGCTCCCAATGTGCTCCAATCCGAAATGGGGTCTCTTGGTGCGAAATAAGTGCAACCCAAGCTTCAAAATGCATAGAGGAGGTGATTTTAGGTGGGGTTTATGAAGGAGACTTGAGGGTTTTGTGGATTTTGAGCTTGGAGCAAACAAAGAATGGAGGAGAAAAGAGAGAGAGGGTGTCGGCAGAGGCAGAGAGAGAGGGGGCTGATTTTTTGAAAAAATTGCAAGTATAATGTGTGTTATACACTCTCACCTATTACACTTTCACCCCAAAACTTCCAAATGTACTTTAAAAAGACCCAAATGCATTCAAATGCTCTCTCTTTGACCCCTAAAGTCAAAATTTAATTCCTCACATTTACCCAACATTATTCTGAAAAAATTATGTAAAAATATGGGTCCTTACATTCATAAAGGTCCTCTACACCTTCTATAAGCTCACAAGGTCCTAAATATTCTGAAATAATAACTTTCAAAAATCCTAGCTTAAAGTGGTTTGAGTGCTCCATGCATCTACTTTGAGCGCTCAAACTGTTTTGATCTCTCTCATACTTTTGTGGGTTCTGATCTTGCTTAACGTTTATGTCATCTTTTCATGGCTTTTGTTTGGCTCACATGGTTTTAAGTCAGTTTGTACCCCTTTAATCATTGATCAATGAGCCCAAAAGCCATGAAGATGGTATTCATCTACTAGTTTTGATCACTTTTGTGTTGATATCATTATCTCAATGGCTCTTGTGGGTCTAAAATCAGTTTGTTTTACCTTTGATCATTGATCAATGAATCCAAGAGCCATGGGGATGATGTTTCATCATCATCATCACACTAAAGATAAATGTGTTTCTAAAGGCAAATAGGGGTTTCTCCCTCTTTTAAACAATGATTAGAGAGATTGAAGTTCACAAAATACCAAAGATTGGTCAGAAACTCTCAAAAGCTCATATCCCTTGAATGGAGTTGGACGCCCAAACTCTATTCTATTGTGTACTTGTTTCTTGTTTATTTCAATCATATATCATGCAATAAGTTCATTATAGTGTCCGTGTGATTGTGAAGCTATTTCAATATGATCCTCTATCCTTATCTCACCCTAGTCATGCTAATACTTGGTTCAAAGCTTCAATCTCATTCATACAAGTCATTTCATGGATGTTTCTGGAATATCAGGGTCTTATGCATCTCTATATACTATTTCAAGGTTGTTCATGATCTAAATGAAGGCAAGAAGGCAATAGAATACTCATATCTTGAAGATGGTTTGAGCACTCAAACCCCCTTTGAGTGCTCAAATTGTTTTCTAATTCATCCAATGTTTTCATCATCCAAACTTCCTTACAGTGTTTTGAATATTCTGAAATGTCTCACAGTGTTTTATTCTCACCCCTTGTGCACTTATTGCCTTGTTTGTTTCATTAACAAGTCTCAAACCAATGTTACATGGCCATATCATTCTGTCTAGTCATTCAAGTATCATTTTCAAGCAGTTAACAGTGTGCCAAATATGTTTACAGCAAGACAGAATGATTACAAGCATGTGTAAGTGAGAGAGGTCTTTGAGCGCTCAAACCTCTGCCAGAGGATCAGATTGGTTTTTGCTTTGTGTTTGTTGGTTGTGTCATTTCTAGTCATTTTACTGCTATTAAATCATGTACTAACATTGTTTTTCTATTGCTTGTTGCCATTGGTAGCTCATTTTCTCATATCATCATTGTCACTCATGTAGATCACGACGCACATGCATACACTGTAATCCATTGCTGTGTTTATTATTGTTATTTGGCTCACATTTCCCCATTCCCCATTACTGGCTCAAAGTAGAGATCGGTTTTTGAATCGGACGAGGGGGGCTCCTAAACCTAATATAGTATGGTGATGACAGGTCAGTATCCAAACCTTATCCAAAAGATGAGGCACGAGTCAATCGAGTTTGGTTTCTCAAGAACAATCTACTAAAACCCAGGTGGCGAGTCTGAATCAATATCTTCGAAGGGGTGTCCAGAAAACTACAATATAAGGCTAACGAAAACAATGCAAATTCAGTAGTAGAACCTGCTAGAAAATTGTCTCACTTCCAAGAACTACATCAGAATATGCAATCTGTTTACATGCAATTCAGCCTACTGGCACAAAGGAATTTTGATGTAGAAGTAAAGTCACAGAACTTGACTTTTTCAATTGGAAACTATGTGACCAGGTCATTTTCCACCACCAGTCTACATGTTCCTTTTCTCAAAATCAAGTGACTACTTGATAGGCGCGCAATGTCATGGATATAAGCGCCTAAGTAGGGAAAATTAGCGCGTTAGGGGCGCGATTTATTGCATTTTCCACTTGATGCGGTGTTGTCCGTGGTTGTTCTTGTTTCTGGTTGTTTTGTAGGAAATAGGTGGGAAAGAGTGCGTGGAATGGACACATGGCGGTCGGGCACGAAGGGAACCAGTGGGACCCAAGTGGGGACGGCCAAACAAGCTTGGAAGGCGTTTTAAGGGCACCGGTATCGATACAGTGATTGCCCTGTATCGATACCCAGGGAAGCATACGAAAACAGAAAGCACGGGTATCGATACAACATTTTGCTAGTATCGATACCGAGGGCCTCATACTGACAGTTGACTGTGCCACGTAGCTTTGACTTCGGGGGAAGATATATGCCCCGATTTTAGGTCGAATGAGGGTTCGCACATTGTTTTACTTAACTTTTCTTGCGGCCGTTTGTTTTTGCTCTGGAGATCTGACATTTCGGAGGCTTTTGCACTGAACTTTTAGAGATTCGTTCGTTGTTTCAAGTATTGCTTCGGGTATTTTTCTTATTTATCAGTATTAACTCTTAGTTCGCCAGAGTTTGTCCGCGGTTTTGCTCTTGAATCCTAGTTTTTAATCCAGATTTAATTACTCTAGCATGTCTTCTTTCATGTTCTCGTTACCTGTTCAACTTAATATGAGTGAGTAGTCCATTAAGTATGGTCGCGGGGTGACTAACACACCGTGGCTAGGTCTGGATCAGTTCTGCTCTTGTTTTCTGAACCGATAATTTGAAAAGCAATTTTAGGTTAGTGAAGCACTTCCATCAGACGTGTCCGGGCATTGTCGGAGCCCATGTAATGCGGAGAGCGGGGGTCCAAAACTCGTTCTACGCTATACATGGGTAAATGGCAACCAGAGGATTCGCATCTTTCGGGGTATCTTTTTCTCTCTAAAATCTACTGTTTTAAGAACATCGAGCAGAGCAGAACTATCTAGATCTAATCACCAGTGTTATGATCCCTACGACCGTACTTGCCTTTTAATAATTCAATACTAACCAGTTTTCTTCTGTAGTGTAGTAAATTCACCAATCAAACCATAAAGGGTGGCCACCTAAAAGCCGTGATTAAACTATTTTCCCGAGTTTTTACCAAAGCACTTCCACCTTCTCTGTGGATTCGACTCCGGTCTTACCGGGTATTGTGCTACACCGGTCCCCGCCCTACGCTTGGGGCAACCCATTAATTAGGTCTAGGATTTCGGTCAAGCACTACTCCTATAGCAGGCAGTAGTATATTGAAGAAATCTTACCAGACAACACAAAGGAAAAAAAATAACCTGCATCTATAATTATCGTGCAATCAACCTCCACTTGCATTTCTTTTGCCAGTTGGGTTCAACTGTAATCTACTAGTAACATAATGACATGTCACAAAAAAAAACTTATCCATTTAAGAAAAGGATACGGACACAATACGATAAAAACTAAAGACTTTATTCATACACTAAAGGGTGCCAGCAATTAACATTCTATTAAAAATCACGACACGATACAATATGGACACAATACAGATAAGACATGATACAGACACAATACGATAAAAAAAATTCCATTAACCAACCAATTGTTCTACTCTTTGCCATTATTCATTCCATTCATCATTTCTAAAAAAAACTTTGTTGAACACCTTGTCACTCATGCAATGGACTTCCCATTAAACTTGATTGTGGTCTTCTCCAACACTGTGACCCTTCTCTTATTGCACTTTGTATGGTCGCATCAAGTTTTTGGGATTTTTGGAACTTATGGGCCATCACGTTTGGCCATATAAATGGTCCCATGTTGCTTGCATAATTCTATCATATCAAAAAAAATTAACATAAATCAAGACCAATTATAAATTTAGAGTGTAACAGAAAATTACCAAGCTTATTAGTTACTTACATTGACATTTACAACACTCTTGTGTCGTAGACTGTAAAGACCCGTGTTTTAAAATAATTTGTCCGGAAATAAAGTTGGGTAAATGTGAGAAAATGAAAATAGAGTGATGTGGGGTCAATGTGAGCATAGAAATTGCGTTTGGGTGTATTTAGAGCACATTTGAACATGAGGGGTTGTGAGTGTAATTAGGGATATGTGTATAAGGCAAGTTTGGGCAGATTTTTTTTTGGAGAAAAACACTTCTCTCCCTCTCTTATGGCAGACGTCTCTCCCTTTCTCCCTCCCTTCTCAAATTTTCTTCACCCTTCTCCCAAAATACACTCTAATACTTAAAACCCACCAAGATCTACACTCAAACCCTTCACCTACATACACTATAGAGCTTGGGTTACGTTGGAATCACTCAGAAGTCAAGTTTCGGCTGGGGTTTTGCTAGGAGGAGTAAGGGTTTCACATTTTTGGCTTGATTAAAGCTTAATCTTTGAGGTAGGGAACCCATTTCTACCTCCTCTAAGTGTATATGGTTTGAATTAATGCATGATGTTCATATCTTTCCTCAATTTTCTACATAACTCTCATACCTCCATGGAAATTGGATTTGAACTTGTATAAGCTTGATTCTCCATATTTGTTAGATTGATCTTTGATTGGGTGTTTAGATATGCTAAAATGATGTTTTGTTGTGCTTTGGAACCCCATATTTGGACTTGGAATGAAGCCCCATCCATTTGAGCCAGGTTGTATTTTCCACCCGAACCCAGGTGGATCGATCCACTCTTAACAGTGGATCGATCCAAAATTCTCTGTTGCACTTTTGGTACGTAGTGGATTGATCCACTCCTTGATTGGATCGATCCAGAATGGCTTGCTCGCGGATATCACTAGAGTGGATCGATCCACTCCTTGATTGGATCGATCCAGAATGGTCTGTCCGCAGATTTCACTTGAGTGGATCGATCCAGTTTCCCTTGTCCAGACAGATTTTTTTTTCAATTTCGCGGGCACGCCCCAATTTTGTCCGAACTCCGATTGAGGTGATTCTTGAACCGTTGGAAAGCTCTACAAGTCTACCTTCAAACCCAATTGGTTTCATATTCATATCCTTTGTATTTTGAGAGAAATGCCCTTTTTACTATCAGCGTGTCGTATTTTCTCGAGGTTTATAACTCCGTTTTCATGTTCCATCGCTCCGAGCCCTCTTTGGCCATTTCAAAACTTCTCGAATTGACCTCTAAGCTTTGGTAACCTATCATGGTGCATTTTATGCTTTGTCTTGGTTGTCTTGGTTTCTCACGCACATTGGACACGTGTTAATTTGACCATCACCGACACATTTTGAGTTTTTGAACAAAGATGATTGTGTGAATGCTTTGGACACTTGTGAAAGGTTAATGTGATACGTGAATTGGTTTTGAGCACTAAGTTGAACTTATGAGTTGATACATGGTAATATAAATGTGAAATATGTGACACGGGGCCCGAAAGGGTATGCCCGGAGTGACACGGGGCCTTTATGGTATGCCCGGAGTGACACGGGCCCTATATGACATGCCCGAAAAATGATCAAATGGTTGGAAATGAATGAGATGGATATGGACATTGTGCAAAATATATGAGGTATGTTGTGTGAGTGTCAGACACGAATGACGGGAGTAAATGAAATCTAATTGATTATGTGATTTCTTCGAATGACACGGGGCCTATATGGCATGCCCGGAGAATAAATGAATGATTAAAAGGAATAAGAAGTATTTGATAAATGTAAACGATGCTTGGGCTATTTCAGATGTTTTGGTTATTTGTGAAGTATTGTGAGATGAAATGTTCGTGTAAATGAATGTTTTTTGAAAAGACTGAACCCACGACATGAAATATGACTGTTATGAGGTAACTTATGGACATTCTGGTTTCATTGGATCTTTAAGGCATTCCCTAGACAGTCTATGATCTAGTTGATTTATCTTGGTCTATCTTAGCCTACTCATTTGCGTGTATTATATTTTCATGTGCATCTTTCATTCTATATACCCTTAGTGTTGGTAGAAAAGTTTCCTACGAGCTAGTGAGCTCACCCTATCTTTCCCAGGTACACAGCATGGAGCATGATATCGGATGCGTGGAATGTGATGCATGCCATGAAGATTTTATGAGCATGAAGTTATTTTCTCATCTTCATGCTAAGCACTTTTTTGAAAGATAATCTTGTAATTTTAATTTCTCTAAGATTTTGACTATTTCAACTTATGTAATAACTTTAAAACCTTTGTTATTTTGTATGGGTACGGGTACCCTTGACTAGAAGCTTATTGTACTTCGACTTTGACTTGCTATGGAAAATTGTTGACTTTAATGGATCCTACGTGGATTTTATTTGTATTTTGGCTTATTAAAATTGAGGGTGTGACATAGACACATTGAGAACCGCAATATCTCCGATCTCCTGAAATGAACAAATGATATGTTTGTGCACTCATTCAATGAATCTATATTAACTAGCAAGAAAAAATCAATACAAAGTTATAACTTAACTTTTTTCATTGGACACGGCGATCTTCCAGGTGGTCTCCCTTTTTGAGTAATGTTTTTCGGGTCAAGTATGTTTGTGTTTTGCTTGGAAGGTATAGCTCCATCTCCAAGTAAAAAGAATCAAACTGTATCATCAACAACATTGCTTGCACAAACAACCGAAGCTTCAATTAACTCTCATTTCATCTCGAACCCCCGTGTCATAACCATATCATAGTTCTCTTGCTTTTCTTCCACCAAGTCGGCAATCTCCTTAAAGAGATTGCAAATGTTGTCATTCCGGTGCGCTTCAATGGATGTTGATGACTTATCGTAACTTATCTGAACTTTAGTATGGACCCTTTTTATATTTTTGCACCATTGTTTCAAGACATACTTTTCTGGCACTCTGTGAATTCCCCTAAGCTGGTACACAAACAGTTGATGCTTACACACCATTCCTTTAGACTCAAACAACCGACAATTACAATGAGTTTCATTTGTTTCAGCATTAAAATGAATTTTAAATGACACACACTTCTGAAATTGCTCTTCTTTTTCTCCAATTGTAATCAACTCATTCACCTCATATAATGTCACAATATCACCTACTTTTTTTCACATGAAGAACATACCATTTTTTCAACAAATTGTTCTTGAAACTCTCTAACCTTGGCAAGAGTGTAGACGTTTCAAAATTGCTTCTCCAACTCATCGTTAGTTATGCAAGGAATGAAAGAGCGCCAACTATTGTGATCTTCTTGTTTTTCATTTTCTACCTTTTTGTCAATGCATTTTCATATTACTCAATGAATTGTTTCAAAATCATCGTAGAATTAACGTAACCACCAAAATATGCATTCATACTCTCGCTTCTTTGTATAGATGACATTCACGCCCAAAACACGTCTTTCACAAAAGCTGGCACCCATCGTTCCTTCTCCAAATACAACCTACCATGTGTTACTCTGAAGCTCGTACTTTTTGATGAGCGCATCCTAAACAGTCTTAAATTCTTCTACTATCAATAAATCATAAACTGCTTGGCAAAAATGGTAACTAATTTTTTCATAAGCTTCGTACCCACTCAACTTTTCCAACACCTTCTTCATAATATGCCATATGCACCACCGATGTAGGGCATTGGGGAATATATTCTCTATAGCATTCCTCATGGCTGCGCATTGATTGGTAATAATTGCATTGAGAGCACAACCTGACATGCATGTTAACCAAGTCTTAAATAGCCACGAAAATGACTTTTTGTCTCCATGGGAGATAAGTTCATATTCCAATAATACCAAGCTACCATGATAATTGACGCCTACAAAAGGAGCAAAAGGCATGTCATACTTGTTGACAAGGTATGTTGTGTCAAATGTCACGTCACCAAACTCCTTAAAAGCTACCATACTCCTTGCTCAGCCTAGAATAAATTCCTTAGTCGACCTTTTCATTCCAATTCATTGCATAAAAGAAGTCTCACTTGTTAGCTTTCATTCTCGTGAAATAATGATACATTGCTTCAGCATCTCCTTCCGTAAGTTGTAAATGTTGAACCTTATCCGAATAATTCCTGCAATCCTTCAGCAAATAGGAACCTTATCAGGTCTACCAGCTTCAATTTGAAGCGAGTCAATAGCCTTATGCAACCTGATCCCAGCTTTGTCACTCAATACAAGAATCCTTTTCACATTTGAATTAAATACCCTATTGCTCTTAAAAATTCTAAACTTTCCCATACTTTGTTCATAATTGTGCTCCAAGAAAACCCGACTTGCCCTCCACTTTTCCTCCTGTGTTAAACAAATATTAAGGTGAGCCAGACATTCCACTTTTGACTATGGACGTGGCTTGTCAAGGTTGATTCCTCTAGGCCTTGTCTTTCCACCTTTGGTGCATTCAAGAATTACATGCCTCAAGACTCCATTTTTTTCCTTTTCTGAAGATCTTTTAGCCACTGCAAACCTGTTTTCTTTAGCAAATTTTGAGAAATACAAATAAGCTTTGTTGGGGCTGTCAAATTCCATTCTCCTCTTTGGTTCCTCAACTGTATCTTCAGAATTCTCAATTGCTGTTTTACCATCACCGCCCTTCTTTATTGGAGAACCATTCATAACCTCTTTTTCTTCTCCATACCTCTTCCACTTCTTCGTCCCTTCCAATTTGGGAGGATATAGGACACATCGCTAATGGAGTAGACTCTGGCGATATCAAAGATGATGGTGAAGGTAACTGAAATATCGACTGAAGGTTTAAAAATAAACAAGAACTAGTGAGTATCATACAAGCAAAATGAAATGAACTCATTAAGAATGATAATGTGAACAACAAATCTTAAGTTCAAAAAAACATGCAGCGAGTCCATGAATGACTGATTATTGTCATAATGTAATCTTAACCACAAAGCAAACACTAGTGATCACTGAACCATTCCCCAAGTTTTAGGCAGAATAACCTCACCATGAACAAATAAAAGATAATTAAATCACGAAACCACGGCCAGGGAGATTTGTGTCCAATTATCAACAAAATTGATGATTAAACATAATGTGGTTGTTGCCTGAGAAAGCTTAGCACCCCAAGCCCATAGGCAGTGGAGTTAAATATTTATATAGACATGTATATAGTTATGTCATCCTATTTTTGATAATTAAAGAAAGTAAACAAATTAAACCCCAAATGCTAGTTAATGAACCAACATCTTGATATTACACATGATGAGATACATGATAACCTTTCAGTGGGATACTTGAGTAATTTCGAGTGGTGGTAGGGTTTTTTTTTTTTTTGGCACAGTAAAAAGATGAATAGGGGAGACCACATAGTAATCTATAGGCACATGACCGTACGGGAATGCGATTTAGCATTCGAATCAGAGATTTTGAAAAACTAATTACGATATTAGATTACGATGTATTTTCTAGACTGAGATTTTGAAACCCTAAAGACTATCACAGGCTCTCAGAAAACCCTAAACCTCCATTGCTCTGATAAATGTGCAGTGTTTGCTTTCACTGAAATAGAGCGTATATGATGAATCAAATCCTTATATACATAGTTGTTTGTAACATATATCAAGGAGATTACCTCTTTCTTCTTCTTCGTATTGCTTTAAAACCACTAATGGATCTCAGAGGTTCGATCTTCTTCTCCCATACTCAGCTTCGATCTATCGTCTTCTCCCGCATGAGTGTTTCTTCTTCTTCGTATTGCTCAGCTTCGATCGTCCTCTTGTTGGGCCCCTCTCTCTCTCTCTCTCTCTCTCTCTCTCTCTCACACACACACACACAGACAAAATGACGCCCTGCGAAAATGAAACCCAACTTTCACGATTTCAAAATTTTCTTGTAATTTCTGTTTCGTTAATGAAATATGTTTCTGTTTGCTCAAAAAAAAAAAAATTGATCGTCCTTTTGTTCTTTTTTTTTTTTTTCAGGGTAAAGTGGACGGGACCGACGCGGGCCCACGTGACATGTATGCAAGGTGTGGGAGGGTGTGGGAGCTGGGGTGTAGCATTATTGATAGTTCTACTATTAAACTTGTCAAGATGGTTCTCAACGGGTGTACCTTTTTCCTCATAGGAAATGTAAAGAGGTATTGTTTCAAATACAATGCTCGTGAGTGATTGTTTCTCATAACGCCTGACCTGTTTAACATCCCTTATTTGCTTGTTCGGTATAAGCAAGGAGTAGGTAGCATCAAGAGGAAGCAAAAATTCCTCTTGTTTTTGATTTTGTATATTGTTACTTATTTTTAAGGCTGTTCCAAAATAATTAGTCGACTTAAGGCACTTCCAATGGCATGCTATATTTGTTACTATAACTATATTATACTGGCAAAATCTCCAAAGTTATTTCTCCAATGGTGAGCTAAAATGCAAGCTATATTTACCTGTAGTTATATGTTTTGCCAAATATATATAGCACAAGATATAGCAATTGCTATATTTTAGCATGTCCTTTGTGTCTATCTCTGTCATAGTGGGGCCCGTAAATAACAATTCAAATTGATATTTTGTGAAAAATTAAAAGAAATAGCATGTGCACCATTGGAGTAACATTGCTATATTTTACTAATTATTCAAATAATAGGTCCACCACTAGAGATGCTCTTACAGTTTACGTTTTTGTGACAAAATAAATAACTAAAAAAATGCAAACAAATTGTTTGCTTATCAGTTTCTGATTTTGTGTTCTGTGTTGATGCTTATTCGAATCCAAATAAATTTAGTTTCTTGTTTTATGACAAATAAATAAGCAAATGAATCAAAGGGATCCGAATTAAGCCCAGATCCTCGTCCATGAACCCTCTGAATTTCACTATCAGAAGAGACCTTCCAAGTTCAAAGCCCAGACCCTTGAACATGTAAATAGATTTGGACTGAAAACTTAAAAGGTGATTCTAATTTTCTAATGCCCTGTTTAGATTTCAGATCTTAGAGCATTCACAATGGGCTTCTTTAAATTAGCTCCTAAGTTGACTCCTAATGTACACATAAACATAATTGGGGTCTATTTTTCACTCCTAGATCTTGCTAAATTTAGAGAGCATATGTGCAGTCAATGAGTTAGCAAAAACATTCTCTATTTTCAAATATAATCATTTATCTTTTGAAAATTTCATATCTAAAAAATAAAAATAAAAGGGCTTGGGTCCCACTTAGAGCTAGTTACAAAGTTACCTAAATTAGGAATTATGCTTAGGAGCTTCTATTGGGAGTTTATTGAACACCATAATTGATCAAATAACTTGCTAATTTTAGAAGTCTCACCTAGGAGTTATTTTAAGATCTTTCACTGTGGATGCCCTTAGATAAAGGGAAAAAAAAGAAGCAAAAGCAAAATTAAATTATCCATGCATATTCTTTTTTTCGGCACCCACCCAAAAGGACAAGGATTTCCCTCCTTTTACTTTATTTTCTTTTTTGTATCCCCTCTCTTTCTTTTCACTCCATAATGTAAATATAAAATCATAAAAATTGCAAATGTCTTTGTTGAAGGGGCCATGTAGAATATGTCGAAATAAACAACCAACCACATTCTTAGGGAACGTACTAAGGCTCTTCGTGTGTAGAGAAAGTTATACTTTCCACTCCAAAGCTATAGATTTCAATTTTCAATATATACTATTCCCATATTCGACACTAAGCTAAATCTCGAGATGTGGCTATTTTAGGCTGTCAAAAAAAAATTCGGATTTTAAGGCCCTCTCCTATTTTGGCACCTTTATAATAGGCTAGTAAAAACAAGACTCATGTTTAATCTTTTCATTAGGCGTCCGAAAAAGTCAAGACTAGCTCTGTCAATTAAATTACGTGAGCGAGTAGACTAGCTTTTCGAAACCCTCAAAAGCAGTCGCCCCAAAATTTAAGAAAGCCCCAATGGCTCTGATTTTTGAATTAGTAGGGACTCGATCTCCACTCTCTGGTGGGACACTTGTGTACAAAAGAATTCGTCTGTGACTTGAATCATCTTTTTTTAAAAAAAAAAATAGTCAAGATATCATATCAAAACGTCATTGGCACCAATTACTTCGAAAGACAGGAATGAAGCTTAAACCACTAACAAGTGAAATGAGAATGGCTATAGGCTAACTACGCCACCGACTCGCAGACACATCTGCCAAAGCAGATCTGACACCTATGGAATAGAATGATGAATCCGATTTAAATGGTAGTAGTAGAGAACCACAAACGATTCCCAGCTCATTCCAGAACACAATACAGTGCAAAGTAATCGGGAACAAAAAACAGGAAAATAAAAACAATCACAAACAAATATTAACTAATTAGAAACCCAAACAAAAACTTGTATATGCGAGAACCCACTGAGTCGCCCCACTGAGAATCACCGAGTCGCACCGAGTTCTACCGAGTTCATTGATCAGTCACTTCCCCAGACGAAAACAAGCTTCCATAGCCGTTGCCCATGGCATCGGAGAGCTTTATTAGCCGAGAGTGGCAGAGACATCAAAGATCAACCCATTGTCAAGTCCAAGAACATCCGGAGTGGTGGAGAATAGGAGGGAGGTTGGGGCATGGATCTAGGCTGTGGCAATGGGAGAGAGATGAAAAGGTGACGAATCCAACCATGGGTTGATGGTGGGTGTCCGGCAAGGGGTGAGGCGGAGAAGCGGCAGCCCCAACCCTCAAAACGAAAAAACTAGAGGGGTGAGAGATCGGAAGGTGGAAAAGGAGAGAAGGGGGTGCATGAAAAGAAGGGATAAAATCCAAGTTTTCTAACTTTTAGAGAAAAAAACTCTCTAAGCAGTAGAAGGCAGTGTGGGGGCCGAAAAAAATTTGTTTGTCTTGAATCATCTTATGCATATGAAATAGAAGAAAAATGTGTCTACAATCGTCTTATGCGTATGAAAATCATAATGCATTATACGGTCTATGAATATCGTGGACACGGCTCCGGATACATTTGCTCTGAATCTATAGCCAAATGTCTACTATCCCTAGCACAAATCTTCGTCTAGTTTTTTGTTCAAATTTATTGTTATCCAAACTAATAAGTCATGAAATTTTGACGGGTGCTTAATAAATTTTCTGTTCATGTGCTTTTATCTTTGCTTACCTTCTAAATTAGCATGAGTGGATCACCGGACCCAAGGCCATTAGCTTGCATTTCCTGCACGGTGGGTATGAAGAATTGTTATATGGGAAAGTTAAACAACACTTTGGGCACCTAAACGATTGGAAAATACTAGACGTGTCAATTTTGAACCCAACCTATGAACTCACTCAAATTCACCCACCTACCTCAAATCCAACCCAACCAACCCATATTATAATCGGGTTCATTTTTTGGGNAGGACATAGTAAATGGGTCTTTACTTCAATAAGGACATCAATTTTTTTTAATGCCAAAATAACAAATCACATACACATTTCAAAAATGCCCCTCACTAGCCAATAAAAGTGCCTAAACCCTCAAACCTAATGAAAGTGCCTAAACCTAAACCCCAGGGTACCCTATAAAAGTGCCGAAAACACTAGGGTGTCCTATGAAAGTGCCTAAAACCCTAGGGTACCCTATGAAAGTGTCTAAACTACTAAAACCCGATAATTAAAAAGAGCACCATAAACCTAAACCTTAGGGTACCTTATGAAAATGCCTAAAATACTAGGGTACCCTATGAAAATGCCTAAACTGCTAAAACCATATAATTGGAAAGTAAACTCTAAGTGCCTAAACCCACTATACCTTACCCCAAAGAGCCTAAACTCCCTAAAATTGAACCCCAAAAATTGAACCAACCCCCAAAATTGAAGAGAGAGAAATTAATTTTGTCTCACCCACCCAAAGCCCAGAGAAAGAGAAAGTAACAATGTGGGGCAATTGATGTGACGGGATGGGGCTGTGACATCGCTACTTGACCGGTTGCCCCATTTATGTGACGAGAAAGTTACTAGCTATCTCCCTTGGGCTGAAAAAAAAAAAAAAAGTAAATGGGGAGGTGACGGACTAACGCATTGTACGGTTTTCCCTTTGTAACTTTTTATTATTATTAAATGTATTTTTGTCTAATATTGTCCTTGAACCCTCAAAAAATTCCTATCAATGTATTAGAAGCATTAAAATAAATTAAGTTGAACTAAACACTATTTAAAGCCTCAAATTTGTCCTTTGGACCAATTTTTTGATTATAATGTGGGTTGATATGGGTTGAACTTATATCAATCCATATTTATATGGGTTGGGTTGAGTTGGGTTGAAAATGAGTTCAAAATGGGTTGGAGTCAAAAAAAAAAAAAAAAGTCACCTTCTTCACTTCTCTTTGCTAATTAGTTCTTGAATTGTAGACAGGGAGAGAATATGGAGATTTGAGTTATTTTTTAAACATTTTGATTCTTTTTGTCATCTTAGATAACTTACATGGGGTTTAATTGGGTCCAAAATGAGTTGCACCTAAAACAAAAAACAAAAACAGAACTCTCACTCTTCGTCTGTTTTATTTGCTGCTACTACTTCAATTGAGGTGTATAACCCAATGGGAAATACAGAGTGATCAACACATGCAAAACCAACGCCTGGTATCACGTGGATCAATTTTTTAATTGAGCAAGATTGTGTTCCTTCTTTCAATCTACTACTATGGGGTGCTTTGGGTAAAAAACCAAAAACCAAAAAATTAAAAAATCACTTTTGTCATTATTCAATTTTTTTTTGCATTCGTTTGTTTTGCATCAAGATTTTGTGGTTTCTGGATTCCTCTCGACGAGATGAATCTAAAAAGTATAAAATTATGGTCAAAACTCAATTTTTTTTGAATAAAGCCAAAATAAGTGAATTATTGGTGCAAAACAAACAAATGCAAAAAAAAAAAAAAAAAATTGAATAAGGACAAAAGTGATTTTTTGATTTTTTTGGTTTTTGGTTTTTTACTCAAAGCACCCCTATGTTTTCTACCCCTCTCTCTCATATCCAAAAAGTGGGTTTTCTAGGGTGAGAGAATTTCAAAGTTACCCCTATATTTTATTTTATTTTTGAGAAATAGAGAAAATTTCAACACTATCTCTTTGGTTTCTAGAGTGAGAGTATTAAAAAACGAAAGGGAAAATTGATTGCAAAAACAACTTAGTAATTAATTCAAAACGTATTTAGCAAATTCGAGTTCACATAGTTCCAGACTTAATTGAAACACCTCGAATTAATTACTTACTAAATCTGTTAATTGGGAAAAAAATATGCTTGGGTAGTGTCACGCCCTTGAAATTTTAAAGGAATACTCATAGAGAAAATCAACGTAGACGGTCGACAAGTCCGCGGGTCACGTCAAAGTCTAAACAAATATATAAATGTCAAAGTCAACAAGTTACAATAGTCTAAGGGTACCCGAGAACCCAAATATACAAGTACATAAATTTAAAGTGTGTTAACAATCCCATAGTCAAAAGAGAAGATTCAATCAAGTTACAAATTCATCTTGGCAAAATATTTCTTCTAAGATGATAAGGTAACTCCTCTGTTAACTTTCAAAACAATGCATGGATGCACTCCAAGCACGCCATGGTCATGTTCCTTGATGGGTACCTGAAATTGTAAGGATGAGCTCACTAACCCAGTAGAAAAATATTTAATACTCCTAAGCGAAATGAGATGCATATGGATGATAGACGAGAAAGCACAAGTCATGCAACAATAGTTACGAAAGAGTTGGTATGGTGATAGGACTAGAAAGGGTCACTTGATCAACTAGATTCCATTAACTCTTGTCCCTCGTACCCGTTAACACCCGACATGTACCCGACACGTCTCATGTGTCCTGCACGTTCGATATATACCTATCTCATTTCTTTCAACATTCAATTATTCTCCGGGCATGCCATATAGGCCCCGTGTCACTCCGGGCATGCCATAAAGGCCCTATGTCACTCCGGGCATACCCTTTCGGGCCCCGTGTCATCATTACCACATTTGTTATTTAAGTTCATTTCATGCTCATTAATACCATTACAGTGTCCACATGTCTTCTCATCTTACTTTCATGTCTTACTTTTACGCAAAACTCGTGTTTTGTGTTACCCGAATGTGTCCCTAAAGGAGATTTTGACCCGAGTGTCGAGGGTGTCCAAATGACCCTCTCAGACCCTAACATGTGTCCAACAACTTACACAAACGAGCCACAAATAACGGATCACGATTCATGAAATTTTTCAAAAAAATATAGGTGTCCTATCAATAGGAGGCTAGGTCCTATCGATAGGAGAGAGATCAGATTGGCCCTACTTGAAGCATCAGAAATTCCTATCGAGAGAAGGTAAAGTACTATCGATAGGAAAGCCATCAGAATGGCCATAACGAAAAATGTAAGGCTCCTATCGATAGGGGATGAAGTCTTATCGATAGGACAGCACCAGATCCAAAATTTTACAACTCAAGGGGTGATTCATGGGGCTTTCTATTGGCATTTTTTGGTTCCATTTGAACATATTAAGAGGACAAAGAGGTTCAAATAACAAATTAACACAACACATCACCAATGTACAAGATTTGCTCAAAGAAATCAACAATATAAGGAAAACTTAGCAATCCCATGACTATACATACATACACACAACATTTACACTTAGACGGGTTAGATATTTCCCTACCTCAAGTGAAGAAAAGTTTAAGACTCAACTTGACTCTAAGCCCTAGCTTCCAATCTTCTAAAATTCACCAAATTAAGCTTTCCCAATGCCAAGAAAAGAGGAACTCAAGTTCCAATGATCAAATATTGAAGGATTTATGCAAGGGTTGGGTTGGATTGTGGAGATTTTGGGGAAATTTGAGAGGAGAAATGAAGAACAATGGAGGAGTAAAGAGAGGGAGAGGGGGCTGGTGAATTTGGGGGAGGATGAGAAGTGATTTTCTCACTCCTCTCTCACACCACATATAATGCTTTAAAGAAATAACACCCCCGGTCCCCGTACTAGCTTGTGTATTGTTCTAAGGCCCCAACTAATCAAACACACTCATTAATCTATTAGTTAAACATTTTAATCAATTCCTCACATTTTCTCAACTTTATTTTCAGAAAAATAATTAAAAACACGGGTCGTTACAAGTTGGGTTGGGTTGGGTTTTGCCTGACCTATATTCAGTCTGCCCATATTCAACCCAATCATATTCAACCCATATTCAACTCACCCATATTTAACCTATAACCTATGTCAACCCACTCAAACCTAACCCAACCCACCCATTTGCCACCTCTAGAAAACACCAGAATAACGTGGGTTCATCTACTTACAAATTAAGGCCCGGTTTGGCTTATTAATCTGTATTTTTTTTTTCCATGAATCTGTAGTTTTACATCTTTGTTCCAAAAAAAAAAAAAAAAAATCTCCGTTGTTAGTTTTGCATCATCTTTTTTATGGATTATTAGTTTGTTGCAAAGAGAGGAATCTAAAAAGTAAAAATTATGATTAAAATCTTTAATAAGTTCACTAAAAACAAAAATAATAGAAAACGAACAAACTTTTTGGATGCTTTTGCCTTTATTAAAAAAGAGTTCAGTTAATTGGTTTGTTTTTCTGATTTCTCTTGGCAAGACGAACCAATTATCCAAAAAAAATTGACTCAAAACTAACAAATTTAAATTTTTTTTCAGAATAAAGACGAAAAAAATAACGCGGCTTAATTATTACTCCAAGCCAAAACACACCTACTTCTACACATGATTTGGGGATCAACAAATTAAAATTGTGTAAAGCGAATAATACGTCATGTATTCAAGCTTCACCGTCTCTCAAATAATTGAAATATTAGTACAAAAAACGTAGGTAAAAACAAGCTTAATGTGTGAATTTGTGGAGAATGCCTAATCAAACTGCACACAAAATACGTCCGACTGAATTTGTTGAACTGGTCCAAGTCTGGAATAATCTCCGCACGGTCGAAATGTCTTTGAACAATGGTCGAACCGGAAAAAATTTGAAAGTTGATTTTGAAACCACAAACCATTCAACCCTTTGTCTTTTCAATAGTTTGGTGTTTTTGGACCACACTCCTCGATCTCCCCAGTTCCTTTAGTAATTTGGAGAGAAGTTAGTAGAAGGGATTTTTGTCTGCTTGTAGACCATTGATTTCTAGCTTGACTTATAAGAGTTGGGCTGCCCCTAATCACTATAGGGAGGGTTGAATTTCTACACCTTTAGACTGATGTTATGTCAGGGAGGGAGGATTTTCAAGCTGTCGCACCCAAAATCTGTATCATTCCTCTCTTTGTCCCACGAAGATAGTCTATTATAAAATGACTTGTAATTTTTGGATAAAAATTTCAATTAGCTCTTCAATTTTGTATTGAGAAATATTGTAAGAAATTATGGTCGAAAGTGTTTCATTTTTTATCTGAAAATTCAAGTTTTTTTTTTTTTTTTTTTTTTGGGGGAGTAATTAGTATAAAAAGTACAAATGTTCTAAGATTTATAATTTTTAGTATCCAAAGGGATACACATTTTCATATGTTAGTCACCTATCAACATATCTAGTACCAAAAAATTACATATTTCCATCAATTAACCACTCATCAACATGCTTAATACCAAAAATAATACACACTTTTTGAATAATAACATTGTTCTTGTAGGACAAAAATAGTTTTGTTATTTGACCCCGAGGGTGGCACGTGCCACCCCCTCCACTCTTGCTCTCCGTCCCTATGTTATGTTAGGTCTTGTGATTAAGGCCTCCAATTAAGATTTTAGGTTCAAAATGTTCTAACAACTTCTTTGGGGCAAATCGATCCATTTGGAGCTTTGTTCTAATTTTAATTGGGCTCCCTGAATGGGTGTTGGGATTAGGCTCTCGGGATTAGTCGAGGTGCATACAAGCTTGCCTAGATACATGAGTTATCAAAAAATCTACATGGTATGCAGGGCCAGCCCTGGTCTTTGGGTTGCCGAAGCCCGGCCAAGTTTGGTTGCACTCTTGATATTAAGTCATAAATATATATATATATATATATATATATATAAGACAAAAAAAAATATGTTTGTGTTGCATTGTGCTTTGTGATTAATATGATCCGATTCAAAGAAAACAACTTATCCTTGTATTTTTTGAAGCAAATTCTTTTTGATTTTTTCTATATCCGAGAAAGTAAATAGATCAAACATGATACTGTAGTTTCGTAATTTAACTAAAATCATCTTTTATAAAAATCTATACAACTAGAAAAAAAAAATGAATCAATCATAATAAAGTAGCGCTCATACTTAGTGTTTTATCTAACTAATCATGTTATCAACTTTACTCTTGTAAAAATATTACAATAAAAATTATTTACTTTAAATCTTTTTATCAAAGTTTATTTGTTGAGGACAAATAAATTATTTTGGTTTATTTATTATCAACATTTATTTATTTGGGAATTCAATTTCAAAAGTCAGATGTAGAATTTAAATAAACTAAGAGAGAATAAAAAACACTTACAAAAACATTTATGGTGTGCGAAAGATTGACCTTGGACTCTACAAACACAACAAAAGTTTAATACTAGTGGTGTAAGAATTCTATTTTTATCTACAATAGATAAATAGAAAAATAAGACAAAATTAATTGGCCACAAATGACTCTAGTGGAATATAAACTCAGCCCATTTAGCTTTCATAAGTGTGCACTGACCACCAATGGCATCCTCCTGTTAGAACTCGGAATATTTATATACAATATTATATCTTTGCAATTTTTTATTTTGGTCCTAGCTTGCATTGATATGTTGCACAAAATGTGGATTAATAAGTCAAAAATACTTACATAAATCAACAATATAATTAATGCGAAACAAGTCCAAGAACCGATAGTATTTTTTTTGTCATAAACCATCTCACGGTAAGTTAGAAGGAGATGATAGTGTATGGTTTCTCTAGGATTAAGGTTGCAAAGTGTATATATGGTTTGTAAAGGGAGAGAATGTGAAGATTAACGTATTTTATTTTTGCAAGTGGTTGCTAGCTCATGCGGTAAAGTTTTTGGATGTCGCATACTGCATCTCGGGATCGAGTTATATTCTCCCTCCCCCATGTAATAGATTGCGAATAACGAATGACAAAAAATATATATATATTTTATTACCTATAAAGATCTCTTCTCCAACACTTATAAATTGTGTGATCTCAAAATTTTATATAAATATAAATTATGACTCCCAAATTCTTCAATAACAATTGGTCTTTTGCTCGAGTAAGCCAAACTTTACAGTATGGTATTAAAAATATTTTGTCAAAATGCGTATCTCTCTTTGACTGTTTCTATATTACTATTTCATAGGTACATCGAATTTAGAGATATCTCCCTTAAAAACGCATCATGTTCGTATACAAAGAATCAGAGTTTAGGTGGTAAAGATGAACCAGACATGTGGTATATTCGTAACATTAACCTAATTTAATCAATACATTCACTGAAAGAAAATCAGAATTATTTAATTTTCACACGACAAAATAAGGGGGGAAACGCCATTCCACGTATTGAATTTCCCATTCAAGAAACAAAGTCGTAGCTTATAAATAAGCTCTTGGTTCCCTTCCACTCAATCAGAGAATCATATTCAACGAAAACAAGGGAGTAGCAACTGGTCATTTTCCGTCCCCGTGGGGACTTTAATTTCCGCGGAATTGGTCCTTCACACACCGTGCCAGGCACGACGCCGCATTACGCTATAAATCTCAAATTCCATATCTTCTCACTCGTCCTATCTTGCATCGGTCCTTCAAACTTTTAAACCCCATCCGCCTCACCATTACGGCCGGTTCAAAATTCCGAATCTTCTCTTAAATCTCTTGAAATCCTTTTCATATTCTCGTTACAAACGACGACTAAGTAAATTCTCACGTTGCCTTCTGATTCATCAATTTTACCTACCCAAAAAAAACTCTTTCTCGATTAATAAGTCCCCGTTCTCAACTATTTTTTCTTTATAGCATAAACGTCTCTTATCCACCGTTCTTCCTTATATTTCAAAACCGCGCTAAATAAAGGTGTAGTAATTGACTTTTAAACCTCTCCGCCTCACATTTGGAGTGAAAACGTCCAGTCTCGTTTTGTGGCTTCAAAAGGGGATAGATATTTCAAGAGAGAGAAGCGAAAGAGGAAATGAGAAAAAGGAAATCCCACTCATACCCAACTTTGCCCATTTGACGGGGCCTAACATAATTACCCTTCAACTACTACACAGAATCATTACCCACCATATTAAAAACCGGCTATCCACACCGCCGTCCTCCTCCACCACCATCCACGTTTGATGGGCCAGTCCTCTTCCACCATCCAGGGGTTGACTCACCGTCTAACTCCCACCAACGCCACCCACCACCACCACCACAAACACCACCGATCAGAGATCCTCTCTCTAATGGAGAACGAGGAGGGTATCATCGAAGACCTAGACTACATCTCAGAGATACCGGACGAGTGCTTATCCTCCATCTTCCACTTCCTCAGCTCAGGCGATCGGAATAACGCCTCTCTCGTCTCCAAGCGATGGCTCAGAATCGAAGGCCAGAGCCGCCACCGTTTAACCCTCGACGCCAAATCGGAGCTCCTCTCTCACGTCCCATCTCTCTTCACCCGCTTCGACGCCGTCACCAAGCTCGCCCTCCGTTGCGACCGCCGATCCGTTTCCCTGAACGACGACGCTTTGACCCTCATCTCCCAACGCTGCCGTCACCTCACGCGCCTCAAGCTCCGCGCGTGCAGGGAACTCACTCCCATTGGTATGACCGCCTTCGCTAAAAACTGCAAGGGTTTGAAGAAGTTCTCGTGTGGATCCTGCGCGTTTGGAGTCAAAGGTATGAACGCTGTTCTGAACCACTGTTCGTCTCTTGAGGAGTTATCCGTTAAGCGCCTGCGTGGCGAAAACGACGGCGTTGAAACCTCCGTTGGGCCAGGATCAGCTGCTGCTTCGCTTAAAACGATTTGCCTCAAGGATCTTTATAATGGGCAGTGTTTTGGACCGTTGATTGTTGGGGCTAAGAATTTGAAGACTTTGAAGCTGCTGCGGTGTATGGGTGATTGGGATAAGGTTTTGCAAATGATTGGGGGTAGAAAGAACTGTTTGGTTGAAGTTCATTTGGAGAGGCTTCAGGTTACCGATTGTGGTCTTATGGCGATGAAGGATTTTCCTGATCTTGAGATTTTGCACCTTGTTAAGACTCCAGAGTGTACAAATTTGGGTATTGTGTGTATTGCTGAATGCTGTAAGCTTTTGAGGAAGCTCCACATCGATGGGTGGAGGACGAATCGGATTGGAAATGAAGGGTTGATTGCGATCGGTAAGCACTGTGGTAATCTACAGGAACTTGTATTGATTGGTGTGAATTTGAGTTCTGTTAGTCTTGAAACGGTAGCTATGAATTGCAAGAAGTTGGAGCGATTAGCGTTGTGCGGTAGCGAGACAATTGGGGATGCTGAGATATCGTGTATTGCTGCGAAATGCGTGGCGTTGAAGAAGTTGTGTATTAAAGGGTGTGCGGTATCGGATAAGGGGTTTGATGCTTTCGCTTGGGGGTGTCCTAATTTGGTGAAAATTAAGGTTAAGAAGTGCAGGGGCGTGACGAGTGATCTCGCGGATTTGTTGAAGACGAGGAGGGGATCCTTGATGGTGAATTTGGATGTGTGTGAGATTGAAGCAGATGGGTTGGATGCAAGTGCTAGTGATGGTGGTGCACAAGAAGATGGTGTGGAGTTTCCCCCATTGGTGAGCCAAGTAATCACTATTGGTGCTGCTGCAGCTATTGCGGATGTTCCTTCGGGCAGTAATGCACGCCCGTCCATTTTCAGGTCGAGGTTTGGGCTTTTTGGAGGTAGGAGTTTGGCGGCTTGCACTTTCAGGAGGTGGACTAACGGTGGTTCAAGTGCCAGTTTTTGAATGTTCTGAACAAGAAGTTTAAAGAAGAGTTCTCATTCTGTTGGCTGATCAATGGGTACTTCCATTTGGCGGTTTCTTTGGTCAAATATAACTTTTCAAGTATTTTATTTATGGCCTTCACGAAACAGTGCAGGAAATTGATCTGGGAAATTTGTTTCTGTTCCTTGTGATTGATTACCTCTGCTAATGCATTTACTTCCGTTTCCACTGCTGGTGTTTTCTATGTTCTTTTGGTGTTGATTATGTTTGTATTTGTAGAACTCGGGGGCATCCGTCGACTTGATCATGTTGGCTTTTGAATGAAAATTTTCAGTTGTATTTTGGCTGATTGTAATGTAACCATCTTTTGATTCGAACCTGAGGAACTTTTTCCTTCAAGGTAAATGAAATTTGTAATACTTATCTGTGCCATTTTGTGGCTTTATGTACACAAATATCGTGCATGCCAGTTTGTACATTCCTGTGCTGTAGGTTACGTTTGTAGCTGTCTTGATGCGATCTCAAGCTATGGTAAACATTTTTATCTTTTTGTTTCTTAACCGGCAGGCGAGAATTCTTTGCGATTCATATACCATTTTACGTTTGATGTTTTGTTCTTGAAAAGGCATGCTTGCTCCATTGGAGACTTAGAGATTCCCGGCCCGGTCCACTGGCATTGGCTCCTTCCTTGCTTTCTGTGGTCATGACCTTTCAATACTTGAAAATTTCATTTTACTAAGTTGTCCCGTGAGAAGTTTACCTGTAACCACTCTACACGCTGCAGTTGCTTCCTTGGGGAGGCGTATGGTTCTGAGTCTTCTGACTACTATCAATAGATTGAAAATTCGACGCGTCTTGGCTTTCAGTGGAGTCTTGTTAATATACTCGATTCACCATTGTTGTTTAGTCTCTGTCTAGGTCCGAATTATCCTTATTGGAGAATCATGACCGAATCAGATGCTAACAGACTCGCCGGAAATTTTAGTGGAATTTTATTGTTAGTAGTTCAGTAATTCAATTGAAAGTTTTCTCTGGTTTTTGATGTCTTACAGATAATAACGCGTAATGGAATGAAATGGTACCAAGTTACTCTCTGAGTTGCTTTGAAAGAGAGCTTAAAACCCCGGTAAAGGTGCTCCTTTCAGCATTTTCTATCTCCTTCGGTTCATCTGCTATTCTTACTTCTTGTGTCCTTGTCTTGTTGAACTTCCGCGCACAATTCTGCAACATTCCATCACTGATGCCATTTCCTCCACCCTCGGTGTGTAACGCAGATTCTGCACACGTAGGAGGAATTTGGTCCCCTTTTATATATATACACGCTTCAAGCAATGCTTTACGAATTTCCACAATTACTGTGTCCTCGAGTATTTATCTGCGATCATATGCTAATTTTGTTTGGCGATGTCTTGGAGACCCCAGATTGCTAAGCTTTAGAATTTTGTGAGGAGACTCGCCGGAAATTTTAGAATTTTCTCATTCACCGAAAGCGTACAGTGCCTTTCGTCTGCAGTTCATGTGTGTAGGAGAGGTCAGCGCGAGACCCCCCGTTGACCAGAGTCAACGTTGACCCACCACTGAAATCATGACAAGTGGCGCAAGATCCGCGCGACAAGTGGCACTCTCCGTGCAGACCTCCGCGCGGGGGGGCACTGGTGCGGGACCCTCTTACACAAGGCATCTCCGCGGCGCGCACCCCTAAGCCCAAAAGGAGCGGCGCTCGGACAACCATGGGCTATTTGAATGGGAGAACAACCCAGAGCTCTTATGACTAGCGCGGCTCAGAACATGGGCGAGAACTCGAATAGCTAGTCCAACTTAGCCCAGGTAATCATACATGTTACGGTCTAAAGGCAAGACCCCGGGGCCCCCCTGAGACTTGGCTGCAGTATAGGCCCGACCGAACAGGTCACGACCTTGCCCTAACAGGAATAAGGGAGATCTAGTGGCTTGGTGGCTAAGAACAAGAGGATCGCTCCATGGGGGGAATGGCTTGTCACCGCATGGGTCAGCTGCGCGGTAGTGACGTCACCCGTACAGTCAAGTTGTACGGAAAGGACATGTATTATCATATTATAGGATGATAGCATGGCACCTTATAATTGGTCCAAGGTGGCTATAAATATGGGACATTCTCTTTCATGCCCAGAGGTTGGTGAAGATTTTGGCAGAAGCATATGACATTCTAAAGAGAGAAAAGGGTAATCACTGAGTGAGAGGAGAACATTCTCTCTGATGAGATCATATCTCGTCAACTAGATCACCAAGGGTATTATGGATTAGACTAAGAGCAATCCACTACCTTAGTTCTTTCTATGCACACATGCTTCGTTCTTCGCCCTTTCTCTAAACC
This sequence comes from Vaccinium macrocarpon, assembly GCA_022606695.1. NCBI lineage: Eukaryota > Viridiplantae > Streptophyta > Magnoliopsida > Ericales > Ericaceae > Vaccinium > Vaccinium macrocarpon. Next base: position 12,653,971 of record CM040172.1, read on the forward strand.
ACCTCATTCTCCTTGTTTACTGTGTATTTACTGTTGACTATCCACACCTTTCCCGCTCATCATTAGCAAGAACTTTCACCTACAATGTGTTATTCTTTTGATGCTTCAATACCTATAAGCAGACGACTCCGGATGCTTTCGGTGCCTCTGAAATGAACAATTTCCAAGTTGATTCCGGAACAAGTGTTGGTTTATGTGTTCCTAAAATGCCCCATGATGGGTTTAATGGCCAAGTTTCATCAAGGAAAATAATCATTCCTAACTGAGAACGAAGGCCGAGTCCAAGAAGTTGAAGTTATATCATGTAATGTAAAGGAAACTGAAATTTTGCAGCAATTTTCGGAACCGAGGCACTGGAGTTGGTAAATCTCAAACAAGATCATAGTTGCTCTAGGGAGCGGGGCCTATAGTGACTACAGGTGTAGTAAGTGAATCTCGGGCGTTAAAAGTGTTTTGAACAGTCCGGATCTAAAATAGTGAATAATGTAATTGTTCACGCAAACAATTCAATTTAGATCCGGACCACCCAAAACAAGAATGGATGGTTGAGATTCTCACTACAGAGCCTGTAGTGAGTTGCTCACTATAGGCTCCCCGGTCCTATGAAATAGAACTGAGCAGTGGTTTGCAATATGTCGATGTTAATTTTGTTGAGCAATGGGAATCACGAGATCTCATCCAACAGATCTTGATTTGTTTATCTTTTTTTTTTTTTGAGCAACGAAAATATATACACACACATGTACATATACATATACATATATAGGTGAATTTTCCTATCCGGACCCCCAGATTTAAGGAAAATTGCATTTTTTTTCACTTTTAAAAATTGTTTTTTGGAAAATCCAAACCGTCCAATGTGTTTAAACGTTATTTTCAAGGGTCTACGTAAAAAAAATACCGGGAAGCGCTTGATCCAAATAGTTTTTCGCAAAATGCATATTTACAGTTTTGCGAAAAACTGCTTGGATCAAGCCCTTCCCGGTATTTTTTTTTTTTGTGATGATTTTCCATTATTTTTTTTTTTTTGATGATTTTCCATTAGGACCCTTGAAAACACCTTTTGAACACATTGGATTCATCAAATAATGCTTGGATCACGTAGGTGCGGAAGTCCAATATCCGGAGGAGAAGTGGAACCTATATATATGTAACACTAGTTAGCGATTACAACTTTTGGCTATGGCATGCGTTCTTCAACCCTTTGTCCTCGGTACCTTAGCAACACAAACACAAGAAAAATAACTAGAAATGTCCAAAACATTATACAAAATAGGCTGCACTTGAACATCAGCTCTACTAATCTTAGTAAGACCCTGAATTACAAGGTTACAATCAGTAGCTATTTCGACACGATCCAGATTCCGTTGCTTAGCCCATTCCAAAGCTTTTGAGAAATGCCAAGGCTTTTGCCATGAAAGCCGAACAAGCCCAGACTCTTAGTTCGCTTAAGTTCCTTCCCACCATTAATCCATTTGAGCAACAACGCCTTTCCATGCAGTCTTTTGCCAAGCCACATCCGTCACAATTTTGGTGATATCCCCTTGTTGCTGAACAGCCATCTCCTTTCTCAAAATCACCTTATGGTCAACAATACCGCTCCCCAGTACCTGCAAAGCATTTGATCCACCCGGCTGCTTCTGCAAAATATTGGAGCACATTTGATACAAATTATAGGCATTATTCACAGTAGTGCAAGTATCCACCTTAGAATTACGGAATATAAAATTGTTGCGCGCACACCAAATGGCCCACATAATGACAATGGATTCAAGAATAGCATAAAAGTCCAGAGCATTACCCAACCAATCTACAAACCATTCCTCAAACCCAACCGGATTACCAAGGGGAAAGTCAAAACCCAACTTGGACACCCTCCAAACCCTTCTAGCAGCCTCACATTGAAAAAATAAATGCTCAATCGACTCCCAGTCCTCCCCACAAACCGGACAAACCAAATCACTGCATACGTTGCGCCTAAATAATGCCATTTTAACTGGCAAAATCCTGTGAATCACCTTCCAGATGAATAACGCCAACTTGATTGGTAAGTTGCTGCACCAAATCTTCTTCCAAATAAACTCCCTACCAGCCACAAAGTAAGCCAATTTAACTGTAAACCTACCGTCCCGAGAATGCATCCAATAACACTCATCCTCAACCTCACGTCTCGGAATATGAATAGATAGAACATTCGGAATCATCTCCTTTGGGAACAACTGCTTAATCAAAGGCAGCCTCCATCTTGATCTATGCCAATCAACCAACTCGGACACTTTAAAATTACACAACCCCCAAGGCCTCCCATTTTGTAAAAACGGGTTCTGAGTCTTAGGAATCCGTTGGTGCCCAAACACACTAATGGTCTAATGCGTTGCCCATTTCCCACTTTCCAAACCAAACCTTTCAATAGGAGCTCCTTACCCCACAATATGCTTCTCCATCCCCAAGAACAACCCGACTTGGGAGCAAAATTCAAAAAATCCTTTCCCTAGTAGTATTTCCAAGGAGAACTCTAGTAAACAAGGAATTAGGCTCCTGAATTAGCCTCCACGCCTAAAAGAGCTTGGTTAAAGTACCCAACATCCCTAATCCCCAAACCTCCCATCAGAATCGGCTTAACAATAATACTCCTAATCTTCCTAACAAAATACTCCGGAGCACGGAAAATAGAAAACAAATAAATGGTGATTGACGATAGAGTGTGTTGATCTAAAGTTAATCGTCCCGCAAAACTTAAGCAAGACATTCTCCACTTAGATAATCTCAAATTAACTCTATCCAGGATTCTCCCAAACAACTCCCCCTTTCTGCGAGAAAAATCTAAGTCAAACCCCAAATAAATGCCCCGTTAACAATTTTGTTTCCAAAAATATTTTTTAACGCCTCTCTATCATTCAAAGGCATGTTGGGACTAACAAAAATATCCTACTTGTTTCCATTAATTTTTTGCCCAGCAAAATCACAATATTCATCCAAAATCCTTTTCAGGTATCGAACCTCCATATCATATTTAAGAAATACAAAACTATCATCCGCAAACAAAAGGTAAGGAAATAGGGGGATGAGGGCTAACCGCTACCCCTTTACAGATATTGGAACTCCCATAATGCAAAAGATTAACAGATAACACTTGACTGACCAAAATGAATAGATAAGGGGACATTGGATCACCCTGCCGCAACCCACACTTTGGCATAAAAATGTCAGACGGACAACCATTAACTAACACAGAAAAAAACACTGTAGATATACATTGGAAAATGAGATTAACCCACTTCGGACTAAACCCCAAACTAGTCAAAACTTCTGTCACCGCAGACCATTTAACCCGATCATAGGCTTTATTCATATCAAGTTTAAGAGCAAAAAACGACTTTTTCCCCTTTTTACAATGCTGAAAAAATTCTAGCGTTTCATGGGCCAAAAAGATGTTATCCGTTATCAATCTATTCGGCACAAAAGCATTCTGAAAATCCGAGATGAGAGACTTAAGGATCGGGCGCAGTCTATTGACCAAAACACGAGCAATAATTTGGTAAAGAACATTGCATAGGTTGATCGGGCGAAAATCATTAACAGAAACAGGGTTAGGAACTTTAGGAATTACAGTGATATACATACGATTTAGCTCCCGCAGCAACGTTCCTGAATGCAAGAAGGCCATCACCATACAAGTAACATCTGCACCAACCCATTCCCAATTTTTCTAATAAAAACCAGCTACAAAGCCGTCCGGGCCCGGAGCCTTCATTCTCCCCATCTAGAAAACTGCTGTCCGAACCTCCTCCTCTATAAAAAGGTGCATCTAACATCTACCGCTGATCGTTGCTGAGGCCAACTCCAAGAGCAGACAACTGATGAAGGTTGACCGAGACCTCGTCCCTGCTGGACCCATTCCTGTTTCCATCACCATTCACCGACCCTCCTGTCCGCGGAACAATCACAAAACAAATTGCTTGAAGTGATTTATAAACATTTCTAGAAATTTTATTTGGATCCGTTACCAAATCGCTCGCATCATTCTTTGAACAAATAATTTGATTCCTCCTTGCCCTTACAGATGCAGCTCGATGAAAATACTTGGTATTGCGATCTCGTAAAGCCAACCACTTTTGTTTGGCACGCTGGGCCCAGTACACGTCCTGTCGTTCCAAACATTGATCATAATCTCGTCTCAACCACTGCTCCTTCATAATCAAATCCGAGCAGTCACCCAACTGTCGATCGCCATTCGTTGCTAACAAACCATGAACATGTTCTAAATCCTTTCGGAGACTCTCTAGCTGCCTAGTAAAAAACCTAAGGAGTGAGAGCTCCAGTTACATAAGTGTCGCATGAAGGTTTTTTGCTTCTGAACTAGACTAAAAGCCAGCGAGCCCTTGAATTGCAGCACCCAAACCTTTCGGGTAATCAGACCAACTTCTTCACATTGCAACCAAGCTTCCTCAAACCTTGGGACGATGTTTGATAGGAAAAGACCAATGCGTATCCAAAATTAACGGACTGTGGTCCAATCGATGGATAGGCAAAAAACAAACCGCTGCCTTATGAAATTGCATGAACCCCTCGGGACTACCCATAGCCCTATCTAATTTTTCAAACGTAGCATTGCCTCGTCTTCGATTGTTCGTCCATGTATAGAATACCCCATAATGATCAACATCCTTTAAATTGAACTTATTAACAAACTCCCACAACCAAGCCGCACCATCTATTTTGGAGTTATGGACACTAAGCTTTTCACCACTCGACAAAACTGTTTGAAACCAATAACCTAACAATTATAACACTTTCACCTCAAACCTTCACATGGGCTAATACACATGAAGGCACTTTCATCCCAAACGTTCATAGAAGCATAATAGGAGTAAAAACAAAAAACAAAAAAAAAAACAAGCACCTACTGCCATTTCATTTCTAATATTTGTATCGACATAAATATACTACATACTACCAATATATATACTACCAAGGTATTTCCATGTTTGTTGGTGAAAGATATTTGAGAAAGAAGTCCACTTACAACTTTTCACATAGGTTGTAAATCTCATAAACTTCTTGTTGTAATGAACTCAGTCTCTGTAAATATAGGTGACTGTTAGTGAGTGATATTTCTACTATGCTTCGAAAGAGCCGAAACCAATGTCGGTTGCGGCTCGCCAGGCCGAAAGTCTGCATAAGCGTTTTTTATTTAATGGAAGCAATTTCAACCGGAATCAACAATTCCACTCCAGAGGTATGATTCTGCTCCAACAAAATATCTCCCTGGAACCTTTAGTTGAACGTAAGGAGAATGAAAGTAATGCTGGAAGTTCACCTAAAGGTGAAATTTAGCTGGGCATTTAAAAAGCTTAATAGTAAAAAAAAAAATTGTTGGGGAATTGCAGTAAAGGAGGGGAAAGGGATTTATTAAAGGTAATGGATAGTGAATTGTATTTATTACATGGAGGCGGTGTTTTCGTTTCCTTCGTATATGTGTTTTTGTTGTTGTACGATGGGTAGGCCATAAGTTCAGAAGGCAAGGGCAGAATGGTAATTTGGACTCAGCTGCTTGACAAGCACCAAACTCCCTCTTTTATTATAGGTAGTACATTTATTGTGTCGGGTTATTACTCCTATGAAACTGTTTCTTTTGTGCACACGGTCCGGATTGGACCAATTCTTTTCAAATCTTCTGATCGGACGGTTGCAGAAAATTAAGAACCAAAACCCACCCAATACACATGAAGAACTTGTCCAGATCCAAACCGCAAGGCCGGAATGGTTTTGGTTCAATTCCGGTTCTACCCAATTGAGAAAGACTTTATCACAACACGAGTTCAAAATATTATTTAGAATTTAGAGCACCAAAATAGCTACAAAATAAATAAATAATTATAGGATTTTATATAGGGCTGTTAAAAAAACCCGCCAACCGCCAATCTGAACCGGACCGAACCGAATCGTAGGTTTTGGATTGGGTCCGTGGATTAATGTTCCAGACATGGATTGAAAAATTAGAAAACCATACTTCACAGTTCGGTCCATGGATTTTCATAAAAAAACCATGGATAAACCGAACCGGACCGTGAGAATTTAATCAATTACAAATAAAATATTATATATATATATAGGTTCTAGTTCTTATCCGGACTATTGATTTCCGGACTTTTTATCCAAAAATTTTTTTGACTATCCGATCCGTCCAATGTGTTCAGAAAGTGTTTTCAAGGGTCTTCGCGAAAAATCTTCAAAAAAAAATACCAAGAAAGGCTTGATCCAAGCAGTTTTCGCAAAAATATATAAATATAATTTTTCTGGATCAAGCCCTTCCCGATATTTTGTTTTTTTTGAAGATTTTTGTGATGACCTTTGGAAACACCTTCTGAACACGTTGGACGGATCGGATTTTCCAAAAAAAATTTGCCACACAAAAAAAAAATTATTTTTTTCTTATTTCCGGGATGTGTTGATAAGAATATTTCCATATATATATATATATATATATAACATTGGGATAAGAATTATAATTAAACATATTATTCTTATATATATAAATGGTTGAGTGGGAATGAAAGTAGTACCTTGAAGAAAGACAAGGTAAATTGTCTAAAAAAATCCAGAGAATAAAAAACTTAAGAGAACTATTTTCATTATTTGAACCATTCATTTTTTAAAACGGCGTCTTTAAATTCATTATATTGAATTACATCGGTCTAAAAAACCATCTTTGATACTTGGGGTGCCCTTACCCCGCACCCTCGTCATAGCTACCCTACTGTTTACATAAGTTCAACATTGCTTAAACCATAAATGTTACACGTTTAAACCGTCCTCAAACATTAAACTACAAACACGGAATATTGAAATATATACCTCAACTGGAAAAAAATTCCCCAAGTTTGATTTTGGGAATTCTACTTAGCCCAATCAGTTTGCATGGACTATTAAATAAAGCCATCTGTTTGGATCTTTTAGGGAAAGAGGCGGAAAGGAAGAGAGTTTATAAATTTTTCCTTCCTTTGTTTAGTTCTTTAGAAAGAGAAAGGAAAATATTCAAATTCCTATTTAACTTTCCTTCTATTTTCTTTTCAATTTTCCCTCCTATTACCTTCTTAAATATTTTCCCCTCTTCTCTCTCTCTTTCCTTAACTTTCAAACATATATAAGGGGATAAGAAAAACCCATTAAATCATCTACCAGTTGAGTTTTGCTACACTCCAGAAAATTTTCAGAAGTGTAAATTACAGCAACATCAGAGTTAACAGCAAAACTCATCCAAGAAAGGCGGTGGTAATAAATACTAGCAATATCTCTCTAACCAAAAGAGAACAAAAGAGGATTTTTGCTTTCTTTTTGGGTCACTCAACTACTGATAAGCAGAATTTAGGATTCCTACCTGACTGCCTTCAACAAGTTTTGCTCTCTATTCTAACAATAGCACTAAAGGGAACAACAAAACTAGATTCATTACAAGATTGTGAACCGATATTCCTGAATGAAGAATCGCTAATCACCATTTCCGATTCGTTGCTTGGACTAGGTATGAATGAACTGGCAGTGTTGAAAACCTGCCAAAAAGACACAAATCTGTTACAAACAAATATCCAACATCCGTTTCTCTGTTTGGTTGCTTTGAAAAAAGAAGCAAAAGAAAATCTTAGATCATGTAACAAGAACCTCATCAGTCCCAATGTAACAATTTTGATTTTGAATTGGCTCTTCTATCTTACAACTTAGACCGAAAGCATCCAAAATTCACACAAATACAACTAATGTCTAACACCAAAACAATCCAATTTCCTGGGGATTTTATACTGAAATGATTCAGGTTGAAAGTATCAAGTCAACAAGGAATGTGAGGAAAGAAACATCACCAGAGCCAAAATTGAGACTGGCCTAATTAGCCAGAATCTTTTCGAGTCATTAACAGGTCAAGCAAATGTCCTAGTCATTAAGTGACAAGCTCAGGCTCTTTTTTTCTTTTTCTTTATGCTGGTGGTGGGAGCTTTACATTCAAAAGAATTACAAGGCACATGCAACATCGGCCATGTAAAGTCACTAACAACTAAATCTAAATCAATACAAAATACCCTAGAAAATAGCCCGACAGGAAGAACTACACAAACAATGTAATGTTCATATACAAGAAACTAATAGTCAATTCTCGCCTTTGACAATATTTGACCATTGACCTCTTGCTAGACAATGTACATGGGTGACGGTTCAACCCTTGGCAACTCCTTGCCCTCTCCCAACCTACCTTCCTTTTTCGTTGAAGGTAGGAAATGATTATAGTCCAACGAGAATTAGATCCACCTTGACAATCTAAAATGTAGAAAATTTAACAACAAATACAAACTAGCCCAACGACCACAATGCAATATAAGTTAGAATCCAAAAAGGGAAGAAATAACCCATTCTAGAAAAGCTCCATAACACACAAGTTACATCAACCTTGACAATCAAACATGTAGAAATTTAACAACATTCAGACACAAGTCCAACCACAATTCAATGCAAGTTAGAATCCATTAAGGGGAGAAATAGCCCACTCAAGAAAGCTCCTAATATAGGAGATCAATGTCCTCTTTTAACTAGTATTGACCCCTGAACTCCTGGTTAACTGTTTGTCTGAACGAACTTTTTCTAATTATTGGAATCATTTGTTAGAAGATAGGATGGTAGTATATTAGTTATGTATCGATGCTTTCCTCGAATCCATAAGCTCCCAAATCCTAAGTATTGGTGCACGACCAACTTAGCTAGAAGCTCCGGTCTAAACAAACTTAAACCATACAAAATTAGCACAAAAATGAAGAGGATAAAAGTTAAACTTATATCCTACTCCCATATGATTTGAGTGATAAAAGTACCCAAAATGAAGAGGAAAAAATGGCCTACTTGGGTCAGCATTGATGAGCATAGCAGTGCCACCAAAACTACAAGTCCCACCATTCCAGTGTTTTAAATGGCTCATGGCGCACCAAGGCGCAATGGTCCCCTGGAGCAATAGCGCACGGCCCGCGCCATAGCAATTTGTGGCGCACTTTATTATAACGAGTAGAATTCTAATATAGGCATAACTTTCAACACAAGCAAACGCTTTTAAAACATTCAAATGTCATAAAACATAAACATTTCAATGTTTAATCCACCACATGCTAAGCAAACCATAAAATCCATAAAAAGCTAGCATATAGACGTTTAGCTTTCAGACAACAAAATTAAGGATACGGTAATCTAATTTTGATTTATGCAGGCACGCCCATCAATCATCCTCATCAGTCATCAACACCAACAACTTCATTTTCTTCATCATCACTTGATTTGTATCCTTCCACGTCTTCTTCTTCTCCCTCATCCTCATCCTCATCGATCAACAACAGAGGCAGCAGTCCACAAACGAATTTTCATCACAGAGGCAGAAGAAGAAGAAGAAGAGAGAGAGAGAGATACCTGGACAGAGAGAGAAGGGTTGATTTCAGATTGATGGCTGCTGCTGCTACTGTTGTTGATCGCAGAGAGAAATGTGCATTTTCAGATCGATGGCTGCTGTGCAGCTGCTGTTGTTTATCACAAGAGAAGAAGCTTGATGGCTGCTGCTAATGATTTAACGATAGATCTCTCTTCTGATGTGTAGGGTTAAGAGTTAAGGAAATATTCCAGTACATAGACTACTTGTGTCAATCATAAATCAATGGCTGAGATTGACTTGATAAAAAAAATGCTAAAACACATTATGGCGCACGCTATGGCACCACAACACCATGACTTTTGGAGTGCGCCATAGCGCCATACGTGCGCTATTGTGTCATGTGCCTTGCTATGACCCCCATGGCGCAAAACCAATCGCCATCTCCATGCGCTATAGCGCAAAGGCACTCACCATTTAAAACACTGCACCATTCCTCATGTTCTTCTGCCAACAACTATTGAAAGCATAAGAAGCATGGGCCATAACAGTATCAGAAGCATAACAATTGCCCTGCAGCTTAATCGCCTCACAATCACCCCCACCGTCACCACAAGCATAGTCCATTGCCTCCTGCAACGTCTCCGCTGGCACATTAGGCTTAGCCACACACCAACCCACAGTCTGCCCCCCAACCCCAGTGGAGCTCCAGCACCAAATAAGCTACATGGTGGTGGCAAATTGAACCCATATGGAGGATGCAACGGGGCGATAACTGGATGCAGTTTTGGCGCCAAGGGGAGAGAAAATGACGGAGGAGATGCTGTGCCTGTTAATGGAGGGAGAGGACTTTTGGGTACAAATGCTGGAACTGGAGGTAGAGGGCTTGCGGGTGCAAATGCTGGAACAGAGTAGCCAATACTGGGGGAATTGGCTGGGCCTAATGGGGTTGGCCTAGCTGGGAAAGGCTCAACAAAGTCAGAATCCATGGATGAGAGTTTTCTGCTCATGGGTTTTGTTTTTTTTGGGGTTTCAATCACGACATTGATCATGTTTAGGTTAAAAACCCCAATATTTTTCATGGATTCTGTGTGGGATGAGGCTAGGGTGATTGTGCCTTCTGGTGAAAGAGAAAAATCTGGAGGTGGGTTTATCAAATAAGTTGAGTTGGTTTTCTGCAAAAAGTTGAGGAGGGGTTTGATGAAAACGTGAGAGAAATCGTCTTTGTAAGCAGCTCCAGAGGAAGGGCTTAAGCAGTTGGAGGAGAGAGAAGCAGAGACTTTGATTTCTCTCTGCAAACCCCAACCTAGTGAGAGAGTGGAAACTGCTTTTAACAGAAGGGAGGACCGAACCCATTTGGTGGTGTTGGTTTCTGTTGCAGAAAACAGTGTTTCCAGCAACAATGGTGGTGATTTTTGTGGCTGGGTAGTGCGATAAGACATGGGTTCGGACCCAATCATGTATTTTGTTGGTCATTAGTTTAATTCTCTGAGGAATACCCGTAATGAAACTTAAATAAAGCTTCCACATTCTCACCGTTTTCCAGTTTTTCCTGGGCAGAAAAGCAACTTTTAACTTAATGTTGTGCCAGTAGGCCCAATACAGACCACATTAATCACTACCCTTATTATGGCTGCCCAAGGTTTAACCGAAAATATGCCAGAAATCCTAGGTTTACCAAAGGAATAACAATAAAGACTTGACAGAGAGAGACAGAGGGAAAGGGATTATCGTGTCATGTAATGAGGCAAATTGGGGAAAAAAGACTTACTTGTGGATGAAACAGCATTACAGGCCGAATGCCATGACTCTCTGCAGCTTAGGATGTAGGATTATTCTGCAAAAGGTGAGTTCCATATTAAATATACGCTAGAACTACTCAGGCTTAGCACAGTCCCCAGCAGAAAAGCTTTTTTTTTCCCTCTAAATGCAAGCTTTCCATAACAGCACTATGTTGCTCCAGGGCTTAAATTGATCCTGGAATATCAAAACTGGGATTTACCTTTTGCAGGAGCTTTTGGCTGTCAATGAAGTATTGATTTGGATGATTAATGCCAGCATCACAAGATGAGCTATGAACAGCTTCAAATGTCAAGGTGCAAGCCAACTGCACATATTACACTCACAAACATAATACCCCATAGAAAATGAAAGAAAAATTGAAGCACTGGGAACAATGTTACAACTCCAGCTGAAATTTTCTGACCTGATAATGCCTGTTCCGTACTTTATCCATCACATCCTCCATAGGACGATTGCCTACTCCCATTTTACCCAGGGCAGCTCTCAAATTCTCCTCACTTTCATGTGAAATGGATAAGTTAGCGTGGTTCACTGGTTCGTAGTTATGTGGTCAATGATAACTACAACAGATGACATTCACTGATTTCAAATGCATGCTGTGCCTGGTAATGTTAATCTCTATGCCAATACCTCATACCTTGCTAGTAATTGGTTTTGGTAAGTAAATCTACAGCACAGAGAATCATCACATTACATTGATCCACGTTTATAAGTTTATTCATACGAAAGGAGGCGCATGCTATATGGTTACAAGCTTACAATGCAAATACAATTATACATCTCGTCAAAGAGTTCCAATTTTTACATACTAGTTTAGAAGGTGCAAGATGGGACATATCTATCATAAAGGTAGGTACAGCACCATCTTGAGGACTAGTTAGGAAAGCAACTTCAGATAATCTGTTGCTCCAAGCAGTAACACAGACAATTCCACAAAAAAAGTTACAAGCATCAAAAAAGTTGTGGCGAAGGTTTAGGGATTGAACACATCATTTGTTAATTTTAATCGATAACCAAACCCATTAACATGAGACCGATGGTGAAACGAAATGCTGGTTTAGAGATGGTTTCTTCTAACAACAAGAATACGAATTCTGTTGTACCAGCAAGGGCTAGGAAACCACCCCAACCGATTTAAATGAATGCAGCTTCATGGAAGATAAGGGGTTTAAACCACCCCTCCAAGCAGAGTGTTGTTTCTAAGTTTCAGCTCGATAAACATGTTCTCTCCTTGGCCTTGTAGAAACGAAAGTCAGTAAATTTAACATGTCCTCCATCTGCAATAACATTACTACTATGATGAAAAACAATTTAGGGTTTCTGTATATTTGACTTACCCCAAAGTGGAATAAGCCATATATATTTGTTGGTAAATATATTTTACCAACATTTGTTACAAATAATAAAAGGCCAAAACAAGCGGGCCGAAAGTAAAGCGGAATAAATCCTTATGGCCCGTGATCAATGAATCCTGCAATCCTAATTTATTCTAATAAGAGCGAGAGCAGGATATATGTAGTCTCTTCAAAATTGTCAAGTTGTAAATAGTCAGATACCCAGATTTGATTATAGGTTATTAAATAGTAAAATGAATAAAAATTTGCAATTTTAAAAGCTGTTCCTAAAGGGCCCAACGAATTCCTAATTGGCATTAGAGGATTTTTTAGAATTGATTCTTCTATCACATTGGACGATTTTCCATGATTGAATGGACCCATTTGAGAACAACTAGATGATGACAAAATTATCAAAAATTTGCATTCCTTATTTCTATTCAACAATGTATGAACAGTTCCCTGACTCCATGATGATCAAACACCAGCTATGCTTTGCACTTTACTGGGATTCAATCTTGGTACTCTTCGTGTTAAGTACCTGAGGGTACCCCTTATTTCTTCAAAACTTACGGTTGGGAAATGCTCATCTCTAATTCTCTACTATTGGTACAAAAATTAGAAGTTGGGCAAACAAATTCTTGTCATACGCTGGCAGGCTCCAATTTATAGAGTCTGGACTCTTCTAGCTGTATTTGCCTTCAAATTAAACAGCTTATAAGGAATATTTCCTGTGAAACCATCTGTTTACCTAAACAAGAATGGGGGCTTGGGCTAAGGGATGTATGGGCCATTTGCTCTAGACACAATTCTTTATGGGTTCAATGGTGCTACAGTTGCCTCATCAGAGAGATGTGTTTTCAGAGATTAAGAGTTTCTGAGAGATTAAGAGTTTCTGAACCATAGGTGTCCACTCAGATTATTCATGTACATGGGGGCAGAGACCATAAAATCCCATTTATAATACTTGAATGCTGGCTTTAATACACTGAAATAATCAGTTAGCAAGCTGACCTGAAATGACGAAAAGGGCAGCCATGATGATCTCCAACACCTGGAGTGGATGATATGATTTTTTGACAGGAATAAGGCGTATAATCCTGCACTCATCATGAAAAGGAATTTAATGCGGTCAGCAGATGACTACTTGTCTACAGAGCAAGCTCTGTATCCTAATTTCCCAGAATGAGACTCGTCACATTCCTATGTAAAACCAAAAAAAAAAAAAAAGGAACATGCAGTTGGACTGTTGGAGTAATACTGCTAACCCAACCAGATTTGGAGTAACATTTCTATCACATCGAACTCTTCCATCCTCTATATTAACCCTGCATTTGCTAGAATTATCCATTTATTCGGAAGATTCTATGCTTTGAAGTCATTTATTATCTTTCTTTTGAAAATGGAAGCAACTATCTGTTTTGCTATCATAACATCTTAAAAACAGAACAAAAGAACTTGGAAAAGTAAGTTTGGTACTATTATGTGAAACTACTATGATTTCCAACACAGACCCATTAACTGGCATTCTGGTCCATAATACCAAATCTGACAACGTTGAACATATTTTTTTGAATTATAACAGACGGAGTATTTTGCAGTCATGTTGAGGAATTTTCTTACCGTTCTCTTCCCTTCTTTTCCATAGTTATGGCGTATGCTATATGCATATTCTTTATCAAACCTCTCAGCACCAACCTACAAGGAAAATTATCAAAAGGCATACACCAAGATTAAACATTTGGGATATGATATTCATTACTCGAGCACCATGGCAGGGAACTGTACATGTTAAGATATTGAAACAAACAACCTGCACCCACCCACGTGCAAACACTTGCGCGGAGAGAGAGAGAGAGAGAGAGAGATAGAGAGAGAGTCTATATCATCAAAAAAAAAGCATTACAAATGATTTCAAGGCAGAAATATGCTAGTGACCGAACGATCCAAAAATGATTATTCCACCTGAACAAGTCAATCAGTGATGCACCGCCATTAAATTATCAAAATCATAATGCATTAGGTCAGCCACTGTGGCTTTTGCTTCTTACAGCTTCTTGTCAATGCAAGTACAAAAATCCATGTTCCATTCAAAAAATAATTTTAGCTTACAACCAAAAAAAATGCTTTAATATACCAAGCTCACCTTACGAGAAAACTCACTTTTCCAAAAGTCAAGGGCATCATCCAACTTCAATCCAACACCCTGCAGGGCGAAAGAAAGAAAAATGAGTGGAAAACTATTCAGTGCACAACGCCAAGAAGTAAAAAATGCAAAATAATTAACTTACCAAAGTAAAATGCAATAAGTAACTAGTTTCATAATTACATGAACTAAATACCTACATTTTCCCAAAATTACCCTTTATAAATGTTCTTCAGTTCACTTGAAGATATTCAGTGAACACATGATATTTAAGAAACAGTAAATTTGTTTGCACTAGTCGGAGCCCGACTATCCTGACTAGTAACCATTCATGACCATAATCCATTTTCTGCAGCACAGATTCAAACCAAACACAAAGTCTACCTGTTAAAGCATCCAACTCAAAACCAATTGGCAATAAGTGGAGAGGCAGCCCAGCTCATACACTAGCTTTGGAGGTAATAATTAACCAATATGGGAAAAACTCTACCGGTACCCATTACCGCGAGTACACATGTGGCAGACAATATTAA
Source organism: Vaccinium macrocarpon (assembly GCA_022606695.1). Taxonomy (NCBI): domain Eukaryota; kingdom Viridiplantae; phylum Streptophyta; class Magnoliopsida; order Ericales; family Ericaceae; genus Vaccinium; species Vaccinium macrocarpon. The sequence goes on from CM040172.1 coordinate 12,669,184, forward strand.
TGTGCTGCTTGAACTAGACCAAAATAAATCAAACAAGATGTAAATCATGAAGAGATGCCCAATAGACATACAAGCATCTCCAACGAAGGACACATGATATATATCACACTCCACATAGTAAAAATTCCACACCATGTTTTTCTTTCAACACCAACGCATTAGACAAAACAAGCATATCACCTTGAGAAATAGACCGAATTGCATCCTCCCTCCATGCTTTAAGTGATGATCCTCTCTTAGCTGCATGAATAGCATGGGCCAAAAAAGTGAATGTCCACAGAAAACAGAATTGCCAGTCAATCTCCACAGGATAAAAGAGAAGATGGGGGACAAAAGGAAAGGTCCTTTCAAGGATTAACTTGTGATGCAACAGTAGTTACACTGACTGTGTAACCACACAACCTTTACCTTTTCAAACAGGTGGCGCATGCATAGAGGAAACGAACTTTTAGCTACTTGATCAATGTCTTTCAAAGATATTTCTGCAAATTCTCTAGGCTGCAAAATCATCATACCGAATTCATCTGTATCAGTTTGAACCTCTAAGACCCAAGGGTAACAAGTAACCCAAAATGAAGAGTAGAAAGTACCTGGGAGTAGTCAGGACCCAGATAGCTTGTTGATAGGGACTCCACAATCTACGCAAATATAAAATCCAAGTGAAGTATCCTACTTTGAAACAGACCCAATCGGAAACTTGAAATGTAAGTAAAACACTTACAGGAGTCAACCGATCCGTCTCTCGTTCTCTAATGGTGGATGTCCATTTTCTGAAAGCAAGGGCCACATTTTGTGAAAATCCAAAGGATTCGATTCCATTCTATAAATTATATTTGCCAATACAGACCAAGCAATGAGCAAAGACATTGAAACGTAACCAACAATCTAGAATGATTTGCATATGAACCTTTCCAATGTTCTTGGGGTGTAAAGATGGCACAACCTGGAGAAAATTTTTAAATGCAGTCTACAGAAACACAAATCGTACAAAACCTGATCTTTTGGAAAACTAGGACTAGAGAAAAATCATTTCCACATTAGGGAATATAAAAAATATTAAGAATCAATATGCAGTACAGTGTGTTTCGGACTCTCAATAGTTGGGACAACTAGAAAAAGTAACTTCACACAAAGGATGAAAATTAAGGTGTACATCAAACAAACACATAAACATACCAAGATAAAGCTGTATATTGTGGATGACAAAACAAAAAAAGCTGAGAACTACAAATAAGCGTAGTAAACGGGACATTATCCCATCTTCCTTGGTTGTTTACTCCCGGTGCAATCAAGAATAGAATCTATTCCTCACATCTTTGTAGCGTCCAGGCACATATGGGAGGAAGTCCACCATCAAACTGGTGTTTCTAAACCACGTCACAATTGAGATGCTGAAATCTCATGGCTCGTTGGAAAAGTCAATGCTAAATCATATGGCAGCACAACTAGAAATTTCGGATGGGCTACTGTGGTAAACTAAATATGGCAAGAAAGTAATTATAGAGTTTTTCCAGGCATTCAACGACCTTTTTCCAATATTTTAGATAAGATAAGTCCGAACATTTGTATTAAAAGCACCAAGATTTTATCAGTAAAGCAAACTCCCCTGAATGCCATGCTTTGTAGCCGATGGCAAATCCCTCCCGGTGTTTTACGTCAGCTTAGATAAGTTTTTGGTTATTGTAAAAATTGTTTTCCGCAATGAATTTCTCATCCATCTATAGGTCTACGATAGATATATCAAATCCTAAGGTGGTTTGGACACTTGTAGATGCAGTAGTTAAGAGGGTTGGTGGGATAGTTTTGGGTAATAATGCTACTAGGAGGCAAAGACCCAAATTGACATTGGATGTTGTAGTGCGCAAAGATACGATTCTACTAAGTCTTAAGTGAACAAGAGCCCTTGATAGAGCTCAATGGAAAAAAAAAAAAAAAAAAAAAAAAGGTTCATGTAGCCTACCCCAATTGATTGGGGCATAAGGCTCAGTTTGGTAATTTCTCATCCATCCGGAAAAAAAAAAAAAAAAAAACACATACAAGTGTGCGCCCAATAAATGTTTGTGTAGAAACTAGAGAGTAAGAGTGACCGAGAGGTCATTGAATTTATCGGTAAGCAATGCATAACGTGATATTTTCTCTAATGAACAAGACCACATTGAACCCCAAAACAGATGATAGTAATAATAACCTGTTTGTCAGCACAAGTGCTTTTGAAAGATGGCTGCGAAATCGTGTGACAACAAGGGAAGCCACCTAAAAATGTGAATAAAATGTCAGCGAGATTGACGAATTCTATTATGAAGTACGTCACAATGTACAAATAAAAAGGGGGTACCTGATTCATAGCAACATATGCATACCCTTTCAGGATAAATACTCTACGACCAGCCACTAATTCTGGAACTTCTTCAAAGGGTACCTTCATTTATGAAAGACGCAGAAAAACATGTAAATAATCCAAATCAAACAAGCAAACATGCGAGTCATATTAATCCATGATCCAGAAGATGTTGAAGCCCCTTTTTTCACTCTTTTCTCATTTGTTATGCTCAATGGCATTCGAACCACCAACCTGATTTTTCCACACTACATGTCTCCAATTATACGACGGTGAGCATTCAATAAATGTTTTCTACCTACCCCAAATGTAAAAGGCAAATATTAGAACTAGGGCTGAAATCGAGCCGAGCTTTGAGATGCTCGGGCTAGGCTCGCTAGAAATGGGGCTGGCTTGAGCTCAGCTCGCAAAACATTTGTTTGGCTCAAGCTCAGCTCGCCTGAGCTCGAAAGTCACGTGGGTGACCATGTGCAAGGGCATTGAGGAAGTAGTCTGTAGCTAGATAAGTATCTCCTCTCAAGAAGTTTTCCAGAACTTTCGATGTGGGACTGGTGATTCTTACCTTGGGTGGGTGACTGGGTGGGAACTCTCCTTTGTAGAGTATTTGTGAAACTCTCTAATCCCACATCGGCCAACTACTACCTCAACTACCATTCTATTTCCCATAAATATACCTCCACCCCTTTTGCCCTCACTTGCCAGGCACGAATGCAACCTAGAACTGCCACTTGGCAGTTGGGTACACGTGCGCTAAATGTCAACATATTCACGTATGTATATGCATGCTCGCGAGCTCATTAGACTCAAGCAGGTAATGGCTCGACCTCGGCTCGTTTATGTAACGAGACAATAAATGTTGCTCAAGCTCGCTCATTACCCACAGAGTCGAGCTTGAACGAGCTCAACTCAAGCTAATCGCGAGCAGCTTGGCTCATTTACAGCCCTAATTAGAACCATCTGATTCATTTAGATTGGAGCTCCGGTCCCAGGAATCCTCCTACAGAAATGTCCAATGAACTGCTACCTATGCAGCACCGACACTTGTCGGAGGTGACGTACTGGTGTTGGATACTTGTCAAACACCGACATCTCCGGACACGTGTCCAACACTTAAATTCAAAGTGTCCTATTTTTTCTCAATGTTTACTGTTTGGACACTCCAGATGCATTCTAAAATTTTTAAGATATAAGCTTTTTGCTGAAATGCTTTTGTCAATGATTGTAATGATAAATACAGTTAAATGTCTATATGGTGTTACCTATTTACAATTAGAGCCTTAATTTTTTCAAGTTTTTATTCATACAATATTATGCATATATAGTTATCAAATTGTGTCCCACTGAGTCATGTCTTCCAATATTTTCAAACTAGTGCATGTCGTGCCCGTGCCTGAAGGCACGACGACTTGAGCAATCTACGCACGTGCCTGTGCTCAAGCCCATTTTTTATGGTCCTCGAATTTTAGAGAGGGGGAAGGAGAGGAGGTAGTGAGAGAGAATGTGATTTGAATTTCGAAAATAGGTGAGAGAGATAGAGAGAGAGAGAGAGAATGTGGTTTGAAATTGGGTGTGCCAGTGGAGGAAAAGGATGGAGAGAGAGAGGGAGAGAGGAATGACTTGGCAGGGAGAAAAATAAAATGTACTACGATGACTGGGACAAAAACCGCTCTCCGTTGTAATATTGATATACATGTTGGCGCTATGTCCATGTTCGTGCTACATAGACTTCTACAAATCTCTATTCTCTTCCCACTTAGAAGTAGGGAGGCTAATTTATTTACTTTAACAGGTCATTCGCCAATAAGACAAGAATTTGCTCAGTCACCTACTGCGAGAAAGCTAAAATAAATTGCAAGTGTTGTAGTTGAAATGGAAATTTGAGAAAGTACACAAACCTTGTAGAATATTGTATCAGCTGCAAAAGTAACAAAGCAACAAAGAGAAGAAAAAATAGTCAGAATACAACATATCTTCAACGGAGACTACAATTGTAGAACGTCCAAGTTAATTTTACATGACCAATAAGTATATAGATCCAATAAAAGGAGAAAATTTAAATGAACAGCTCCCATAACCCAAAAGAAGAAATATTAAAATTAAACCTAGAGTGCGTCAAAGATAAAGCTTCTTTGCTATATCAGAGAGGTGAGCAGGACAGAAAAGCATAAAGTAACATTAAAAGGCAAAACCCCATCTCATCCCACAATATCAAACATGTGTGCGCAATGCACATACATAGAGAGAGGTAGGTGCAAAAGCTATAACCATGAGAATGCACAAGTGTTCATGTACAGATGGATATTAAATCGCTACAATTCTTTGTTAACAAATAGAACTTGGCAACAGGCAATTCAAGTGAGAAATGTGCAGGACAACCAAAGTAATCCACTTGAACACGCCCAATGGGTGTGACGTACACATCAGAAACGTAAGCAAGCAAGAGCGAGAAAGTGGTTACAATGATAGAGAAAACGGCAGGTTTAGCAAGTAACAGCAGTTACCGTTAGGTATGGGTTGACCACCAATAGAACGTGCAACTTGGCCCAGTTTCTCCTTTACATTCTGCATAAGCAACAAAACAAAAGTAGCTCTTAGAGTCCAGCCTGACAGCTATCCCCCAATATTAAAAACAGACAAATAGAATGGGATTTTTTCCGTGGGTAAAAATGAATACCAAAAAAAACCTTTATCTATCTAGACACAAAAAAAGTGCAAAACAATTAAGCATGTCAAGTGCAAGTACCTCAAATTCTGCATGGCTAACTGCTTTGTAAGGAAGATCAAATTCTACCATCAGTTCACGCTGCAAATTCCAAATTGGAGCCACAAATGATCAGCATCAGATTCGGACCAATAGTAAAACTGTAAATCTAGTGGAAGAAAACAAACTATACCTGCACTTTAGAACTTTCACCTCTGAAACGGTAACGAAAAAGGGTGGTTTCCATGGAAAGAAACCATTTTCTCAGCTCCTCGCTAATGCATCAGCAAACAAATAATTAGTAAGAACTCTGCAAAGACACACACTCTTGCAAAAATAATAATAATAATAATAATAATAATAATAATAATAATAATAATAATAATAATAATAATAATAAATCAAGGATACTATTACTTACGTCCTACAGTAAACAAGACGGAGAACAAAGTGGGAAATTATATCTTTGTTGATAACCTCAGATGCTTGTGGGAGGCTCATATGTGACTTCCAGAGATCTCTTACCTATTTAAATCCAGCAATTAAAATAGGAAATCAATATCTCCGCAGGGAAACATAAATCAAACGTTGTATGACTGCAATATACCAAAATCTCTACTTCATCTGGTTTCTTTCCTCGGGACAATCCATCAGAAATCCCTTTAAGAACTGCATGGACAACACCAAATTGCAAGATTTCGGAGTTAAGATATAAAATCTGCATGCTGAGAAAAAAGTCCAAACCAAAAACTCCATCAAACAACCACAGAAACAACTAAGAGCGTGCATGGCCATTGGGTTCAGTGCGTTGAGGATATTTTCCAACCAACCCATGCTTGGCGGGTTGATAATTCTTTCACACTAACAATCCACCGACCTTTAAAACCAACGTTTTTGTTGATTTTTTTTGGTGGTTTTGACTCAACAGGTTAGGCAGGTTGAAAAAAATCTTCACTAGTTGGGCAAATCATGAAACCAGAGCATAAAACTAGTAACTAATAGCCAACAAAGACTACATAATAGAAATTACGAAATGTTTGGATTTTCTTTTATAAATACTTGTGATTAACAAACTGTGATAGGGTGCCCCTTAGCATCGATATGGTAGTATCCTATTGGCTATATTTTACACATTTATATATAGCGGATTGTGTCAGATTAAAGGCGGTTAAGAGAAATTTTACCCACACCCAAATCGACCCGCTTTGTGTTTCACCCGCCCAACTAAGCAAGCTCTTAACGATTTTAGGCACGGTTCGGCATGGGTTGGGTAGCCTTGGTGAATTTTTTGCACCCCCCTAGCAAACAACATTATAACTTAAGGCTCCGTGACCGTATGGATAGACATCCATTGATTTTAAAAATAAAAAGAGTTTTTGCTTGATTTCAATTACGATATAAGAGTAGCTATAGATGGAGTGTGAAACAACATTAGATAATGGATCAACATCAGAAAATCTATATTTTATTAGGATACTGTTATATCTCCGATTCTTAACCTAAAACAGTGAAATAGCTATGCTTATCCCCCACCTATAATGCTCCCAAACTTCTATACTATTATACAAAATAAAAAAATAAAAAAAAAGGCGAAATTCATATCCTATAGAACTTAATTTGATCTTGTCACACACTAATAACGTCAAATCACGTTATTTGATATCACTATCTAACCAAACAAAGCCTGAATAATACAACAACAATAACATAACTTATTTAGTCCCCAATAATTGGGGGTATGGGCGGGGGATGAATAGGAGAAAGACTTAACCTTTGGCAATAAATGCACAAAGTGGCTACTCCCAGAATACCACTGAAACAGATGGATTTGAGACAAACCTAACCTTTGGCAATAAATGCACAAAGTGGTTGCTCACAAAATACCACTGAAACAGTGGTCCCCCTATACCGTCGAGTTTGCTGCGGAATCATGCCCTCAAATCAAAGCCAAAAGGCATCAGAGAGGGCAGACCCAAGAATCATTTTGATTTATGTGCACATTACCAAGCTTCTCATAACACCCTAGATCATTTCCTGACGAAAACAGAGAGAAACTGAGTTCTATTTGGTTAGCGAAAAAATGTTGGAAATGAAAGCAAAGGTGGGGAGAAATAATGACCTCGGAGGCGATCGATGGCAAAAAGCTCGAAATCTTCGAGTCTGACTTGGAGCTCTGGAGCAGAGCGGTAGAGGGGGAGAGACGAAACCACGTCGGCAATGGCGGGAGCTCTTTTCTGTGACCTGACAATTTCCATTTTTTGCAACTTCTGTCGGTCCAAACTGAATCTGAGGACGAAAGCAAAGTCAGCGCCAGCTAACTGGTTGGGGGGAAGTATTGCTTTTCACACGCACATTATTTCGTTCAGCATTTTCTACCATTTTTTTAGGAAACAAAACAGGCAAAAAGAGGTGGAAAAGTAGACTATAGATAAACCCTAAAAGCCAAATGTTGAGTAGTTGAGCAAAGAACATAAAATAGGGCATAGACCAAATGAAGACTTACCAGAGTAAGCAAAACCCAGTTCTTTGGTTTCCCTTGTATCACTTTGCCGTGAAGAAAGAGAGAGACAGATAGTACAACCGAGCAAATCAGTCTAGTGAAGATGGAGAAAAAGAGAGAGAGAATCAGATTGAGAATCAAAAGACCTGTGTTACTTTGCCGAACCATACCTGAGCTTATTGCAAACGAGAAAATCAGAAAAATATAGAGTAAGGAGGGAGGGAGAGAGAGAGAGAGAGAGAGAGAGAGAGTACCAGTTGAAGCCCTAAATTTCTTTCAGTTCCATTCCTAACTTGTTGAATGTTCCTGTACAAATGCAAAGAAAAACTGAGTAGAAATAGAGAAGAGTGAGAGAGAGTCAGGGAGGAACGTGAGATAAACCGTGACAAATATATATATATATATATAGAGAGAGAGAGAGAGAGAGAGAGAGAGAGAGAGAGATTGAGAGGGTGGGGCTTACGCTGCTGTGGTTGGAAGATGAAAGATTGGAGCTGTACCGTAACCCTAGAAGATGAACGTGAAAAAGGCAGAGATCGAGTATTGAGTATTGGACGCTGCTGGGACAGAAATGGTATAGAGCGGGAAACCATTTTTCAGTTTAGTGATCCAAACCGGTCATTGTTGTTAAAATATTTTTTCAAAAATTTTGATTTGAAACGGTGGGACTTTAGTTCAAACAATTATAACGGTCCAAATGAGTTGATTTTTTGGGTCCCCTTGAAAAAATATTTTAAGAATAATAAAATTTGGATCACTAACGTGAAAGCCAAAAGTGTGTCCCCGAACGCACTTCATACCATTTATGGGGTGATTTGGGTAAAAAACCAAAAAACTACTTTTGTCCTTATTCATTTTTTTTTGCATTAGTTAGTTTTACATCAAAATTTTGTGGTTTCTGGATTCCTCTCGACGAGACGAATCTAACAAGTATAAAATTATGGTCAAAAATTAAATTTTTTTTAATAAAACCAAAATAAATGAATAAGGAAAAAAGTAATTTTTTGATTTTTTGTTTTTTACCCAAAGCACCCCTATGTCCCCTTCTTTCTGAATTCTGTACCCCAGGTTTATCCTTGAGTACTGGGGGAATTTCTAGCGGGAGATGGAATGATTTTGGGAATTTTCAGCCAGAGAGTAATTTTGGGCCAAAATTTAGTGGATGTCCACTAAACTACATCGTTTTGTGAAATTGTATTTTTTAAATAAAGCTCTTATTACGACTGCACAAAATGTTTTGGCAATTGGAAAATTACTTGCGACCGCAAACACTTGCAAACGCAATTGTTTTAGTATTTTTTTTGCAACTGCACTTGTTGCATTTGCAACTACATATTTTTTGAAACTGCATAAGGTGCGATCGCAAAAAAAATTGTCGCAAAATGGCCTTTTTTTTCTTGTAGTGTGAGTACGGTGAAAATTTTAAATAACCCCATCAACAATGAATCCTGGAGTCACCAATAGTTCAACAGTCACTAGATCAATGTCACGACCGTGATATCTAAAATAGCTAGCCACGATCAAGTCTACAATAAAAGATTAAAAGTGATTAGATATATGAGGGATTAAGTAGAGAGGAGGGTTATGGCAAGGAGGAGAAAGAGTACTTTTTTTTTAACTGTAAAAAAGGTGGGAGAGGGCAACCGGTATAACAACCCTTTTTGTGTGACCGATCATAGGGGCTAGCTACTGCTCGAAATGATAGGTCGTCATCATAGCACCACCTAGATACTAGATGGACAAATGACCAATTATGCAAGTCCTGCAGTTGGCTGGACTCAAACCTTGTCGAATTGTGTACGAATAGAAAAAAACACTTGAAACCACTAACCCTTGTCATCTAAGCTATTACCTTCGGCGGTAGGCAGGGCCGGCCCTGTGGGCAGGCCGAGCAGGCCCGGGCCTGGGGCCCCCCGATTTTTGGGGCCCCGTCTCGTAGAAAAAAAAATTATATATAAAAAAAAATTATATAATATGAAGGGCCTCAAATTGAGAATAGGCCTGGGGCCTCGCGAAATACAGGGCCGGGCCTGGCGGTAGGAGGACGAGTAGTTGTTAGGGTGGTTAGGTTAGATTCTAACAATTTCGGTCAAAACCCAACTAGATTAAAATTCTCCTAACTAATCAAATGCAATCACAATTATATCATCACTAGGTAGCAGGCTTATGTGCTTCGCACGAGGTTAATGTGTCGGTAGTGTGTGCCCGTGATTTATGTAATAGAAATAAGGTATGCAAGTAATGTAATTGATTGTGTATGTGCCAATGAAAGTGACCAAAGATAATTATTTGGTAAAGAAGAAGATTCAAGCTTAGAACCAGACAATTTTTTTTTTAGGTACACTTAGAACCAGACAATTTACGGACTTTTTTTCGTTTTGTGAATTGTGGTATGCTTTATATTCACAATGGATCATGTTCTGGTCTGAAGGTTGAGTCAAATTTGTTAGAGAACTTACTGACCCCATTGTTTTTTAAAATGGAAAGAACATATATTGCTGTGTTTGAGCTCTGTTTTTGTGGAGACGGTGAAAAAATGTGAAACCAGCAAGGCGAAGCTTAATCTATCAAGCAGTGTGGAAAGAAAAGTGGTCTTGAAAGCAGTCTTCAAAGTAAAACCAGTTTGCAAGTGGTGGCTAGCTCATGCAGTATAGTTAGATATCGCACAGTACATCTCATGATCGAGTCATGTTCCCCCTCCCCCTATGTAATAGATTAGAAATGACGAATGGCATAAAAAAAAAAATGTACGCAATCTAGTCCTAGCTCTCCAAAAGGCCTTATTTATTTTAGTGTTCTCTTTTGTTGGAAATTGAAGTTTGAACTGTGTTTCATAATTTTAGATATGTTTCCAAACTTGAATTAAAAGCATCTTTAACATTAGGAGTGATTTGCATAACCCCAATCCATACAAAAGAATATAATTTGTGGGTTGACAAAGAGATGTAATCTGCGTAGGAAACATGACTTTTTAGCATGAGATTTTTAGGATTGCGAACAAACCTAAAAAGTGAGCCCATTGCAAGTATTGAACAGTTGACCAAAATTTTTAGATCTTGTTGATTTTACCCTTTGCAAATTTTTTTTTTTACTGTAAGCATGCATAACATTGGAGAAGCAACAAAATCATTTTGTTTTTTGAAAGCGAGAGAAGATTGATTTAAAGCCATTTAAAAATCGCATTTCAATTTGGTTCTGCTATGACTCAAATTTCTGCACCATAACATATCAAGAATAGGAGAAATTTGACTTGATTTTTTAGCAAGACTCTATTTCATTTGCATTTTATTTGTGCCAAATTGTAAAATGAATTTCAAAATGGAACTTGATTAGATGTTCATACCATCTGTGGTGTAGAAAGAAGTGAAGCCATAGAACTTGTCAACCAACTGATTTTCAGTGAATTAAAGGACTCACAAGGGACTCATTTACTCAGAGCTTACTTATTAAGATCACCATGCAATCGGGAGAAATCAGAAATGAGAGAACATACTAGCATTTCTAGTGTAAGCACAGGAGTAGCTAATCCAGCATTTTTACAAAGCCAGGTATCAAGCAACGTGGTTTTCATAGGATATATGTACGCAAATGGTTTCGGTGAGTGGAGTAGAATATTTATATTTACATATTAAAAGGTAGAAGATTTAGCAGGAAGTAGATTGGATAGAGCAAAAGGTCTGCTTCTTTCTAATCTACCGATCACAGGTGAGCAAGCAGAATATTTACAAGCTAAAGCACTAAAAGATTCGGGAGGAAGCAGCTTGGATGGACCAAAAGGTCTGCTTCCTTCCTAATCTAGGGCTCACAAAATAGTTTGTAGGGTAGGGTTTTAAAAGAGTTGAGTTGACGGAGTAACACAGCTAGTCATTCTTCTTGTTGCGGTGCAGGGTTTCACCTTCACTTTCCTCATTCATGTCATCGTTGTCTGTTGTGTTTTTTGTTGCTGCAGGGTTGGATGATTTCTCAGCTTCATAGTTTGTGGTTCTGGCCTTTTTTGCTTGGGGTATCTGGGGCCATGAGGAGAAGTTTCTTTCCTGTGGCTTCATTTTGTGTGGTTGGCTTGAGGGAGAAGGCCTGGATATTGAATTTGCACTGTTATATGCCTCCGTAGTCACACATAAACCTTGAGGTGGAAGCTGCAGTTATGGGTAATGGAGAGCTTCTCCAACAATGGCATTGAGAGATCACCCCGGATGGAAGCCAATCACAGGATTAAAAGTCTTATATTTTTTCTGTTATCTTTTAAGATTTTTTGATTTATTGTTCTTAGATCCAATGTACCCTCCATCATTTCTTTTCCAGTGATTTGGAAGAGTTTCTCTGCAGATGGGGCAAATATAGTTGCCTCAATTGTGTCTATTGTATCAGTTATCTTTACCTGAATCATGATCCTGCATTTTCGTAAAAGCATTAATATCTAGTCAATGTATGTTTAATGGAAGGGTATGCAAGGTTCTTGTTGTAACGTACATATGAATGCGACTAAGTTGGGAGAAAGCAAACAAAATAACAAACAATCACACAACACAAAGATATATGTGGTTCCCCAGAGATTGAGGTACGTCCACGGACGAGGAGATAGAGAGAGTTCACTATCAATGGTGAAGAAGAAATACAAAGAGCCGGCTATGATCCGTAACTCTGGAGAGGCCACAATATGAGAGATGGCCAAATGATCCCTAAAACCATCTATTTATAAGAAGCACAATCAATAGAAAATCCTAAACACAATTGAAATTCTCTCAAACAAAGGAAAATTCAAAGCACAATTCCAACAATTCTCCACCTTGACTTGAATTCCACTGAACCCAAATTACTAATTATAATAATCCTCTTCTGCCTCTACCTCGCCATAATGCCCCCAAGGGGCGATCAACTGCAAATAACAATCGAGTAACTTGGCAACCGAAACCGGTTTAGTCAATATGTCCGATGGGTTATCCGTCGTTCCCACTTTCTTCACCTCAACTTGTTTCTGAGAGATGATCTCTTGAACGAAGTGATACCTGACATCAATATGCTTGGACCGTTCATGATACATCAGATTTTTAGTTAGATGTATAGCACTCTGAGAGTCACAAAATAATGAAGTAACCCCTTGTGCAATACCAAGTTCGCAAAGAATTCCCCTCATCCACAATGCCTCTTTTACAGCTTCGGCAATGGCCATATACTCTGCTTCTGTTGTAGACAGCGCGACCGTAGACTGCAAAGTTGTTTTCCAACTAATGGCACTTCCGGATAGAGTAAACACATAACCTATCAAAGACTTCCTCTTATCGTGATCACCAGCAAAATCCGAATCAACATAACCAACAACTTGATTACCCGGATTAGAAACCTCATACAAAAGACTCACATCTGTAGTCCCTTTCAAATACCGAAGTATCCACTTCACAGCCTCCCAATGTGTCTTTCCCGGTCGCCCCATATAGCGACTTACAATACTAACTACATGTGAAATATCAAGACAAGTGCATACTATGGCGTACATAAGGCTCCCAATTGCGCTCGAATATGGAACCTGAGATATATATTTCTCCTCATCCTCCAACCGAGGTGACAATTCTGCTGAAAGTCGAAAGTGTGCTACCAAAGGGGTACTGACTGGCTTCGAGTTTTGCATGGCAAAGCGCTCAAGCACTTTGAGAACATATGACTTCTGATTCAAGAACAACTTGCCATCTACTCGATTTCTGCAAATCTCCATACCCAAAATCCATTTTGCTGCACCCAAATCCTTCATCTCTAATTCACCACTCAACTGCTGCTTTAACCTATTGATTTCTGATACACATTTGGCAGCAATAAGCATATCATTAACATACAACAGTAGATAAATAAATGAACTATCTGGAAGTCTCCGAAAATACACACAATTGTCATATTCACTCGTAGAATATGATTGGCTTATCATGAATGTATCAAATCGCTTATACCACTGCCTAGGAGACTGTTTTAAGCCATATAAAGACTTATGAAGCAAGCATACATGATCTTCCTTACCAGAAACAACAAATCCCTTTGGTTGACGCATATAAATCTATTCCTCAAGCTCTTCATGCAAAAACGCCATTTTGACACCAAGTTTCTCTAACTCAAAGTCATAACAAGCAACAATAGCTAGTAAAGTGTGAATGGAATTGTGCTTTACAACTGGTGAAAATACCTCATTGTAGTCAACATCTTCCTTTTAGCTGAATCCTTTCACCACTAACCAAGCTTTGAACAGTGCCTCTTCAACCCTTGGAATACCTTGCTTGCACTTGAAGACCCACTTACACCCAACAATCCTTTTATTTTTCAGCGGTTCCACCAACTCTCATGTCTGGTTCTTTTGAAGAGACTTAATCTCCTCATTCGTAGCAACACACCACTGTGCACACTCATTGCTCTATCATCATCTGTGTTTGACCGCTTGAACTCATCTTCAATTGGCTGATTACTGTCATTCTTCCCTGAGCCAGAAGATTCACATAACAACTCCACCTACTTTAGAACCCTCGGTTCCTCGACTGCATCTTTAACCTATTTAGACCCATTGACCATAAAGTTTTCATCAAAAGTAACATCTTTATTAATTAAAAACTAAGGGGTTTCCGGACACCATAATTTGTACCCTTTCACAATTGCCTGATAACCCAAGAAATTACACTTCTTAGCACGTGGCTCCAACTTATCACCATTCACATGAGCATAAGCTGAACACCTAAACACACGCATTACGGAATAATCAGCCTTATGACCCGACCATGCCTTAAATGGAGTCTTACACTCAATAGCAGTCAACAGAGACTTGTTCACCAAATAGCATACTATGGAAACGCTTTTAGCCCAAAACTTTTTACCCAACCCTGCATTGGACAACATACAATGCACCTTCTCCAAAAGAGTCATGTTCATTCGTTCAGCCACACCGTTCTGCTGGGGGGTTTTCCTCACTGTGTGATGTCTTACAATGCCCTCATCACTGCAAAACTTATCAAATTCGCCACGACAAAACTCCATACCATTGTCAATTCTCAAACATTTTATTTTCTTACATGTCTTATTCTCTATCAAAATTTTAAACTGTTTGAATGTACTTAGAGCATCACTTTTATGTTTTAGCATATACACTCAAACCTTACGAGAGAAATCATCGATAATACTCATAAAATATCGAAAACCTTTAGAAGTTACCTCAGCGGGAACCCAAAGATCCGAGTGAAAATAATCCACCGTGCCTTTGTTTTAGCAATCAAGCTAATGCATATGGATGAATTGATGGTATCATTTACATGGATTTGTGTTTGATCAAGACTTGGGATGTTTGTTTGCTTTTACGTTTTGACTCAGGAAGCCTTGTTGATTCGCGTGAAATCGTTTGTTCGCTTTAGCGTTTTGGCTTGGGAAGCCTTACCATAAGCGCAAAATCATTTGTTCAAGTTAGCGTTTTGACTCGGGAAGCCTTGCCAATTTACGTGAAATCGTTTGTTCAACTAAGCGTTTTGGCTCGGGAAGCCTTGCCAATTTGCGTGAAATCATTTGTTCAACTTAGCATTTTGGCTTGGGAAGCCTGGCCAACTCGTGTGTTATAGTTGGTTTCACGGGCCAGGAAAACCAGTTGAGTTTGTTTGCACACACTCCCAAGAACTACGTTGGTCTGATCCCTACAATGGGGTATGTAGGCAACCTGAGTGGCGCGACCGTGATTTTAATATTTTCCTTTGCAGCTTGACTAAGGCTCAGGGAATGGATCGGGATGTCTTTATCTTAGATGTAACTCGTATCAAGCAATGATACAGAGTTTCATCTAAGAGGGGCAATTGTAGACACCCCGATTTTGACTCGAGAAACTTATCAAGCATTCCTGATGATGAAATAGACCAATCGTGCATACCTTGAGGCTAAAATCAAGGCTTGAACTCACCAAACCACCCTAAACCATTCTAAACCCTCCTAGAACAACCTTAAACCAACCAAAATGACCAAAATACCCTTCAAACCACCCAAATACCTCTTCAAAACAAACCCAAGACTACACCATATTTTAGTACATTCAAAACCCTCTTTATTGATATATAATATGTCTCAATCTATTTTGAAATGAGGGAGATGTGCCTGTTTTACCAAAATGACTTGATTTTCTGACCTTGTGAGAGTAAAATAGTCACACACTTTGATGTACAAATCATATTGGGTTCAAACCACTTGGGTTAGAAATTAGACTCGACAAGCTTTCCAACACTTCAAACCACGCACAAAACGGAGTTCGGTAGTACCCGGGGTAGCCCTGTAAAGTTTGGCCTGCAGACCCTTTGAGCGCTCGAACCCCCACTTTGAGCGCTCGAACCACACATTGAGCGCTCAAACCCCCACTTTGACTGCTCAAACCATGTGTGAGCCATAAAATTTCAAGGCATTTTACAACTGGTTTTCCACCCAATCTATGGGCTCCCCCCGATTTCTAATCTTCATTTTCACGTCAAAATCCCTCTAATAACACTCCCTCTCCAACTTGAATTGCAAATTACATTTTTCTCCCATTTTCTATCTATATAAACCACCCTCCACCCATTGTTTAAGAACTCCTTGGCTGATTATCTCTCTCTCACACACTTCTACAGCCCTCTCCACTCTCTTTCCTCACTTCAATCGCGTTTTAGCCTTTCTCTCCTCCAAAGCCACCATCCTCCATCATCTTCAAGCTCAAAAACACCTTCAAACTTCATCTCTAAGCCCAAATACACATGGGTCTATAAAGAACCAACTAATTAACCTCACTCTCTCACTTTAAAACTTCATTTCCATTCCCTTTCCTCTATTATCATCCATCTATTGAAGCTTAATCATCCTACACCCACAAAACCCACTTGATCATCATCATTTAAGCTCAAATATTCCATCATCCACTCAATCAATCATTCAATCAACCTTACATTCTTCTCTCTCTGTCTAAAACGTCACTCATAGAGCCCATAAACACAGCCATTACCAATCAATTCATCAAACCCCAAGTTCAAGCCTTGATCATAGCCAAAAAGGTAGAAAAACATGTGAAAAATCACATTTTGATCATCTTGAGGGAGACCATTGAGTTCATAGAGGTTCCACATACCTTCTATGAGCTCACAAGGTCTTAAATATAAAAAAAAATTGATTTCAAAAATCTGAGCTTGAAATGGTTTCTGATGCTTTCTCATGTTGATATCATCATTTCATGACTTTTTGTTGGTTTAAATACTCTAAATTCAGCTTACTTCACTCTTGATAATTGATCAATGGACCCAAAAGCTATGAAAATGATATGTTATTATCATAAAGTTATGAATGACCATGTTCTATGAAATAAACAGGTGTATTATGTCTTCTCTAACAATGACTAGATTGTTTGAGCTTACAAGAGCATCAAAATGGTCAGAAACTTTTCAAAAACTCATATCCCTTGAATGGGGTTTGAGCGCTCAAACCCCATTCAAGGTTGTACGTGCTTCTTGTTTATTTCAGTTTTATATCATGTGATAAGCTTATTGCAGTGTGTGTGTGTGTGTGTTGTTGTGGAGCTAACCCAGTTTGATCCTCTCTCTATTACTCTCTAATCATGCTCATGATTGATTTATGGTTCATCATCTCCTTGTGCAAGCTATTTGGTTCATGTTTTTGGAACACCAAGGTCTTGTGCATCCTTATATACTGTTTCAAGGTTATTTATGATCCAAATGAAGGTAGGGTGGCATCAAAAAGCACAAACCATGAAGATGGTTCAAGCGCTCAAACTTGTTTGAACGCTCAAACTGTTTTCTAGATTTTCAAACATCTTCATCATGACAGCTTGCTCAGTGTATTTTGTGTGTTCTATAATGTCTCTCAAAGTTATATTTTCGCTCATACCATGTTTATTGTCATGTTTGGATCATTGATAAGCCTTAACTACATGTTTGTATGACCATTTCATTTTGTTAAACCATCGAAGTTCTGTTTTCAAGCTGTTCACAGTGAATCAAACATATCTTCATTAAACCAAAGCATCATAAACATGTGTGGGTGAGAGGGGATTGAGCGCTCAAACTCACACCTTGAGCGCTCAAGCTCCTGTCAAAGGATCAAATTGGTCTTTGCTTTTTGTTTGCTGGTTGGTCACTTCTAGCCATTTCATTATTATTAATCATACACTGACATTGTTGTTTGCTATTTTGTGTCTTTAATAGTTCGTACTTGCATTCCATCATCACTCGTGTAGATCATATCTCATAT
The DNA here is from genome assembly GCA_022606695.1 of Vaccinium macrocarpon. Taxonomy (NCBI): domain Eukaryota; kingdom Viridiplantae; phylum Streptophyta; class Magnoliopsida; order Ericales; family Ericaceae; genus Vaccinium; species Vaccinium macrocarpon. The sequence continues at coordinate 12,686,959 of CM040172.1, forward strand.
GCATGCACTGTAGTTTGTTGATATGTTTATCATTGTTATTTGGCTTCCCATCCTCCATCCCCCGTATTTGTCCATGGTTGAATTACATTCATTTCATGTAATCCCAGAAAAGTCAAGTAGAGACCGGTTTTTGAACCGAGCGAGGGGGTACCGTAAAACCATTCCCCTCTCGTAATTGAGCTCCTGAACCTAAGATAGTATGGTGATGACAGGCCAGTAATCCTTATCCATTGAATGAGGCACGAGTCAATTGAGTTCGGTTCCTCGGGGACAATCCACTAAAACCCGAGTGGCGACTCCGAATCGACGATGATCTCCGGAGGGGCGTCCACAAACTCTTTCGATTGAAGACTGGCCTTAACATCTTCCATGGATATGGTTTCTTGCCCATACAACAAGGTTGTAACAAAATGTTCATACGATGGCGGTAAGAACATAACAAAATTAGGTCTCGGTTCTCCTCTTCGATTTTACAATCAATATTTTTTAAGTCCATCAAAATATGATTAAACTTGTCTAAATGATCCTTAATTGGCATACCTTCACACATATGAAAAGTATACAACTGTTGTTTCAAATATAACCTGTTCGTTAGCGATTTCGTCCTATAGATGCCTTCCAACTTCAGCCAAAGACATGCTGCTGAAGTTTCTTCTTCCACCTCGCGAAGAACATCGTTTGCACCCATTTTTCTATAACAAATGTTCTCCATTCATGTGATATCTACTCAAATTGATTTTTTGCTCAACAAACTTTACAAAATGAGCAGTTCAAATTGTGTTGATGATAATTTGAAGACCCTGATTGAAGTGTACAACAACCCTGTACAGAGACTCCAAATCCTTTGACATGTGGGCACATTTGCCTTATCTTAAGTAAAAGCACTAAACGTTTTATGGGCGTGAGCATATTTTAATCCAAAATTGGGCAAAAGTCCCATTTGGGAATGGCTTCTCCAATGTTGAACTCTTATTTTCACCAAAATTTAGTATTTTTATGTTTTTCCACCAAAATTTGAATAAAAATGACACATTTGAAAATAATAAGAAAATGAAAAAGGAGTTGAGAAAAAAGGATTTGGATATGGGTTTCCCCTTCTCTCGAAAAATAGACAAAATGCATATGTCATTTGAGATGGATTTTTAGTGTTTTCCTCAAATTTTAAGTTTGAGTGTGAAAAATATTGGAGAATCTCTCATGTACCTTATTTGGCATATTCAATTAAAAAAAAAAAGTTGATGAATTGTTTTTAGTCTCAATTACTCCTACTATTAATGTTCACTTATTTAACTTTTCCATTTTATTTGACAAAAAAGAGTGAGATTATTTAAATCTTCAGTTTCTAGTTCTTCAGCTTTATTTAAAGTTGAAAAAATACTAAAATTAAAGAAAAATATACTTAATTGAAGAGTGTTTGTACTGATCTGGTAATAATTTATCGTACAACTTGTTTTACAAAAACTCTGAATTTTTATTTTGACTACTAAAAATCTGCAGTAAACTCATTTTCAAGTTTAAGTTCCTTAAGTAAATCAACAAAATATAATTATTTTTTAAAAACAATTTTCACACTCCCCTTTCTTATAAATTCACATCTTTCTTTGTCTTGTAGTAATTCTCATGTATAATTTAGTCTATAGAAAAACCAAAAAAGAAGTGCATTTTTTTTGAGAAAAAAAACATATAAAAAATAGGGTCACTTAGCCAAAAATCCAAAACATTTGACAATTTTAAAGGGAAGAACAATGAATTTTTGCAATCGAATATAAAAACAATAAACATTTGACATTTTTAAAGGGAAGGACAAAGAACTTTTGCAATCGAAAATAAAGACAAAAAAATAGTGAAATGTCACTAATTTTTAGAAATTATAATTTTGTACATAAAATTCAAAAAAATAACTCTTCTCTTCAGGCCGACCACCACCCCACCTAAACAAGCCCCTTGGGTAGAATTTGCCCCCAAAAGCTAGCTCAAGGGGGAAGGGTGCCCAGGGACTTATTAACCCCCCACCAGGAGCCCATACTCCCGATGTAGGACAAGTCTCATACCTTGCATTGGATCATAACAAACCCGACCCCTTCAGAGCCGACGTCCACAGCGGCAGGTCGCTCTTCTGGCACCTCCGACAACACCCGTGGCGACCTCTTCCAAGGAGGGACCTGCTCTGATACCAATGTAACAAGCCCTTTGGGTAGAACTTGTCCCCAAAAGCTAGCTCAAGGGGGAAGGGTGTCAATGGACTTATTAACCCCTCATTAGGAGCCCATACTCCCGATGTGGGACTGTTAAGGAAAATTGTCCCACATTGCTTAGGAGTGGAATGGGTGATCACTTTATATATGTTGGGACCTCTCCACTCATTGCCAATTGGTTTTGAGATGGATATAAATTCTCCACAGGGACAAGTCCCATACCTTGCACTGGATCATAACAAAACCACTTCTGACGACCTAAAAAAATTAGTGACATGTCACTAATTTTTAAAACTTATAATTTTGTACAAAAAATTCAAAAAAAACCAACTTTTCCCCCCAGATTGACCACCACCCCACCTCCGCTGATCGAAAAAAATTAGTGACATTTCACTAGTTTTTAAAAGTTTCAATTTCGTACAAAAAATTCAAAAAAATCAATTTATGCCTCTTCCCTGACCACAATCCTACCTCCGCCGACCACTTCCAGCGACCCAAAAAAATTAGTGACATTTCACTAATTTTTAAAAGTTTTAATTTCGTATAGAAAATTCAAAAAAATCAACTTATGCCTTGTAAGGACCCATATTTTTAAGTGATTTTCCGGAAATAATGTTGGGTAAGTGTGAGAAATATTTTAAAATGCAAATTGGGGTCAATGTGAGCATAGTAATTGCGTTTGGGTGTATTTAGAGCACATTAGAAACATGAGGGGTGTAAGTGCTAGTGTGAGAGTGTATATAAGCAAGTTTGGATCAAATTTTGCCCAAAAATCACACTCCTCTCTTCTCTCAAAACCCACGTCTGCCTCTCTTCTTCTCCTTCTCTCAAAGTCTCCTAAAAACCCCTCCATTTCTCCACCACAAATCCACCCTCCACCCTCAAATACTTCAACCTCCAACCAAGGATTCATCATCTACGCGCGATTTGGAGTCCGGGACTCCGTGATTTTGCTTGGAACTAGCATATTTCGGTTGGGGTTGGAAGCAAGAGCTAGGGTCTCATCTTCTTCTTGGTTTGCTTGAGGTAGGGAACAATTTTCTACCTCATCTAAGTGTATATTGATTGAATGAGTGCATTATTCTCCTCCTTGTTCCTAAATGTCTTGTTGAACTTGATTAACTCCATGGAATTGAATTTGGCTCTTGAATAAATTTGGGTTTGCAAAATTGGTTGATAACTCTATGAATTGGTGGTGAATGTGTTTACCTCATTTGCTTAGTTGTGTTTTGAAACCCCAATTTGGACTTGGAATGAAGCCCCATCCATTTGAACATGGTTGTTGATTTTTCCTCTCGAAACCCGGGTGGATCGATCCAAAATCCTCTGTTGCACTTTTGGTACGTAGTGGATCGATCCACTCCTTGGTTGGATCGATCCAGAATGGCTTGCTCTCGGATTTCACTAGAGTGGATCGATCCACTCCTTATTTGGATCGATCCAGAATGGTCTGCTCGCTGATTTCACTAGAGTGGATCGATCCAGTTTCCCTTGTCCAGACAGATTTTTTTTCCAACTTCGCGGGCGCGCCCCGGCTTCGTCCGAACTCCGATTGAGGTGATTCTTGAACCGTTGGAAAGCTCTACGAGTCTACTTTCAAACCCAATTGGTTTCATATTCATATCCTTTGTATTTTGAGAGAAATTCCCTTTTTACTATCAGCATGTCGTATTTTCTCGAGGTTTATAACTCCGTTTTAAGTTTCCATCGCTACGGGCCATCATTGGCCATTTCAAAACTTCTCAAATTGACCTCTAAGCTTCGGTAACCTATCATGGTGCATTTTATGCTTTGTCTTGGTTGTCTTGGTTTCTCACGCACATTGGACACGTGTTAATTTGACCATCACCGACACATTTTGAGTTTTTGAACAAAGATAATTGTGTGAATGCTTTGGACACTTGTGAAAGGTTAATGTGATCGTGGAATTGGTTTTGAGCACTAAGTTGAACTTAGGAGTTGATAAATGGTAATACAAATGTGAAATAAGTGACACGGGGCCCGAAAGGGTATGCCCGGAGTGACACGGGGCCTATATGGCATGCCCGAAAAATGACCAAATGGTTGAAATTCAATGAGATGGATATGAATATTGTGCAAAATATACGAGGCATGTTGAGTGAGTGTCAAACACGAATGACGGGAGTAAATGAAATCTAATTGATAATGTGCTTTCTTTGAGTGACACGGGGCCTTTGTGGCATGCCCGGAGAACAAGTGAATGATTAAAAGGAATAAGGTGTATTTGATAAATGTAAAGGATGTTTGGGTTAGTTTAGACGTTTTGGGTATTTGTGAAGTGTTGGGAAATATAATCCTTGTGTGAATAACTGTGTTTTTGATGGGAATGAACCTATTTGATAAATGTGATGATTATGAGAAAACTTATGGATATTCTGGTTTCATTAGATCTTTGAGGCATCTCCTAGACACTTTGTCATTGAGTTGGTTTATCTTGGTCCATCTAGGTTTACTCATTCACGTGTATCATACTTTCATGTGCATTTTTCATTCTATATACCCTTAGCATTGGTAGAAAAGTTTTCTACGAGCTAGTGAGCTCACCCTATCTTTCCCAGGTACACAACATGGAGCATGATATCAGATGCGTGGAGTGTGATGCATGCCATGAAGATTTTATGGGCATGAAGTTATTTTCTCATCTTCATGCTAAGTATATTTTTGAAAGATAATCTTGTAATTTTAATTTCTCTAAGATTTTGACTATTTCAACTTATGTAATAACTTTAAAACCTTTGTTATTTTGTATGGGCACGGGTACTCTTGACTAGAAGCTTATTGTACTTCGACTTTGACTTTCTATGAAAAATTGTTGACTTTAATGGATCCTACGTGGATTTTATTTGTATTTTGACTTATTAAAATTGAGGGCGTGACATGCCTCCTGGTCGACCACCACCCCACCTCCGCCGACCACTTCCAGCGACCCCAAAAAATTAGTGACATTTCTCTAATTTTTTAAAGTTTTAATTTTGTACAAAAAATTCAAAAAAATTAACTTATGCCTCCTTGGCCAAACACCACCCCACCTCTGGCGACCACTTCCGGCGACCCAAAAAAATTAGTGACATTTCACTAGTTTTTAAAAGTTAGAATTTCGTAAGTAAAATTAAAAAAAAAAACTCCTCCCTTGCGCTAGCAACCACCCCATCTTCGGGGATCCAAAAAATTAGTGAGATTTCACTAATATTTAAAAATTGATACAATAGGGTATTGAGATTCAAAATATCGACCAACTAGGAACTATCAACTCGTGAAAGCGCACTAATCATCTAAATTGTAGGGTAATAGATCAAATTTCATAGAACTATCAACTCGTGAAAGCGCACTAATCATCTAAATTGTAGGGTAATAGATCAAATTTCATAGTTTGTGAAACTTCACTAATCATCATAAAATGTAATAAAAAAACCAAGCCTTCATTAAAAAATTATGTCCCCAATCCAAACATTCGTATCATTCGAACTCCCCCGAATTACAATAACTCATAACATTTGAGTGCCTAAAGTATATATTCCTAACGTCTTTTTTTATATAAAAAAATAATAATAAAAAATTCCCGATTCATAGAAAATTATAAAATGGGAATTTGCTAATGGGCTAACGTTGAGCTAGATGGCATATTGAATTTATTACTAGGAAAAATTAGGCATGACATTACTAATGCCCTTTTTCGTTCTAGCAGCACTGGCACACGGGCAACATAGTATTCAGTCATGAAATTACACCTTTATCTTTAAGCTTCTAAAGCTGTGTTTGGTTAGATAATTTAGTTTAGTTTTGATGATGTCATCAAGTATAATGAGTGAATAGAGATAGACAGAGAAATGAAGAAAATAATGATGTTATCAAAACTAAAACTAAACTGACAAACGAACATCGCCTATATATATCTCATGGTTTTCGGAACTGATGATCGAAATTCGTCTCTCTCCACTGCTGTGTGTTTGCATGTCATAGAGTGGGCGTGAGCGATCAATTCATTTGGAGGGCAAGGCTCGTGTATTTATCTCCAAGGCTATATTTTGTCTTTTTAAAGAGAGTGGATGTGTTTTGTCATTTTGTTAAATCAATATTAAAAACAATGTCTTTACGTTTAATTGTAAAAATTCTTTGTCATTCCCTTCAAATCCGCAAAATGTAGTGTATTATGCCTAATTTTTCCTAAAAAATAAGTGCATTTATTTGTAAGAACGTGAAAATCATTACTCTTTTTTTTTTTCTCATTAACCGACAGATACAGCGACCCTGATAAAATTAAAAAAAAGATACAGCGACCAAAAAAGGACTCCCAGGAGAGAGATAAAACCGACAAATGGATCAACCGAAATAGGAAAACCCTCGTGCTACAATCTCATCTCAAATGGATACCGTAACTCCCGGTGCTACTTCCGACGACCTCTCCTCTGACACACCGGCAGCGGCGGCCTCACGGTGGACGTACGCCGTGTCCCGACGGTTTCAGCACTTACTGGACAAGTCGACCCCGTTCGTCCTCCACCGATGGATCGCGTTCGCCGCCATCGCTTTTGTCTATGTCGTCCGCGTTTACTTCGTCCAGGGCTTTTACATCGTGTCCTACGCTCTGGGCATATACATCCTCAACCTCCTCATCGCGTTTCTCTCTCCGCAGGTTGACCCCGAGTTCCACGACCTCTCCGATGGGCCCACCTTACCCACTCGGGGCTCCGACGAGTTCCGCCCCTTCGTTCGCCGCCTTCCCGAGTTTAAGTTCTGGTGCGTATCTCTCTCTCCGTGGAATCATTTGTGTATGAAATGTTAAATTCACAGCAAACAATTGTGTGAAAAAACTTGATTTAATTACTCATGCAGAAATTCTCACTTCCTGTCTGCTTTTGATTGAGAACCCAAGGGCTTGGCCAGGGCCTGAGTCTTAGACCTAGCTCACATGTTCGAAACTAGGTGCTATCAACTCTCAATCCATGTGGGGGATTTGCTTCGGCCTTAATTGGGATCCCTGTTGGTGGACGGTGGGGTTGGTGCCCGCTATTAGTTGGCCTATACGCTAAAGGTACCCAAAAAAACGCTTTTGATTGAGACGGGAGGGCATATTGTGTTGCAATGTTTTGGTACAAAATTGAGTTGTGTGTATAGATTATCTGTTCTGTAATGTAGGTTGCTTTTAGCAAAAGTTGTGGGTGAAATATTGAATTTGGTTTTAAAATTCACGATCACACAGATACGTGAAAAACGTGATTAATTAGTCATGAGGAAATTTTTACTTGATATCTACTTTCTATTGAAACGAGGTTGTAGTGTGTGCCAATGGTTGAGATGTGTAGTTCAATTGTTGATCATTGAAGCAGAGGGCATGCTAATGGCATGCCAATTGAGGCGATTGCCTTAGGATCCCAATTTTTTTAAGGCTTTCATATTTGGACACAGCATAATGTGTTACGACTTACGATCTTTAAAGGCCTCGAAACAAGATGATTGTAAAAAAATGTCCAGCCAAAAGCACACCCATTATCAGAGGTCTATGAAAAAGTCAGCTTACTAAAAAAACTCAGCAAAAAGTGAACTTCTTATTAGTGTTCTAAAAGTCGGCCGACTGTCGGCGATTAGGTCGGGGTCGTGCCCTCACCGACTCGACTAGGGCCTAGTCGATCCAAAAAGTCGCTGACCGACTTAGTCGGGATCAAATCGGGGACTAGTCGGGCAAGTCGTACAAGTCGGAAAAAGTCGACAAATCAGAAAAAAATGGCAAAATCGGGGTAAAAAAACAGAATTTGCAAAATCGGGAAAAAAATCAGTGTAATTTCTGAAAATGTTTTTAACTTTATAAACCCTAAATTGGTGAAACCCTTTTGTTTTCTCTCCTCTTCATTCTTCAAACCCGATTGAGCATCCAAAAACCTGCTGCTTCTTCTTCTCCGGCAACAGTGATTGCTGCTGCTGCTTCTTCTCCTCCCCCGACAGCGAGAGCTCTCTCTTCCCAGGTAACCCTTTCTCTCTCGCTCTCGCTCTCTCTCTTCTCTTCCCTCGGCGACGGCCAGATTGTATTTCTCTCTCTCTCTCTCTCTCTCTCTCTCTCTCTTCGTTTATGCTGAAGTGCTGCCTTATATGCCTTTTAGTTTTAAAAAAAGTAAAAAACGTGCCTTTAATAAAAGTTAAAAAACTGAGGCCGTGGGTTTTGACACTTTGACTGTATGGTTCCGCAATTGTTCCTTAGTCAGAGTTGTTTAAAAAAAGTTAAAAAACTGATTTGAGTGGGGTTGGATTTTATTTGTTTTAAAATAGTCTTATGGTTGACCAATTAATCATTTAATTTGCAATCACGTATTAAATTATTTTGTTTCAATTAATCTGCAATCACGTATTAAATTAATATGCAATAGTCTCATGGTTGACCAAATAATCCTGTTTCAATAGTCTATTGTCCTTATCATCATTTTGTTTTCTTCTCGGTATTAAATTATTCTCATAGCTTTGCCTTTGGTTGTGGGATTAATGCATAACCACAGAAATATGTCTAAATCTTGCATCTGTATACCTTAAATTTCATAGGCAAATTAAATCAATGGATCAATCACCTATTATTCTTGTGTTATTCTACTCACTCAAAAGTCAAAACTTATAAAGGATGAAGGAGAATATATATATATATATATATATATATATATATATATTTTAAAAAAAAAAATCTAGCCGACTAGTCCCCTAGTCGCTAGTCGGCAGCCATCTGACCTAGGAGCGATTAGCGACTTTTAGAACACTGCTTCTTATGTAAAGACCATCTTAGAGAAGCTCTAAAACTCATATTTTAAAAAGTACACTTCTTGCCTTAGGTCTCATCAAAAGGTCGGGCCGCCCCTGTACAGAAGCATATAAGTGCTTAGGAATTCCGTTGAAATAGTTTACGACCAACAGATCTTGAGTCCAAGTTTTTAACTTTATTGTATCCTCAAAAAGCCTCCTCATTTGGGTGAATCCTCCTGCATAAGGATGTCGAACTATTTTAGTTATCTGATGGGAGACCGAAGGAATATTTGCTATTTTATTGAAATTGGAATGAAGTGGCCTAGTTTTGTTTTTTGTCAGTCGAAGAAGCACTTTGATAGCAGATTTGATTGTCTAAATTAAGTCATTAGTGTTTGTCCTATGATACAACAAAGATTGCATTTTTATTTTTTTTCTCACTTTGTTCAATTAGAAATTGTGGTTTTACTTACGGAATTCTTTATTTCCCTTTGATATGGAGAGGATTAGAAAATGAGATCGGTTGCATTCACAGTAGATTGTTTTGAATACTTTTGTTGAGACTCTGAAATTTCACTCAAATCAATTGGAACCAACTTACTTGTTTGGGAAAAAATATATCTTTTCTGCTCATAGGAGTGGGGTGGGGATGGGAAGGGCTGCCAGAGTTTAATTCCAGGTCGCTCGGTTGGCTGGCTGGCCCTAAACAACAATGCTTTTCCATTTCACTAGGCCAAGTGCTATGGAAATGTCAAATCTAGCCCCTTCATTATTTGGGTATTCATTTATAGTTGTCATCCTTGTCCTCCTCAAAGGTTCCTTATGATAGGAGAACTCATGTTCGCAGCCCTACTTATGTTTGATGGTTTCAGATTTGTCAGCCCCCCTTGAGTTCCACCTACTCAATTTGCTCTTATAACATGTTGAATGAGTTTTACCACCAACTTATCTAAAAGCTTCAAGTTGTTAACATAAAATGGAAACTTTATATGATTTCCCTTCTCAACTTGGTCAATAAAGTAAACCGCAGTGTTACTCCATTACCAATTATTGTTTATACAAACCCTTATGTAGAACTTGCTCTTGAAAACAGACTTCAGCGGGAGGTTGCCTGAGAGATTATATACCTGGCTAAGCCCCTATTCAACCACTGTGGCTAGTAGGATCGTAACACAGTAGTTGTTGGGAGTGACCTATGATACACGGATCCACGTTTTTAGGCGAAGTACTTGTGTCGACACAATATGACACGGTTGTGGGTGCGGGGATAAGTACACCAGCCAATGTTTTGCATCAACTAAATCAGTAAAATTTAAGCACACCACCCAGTGCTTGTATTTAACAACATAAGTACAAATCTAAGCACACTAGCAAAAAAAAAATACTCTCAGTTTTAACCCTAATTTCATATTTCTTATGCTAAAATTCGAATCTTCATTAAGGGAGAGTTAGAGAGACTAGAAGTAATAAACAAAGGGAAGATCATACCAATTGTAGCTTGTGAGAAATATAAGGTGAGGTGACTGTAAAAATTGATGAACCCTAGCTCAATCCCTTGATATAACTTGCAATCAATGCATCTAATATTTTGGTTGTTTACCCAAATCAACTTGGTAATTTCTAACCTAATCAATAGACATTAAGACATAAATCCTTAACTAGACCTAACTTTCTAGGATACAACGGAAGAAACAAGTTGAAGAAAGAGCCCTTTACAAGCTCTGGTGTCCGGTGTTCGACAAGCTCTGGCGAAGGCTACAGCGTCACAGGCTTGAAGCACGGTGGTCGACAGGTTGAATTGTAGCATTGCTCTTATCATGTATGAAGCTTCACATTGGAGAAGGCCAAAGACAGTGCGTAATGCGTAGGTTCCCAGCCTCCCAGGTAAAGGAAAAACCCCTTTACCTTTCTTCAGATTCTATAAAAAAAACTGATTATATTATAAATAAAAAATTAATTTCCCAAAATTCCAGTACATCCGCCGCTGCCTAAATATATATCCGCAACCAATACTCGCACAAGTATCCCTGTAACATAGGTTCAGACATGGACTAAGTTGGTTGTGGATATTTCTAAAGATTTTTTGTTACTGCAAATTACACCCTTGGCATGAGGTACTTTTTTTGGGATATCGGACTTTGTGGTATTTGACCCAAGTCTATCAAAGCTAGCTTTAGTTACAAAGTAATATTACCTAGTGTCTCTTACCTTTCTCATGCAAAATTTTCCCTTTGCAGATATTGATAGTCATGTGTAAATAGATACTTAGGTTCTAGTTTGTGTGGTCAAAATCTTAGGATACACAGTGCATGTCGCACGATATCCTGAGGGTAAAAAATTGTGAACTGCATGTGCATCGCATGGGGTCAAAAGTGCAGGCACAGTAGACAAATCTTATAGTTGTTATTTTATTGCCACATGCTTTTTTTGCATTAACTCTGGCCTACCCAATTAACCTCGAGCGACTTCTTCCCAGCACTTGGTGATCACCCTTGAAGAATTCCATCACCACTGACCACCCTTGCACCAACCAAAGTGCCAAACAGTTCCTCGCATGACCACCACTTGGGACTACCTTCTTGTTCATTTCATGCCGCAATTTTGGCACATGAAATCCGGTGAAGACATTTGATTGTATTGACGTGGATGGATTATCCAAACCGGTGCACGATTGAATACAGAATAACCACAGGTGACCCAATTAATCTGCCCCGATGATTACTGTATTAAGCTGAAAGAACATGTAACCTTCCTTTACCATATTTACCCAAAAAAAAAAACCTTCCTTTACCCTATCAGTTTTGGAGCGTAAGTGACAACCCGCCCAAGATCTGTCCTGATTCCTTTCATCCTGCCCCACTAAGACATAAGCCTAAACCCGTCCTTGTTTATCCTCGGTAACTTGACCCAGCCTCCGTTAAAACAAAGCTTTATCCAGTTGCACCTTTTATTGAAACTGCCCAGAAACTTCTTATTTTTAGCCCAGCCCAGCCCCACCCTTGATGTTTTAGTTTATTTATTGTTGATAATTCTCCATGCACATAGAGGTAGGAAATTCGTATAATGCTTGCAAGTGTATTCACTCTTGTAAACGTTGGGAAGGGTAGCTTGGGATAGACGTAACACACCTATCAATTGGTACTAACCAGGTGTATGCTCTATTCTCTTTTACTTCTCTTAACATAGATTTGCGCTAAATATGGGATAAGTATCCCGAAATGATACCCAAAAGGAGAAACGACAGACGATACACATCCTAATTTGACAATGTTGGTTCCACTAAGCTAGATATTTGGATCTGACAATGTTGGTTCCACTAAGCTAGATATTTGGATCCTTCTTTCTTAAAGATATATCGCATGTCTCACTCAGTTGCTTAGGATTCATGCCTTTTGATGAATTCGTGTTTCAATGATCATGGATATTTTATGCCACCATTTTCTTTTGGTACTATTTTGTGCTACCCCACTTTAATTGCTGGATAATTCCATCTAATTACCTTGTTTATGCTAATTAATTTTGTTTTATTTCGTTTCTTTTTCTTCATGACTCGTCATCAGATGCCTTCTTGTTGCTTCTTTTTGTTGATTGAGTTGTGTTTTACTTCCCTTCGTTTGGTTTCTTAAGGTACTCGATGACAAAAGCCTTCTGCATTGCTTTTGCTGTGACATTCTTCCGCGTATTTGATGTGCCTGTGTTTTGGCCTATACTAGTTTTCTACTGGGTGCTGCTATTCACACTTACCATGAAGAAACAGATAATGCATATGGTTAAGCACAGATATGTTCCATTCTCCTTTGGGAAACGGGTATTTCCTATTTCTGCTTTCAAACTCATCTTTGGTATAATGTGATGGTGATTTATGTGTCTTGTTCTCAATTTCAAAAACTTCCTTTTCAGAGGTATGATGTGAAGGCAGCAGCTTCTACTGAAAGCGCAAGCCTTCTTCCTAGAGATTAAAAACTTCAGGTAGTTTGAATATTTGCTGTTATTCAAAAACTCATTTAACGGTTGATTAACAGGATTTTATTTATTTGTCAACAGAAATAGGTTCGACATCCCTCTCTGAATGTTCTCTAGGCAAGCTATTGAGTGTTCTATTACGACGGAGTATTTAGCTTTTTGGAAGGGAGTAAGACAAGAGATCTACCTTATGTCCCTTACGCTGGATATTAAACAATCCTCCTATCGAAGGACCACTCTCTCATCACTGATATGTTCTTCTGACTTTTAATTTCTAGCGTATTTGTATTGAGGGATGCTCGAGGTGGTAGGGTTTTCAATTCCTTTGCATCTTACATTTATTTCTGTACACACTCACTTGCCCTCTTTATATCTCTAACCATATGTTTCAAAGTTATGAATAAGCAACTTCGATTGGTTGTATTTGGAATTGGGATGAACAAGCACGTATGCTTTCGTTCGTAATCGTTGTTAGTTTTACAGTGAAGCAATCCAGTTTCCATGTGAGTCGTTAGCGGCAGTTGTTTTTGAGGAAGATGGTTTAACTGTGATTAACCAGTAGTTACTGGTATTGTTACATGTTTTTGCAGGTACCACTCTTGTGATGAAGTGCCTTGCTAACAGCGTTGTAGCAACATCAAAGGCAGAATAGCCTTTCCTACAACTATTTTAACCGATGCGAACGATACGCAGGACTATATTGCCGACTATAATTAGATGGGTAAGCAAGTTGGGCTTGATTTGATTTGGTTTCAGAATCAATTGGAAATCTGAAAATGGATTCGAAACCTGAAATCTTGTTGAAAGATTGGTAGGGAACGGCAGAAGCATAAAACAGATATGTCGAAGTCCAGAGTCAGGCAAGTGGTGACTAGCTTGTGTAGAGCTCTTAGATGTCACACATTGCATTCCATGATCGAGTCTCATTCTCTCGTCCCCATGTAATATATTAGGAATGAGGAATGAAAAAAAAAGAAAAAAGTACAGAGTCAGAATCTTATGGTATGGTCTCTCATACAATTCTTTGAAAAAAAAGAATTGAATATCAGTCTATAACAAAGGGGTCCCCAGTCAAATTTTTTAATTGGTGACCACACGTTAAGAATGCAAAAACTGATCTATTACCATAAGTAATTCTTTCAACACGAAAACAATGTATGACTTGTTTATGGACATGATCAAATCTTCAGAAAATTCTGTCCGAATACCCAAGTCAAAGGTTAAAAATAAACAAAAATAAAAAGAAGGAACATATATATCTAATCATGTCTGAATTCTTGCATGATCACCTGCTTAATGTATAATTCAAATCAAATTTAACGAACTCGTGGTGACTGCGGCGGCGATGGGTTCGCAGCAGCATGCGTGATGTCCACTCGCACAAACCCTAGGCCCCGTCAATGGGGCCTGTAATAGCCATAGATCCCATAGAAACTCTGAGCAAACGTAAGCAGCAACAAAACCAAAGCAGCAACGAAAGAAATAATCGACCACGGATTGTTAAAATAGTTGTGCTTCAAGCTAGCTCGCCAAGTGTTCCACCGGTGGTCGTAATACTGGTTCACCTCTTCCGACAACCGGGAAAGGTAACTATCATTGATATCGAAAACCACTTCTTCACAAAGCCGGTTGAATAGGTCCGCCACCTCGGCGTCGCTCCCGAGCCAATGCTCGATTATCCCGTGGTAATGGAGGTACGCTACGTCTGCAGGCGAGTTGATCAAGTTGTCCATGAAGATCACGTACGAGGTTATGTCGTTGCTGCAATCGAGGTGGCACTGCTCGAACGCGATTAGGTTGAGGAAAAGCGATTTTGTTCCGTCGTGGATTAGGAGCCTCGGGATTTTGAGAATCCCGTTTTTGAATTTCACGTCCCAGAATCGATCGGTCTTTCGTTTCTTGAACTTGATTCCGGAGTCGCTCAATTCGGTGACGCAGTGGATCAGTTGTTGCCTACGCTTGTCGGCCACCCGACGAGCGTGAGACCATCGCTTGATCCAAATACGGGGTTCAGGCTTCGGACCAGCCTGTAAGAGACTCCGTCGGAAAACTTCGAGGCAGTGGAGGCTGCCTTGGTCGGAAAACGGGTCGAAAGTGGCCACGTGCCCGAGTGATGACTCTAAACGGTCCAGGTCAGTTTTGCTTAACGGCTCGTCGGTTGGCATTAACGGGTCAAAGAACCGAATCGCCAGCTTTGCCACCATCCCTCTTTGGTCGGGCTGGCCGCACTGGAGGCCGAACAACCAGTCAAGCACGAAAAGAGGAAGTTGGTTCTCGAGCATTATCATGTCGCGTTGAATCGAGTGCATTGATCCACGCATTGCGAAAACGGGATCGTTTCGTGAATAACCAAGTTGCTTGAATCCTTCAGCGACGCCTCGGAAAAGCTCTAGAATGAAGCAACCATCGAGGACCATCATTTCTACGAACTCGTTGCTACTCAGACCGATTTGCCCTTCGTAACAAGCGGCCGCCTTTTCTTCTATCTCTTTTATTGAGTCGAGGTACAATTTTATGTCCTGACGGGTGCGCTTGAGGATGTGATGAAGCGCGCGCCACTTGTGGCGTTCCATGTCACGGAGGCGTTTCCTTCCGTGGTGATACGGCCCCAGGGAGACAGTCTGGGGAATGTAAGCCTTGTCATCGCCTTCTCGCAAACACTTGGGGACTCTGTAAATGCTCAGTTTTCCCCAGGCGCCCGCTACGTCTTCTTGGCGGGCTTGCTCGAGTTTTTCCCTTATGGTAATCACCCAATCGGGTTCTGGTGACTTGCCCTCGGCCTCTTCAAAATTGTTGATGTTTTTGTCCCCGTTGATCACGATTCGCAAGGAATCCGACGGTTGCTGCTGCTGTTTCAGGAGATGATCTTCTGGTTGTTCCGAGGGGTATTCGATCGATCGGGTGGCGGTAGGGCTTTGTGAGTTTTGGATTCCGGCTTCTACAGTTTCTTTGAGTTTGAGTGTAATGAGGTACCAACTCAGGAGCTCTTTGTTGAACACAGCAACCATTTTTCTTGGGGTAATGAGAGATTGATCTTTTGGCTTTTTGGAATATTTTTTTGCCTTAGGATGATCCCTCAAAAGCATAGAAAAGGACTATTAATTCTCTTATTGTTCTCATTCCTAGAAAGATAGCAACCCTCGGGGTTGCTTGGAGCAAGACTTGAGACTTAGGGTTTTGTTCATTCCTACAATCTTTAGTTCGAAACCTTTGAGGAACAACCAACTCCATTGGGGCGGAATGGGGCTTCCCGCAAGTGAAGCGGTGGAATTGAACCCAAGTTTAGTCGAGATTTGCGTAAGCTATCTCAGACATGCAAGTGAGCGGTAGAATTAAACCCAAGTTTAGTCGAGATTTGCGTAAGCTGTCTTATACACTTGAGTTATAATAATAAAATAAAAAATTCTAAAGGGAAAGCTCTTACTTTGGGAAAAAGAAACATGTTGGAATAATAATACTGGCAGTCTGGCCTGATGTTGATATTGAACTAATCCGATCAGGCAGCCCACATGAACCCTCTTTGTGGAATTGGGGACGTTTTTTAGATGACTTTTCGCCTTTTAAGGTTGTGTGTTGTTACAAGTATCATCTTGGTTGAGTAATTTCTTTTTCACCAAACAAAAGAAAGGCAGTCAGCTTTATGATTATTAATAGTCCCATGCCATAAATTCTTGATGGATAAATGGACAATGATAGCTCATTTAGCAATACTTTTCTTTTTTTATAACCGGATGTCTAGGCCAGCTTGCATGCACATCGACTAATTCCAGGATCTTAGAGGTAACAATCGGACATAACCTCCAGCGGATCCAAGAGTACCTTTTTCCTCTACTAAAACAAATAAGGCTACTCTACCCAAGAGTAATGTCATTACTCATTAGCACTACATAGCCTGTCTGTAGGGGATTCCATCGCACTAATATCAGAGCTAAAGCTAAGGTCTCAAAATGTGCTATGGGCACGGAAAAGTATCTTTAGCTCAACTCGGTGGCTATGAAGACTTGAACCCAAGCATTAAGCGAGAACTCCGATACTTCAAGAGTAAACCAACCACTTGATATTTGAGTAGAATAGCTGATAAGTGGGAGTAAGCTTTTCAGTTGAGTTTAAAGACTCTTTTTTCTTGACAACTTCCCTTTTTAGAGACTATACAATGTTGCTTGCTAAAGCAATCGGGTTCCGGTGACTTGGCCTCGGCCTCTTCAAAATTGTTGCTGTTTTTGTCCCCGTTGATCACGATTCGCAAGGTATCCGACGGTTGCTGCTGCTGTTTCAGGAGATGATCTTCTGGTTGTTCTGAGGGGTGTTTGATTGATCGGGTGGCCGTAGGGCTTTGTGAGTTTTGGATTCCGGCTTCTACAGTTTCTTTGAGTTTGAGGGTAATGAGGTACCAACTCAGGAGCTCTTTGTTGAACACAGCAACCATTTTTCTTGGGGTAATGAGAGATTGATCTTTTGGCTTTTTGAATATTTTTTTGCCCTAGGATGATCCCTCAAAAGCATAGAAAAGGATTCTCTTGTATTCATTCGTGTAACTGCTGTACGCAAGAGGGTATAAGTGGTAGCTATTGTAGTAGGGAGATTCATTCATGATTTCTGTTAAATTGTAAACCAAGAACGAGCGTTCTTTGGAGGTGGACGAGAGCTCCATCAACTATCAATACAATTCATTCATTTCTCCATTTTTCACACTTCCATTCCATTTCTGAATTCGTCATTTCCATTAGAATTCTGCATTTTATCAAAGTTCTTATCAATTGGCTATGGTTGCTGGTTAGGGTGGTTGTGTCTTGGTGCTCAAGAAAAGGTTGCCTGCGGCTTCTGGTGGTTGGAATGAGTGGCTTGGTTTTTCAGGCGAGTCGTCGTCGTCCTTTTTTTTTTTTGGTTTTCTTTTAATTATCTCCGCCTATGGAGCCAACATGGAATTTCCCCTTCCCTTCGTGGGTATTATTCTCATGTACTCCTTACTAATCCACACTGACACCTTAAAAGTTGAGGTCTACTTACCGAACCAAGAGCTCCAGATGGGGTTTGTAGCCTTGTGGCATCATTGTGTTTCCAAAACAAAAAAATGAGAAGCTTCCCTTGGCCCCAATGGCTAAAAAATTAATGAGAAGCTTCCCCTGGTTCTGTAGGGTATTGTATTGATAGAAGTGGTGGTTAGAGTATCTATTACTCCTATTATGTAAGAATGAGTGGATGTGGGACAGGTACGAGCTGGAAATATAACGAATAATATTATATGGTCCACATGATAATTTATTAGTTGTATACGAGTTCAAGTAGTTTCTTGCACTCAATTCTCTCGTTCCACTTTTTCTCCACTCTATTGGAGGAAGAAATGGGAGCGTATGAAAGGGATAATTTTCCACTCAATTGAAGAATATATTATCACATATGCCTTGTGATTTGTCTGAATTCTGATAGATCATTTTCTAAATATGTAGAGCTTGTGTTAGTTTATATTCCTACGCCAAGTTCGTTACTTCCAATTAATTTTGGTTGTTCCATTGGCTGCTTACAAATACCAAAAACTACAACAAAGCATGGCACTGAAATAATTCTTTATTACAAGTTTAATTTCTGAGGACTTAACATCACAGACGCAGAAGCTTGATATATACAGAGAAAAAGAAAAAGAAAAAAAAAAAAAAGGGATAAAAAAACTAGGTATGAAACTTTTGAAATGTAAGTGCAAGTAAACTATAGCAACATATTTCTTTCATGAACTACAATATCAAACACCCAATGAACAAAATGAAAAGAATTGGAAGGGAAAAAGTGGAGCTCGGCGTAACGGAAACCACAATGCACATATCAACTCACCATATCGTAACAGATACCTTTCTGAGTTGAGTTCACAGTAAGAAGATTGACTTCATCCTCAAAGTTGTTGAAGTTGAAGGGTAAAGGCCATATTTCGCACAACTGTATAGTTCTCAAACATTCTTGACTGACAAGGTTTTTTTACTTTTCTCCAGAATTCCTTTCTGAGACCTGTGTATCCACCACTCTTGTTTCACGCTTTCTCTTACTTCTGGAGCTGCGTTTTGATCTACGCGGTCGAGTTTTCACAACCTGCTGCTTCTCCCTGTTTTCCTCAATGTTAATTGTTGTCTCGTTAGATGGAAGTTCAGGAGGAGCATCTGGCCACGGTGTGCGTTTTGATGGGACCGTGACCTCCAATGGTGTATCAATGATCCATCTGCATGAAATAGAAATTAATTTTAACAACAGACAGAGACTCTAGACAACAAAAAGCATTTTGAAGACAATCCGTAGTATCAAGGCAAGAAAGTGGGAAATTGTCATGGAACAGCACAAGATTTAACACATTTGTGGTTGTTGTGTGGCTGGTGAATCATGGTGAAGTAAAAAAAGCAGCAATCTACAAAAATGGTTTGGCGAGAGAAGCTGAGAATTTGTCAGCTGAACAAGACTTGAATCTCGAAAAAATAATTTTTAGCTACTACAAAGTCGAGCATTTTTATCAGCCATGCGTGATATATTACATTCCTTGGATAGGAAAAGGTTGACTTATTCAACTGCTTGCAGCCGGACATCCAAAACGTTTGGACTTTTTCCCAGCCTGATATTGAGATTTAGTATGTTGCTGCCCAGTGGTACCATCAATATACCCAATTACATCACAGAACCTCTTAGGATTCAAACATATGTCAAACCTTCGTGCTTATGAGGGGCTAAAATCATTGATTCAGAGGGCCGCCATAACCTTTCTTACCCTACGCTCTGGGCACGGTTCAACATATATAATATTGCTAATCTATGAAGGCAGTGACCTCCAAGGGATATTAATACAATGATTATAAGATGAAGAAAATGACATTTTTGCAGCATAGCAAGATATTTTGCCTCACAGAAATGGAACTCATTCTCTGAGTTCTATTTCTGTTAATTTGGATGGACATTGTTACTGCTCACTTTAGTCCATACATTGCCTATTTCACACAGCAGGGCGGTAATTCATACATAGCCCAGACCACAAGGCAGCAAAGTGAAAATTTAACAATCCGTTAAGTATGAATGAATACCTATTCCTTCAGATAAGTCAGTGAAGGATGAAAGCATTTTACAGATCCTCTATATCCATCTCAGAGCCAGGAAATTTGGTCATTGCAGTTGCCCTGATCTTTTTGCAAAGAAAGGAAACTGCTGCCTACAATTGCTGTTACAGCACAAACAATGCACGACCCGTTGGTGCGACTTTTTTCGAGTGTCCCGCTGGTCCCATACCAAAGTCCAAATATTATTTTCATCTCCTTCCAGGCCCAAATCACTAATTCCACAGATTGCAAGCACTATACGCAAGGTATTTTAATACTGTGGACAAGCACGGATTGTTTCTTAACGTTTGAAAACAACCAGATTGATGAAATGCTAGACTGTTGAGTGTTAAATATTGGTGGAAACCAGGATTATTTACCACTGATTGGAACTTGTTGAGCTTCATGTAACTATCTAAGCTCTTCCAACGGGTGATAGTGAGGATCCTCCAGTTCTCCAACCACCCTTGGACAAGCATTCACTGCTTATATACGAAAAACAGGTGTAATTCCCGACTCTAAACTGACTTGTTATTAGCTAATGTTTTGGGACAGACACATTTAGGCAAGAAACTCTTAAGTGTGGGTACATTATACAGATAAACTCATCCATCGTGTCCATTTTTGGGGTTTGAAGGGCATACTGTAATAGTGTAATGTAAGCGGGATT
Source organism: Vaccinium macrocarpon (assembly GCA_022606695.1). Taxonomy (NCBI): domain Eukaryota; kingdom Viridiplantae; phylum Streptophyta; class Magnoliopsida; order Ericales; family Ericaceae; genus Vaccinium; species Vaccinium macrocarpon. The sequence continues at coordinate 12,707,592 of CM040172.1, forward strand.
AGCATTCGACATTACCAAAAGAATTACCAGATGGAAAAGGATAAAGCAAGCACAACCCAATTTACGATCATATGCACCTGTGCTATTAGAAAAAAACCTATCCCCTAGTGATTAAGGTTCCGGAAAGCACGTTGTGGTTGTGGAACATGATAAAACTTTTTTCCTAAGTAATGAATTTACTAATCCAAATCCAACCCACAAGGTCGATAGAAGTGACCATAAAACTCCTACAAATGTGTTCCACATGAATAATGCTACAATTTCCTATAATATTTTACAGTTTTACCCCTCTTGGAATATGAATGCTACAGTACATTATATCTCGAAGTATGGGGGAGGCAAGAGTCGGTTTGTTATGGGTTTTGCAATTAAACATGCCTAAACCCAAAGAGTTTACTTGCACCCAAATCCATGTGAAGCAAAGTGCCCACCAAAGTAATATTAAGCATATAAGCATGAGGGCACCCTCACTTCAATAGCTAGATTTTGGGGTTGAGTGTTGTTGCCCAAGACCGTTTAACATGCTATCAGAGCTGGGTAACAGAGATGGATAGGGTGCATGTCTCTAGCTAGCATGCAGCAGGTGATGCCGAGTGAGGTAGGATGTGAAGCAAAGTCTCACATCACCTGCGTACCAAAGTAATATAAAGTATATAATTGTGAGGGCAGTCTGACTTCAATAGCTAGCGTTTAGGGTTGAGTGGCCGTGTAACAATCTGAACCCACACCCAATATGTAAGGTTTCTAGTGTACCATAGCCAAATCATAAAGAGTTTGTTTTTACCTAACGGCACCGTATTTGGGACGTTATTGATTCCATTAAGAGTTGATTACACTATCGTATAATATACAAAGGTGGACCTAGGCAGTGCTCAAAAAGATGCCCTGGGCACTAGGCAAGGCCCTGCCACCTTGACTAGTGGTCTAGGAGCGACATTAAGTGGCTCGGTGGCTAAGTGGGATTAATAGGGGGTTAAGATATAATTTTGCAATATTAGGCCTAGTTTCTCAAAAGATTTTATCAAAATCTGATAAAATCACCCCTTGATTTTATCAAATCTTATCAAACGGGAAACTCAGCCTTTAAGGGGGTTAACTGTTTGTGCCTTAGTGGTAATATACTACAAGGGTTTTAGTGTAGTTTTAATAGAATATATACCTGTACACTATACAGTACCCCTTAGAGCTGTGCATTGTTGCTTTTTAACTATGGCAGGTACAGTAACATATTGCAACAGAAAATAATGATTTACATATAAGGAAAATTTAAAGAATAAACTAAAAATGAAAAATTCGACTAATCTCTAGGCGCTTCCCCACCACCTGACTAGCACCTAGCAACATCTAAAACAATGGAACTAGAATAAATCCTGTTTGTATCATCGAGTTAAAATTAGGCCATAATTAGGAGCGCACTTTTTTTGCGCCTCTCGCCTTTTTGCGCCTTTTTGCGCCTTTGCGTCGCCTTTTTCAAGTCGCCTCGCCTGGGTGTACCCCAGGCGCAAAGGGTGCGCCTCTTGCCTAGGCGCGCGCCTTTGACAACTATGCTATGAGTGCTTTCCATTTATAAATCTTGGTAAATCTGTCCTATTTTATATTTTTAGTCTTTTTACCTTGATATTCATATTAAGGTGAATAAATCTATAACATTTATCAGTGGATTTTAAACTTCGATCTTTTATTGAAACAAATTGACTATCCAATTCGCTTTTATTTTTTGATAGTGAGGTTTTCAAGATAGAAGAAAGGAGATAAAGGAAGGGATTCAAATTACATTAACGTTAGTGGACTAGATATTTTTGGAATAATTTGACTTATTAAACCTAATAGTTATTAGGGGTATTCTAAGAATTTTGTGAACATTAAAACTTCAAAGAAAGTTATCGGTGGTGGATGTAAAATTTGTTTAGAAGATTTATCCTATCTAAGGAGCTAGGCCTAGCTCCGAATACCCATTCCCAATAATTCATGTAGTGGCAAAAAATTTAACACACACACAAAAAAAAAAAAGGCACAAGGTGTTGCCATTTGACATAATTAAGCAAAAGGTAGATTTCACTTCGCATAATGTTTATGACAATGAAATAATCTCCCTCGAGGTATCTAACATTAAAAAAAATGACTAAACACCCTTTTGTTAACATTGTTAAGAATCCCCCTCCGGTTCCCTTCTCCTAGATGGCGTTAGCTTTAGCAAATAGCTGACCAACTTACCCTTATGACACGAAGCAAAGAATAATTGTACATGGCCCTTATTTTTTCTACCTCTATTTTGGAGGACTAAATTTACAGCAAAACAAACCAATCCATGTAACCAAAGTTACCAAACATGCCAATGTATTAATTAGAATACACAACCAAATGCAAGCATATATATATGTATACCTATACATATTTCACACAACTCCATCGAGGCCAAATAAAATAGCTATCCAACTTCCACTAAATAAAATAGCTATCCAACTTCCACTTTTCTATTTAACTCACCACTTTTTTAATGTACACTCCAATAAAGTATTTTGTTTGAACTACTCCTTTTTGACTTATATTTTATTAGAGCATCAATACTAAACTAAGCAAATGTTTTTTTTTTTTTTGATAAGTAAATAATTATATATAAAAGAGCATAAAGGGATGCTACCCAATTACAAAAGGAAGGCCACCGACAAAAAGGCCCTATACACCATCATGAGAAAAAACTAAGCAAATGTTGAGATAAATTGAAAAGAGACTCTTTTTTTTTATTTTTCAAATAATCACCATTATATACTCCCACTCCTATAACAAACCAAGCATTGTGTGCTAATAGAGATATCAGTCTTTAATTCTTGATCAGTACTATTCTAACGTGAAGAAAAATATTTCCTCATGTAACTCGGTATCTGTCCCTACAGAACCGTAGATGCGTCTATATTCCATAATACTGTATGTTAACCTATATAGTAGTGCTTTCAATATTTGTATTAACTTGCGGTGCCAAACTTGGCATCCCCTTCAATAAGATAGCAATTACTAAAGCAAGTAGACTAGTAGTGTGCAGAAAATAAAGAAAAAAAAGGTTGTTTGGTTTCTGGGTTTAGTTGGTATATGAGCAAGGTAATCTTGGCATAAAATAAAGAAAGAATACTGACGCCATAATTATTCTGTTAATGATTCAATGACAGCTTGACAAAACAAAGACTGTTGACAATAAATTGCAAAACAAGGGAGGGCAGTGGCATTTAAGCAACCTGAGGGGAGGTCAATGTATTTGTGAAACCTCAAGGGAGGTCAGTGAAATTGAACCTAAAGCAAAATAAGAAGTTTAATTCCCATAATGCGTTTCAACCCAAAACAACCACAAACATTCAAAATACATTAAAATATGTATTTAAAAAAGGGTTTTGTTAAAATGTGCCCCACAGGCACATGATAAGGTTCATTAAATGAGTATAATTAAACCTTTGTGTGCATGGGAAATCTAAGTTATAAACAATAGGCACAAACTCTTTTACTACTTTTTGCATGGGAAATCGAAATATATCAATTATTATTACTACTTTCTAAAAAAGTAGATTTAATTAGACTCATTTAATGAACCTTATCATGTGCCTGGGGGGCACATTTTAACAAAACCCTTTAAAAAATGTACCATAACCTGAAACATCGTCCCTAAGACCCTAAGACAACTTCACCACCGTCTTTGGTGTATACTATTGAAGCAAGAAATACGAAAAATACAAAACTGTATACATGTATATGTATTAATATGTTTTATGATTGGAATTAAGAAGCCCTAGAATATTACTCCAATTGGTTTTGGGTTTGGGTTGGGCTCAAATTTTGTGCAGGTAGTTTCTTATGCAAATCAAATTGAAACTAAAAGTGGCAAAATGTTTTATGGTTTTGGGTTGGAATTAAGAAGCCCTAGAATATTACTCCAATTGGTTTTGGGTTTGGGTTGGGCTCAAATTTTGTGCAGGTAGTTTCTTATGCAAATCAAATTGAAACTAAAAGTGGCAAAATGTTTTATGGTTTTGGGTTGGGTTTGGGTATTTCAATTTCAAAACTGCAACTGCCCCAAAGATAGGGAAAGTTCAAAGAAAGTGTACCAGTAGGAGCAGATTGGGTCTGGTACCTGTTTGCTTCAGGTGAAAAAGGATCCCTAAAGTCTACCGATTTCGTATCACAATTTACAGCACTGGTACCGGAAGGATCTGCATTCCAACAAACTTAGCATATACATACACAATAAAAGTAATGCATACCAACCAAACAACAAAATACGGCCTTCAACCAAATGAACCCACTCCACCAAAAAATGAGGTATGCCCCTCAGAAATATATAAACACAGTTTCTATGTTCCAAATCGACTTGTGAATCAAATATTGGTAAGGAATAGAAAGAACAATAGTGGCAAAAGTTAACAGCAGGTTTGTCAAAGCTTCTGGTAAACTTTGTCAACCAAAAGCTTATTTGAGACCGAACAACACATTGTTTTGACTCTCCATGCATTGCATACTTCTAAAAACTGACCAATACACAACACCTTTACTACTACCATAAAAAGAAGATTATCAACAATATGCCAAATGCAAATGAGCTATATAACAAAGCTAAATATATCACTAATTCACGATCAACAGATACATTAACAGGATCAACAAAGCAACTATATTTATAAAGCAAGAGGGATAGTAAAACACTAACCTGGCAGGAAATTGGCTATCTGCACGAGCTTCAACACGAAGCCACCAAAGCAAAATCTTGCGCCCACAGCTCCCCAAAGGCTCCACCACTGAAGGGTCAATCAGCAAAGATAATGGAGTCTCGATATCTTCTCCGTCCCCACCAACTGTATCTAGATCCTTGACCCACTCTGGCTTACCATCTTGATTTTCCTTCCAGAGCAACCTTGAATTCAACACAAACCCAGCCCACTCCAGCTTCCTGGGCAACACAGTTGCCATGTCACCAATATACTTCGCGCTCTTCCCTTCATACGGCAACGAATTAAAGGTGTGCCATCCAACCAACTGGTCGGATGCATTACAAGCTGGACCTTGAACCGGCATAGGCGAGTTCTCTATGTCATCTTTCTGAGCCACTGATGATTCTTCTTCATCAGGATTACTTGAATGTGCAAGAATGCCAACGGAAACAGCGCCAACCCACTTCACCCTTTGAATCTCGTCAAAGAGCTCCATGCTATGCATATTGCTATCGTCCGCAAACATTACGATTCCGTCTAGTTTCAATTGTCTCACAACTCTGTTCCATCACAATCCTACTGCATTAATTTCATTCCAAAAACTAATCCTAAAATTTTAGGGAATAAACTTACGCTCCATTTAGATAGACAAAAGGATTTCAAATGAAGATATTCAATTTTGACACACACATAAAAGGCTGTAGCTATAGGTGGCATGAAGCTAGGCTAGAAGAAGCATTGCATTACTAGAAGATCTATTTTTACCAGAATTTCTGTAAGAACTCTAATTTTAGCATGATAGCTTCTTCAAATCCATCATGATAGAGCTCTGAAACACAATGTCAAAGTTTCTGCTTAGACTAAGAAATCTAGAATTGAGCTATTGGGATCTAACAAAAAAAATGCAAAATCCCTTCATTTGAAAATTCATCCAAACAGAGTCTAAAAAGGAACTGCCCACACTATGGAGAATAATAAGTTCAAATTAATTCACCTTAGAGCTCGAAAACGCATCCGAGCTTCCAACCGATGCCGATCCTCCCACGAAACCGGCATCTCTTCCTCGAATGCAACATGAACAACCCTAAGTCCCGAACTAGCCAGCAAAGAAGCAGTCTCGTTGGTGCTCCCACCAGCTTCCACCACAATCCATACCAGATCGTAAGGCACATTCATCAGCGAATGCATCACTCCAGTCAGATGCAAAGTCTGGAAAGTCCGTACATACGTAGGAGTCACAGCGATAACAGTCCGAGGGCTTTTAACCCCGTATTGAATCCTCTGCTCTCTCTGAACCCTATCGATTATATGGTGAGCCTTCATGACCTCGACCGGATCCGGGTGGGGCCATGGCCGGATTAGAATCCCGTGTCGCCCGACCACCACTCTGCTGCTTGAAACGAGGGTTTTGTTGGGCGGTGATTGGACGGGTAGCGCGTCGGGGACTTTGATGGGTAGAAACGGCGTCGGGGAGTAGAGTTTAGTGGTTCTGGTGGTGGTGGTGGTAGAGGGGGAGAAGAGGAGGAAGAAGATGATGTGGGAGAAACGGAAGCCGAGGAGGAGGCTGATGAGGCAGCAGAGGCCATGGATGAGTAGCCAGAAGATTGAAGCGGGAGATTTGAGCCCTCCTCCGTCGATGGATGAATCTAACGGCGATGAGCCTCTGAAGCTGTTGAGTCGGCGGTTGAGGTAGCTCTGGTGTAAAGCCGACAACTTCATTTCCTCTCTCTCTCTCTCTCTCTGGACAGCTGTGGATGTAGGAAATTTTACGGGTTCGATTAGGTCAAAAAGTTGGTGGTGGGAGGTGGCGGAGCTGGTGGTGGTGGGGGTGGGTCTAGTGTTTTTTAGTACACATAGGGGGTGGTTGTTTAATCATAGAGAGATTTTCTTTCGGTTTAAGATTGAGTCGCTGGCTTTTGTATTGACTTTCTTGTAATTCGGACATGGAGTAATTTGCGCCTCTTCTGTGTGCTTGATTTTGCAGCTCTGTAGAAAATCTAGGGGGTCGTGGTCTGTAAAAAGTATTCTGGTGTGGTGATTTGAAAAAAACACACTCCATTATTATCTCTTACCATTGTAAATCATCATTACTTATTATAGGATTTCATGCAATATCCGACCATGTGCGTCCTATAAATTAGGTTCTTATTTGTGTAGGTGTTTTTCTTATTTTTAATGAAATTATGATACTAAGAAATTATATTTCAACTTCTTTTGCTTTTCTATTGAAATAAGAGCCTCCCCAACAACCTCGGCAGGCAAACCACCCAACACCGACTCTCAATAGCCTTGCACCGTTCCTAAGGCAAATTCACATCTATTGCAGGGACTCGCATCACCCATTTAGTCACACACACACACACACACACACACACACTCACCCCACAGATAGCAGATCTGGTGATGTCGAGATGATGGACTAGTGATTCCGAGACGGAGTTATTCAATTGTAGAGACGGGGTTGAGTCTGAATAAGTTCGTTGGAAGTTAAATATCTTGGGTATAGCGGATGGTGATGGTGATGCTTGTGGGCTGGGGGTGGAGTCCAGCGGATGGTGATGGGATTGATGGAGGAGGTAAAGAAGTACTCCGTATTTTGGAGAGAGAGAGAGAGTGTGTGAGTTTTGTCGTGATGGATTTAATTGAAAATGAGCTTTGTGTTTTTTTAATGACTAATAGTTTTATGATTTGAATAGCCATTTTGGTTAGGCCGTTGAGGTGGAGATGTATTTTGAGGCTAGCCAAATTTACTGTTTTGAGTATGCATTTTCCGTAGTAATTGTTGTAGATGCTCTAATAATTGAACTAGCTTTACTACTAATTATAAAATCACTTGAGCCAAATCGATTGGTAATATTGTGATCTGCATGTAATTTCATGTTCTAAATTATTTGAAATTCATCTTTTTGTAGAGATAATTTATTAATAAAAGAGATAGTAACACATTGGGTTGGTACATATTCCTCTAAGTAAAAATACAAGAATTAGTTAACAAAAGAGATGGTGGTATTGACAGATTAGGTATTAGTTAATGGTTGTGACATTGATGCTTACCTAGGCTTATAAAAATAATGTCCAATGATGATGATTATGTGAATAATTTGCAATTATTACATATTTTGTGGGCAGAGGTGTTTTTTGCAAGTTACTCATGCGTGGAATTTCCACAGTGCAGCAGGACAATTCCATCCTCTCCTTCCCATCCTCTCAATTCTCAAGGATCCAAATTCCCAAGGACCTCCCTAATAAAATCGATTGGCTCTAATCTGTACAATATTTTTCCTAAATCGACATAAGAGAAATTCTGCTCTAACCCGACGAAGAAAATGAAACAATTACTGGAAATAGGGTTGATGTGCTTTTCTCGGACATTTGATTGTGTTTCGGACGGTTCGAATGTGCTTTAATGTTTTACCGATGAAAATAAATTAAAATTAAATTAAAATTACCGAATGCAATTGGACAAAAATTATACTCCAAAGGAATATCGGAGCATAAAAGAGCACTAAACACAACCAATTAAGACTCATTTTATAAATGGGTTAGATGGGTTTTAACTCATCCACGCAACTAATAAATGGGTTGGATTTGTTCTCTTAGTGGGTGGGTTTTAGTTCAATTTGCCACTCCTGACTCTTTCTGATAAGACTTCCTTTAATTAAGCCTTTAAGTAGGGGATGAATGATTGTTTGATAACATCTATTGAAAAAAAAAGGGATTATCCTCCTATTTGATACCTTTGTTAATGGGGTTATTATGCAATGCATCAAGATATAGAAGTCGTTGGTAGTCCTAATGTCTTTTGTACTTTTCTTGTTTTTTTACCACATTGTTGATTTCAATATGATTTGGATCTTTTTAAATATGATTTGAATCTTTGATACCCTTCTAATGTCTTTTGGGTTTATTTGAACCCATTGTTGCCTATTTGTTCAATATGATTTGACTCTTTGCTACCTTTAGGGTCTTATTGTCTTTTATCTTTGACTCGCTCTATTGCCAAGCTCATTTTTGGTCTGTTCTTGCGGTATGTCCTAAAGAGCTTGAGGCTTGTGTTTGGATGAAAGACATAAGTTTTTCAATTCTAATGTAATTTGTCGGATTTGAGCCCCCGTAGTGATCTCAATTGTGGGCCCTCTATAATTCATATTTGGCATCTGAATTGTTCACTTTGTGGAGAATGTTGAGTAGATCATTCATGTAAAAAATCAAATAAATTGGATATTGGTAGCCATATAGTCAGATACCATTTATTTTACGAAAATAGATGGCCAATATCACTTAGACAATAAATTGTTAAACAAATTTGTCTCAATTGTGTGTCTATTAATCTTTGATGATCATAAATTTTGGCATCCATGACGTGCTCAACATTTCTGGAAAAAGAACAATTTCGATTCCAAATACAAATTATAGAGGACTCACAATTGAAATCACTACAAGATATAGTGACTTGGATCACTACAGGAACCCCAAATTTGTCTATCTCTTATGGAACATTGGGTGTGTATTTGATTCTTATCATTGTATTTTGGACGGAATCCTTGTAAGTTTTGCTGGGTTTTTTAGGAATGAATATCATTGCCGTTGATGGAAAAAAGAAAATAATTAGCAAGAGTTTGTGTAATACCTATATATATTATCATAAGACAATGTTCATTTAATAAAGTCTAGCGGCACTTAGAACTTCTACATCCAAAATACACTGACGCCCTGTTTGTTAGAAGAATATGTATATAAGGGAGGAAGAGGGATATAATAAGAGGGGGATATAAAGGTGGATATGATTAGAGGGTAGATAATTTTAGATGGGGAGATAAAAAATTACTTGGTTTGTTTGGCTTTTTTAGGAGGGAGATATGAGGGGTGGATAATGCATAACTGTGTAAAATTTCTATTTTACCCTCTATTGTTTTCATCTTTTTTTTTTGTGTGTGTTAACGGTAGTCTCTCTCTTCCCAAAAAACTGTCCCAACACAAGTTCCACCACACCCATTTATCTCTCTCCTCCACCCACAATTACCCCACCACCAGCAATTACGAGAGAGAAAAAAATGGCCCAACTCTTCTTCTTCCTCCCCAACTTCCACACCTCCAATGGCGACCTCATCGCCGTCATCAGAATCGTTAATCAACGGAGTTATAATCTCACTTATCAGAAGTGGGTTAAGGATCCTGATCTAGATCGAAGCCCATTGCTTCCTCATCAGAAATCTCGTCGATCGTAAGTCCAATGAGGACGTTCTATGTGTTAGATCATATCCAACTTATCTGCATTTTTTCTTCATATGGACTGTAAATTTAGAGGATTCTATGAATTTAATTGATGGGTTTTTTTCCTCTCTCAAAATAAAAAAAAATGTTTTTCCAATTTTCTATCTATGGATTTTTTATTTTTCTATTGGGTTTGTAAACAGGAATCGATTACTTGATTTTTCAATCTGTGAAGCAATGAGCACTGTTGATTTGTTTGGGTGTTGAATTCTTCCTCCTCCTTTCTCTCTCTGTGCGTGCAAGGAAGAAGAAAGGTGGGGCCATGAGGGGTACTTGGGTAAAGTGGTGGTCGGATAAGTTTTAGACAGGGGGAGGGGTGTCTAAAAATAAGGAGGCTGCAGAAGGATATACATATCCCAGGAGATTATATCCGGGACACAAGAAAGCAAACAAACAATGGATGTGATCCACCCGGATATCTATATCCGGGAGAAATTTATATCCCCCTCCTATATACCCCTGCCAAACAGGGCGTGATATATATTGTATCTAGTAATAAAAAAAAAAACAGGGATAAACAACAAATAGAAAAGGAAGAGAGTTCTCTCAATCGTCTCGACATGACTATCAAGTTCTCGTACATATACTGCAAAATGCAAGTAGATCGAATGCGCAAGAAAACCAAATCAAAGTCCGGTTTAGTGTGAGTCGAGGAGGAAGGAGAGTGGAACTCCTTACGTGTCGTCGAGATTTGAATCAGATTGACAACAAACAAACACTGACAGACCACGAGACCACAACAACCGTAGAAACTACTCAGAAGACAAAAAACCCAACCGGAAACCAGAGATTTATTGACCCACCACCATCACCCACCGGATCTAGGGAGACTAGACCAGTAACAAGCTAGATTGGGGAAACCAACCGGGAAAGACACCGAATAGACGGTGTATTACCTGTAGTTAAGACTAAAGTTTTCAACTACGAGGTTTATAATGATTGAGTGAATATAGTTTGGAGGTTCCAATCTATCACTATTTCTTTTTACATTACGTTGTGGGAAAATAAACATTTATTGGTTTATAATTCGAAGATGCTCATTACTTGATCACCTTGTTCGGTTTGAGTCTCAAAACCCACTATACAAGGATCTCAATAAATTTTTCTTTCTATCTGTTTTTACTCATTATCTCTAAAAACCTCTCTTAAAATCCAAACCGAACAAAGCCAAACCTCGGGGAGGTTGTTTAATTTACATCTGTGACGGGACCGGGGATTCTTCAAACCCTTAAAGAAGCCGTGTTTGATAAGAGAGATAGAGCATGGGATTGGATTACCAATCCTATGGGCCCATTAATTTTCATGTTTGGTGTGCAATTTGAGGACTGAACTAGCAGTCCCATGGGATTATGAAACCCCCATTTTCTTGGGATTGGCCAACCCAAGGGGGGTTGGGTATTATAAAACCTATACCATGGGATTGAGTCTAGAAAGACAACATTGTCCTCTTCCTTTTCGTTTATTTCCCCAATACGCACCTCTGGTGCTGCTTTTGCTTTTTGGTCATTTGTTTTCACTTTTTTTTAATTATGTTATTGCTTTTCATTCATTTGTTTTCGCTTTTTTTTTTTTTTTGCTTGTGATTCTAAAATTGTTTCTACATCAAGCATCTGGGTAAGAATCAAGGATTAAGCTATTCCCAGCTTTTGTTTTGTTTTTTCATTGGATGATATGAAGTTCACATAAATCACAACTCATTAGTATCGTCGTTCAATTTGTTGTATTCAAGTTATTCGTTGATTCATTTTATCCATTGGAAATCTAGACAAAAAAAAAATTCTTCCTTTGAAATCTTGAAAAAGAAAAGGAGGAAAATTTGCCATTGAAAAAAAAAAAAGAAGCTTCCAAATAAATATACTATGTGGTCAAATGGTTCTTGAATTTGGTCAAATGGAAATTCATGGTTTGCGTCCCTATAACTTGGTGATGAAAAATGGTGTTTCCATGTAAGGGTAGAAGTGAAACAAATTAATTTAACTCAATCCTATTCTATGCAAAGCAAACATGTTAGGGCATCCTTATTAGACTCAACAAAAAAAAACACCAAATCTAACCTCAAAAACACCTTTTTATAAATTAGCAAGTCATTTATCCAAAAATTCACAAAATCAGACTCTCTATCCAAATGTTACTATTCCCCTCAAGTCTCATAAAAAAAACCTTTTTCTTAAAATATTATTCTCCCCCAACTGGGGAGTTGTGCAAGTGGATGGAATGGGAGACACGGAGGCAGAGGACAGAAGTCAAGGAGTGAGAAACTGTTAAACTATTCGGTAGCCTGTGAATAGTAACTTTATCCCAATACCGAGTTACTATATCGAAGTTGCAATTTTTACAAATTAGCCCAACACTTGTTGAGGCTAATTTTGAGGTGTTTTCTCCCCTTTGGCTCAACAAAATAACCATCAAGGGCATTTGCCTCCCCTGATGGGGATGCTCTTATTAGTAATCCCATAATCTAATCCCGTGCAAAACAAACATGAGGGAAGGATTCATTTCCTCATTAGTAATCCCACCTCATTACCAATTTAAATTCCAATCTCACCTCGTTATGAATCCCTATGAAACGAAACCTCGTATCAAACCTTTGCAAATTTGATGTTTCTCACTACTCACTAGTAGAACTAGTAGACCAGAGAAGTGACTGAACTATCGGTATAGAAGTTGGGCATAGACAGCTTGTGGGGTCTTTTTTTTTTTTTTTTGGTCTCATATAAGTAACTCAATTAATTTTTTGACTGTCTCTGTGAAAAATTAACTTAGTTGAATATTTATAAGTAGTTGATCCAATATTCTAATGTTTCATTTGAAATTCAGAATTTTGTATCGAGGCGAATATTAATTTGTTTGGTGTTGGGCACCTCTTTTTTTGCCTTTTCACATTCTCCTTTTATTCTTTTGGCTATTTGGGCGCCATACACCAAAACTCATTCCTTGAGAATGCATTCTCCATTTTTGACGTTCCAAGACAAAAGCCAAAAAGTGCCCCAGAGCTCCTTTTCGATTTCTACTTCTCGTTTTCCTTTTCCCCTCAATTTCTCTCCCCCATTCCCAACCCTCCCCTTATCCTCTACACTTGTGGGATCCCGTTTTTTACACCACACAAACACAAATGAGAGGAGAGGAGAAGCTAGAGAAGAGACGAAAAATGGAGGAAAATAGAACCTGTTATATCTCGCAACATAGAAACCTAGATTCAAATTTGGAGAGAACCCTTTCAAAATCCAGATCTTTGTCAAAATCTTTCCCAAAAAAGAAAAAAGAAAAAAAAAGATGCTGGAAAAATGGAGAAAATAAAAACTGGAAAAACCAAAAAAGTTACGAAGCTGGTTGCCATCCTTGCCACCATCCATGAAACAGAGACAGAACACTCCTTCTGTGGACCTTTACAAAGCTGGACCTTTTTGATCAGCAACAAATGATCTACTGGACCGGGGGAGATCAAATTTTTTCACCCTTGTCTTGTTCACCCTCATCTTGTTCACCCTCGCAAGGGTGATACTCATTCTATGGCTCATATCAAGAATCAAAACTGTTCATTTTGTCTAGATTCATTTCTTAAGATCTCAAGCAAAAATTTAGTTTAATCCAATATTGGTGAGGTCTTGATAGAAAAGTTCAATTTTTTTAGCAAGAATTTTAAAGAAAAATAAATAAAATTCTAGATGAAATAGTTACTTATATCTGATTGGGCTAAACTTTTGTGTGGCCCCCTAACAAGTGAATTTGGATATAATGAATGATTTCGATCATCGAATTAAGATACATAATGAGTACACCCTCACCAAGAGTGAACAAAACGAGGGTGAATAAATTTGCTCTCAGTGGTCTGGTGCTTTCTCTATGTTCCAGACCATTCTACCATTATCCTAGGGTGTGGGTTTTATTTTTTCAATCCAACGGTCAAGAAGGATTGGTGAAAAAAGTGGAAAACATTACTGGACCAAGGATTGGTTACTTAAGAAATTGATTTCCTAAATGTAATCACCAATTTCCATGCAAATAATAATTTTTTTAGAACCAACTTTTTTTTTTACTTTAGGGCAATTTTCTCCATTTCACATTATTTTTATTAAGCATGGGAGACTTTCAATTACCCAAAAAATGAAGACCAAAATTTATTTTCCCCAAAAAAAAGGATGGCACGCGTTTACAAAAATATTTTCCAATATGACTTTAAAAAACTTGCTAAAAATAATATTTGTACACATTCTAAATACCATAATAAATAAATAAATAAAAAGGGCAAAATGGTAAACAATCAATCCATAACTCATTTTCCTCATTATTCTCCCAAATACTACTCGTGTTGCAAAACTACATTCTACACATTTTTCTCAAACACTTCTCCTAGATTTAAAACACATTTTGACCATAATCTAAAATGCCAAAACTTAAAAATGAAAAGTTAAAAAATAGGCTGTCAAACACCCCCTCAAGGACCCATTTGGATGAAGTAAATAGAAGAGTGATGAGTGTGTTGGGCTAAATAGTTGTGGTTTCCCCTCCATATCCATTGTTTGGCATCCAAATTTACCCCCAATGTCTCGTCCTCCTTCCCCTCCATATCCGGCTTCTCCATGACTAATTATAAGCAGGGGTTGCTTATATCTATTCAGGGGTGTTATCCCATCCCATTTTACCTCCCTACCCCATGTTTATACGAAAGATTAATACTAGTACTAACAACTGTATATTTCTCGATTTTTGCTATGTATATAATTGCGTATTTTTACTAGGTACAAAAAAAAAATATTGGGTATTTTTACTGAGTATGTAATTGAGTTATACTAATTTTTATTTGGTTTATATCTCAAATTTTACTAGGTAATTTTTAGTGGTGAATCCCATTAGTCCTTCCCCAAATTCTTTGCATACACAGTTTTGTCACTCAAATAGTTTTTGTTCAAAGTCTTTTCCCCTTGTCTTCATATAAACCACTTCCAGAGAGAAAGAAATAAAAAAAAAAGTTTTGTTCTAATTCTATCTTTTTAGAAGAGATCATTTTACATCAGTGAGTTATTTTTTAGTCTTGTTCACGGGATATCATACTAATATTTTAAAATTACAAAAAATATTACAATGATTTATTATAACTCAATTATTGAAAAGTATAACAAAATCTCAATGAAGTATTATAAAATTACTTTTAATTATTATTATTTTACAACTTTATTATTGAAAAGTATATGAAATTAATTATTGTTGGTATTTATATAATTATTTGAATGCATATTCTAAGATATGCATTACCAATGACAAAATAGTCTTTTGATAGATTTTTATATAATCTACCTTCCTTATTCCTCTTTTTTAATCTTTATCCCAGACATGGACTATTTATTAATCCCTCTACTATTTTCTCCCCAAAAACCAATACATTTTATAAACGGGCCGTAAGAGCTTCCAAATTAGTCTGGGCTTGATCAGTGGAGCTATACTGAGCTATATAAAAGTGTAAACGAAGAAATACGTGTCCAATTAGTATAGTCCGGCCCAAACAAAACATGAATCCATGTGAACCCCGCTTAATAAACGATAAACCTATTTCTCATTCTTTTAGTAGATCTCCTTCCTCCCCTTTTCAATCCTCTCGGTCATGGGCCTAGCCCACATTCACATTATTCTGGATGACAAAAAACTACTTGTAAAAATCCCAGGCCAGTTAATTAAATCATTCTATACGTTTTTGTCAGCAGCAGTGCCGGCCACGAGGAAAAGACAAAAAACTACTTTGTGCGTGGTGTCTCTTAACTCTTAAAGGGACCGCATGTATGCTGATCCCGTTCAGGTCATCCATGCTTGGCGACCAATGGCGCAGATTAATTTGGTAATAGACGACGCATATATGTTTAGATCCGAGCAGATTTGCACCGTTGATCGCCAAACACAGACGGCCCATTTGCACCATCGATTCCTAAGCACAGACGGCCCAGATGAGGTCAACACGCACAAAAATAATAAATGTGCAACAACCTAGCTCCACCATGTGAGTGTATTTGAGCAATATTAGAGACTTTTGTTGTATATATATCATTGTTCTAAGACGCACCCTCTGTCCCCCATAAAATTACTCAACTCGTTCCGACTTATTTGTCCACTTTTTGACTTTTAACTGTCACAAAATGTTTGTCCATTTGACTTTTAAATGAATCAAATTTTCCTTTTTATCCCTTCTTTATTGGAATAAGGTAACTTTGTAAACAGGTTGAAGGGTAAATGTGAAAATTTGTACCTTTTTAGGTGTAAGTAATCATTGTATTCCCTAAAATAGTTGGATTATCAAGAGGGAGTATGTAGTACGTACCTTCACAATAGGCACATTAAAAATCCATTCAAATTGAGCTCATTAAATAAGAGAGCCTAACTTATACTCCTACAATATAAAACAGTGCCCAAATGAAATAAATAGAACATGAGGCCCCCAGTTGAAACAAAGATAGTAGAGAAAACTAATAACACAAGCGTAATTAGTACTTTAGCTATTAAAAAAGTAAAAAATGCAAGACGAGTAATCTTTTAACTGATTGTATGAAAATTTTGTAATGAAGTATAATTTTGGAATTGTTGCAAATTTTTGCCATGATGTGTGATGTTGGAATTTTATCTTGTTGATTAGTACGAATCCTTAATTTTGAAGTCGATTTATCTTTTTATTGTTTAGCTTGTGATCTGCATTTAAGAATTCGGTGTGAATTGTATATATTTCATTATATGATTCACTAACAAGTTTTGAAGTCTAAAGTGTGTTGGGAAAACAACGGGAAAACCAGAATTCTAAAAAACAATTTTTATTGATATGAGACAGAAAAAACAAATTACATAAATTGGATTGAAAAGTACAGTAATAGAGATACAAATAGAATTGGATAATTGAATTGAGCCGAGTCATGTGTGACAGTCTCCTTAAAACGGATTCATCACATGTCACTGGGTATTATTTGACCTACGTCCGTCTCCCAGGATAAAACGTACGGCTAGAACCACAAGTTGACGGAACATTGACTGCCTTGACAAATTAACTTCCGTCGCCCCCCTCTCTCTCTATACTGAAATATCAGAAAGTGAAAAAACGTGAAAACACCAATACGGTATTGCCAATACATATACACAAGAAGTGACTGATGAGTTGCTTGAGAGGAATCAATTCCGTAACCGCAGGAATAACTCCAGCCATAAAACTTCACATCATGGGGGGTGTAATAAGGTGTATTAACTAACTATTATCACCGTAACATCCAAATTGAAGGAGTTCTTTCAGTTGTCTCGGGAGACTCTCAGAACACCCCATTTCATTCACACCGAATTTTCGAGAAATTTCGTGTCTCATTCACTTGGTGCGCCTTAAATCATACCCGTCGTGGGGTTGCCCCGTTTTTCCTACATAAATTGCTGGCAGCATGGTTGATGCATGCTAGTTGGGGGGGTGAGTTAGCGGTACCTTCCAGTATGGCCAGGACGGACCTGTGGGGTTCTGTGGGCAGCACAAGCCCCCACACAATTTTGTAAAATTATATTAATATTCTTAAATATTTCAATTATACTCAATAAATTTATATATAGAATATATATGGTGGTTATATACAATGTTTTTCGAACTCGCCCCAGTCACTGACCCTGCCTTTGGCGTAGTATATATATATATGAAGAGTACTTGTGGTTGTTATATTAAACTTTTAGAGAACCACTCTTACAAGGAAAACGCTAATTTACACCTCAGTTGTGGCGTTTCCAATTAGCTGGAGACGGCAATGAGGTGGGTTGGAGCCAGATATACTGTACTCTGTCCAGCCTGGTAACTTGTTCCTCAACGAGATGTAGATGAAGCGTGAAAATTTTTAAAATATGTTCACTGTTGCAACTTGCGAGCGTCTTGACCGGAAAAAAACTCTTGATGCAATATAAAAGTGAAAGAGACCCCCCCAAAAAAAAAATTTGAGAAGATGGTTATAGTTTATATTTAAAACTAAAATCTCTGAAATAACATCCCCACCCGTGAGAAGCAAACTTTCAAAGAAAAAAAAAATCTATTCTCTGAAGGCCAATATCTAGCAATGGCAATTGACGAGCTGAACCCGATTGAGGCGGGTTTTCGTTAAATTTTCTGGTACCAAAATAGGTTTGGGAGAAAAAAAGAAAATCTAGATCGGGATCGAGTGGGGTTTCGGTTAATTTTATTCACCCCTGTTACCCACCCTAAAATACTTCTACATGTAATTTTGTTTTTATTATATTAAAAAAGTTATATTTGTACCCTAATATTTGTATTATTACAATTTTAAGCACATTTTCAATCTCATATTTTCATTATTAAACTAAACTACAGTACCACCACCTTATATATAACTATATTTCATTATATTTTAAAAAAATTCTTCTTATCTTTTACGGGATGGGGTGGGTAAATCCGCCCCACCCTCCATCGGAACGGGAACAAAAGAACTCACAAATCATAGGGTCGGGTTTGGATCGGAGCTGCTTTCCACTTTTCAGGTCGCGCTACGACAAAATCTGTCATTTTTGCCATCCTGACCAAAATCTAGCATGCAGCCATGCACCGTCCCGCACATGAACTCCACTCCCATCTCCATCTAATCCCGTGACAAACGTTTGGGCACCTTGGTGGAAATTTCCGCTTGTTTTTATGGGCTCCATTTGCCGCAGTTGTGGAGCCATTTAGCTGCTCCACAAAAAACAAGGGTCTCTCAAGCCTGTTCTCACAGAGACAAAAGGAATGAGTTTTCCAGGGTTCGAAATTTTTTTTTTTGTTGTAAATTGGGTAATGTTATCTACATTATTAAAAAATATAAATAAAAATAGATAAAATTAACTTCAAAGTAAAATTCAAGTACAAGCATTCAAAAACATAAGTACAAAAAATTCGGTAATCATTCTAATAGTTCAAAAGATATCGGTTAAACATCATTTTTATCCGCGTCGGCAGAAGTATATATACTAATTTTATGCATAGATATAGTATAACAAAACAAATCTTAGAGAGGTCCCAAAATAAGATAAAATTAGGAGGTTGATGCAATGGTCTCTCACACGGTCAAAGTTGACATTGTGGTTACGTGTTACTCGTCACTGCTTAGCAAAAAGAAAATAATAATAAATATGGGAAGAATGTGTTGTGACTCACCGAGACTAAAAGTGCTTATAGGTACATAGAGATAAAGTTTAGGCCAAATATTCTTTTTTATGTGGCGGTTGGGTTAGGAAATTCTAGTAGACGAAGGTCACGCTACCAAAATTTGTCATATGATATGTTATAATTTCTAACAAAATTAATAGCGTTTAAAGTTCTTTGACAAGTTCTGAAATTACTTAATTTGTCAAGTATTTGGGTTGAAGTAATTTGTGTGCAAGTTTTACATTGCAAAACATTTTCATGTGAATCGTGAGGATAATTTGTGCAACATTGAGATGAAGAAAACAAATTAACATAAATTGAATTGATTCTTTCTCAGTTCAAGAATTATGGCAATGATAAAGACATTTTTGGTATAAAATGTTGAGTCATTAACCTTATCTTATCGTCATCAATGTCCCGTTAACTTGAATTTTAGTAATAGGCACAATCAACTTCATGGTGTCTACGCCATGAGCGTCTTGTCGTTCTGGCTAATTTCAAAGTTTTTGAAAACTAAAATTATAGAGATTTTTAAATAATTTTGAGCGAAAATAGAAAAGGAAATCAGACATCACCTTAAAGGTTCACCAACGGCAAGAGCATTATGTGACTTATGTCATTCGAATCCAAAGAGACAAATGTCAATAATTTCAGTGCCCCATGTTGTACATCGCCCATCTCTTAAAGGTGTGTTTGGTTTACTTGCTTATTTTGCTTATAAGCAAGCGATAAGTAATAACCTTACGCGGTGATGAGCCAATTTGCTTACAAAAACTGTTGGCTTTATGGGAGTCAGCATTCACCCTCTACTTGAGATGTCCCTTTTGGTGCGGGACAAGCGTAGGGAGGACTAACCGCGTACACCCGTCGGTGTTGCATGAGTAGCATTGGGAAGCGCTTCATGTTCGCCTGCCCCTAAGTGCAGGATTTTGCTCTGAACTTTAAGATTAAGTTGCACCTTCCTCTAACAGTAATCGCTTTCAGATAATTTAATTAACAACTGATCCAACAAAAACAAAACCTTACAAGAAGGGAATTGATTTTTTTACACTCTCCAACTTTATGATTGCACTCATTTTTCTCTTAAGAAAAGTCACATAAAATCTCTTGTTAATGAATGGACTCTTTCTTTGAGAATTTTTTTGTAATTCTGTATTTTGAAGACCTAAAGAATTGTGAAATAAGATCAAGAAAGCTAGGGTGGGTATAATACCAGGTACCCACCAGAGGAAGCCTAAATGCGCGCCTAATTCTATGAGGTACCGATGAGTGAGTAAAGAAAATGTTTGGGCCCATCTCGAATTCTGCATTGATGATCCGAAATATTCAGTTGTATATATATAGTAATAATTTGTTAATTTATTATTCAAACAACCAGTTCAATTGGATATGGTAATGCTTGATCTATTTGTCAAATTCTATTCAAAATTTGAAGTCCACAATTAAAAAAAAAAAAGTTAGACAAATTGCTCAAGTGCTTACCAATATTTGATCAAACTAATTTCTACACGACAAATGTAAAAAATATTCTCTACAAAATCAACACCTGAATGGGATCTTCTGCGTGAAATCCAAGGTAGCCCCACGCATGGAATTTTAGTATATTTCCGAGGGAATGGATCATCTCTAGTGATAGCCCAGTCCCTGCATTTTCAGACCCTTCTTAGGCCTACCTTGATAATCGACATCAGTTACTCTTTGGACATCATAAACATTTGTCACGCAAAAACTATGTATATTGAATATTGTTTGATATGTTTTCATTTTATGTAAAGTGTTTGGTACGCTTTCATAAGACACTTTTTATTGAGAAAAACTATATTTTGAAGATATCAATCATTTTTGTTACGAAAATGTCCTTTTTATACATGCATATATAATGAAAGGCAAGATCTCTCCCTCCTATTTCAAAACCCTAACCATCACAAATATTTGTCTTCTCTCTTTGCCTTCCCCCTAATGATTCACTACCATGTATGGTGGTGGAGGGGAAGGCCATGGTACTAGTTCTAATCCACTTCTTCTATTCTATAGTATTTCCTTTATTTTCTTCATCTCTTCATATATATATATATCAACGATTTGTCGTCTGATCTCTGCGAGTTATAACTCTCGTTATTGAGAGAGTTTTAGTTTCGTCTTTGGATGAATATTTGGGTTCTTTTCAGAATGTGCTGTTTCACAATGATATCCATTTCAGTAGTAATTCTAACCCTTACATGATGTTTTTGGCGGGGCAACTTGTGGTGGCTTATTAGATCCGTAGCTTTGAGAGTTCATTTGTACATTCATACTTGATTGGAGTTCATGTGATCATCTGGGTACTTGTTGTCTTTTATCTTTAATTAGCACTTTATCTCTTTTGACACTGTAAATTCTGATATGAATTTGTGGCAGATGTGTGTCAGGCGAGATGCCTGTGTTGGGGTGTAAGACATTTGTTGGCTTATACTTTTACGCTTTATATTAGTTAGATGATTAATTTGGCTTTATTAAAAAAAATTGTAATGAATTATGTTATATAAGTGTCGTTGACTAATACTATCAATATAATCTCACTTCTTGTAAAAAAAAAAAAAAAAGCCAGGATTTTTAGGCGCAACTTAAGCTTTCAATGTGATATAACTTAAAGAGTTGAAGGTAAACGATTTCGATTAGGATAGGATCAAAAGCTCCTGATTCCAATTTGAGGATTAATAACCTATTCCCTCCGTCTCAAAATGCATGTCAAAAATTACTATTCTCACGCCTCTCAAATAATCACCTACATTTCGAATTTTATAATACTTTTTACGATTTAAAAAAATTGTATAATAAAACTGAGCAAGATCTATATTATATATATAATTCATCATAGCCTAAAAAATATAGATAATTTTTCAAGAGGGGTGAATAGTGATTTTGAACATCTATTTTGAGATAGAAGGAGTATTTTTCTGTACCCTCTTATGGTACTCTAGCCGGACTGGCGGAGGAAGCTCCATTCCATGACCACGGAACTGAAAAGTCAAGTTTTTATCAGCGTAAGCAAAAACCAAATACTATCGGACGGCGTGGGATGCTTCTTTGACCACATCCGGCATCCCTGCTAATAATAAGAAAATAAAAGGGTAAATTAAAATCACCTCCCCTGGGGTTTATGACAATTTCAGAACCATCTGTTATGTTTTCTGAAATTACATCTGCACTACCTCTGGTTTACTTTTGGATAACATATCAGGCCTTCCACCAGTTGACCATCAATTGAAGGCCCCATATCACTTTTGTCCACAGTTTATTGATGTGAATACCAATATATCTATTTGTAGAAATCGAAAGTATCGTAAGTTCCATACTCTCCAATTTCTAATATGTGAACTGTTTGAGGCTCGATTAAATAAAAACTCGTTCCAGTTCAATTCGATTACTAAACGAACTGAACCTAAGCCTCAATTTAGGATTGTTTAATAAATGAACCTAACCTAACCTAGGCAATATTCGGCTTAACTAAGGCTCAAAACCTATGATATATATGTATTTCTCATAAAAAAGTTACACATAACTTTGAATATATATATATATATATATATATATATATATATATATATATATATATATATGTATATGTAAATGGATCAACTTCTAATGAGGGATCTCTCATTTTAAATAAAATAAGAACCAGGCAATTTTTCCACTTTTCGAACTGAATTTTGACGATTAAAACCGTTAGATGTGTCTAAAATGTGTTTTTAAGGTCTATCGCGAGGATTTGTCCAAAAAAAATACCTGTAAGGGCTTCATCCAATCACTTTTTGTTAAAAACGTTATATATAGCATTTTTAACAAAAACTGATCGGATAAAGCTCTTACAGGTATTTTTTTTGACAAATCCAAGACGTGGACCTTAAAAACAAATTTTAAACACATCTAACGGTTTGGATCGTCGAAATTTGGTCGGGAAGCATGAGGTCCTCATTTTATTTAAAATAAGAGATTCCCTCATTAAAGTTGATCACATATATATATATAAGCCGGTTCTAGTCTAGGATCCAGACTTTCGGACCTTCATGATCCAAACATTTTTTGATGATCCGAGCCGTCCAATGTGTTTAGAAGGTGCTTTTAAGGATCCGCGCGGGAAATCTTAAAAAAAATACTTGGCAGGGCTTGATCCAAGCAGTTTTTCGCAAAACTATAAATTTACAGTTTTTGCAAAAAACTGCTTAGATCAAACCCTTCCCGGTGTTTTTTTTTTGAAGATTTCCAGCGTAGACCTTAGAAAACACATTTTGAACACATTGGACGACTCAGATTTTTCCAAAACAATTTGCAACACAAAAAAATACCCATTTTCTTCCAGTCAGGGATCCCTGACTGGAATTGTGGGTTGTGTATATAAGCAGTTTATAGTTTTGCATACAATGAACATTTTATATGTTCATACATAAACAAACTTATAAAAGTACTATAAACTTAAATTTTAATAAATATTTTATACCTTTATACATGTATGAACTTAGGCCAGTTCTATTCGCAACCATGGAAAGACTAAATTCAACCCACTTACTTTTAATCATTAGTGGACAAAAATGCCCTTACATAAAAAGACTCTATTATCCTTAAATGAGTGGGATGCAAATAGAAAAAACCAATTAGAAACAACCACAAAAATTGTACAACCCCTTATCTCCAACCCATGCATTACTGTCAGAAAAAAAAAAGAAACTGAAGAACACACGATCGTGTTCTTATTCTTCTTCTACCCACCTCAAACCCTAAAAAACCTCCTGTTCTCCTCTCACATCTCCATCTCCCACCCACCTCAAACCCTAAAGACTTTCACTCCCCTCCTAATTTCTCACCTCTCCCTCAATGGAGAATCCAATGGAGGTTTCCATGGAAGGTTCTTCACCTACATTTGACCCACAATGCTCTTTTTTTTGAAATGGAAGAAACGAAAATGGGGGTTAATTTTTCGATTACAAACTGCAAGGAGGTCGCAAAGGAAGATAATGGGAAAAAAATGGTGGTTTGGGAGCCAAAAATGAGCAAAGAGGTAAGACCCAGATTTAAGTTTTGCCGTTTTCATCATTTGAAATTTGGATTCCCAGTGTTGAAGTTGCACATGGTTTTCATTTTTCAAACTTTTAACTGCATAACTTATTTCGAATGTTAAAACATGATGAAAAAGTTCAAACAACTAGGTTTAAATTCCCGCCAAATGATTCATTTGTTTAAAACCGAATTTTATACACCTGTTCAAATTTTAGAATATGAATTAATATGTTTCTTCAACTTATAAAATCTGAACATGGAACTGTAAGGATATTAAGATTTAAATTAATTGTTTATGTTGGAATAGTAGTAAATATTTCATATTTTATTTCATATTTCAAATTAAGACACGTTTTCAATTGTTAAATCTTAATGTTTTGATCATTGAACTTTTATAACTTCCATCTGTTTATCATTCAATTTTTAATATCCGAATTGTAGGTCACAGTTCATTTTTTAATAATGTAATTTTTGTCATATTTTCAATTCTTAAAACTTGAAGTTTGTTGATCAATATGTATATTTGTGGGATCAATGTTTTTTTTATTTTATTGTTTTTTCAATGTGACGTTTCAACGTGTGATAGCCACGTAGGCCCATCTCCTACACTATACGATTATGTGGAGTATTTTACAATGGAGGAGGTGAGTGTTAATACTTATATCCTTCCAAATGTGGAAGTCTCAAATTTTACTATGGACTTGATTATTATTTTTATAATGGACTTGATTGTTATTTTTGTAATGGTTGTAGATGTTTGCCACAGATGATGCATTAAAAGATTGGATAAAAAGTACTAGTCAAGCACACGGTCAAGTGACTGTGACCAAGGCCTCTGAGAAAGCCGAAAAGTGTCATAGGCCAAGGATGAGATTTGCTTGTGAATGAAGTGGGAAGTACATGAAGTGTGTGAAGAAGCCTGATGATATTGATCGGGTTGTGAAGAAGAGAGTGCGCACCACGAGATCAAAGAAATGTGAGTGCCCATTTGAATTGAAATGTGTACAAACTTATCAAGGGTGGACTATTACTATATTGAACGGCAAGCACAACCATCCTCTGAATAGTCACTTGGAGGGGCATGCGTATGCTGGGAGGTTGTCGTCAAAGGAGGAGGAGGTGTTAGTGGATATGTCATCTTGTCTTGCTAGGCCTCAAGAAATACTAACCCTAAATTCGAACTTGGGCCCTTCAAACTTCACCTTTCAATTGGCAGATGGAGGCTTAGGGTTTTGGTGACTCAAAGTGGAGAGAGAACGAGAGGGAGACGAACACGAGAGAAAAGGGGGAGAGATGTGTCGTCTATCGTCGTAGGAGGAGGATGGGGGTGGTGGCAATGGCGAAGGGAAGCTGATGTACTGTGGAGGAGAGACGACGTTGGTAGATGGCGGTGATGACGGTGCGTGGAGGAGAGAAGCCGAAGAGAGGGGGGGTGTGGAGCAGACGATGCAAAGAGATGTGGGTTTTGATTTTGGCATGATTTTTTTGATTTTGATTTTGATTTTATTTTAGGGTTTAAATGAATAAGAGGGGTAGTTTGGGAAGTAGATTAATGTTAGGAAGGGAGAGGGGTATAGAGGGGTATATTGGGAATTTTTTGGAAATTTGTTGTTTGCAAAACAACAAATGGGTTCAAAGGTATCAATTTTCAAAATGAGTTTTTAGTGGGTTGAATTTAGCCTTTCCATGGTTGCGAATAGCATTGGCCATGAACTTATTTATTCCAAAATAAAGGTTTTATTTGAAGTTATAGACTTGTATGAGAATATAAATATCTATTATCTTTTACTTTTCAAGGTTCGTGAATAAATTCGAGTTTGACTCAAATCTAGGCCAACTCAGCTTGTCAAATTTTCATTGAGTTTGAGCTTGGCTCGAGTTCATTTAAAATCTTACCTCACGAACTTGAACATTCCAAAACTCAGTTCGATTCGGCTCGTTTGCAGCCCTACAGTACCACTTGAAATACTAAGAATTATCAACCACTTCAGTGTAATTTCAGAAACACTATAGGAAGTTTATGGAATTGTCATAAACACCAGGGGAGGTGACGGTAATTTATCCAGAAGAAAAATGTCTTGCCATCCCTTCAGACCAATTCGTCTTGTGGGGACCTCCAAGGTATGAATGGTCAATGCACCCAAGTCCCGACACAATTTCTGGCATTAGTAGCTTTTTTTCTTTCCTTTTTTTTTAATTTTTATTTTGTTGGATCTAATCTCGTAGCAGTATTAAAGTGCAGTCTGGATATCAGCTGCATTGACAAACATTCTGGCGAGAGGATCCTCTTTGGTCATGTTTTGGATTTGATGGTCCTGGGTTTTAGATTTTTTAGGGGTTTATTTTTATGTTAGAAATTGTTTACTTGTTAGATCGCGTAGAAAAAATTAACGATTATAAAATCATGTTGATCGGCAAGTGATATAGTTTTAAAATACATTGTTTTGAGTTGAATAATTTCTTATCCGGCGTGATGATGTATTTTCAATAAGTTATGCAATCTTGTTAATCCAAATTTGATTGACAAAATTTTTTGTACGATTGACATTCTTGACAAGTTTTATAATATAAACAACGTCAAATATTGAAAGAGACATGAAAAAACTCATATTAAACTCAACATAAAAGACCGGCCTTGAATATCGAAACCCTAAGCGAAACTTAATTATTAAAAATGTATTTGTAGAATTTAAACTTTAAATTTCAGTTGACTAGTATTAAAAATCTATTTTTCTTTCTTTTATGCAAAATTACTAATCCAGCTTTTAAACTAAAGATACTTTAACCTATTTCATTTGGTTATGTGGCTAATCTACTTGAAATCTGAACAAACGAAATCGGCATTCAATGCCTCTTGGTCTTACTTTCTAGATGGGTAATTTTGAAAGACTTTTGAATTTCTTCTAGAGACAAAACAATAACCAATCCTATTATACCAGCTGCAAATAAAGTAGGGTTGGCCATTTCGTCCGACCCGTCCAAATCCGATCCGATCCCTACTCCGAACGGATAAATAATTTGGAGATCTGTTTGGAGATTAAATAGAATATAGAGTGAAGACGTGCATATCCCCACCCAGAATTCGTTCCCTAATCCATCCCCTTCCCACCCCACCCCGTTCCTGAATCCCCAAAACTTAGCGGCCTTTTCATGAGTTATAAACTTTTGGGGTCTCACTAAATTTTTCTCCCGATATATAGGAGTCTCAACTTGGATAGGTTTTGGACTTTCAACTTGTGCTCTGCTGACAGTTTTTTGGCTACTCAAAGGGTGTCTTTTATCATATTTGTACTGCTGATCTTGGATATGTCTTGTTTAAACATTGGGTTAGGCTCAACTCGCGGATTGTTTTCTGCTGCTATCCTGGATGCTTACCTTGCTGAGATGTTGGGCTGCTTAGAATTTCATGGTTATCTGTTTTGGGTATCGCCTTGTTGGGCATGTTAGTAGATTCAATTTCCTCTCTCTGTTTGGGCATGTAACTAGGATTCTATATAATAAGTTGTGTTTTTTTTTCTTTAAATATGTTTGGATCCCCGAATCCTCGTGGGAATCCCTATTCCCCATTTGGAGTGGAGATGAAGGATGAAAACAAAGCCCCGTTGGAGATCGGAGCAGGGATGGAGATGGGAGGGGGTTCAGGGATCAAGGAAGGAGAGAGTACTATTCGGCCCCGATCTATCCCCATGGCTCCATCCCTAAAATTAAGGGTGTAACCGGTTCAATTCGATCTGGTTCTTAGGAGTTTTGGATTGAACCGGGAAAAATCAGTTCGGAGAATGAATGGAACTGAAATTTATTTTTTAGAGTTTGGTTTGGTTCCAGTTCGTCCTGGTTTGGTTTGGTTCAGAGAGAGAGAGAGAGAGATAGATAGAGAGAGGCGAAACCAGAGCTATCGACGACAAGTTGTCAATCGTCCGATCCATCTTCTTTCTTTTGCGCCTCAATTCCTCATCTTCTTCTTCGGTCCGAGAGAGAGAGAGAGAGAGAGAGAGAGAGAGAGAGAGAGAGAGAGAGAGAGAGAGAGAGATCTGCTGACCCCACTCACCGTGAGCCATCGCGTGGGTCGATCATAGCTGTCGCCGCATAACGCGATGTAAAAGGGTGAAGTCGTGAAATTTTTTTGGGGTTGGGGAAAAGGGTTGGGAACTTGGGAAGAGTGGGGTTACTAAGTATATGTACAGTAGGTATATAAATCTGGTTCGGTTCAAACCGGCGTAAAATCGCTTGAATCGGGAACTGAACTGCTTTTTAAAATTTAAAAAAATTTCGAACCGGAACTGAACGAGCCATAGACAAAACTGGGAAAAAAAAAAAACTTTCCATTTGGTCTGGTTCGTCGATTTGAGCCGTTTTTTTTGTTTTCTTCACCCCTATCTAAAATAAAGTCGCATCAACAGCACCTTATATATCCTCCGTCAAGGTAGAATTATAATGAGGGGTCCTTTGTGATAAATTAATGTGACGATGTCTTTTAAATTTTTTTTTTAAAATTCAAGTCAATTTATGTTACAAAATCTTTTTAGATCACTGTCTTTATTGTCTCTATTTTTGTTTTATACTCTTATACGATTTTTTTTCGAGGCTCGGTCTATATTTTTGTTATTCTCTTGACGAATAATTAATTCTAAATTACTTTACCAAAAAAAAAAAATCGTTTAAATAATCCTCCACTGACCATGATAAAGAAAAATCAATTTAGACCGGACTCAAGCTAAGTTACTACGATATTTATGATATTCTTAAACTATCAGTTGTTAGATTAATTAATATACATGAGGATATTGTTAATTTATAGTACAAGAATATAGAGGGGTGTTTTACTTACAAAAAAATAATTTTTTTCAAAAATTAAGACATCGTTTCATAACAATACATCATTTAAAAAGTTATAAAAAACAAATTTATTCTAAAATCACCTTTAGCAGGAAAAAAAAAAAAAAAACGTGTAAACTCTCGGTCTTTGTTTTTGTTTTTCTAAAAGCAGATCTGTACGTACCTGCATTTTCAAATGGAAATAAGGAAAAAAGAAAAAAAAAAAAGAAAAAAAAAGGGGACACGGGGACTAATTATATTCATACCTACATTTGACCAAACAGAATATGGTTGAAAATCCCAAGTGATTAGTCTCCGGATGGGACCCTTTTACCCTCGACGACGGCATCGTTTGACCTCTACAGCAACATATAGACACACACAGATATTGTATATATACATATATAGGGAGAGAATACATATACGCATTTGCTCTCCCTCTTCTCTCTCTCCTCCCCCCTGGTTAATGCTACTGCCGCCATGGCTCTGGACCTGATGATGAATACCTACCGATCAAACAACACCTTCGCAACCCAACTGGAAGACAACGCGGTGGTCCAAGAAGCGGCATCGGGCCTGGAAAGCGTCGAGAAATTCATCCGTCTTCTCTCCCAGTCACAAATCTCGCCTCCTAACTCCGATCAAAGCTCCTCCTCCATGGAATTAAACACCGACTGTAAAGCCGTAGCCGACATCGCCGTCACCAAATTCAAGCGGGTCATTTCTCTCCTCGGCCGCACCCGGACAGGCCACGCCCGCTTCAGACGAGCCCCTGTTGTTTCCCAGCCCCCGCCGTCGACGTCGCCGTCGTATACTATCCAAATCAGCGAGCCGGCCCAATTTGACGGGTCTGAGACTAGGGTTTATTGCCCCACCCCGATACAGCAAATCCCTCTGGCGGTTTCTCAGCCCAATCTGAGGAAGGATTTTGGGTCGAAGACGATTAGTTTCTCGTACTCGCCGGCGATATCTGGAGCCAACTCGTCCTTGACGGGGGAGACGGATAAGAAGCAAGCGGCGTCTTCATCGGCTTTTGTTGTGTCGAATCTGTCTCAGGCGTCTTCATCCGGTAAGCCGCCGTTGTTGAAACGGAAGTGTAGTTCGTCGGAAAACGCTGGGTCCGGCAAGTGCAGTGGCTCCTCCGGTCGCTGCCATTGTTCCAAGAAGAGGTAGATTATTCTGGGTAATTCGATCATAATTTTAATTAATCGATTTTTTATTATCAAACATGCTCTTAATCGGAATTTGTTTTTATGGAAATTCAGAAAGCTGCGGCTGAAGAGGGTGGTAAGAGTTCCGGCGATAAGTTCGAAAATGGCGGACATACCAACGGACGATTACTCTTGGAGGAAGTACGGCCAGAAACCCATTAAAGGCTCTCCACATCCAAGGTACAGAGTTGGTCACTCGACTCGGTTAATTACTTCCCTGGGTTTTAGAGTCGACTCAGTACTGTGGGATTTTACGAAAAACCTGGGGTACACCCTTTTTTCACCGAAAATGCACACCACACATGGGAGACCCGATTTTGGGTCTCACATAAGTGATCCGAACCGTTCATTGTTCTTAAAATATTTTTTCGAGGGGGCTTACAAAAAATCAGCTCAATCAGACGGTTAGAAGTGTTTGAACCAAAGTCTCACCGTTTCAAATCAGAAGTAATGAACGGTTCGAATCACTCATGTGAGACCCAAAAATGGATCCCCGAAAGCGTGGTGTGCATTTTCGGTGCAAAAAAGAGCCGTAGCACCGTGCGTGATTTTATTCTCAATCAAACCAAAAGTACTGTAGAGTCGTTTTCTCCTTTGGGTAAAAAAATGGTTTATGATTTTTTCATTTGTTCTTATTTAATTTTTTTTTGTATTCGTTAGTTTTGTATCAAGATTTTGTGGTTTTTGAATTCCTTTCGATGAGATGAATCTAACAAGTATAAATTTATAGTCAAACCAAATATTTTTTTGAATAAAGTCAAAATAGGTGGATTATTGGCCAATAATCTACCAATTTTGGCTTTATTAAAAAAAAATGAATTTTGACCATAAATTTATACTTGTTAGATTTCTCTCGATGAGAAGAATCCAAAAACCACAAAATCTTGATGCAAAACTAACAAATGCAAAAAAAAATTAAATACAGACAAAATAGAAAAACAAAAAAACCAAAAACCAGTTTTTTACCCAAAGAGGCCTATTACTGTTTTGCCCTTCTAAACTGTCCACAAATGTAACAGAATCTTCTCAAGTTTACAACAGTTTTAGAACACCCCAGATTTGGAAGAAATGCTCACATAGTTTATACCACTGTAGACTTTCAGCTCAATTC
The DNA here is from genome assembly GCA_022606695.1 of Vaccinium macrocarpon. Classification (NCBI taxonomy): domain Eukaryota; kingdom Viridiplantae; phylum Streptophyta; class Magnoliopsida; order Ericales; family Ericaceae; genus Vaccinium; species Vaccinium macrocarpon. The sequence goes on from CM040172.1 coordinate 12,738,861, forward strand.
AGCATATGGCTAGTTTATGGGATGTTTCACAAACTGGTTTGACAAAAAATGTCAATGAAACTAGGTTAAATTAACTTTTTGAATTGATGTATTGTGAGAAAATAATTCGTCTCGTAAAATGCAATAGGTCATTTTTAGAAAACAATGAGTCCACTCTTACGGAAATACGTTATTTTTTGGCATAGGATTATGGACACGCTCAATCGTGGGATGCATGTAAATTTATTATTTTTCTCTTGGGGGTAAATTAATAAATTTTCCTTTTTACAAATTAGAAAACTCCTCTATTATTTCATTTAATGTTATGTTTCCTTATATTTTCTTACACTTCACATGTATTGGAGTATAGTCATATGTCTCCCGATACAAATTTCGACACCAACTCAACATAAACTAAAAAAAAGCAAGTTGATACAAATTCTAAAAGCTTGCGTAAGATATTAGTCCAAGTTTTCATTTTTTCTCATTTCTTAGAAATAATAAAATTGTAAAGAATTAGTTCTGAATAAAAGTATTTAAGATTTGAATATGCAATTTTGGACCTCTTTACACCATATTGCCTGTGTCTAAATTTTTTTTTTTTTTTTTGAACAAAACAGGGGCTACTATAAATGTAGCAGCGTGAGGGGATGCCCGGCACGCAAACACGTGGAAAGGGCTTTGGACGATCCAACGATGCTAATTGTCACTTACGAAGGGGATCACAACCACTCTCTCTCCGTCGTTGAAACCAGTGGTCTTATTTTGGAGTCCTCTTAACTTTAGGATAAATAATCATCCATTTTCCCCCCCTCAAAATCGTCTAATTATGTCCTCTTACTTGCTCGCTGAGTTGAGTCCAACTGACTCAACTCAGCTCAACTCTCTAATCTCGAAGATTTTAATTGGTGAGTTAAGTTGTTTATTCCTTGTACAATATCGGATTCTCTCTCCTCTCTCTCTCTCTCTCTCTCTAGATTACTGTGAGTCCATTGACGACATTGAAAAGGAAAAGCAAAAAAAAAGGTGGTGGATTTGGTATTATCAGTAGGAAAAAGAAATTGAGAAAGTGGGGTTTTGTGGTCTTTTTTTATTTTATCACTCTCTTTCTTTCTTTTTTTTCTTTTTTTTTTTTTGTAATTTCTTAGTGGGTGCTTTGTCATTGGATGCTGAAGTTCTACTTTGTATAATTCATTAGTCATTATCGCTCTCCTCTTTTTTTTCCCATTTCCGAATAGATTTAAAAATGTACTTCTTCCGTCCTAATTTTATAGTTCATTTTGGAAGTTCGTGCTACTTTTTAAAATGTTATATCTTATAATTTTCAATGTTTTAAGTGATTTTGAACACTTTGTTTATTAGATTAAATCAAGATCTATCAAACAAGATTCATGTTAACCGATTGAAAGATATATTCATTTTTTTATCTGGTTAGGATAAAATAAGAGACTATAAAATTGGGACGGAGGGAGTAGAAAATTGAAGAAGGGAAAAAGGAGTGGGTCAATAATTCATAATTTGATTATGACTTGGTGGAACATGTCGTGTTTTAGACGGTTGACCAAGAAAAAAGGGGTTGGGAGTTGGCTGTTGAGAGTACTTGAGACGGCTAATTTGCATGTAGAGAGAGAGAGAGAGAGAGGGAGAGTCGGACTTTTCTGCGGTCTAAAGTTGGACCATATAAAGCTGTTGGGGTATTTTCGGTGTAATTTCGGCGAACTTGACTACATGCATAGAAGAAATATTGTACTGAACATGTACAAGGCATTTTGGAACTCACTTTTGGATTTCACATGAATAATCTGATCCGTTAAATAATTTCAAAATAATTTTTCCTGAGGTTTATCAAAAAATCAGCTCAATTGGATTAGTGCAATTAGTCGATCCAAAACTCCAAGTTTTCATTCACAACTATTATGAATGAAAACTTAGAGTTTTTGGATCGGCCAATTACACATATCCAATTAAGCTTATTTTTCGCAAGGTCACAAGAAAAATTATTTAACAGTTTAGATTATTTGTGTATGACCTAAAAGTGGATCCCAAAAGCCATTGTACATTTTCTGTACACTGTTTTTCTGTACCCGTAAGTTTTTCCAATTTCGACCGTCATGAGTATTTTTTAATGCTTTGCCAAAAAATTTTGAAAGATGGTTATTTTAAAGTTGAAAAATTAATTAGTGGAATAGACGACTACGATGTATGTCATAGTTGTATTGTGAGAGAAGGGGATATACTCTCGTTACATCAAATATTTTTCACATAAATGTAGAGACTTCTCGGCAGTTCCGGATCCCTTTGCATTCAGACAAGGGGGTTTTGTTGACTTGATTTCTTGCAAGGCTATTGTAAGCGTCAAGTTTTATGAAGTGAACGGGTCGGATGATGTTTTTGAGCTCGGGACGCGACGGAGGAACAGTGGGCCCCCTTCCTCCTTTGCATTTAGGGCTGTTTGAGTTTGGTTAATGGGTAAAATGGTTAATTGGTTGGGTGAGGTGGGTGTGGAAGAGACGAGCTGGGGGGCTTGAAGCACACTCCAAGTGGGAAATCAAGTGTGGCAAAAGTCAAAATGGGAGGGTGGGGGGATTAAGTAAAGAAGTACTCTGTGGGGTCTGTGGGTGGGTCCTACAATGTTTTCTTGGCGTTTTGCCTTTCCTTAACGTCAACCCTTCCGTGTAAAATGGTCCCGTTTAGTCACATGTCATTGTCGTGTTCATTGGACTCTTCAACACCATGCTTTCGTTGGAAAACAAAATTTGATACTCCATCTTAGAGTAAAGTTATAAACGGTCGGTAGCACCTATCTTTTGTGGAAAAACGGATGTTAGCCGTTGAATTGCGTGAAGGGTATAAGATCTAACGGTCCATAACTATTTTTTCACACTTTATTTGTGAGGGAGCCCTCACAGGATAGGTTCATGTTCTATATGTATGTATGTATGTATGTATGTATGTATGTATGCTCACAAATAAAGTGCGGAAAAACAGTTATGAACCGTTGGATCCTATGCCTTTCACGCGATCCAACGGCTAACAACTGTTTTCCCACACTCTTTTTTGTGAGGGAGCCCTCATAGGATATATATATATATAGGGAAGCTTCTCCTCCAGACTCCGGACTTCCGGACCTCAATGATTCAATTTTTTTTAACAATCCGAGCCGTCAAATGTGTTTATAAGGTATTTTAAAAAAACTGCTTAGATCAAGCCCTTCCCGGTTTTTTTTTTTTTTTGAAGATTTCTCGCGTGGACCCTTGAAAACACCTTTTGAACACATTGGACGGCTCGGATTTTCCAGAAATAATTTGCAACACAAAAAATCACTTTTTTCTTATTCTCGGGAGTGTTTGAACTAGAAAATTTTGGTATATATATATATATATACAACCCCCATTCTACTAAGGACTCCATTAAACTCCCAATTTGCGGACTTCATGGATTGGGGTCGAATCTCGACGATCCAAACCGCTCAATATATTTAAAACGTGGTTTTAATGGTCAACTCGAGGATTTGTCCAAAAAAAATATCTGGAAGGGCTTCATTCGAGCTCCTTTCGATAAACTATATATGTACGGTTATTATGAAAAACTGCTCGGATGAAGCCCTTTCGGGTATTATTTTTTTGTGATTCCCCGCGTTGGTCATGGAAAACATGTTTTAAACACATTGAGCAGTTCAGATCGTCGAAATTTGGTCAGAAAAATTAGAAAAGGGGTGGTCCTCACCCAGGAGTTCCGTGAGGGAGTCCTTAATAAAACATCTTCCCATATATATATATATATATATATATATATATATATATATATATATATATATTTCCTTGCAGAATGGAACCCTCGGACCGAGGTCGTGGTTGAGGCCATGGCCATGGCAGAAAATCAGGATCTTATCAGTATGGAAGAGCAGAGCTTCTCTTTCCTTATCAGAATTTCCAACACTAGGAGAGTTTTTCAGTCAAACAAAGCAGAAAACAACAAAAGAGGCATTTGAGCAAGGACCTAAATATGTCAAAAAGAATATAACAAAACCCGTGATCACATTATCCGTAGGTGATCTCAAATTGCAACAGGATCCATGGTACCTTAAAGAAAGGTATCTCCAAAATTAGCAATACATGGTTCAAGAAGGAAAACCTCATTATATTTATGAGGCAATCTTTACTGAAACATTATCAGTACAAATAACCCATCATCATTTAACAGAAACTGATCCAAAAACTCCCATCACCTTTTCAAAATTTTACATTGTCAGGGTGATTCATCCGCAAAAATGGGGTCTCTGTACATTTGCCACCGAACCTTTGAAAATTAATGAACAAAAATATAATTATTGGGATTATGTCCGTGCATGGACATATGCCCTATATTATCAGAATCCAATAAGAGTCCACTCATGGTTCTTTTTAAATCCGAAGATTTTGAACACCTCAGGTTTTCCATCATGGTTTCTTCATTGGTGGGAATTTCATGCTCCTGAGCTTGAAATTTTCCCAGAAACTATTCAAAAATAATTCCCTGTATGATATAAATATCATCCGAAATTAAAGAGAATGATAGCAGTAAACCCACCAGTTGGGCAAGACCTTTTATGGTATTGCACCGAATTTAGAATTACTTGGGTATGGCAATGGGGATATGAAATAGCCGAAGATCATCTCCGTATACCAGAAGTCCAGAGAAATTTCTTTGTCAAATGGTGGACACGCTTTGAGACTGAAAAATGCGTGTCATACATTAATGAAACCGTAGAAAAATACCAAGCTATTTATATGAGTCAAGCCTCAAGCAGTAACCTTATTCAGGGTCCAGTAAATTTTTTCTAACAGATAAAAATGATTATTCAGAATCAGTATCCAGCCCTATCCGAACATGAGCAAGATATTAAACTCATGAAAATTATTAAAGATTAGTACTTAGCCTTTCAGGGATCCAGCTCATCTCAAGTGGATTCAAAGAGTGACGTTTCTATGTCCTCTCAAGATCAGGATCAATGTCAATTTGCTTGCTTGGCCGGATAATCACAGGATCCCAATGACGACACCGAAGTATTTCCGGAAGAAGCGGATCTTTGGGACTCTATGATTGAATTAAAAATGTTAAAGGCCAAAGAAAAGAAGAAGCATCGGTAAAGCGTCATCATGACGACAACAATAGTAATCGTCAGCACAAAACGACAACAGTAGCAAAAACGTCATCCATGACGACAGATACAGTATTACATATTTTGTAAAAACGTCATCAATGACATCATCTACAGTAATTGCTACAGTATGTTGAAGTGCTTATAAATAGCTGTATTCTAAACCTTTGAGGCCAGACTTCGAAGCACTCTGTGTGTGTGTGTGTGTGTGTGTAACCTCTTCACACACCACCCTTCCACTGTAAATTACTTTCATCTTCCGCCATCAATAAAATCAGTATTTTACAATAAGTTATTTGTTCTTTGTTCTTTGTTGTTACGATCCTTATCCCTTATTTGACGATCCATATTGGACAATAATCGGAGCCCCACGCTTACAATCCGACCCGTTCAAGTTGTTTAAAATATATTTTAAGACTACTTGTAAAAATTCAACTCATTTGGATATCCATAAAGGCTTGATCTGTTCATTCAAATTTATCCTGTAAAATCTGACAAAAATCAACTAAATGAACTAATCAATGCCTTACCAATATTCAAATGAGTTAATTTTTTATAGGTAATCTTAAAACACATTTTAAATAAATTAAACGGCTCCGATCATTTGCGTGGGGTTCACAAAAAAAACATTGTGTGAAATGTTGTGTTAACAAAAATTTGCATGTATTATATATATATATATATATATATATATATATATATATATATATATATATATATATATATATATATTTATGGGGCCAGTTTTCCTCACACATAAAAAAAAAATACAAATTTTGACACTCCTTTTTAGCCATTGAAACCAATGGCTGAGATTAGAAGTTGGGGTGTTTCAGTTAATCACTTGTGTTTCTACTTCACCCTATCTCCCTCTATACCACAACATCGTCTATGTTAGTAATCGACATTTAATCAACGGGTATCTGTAATCTTAACGTGGGGAGATTAATAAGTATTTAATAATGTGGAGCTCGAAATATAATCGAGATAAAGATGGGAGTGCAATTATAATTCTTTAGTGGTGTGAATTATAATTTGTGAAATAAGAATAGAATCCGGGTGGGATTAGGTTTTCTTATTTACACAAGGAGCCCAGATTTATTTCTCCTCAGGTCCCTGCTCTAGCCCTATAAATATATCGTTATGTTCTCTAGGTCACACAACAGTCATTCAGAAATTTAGAATAGAGGCTGTGAGAGAGAGAACAAAGAGATTATGTAGAAGTCCACACTTGGCTACATGATTGAGATATAAGGGAATATGGCAGAAGATCATGAGAATGCTTGTCGAGCAAAAAACTTGTTGTTGCATCTGATAATTAGGTGCATCAAGTTCTCAAATAAACAAGTCAACCAAATAAGTTAGGTGTCTACGGATGAGAGGTAAAAACCCTAATTCCGCCTTGTAGGGTTTGTGTTTATTTTTGTTGTTTAATGCATGCGCCGCAATTCTTGGGTTCCGGATTCTTTTCCCCAACGATTGGTATCGAGAGGGTCAGAAATCATGCGTATGGATTAAACAAGCCATGTTGTCTGTAGAACATAGATATAGAATTATGCTAACCATTGTTTTGCAGAGTTCTAGTTTGTTCTAACGTTCGTTTTTGCAGAATCGCTTATCCCACTATTATGGTCACGCATGTTTTTGATTGTGTGATTGGATCCCACGCTTTGTAATTGTTTTATCGCGTGGTTACTATTCTTTGTTTTTGATTACAAATTTAGTTTTGTAATGTCTGTAATAGTAGTATGTGGGAGGTATTAGTTTTTGATGTAATCTTTGTTTCTTCATTGTATCGTTTTAGATATATAGATGCATTTGTAAGATTACAGATTCTGTAATAGGGCATAAGATGCGGAGAAAACAATCTTTTTTGACAAAAAGATAAGTTTTGTCAAGAAAAAAGAATGTTTGTCTCGCAGCAAAATTTTTCCACATTTTTAGGGTCAGATTTCAAGGCTTTTTTGACCTAGTAAACGTCGGAATTGGTAATTCTGTTCTTCATAGAAGTTGTAGATAATTGAATTTCGAATCCAACCCAATTGGAATCAGTTCAATCGGAGTTCGGATGAGGGAGAAAAGTCCAAAATACTGAAGGCTGTGCAGTTTACTCGGGGAAAATTTCAGATCCGATTTTTCTTGCCTAAGTATGGTTGGATTTTGGTTTCCTTGATTGATTCAAAGTATCTAAGTCTTCAACATATGGTTTGCTCAAGGATTTCAAGTTTGGAAAAAATTCCTTACTGCTTAAGGATTTCAAGACTCGAAGGATTCCCCTACCGCTAGGATTTCAAGACCTGGAAGGATTCCTTATTCTTCAAGATTGCATCTTTGACCATAATAGTTGGGATACATATTATTTATGTTTCCTTTTTATGAATATTTGAATATTCATCTTGTTTGCATGTGTGATAGTTTACCATAGTTGGACAACATGGTAATATTTGGCTTTTGACCTAGATCACGGTTTTTTGCAAACATGTTAATTTTGATAACCCTCACAATTTTTTTAAATTACTAAGTGGGAGAGGGAGTTTATTTTGTAGAAATCCCATGGTCTCCATTACTAGTATGTAGATGATATAATTAAATTTTGTGTGTTGGTTTTAGTACCTTCCTCCCCATCGGACGAAATTAATTATGGCATCATCAGTACTTACTTCCTTAGAGGATAACTCCAAGATAATTGTTGTATGGATTGCTCCTCCATCTGGGGTAGTTCATTACGGAACAATGGATTTTGAGGTTAGGTAATGATATACACTTAGCTATAAATAACAAGTATCCTCTCCATCTGAGTCCCTGCTTTTATTTATAGGACCGAAGTAAATTAGCTATTTAATTTTATTTGGCATGGTTTAGTGCCTTGATAGTAAAATTAAAAGGTTGTGCCTATCTACACGAATGATGAAGAGTAGTGGACCTACCCATCGAGGCATACTCTTCACGGTGTGTAGGGTTGCTAATGTTTTTCTTTTAATAGACTGGTTGAGGGAACCGATTTAATAGAAATACAAAAAGTTTTGCCCTTCATAATTGTTGTTATGTGATTCTCAGATTCAAAAAATGGTCTCTTTCAATCCACTTGATGACATTGTCAAACAAATTCACTGGTCTTAATTATATTAACTAGAAAAGGATCTGGATTTTGTGTCGATTGCTTATGGGACCAAATTTGAGTTCTCTGAGGTGTGCTCTATCAAACCCACTGAAATTGCAATAGAACCTAAAATCCGGTATATAAGGATTAGGTTACAACTGACAAGATGGCGCGGTGTTACATTTTAGCTTCTATGTCGAATGTATTGCAACATCAACATCAGTTTTTTAGTGACTGCCTATGACATGATGCATAACCTAAAATAAAGGTTTGGGGTGCAGCTAGGCAAGTTGCAATGTGGGATTTGGGGAATTAACCATTGGTGAAGGAACCCAACTAAGGGGATTATGTTCTGAAGATAATAGGTCTTCTGAATGAACTAGAAATCCCAGGAGCTAAAATCAATGGGGAAACCCAGGTTGATATTGTGCTCAATTGCTTACCAAGTTTTTTCAGCCTCGATTCACTTTGAATTACAATATGAACAAAATGCTTTATTATTTGTAAACTGGCGAAAAAGAGAGTTAAATAAGCCAAGGGTCTTTTGGTTAATAAATAGACAACTGTGAGTGTAGTTGAAGATGTTTCTACTTCTTAGCCAAAGGCAACAAGAATTAGGAAAAGGTTCAACAACAAGCCACGGTTCCTCAGACAATTTATGAGTTTAAAGGTAGAGTGGAAAAGCCTAACGACAAGTGTTTTCACTATAAGCAGAAAGGACACTAGAAGAGGTTATCTGAATTATCTCAATAAATTGAATAATCAAGGAAATTTTTATTCACTAGTAGTTGAATCATGTTTTGCGGTGTTATCTACCAATACCTGGTGTGTAGATACGGGTGCCACTAATCATGTTTGCAATTTATTGCAAAAGGTTCCAGGAAACCTGGAGACTTAGTGATGAAGAGATTTATCTACATATGGGAAGTGCTACAAAAGTAGCAGCAGTTGTAGTAGGCGTTTAATTTTGAGAGATTGTCTTTATGATCATTGAATTGGGAGAAACTTAGTTTCGGTTTCTAATTTGGTTGAAAATGGATATTTGGTTTATTTTTAATAACTCTGTGGTTATTCAGTTAAATAAACATTTTATCTACTCTGGTTCATTAGATGACAATCTCTACGTAATTAATCATATCGTTCCTACGATGCAACTACATGAATTGAATAACACTAATAGATTGCCATATAAGAGAAAAGAGCCTTATAAGTTGAACCAAAAGTATCTTTGGCACTTACGCCTAGGTCATATTAATCTAAATAGAATTTCTAGACTGGTTAGAAATGGATCTTTGGGTTCATTAGAAGTGGAGGCACTTACGCTTCCGTGAAAATTACATTTTGGAAGGTAAAATGACCAAGATGCCCTTTTCCAGGAAAAGGGAGAGCCAATGAAACATTGTAAATGGTTCACTTTGATCTGTGTGTACCTATGAACATCCGAGATATAGGTGGTTTTAAGTATTTCAATATTTTTATTGATGATTACTCAAGACATGGTTACATTTATTTGATACACTGTAAGTCCGAATGCTTTGAGAAAGTCAAAGAGCATAGACCGGAAACGGAAAACCGTCTGGATAAATGTATCAAGACACTGCGATTCCATCGTGGTGTCGAATACCTCTTGGAGGAATTTAGGAACTAGTGACAGCAGAAGGGATTACATCCCAGTTGTCTGTGCTAGGTATGCCACAACATAATGGTGTAGCAGAAAGAAGGAAAGGTCTCTTATGAACATGGTGAGATCAGTGATGAGTTATTCAAATTTACTAATTCGTTTTGGGGACATGCACTAGAAACAATTGAGTACATTCTTAACTGGGTACCATTTAAGCTAGTACCAACTGCACCCAAAGAACTATGGGCTGGGAGGAAAACTAGTCTATGGCATGTTCAGAATTGGGGTAGTCCAGCACATGTGCTAACAGGGAAAACAGATAAATTGGAATCAAGAACGAATGTTTGTTTGTTTTGGTGGGGTACCCTAGAGGAACGAAATTTGCTCTATTTTATAGTCCTAAGGTCATTGTTAGCACCAATGCTTGATACTTAGAGGAAGACTATGTCATAAATCACAAGCCCAGTAGTAAGATTGTTCTAGTAGAATTGAGAGAAGATAGACCAACACAGACTTCTTCAATACCTATAGTACAAGAGGTTACATCACATGAAATTGTTGTTAACACACCAGTACCTTGTTGTAGTGGGAGGGTTATTGTTTTACCTAATTGGTATACGTTGTTGGGAGAGTCTTATGATATGATCCCTGAAGAACAACAAGTCAAACCCTAAAACTACAAAGAGGCACTACAAGATAAAGATGCAGAACTTTGGCAAAAGATCAAGAGCACATGTTGTGCAGTCTTAAGAAGTCTATTTGTGGACTTAAGCAGGCATCTAGGTCTTGGAACATCGATTTTGATCAAGTAATCAAATCTTTTGGTTTTGATCAATGTCTGGATAAGTCGTGTGTATAAGAAGCGCAATGGAAATGTGGTGGTGTTTGTATTGCTATATGTGGATGATATCTTGTTCATCGGAAACGATGTCAGAGTGTTATCTTTGGTATAGTTGTGGTTATCCAGCCAGTTCGATATGAAGGATTTAAGAGTAACCGGTCACATCCTTGGGATTAAATTTTTGCGAGATTAAGCAAAAGATGTTAGGCTTCTCAAGCTTCCTATATCGATGCGATCCTTTCCCATTTTAGCATGCCGGATTTCAAGAAAGGATTACTTCCTTTCAGACACAGAGTCTATCTATCTAAGGATTAGTGTCTTAAGACATCTGAGGAGATGGAGAAAATGAAGGGAGTTCCTAATGCTTCAGCAAATAGGAAGCCTCATGTATGCTATCTTTGTGAACTAGACTTGATATTTGCTTTGTTGTGCGGCATGGTTAGCAAATTTTAGTCTAACCACGGGCCGAGAAGATTGGGTTGGTATAAAATGTATACTCAAGTATCCGAAAAGAACTAAGGATTATCGTTGGTGTACCAGTCGGACAATCTAGTGCCTTGTGGGCACACCTTGATTAAGACTTTATGTTATATAAGAGTTCGGATAGTCAACATCGAGATATGTGTTTTCCCTAGGAGGAGGTAGAGCCATGAGTTGGTGGAGTATCTAGTGATGTGTATATTGTAGATTCCACCATGGAGGCGAGTATGTGGCGCTTTTAAAATAGCCAAGAAGTCGTTTGGCTCAAAAACTTCTTAATGGATCTAGAAGTGGTAGTTTCGATACAGTCAGCATTTTCAATCTATTGTGACAATAGTAGTGTAATTGCTAACTCGAAGGAGCCAAAGATTAATAAGAAGGGAAAACACATCGAGTGTAAGTATCACCTTATTCGAAAGTGATCGTTATAGAAAGGTGATGTAGTCTGCGACCAAGATTGCATCGAAAAACAACCTAGCGAGATCCTTTTTACGAATGGCTTACATGCCAAGACTTTTGATAGTCATGTAAAGGGAATGGAAGTGAGATGCGTGGTAGCATGGTTTTGAGTCTAAGTGGGAGATTGTTAGAAATTTATACTAAAAGCCATGCTTTTGTGTAATGGATTAATATTTAATTAGTTAATTATTAATCAGTTTTATCCTTTTTTGATGAGAATCTATTATGGGCAATGTTTGCATGATATAATTGTATGTTGTGCAAGTGTCTTTTATTCTACATAGTAGATGATCCAGTGTGTAGAGTACGGCTTACACATAGAAGATTGGATCATCGGTTCTTGTGGAATATAAGTTTTGGTTCACAATCTTAGGTGGAATTTGACACACCATCAGTAGGATTGTAGTACAATGTTTTAGTAGGTTTATCTTGACTACAGGGAACGATTCTAGTTCAGACTCATTGTGCTAGTACATTTTGTGTGTATTGAACAGGACCGCTTTAAAGTAATTGTCTTAGTATTGACATTTTAAGACAATTAGAACCTTATGGTTATTAAGAATACTTATGCTCTTAATCCGGATATAATTAATACATATATACATTTAATGTTGTTGACTTTGATTCATTATAAAGTGAGATTTTTTTAACGGTCAATAGTCTTGGTGAGTTGGGTCACGACATTATATGCATGAAATATATGGATATTAATTATTGATAGAATCCACGTCTCGTTAGAGATTGATGATACCCCCTTGAGTAAACTTATAAGTTTCGGTTATGTCAAACCCTGCAGGTGGATATTTGTATCCGACATATCGAATAAGTTAAGTGGTTAGTCTCAAGGTGTTTTATAAGATGTTGATTTGTGGGAGATTGTTAATAATCGACATTTAATCAACGGGTATCTGTAATCTTAACGTGGGGAGATTAATAAGTATTTAATAACGTGGAGCTCGAAATATAATCGAGATAAAGATGGGAGTGCAATTATAATTCTTTAGTGGTGTGAATTATAATTTGTGAAATAAGAATAGAATCCAGGTGGGATTAGGTTTTCTTATTTACACAAGGAGCCCAGATTTATTTCTCCTTAGGTCCCTGCTCTAGCCCTATAAATATATCGTTATGTTCTCTAGGTCACACAACAGTCATTCAGAAATTTAGAATAGAGGCTGTGAGAGAGAGAACAAAGAGATTATGTAGAAGTCCACACTTGGCTACATGATTGAGATATAAGGGAATATGGCAGAAGATCATGAGGTACTGTCGAGCAAAGCTTGTTGCATACAGTAATTAGGTCTGTCAAGTTCTCAAATAAACAAGTCAACCAGCGTTCGTGTCAACGGATGAGAGGTAAACCCTAATTCCGCCTTGTAGGGTTTGTGTTTATTTTTGTTGTTTAATCTGTACGCGCAATTACTGGGTTCTGGGATTCGTTTCCCAACAGTCTATAGTAGTACAACCCCTCTCTTCCTCCCCAACCTTAGCGATCCTCGGTCAACCTCCCGACCAAATCTCCGGCGATTCTGACCCACATCCGGTGAGTGCTCTCTCTACCCTAATTCTCTCTCTCTCTCTCTCTCTTTCTCTTTCTCTCGCTCTCTCTCATGAATACAAAAGTAGTAAGCTTGTATGCATAATCAAATCAACACCTGCTACCTCCTCACTTATTTTACGAAAGGTGATACCTTACAGCATCTTCGGTAAAATCTCCTCTTTCCCACATGTTTTTAATTTGTTTGATTTTTTTCTACATAGGTTAATGCATACACAGTGTAGGGGAGGTCAGCGCGAGACCCCTTGTTGACTAGAGTCAACGTTGACCCGCCAATGAGATCATGACGAGTGTCACCCAAGTGGCACGGCGTCCGTGTGACGCGTGGCAACCTCCGCGCAAGTTTCCGCGCATAGGAGGGCCACCGGCGCGGGCATAAGCCTCCGCGCAGGGGGGCCACTAAGGTTAGACCCTCTTGCGCAAGGCGCCCTAGCGGCGTGCACCATGTGCCCGATTAGGGCAAAGCTTGAATAACTATGGGTCATCCGAATAGGAGAATAGCCCATGGCTCCAATGACTGGCGCAGCTCAGAACATGAGCGAGGATGCGAAAAGCCAGTCTCACTTAGCCTAGGTAATGATGCCTGCTGCGGTCTAAAGGCAGGACCTCAGGGGCACCCTGAGGCTTGGCAACGGTATAGGCGCGACCGAATAGGTCACGACCTTGCCCTCACGGGAATAAGGGAGATCTAGTGGCTTGGTGGCTAGGAACAAGAGGATCATTGCACGGGGGGAATGGCTTGCCACCGCGCGGTGGTGACGTCACCCGTACGGTTAGGTTGTACGAAAAAGACACGTGTCATCATATTATAAGATGGCGGCCTGACACCTTTTGATTGGCCCAAGGTGCCTATAAATATGGGACATCCCCCTTCATACCCAAAAAAGTTGGTGAAATCTTTGCAGAAGCATATGCTATCCTAGAGAGAGAAAAGAGTAATCACTGAGTGGGAGGAAAACATTTCTCTCTAGTGAGATCATACTCCATCTCTTAGGTCACCAAGGGTATCACAGATTTGATTGAGAGGAATCCACTGCCTTAATCCTTTCTGTGCATACCTACTCTGTTCTTCACTCTTTCTCTAGACCACCACATTCCTTCCTCTCACTGTGTCTTTACTGTTGACTATCTATACCTCTCCAGCTCATCACATTAACCAGAACCATCTCCTACACACAGTAATGCATGAAATCTTGTGGTTTTTTTTTTGTTTCTTTATGTACTCTTTCTATACATGTGCATAAACAATACAGATTGTTGACTCTCCAAAGCCATAATTTTTTTACGTTTGCCTGATGTAAAATATTTGAAGGATAATAGTAATCAATGGGTCACTGCTCCTGTCTAATATAAAATATTCGAAGAGCTAGTGTTTTATATTGCTAGTATTATAAAATATTTGATGTCCATTAAATTAGTTGTTTCTGGCTTCTAGATTGTTACCACTGATCTTATGTTACTAGTGTTTTTTTTTTTTCAATGCACGCACATGTTTCTTGACCTAATAAGAGAATTTTAATTTTTTTGTGAAGGGTGAGCAATGGAAGAAACTTTTGAATTAGGTGAATTCGAAGTAGATGATTTCCAAACTCTAAATAACGGTGTGGAAGGATTGGAAACACCGTCAAGTGGGATGTCTTTCGAGACAATTGAAGAAGCACGAAAGTACTATGAAGAGTATGGTTGGGAAAATGGTTTTTGGATTCGTACTTGGACCTCATCCAAAGGAAGAAACCGGTCGATGAAGTGAGTAGTATGTTGTTTGTTTGTGCAAAAGAAGGAAAGCATGTTCCTTGGGCAAAGAAAGATGGTGTCGTGGAGGAGATATATGAGAGGGAGAAAGATGAGGACGTGATATCGAAAAAAAGAGTTAGAAATTGTTCAACTATTCAATGCAAATGCAAAGCTCAGTTACAGATTAAGCATGATAAATGGAGTAGCAAATGGCAAGTAACAGTTTTCAATGACGATCACAATCACCCATTAGTGACTCCTTCTCATCCTGTCTAGTTTTGAATGGCTGCTCCAAGCCGGGAAAAAAAAATGAAACACAAACCAGCTGCCCCAGATTGAAGTTCTTGTTTGTTGGGGATTGAAGTCATTTGTCTGCTAAATTTTTTGCAACTTTGTTAGTATACCGAAATTAATTGTGTTCATGCATCAAAAGCTTTTGAATGTAGTTGTGTCTTGAGTTGGGGCTTATTATTCGTAGAAAAAGTATTAGTTACCCTAGAGAATTTATATCAGATAAGGCCGTCTTATAGAAAATATGAAAAAGTTGTGTATTTTTTGTCATAGTTTTGGTTCTTTTGTAGTACTTTATCCAGCTTGAAACCAAACCAAAAGAAGGAATTTTTCATATTAGCACCAAGCCACCAACTATGCATTCTCTATACATGAAACAAAATACAGTACCACAGCACTACAGTGTGAGCGAGAACAACGAAATAGCATAGAAAGGGGCCAGAAATTTGTAGAACTTTGGAGCTTCACAAGGAATCAATTTACTTATCATTCACGTAATTAGGCAATGCAGAAGATCGATTAACAAAGAAAGGGACCAGAAAATGTAAAACTGCCGTTTGCCATTCTATTGGAATTCCAAAGAAATGATACAAGTCCCCAATCAGCAAATATGCTATTGGTCATGAATTCTACTAGGATACGACTACTACAATTACAATGGTAGGTTCTGCTTCTTATCCGGATTTTTGATTTCCGGACTTTTTATCCAATTTTTTTTTGACAATCCAATCCGTCTAATGTGTTCAGCAGGTGTTTTTAGGGGATTGTAGCGGAAAATCTTCAAAAAAAAAAAAAATACCGGAAAGGGCTTGATCCAAGCAGTTTTTGCAAAAATATATAAATACAGTTTTTGCGAAATTGCTTGGATCAAGCCCTTCCCAGTATTTTTTATGAAGATTTTCCGTTTAGGCCCTTGAAAACACCTTCTGAACAAATTGGACGGATTGGATTTTCCAAAAAAAATTTGCAACGCAAAAAAACCCATTTTTTTCTTATTTCCGGGAGGTGTGAATAAGAAGATTTCCGTATTCCCAAAGTTTAAAGATTGCCTTGGAATTCTTCAATACAGCCCAGAATGCCCAAATATACAATTATGAACTTGAATGAATGTACATCACTGATCACTTTTCTTCCAGAATCATAGTAAATGAGATACCACCGAAAAAACTTCACCGCCAAATTGGCATCATAGCAATTTCCGGAATCAAAATTGGGCCATCCCACAACCTTTGAGTAGCACCAGCAGTTTACAAAATGGTTCAGGCATATCCACAAGCACCTTATACACATTATTGTGTTCCACCTTTGCATCCACCCTCATCAAGAATCTGTTTGTACCATAAATTTTTAAATTTACACGTGGCTAATAAATTGATTGGAAATTATATTTATTTAATTCGGATTTAGTAATTATAGCCGAATTATCTATAATTTCGGAGATAAATTTGTTACCTAAATTATAGGGAGTTGGTGTTTATCTAAAATAAGTTGTTAATGGCCGAAATTAACATGTGCTAATTGCATTAAGAACATGGGTAGTTGTTTTCGGCCAATTAAGGACACATGTCACCCCCTCATGCATTTTCAAGGAAATACCAAAGTGGAAGCAAGACATGGCGTAGTGGCTGGAGATCATGGGCGTTTACATTTGGAAGTTACAAAGGGACTCAGAGGCTATAAATGAAGATCTTTGTACAACATTGAAAAGGTCCACGCACCAACAAAGCTCACAGCAGCAAAGTAATTTAGTATTATCTCCTAACTCTCGCAGTTAGTCGATCGATCCCCCTCTTTTTCTTCTATCTCCTACCTATGGCTATCTTCTACTTCTTCCCCGTTCTTTCTTCTCCCTCTTCTCTTCTCTCTTCTTCTTCTATGTAATTTTCTTCAATTGTGGAAGTCCTTGTTCAAGGCCCCACTAACCGTTGTAACTTTAGCTCGAGTTTCGCAATTGCTTGAAAGAAGTTAGTCAGTTTTCAGGCGCTTTTCCATATTTCTCTTGGAGATTCACTTCTCCTGGCACACCCTCGCATCTTCTACACCACCCAGTGTCGATCACCCCCGTTTCTCCTGTCCCTGGAGGAATTGGTGCCAACAGAATCACCCATCCAGTACGAAAAAAACTTCAGCTAAACATACATGCCATACAAGAAACTCCATCAAAATTAGCTATAAGAGCATAAAAAAAAAAAATACAGGGTTGTGATAACTAAAAAAGTTACGGTAAACAAAGTTTTAGTCCAGTGAGAAAATTGATGGGCTGGAATCGAGAGAGATAGAGCTAATCAGGAGAAACAAAGAGAATAGACGGCGGAGTAGGGGTTGGAATCTCTGGAGATGGGGTGGGCTGAAATTTCGTAATAGCTCATGTTGTCCGTTTGTGAGAGAAAGAGAGAAAGAGGGAGGGAGAGAGACTCGGAGTAGAAAGATCACTCACCGGATGTGGGTAGGAAATGCAGGAGATTTGGTCGACCAGCGATGGAGGTTGAGCGAGGGTTGCCAAGGTTGGGGAGGGGGAGAGGGGTTGTACTGCTGTAGACGACATTGTGGTATAGAGGGAGATAGGGTGTGACGTAGAAACACAAGTTCTAATCTCAGCCATTGGTTTTAATGGCTGAAATAGTGTCAAAATTTGTGTTTTTTTATGTACGAGGGGAACCAACCTCTATATAAATATACATACATGCAAATTTTCTAGTAACGACCCCTGTAAATAAGAAAAAATGTAATTTTTTTCACTTTAAAATTTGTTTTTGGGAAATCCGAACTGTCCAATATGTTCAGAAGGTGTTTTCAAGGAATAATTTAGCGAAAAACTGTTTAGATCAAGCCTTTTCCGTTATTTTTTTTTGAAGATTTCCAGCGTCAACCCTTGAAAACACCTTCTGAACACATTGGACGGTTTGGATCGTCAAAAAAAATAAAATACTCAAATCACGGAGGTCCGGAGTTCAGATAGGAAGCTCTCCCTATATATATATATATATATATATATATATATATATATATATATATCACCCAAGTGCTTGATTTCTATCATCCTCCACGAATCTTCAAGATCTACTCTTTTATGTATTGTCTGTCACTTGGATGTGAGTTTTCTCACTCGTATTGGTATTAACTCATGGCTTTGACTTCGTTTTCTTTCTATATCACGTTTTTATATATCTCTTCACTTTTGAGCTCGATTCTTGGTTAATCTATACATTAGATTTGGTAATGAAGCTCAATGGAGGTTTGTACTTGGTGATTGGAGGTTGAATCCACCTGGGTTAGCTAAGGTTTTACTCAAAACTCATCTTGATAGGGATTTCTCTCTCTCTCTCTCTCTCTCTCTCTCTACAATTTTATTTTATGACTAGTGTAAATTTGGTGTTTAAATCCTCATATCTTAATTGGGTGAACGTAGATGAAACTTGAAGGTCAATTTTTTGAAAACCCAAGAGGTATCAGTGCCTCATTTTCTAAGTACCGTACCAGCGCAGAGAAATTAGTTATTTTTATAGCTGATTTGCTTTGTTCGTGGAGTTGGGTTAAGTGTGTTCTAAATTTGTATATCGGGATGTGTTGGGAACTAATTATGGGTTATGCTTGAGTGTTATGTCAATTTTAGACTTGATTGAGTATGTGTGTCGTATTTAGCATCTATTTTTGTTATAAAGTGGCTCGATAGATGGAATGGAAACTTGACCTTTAAAGAAACGTTGTTAATGAAAGTTTGGTAGAAATGAATCTCTGAGATGAATGAACTAATTGTCCATATTATATTATATTGAACGAGACATAGAGTTTGGGAGAAATTGAGGGTGGACTCATATACTATTGCATAACAAGAGTGTTGTATTTCCATTTCTCTCCCTATAACTGTGGATAATTAGTTATGTGGATTTGTGGTAGTGATTTTATATAAATGTGATTGCCGTTATTGTTTCATTGTATTGACGATAGTATCAATGTGCCTAATACCTCGTGTGCGGTTAAATGGTACTAATGATAAGTTAGTGGCAGAAGATGATAAGTAAATAAGAATGGTTAACAAAGTAAGTGTGACACTAGGCAGAGGTGATGAGGCACAATAAACAATCTGCAGGAGTTATGAGGCCCATAATACTTGATAGAGGTGACAAGGCCCAATAAACGCTCGACAGGAGTTATGAGACTCTAAACTCTCGGTTTAGAACCCATCTGGATATAGTAAGTTGGAAACGAAAGTTTGATGGAAATGATTAGTCGAGACTAAGTGAAATATTTGTTACGGAGTTGTAGACTTACAAAATTGAGATGTGGATGTTGACGTGGTATGTCTGTGGTACTTTAAACGAAGGTGTCTTTGTTTGTGCTAGAAATTATTGAGGAATGAATTTATTCAGAAATCGTAATCATGTCTTTAGATGGTCGATGTATCCTCTGTTATGCGAAATTTGCCAAAGTACTCTTACTTGAAATTTATGTAGAACTTTTTAAAGAAAAATTTGAACTCCACGAGAATTTGAGATTTGGGGGTTGTAGATACAAGTATATAATAGTGTGAGTCCTAGAGATAGAATCGAAAGTTGTGGTATGCTAATTAAGGTGATTATGGTTATGTGGATACATACTATGAGATAAGAAGAAACAAGGAGTAGAACATCTTGTGGTTAAGAAAGAGACTCGTTGAATACGTGTGTTATAAGTCACTCTATCTTCAAACATTTAAGGGCGTCTTTCATTTGAATCTTATCCAAACGTTTGGTTTTAAAAAAGAATGATCAAAATTTCTTTTTTGCACATCACATATCATATACATGAGATTTAAAGAGATTTTACTAAGCAAGTGTATGCTCAACCCTCCCATTTCAGGTTTCCACCAAGTTGTGTCACATGGAGTGCCGGGATACATCACTGGATGTCTAGAAAGCATGCATTGAAGAGTGTCATGTACAAAGTACTTATCTATTTTCAGAAGATAAGAATGTGACTTATACATTATAACTTGATTTGGGATTATTGTAACAATATAACAGATTTACTTCCGTTCTAGTTGTGCAAATGAGTTGTAACCTAATGATTTTACATTCGGAATATTGCTTGTATTTGGAGATATGACGTGGCATAGTTCGTATATTTAAAGTATCGGGCTTTAAATTTTGGGAAACGGTATTATTATTGTATACTGAAAATTGAGGGCGTGACGAACCTCTAAGTCGAGTAAGTATAATTTAGAAAATAAATTGTAAGACAAATCTATAATGATCATGTGGTTATTAATGATGCCAAAAACTTAAGCTTTAGAAATAATAGTGTCTGAACTATTTCAATCACAGTAATGAAAACTGGGTGAAGTTCACCAAGACAGTGCGTAAAATAAAAACAGATAGAATTTGTCCAAAAACTGAGCAGATAGAATTAGTCCAAAATGCACTACAAGATGTCATATCAACAGAAACAATTTGTCCAAAAAACTTTGAACCATTTGAATTCTCACCCTTTCAACTATGGCTGGTAACGAAGGGCTTGTACCTTAGCAGTTATCTTCTAGTTCTCCCACAAAGAAGATTTGGGTTCGAGCCTTGGTAGAGGCGCTTGGGGTTTAGGGCTATGGATAGATTTTAGACCCCCCCTCTTGACAAACTCACTAACTCTCTCACTAACCCCTCATTGATGTATATCGAATGGTAAAAGTAACTAAATATTATCTTACGGTTCTCCCACAAGGAAGACCGGGGTTTGAAATCGGCCTAAGAGAACTTGGGGAGCTTAGGGCTATGGATAAACTAGACCCCCCCCCCTCTTGACTAACTCACTAACTCTCCCACCAACCCTCCACTGATGTATATCGAAAGGTAAGTAGCCTAGCAGGTATCTCCTGGTTCTCCTACAAGGAAGACCAGGGTTCGAGCCTCGACAGAGGCGCTTGGGGTTTAGGGCTATGGATAGCTTATAGACCCCCCTCTCGACTAACTCACTAACTCTCCCACTAACCCCCCACTGATGTATATCGAATGATAAAATAAATAAAAAAAACTATGGCCGGTCGTACTTATTGATTCACTTAAACTAAGTTTTTGCTTGTGCAATTTAAAGTTTTTTTTTTTATAAATTTGAAAGCCGTATAATATATAGATTGCGGCATACAAATTGAATGACTTAAATAATCAGAATAAGATCCTGGTGAGATCCATTCTACTTCTTTTAGGATCACATGAAAGTATTCAAGGATCCTAGATTGTAAATTAGATCAGTCCATTGCGGAAGGTATGAATTATCTCAATTCTGCAGCTTGGCTTTGACCTAAAAAAATAATCATAAAAATAGACCGAGGATACCGTGGAGATAAAAATAAAAATAAAATGTTACATCTTGGCCGCCCACTAAATCTACATTATACACTATAATTGCGCCTATCATTTTCCTGTTCCCTAAACAGTTCCTCAATAATTTTGATTTTGAGTGTGATCTTAAGGTCAACCAGCGCAGTTTACGGAAATTATCATTGACTTTATGTTAATTACCAATCACGAGTTTAATATTGTTCCTTCACTTAAAAAGTGAGTGGACATTTTACTTACATTCTTATTGGTTGATATTTATTCAATGAGCCTATTTGAATTACTAGAGGCCAGGAAACACGAGATACGTGGGGAAGTCGAATTTTGATGATCAGATAAGGATTCGATGGTGAGGAGAACCAACCAGTGATGAATTAGATAAATTAAGAATCATTAAATTAATTTTAAAAACAAAGCATAATTGTTCAAATTCATGTAGGAGTGGAAATTTATGACACGGCACGAAAACACGACACGAAATTAGCAGGTTAGCGTTGAGTATTTTTGACACGAAACACATATATGACATGACTTGAGAATATGATTAGTAAACAAGTCAGGTTCAGGTTCAACCCGCATAATTTGAGAATGACATGAATTATAACTTGCTCGTCTACTCGTCTCGACACGGTAACCCGAGAATGACACGAATTAACCTGCATAACTGAGAATTAACCCGCATAACCCGAGAATAATACAAATTAATCGTGTAATTCCTGTCGTGTTTGGGTCAAATTTGGCTAAACAGGTCAGTTTCAAGTTAATTGTGTAAATCCGTTTCTTTTTTGGGTTGACATAATCAATAGCAGGTCAGGTAATGGTTCATTTTTTTTGACACGGTTAGTTAAGCAGGTTATTTTAACACAGACCTGATTCGACACGACATGATGCCTATCCATTCATATGCAACCATCATGGACGGCCCAAACCCTAAGCCATGGCATCCCAAAACCCAAAAATTTGGGGCACCTCCATGATTTTTGATATTTAGCTTCAATAGGGGTCTTTTTGACCCAATAAAAAATAAATGTATATTTTTGAGCAACACACACACACACACACACACACACACACACACACACACACACACACACACACATATATATATATATATGTTGTACGTTGTCCATTTGTGCGGTGGATGTATTGCATGCTTTTTATCTAAGATCGAATATTGTACTAACACTTTCGTTTTTAAGTGTGTTAAGTATTTATTTGTTAAAAAATATTCAAGTAAAATAATTTGAAGCTACCATTTATTAAACATTTGTCAAATACAATCAAAAGAGACTTCTATACCTTTGGAACTAAAACATGCTTATTGATTGGGACACAAAGCTCGGGTTGGTTTATTGTTTAATTGCCAAAATATATAGGGCACCACTTTGACAATTGTGCCTAGGGCACCCAAATACCTTGGGCAGGCCCTGACAACTGTTTATCTATTCTTTTGATTATGTTCCTTCTTTAATCTTTTGTCATAGCAACAAATAAGTAACAAAATACGTGATATATATAATGAAACAGAAATGATAGGTACACACCCATCAAACACACCAGCTCCTGCATGCATGTGGTACACACATTGTGTGGCCCCCATATTCTGTTTTGTGTAGTTCTTATGTACTTTTATGAGTGTGAAGAATGTGGTTGGTGGGTGCGTACCTAACACTACTCACAAAAATGAAATGTGATGAAATAGTAAGTAAATTGATACCTTAGAAATACACTTGTGAATCAAAAGAAGATGATGGAAGGACACGATTCACACGAAGAATTTGGGAACTCCTAGTTGATTTTCTAGAATCTGACTACGGCCTTATTCTCCAATAGATTTTAGGTACATTTTATGGAGGGGTGATAAAATGAAGTTGTTTTCCCAACTGATAAAATGTAGTGGTTTTCCATAGATTTTAAGAGGATTTTATGAAAATATCATAAAATCACTTTTACATTTTACGTATTGAGATTGAAGTGTCATAAAATATGAGATTTTATGAAACAAAAATCCGTTGAAGAACGAAACCTACATTGAAATTGGAACTTGGAACGACATGGAGAAAGAGGTTTGGTTTGTACGGAGAACAAAGTTGAGTTTGTGTAGTGGCAGAAGATATATAGTGGAGAAGAAAACAGACATTGGGTAGTTATCTGAGCTGAATTTCTACTAAAGTATTTTCAGTATTTTTTGTTTTCTTTCATAAGTCAATCTCCTTATGTACCTTATTGATTTGATGATAATTTAAAGTCCAAAAATACCGCAATAGAACTGGCCCTAGTGTTGAATTGTCAAGTAGTATATATGTACATTCTTACCGTTTATCTTTTTAACCATTGCCGTTTACTTTTTTAACCATCAATAGTAGATAACTTTGTTTCTTTATCAATACTTGACTCAACTCGGAAAATATTGACATATTTTGAAACTTACAATGTCTAGACAAGTCAAGTTTATAATTTTGCAATTGAAATTTCAAGTGGTATTTTTCTTGCTCAACGAAATTCATTCAATGGATAATACTTCTCTTCAATCTTAAATGAAGGGGGACAAGCTATATCTGTAGACGGGGTGCGATTATATAATTTAATGATATCTATTTTTTCAACGTAATAATAGAATTTCTTAAATTGGAGGGGTGATAGGCTCTACTAGAGACCGTGTGACTCATCCTTGCTTATAGTCCAAGCATACCTGAAGTATGTGATGTTCCTAATGGAAACTCAGCCTAGCGAGTTTTTGGTTAGTTATGCAGATTGGTCTATTGATCAATCCAAGCTCACCATTTTGTCGATTTAAAAAAAAAGAAAAAAAAAGAAAAAGGTTGTCGCTTATTATAGGAAAAACCTACTTGTACATAAAGTTTGGACCAGAGAATGTATCGAGCTGCTTGGGAGACTCACTTTTGGGTCTCACACAAGAGATTCGAATCGTTCATTGCTCTTAAAATATTTTTTCGAGGGTGTCACAAAATTTTAGCTTAATTGAATGGTTAAAAGTGTTTAAACCAAAATTCCACCTTTTCAATCAAATTTTTTGTATTCTGGTCCAAACTTTCTGTCCCAAGTCGGGTCCTTTATTATAGGGTCGGACCCAACGCACCCAAATTACAACCCTACTTCGCCTTCAACAAAAATAGGGTCGAGATATCGAAAGTTCGAAACTAACACGACCGCTTCTCCCCTTCGTCGCCACCCAAATCCCGTGGCGGCGATGGGCCGCGTTTCCTCATGAGACTAAAACCCTCATCCTTCCCCACCACTCTCTCTCTCTTCGCCAAACCCCACCCCTATCTCACTTCCCCTCTCTCTCCAATCACCTCATCCATGGCCACCGCCGCCTCAGAACCCCCCTTCGACGGTGACGACGACCGGCTTTGCTCCGAACCCACCCAACCTTCCGACCCGAACCAGGTCGATTGTTGTTTGGGTAATCCGAGTGGGTACTTGAGCGGTGAGGCTCGGATCGAGAGGGCATGGGCTCACTGGAAAAAGCTGGGCCAGCCCAAGTTGATTGTGGCTCCCATGGTTGACAACTCGGAGCTTCCTTTCAGAATGCTTTGCAGAAAGTATGGAGCCGATGCTGCTTACACTCCCATGCTCCATTCTCGCATCTTTACGGAGAATGAGAAGTATCGGTCTCAAGAGTTCACCACTTGCAAGGTACTTGTACATTTTTTTTTTTGGGTAAGGATACTTGTACATTTATATACAAATGTGTGTGTGTATATGAATGTAATCGAGCATTTACTATTAATTATGTAGTCAAAGCTAGTGGTGTTCTGGTGCGTTGTTGGTATGAAAAGTGGGTATGCTACTAGCTTTTATGTCACTTCTTGATGTAGCTTATGTGAAAGAGCCGGCGTCGCTATGCTGTTTTCACTAAAGTTGGTACGATGTAACTTGCTTGGAGGTTCCAACAAGTACAATCATAGATGGACTTGATTGATGCAGCCGAATTCACAAGAAACTAGTTAGCGTTCTAGTTCAAACGAAAATAGATAAACCCTAAAAAACTAGTACTAAAAAATAAAATATCTTGGAAATTAGGGAAACTCCCAAAATTGAAAACTAGAAACAATTCTAAGACTTTCCCAACTAGAATCAATAAAAACGGAATTACACACTAAGAGTAATTCACTATCTAAATATTAGCTAAAATAGCAAAATAACTAAATTGAAAGCCTAAACAAAGGAATTTGGCCGAAATTCACCATGTGTCACGACTTGGGGTGGTGAGTATTGATGCAACGCGTTTCTGCTTCAGCCCAACAAGTTTGCGCCTATTTCGGGCTCGTTGATAAATTGCCGAATTTGTCAATTTTCAATTAAAAGCTGTTTGGGCCTCTGGGGCTTCGATTGGTCCAACTGATCATAGAATTGGGTCTCTACTTGTTCTACATCACCGACTAACACGGATCAAGGCTGAAACTATGCAATAATCAGATTGTGTGACTGATTCTTCCAGAATCTAGCAACCAAGGTTCGAAATCCACGAGCTATGGGTCTCAATACCAAGCCCTAAAAGGCAACACTCTTAAGCCTACAACAAAACACTAAAATCTGGAATTTCATTTATCCAAAAAAAAAAAAAAACACTACCTTAAAACCATATTACAACACTATATATAGATGTTCCTAAAGAGGTTACTTCTAGGTGAAGTACCTTTGCCTAATATGACAAAATAGTAGCAGGCCACAGTAGCAACTTGCTGCCGTAACTTGTAGTCGCAACTTGCAACAACTATTTTTTACAAAACATGGCTGCTGCTTAAACTCCACCCCTCCCAAGACTTACCTTACAACTAAGGAAACTAAAAAACACCAAAAATAAGAAGAGTCCCAATTGCAAAAAACAAGAAAATATCTACTGGGGCCTAAATGTAAAAAAAGCACTGCATTTCAAGCTCTTTTCCTATAGCTCGAGCGTGTTCCCTTCATTCTCAAGAAATGGTCTTCCATCTTGATTGCATCATGGTAGCTTCGTGTCAGTGGGTTAAACCCACAGGTTTTGGATCATGCGAGGTCATAGGTTTGGCCATGTTAATGATGTTCCTCGACCCTATCCTCGAGTTCCCATCTATTGGCCCTTTGCCTTGAGTGGAGCGATAGCTGCCAGGGCCGGCCTTAGACATTTTGGGGCTTGTGGCTAAGCCTTAAATATTTTGGGGCCTGTGGGTAACTATGAAGAGAGGCCAAAATTTTCTTTTTTGTGCTCATATGTTGGTACTAAAATATTTTTTTGGGCTTGTATGCCCGGTACAGAAAATAGTTAGATGCCCTAATGGTTATTTTTTTTAGGGGGCCTAAGTCGACACCTCTTGGACCTTAGCTTAGAGCTGGCCATGGTAGTTTCGTGGCTCTTTGGTCCTTTTCGGAATCTATAACGGGTCTAAAGTCTTTATGGTCACATCCAGGGGGGGCTGCTACACCACGTAGTCCCTTCCTTCCCCGTTTTGCCGAGGAAAAAATAATATGACAAGCTTCGTTGTCGAAGCATATCACCTTTTGGTTTAGGTAGCACTCACTTTGTATGCTCTCTCATTGTCAACACAAAACATCAACAATGATGATGACAACCACCACCACCACCACCACAACAGCAACCACAACAGCAACACCAATAATTAGTTCCCTTATAATCCCCAATCAAGGGGGTATAAGCGGGGAGGTGAGAATCATCATGGGACACAGACCTATGGTTTGGGCTGTTTGGCATATATGCACAAAGTGTTTACTCTTAGAAAAGTTTTATTATAAAAATAATGGCACCTATACCTCCAAAAATCGAAGAACTTGAGGGACGTTAAGCCTTGAAAACATGCCCCCAATGAAAGCCGGAAGGCATCATAAAGAGCAAGCCTAGAGACTTGATTCAATTTCTATGCTCGTGACCTTTCTTCCTTTATTCAAAATCTGAAGCATCAGTAATGCCAATTCATTGTCCGCACAAACAACAATAGAAAATAAACTAAACCACTGAATTGCTTAGACGTTTGGAAAACAAAGTGAACTCAATGAAGGAAACAATATTTTGGGTTTAGTACAGGAAAGGAATGCAATGTTGTACCAAGGCTGTATTTGGATATTGGATTGTTAAGGAAAAGAAAAAGGTAATGAATTCTACTTTACCTTTTCAAATTGGATGAACCAAACACAACCCAAGTGGGAGTGATGCACTTCTCTGCTGCTAGATTTATAATTACTGTAATGCGTTTGGTTTTTAATGTGCAAGGACAATTTGTTTTGGTTCGATGTGATCAGAAGCAGTAGTAGGAAACTACTCCATTTCATTGGGTTCAAGGAATCAAATCTCTTGTAATTATTCGATGAATGGTGGTGGGTGTGTGAGAGAGAGACCCTAGAGATCTGAGAATTAGCATTGGGTAAAGAGAAAGTGGGCAGAGGGTTAATTATTGCTTTCGAAGGCTAGCACTATTACTAGTAGTTGTAGACTGATAGGGGCTTGTAGTAGATAATCTTAAGAGGTAAGATTGTATAGACAAAGAGTAGGGAAAACTTTGAAGAGTCTAAACTAGAGAGAATGGTAGGCAATGAGGAGCTTGATTGATGTACTCAAATAATGCGATTAAAGTAGCGTTTGACAAAAAGCCATTTGAAAAATATAGCGTAGATACTAAATAAGATACACCATTCTAATTTTCTTTGGAAACCAAGCCCTAGTAAAAAATTTCAATGATCATTGGTTTTAACTAAACCCCCTCACCTTTACACGCGCTGCCCTATATGTGATGCTATGTTAGTTTTTTTTTTTTTTTTGATAAGCAAAAATTTATTAATCTTTGAAAACGAATTACAAAGATTAAAAGGGACCGAGACTCAAAATGCCAAGGACCCGAAAGGGGAAATAACAAGAAACAACCAGGATGGTAAGATACCAACCAAACCAAAAAACCCTAAAACAACGCTCTACCCAGGATGCTATGTTAGTTTACTCGTTTGTTATCCTCCCTATTAAGTTTGTATTGGTTACGTGAGAAGAAGAAACTCACAATTCAATAACTAACATCAAAAGAATTGGAAACTCACAATTCAACTATTAATAATAGTCCTTAGTTATGTAGAAGTTTCATTTCTTCCCTGGATTTGGAGGGCTGTCATTTTTGAAAAAATGAACTCCAAGAACATAATGCAGCCTTGGCTAACACGTACGAAAATGTCTTCGGCCTTCTCTATTGCTGCTTGGTCATCAAATAAAAAAGAAGTTAAAACCACTAATAATAAGTACAAAAATACGAAACCAATGATAAAGACGAAAACTTACTCGATTGTAAGAGCGGAAATGACCTATTATATTCTTGAATATTATGATGACTCCTAAAAAATGGGCAATCCAAAGGAATATCACCACCACCACCTCGATGCTTCTTAATTTGATTCTTTTTTGTTACCTTCTCAAAGGTCCCTCACCTCACCATGAACCGGAATTAGCAAATCCAAACAAGTATCATCCAGACTGTACAGCTTGGCCAAATCCTTGTCTAGAAAATAATAGTCATCTATGTTTCGAAAAGTCGTCTATTATGCAAAACAACTTCTGGATGAAGGCATACTTCTTGAAAGAAGTAAAGAAAAAGGCGTTCTCCAGCAACCAAGCCTCACCCCATTCGTAATTGCCGAGGATAAACTCAATTATCATAATTAGATACAATCAGGTGTAAGTTAAAACGAATAAAAGTAATCAAAACATAGAATGTCCTTCCCCAAGCACGTATAACAACATCTTGAGATCATACGGAGCAGATATATGATCTCAAGATGTTATACATGCTTGGGGAAAGATATTCTCTGTGTTTTGATTACTGTTATTTGTTTTTAATTACACCTGAGTGTGGCTGATTATGATAATTGCTATTATCCTCGGTAGGAACGAATGGGGTGAGACTGGGTTGCTAGACAACCCATTTTTCTAGACTCCTTTCAAGAAGTATGCCTTCATCCGAAAGTTGTTTTGTCGGTTGAACTTGTTTCACGACATAAACAAACTGTTATTTTCTGGACAAGGATTTGGCCAAGCTGTACGTCTGGATCTTCTTTGGATTTGGTAATTCTGGTTCAAGGTGCGGTGCGGGACCTTTATGAGGTAACAAAAAAGAATCAAATTAAAAAGCATTGAGGTGGTCGTGGTGATATACCTTTGGATTCCCTTTATTGGGAGTCATTATAACATTCAAGAATATACTAGGTCATTTCAGTTCTTACAATTAAGAAAGTTTTCGTCTTTGTTTTGTATTTTTATAATTATTACTCTATTAGTGGTTTCAACTTTCTTTTTTGATTGCTGGGCAAATGTGGATGACCAAGCAGCAATAGAGGAGGCCGAAGATGTTTGACGTTTTCTTATGTGCTTGCTCAAGGCTGCATTATGTTCTTGGAGTTCATTTTTTTGAAAATGACGGCCCTCCAAATCCAAGGGAGCAGTGGACCTTCTGCCTAACTGAGAAGGACTATTAGTATTAGTTGAATTGTTAGTTTCCACTTGTTTTGATGTTAGTTGTTGAATTTTAAGTTTCTCCTTTCTGTTTATGTTGGATTCTATAGTTGTTTTTCATGCTGAGGTGCTTTAATTTTCATTTTCAACAATGGTTGAGAAATTTGGAGTCCCTTTGGATGACGAAAAGAAAGAACCACTAGTTGCTTAAAATACTATGCCACACACATTTCCCCCGTTAGAAGTCAGACTACGACACTCACACCTACACATCACAATTGAATCGCATTGTGACCATGGCACTCCCGCAATCCCTGCTCAAAGCTAAAGTGCTTGCCCCCTTCTAGAGCGAGGACCAATATGGTAACCAATTGACAAGAATGGCTGAGTTACCTGTACGAAGGAGAAAAACACGTCGCCAAGAAAGCTATTTTTTGTTTTCATGTTTCTTCCCACTGCTCTTTTCTTTTGATAGTTGTTGCTTCAAATGTAAATTGGGGTGCAGGGTCTTATTTGAAACAGAACAATAATGTTTTTCACTGGCTAGTGTATGAGCTTGTTAGTCCACCATTGATCCCCTATGATATAGAGTATCTTGTGTTCATATGTGTTCTCCTTTTGCTTCTCTCTCAACAAATTTGTGTTCCTAAGATGTTGGGATTCAGTTCTTCCCATAGCTAAAGATTTGATAATTGCAGGAGGATCGCCCATTGTTTGTCCAATTCTGTGCGAATGATCCAGATACTCTCCTGGAAGCTGCTCGAAGAGTGGAACCGTATTGTGATTATGTGGACATAAATTTGGGGTAATTTACTTCTTCCTTGGCCTCTTTTCAAGTTGCACGGCAATAACCTTTTGACGTATAATAATGCTGCAACTTAAGCCACATCACAAAAAATCACAGAATTGCTACAGGTTCACTCCCAGTAATTGATACCAGTGTTTTTCATTGATACAAGCTCCAGGCTTATTGTCTGGCCACCTTTTAAGGACATTAGCATTGACAATCCTAAGCCATTGTTGAAGCTAACTATCAGAAATATGCTAACCCCGACAATTGATTTGGTGATGTTATGAACCAAATTATGAATGTTCTTTGAGTGTGTTTTTACTCTAGAAGCTTCAAAATAGAGCATGAGAAACTCGGTCCTCTGAAAGCTTGAAGGGCTCATTGTCAGTTACACTAATTTTTGATGTTCTGTTTTCAAGTTTGAAGGACGCTCAAAGAAAATGGGATATCTGCTCCTTAACATGTAACTACGTCGTAGATGAATGTGTCTACCATCGTATATTAATACTGATTCTCATGTTACTAGTACACTCCAATATTTTTAGGAAAGGTTTTTTTTATTTGTGTTACATTGGTTGATGTTAGTTTTTTTGCTACCAGGAATACTTCCTAACCTGAAAAAAAGTGCATATTTTTTTATGCACTATTGCATCTAACAAAGGTCTCTGTGCCTTATCGTCCTTGATGATACCCATTTAGCAAAAAGTTCTCCAAAAACTAGATGCTTCTACTAATTGCAGCTTTTTCCAACCAGATTGCACTTATATTATCACCATAACTGCATATTCATGAAACCTTGATGTGAAGGCCAATAGAATTCCATTTGCATTACATTCACTGTTCACATACTTTGAACCATTACTTAGGGTGTTACGACTGCTTGTTACCTTTGTACTGGGCAGGACTGACAATTATGGTACCCACTATTTTTTGCCAACTCTTTTAGTGCTTCAGATAGGAGGATTTCAGTAACATTATTTGTTGAATATTTATTTTTGCAGGTGTCCTCAGCGTATTGCTCGGCGAGGGAATTATGGAGCTTTCTTAATGGATAATCTTCCACTCGTCAAGTCCCTAGTAGAAAAATTAGCTCTCAACCTTAATGTCCCTGTATCATGTAAAATACGAATTTTTCCCAATTTACAAGATACACTAAACTATGCCAAGATGTTGGAAGATGCTGGTTGTTCTCTCTTAGCAGTTCATGGCCGCACAAGAGATGAAAAAGATGGTAAAAAAATCCGTGCCAACTGGAGTGCTATAAGGGCTGTCAGAGATGCTGTCAGGATCCCAGTACTTGCCAATGGGAATATAAGGCACATGGATGATGTGGCAAGCTGTTTGGAGGAGACTGGAGCCGATGGGGTGCTCTCAGCGGAGTCTCTACTTGAAAACCCAGCTCTCTTTTCTGGGTTTCAAACGGCTGAATGGGTACTGGGCGGTGAAGAAAGAAATGAGAAAGGAGGAAAACTAGACCAAGCGGATTTAGTGGTTGAGTATTTGAAGCTTTGTGAGAGGTATCCCGTGCCATGGAGAATGATCCGGTCTCATGTGCACAAATTGCTAGGAGAGTGGTTCAGGGTTCAACCTTGCGTGAGGGAGGACCTTAATTCCCAATCAATACTCACTTTTGAATTTCTTTATGGGTTGGTGAATCGGCTTAGGGAATTGGGCGTGAGGATACCACTTTATGCGAAAGATACTCATACGGCAAAAGTATGTGCGAATGGAATTGGTGCCTGAATTGCCTGGATAACGTGCGAGAGCTTTACACTTAAATTATTCATTAGATTTTAATAACTTATAGCTTGCTGATCAAATGAAGAATTTTGAAGGTGCATGGGCAAAAAAGGAAGATTCAGCTCGTTAGGACAATTACTTGTATCTTGCATTGCTTGACTGGGTGAGTTTCTTCTATAATACACAGTTTTTCTCCGACAGTCAACTTGTTCAATTCAGGATGTATTTTATGGGTGCAGTCTTAATTTGTACCAGTAATGTCATGGTAGATCTGTTCTTTCTTTTGTTTGTGAGTTCCCTTGTATTTGGTGGGAAAATACACATTATCTAACCAAATGATTTGTTGCTAAGAGAAGTTGTGTATTATCGGACTTATAGTTCACTTTTCGAATATCGTAGCAATGAAACTGGTGCATTTTAGTTCTGTGTAGCAAAATGCTTCAACTCTTTCTTGTTTCACTTGCCAACGTAGCAGTAAACTTTCCTCTATTTGTGTTTAATAGGTGAAACAATTTAGTGGTTGATCTACTTGATTAACTCCCTGCAGATAATGAGATTCTTGGCATTTGTTTATTTGGTTTGATTAAAGTTTAGTCCTGACTTGAAATAAATTACTGTAGTACTTGGTAACAAGTTGTAGTTCTAATTTTGATATAGATTCTGTTTTTCTGTTAATTTTATGTTACCACAGTGAGGTGGTGGTGATGGTGATGGTATGGTGGCAGTGGCGGAGAGGAGTGGTGGTAGCCAAGTGAGAGAATAGATGGTGTGGTGTAATGAAGGTGGAACGGTGGTGGTACTTGTGGTGGGAGTGAAGGGTGGTAGTGGAGGAAATGATGGTGTTGTGGTGGTGATGCAGAGGTGGTCTTGTGGCGGAGAGATATTGTTGGAGGCGCAGAGGCGGTGGTAGTCATATGCGGTAGCTGTAATGGCAGCTCAAGGATTTTTTCTTTGCTTATTCATTCCAAAGAGAGAACAACTGAGAAGGAAAGGATTAAAAATAGTAGTAATGATTTTTGCACTTCTCTTTATTATAATCACATTTCATTTTTTGTCCTTATTTATAAATTTGACTCTACATCTCACGTACGGCTTTCTGCTAAACTTTGGGCTTTCAAAGCTCTTCTTTTGACAAATATCTGGACTGCCCCATTCACCATTCCCGGCTGACCAAGCAATCTTTCCAGTTCATTCTTGAACAAATGAGAAAAAGTTCACGGCAATGGGTGGAAACGAGCCTAGCCGAGCTAGGATAATTTACTTATCGAGTCTTCTTAAACAAGCTAAGCTTATACAATCGAGTTGAGCTTTTGCGATCCGAGTCGAGCTTTAGTCAGCTCGTTGACAAAACGAGCCTGAAAATTGAGCTTGAGCTCGGCTTAGTTACTTAACAAGTCTAGCCAAACCTTTACGAGCCGAGTCATGAGCTGCTCACAAGCAGCTCATTTCGTTTGCTGCCTTACCCGGGATGGAAGAGTAAACGGCCCGTTCGTTTCCCAGTTTAGTTTTAGTTTTAATTTTGATAACATCATCATTTTTCTCATTTCTCTCTCTATCTCTCTCCACTCATTACAATTGATGACATCATCAAAACTAAACTAACCAAACATAGCCAACATCTCTCCTTGGCCGGTAGAAGTACTTTAATCAAATCAAATTAGTTATTGAGCCTTTTGGATGGACAATTGGATGAGTGACGGATCGCATCACATCGTTCTCTATTTTAAGGACCTCTTAATTGGAAGGAGATTGATTTAAAGTTAGTGATTGTTAGTCTCATAAAGCTTCACATTTCAGCCATGTTTCTAGTTTTTGAAATCCGTGTCTAAATTTATTTGTTTATTTATTTTAACTGTTTCACAATATTTTTTTGGGTAATTTAGCGTGAAATTAAAAGAGGTTAATCGAATGTACAACCTACAAGGGACATACCCCAAGAAGGACAAAATAAAAAGAAAGAAAAGTAAAAAAGAAAAAATATTTTAACTGTTTCACAATATTGTTGCGCGTACCACTAAGAATTTTTTCTATGAGCCATGGTAATCTCTATATTTATTTTCAATATGCATGTGTAAGTGTTTTTCATGGATTGCGTTCAAGTTTGTGAGCCATGGACTGGGGTATGTTAGGATCCACATGTCCAGCGGACATTGTTGAAAAAATATATGGTCGGTTATGCAATTAATTGGTAGCTTTAGGGACTTTAGGGTATTGACTTATAGTAATATGCCAGGGTTGGAACAATAGCTAGATACTTGGGGGGAATAATGCAATTTCTGTACTCAAAATGTAAAAGAACAGCAAACTCGTCCGTCTCTTCTTCTGCGCCTTCGCCCTCTCTCTCTCTCTCTCTCTCTCTCTCTCTCCGTACTCCACAAACTCCAGAAACCCTTATACCTGTACCCGAAAATTGAAGGTCAAGGCTTTCGAATCATGGAAAACGGAAAAGAGGATAAGTGATCTACGAGGAGAGGGTTTCGTTTTAGCGCCAACAAAATCTCATTCGGACAGCTTTCGGATTTTCTTGCATTTTAGGGATTTTGCTTTCAAGGTAGGATTTATTCTAAATTCTTAAATATGAATGTCTATGTGTTGTTATATGCATATTTTGAGCTCTTTTTTTTAGAGTAATCAAACAATATACTATGCCCTAGTTGATGTGATTTGGTACGTTTGATGCACATGAATTTAGGTTAGAGACTCAGAGATTTGCATAGTTATTCATGATTGTGATTGAGATTATACTATTTTTGACATACCTGATCTTTATATGTGTGGGGTTTCCTTGCAATGTGAAAATTACGAACTTTAAATTGTAGAATAACATGAGCTAGTTATTATTGTGCACACCATGTGTTTGAGGAAATGCTAATAACTTAGATGGGCATTTTGTGTACCAAGTATAATTTTTTTTTTCTTGTGCATTTAGTGAACTTGTGGAAAGTTTTACTTCATTCATGATTTTGGGAACTTGTTAAATAGATGTGTGTCGTTAATAATTTTTTGTGGACACAACATTGTACCCAAATACTGCATATCTGGTAAGTTTTCTTTGTAGCCGGTAGGTATTTTTCCGTACCTGGCCATACCCGTCACGTACTACTGGTACGGATACGGTGACATTTCCTGCATACCCGTGCTTTATAGGCCAGTGGTAGACGTTTAAACCAAATGTTAATTGTCATGGGCTCAAATATCTCTGAGTATTGTTGACGAATAAAGAAATGACGGAAAAAATTAGAATATACGAATAAAAAAATGACGGAAAAAATTAGAATATACTCTTAGAAGACTACAGTTCTTTGTCTGAATCGACAAGGTAAGGAAATTTGGGCTCTGAGTTTGATGGTATATGAAAATGAAAGGAGTAGTTTCTCGTACTTCCTTCTTTAGAGGCTCTCCAGCTTATCATTTTCAATTTCCTTTTGACATGGAAGCATAATGAGGTGCTTATCCCTGAGGCGCTTTAGATTGCCTTGAGAAGGATGTCTTGCTGCCATTGAGTTTGTCAACTTTGGTAGGTTCCCCCCACTATTAATATTTACCATGAATTAGGATGCCAACCTCCATTGTTGAAACCTGTATTTGTACCGGAAGCAGTAAAAAAAGTGGATGTACGATGCTATGCTTATTGAACTTGATTCTTTTTAACTACATGAAATTGTTTCTTTTCATCTTCTTCTTTTTTTCCTGCCTTTTCTATTTATTATTATTCAGACTTGCAATTTGAAGCGCTAAGTTTGGATTTTTTATCTTCTGAAAAGGGGAAAATGTCTGCGTACGAGAATGTTGTTGGTGGGAAGTTGAAGCTGAAAGGAAAGGCCCTGGATGTCAAAGCTGGAGGAGTCAAGAAGAAAAAGAAACACAGAGAACATTATGAGCAAATTTCTCAAGTCGTTGAAAGTGACCTTGCAACTGGTTAGTTTCCTTCTGGTGGTTTCTTGTAAAGCATATACTCTGCGTAGCATGGTACATACATGCGCAGTATACTTGTGTGTGTGTGTGTGTATTGGCATAGATGAAGGTTGTGTGGTGCTTATCCTTGCCTTTTCTACCCAGATTACTTTATTTGGCATCACTTACATCCCTTTTGGTTGGTGTGTTAGTCATCATAGGTGGTTAACTTATACTGCAAATTTGGAAATGTTTATGGTTTTCAAAATTCGAGAGTGCATTTGAAAGAAATGGGAATTGGAAGAGTTGAAACTAAGATGTATCAACTATCAAATTGAACCAGGTTGTGATGGTAAACAATAAATGCGTTGTCATAATTTAACATTGTGTTGTATACCTTGACAGTTGACATAGGAGTCAAGTTTAGCATTTCATAAGTATTGGTGGACATGATATGTAAATATGATCCTCTATACTTGTTATCGAATGAATTTCTTTATTTGCCTGCAAACAGAATTGAAGTAGACAGTTCATTGCGAACTTTTTCATGAAATTTTTCCGTGTGAAGCCGAGTTCATTGTTCAAACTTCTCATATACATTCAATTTGTTCCTTTTGCTGCCAAAACCTTCAGACTCTGCTTTCTAGAT
Source organism: Vaccinium macrocarpon (assembly GCA_022606695.1). Lineage (NCBI taxonomy): Eukaryota > Viridiplantae > Streptophyta > Magnoliopsida > Ericales > Ericaceae > Vaccinium > Vaccinium macrocarpon. Next base: position 12,775,894 of record CM040172.1, read on the forward strand.
AGTGCCAACTCAATCTATAAGATTTTACTGGTCTTAATCTAATTGTCCTGGTCAAACATTGTGATAGCTTGGTTGGAGGTTCCAACAACTACAATTGTAGATGGTCCTGACCTGACTAACTTTCGGATCAAAGGCGAAACTATGCAGGAATCAGATTTGGGGACTGATTCTTGCAGAATTCAGCAACCAAGGCTCAAAATCCATGAGCTGTGGTGCTCAAAACCAAGCCCTAAAATGCAGCATAATAAGGCTACAACAGAGCGCTAAAATCGGAAATTTCATTCATCAAAAAACTCCCTTAAAACGAGTATTACAGCCCTATATATAGAATTCCTAAGGAAGTTTCTTCCAGTGAAACTTAAACAAGACAAAATAGTTGTCACAAACTTCCTGCCAATGCCATTATCTTTGACCAAAAAATGGCTGCTGGTGGCTGTAGAAACACCCCACACCTGCAAAGAATCTTGCTAAGCAACTTCATAGAACACAGCTACCAAAGACTTACCCTACTAATAAGGAAACTAAAAAAAAAAACCCAAATAATAAATCCTAAGAGCGAAATTAGTAAAATATCTACTAGACCATATAAATGAAAAATATACACCCTCTCAAACTCTTTTCTTATAGCTTGAGCGCGTTCCCTTCATTCTCAAGAACTGCTCTTCCATCTTGACTGCATTACATCGTGAACCACATTTGTAAATTCTGTGATTTGAATGAAACTTGGGACAATTTGTTTATGAAATTAATTTACAACCCCATGTTTTGCAATTCATTAGATGATTTGTTTTCACAATAGCTGTGTTCAGGGTTTAGGCCCTTCACGGCAAGGACTTTCTTTAGTAATAAGTTTCAGTAGGGTAGTGTCTGAACATTTTGACCAGCCAATAAAACCTGGCTATCGAAATACAGTATATCAGTGGATGGCAGTGAATATGTGACAAGGCTAGTGAAGAGTTGCAGCTGCCTTTATTGTTATTGTCTTAGTTTGATACTTGGTGATGGTGTAGGCGCAAGTACAGAAGTTTCTGCTGATCTGCACCAGGATGATGTAAATGATGGCAACAAATCCACTGAGGAAGGCAATGCTGCTTACGATACTCATCTCACCCCAGCAGAGAGACGCTATATGGAGCAAAAGGAGAAAATTGATGTTCATTTTCTGGCCAAGACGGCGAATAAGTCGCATCGTGATCGGATTGAAGATTTTAATCAATATCTTGCAAACATGAGCGAGCATTATGACATTCCTAAAGTGGGCCCGGGCTGATTTTACAGAGAACCTTCTTCTCACTTCAGAATTTACATTTCAATGCCGAGTGCACTGCAGTTTGCTGCTTCTATCTCAACATCTTCCATCCTTCTTGTAGTGATTATGCTATTTATTTTTGGTTCATGCGTACGTCTGTTGTTTTGGAATTATTTCACGTTCAAACTACACTAATGATGCACAATCTTATTTCCTTTTTAGCTTTCTTATTTTGGAAGTTATTTTAGACGGCATGATGTTTGTAAGAAGTGAATCTTGTAATTCTGTAGGCTTGATATGGTTCCTTGAAGTAGGGGAATGGTGTGAAAAAACTTTATGGCCCTCGAAAACCGTGCTTTCTTTTATGCATGCGATTGTGGAATTGACGAGCTAAATATTCTTAGGCTCACTGTTTGATGAATGCTTCGAGGAATTGGCATATATATATATATATATATATACACCGGTGATCCAATCCGGGATCCCGGATTTCCCGGACTGGAGCATTTTTCGGTGTTTTGATGCTTTTAAACATTGTTTTTGGAAAATCCGGCCGTCCAATGTGTTCAAAAAGGTGTTTTCGAGGTCCCGAGAAATCTTCAAAAAAAACTTTGGGAAGGGCATCATAGTTTTTTTTAAAAAAGCGTAAATATAAAGTTTTTCGCAGCTAAAACTGGATCAATCAGCTTTGAAAATTTTTTCCATTTCACGGGCCTTGAAAACACCTTTTTTTAAGCTGTGATGGAAACTTTCGAATAAATCAAAAAATATCGGGGAACATGGAGTCCGGATCCGGGACTCAGGACTAGAACACTACTCTATATATATATATATATATATATATATATATATATATATATATATATATAGGTGGAGTTTCTAGCCCACACTCCCGGATTGAAGGAAAAAATGGGGTTTTTGTGTTGCAAAATTTTTTTGGAAAATTTGATCCGTCCAATGTGTTCAGAAGGTGTTTTTTAGGGTCTACGCGAGAAATCTTCAAAAAAAAAAATACCAGGAAGGGTTTAATCCAAGCAGTTTTCGCTAAAATTGTATTTATATATTTTTGCGAAAACAGTTTGGATCAAGCTCTTCCCGGTGTTTTTTTTTGAATATTTTCTCCGTAGGCCTTTGAAAACACCTTCTGAACATATTGGACGGATCGGATCGTCAAAAAAATGTTTGCATAAAAAGTCCGGAAATTAAAAGTCCGGATTAGATATATACATGAATTTTCACATCCGGGACTCCCGGAAATAAGAAAAAATGTATTTTTTTATTTTGCAAATTATTTTTGGAAAATCCGAGCCGTCCAATGTGTTCAAAAGGTGTTTTCAATGGCCACCGCGAGAAATCTTCAAAAAAAAAATACCGGGAAGGGTTTGATCCAAGAAGTTTTTCACAAAAACGGTATTTATATATTTTTGCGAAAAATTCTTGGATCAAGCCCTTTCCGGTATTTTTTTTTTTAAGATTTCTCGCGATGAACACATTGGACGGATCGGATCGTCAAAAAAAAATCTGGATCATAGAGGTCCGGAAACGGAAATCCCGGATTAGAAGTGTTATCTATATATATATATATATATATATATATATTCCAGTGAAGTGAAGATGAAGACCTGGGAGAACTAAAGTCTCTAAGAAGGGGGGTGTTGGGTTGGCGGTGGGGGCGGTTGGAGAGCACGAAAATTACCCAAGTCATGCATACAAGCAAAAATTGTGAGCATGCATGAATACAACGGATCCCATCAGGTGTTCTGGATGGAGCCAAAATCCGGGAGTCGTCAGTGGCCATCCGATTGTGAATTCAATGGTCCGGATTCAATTTGATCTGTGACCCGGATTTTGGCTTCTATCATGGAAACCTGACTGGATCCGCCGCCCTACATACATGAAATACAGCCATGCTTGGACTCGATCAAGTACTTTGCCATAGCTAATTTTTCAGTCGCAGTACTTTCTTTGAGGTTGAATGGCAACAATACCCAAATTTCAATCTAATCAGATTGCCTCTCTTTTTCAAGCTCAGCTACCATTTTTATTCCCGTCACGAGCCAAATAACTACGTGGTTTGCCTTGAAATGTACGCATCATATACATGTCCCATGGGGATGGTTCTATGGTAGCGAAATGAGACACCATAAAGAAATGTCAAAATAAATAGTGAATATTTCAGCTTTCTCCAAATTTTTAGCGCAATAAAAGAGCTGTTCTTTTGATTGGAGGCTATTCCAAAAACTATTTACAAAGGGGCTATTCCAAAAACTAGAATTCAGATACAAGACCCATAATTGGATCAATGCGGGGAAAAAAATTGTAAAAAAAACAAAACAAAACAAAACACTGTTATGCAGATTTGGTAGGGTTTGTGTTTCCCTCGTAAACTCTTAGGGGGTGTTCCACTAAAGTGGTTTTTTTGAAAACACTAATTTTTCACGATTTTTTATGTGATGTATTGTGAGAGAATGACCTGTCTCAGTTTTAAAAAAAAACAAGTTTTTGTTATGCTTAGTTTTCCAAAAGATTTTAGCACCTAAGTGCTAAAATCTTGATATTTCAAATCAAAAAATGAAGTGGTTCTGTGTATCGTTTTTCGATTTTTTCCGCACCAAATTAAAGTACTCCTCGTGTACTTTAGTTTGGTGCAAAAAAAATCGAAAAACAATATATGGAACCACTTCATTTTTTGAGTTCAAAAGTCATGATTTTAGCACCTGGGTGCTAAAATTTTTTGGAAAACTGGGCCTTAGTGGAACATCCCCTTTAATCTCTTGATGCACCATTGGTTTATTGTGTTAAACTTTATACATAAATGTACAAAGATCACGCTTTCCTAGTCTATGAAAAAACGTACACCAGTTCATAAGTCCAAGGGGTTTGGCTAAGTGGTTATAAGAAAACAATAAGTGCTTCTCCATGAGGTCACACGTTCTAACATTCCCACAGAAGCCATACATTCCAAACGTTGGAGCCACCGGAGGTTTGTTTAATTGTTAACTTTACGGTTTCAAAATTAGTCTAGGTGCGCGCAAAATGGCTGTCCTGGACATCCGGTGGTAGCAATAAAGTTCATAATTCTTAGATTACACTGTACACCTATTACGATGCATTAGTAGGTATCCCATACAAAATGGAAAAGCTTCCCAAGGATAAAACACAAAGAGCCAATCCATACTTTAGCCAAACACCCTATTTATTGCCTGACACGCTGTGTGAAAATTCTTTAACTGGTTAAGCCAAACGGCTACATTGGGCTCAAGCATTTTCCCCTGTTCTGACTTTAACCAAAGTTCCCTGCAGACTTCAATGAAAAAAAATATGGGAAAAACTTGGGTGTTGGATGAGTAACATGCCGTAGCATTCGATGCACATCTCGATTTTTAAAAAATGTATTGGACGGTCCGGATTTTAAATAAACTCTTCCCTGAAAGAGTTAAAATCCAGACCATTGATTGCGGAGATGAACGGATGTAATAGGGTGGGTACCACGTCTGACACCATATCCAGACCGTCCAATATATTTTTGAACGGCTGAGATGTGCATCAAATACTGTCGCGTGTTACCTCTCCGGCACCCAAGTTTTTCTCAATTTTTTTTCATTGAAGTCTGGAGGGAACTTAACCATGTGTCCACGTGGGTTAAAGTCAGAACAGGGGGAAATGCGTGAGGCCAACGTGGTCATTTGGCTTAAGGGTATCTCCAATCGTGAAGTTAAAAATGTAGTGTTATATGACACAAAATTATAAAAAATGATCTCATTTTTGTGTTATGAAAAAATGTGTTATTAAAATAATAAGTGTTATAGTATTGTTAAAGTGTAAAAAAGTACACAAATACCTTTACCATTCCAATTATGCATGGCAGTAGTGCTGCAGAAACCATTCACACAAATATTCATGCATTAACTCCACTATTGGAATACAAAAAAATGAAAAAAGATAGTTAATTGTCTAATTCTTGCATGGGGTGGTTTGGGTAAATTGAAAAAACTAGTTTTTTGGTTTTGTCCTTATTCAAAAAAAAATTTGTATTCGTTAGTTTTCAGTCGATTTTTTGAGGTTTCTTGTCTTATCTCGACGAGAGGAATCTAAAAAGTATAAAATTATTAGCCAAACTTAAAGTTTTGTGAATAGAGATGAAACAAAAAATCGACCAAAAACCAACCAATGCGAAAAAAATTGAATAAGGACAAAACCAAAAAACAAGTTTTTTCAATTCACCCAAACCAAGCCTAATTCTTACATTAACATTATTACTGGAGATGCCCTTAACTAGTTAAAGGATTTTCGCAAATCGTGTTAGGCAATAAATAAATAGGGTGTGGAACTAGACCAACATTGTCAATCCCATACCATAGTAGCCCATACCGGTCGATATGTACTTAATTTGAGTATAAACGGTTACACAACCCTATAATTGCGTGCCATCCTCAATCCTAGACCTTTCCGGTCAGTGGTGGATCCAAAAATTCCTTCTGGGGGGTCACCTTTCAAGCATAACTGGAGAAAAAAAATTCACAATCCAATCTAATATAATATAACAAGAAGATTACTTCCTAAAACTTTTTACAATTAACCCCTATGGGTTTTCATCTTCTGAAAGTTTTGCATGAGTATATCATCGTCAATGTCAGCAAAAACATGTCTTTCTATGCACACCACCAAATAATTGTTTAACCACAAATCATTCATTTAGTTCCACAGTCCATTCTTCACAATGCACATCGCAAAAAAATACTCTTTTAACAGTAGTAGTTGCAACTGGTAAAGATCAAATGCCAAAGTCAAGAGCAAGTAAAATAAAGGATACTCTCTCCGTCCCTTTTTAAGTGCGTACCTTGGGAATACGTGCAATTTCAAATCCCTAAAAAACATATTTCCCTATATAATTTTTTAATTTTCTTTATACCAAGTTAAAGTGCTCATTGAGTACTTTAATTTGGTGCAAAAAAATTTTAAAAATATTATACGAAAATACATTTTTTAATGTCCACAAAAATACACGTTTCCCAAAGTACTCACTTAAAAAGTGATGGAGGGAGTATAGTTTATCTCTCCCGGTTTCTACCGTTTTCTTAGAAAGACCACTAAGTCCATTCAAGCTTGAAAAAGCACGATTCGATTGCACGTCAAAAATATGTGAATCAAGTTGATTAGAAAGCATCAAGAGCTCTACTAGAGAAAACTCTTTCGGATGAAACTCGGCAAGACGAATCAATTTCTCCTTTGCAAAACAAGAGAATGAGTTGGATGGGTATGCCACACAGAGTAACAACTCACTATTTCCCTCGGTGAAACAAACATTTATTTCATCCATAACTCTAGATTTTTAACTCCTTAAAAAAGAAGAAGAAGAGATTTTTTGGAATTTCAGGGGGGTCACGTGACCCCCCTTGCCCCTTAAAGCATCCGCCCCTATTTCCGGTCGGTTCTAGCCAATTCGGATAATACCAGCCGATTCTCATTTACCGGCGATTGTCCGAGAAATTGCAAATGACAATTTTGTAATTTTTTCAACATCAACTTGACTTATGGTCGCCAATCTCCTAACCTCACCGTCGTAATGCGAGTGAGCTACACTATAGTTCACCCATTGTGCCAACCCTAGAAAACTCCTTAATAAATACTCTAAATCAATTGAGTGGCACCGATCATTTGTGTAAAATTTCGACGTAGGTTTCACACAATAGGATGTGAGTGGAGTGCGAAAGTAGACTTATTGAAAAAAATAATTGAGGAACGATTAGATGTTTGGGGTTTCTGGACATACTGTTCGATGTGTGCCGACTGCATTGCGTGACCCATGTATACCGTACGATGGCGGACATGTCTGCAGCGGTAACATTGCTAAACAAATTGACAAGAGAGACCCTCGTAAAAGTAGGCCACACTGTGTTATGATCCAGTGCAAGGTATGAGACTTGTCCCACATCGGGAGTATGGGCTCTTGGTGGAGGGTTAATAAGTCCCTGAACACCCTTTTCCCCTTGAGCTAGCTTTTGGGGGCAAGTTCTATCCAAGGGGCTTGTTACACACTGACATGATATTTGGGAGAGGGGTTTATGACCCGATGCACAGTTGACTATCGTAGAGTCTGTTTGACAAGGAAAACTGTAGGAAACAGGAAAAGAAACCAAGAAAAAAACATGAAACTTCATCGGACGGTTGAGACCTATTCACAACCTAAAACTGCCAATTCCCCAGGTTTAAGAGCGAATTCGCCTCATGGAAGTGGTAATTAAAAAATATGAGATCTCAGTGAGCCTAATTTACATTTTCATCTTTTGTCCACAACCTAATTAAAATCCGAAAACAAAACTCATCCAACCTAATTAATTACTGTCCTCTCAGTAGGCTGGGGAGGATTGCTCTATCCAAGATTATCAGCTCTGTTTTGACTAAGGCAACATAAAATAAAAAGGAATACAATTATACATACATACAAACCAACTAAATTCACAAACCACACCAAAAGAAAAGAAAAGAAAAAAATCAAATTCCTGATGAGAAGCCAACTTTGTGTATTATCCGTGTCATGTGTTTTGAGTAGAACACCAAAAGATCAAGAATCTAATTCATCCTCTTTCACAAAATTGGTTTGTACTTTGCTAGCTAGATGCTCTCCATAAACAGCTCTTTCAAACTTCGTAGTTCCACCTGTCTTCTTCACACAAATATCCAATGGTTCTATTGCAGCATCGAAGTTCGTCTGTGCGCCAAAAAAAAACAGCATACAAAAAAACCACTTAAGAAAGAGAGGGTGAGAAAGGAGGAAAAGAAGTGGCGTAAATAGAGCGTGAGATAACCTCGTAAAAGTAGGCCACACAAACGCGATATTTTGGAGAGGAGTTGATGACTCGATGCATAGTTGACTCGTAGAGTCCGTTCGATAAGATCTGCAATTTTCTCCTAGTTGTTAGAGAAATTCTCCCCATGAAAGACGTTAACGAATGTTGGGAAGGTGTGCCAAGTTCCATACCTTTAGCATGTCGCCTATATTGCAAACGAATGTGCCAGGGAATGGAGGAGCTGATATCCACTCACCAGATTGGTTTCTCACCTTCAAATATTTGTTAGGATTACACGTTGAGTAAAGCAAGGCAGCGATAGTCAATCAGCGTAAATTATTATAGGTCCTGAAAAATTGGTAAAAGTACAAAAAAGAAAAGAAAAAAAAGCATACCGACATGCATGTACAAACTCATCTTGGAAGTGGAAAGAAAAGGGGCTACTGTTTTTGCTTGATTGCAACCACCCAATACAAAAAGAAAAACAAAAAGAAAAGGAAAAAGATCATCTATTAAAATTGCAACAGGTCTTATCGAACCATAGATGTTATGAAATAAAAGCCATACGTAGTCTTGAGTCCGATGTCCCTGATTCAACTATGTCAAACTAGTATTGAAAACAAGGTGTGGCAGAAGCACACACCAAGCAATGGCCATGGCCTGGTACTCATGGTGATTGTTTTTGACAGTGTCAGAAACAGGTCAACAAAGGCAGCAATAAATTCATGGAAGCAAAATGAGGGGGTACTCAGAACCCAAATCTTTAAAAACAATGTGATCAATAATTTGGCATACACGGTAACACCCATGATACTAGAATGAGCCAAAAATGCGAAGTGGGAGGTGATGCATAGTTTCAAAGAAAACACCAGTACAGAAATGAACATGCAAGACGGAATGAACTCCTAGAATCTAGTATTACATAAATTTCAATCAACAGAGTTTATCCTCAGGTTTTGTTGAACAGATGCTTTTGCTAGTATATAATCCATTAGAGAGATTTTCATTTGAAAACAAGTAAATGACCGTACCTCAAGTGCAGTTATATCAGCATCCTGATTAACTAATGTTAACAAACCTGTTATTCAACAGCATAATAAGATTATGATTGATGAATAAGATCATCTCGGTATTCCACAATTAGGACAAGATTATAAACTTACCGTAGTCAGTGTGAGCTCCACTGGATATGTTTGTCAAGAGCACGGAGAGAGATGGACAAAGAACCATGAAAAAATAAAAATCAGTAACAATGAACAAGTGGAACACCAAAATATAAATGCCAGCACCAGCATAAACAATATTCAATACCATCCTATGTCATTTTTTGGCATGTCATGGCCATTTGCATGGGATACTCCAGGATAACCAATTATGCGCAACACCCAAAATGGATCTCCTGCTCTTTTTCCTTCAAATTCATCTGCTGGTGCACCCAGTGCTAGAGCGATTCCTCTCATTATTTTTCTTGAAAGATCTGTCCACAATTGGTTGTCCGCATTTCATAACTATAGTACCAGGAAACCATGAACAGACAAACAACCATTCGAAGCTACCAAATATTACTCAGTAATAAAAGCAGCAAAGCACCTGTACATATGCTAGTATACTCCTCCATTAGTTGTTTTAGATTGGGAGGATTGATTGGCCTGCAAGAAGAAACAGTTTGAACTTGAAAGCCACAATGCCCAAAAACACAAGGTGCATTATGATCCAAAAATCAAGAAGCTGGTAATCCTACTCCTATCATACTTAAAAGACTAATGAAAATTTTCCAATCTAATAGGTAACAGTAACACTATCAGCAGGGAAAAAAACGAAGGAATAATCCAGTCTACATTCTCGTCAGATGCTTATTTAAAGAGAATCATGACCAAATGAAGACTGATAACAGATAATAACCTATAATAGACCTAATGTGAACCATGTGTGCCACTAAGTCAAACTGTTGTGGAAGCAAGGGAAGGAGGCGGAGAAGAGAAAACAGCAGGAAAAGGAGACATAAAAACATTTGATTTCCTATGCACAGACTGAAAGAGCAGCTGCTATCAGGAGTTTCCTTATAATGGCATGCTCAGTCAGGATAGCAAACTGGATTTCGTATTGAATTTGAGAGTGGATCAATAAGGGCAGATCTCAATTCGGAGTTCCTTCTTCTGGGCACAAAATTTCATGAATTCCCTAAGAAATACTATAAATGCACTACGTCACATAGAATTGGGACAAGCCAACGGGTACAAGCTGTGGTTGCGTCAGCCCTCCTGAAGCCTAAGCTTGTACGGATGTAGAATTACAAGAGTTGGGGACCAGGATTACTACGTTATGCTGTTATGTTGTATTTTAGTCCTATACATGAAATTACATGTGATAATTAGTGGACATACAGGACTACCATCTCTCATCCATGTGAAAAAGTAGGAATTTATTTTCACTATTAGATATTTGCAGATTTTCTTCAAACACAACTAAAAAATGGAGGCCCCAACAATTTTACTGCGGTATGAAGATCAGACAGGCACCCATAGCCTTTTCTTTGTCCTATCCTCTGATATGGGAACAATAGTGGAAATCAGACAGTCCATGTAATACTGCAAATACCCCCCTCAACTGAGGTATAGTGACATTACCCTGCTAATCAACCCGCATATCCTTATATTCTAATCATATAATAAAATCTGATTAATGTTAGAATAAAAGGGTAGGAAAAATATCGGAGCTCAAGGCATATAGAGCGCTGCATAATCTTATATCGAGAGAAAGAGAGATGCCTAATAGGAAGGGCTAACAGTGTGTCAATGTATTCTTCTTTTGGTCGGAAGTAACTCAGCTGGAAATTCCACATAACAATCATTATTCCACGTACCATTGATTAGGTCCTTCTAAAGGTTTGCTCAGAGCACCAAACATCCCTGGTTTCACTTCTCTATAGCACTATTGACAAGAAAAGAGAAAAAAGAACAAAATTAAATAGTGCAGTATTACTACCAAATAAAGCATGGGTGCTATTCCCAATGCACAACACTAACGAATCCTGTCTCCCAATATATAACTACTCAAATATAAAAAGTGTCCTCCGTTGCTCATGAAACTTTGACATTTAATAGGAGGCAACCCACGGGATGATGAGATACATATTATAAACACTCAAGAACAACTGCTCTGAAATGTAACATCTAAGCAGCAATTAGTGCTTGCAGTTGTTATATAACATTATTTTTAGGTCTTGCAGACACAAAATCCAGAAGGTTTTCCCATTGGATTAGAATCACAATGGTACACTATATATGCTTAATACATTTTTGTCAATTAGGTGCACCTTCTGGAACTTCTTTATTATGGCATCATGAACAATGTTTAAGTAGAATTGAATTGCACCAAATTTTGCAGAATTGTAGTTCCCCACATCCACCGGCTTCCGTTATGGTGTTCTTGAATCTTTTTTTAACTTCATCAAGAACCATGATTAATCCTGCAATAAACTTTTTACATTGGCTATGACAACCCCATAACTTCTAATGCAGTCAAGGAGAACATACATCAATGGCTTCGTGCATGTCAGGGGTGCCTTTGGTTATATTTTCACCAATCCGCTGATATCCTCTGCAAGCAAAATGTCATCTCAGAGTCAAATTCGCTGGCATAGTTTCCATAACATCATTCTAAGAGGGGGCGAAAAAATAATGTTACAAGCTGTTCCATAAAGCATACCTATATCCAGCTGCGGGAGATATTTTAATCTTTAGTTTTTCCTCATAAGGTAGGCTGAAGAATTTGTGGGCCACATCCTTAACTTCTTTAATAATGGAATCTGGGATACCATGGCCACTCTGTTCAATGACAATACAAATTTTTCTTTAGTAAAGTAATACCAAGAAGCAGAAGCTTGTCGTAGAAGTCTTCTAACAGTTTAAATTTCCCTAATATAAGAATGGTTGATTGAATTCACGGAAATGCTTAACCTTGATAATCAAGTATAAGTACAAATCCCTGTTCCCATACAAAGCAACAAGGAGAAAGCTCCACCATTTTACAAAATTTGTAAATTCAAAATGGAAAATTTGTTCACACATTAAAGATTAAGTTTGTATGAGGAACGTATTCTAATAAATCAGTAAGAAAGTTCAGCCATACACAAGATACACGGATACAAAATTAAAAACACCTTCCACTAATACCGCTATATATGATAAGTGCATGTTTGATTGATCAGATTAGCCACAGCCCACAGGATTGGAAAACCTGTGGAACCAATTCAGCTGTTGAATACAATAATTGGGCTGCCTAGTTGTTAGACAATCAAATGTCAAAAAGAAATATGAAATATAAAAATTCCTTGGGATTGTGGTATTAATAGTCCCCTCGCTACTGGTCAGTGGGATGTCTCATTCAGCAAACACACAATCACTTTCATTAGTAGTCAAACTAGTGGCAGTCTGCCTAAGAAAGCCTTTGGTTTGGGGTTCGACCATCATCCATGTAACGACCTGCCCCAGATGACCTGCTAACTCTTTAGCCTAACCCCCAACTTAAAAAGTTAACCTCAAGTTAGTGGTAGTTGGTCGGTGTTATCTAATATACAATTCACTACTTCCGTAATATCCCGATGTGGGTTATCACAATCCACGTGCAATCGATTCATGTGTTGGTCCAGTTCATATGGGGATTAGCCCCATATTTAACGAGGCCCATTAAATGACACTGGAATTGGTCCGAATTAGTCAGCCAATGGATGCTGGATACCAGAGTAACAAAAAAACTTGACCAAAAAATAATTTAGCAACATGCAATCAAAATATCAGTCAATGGCTCTCTAAATGACTGACGTCTTCAAAATTGTGGAAACACAATAAGATATTATGTTAATAACATGGTAGCAGGTCTAGTGGTTGCGTAACAGCTCCAAGTGTCGTGAAGTTTGCGGGTTCAAATCATATAAAACGAGTTTGCTACCCACTGTGATTGATTGGGTTAGGATATCGTATTACAAAAACAAAATCACAGTCTTAAAATGATTGCACAGGTGAGAAGATACCACATAAAAGAATCCAGCTTCTCTGCAAGCCTGGTCTAGCTGATTAACCACTTCCGCCACGCCCTGGTCTTCGGCCATGTTTGGATCATCCCATTTGGCCAAAAGTGGGCTAATATCTGCCTCACAAAATCACAATTCATCACCACAATACAAAATTTTGAAGCTCTGACGGAATTGGGATTGAGCAAACGTATAGAATTTTCGAAATAGAAACGCATCAAATAAGATGTAGCATGATATATGCTATCGAAAGCAGATTTCCTTCACTTTTCCCGGTCTTTTTTCCTGTACGATTACAGGAGAAATAGGCGGGGAAAGATCAGTTACGAAGAACTGAAATGATTGATGAAAATTACCTATAACTGGAATAGATTTGAAGCTGGTGGCCATAGCTGTCGGATCCTTTACTCTCTCTCACTCTCTCTCTCTCTCTCTCTCTCACACACACACACACACGCAGTCTCTCTCACTCACTCTCTCTCTCTCAGCCGTCTGACTGGCGCATAGATTCGGAACAAATGAAACAATTGCCCCCTAATTTTGGGGGGATATTTTACTTTGACCCCTGTACTTAGAGAGAAAATCATTTATACCCCTCAACCTCAAAAACCTATGCATACACCCCTTACTCTTCGCAAATGAATGGAGGAACAATGATCATCAAGGGTAATTCACTTGCGTTTAGTAAAAAGATCAGTTTAAGGGGGAGTTTTCCAATGGATTACGAGTATTTGATTTTATCATCTTCGATTTCATCATCATCTTTTACGAATAGATAAAATGAAGATGATTTTATCACATTAGATTTTATCACACTATATTATCCACAATTATTATCACGCTAGATTTTATCTATTGGGAAAACAATGTGATTTTATCACCCCTCCATAAAACACCAACTAAAATCAAATTTCTCATTTTATCTAATAAAATCCATTGGAAAACTCCCCTAAATATATTTCGTCATAATTTTAGATATTTTAAATTGTATTCATAAGATATCAATAAATATTCAAGATTTTTGGACTAATTTTTCCTACTAATAATAATCATCTAAATTAGTATTGCGTAAAGAATTACTCCATTCATGACTCTAGCGAAAATTTCTATCTCACTAACCCCAAATCATGGCTTTATCTTTTGTGGATCCACTAAAGTTTTAGAACTGTCAAATTTTCATGATTTGAACAGTCCAATGTGTTTAGAAGATATTTTTAAGGGTTCATGTGAGATATTAGCAACAAAAAAAAAACTAGGAAGGGCTTGATCTGAGCAGAACTATTTTTTGCTCGGATCAAGCCCTTCTCAGTTTTTTTTGGCAGATTTCGTCGAATGACCCCTTAAAAACTCTTTTTAAACACATTAGACGGTTTAGATCATTAAAATTTGATCAGGATCTATGAGGTGTGGACGGAGTCTGCATTTTAGGGGTTTGGATGAGAAGTTTTGTGTGTGTGTGTGTGTGTGTGTGTCTCTCTCTCTCTCTCTCTATATATATATATATATATATATATATACCCAAGTTCTTGGTCTGGCCGCCTACGGATTTGAGAACTTTGTTGCACCAGAGGGGGGCCAAAAAACCATGATTCAAACCAAAGTTAGATACGAACCAAGCAGTGGAGATGGTGACTGGCGGAGTAAGGTGGCAGAAGAGGGTGGGACCATGGATGGTGGTGGAGGAGGTTGGGCTGGAGGCAAAGACGGCAAGGGGTTGAAAAAGGGAAGCCTGCAAAAAGGAAAGTCGACGAGGATAGGATGCAGAGGCGTCAAACCCACCCACAAAAAACTGATGGGAGAAGGTGAGAGAAAGGGAGAGAGGCAGTGGGACAAAGTAAAAAGGGAGGTCGGAAGGGTGGGGAGCTAGTAAAAGAAGGGGTAAAACCCTAGGGTGTTCTAATTTTTGGAGAAAAAATCTCTCTGGGCAATAGTAGGCTCGTCACTCAATTGTTTTTCGATGAGAAATGTCCCTTCCGTCCGGATTTATTTGTCCACAAATATACCTTTTCAAGTCCTAAAATGTTTATCGATTTTCAAAAGTAAAAGGATAAAGTATGATAAAATTATTTTTTTGCCCTTTTCCTAAAACTTAAAATAACAACTCAAAAACCAATTTTTAAAAAAATGGCAATACACTGCCATAAGAAATTTTAGTACACTACTAATCTCAAACTCCTCTTTTGGCACCAATTTCAATGCCAAATTAGTACACCTCAATGCCGATAATACAGGGATTGAGAATAAAACAGGAAATGAACAAACTAAAAAATAATAGAAAAAGGGGAGTGATTTCCACACCCCCAAATTGATAGCCACACGCCCTTTCTTGTCTTTTAGTGAAGTTTTTGTGAGCAAAAACTTCACTAAAAGACAAGAAAGGGGGTGTGGCTATCAATTTGGGGATGTGAATATTAATTACTTAGAAAAAGAGTTGGAATCCTCAAAACGGACCAACAAATTCGGACAAAGGGAGTAAGATAATGTAGAGGCAATTATTTTTTTTTATGATTTATCTGTGTTGGATCAGTTGATTCTAATTGCACGTGCTTTGACAATTACTCCTATTTCCTAAAACAAGTTGTCATTAGGAAACAACAAAACCAAAAATGATACGTTTACAATAAATGTTTCCAAACCGGCTCCCATAGATGACATGGCGGTGGGTCCCATCCACTTAACCCAGAAAAAAAAACCAAAATTTTGAAAATTAGATCGGGGTCTTCCCCCACATTTGGTTCAACAAAATACACACACACACACACACACACAGAGCAATAGCAACACCAACCCCAACTGGCGAGCAACCGCTACCACGAGCGACCCCACAGCCGACCCAGCTCCTTCGGCGACCAACACCGCCGCCACCAAGAAGTTGCTTCGATACACACGACCCATACCGGCATCACAAACTCTCAAAAAAAATCCCACCATGAAGCTCTCTCTCTCTCTCTCTCTCTCTCTCTCTCTCTCTCTCTCTCTCCCTCCCTCCCTCTCACACACACACGCGCACACACACACACACAGCTTGTTTCATTCATCTCCATATCCCCTAATTGGAAACCCTTTAATTTGAATCCCCTTAATTTGAACCCACCTTGATCCAGTAATTCGAAACCCTAACTCTAGTTAACCCCTTTAGGTAGATGGGTAATGAATTAACTCCCATAACTAATCCGAATTATTTCACTAATCGAAAACCCTAACTTCGGTGGGTTTGATTTTTTGTTGAAAATGGTCGAAGTTTTGGGATAAGTTGAATTTTTTTTTACAGTAGATGGGTATGGCGAAGAACATTGGAGGTTTATATAAAATCCAGCTTCTAACCAAATTTTTGCTTGAAATTGATGAACAAAATCACAAGTAATCTGCTTTGAGCTGACTTATTTTGCAAGTTAAATAGTAGTAGTAGTTGATTAGTGTCACTTTTGGTGTGGTATGGTAGAGCAATTTTTTGAGAATTGTGATTTCCGGTTTCTTGTAGTTTTTGTTGGGTCAATGATGAAGCTAGTGTGTTCTAGCTTGCGACTTGGGTCAATTAGCTTATATAGTTATCATGATGAAATTTGACCCGTAGTTTGATTAGATAATTGGAGCTCACTGCTCAGGCTACAGTTAAGCATCAATGGACTGCAATTTTTTGTCCAACCTCATGCATCTTGTTGTATATGTCAAAGTATCAGTGGATCTAGTCTCTGTGGTGGATATTTGTAAAGGGGTATTCGTAATGGAATCTTTGCACGGAGATATGAATGGCATTTTGCATCAGCATTATAAAACATTTGTAATGGAAATATGTAATGGCAGATTGTTACACTCCCCTTGTATCCATCAATGAAAATAATCTGGGTAACTATAATAGTTTTGTGAATTTGGCATCTTATCATGTTAACTATAATAGTTTGGCTTATCACTCTTGTTGGCATAGCACCAATTTAGCATAAGAAGTTGCATGGTCTGTTCCCTCTCCTTACTTCTCTTATGTTTTAGTTGACATCACGAGTGATGAGTTACCATATAGCCATCTTAGTTCATTTTTTGTTAGGTAGGTTAATAAACTACATAGCTAGGTAGTTAATTACCCTCAATTCTA
Organism: Vaccinium macrocarpon; assembly: GCA_022606695.1. Lineage (NCBI taxonomy): Eukaryota > Viridiplantae > Streptophyta > Magnoliopsida > Ericales > Ericaceae > Vaccinium > Vaccinium macrocarpon. Next base: position 12,793,056 of record CM040172.1, read on the forward strand.
TACTTAAAACCTCTCTCACATATTGTTGATGCTGAAGAATAGTTATGGATGGTTTTAGGTGGGTCTAACTCATGTTTTTAGTTACCTCTTGTTATTCCCGCGTAGAATCAGACTGCACTGACAAACTTTGGTAAAATAGCCATAACTCCTACCTCGAGACTCGAAATTGTGCACTATTTTCTTTGTTAGAAACAAGACACATATAGCTTTCCAACGATACATCCCACGCACCCTGGTTATGTCCAAGTGATAACAGATTTGGCTTTAAAGATGACCCAAAAATCTGTTCCTATAGCAGTTTTACTGTTATGAGCAATTATGATCGTGCGCCGTAATAAGGTTAATCAAACTCCATTTTTGATGTATGACCTATCGATTCGAAGAGGATGAAGTTTGATTTTCCATGGTTTGAGTTTCATTATTAAATTCACGTTATTCTTTCAGTTAGGGTCAGAACAGTGCACGTAGGTCATAGACTAGAATGACTAAAGTCCAGATTCCTATAAATTCTGGTATCGAATTACTTTGAGTCATCTCTGGAGCATTGAAACACATTATGTATCACTTCATTGCATCTAGTTCCATTTGTGGAGATAAAGATTAAGAATAGGAGTGGATGCTAGACTTGTTCATGCATCATTTTGCGTTACAACATGAGTTGAAGCATGAACTATACTAAGTGTAGTATCATTTTGCAAGAGTAATGCAGATTAGAAAGATTCGATGAATGCTGCTGAAATTGGAAGAAGTAGTAGTTTCCTTGCAAAGATAATTGAGCACTGAGTTTCAAGACGAACCAGGGTCTTGAGTACCCATCAAAGCTTGACAACGAGAAAGAGGATGAAATTATGCAGCCTCCAGCCATTAAAATCAAAAACCACTACTAGACATTTAGGCTTCTTCTATTTCTTTTTGTTGGTACATAGAGCTAGGTTATTGGACATATGCAAAACCTGGATTCATGTATTCTTTTTATTGTTCTAGTAATGAATGCCATAATTTGTTCTTGCTTGTAAGAGTTCTCTTTTAAATGAAGTTTGGACTTTAAACATGATTCTTGTTGTCGATTGAGCATAGGTTGGCGCGAATCTAATATATAAAATGTTTTTGTTGCAATTGTTGACTGGTTGATGAGACATCGGGCAATGCCAAAAAATAGTGGAGATGCTATCAATTTTTATTTTTTTTGGAACTAGCACTTATACACAATTTTCTGGACATTTATACTCAGTTTCAGCAACTACAAAATGTTACAGACTATCACGCTCCAACATCGGGACTTGTAATACAAAAAACAACCATGGTAAATATCTACAAAGCTGCTAAATTTGGTGTAAACAGGGTTTCATATGAGTGATTTGACCCATTTATTCATCTTAAAACAATTTTCTGTGTGGCCCCGTGAGAAATTAGCTCAATCCAACATGCGTATGTGGTTGATCCAAAATTCTACCGTTTCATTCAAAATCACTTGTGCGGGATCCACTAGCAGTTGGTAAATTTTCTGGACCTTTCAACTTGTACTCATAATCGGGTCCTGAAATGAATAGTTTTTGTCATCAGAATTGCCTTCATTTTTTTCATAGCAAATATGATGGAATCAGTTGTGCAGGTTACCGAATTGACCCAAATGTTTGATCAATTATAATTTACGGACACGAGTTTTACAAGATGAATGATTTTTGGATTACTAAAATGAGTATCGTGATGGGTGGCACAGGTTCAAACTAAGTTATCGACAGAAGAGTCCTATATCCCTACTATCTTTGCTTTTACAGTATTAGTGAATCGCACTGTGCACAATATTAAATATCGGTAACGGGATTGCATAATAGTAATGGTAGTGAGAATTTTAACGATATGTAGCAGTAGTCAGGTATAGCTACCATAAATTCTCTTAAATATTTTTTAGCACCAAAGCACTTGAAGCCATGTGTAGCAAGTACAATATTGATACAAAACACTATGTTTTGGGAATCAGCCAATACGCGTGCACATTTTTATAGTATTGGTGAATAGAAATAGAAAAAGGAGCGGAAAATTGGAGGACTAGTTATAATCTATATGCTAGCTAAATCCTAGTATCATAGGTCCATTGAAATAGACTAAAACCAGCTGTGTGTGTGTGTGTGTGTGTGTGTGTGTGTGAGAGAGAGAGAGAGAGAGAGAGAGAGAGAGAGAGAGATCAACCTGGGTGCAGTTTTTTGAGCCTTTGAAGCTGGTACCATTCGTCTGTTTTAGAGGGCTTTTGGTAGCGGCGGCGGTCGCCAGAGGTGGAGAGGGAGGCCGAAGATCTGGATTGCCGGTGGGGTTGCCGATGGTGGTGTGTGTAGAGATGGCAATGGGTCGGTTTGGTCTGGGTTTTGCGATTACCATACCCAAACCCAAAGTATTTATCTATACCCAAATCCAAACCGATATCTGATGGGTATGAATTTTAGTGCACCATAACCAAACCGTATGGATTTGGATTTTATCCAAATCGCACCAAACCCGCATTAATATTCATTTCATTAATGAACATATGAAACAAAAAGATTATATATTAAAATAAAAAGATAATATATCATATGATTTTTCTATTAAACATCTAAATTCCGACATAATCAAAGAAAATAACTACTAAATAATAAACTTTTCTTAAGAGGTTCCTATGGAGACTCTTGAGATTTTTAAAGGATTTGAAAAGAATAAGGATGGAGATAAAATAAAAAGTCCCCGAAAGTTATGGATTGAAAAATAAAAATTACATGTACATAAAAAAATAATATTTATATATATATATATATATATATCCTATAAATAATATTATATGGATCGGTTTGGGTTTGGGTTTGGCCGAATACTTGCTAAGACCAAACCCAAATCCAAACCCGCTGGGTATTATGTTTTCAAAACCAAACCCACTCCACGGGTAGGAAAAAATATAAAAAACAGCACCAATTAGGTCGGTTTGGCTTGGGTATCCATCGATTTTGGGTGAAATTGCCATCCCTAGGTGTGTGTGGGGGGTGGCACCCTCTATCTCTCTGGTGGAACGTAATGGGGCGGGGAGGGAGGCGAACTGGGTTTTTTTTTCCTTATCTATTGGGTTAAATGAGTGGGACCCAGGGCCACATCAGCTGTTGGAGCTGGTTTAGAAACATTTGTTGTAAACGTATCATTTTTCCAACAAAACACGATCCATTTGGCACATCTGACCCAAATATATAAACAAAATATACAACACGATTCCAATCAAGTATACCTAATGGTATTCCCATCAAGAACTCCTACAATTCTCCCATTTTCCGATCTAATTCTCATGATCAGAATCGTCCAATGTGTTTAAAACGTGTTTTTAAGGGTCATCGCGATAAATAATAAAAAATAAATACCAGGAAGGGCTTGATCAGATCAGTTTTCGATAAAAATTGTATATATACAGTTTTCGATATATACATTTTTTTATCGAAAACTGATCAGATCAAGCTTTTCCCAGTAATTTTTTTGACGATTTCTCGAGAAGGCCCATAGAAACATGCACGTTTTAAACACATTAAACAGTTGGATCATGAAAATTTTATCTGAAAACAGAAGTCCCTGCTAATTTGATATGAAAACAAAAGTCCCTGATGGGAATCCCATCAGGTACCTGATTGGAACCCCATCAGGTACCTAATTGGAATTGCACTGTTGATTAATAATTAGTCACCCTCGGCCATATGGAATCCATTCGGTATTCAAAAAAATTTCTTTGAACAACTTACAAATATATGCTTCCTTTTATTATTATTTTTACAAGGATGTGTTTGGAAAGTGTTGGGGAGTGCAGATAACCTCTCGGTAGCGCTACCAAGCTTTTGGTGTAGCGCTACCCATAGCCTAATTTGTAAACAGAGAGTTCTGGAGCGCTAGAGGTTTTTCCCTGTAGCGCTACCGAGAGCCTTAAAATGTTTCTTTTAGGGTTTTGGGTGCCGACTACGTGTGTGTAGCTGTGATATTGTGTATCAGTTTTTCAAAGCGTGAGAAATAGAGTGAGGCAGGAGAAAACCAATCTTAGAGAGATTGTGAGAAGACTTGTACTCGTTGATTCGATTTCATAGTGGACTGATGTGGCTCCTGTGGTTTTTCCTCACGTTGAGGTTTTCCACGTATATCTTGTGTCTTGCTTTTCTTTCCAGTTTTCATTACGCACTTGTTTGCTTGTGTTTCTGTGATTCATTATTCCCAAGATCCGTAGGGGCGTTTGCGTTGTAGGATTGAACATGTGTTCGCTTTAATCCATAACAGAAAGGCCAAAACTGAAAACCGGTTTCCTAGTTGAGGGAGTTGTGCCTCTTCCACCCCTCCCCCCCTCTCCGCCTTCAATCCATTCTGTTCTCCCCGGTACCTCTTCACTCTCGAATCTTGATAGATCAGCGGTGCACTGACAAAAATAAACTCTTTTTTTTATTCCAAAAAAATACATTTGTTAATTTTTGGTCAATTTTGTTTTGTAGATTATTGATTCATCTCGACATAAAGAATCTAAAGAGTAAAAAAAAATATTAACTACACTAAATTTTTAGTAGTAAATATAAAAACAAAAATAATCCAATAATACACAAAAAATTGAATTATTTTTGTTTTTAGTGATCTTTTTAAATATTTTTATTATAATTTTGATTTTTTAGATTCTTCTCGTCACGACAAACTAATAATCCAAAAAAAAATACAACCCTAAACTAACAATTACAAAAAAAAAAAAAAAAAGATTTATTTTTGCCAAAGCACCAATCTCGGCTCCTGTGATTTTGGAGTCGATTCAGAGTTTAGACGGCCTAGCTAGCGATAGATCACGCAAGTCCAGCTGTTTGTTTATTGGCATAACAAATCAACTTACTATATTAGGGATTCTTCTATTCTAATTTCTAATCTTTATCAAAAATTATTTTTTAGATTTTCGTGACTAAACATACTTACGGAAGATTTGGCTTAACAAGCCATTTCGTTTTTTATTTAGTTATTGGAAAAAAATTTGCATGTGTTAATTTTGCGTTAATTTATTTTCATGGATTATTGGTTTATCTCACCCAGAGAAATTTAAAAAGTAAAAACTTATGTCTAAAACTAGTAATTTTATTTAATAAAGACAAAAATAGTAGAACACAGACAGATTTTTGGATTATGTGTCTTACTGTCTTAATCCAAAAGAAAAGAAAAGTTTTAAGCATAATTGTTGAGACGATACAATAATTTATTTAAAACTGGACGCAAACTAACAAATGCGAAATTTTCTAAATAAAAACAAAAATAATCCTCAAGGATTGTTAAACCAACCCTTTCATGCCTCAAACGAACAAAAAAGTAGCTAAAGAAAAAAGAAGCATAGCAACTTAATTTCGTAATATAGACATTTCAAATATACTCTTTTGAGTTCTTAATTTATCTGTCAATACGACAAACCAAAAAAGTTAAGATATTTCCACAGGTAAAGTAAGTATTTTATTTATGAAAGAGAAAAAAATCATGCTTCCAAGGTTCGCCTAACAAGGACCTTGTCAATTTAGAAAACAGTAACCACAAACAACTCCAACATGAAAAACATTTACGTGTTCTTTTCAATCACATTTTACCACTGTCAACAAGAAATTACGTACTTGTCTCACATCCCCTCCTAAAAATAAGGTCAAAATTTAAATTGATACTAATAAAAACCAATTGAAATTAATCTAGTTCTACAAGAACGCAGAGGCCAAAAAACTCATGGTTGTGTTCGGTTAATAGTTTTAATTTAGTTGAGTTTAATTTTGATGATGTAAGCAGGTGTAATAAGTGGAGAAAGATAGAGAGAAAAGTAAAAAAAAATGATGATATCAGCAAACTGAAGTGCCCCAAATTTGGCGCAAAGCTGTAAACTAAACATATCCATGTCTCCGTGCCGAAAAATTTTCCGGCCATTAGACCACCTAGAAATATTAAATCATAAAAAAAAATCACAATTTAAGGGCTTTAAACTTCTTGGCACAAAGACAAAGGGATTCTGGGCACAGGGATCTAGGACGGTTTTACAATTTCTTCGTACCCAAAAATAATTGTACCGCTGCTTCGATACATTTATAATCACTAGATACACTACAAACTTCAAATGATGTGAAAAATTTCGCGTAATTTTGAACATCACCGAAACACCCGTAAAGACCTTTTTCCATGCAAAAAAATTAGTCTGGTAATTAAATTTGACCCAGTAATGATTTAGGCTTGGTTTGGCTAAAATGAAAAAACTAGTTTTTTGATTTTTTTGATTTTGTTCTTATTCAAATTTTTTTTGCATTCGTTAGTTTTCGGTCGATTTTTTGTGGTTTCTTGGCTTGTTTCGACGAGAGGAATCTAAAAAGTATAAAATTATTAGCCAAATTTTAAGTTTTGTGAATAAAGACGAAAAATAATCCAAAAAACCAGTTTTTTCAATTATTTTTCGTCTTTATTCACAAAACTTAAAATTTGGCTAATAATTTTATACTTTTTAGATTCCTCTCGTCGAGACAAGCCAAGAAACCTCAAAAAATCAACCGAAAACCAACGAATTCAAAAAAATTTGAATAAGAACAAAACCAAAAAACTAGTTTTTTCATTTTAGCCAAACAAAGCCTAATTACTACTACTTAGGCTTCTTTTGGGTAAAAAATCAAAAATTGATTTTTTTTAAATAACTATTTTGTCTTTATTCATTTTTTTTTTGCATTCGTTAATTTTGCGTCAAGATTTTGTGGTTTTTGGATTCCTCTCGACGAGATGAATCTAACGAGTATAAAAATATGGTCAAAACTCAAATTTTTTTAAATAAAATCAAAATAGGTCTAGCAATCAAATCATTACAATAATTAAGCTAATGACGATGAATTATGGTTGCGACAGAATTGCACACTGTTCTCCTCCATCTTCTCCACCACAAAGTAGCCCAGCATGTCCTTAGACTTCATCACCAAATTCTCCTTACACAAAAACTCCTCGCTCGACACCCTCTCCACCTCCCTATTATAATCATGCACAAAAACATGCGTCTTTGAACCGCCACCGCCTTTCTTGCTCCTCGCCAAAACCCCGGCGGTGAATATCGACGACATCCGGCCAGGCGCCTCAGGCCAGTACCCTCTAGGCCCGTCCACCAGTATGACGTCCCATTCGATTTCATACAACTGGTTAGGAAAATCATTCAACCCGAGTTTACAATCCGAAAACAACAGGTTTTGAACCGGCCGACACTCGTTCCGGACCTGCTCTCTGGCCGACTGGATAAGGTCTTTCCATTCGGTCATTTTGGTGGTGTACTGGACGTCGTAGACTTCGATATCGGGGTGTTTTTCCTCGACGTAGGCGGCGTAGTACCGGTTCTCGTCGATGAACACGGTTCGGCCGTGTGGGTTCAGGGCTTTCCAGAGGAGGGTTTCGTGGGTGAGGCCGAAGACGAGGAAGTTGCAAGGGGAGGAGGGAGGGCACTGGCGGAGGGCGTCGGAGATGGGTTTGATGTCGGCGTGGGACATCCGGTCGGTCGAGTTGGAGTTGGAGGCGTAGTGGAGGAGGGCGGTGATGATGGGTTGGGGTAATAGTTGGGGAGCGGCGGTTGCGGTGGTGGTGGTTGTGATGATGGTGGTGGTGGTGGTGGTGGTGGATATGGTTGATTGTTTGGCGTAGATGAAGGTGAGGAGGAAGGCAATGGTGGAGAAGGAAAAGAAGGCTAGGAGCCAGAGACGGTTTGGGGTGCCTTGTTTGAGGATGTAGGGGTGGAGGAGGATTAGTTTTGTGTTGGTGTTGGTGTTGTTAATGTTGGTCTTCATTTTAGAGAGAGAGAGAGAGAGAGAGAGAGAGAGAGAGAGGCTGTGGGGAAGAAACTCTCAGGGGAGGTTTGAATTAATTGTGAGGTTATGATTTTAAAGAGGGAATAGACTGTAAATAAATTTGGATGGTAATTATTGGTATACGTGAAGAAGGTGACATGACATTTGGCTACTGATAATATGGGTTCTAGAACAAAGGCTAATTATGTGGGACCCAAATACTACTCTTCCTATTCTAATTGATGATTATTACTCATGCAATTTGATGAACGTAAAACTGATGGGAATTAAAGCACAAATGTGATCATTATCATATTACGTTGAGTTTCCACTCAAAATACTTTTCAGCATTTTTGGGTATTTTGGAAACTTTAGCACTAATATTCTAATTAGTGAAAATACCATAGTGAAAACTCATTATAGTTGTGTTAAGTAGCCATGTTATGAAAACATATAGAAGTGTAAAGTTTCACACAGCAAATTTGGAGGGTTTTTTTTATATTTTTATTTTTAATTTAAAATGTTCGGACTAACTTGTGTGCACTTCAGATAATTTCTGGGGACCTAATTCCACCATATACTTATAAAATTTGTGGAATTCATATTCATCGGAGGATTAATTTCCGACACGTTTTGAATTTCGTAATTCAATATGTGTCCTAAGGAATTTTTTTATGTAGATACTAGGATGTTAGCCCATGTTAGTTAGATGGGTGTGACTTGTGGGAGATGAAGTTGGCATAATTCACACCTTTTTAAAATAAAATAATTGCAAGAAACTTAGTATTCAATTCTTACTTACTCCTAGATTGGAGCTGGGGTTGGAGTGACAATAGAAGTAACAGAATTATGTCAAACTGAAAATAAGTCCACAATTATTAAAAGTCCAACTCAATTATTGACTGATCAAAGGAAGAAATAATTCTAATAAATACAAATAAAATAATACAGTCGAATGCGGAGAGATTTGAACTCTTGACCTTCTAATGAGATAAATTTCTGACCAACTAATCAGCCTCTATTGGCCAATGCATGAGAGTTCAAACGGTTAGCATTAGGCTACAATTCCACTTGCCTAATTCATACCTTTAAACATATTTTTTTATAAATTAAACATCAATTATTTGGTCATGACTCATGAGTATCATGATTGCATGTGCTATGATGCTAATTAAATTGCTGAATAATTCAGGATTGGACAAATATGGAAGCTATGTGCTTAGTATTTGGCTTTTCCTCGATGTACCATTTGTTGAGTTTTAATAAATTTTTTGTTGCCAATCAAAAAAAATAAAATATGGAAGCTACGTACGTGTGCATGGCTTACTTGTTTTAGCACGATTGAGTGGACATTCATCATCACTTACCATTAAATCATTAAATATTCCTTGAATATATAAATGGATCCATGTTATATGAAAATGCGTTACAAATAATCGTTACATTGAATAATATTTTTCCCAATTTGAGACTCTCATGCACTAGCTAGCGTGTATGATTGGGCATAGTGACATATCCGCTCTCATCCTCCCCCGAGGAAAAAATTACTCTGTGTTCCTGGGTTTGTCCCGGCCCTTTTTTTACAACACGTTGATGTGGAGCTCAAGACGAAACTTGTATGTTCCATCTCAATATGCAGTAGAAAAAAGGTTTGGGGCACTATAATTGAGTAATTTCTCGTCCTTGAGAACAATTCTTGAAACTTTTTATCTTTAGTGCCAACGGAGTAACATCCAGTGTTTTCGGTGTCATGTTTGAGTTAATCAGTTTTGGGTTCTCGACTGCCTCACATTCGATCAACACACAATCTCCAACCTCGATGTCAATTTGCTCCGCTATGTGTAAGAATGGAACACAAGGCTCGCATCTCTGGGACAATGATTTGGGTTTTTTTTCCATCTACATACACAGATTAATTCCTCTCTGTAAGTATCACCAGGTTTAATTTCATGGACGAAATTGTTGTTAAAAAATAAAAATAAAAATCTTAGAAAGCATGTTTGCAATAATCCTAAAATGCATCTCTTTTATAACCACTAAACAGAAACTTAAACAACAGGAATCCGGATGAATAATCGTACGGGATGGATGAATCATGAATGTTTTGTGTGGTTTTGGACTCAAAAAATATAGTAGTATAAATTAAAGGGGTGGTTGGGTTGGAGTGGAGCAGGTGGAGGGAAAAACAGAAAGGGATTTGGTGTGGATGTAGCGACCTACTAACTAATTACAAGTAGAATGTCGTTTTTCCAGCTCAATCATTTCATCTTTTGATTCCTACGGCACCTTTGTTAATTGGCACATGTAAAACTGGACCTCTGAGGCTCTGAGTGAGGAACGAGTTTTCACTTTTCAGTGCCAACCGGGTATCACGAGGTACCGTGCACGATGCATTTGGCCGTTTATTTTGGTTTTGTACGGTTTGAATTATGGAGAAAGAAACAAGAGAGAGAGAGAGAGAGAGAGAGAGAGAGAGAGAGAGAGAGAGAGAGATAAGGTTATCCTACTGGCCCAATATATTTTCGATTAATTCTAATGTAGCGTTTTATTTATGTAAGAACTGGCCGCAGACTCCAATCTGCCATGATAGGAAAAAATTTCGTGAGTGAAACCTTTCAACTAACACATGTCGTTTAGTAGTATTGTCTTTTTAGAGAAGACAAGAATATTCATAATGTTAATCATCTATCTCATTTAAAAATATTCTAAAATCTCATTTATATTTGAATAATCGACAGAAAAGTGTGTGGATTTCTAAATTTAATCTTGATTAACAATTAAATTTTTTTATAAAGGGATTCAATGGATAGTAGTTAAAACCAATGTTCATTTCAAAATGAGACGTGCATGTTTGAATCCTTATAAAGTTGGAATCCCAAAAGTGACTCGACATTTCAACCCAAGAATCGCGTGTTCAAGCTCGAGTTTGGTGGGACTTGAAATTTGGAGAGCTAGGGTTTTCTTGGAGCTAAAATTGGAAGTCTAGCAACTAAGGTAGGGGTTTCTCTACCTTGTTAAAGTGTTCGAAAACGGTAGTGATGGAGATAGGGAGAGGAGTGAAGACCCGACGTGTTCTTTGGGTTTGAGTTAGTTGGGATAAGATGCAATTGACTAGTTCTTTTTTGGGGGCAAGGTTATTTGTGGAACTAAAAGAGGCCCTGACAATGTAGTTATGGTTGGCATATAGGGAAGTGTTGTTTCCGGTGTATACTCTCTTCAGCTTAGGTACAGGTTCCTCTTTCTTCAAAACCCACTTTGCAAAGCCTCCTCAATTGATAAACCAACTTCAAAATAGGTCTCGAAGTTATGAGCTTGAGCAGTCACCATGTGCTTAGCTAGATCAGGGTACAAGTTTCAAGTTATGATTCTCATTTAGTCCTTTTCACTGGGGCGATCAGTCATTTGCACTACCTTAGCCCTTCAACTCTTTACAAAGTCTGCAAAGGACTCCTTCTCTTTCATCTTAATGCTTTCAAGCTCGCGAGTGTTTACCTTTCAACGGATGTTATAATCATTTTATTTGATAAAAACAGTTGCCGTATCCTCCCACGTCCTTCTCTTAGAGATGTCAAGAGAGAGAAGCCATTAGAGTGTAGTCCTTGTGAGGGTTTGGTGGAACATTTGAGCCATGGTTGGCTTGTCTACATTTTGAAGGGAGAGGGAACTCACTTACGCTTGAAAGTTCCCTTTGGAATCCCTAGTTCCGTCAAATTTTTCAAAATCCACTTCCTTCTTTGGAGATGTCAAGCGAGAGCAACCACTAGAGTGTAGGCCCTATGAGGGTTTGGTGGAACATTTGGGCCATGGTCGGCTTGTCTACATTTGGAAGGGAGAGGGAACTCACATACATTTGAAAGTCGCCTTCGGGATCCCTGGTTCCGTCAAATTTCTCAAAATCCATGGGTTTGTATTTCTTAGGGAGTTTAGCTTCGGAGAAAAGGCAAAGTTTGTCCATATCAAAACTTGTAGAGGCCATTTCTTGTTCTTAGCGACAAATTCTTTGAGCTTTTCAATCTTCGCTAACATCAAGGCCATTTAGGGGTTTTTAACAGGCTGTTCTTGGCGGTCATCATTTGGGGTATCTTGGTGATGGGGTTCATCGTCAAGGGTTTGTTGTGGGGGTGGAGGTAGACAGTTTTGGATATTCATCATTATTGCCATGAGTTGGGCAATTTGGGTGTCATTTCGAGCCCTCACATCTTGTATTTCCTTTCTTATTTGTTCCATCTCATTCTAGGGATCCTGGTTTGGTGACATCTTGGATTCAGATACTGGTGACGAGTGTCGTGACATTCTTTGTTTGAGCGGTTGGATCCAAATGGGTAAGGTCTTCTTCGCAAGCCCAATTATTCAGAACTAAAAGTAAAGTAAAATCTGGACTCAATTGCAACCATTGGTGTGCCATGTACAAGAAATGATGCCTAGGAATGCATGTCCTCGTGTCTCTCCTTGCAAAGGTAGTCCTAAGACTAGCCCTAAGGTTAATCTACCAGTTTCGAATCTCACTTGAAGCCATTACACAAATGATTTAACAACACTCTGGGTAAGTCACTACTTGGCAGGTATAGTTTCAACCTATATCCTAACGTTGAAACCAAAGCCATTCACCTTTCTTTACCATTCAAGATAGAGCAATATGGGTACCGTAATCCAGATACTAATGACTCCAAGGCTAGACCGAAGCACGGGTAACTGTGTGGGCACGACAAACGCCGGAGGTATCTCAAACTCTATGGATTTAAAGTCTCCTAAACTAACATTTATCCTATATGTTATCCTATGTCTAACCTAGGGTTAGTTTACCAGTTTCGAATCTCACTTAAAACCATGGAACAAATGATTTGACAACACCCAGGGTAAGTCATTACTCGATAGGTTAAATTCTAAGCGTCATTAGAACCAGGGCCAATCACTTTTCTTGACCATCCGAGATAGAGCAATAAGGTGCTATAATCCAGATACCAATGACTCCAAGGCTAGTTCAAAACACGAGTAGCCATATGGGCACCGTAAATACCAAAGGTCTCTCAAACTCCGTGGATTTAAAGTCTCCTAGACTGAGTTAGACAGCTTTGGAAGGTTGGCCCAATCCTCAAGTTTTCTTTTGACATTGAGTCTTTCATGTCGAGCAACCGAATTTGGGAAAATATGAACTCACACCTCCCCATCAGGGATCTAACATGGGATCTTTGGTGCAATTGTGCCAAAATCGGGCCACTTGTTCCTAATCTCTGTTGGATCATTTTCGAGGATTGGATAGCTTAAAATTTCCCCAAGTCCGATTATCCTAATGATTAATTCACAAAGAACAACGTGCATTTGAAATACACGACTGTTAATTTGTCCAAGGCAACCTTCTGCGAACCGTACAGGGACCTAACTCTAGTTAGCCTAGCGTTGTACTATTTACAAAAGATTTATGTACAAATGCAAATGCATGCATGCAGTATGACAGGATAAGGAAAACGGTAACACGTAACACGTAAACCTGATGCATGGGTCTGTTCGCTAAAGTAGAGGGTTATATGGTTAGCTATATGCAAAAGGCTGGTTTTGGTCTCACAAGGGTACCCCGAACTCAGAGTCAAGGTTGTCTCCCATAGCCAAGGATACCGCGAGGCGATAGTAATAACGACAGATGTGACTCATTTTGGTCGAGGGCTGCTAAACATTTTGGGATTTTCTGTCACCAACAGGATTGCCAAAACAAGCCAACGAGGCTAGGAAAAATGCACATGCAATGTAAAAGTTGAACAACAAACATTTTAAAAATCCCATAAAAACCTTTCAAGTCAAGCCCTCTTATTAATGCATATTTCAAATAAATTACATAAGTGTAATTAAATCAAAATATACATCAACCAGAGTCCTAAGCGGAGTCGCCAGCTTGTGGACACCCCTCCACGGAATTCAATTCAGAGTCGCCACCCGAATTTTAGCGGATTATCCCTGGGAACCTGAACTCGAATGACCCATGCCTTATTTTTGGACAAGGTTTTTATTACCAAACAATCTTCACCATAATATTTTAGGTTCGGAGCTTGGTTACGAGAGGGAAAGGGTTTTATGGCACCCTTCTCACCCGACGCGAGAGTCGGTACGAGGAATGAAAAAATGAGTAAACGAGATCAGAAATAGAAGTGTATGTAAAATGGCGGATACTTGTATAGAGTAATGATGCATGAGATGCATTAAGATACATGAAATATACAACATATGAAAACATGAACTTATATGGCTAAAGATAAGTATAATAATCACATGTGATATTCACTAAGGGTAGGAGATTTGTAAAGATCTATGCAAGACATGATATAAGTTAAGAGCAAATATAAACTTGAGTGATTACAAATGAGGTTTGCCGAATGAATGAGTTTTATACAATAATTTGTACTTGAACAAATTAGGATGCAATAAAATAACCATATAAACAAAAGTTAAATTAAACAAGATATAACAAATGAAGACTATTAGAATCGAAAATGGGTTTGTTCACTGATCATGATTTGAGCTGACTTGAGCACTCAAGCGAGTTTTTCCCTTTGAAAATCCTTGTTTAGCATTCCTCTTTCAAAAGTAATTATGTTTGCTTTGATTTATCATGTTTTCACGTTCGTAACTACTATTCTTGAAGCAAACAAAACCCAAAAGCTCACTTTTGACTTAGAACATGAGTAGATTTAACAATGAACAAACCCATTTTGATGATAAACAGTAATGTAGACACCCCAATTTTGATTATCCGTGAATTTTAAGCAACAATGACTAGAAATAGTTGCAAGCCTGTCAAGAACAAGTAACGAGGAGATACAAAAGAGAGAGGATTTAAGCATTTGGATAGACTTGAGTGCTCAGGTAGGGGAACCTGAGTTCTCAGATGGACTTGAGCAGCCAAATGGGATTTACTAGAGCTCTCATGCCAATACATTTCACAACCTTTTTCCTTGATTTCTCTTTAAAAAAATCCCTTTTGTGCCAACATTTATCATATTTCTTATAATTTAGTCTTCATTTCTAGGAGAAAAAACCTTAAAAATGTGATTTGAGCCAATCTCACATGTTAATCTGACCTTACAAAGATCTCCTTTTGACACCAACAACAATAAACATGGATAAAAAAGGTAATATATGGAAATAAGCAGTAAAATGAAAAAGGTATGGAAATGGACTTGAGTGTTGAAGTGGATCTAGATCATAGACTTTGAAAATGATGTTATGTGATTATTTAACCAAAACAAGCCTAAACTTGGTATGAGGAGCCAGTTTAAACTTGTTTGGTTCCCCTAGGAACCAAAAACAGTTTGAATATTAAGGTATTTCTACCTTACAAAGCTTGAAATGAGACTTTTTGGTTGATTTCTAGTGAGAGGAGGCTTTGTGTTGGTTTTGTTTGGATGGAGTGACACTGAGATTGGATTGGGTAGACTAGTGCAAGACTAGATGGTGAGTTTTAATCACATTTTTTTTTTTTTGGTAAAAACCTATGGTTTCTAGAACTTTTTGTGGACATTTTTGGAAGTATGACTCAAGGTTGGATTTATTGGACAGGGGATGAGTTGGGTTTGGTCTTGACAGGGTGGAGCTTGACTGAAAAATAGGTTTTGATAACATTTGATGGACTTTTGAGTAGAAACCGAGTGATCAGAGGGATTTTTATGGATTATTTTTGGGAAAATATGGTTTGAGGTTTGGGTTTGGGGATGGTATAATACTGGACCAAGACTGCACTGACTGGGAATGGGCTAAAATGAGAGTTTTAATGATGTTTGTAGGGTGTTTAGGCCAAAAAAAATTACAAAGGAGGTACATGGTCACAGATGTTAATGGTTTGAACTTGAATCAGTGACAGGAGAGTGAGAGATGATGGAGAGAGGTCCATATATTAATGGTTGAGTGTGTAGAGTGGCCAAATGAAGAAGAAGAGTGGGATTTTATAGAAGGATTTGGGGAAGAAATGAAATATTAACTTGGGTTATGGGTCTAGGACACTAATTAAGTTGATTTTGTAGCCACAAAACGTGATTCGTTCCAAAACTGCCCTGTAGTAATCTGTCATGTGGTCCACTTGAGCGCTCAAATGGGATGACTTGAGAGCTCAGATTGGGTGATTTAAGCGCTCAGGAAAAATGGATGATTTAAGCGTTCAAATGGGGTGATTTGAGTGCTCAGGTGCAAAAAAAACTTTTTCCTTTGTTTTGAGGTTTTGAGCTATTTTGGTTAGTGTTTGGTAGGTTAGAGGTCTTGCTCAAGCTTTAATTGTTGTTTTTGACTTACTCCTCATTATTGGAAGTGCCTAAGATTATTCCGAGTCAAAATAAGGGTGTCTACTTACTCTCACAACCATTTTGATCAAATATTAAGGTTTGCAATTAGAAATCTCTCATCATACTGAAAACCAAAATATTAGTAGACACCAATTTATGTGCAGCAACAAAAGAACTAAAACCTTCACTCCTAAAGTATCCATCACTGTACTTAACCTTCCATGCCCTTCCTTTTGTTAATAGGCATATTAGCTTAAGACCATTGACAGTTGCTATTTTCTTGAACATATGTGGCAACTCCTAAATTTAGAAGTGTACAACTCTTAAGTAAGGTCATGTTTAAACTCAAAACATGTCCATCTAATTATTGTCAAGAAAGATAATAAGAACAATAATCATTACCATCTCTTTCAAATCTACCCTCTTCAAAATCTTGCAAAATTAATGACCACAATTGAATGCTCTGAACGTTGCTGGTAAATAAGAAATGGCCCAAGAATCTAATGACACATGAAATCCATCACGATGTATTTCCAAAATCACAAGTCGTTAAAATAATTGATGGTTATGGTATCTTCAACAAACTTACGTTCATCAACGCTTGAAACTGCTGCAAGGCATCCATTAACCTGCTTAACAAGTTGAGCAAGTTGGTCGATTCATACTTTATTCGATTGTCCTTTTCATAAAAGACAAATAAGTCAAAAAAACCTAATGCCCAACATAAACAAATAACATCATAAATTATTCCTTAACTTTTGATCAAGAGCTACTATATCCCATTCTATCGTAAGTTCATGATTTTCAAGTTGAGCTGAATAAACACAATTTCCACTATTAATCATCACAACCATCTCGGATAGTGCGAATACAAATGAGCCAAACTCAGGAAGAATGCTTTGCACAGACATATTCATTTTTCTTGGTTAAAAACCAAAAGTTATATATATCTTAAAATATTTTCAAGCTGAAATTGTTACACACATAAGCAAGTCTTGCCACTGTCATGTATTGATGGATATGCCTTACAACAAAAATAAACTAATATGTCTGATTTTCTACATCATAAAACATAAGACATTGTTTTTAGAATACAAAATATTACAATCCTTAAATTGTCTTCATTAAAAAAAGGACTTCATCTCATATCCTATAATAAGAGCAAATCACAATAGGTAATGAATATCAGACTACAATGTTCTATAATGAAAGTTGAAGACCGTATGGACAGAGAATACAACTAAGTCTCTCAAACTAACCCAATTCTATTACTCTCTCCGTCCTAAATTGCTCGTCCCTTTTGGGAAATTCAACTATTTAAGGAGACAAAATTATTGTCTTAGAGTTCCAAATTTATCCTTCAAAAATGTGAAGTTTATTGAATGGTTTTAAATTATCTATATCTTTCAATATGGATCTCAAAAATTATGCAATATGGATGTAGTTTGATAGATCTCAATTAGTTGTTTTATACAAAGTTTTAAAAATCATGAAAAAACATTATATACTAAAAGATATAAACGATTTAAGAAATGACATGAATTTCAAAAACTATGTGATAAATTGGGAGGGAAAGAGTATTTTTAAGGGTAAAACTGGAAGTTTGATACATTTTGATAGTTGTTTTTAGAAATAGGACAAACATTTTGGGACATCCCAAAATAGAAAGAAGGACCATCAATTTGGGACAGAGGGAGTATTTACTTGGGGACTATTCCATAGAATATAAATGTAAAATATTAAATTAGTAACAACAAAACAAACATTAAAATACACATGAAATGTAATCCCAACAAATGCCTCAAAAATACCTTCACAAAGATCACAACTCAATACATGCAAAATAGTTTCTGATTTTCTCCATGGCTGTACCAAACACGCGAAATCAGAATCAAAGACAAACTAGAACTAGAAGAACGAACCAAAAAGCCTAAATAGAAACCTTAAAACAAAGAAATGGCCAAAACCAAAGCAACTTTCTCTCTTAGCTCTCGAGCACCTCTTTTATACATAATCTCTTTGAGTACTACTGTACCTGTAAATCTAGAATTTTTTCATGTGTTATTCTCCCTTACCTTTACTCTCTTTCGCGCGTAAAATGTTGTTGGTGTAGGATTGTACCTTGTCCTTTAACTGTCACCGTCCTTTTGTTTGGATTTCTTCTCTCAAGATTTTGCGCTTAAAGCTGCCATTGTAGTCTAGATTTTGCTGCAGTGAAGACTGCACGAAGTAATTTTGGTAGACTTCCTATCAGAATAACCAAATAAATGCCAAAAATTAAATACCTAAACTAACCTTGCTGTCATGGTAAACAACACAGGACAATTTGGTCCACAATGGGCAAAATATGTGGAGCGTCTGTTCGTTTTTTATATGTCAAGGATTAGAGAATAGGAGCAAAAAGACTAATATACCCATTAGTTCAAATTGAACTAAATACATAATAGATTTTATTTAAGGTGGAATTGGATTAGAAACTAAGCTAAGATTAAAAGGTAATCCAGTTAGGAATGAACTAAAATTAAATAAATTATTAGAAAAAGTTCCACAATTCAAGGAGCTAGAAATTATTACCTTAAATCAAGATAAGGTTTCTCTTCACAATTTTCAATATGAGCGCTTGCCCACACATGTATGTTTATTATTCACTAATAATTCTAGTATTAGGATCCTTATGCTATAGAATAAAATAGAGGGAACAACTAATAATTAAGAAGTATACAATTTTTTTTTAAAATTAATTGATTAGCTTATGTATAATTTCATATACAACTTAGATCAATAAATAAATATTGAGTATGTTAGTAATAAGAAGCATAACAAATTTTACTATGCAATTCACACAATTATTAGGATATTTCATACTAAACAAATTTACGAGTCATTACATCACTCTCTCTACCCTCTCGCCTTTCTCCATCTAGAAAACCCTAATCAGCTCGGGAAGTGGTGCTACCGCCTCCTTCACCTCCACCTCCCCCCCTTCATCGGCCATCCCAACTACCCATAAGCTCGGCTCGTCAATACCCTTTGCAGCCTCCATTATCCGACCTCCATCATTTTCAGCAATGGAGGGCCGAATTCGCTCCCCTCGGCTCCTATCTAAACCTCCATCGTTTATGGATATCTATTTTCCTTGAGTGGAACTTTCTATGGGCATTCAAATATGTTGGGTGATATATAAAGCATATACATAGGGCTGGTTTGGGTGAACTAGGTTTTTTGGTTTTTTAGTTTTTTTAGTTTTGTCTTTATTAAAAAAAAAATTGCATTTGTTAGTTTTTGGTTGATTTTTTTGTGGTTTCTTGGCTTGTCTCAACGAGAGTTGGATTATTTTTCGTTTTTATTCACAAAACTTTAAATTTGGCTAATAATTTTATACTTTTTGGATTCCTCTCGTCAAGAAAAGTCAAGAAACCATAAAAAATCAATTAAAAACTAACAAATGCAAAAAAAAAAAAAATTGAATATAGACAAAATCAAAAAACCAAATTTTCCAATTCACCCAAACCAACCCTTAACCATCCCACTTATATAACCCGAAAGTTGAGAATTGTTTTTATTTTATTTTAAAATCGCCGACATGGGCCTAACGGGCCTGGGCCAAGAATATGACAAAACTAAAAGTTTATAAACTGGGGCCGTGGCCAGGCATCCCATGGACAGAGTCCACTGGCAGCAGAAGGAACATCCAACCAAATCACGGGACTCCGCAGTTGCGTGGTTTTCACGCCAGAATAGAAAGTTTTTGTAAACTTTTGACTTTTTATTTTTAAATCAACGGCTTTAAAACCACTTGTTCACACGAGCAGTCATGTTCAACCCAATCTGGACCGTCCAATCCATTAGTCAGGAAATTAATTTCGGGCCGTGACTTCACCGAATGGAACGACTTTTAAAGGGCAGCGCAACTAGAGAATAAGACCGGCTGCTCAGACTGTACTGGGGAGATATATATACATATATATAGAGAGAGAAGGGTAGATAGAGAGAGGAAAATGTCTGGGATAGCTCGTGGCCGTCTCGCAGAGGAGCGTAAAGCCTGGCGGAAGAATCACCCTCATGTTCGATCTCTCTCTCTTTCTCTCTCTCTGTGTGTGTAAATATACATGTATATGTAGTTGTACATAGCGATATTGGACTCTCTTGCGCCTATCATGTATTCTATGTCCTAATATATGGCGTTGATTAGGTTTTTTTTATTTATTTTATGGGTTTACCTAATTCATGTGTTGTATTGAATGGTTTTGATTTCTAGGGTTTTGTTGCCAGGCCGGAGACTCTCCCTGATGGTTCAGTAAATTTGATGGTTTGGCATTGCACTATCCCTGGAAAGGCTGGGGTAAGGAATCTTTTTCTTCCACTTAGCCAAGTTACTGTGTATCACTTTGAATTGTTTCGACTTTATTGGTATGCAAAGGCACTGAAACTTGATTGGTAATTTTGCATTTTTTTGGAATTCGGATTTGCTATTAAGGATATTCTATTTTGGAATCTCATGATATGTTGCTATTTGCTGCTGTGGAGTATGGCGCAGTCCCATCTTATAAGTTGTTTGGCTGTTACTTGATGTTGGATAATTTGTACTATTGTCTAAGACCATCTCCAGCCCTGGACTGAAATGTTTACCCTATCTTAACTGTGAATTAGAGTAAAAAGCTGCATTTTACATGAAGTACTCCAAAGGAAAAAACTTGAATCCAAGTGTGATATTGAGTCCTGTTAAAAATAAAATAAAATTGTGCTATTGAGGGGGAGTTCTTGAATGGATTTTATGAGAGATAAAATGGGAAAGTTGATTTTAGTTAGTGTTTTGTGGAGGGGTAATAAAATCACTTTGTTTTCCCAATAGATAAAATCTAGGTGATAAAATAGTTGTGGACCACTATGAGTTTTAAAAATGGTTGATAAAATCTATTTGTAAAAGATGATGATAAAATAAAAGAATCCATTCAAGAACTCCCCCGAGTGAAAAGCTTCAACTTTAAGTTGAAGTGGAGATTTGATTTGAGTACCTACTGGAGATGCTATTGAGTTTCCTTTTCTTTTTTGAAAGTGCTAAAACGGCTAAAAGTAATTGATGTATGGTGAGGAGATGACCTGTCTCGAAATCCGTGTTTAGTCATTTTAGAGCTTTTATCCAATTGGATTGTTTTGATAAACTAGGCCTATGGAATGTGAGGATAAAATTGGGGACAATTTATGGTGCTTTTCGTGCTTTAAATGGACTAAATGCTATTGCATCTCATAGATAATGGGTTACATTCAGTGGAAATTTGTGGATAATTAGACTACATTGCTGCCTCTTGATAACATCCTCAAACATACCACGACCACCATCCTTTAGTTAGCTAGCTCAACTCTGGAGCTAGTTGAACTAAAGTTCATTTGCACTTATTTATCTATCAACCATTTCAATAGGGCACGTAAGACAGGTATAAGGCAGTAATATTGATGGGTAAAATGGGTCCTTATCCCTTAACCCTTGATGTGTGGATAGATTTATGAAGAGGAAATAAGCTGGTTGGGAAAACCTAGCTGGTTCACTCTATAATCTCCTTCTGTTTTCCATTGCCTTTTCCTTTTCTCCCATAAAGTCTTACACATCCATTATCACACACACAAGAAAAGAAAACTGTGATATTGAGTGAAAAGCTTTGTTAATGGCATACTGGTGATTTTTTAAGATACTAACTGGATTTTTGTCTCCCCTGGTCCAAAGTAAAAACACAATTGATATTGGTATGACTCAAGGAGTTGAGGGAATTTTAAGGGTTTTTATTCAAGTTTAACTAGAGATTTGATTCAAGTTTGGACTGGACAATTTATGGTGCTTTTCGTGCTTTAAATGTAACAAGAATGCTATTGTGTCCCATACTTAATGGGTTACATTCAGTGGAAATTTGGGGTAACTGGACTACATTGTTTCATCTCGAAAACATCCTCAAACCTACTACAAGCATCATGCTTCAGTAAGTTAGTTTAACTCTTGAACTAGAGTTCATACGCACCTCTTTATCTAACAACCATTTTGATGGGGCATGTAAGACAGGGATAAGGCAGTAATATTGATGGGTAAAATGGGTCCTCACCCCTTAACCCTTGATGTGTGGACGGATTTATGAAGAGGAAATAGTCTGGTTGGGGAAACCTAGCTGTTCACTCTCTTATCTCGTTTTGTTTTCCATTGCCTTTTCCTTTTCTTCTATAAATTCTTAAACATGTACATCATCACACAAAACTGTAATGTTATTGTGTCGGGATTTATGGTATGAAAACAAATGAGCTCCCTACAATCAACAAAAAACAAGAACCAATTAGGCCCCAATAATACTGGTTTTGTGTTCCCTGTTGCATTTGCTGTCAATATGTTATCATATTTTCCTAAGATAATGGACAAATAAATGGTTTGGGGAGTGTGTTCAACCATTACATGAGGTCATACTTTCATGCATACTAACAAAATCCGATTTTCAGACTGAATGAGCCTCTATTATGAAATTTTTTCCTTGGTATTTGGTCGTGCCCGTATTTAAGACAAATTTTGGTGGAGAATACTGAACAAGGCCCTGGCTAGTGATACATAACTGCCATTGTTTTTAGTATTGGTGATATGATGAAATGAGAGGTTTGTGTGTTTAGTTTAGAATGTGGTTTCTTTTGAACGTTGAACCCCGATGAATGATATAGGAGTAGGACTTAGTTTTTGAATTAGTTCTACATTGGTACATTAGATGCGATCACAATGTGAGATACAATGCTTTTTGGTGGCAACAATTCGTGAAAAAAAATACATAGTGAAAAAAGATCAAAGAATTGATTAAATTACCATAATCGTTGTGAAAAGTTGATGATTTAGGTATTTTTCTTGTTTGCCATTGATAATATTCAGAAGTCCAACTCAAATGGCTCCCATGGGGTGAAGATGAATAACTGGACACAAAGTCTTAAATCGCAGTATCGGGAAATGTGACTGTATCAGTGATACAGCCATTTATCGGCCAATATGTGGGTAAATAACAATATTGGAGGTCTGAAATCCTGTTATGTAAACAAGAATACCTTTTTTGTGAGTCATACTTGCAATAAATTGTAACCATATTATGGTCTATTTTTAAGGGAGTCTACATTAGATGTTCATAGCCTAGATAACCTGCGATTGACTTGGTTGTTGCAATGTTTTTAGATATCATCATTCTCATGTATGATAGTTTAGCATATGAGTTTATACTTCATTTTAATCTATATATCAGCTCGCCAGGTCATACAGAGCAGTGCATATGCTTCATCTAATCCTATTTTGGTTTTTTAATTCTTAGACCTATATGGGAACAATAGTTTTCTATTGATAGCTTGCAGAAAAAGTTAGCTTTTAGCTCGGAATGTTTTTCTCCCTTGAACCTCCTCATTGACGATAACCTCTGAGAAGTTTCTAGAAAAATCATTATGTACATATCTTTAATATTTTGCAAACTACATAGAAATTCTCTGGAAGCATTTATACTGAAAAACTGTGTTGTCTTTGCTTGGACCTGTTGCATGAAAAATGATGTTTTCCAATTTCTTCATTTTCTCCTTTAATCATAGTTTGGTCATGTGAGTATCTAAAAATTTCCTTCTGAATTGAGTCTCAATAACTTGTGGGCCTATGGCATTCTGTTTGCATAACTTGGCTCAGGGTTGGTGATCACTGATCAGTAGGCCTATCAAATTGAATAGGAAATATTGTTAATCTGCAAAAGCAGTCATATTTATTGGCACACACTCTTAAGATGTCAAGGGATATCCTGTTTTATTCAGGTGAAATCATATCATGAGATTTTGTTTTATTTTAAATACATAAACGCATATCATGACCAAAGGTGCTAAGATGGATATGTTAATCCTTCTGAGGAAGAATGGAATTAGGTGTTCCAACAAGCTATTGATTTCAATTGAATCCTCATAGAATTAGCTACGAAGCTATTTTTGACAAAATGGAAGTTATTATTTAGCTTGCTACAGTGTCAAAAAGAAGATTGAAGTAACAAATAGTGCATATCAGGAGCAAGATGGTGAAACTGTGTTATTGGAACAGCGTAAGATTAATTTGATGGCCAGTTTTCATTATTGAATTTACTATGTAGAGTTCAGTCAGTTGCATCTCTGCTTCAAGATTGTTTGGGAGGGGAGGGTGGCATAGTTTGTTTTTATATTTTCTTTGAGCTTGCACACTGTTGATTTTGCAGTCAATTCATGTATCGTCCATGGCAAGTTTCGGTGTATGACCAGGATTCTCCTTGCCTTAACAGCTTGGAGAGTTTTTTTTTGGACTGAAAATAAATCTGGCAATGTTTTGATAAACCTTTGTATTATTGTCATCTTATATGCAGTTCATTATGGGTACTTCGGGTGAGAGTGCCCTAAAAAGTCACTTGACTTTTTGGATTTTTTTGGCTTTGTCTGTTGATTCTGAGTCTATCTTGTGATTCAGGTTATATTCAAGAGAACTTGATACAACAAGTTTGTTCATGGGTCCACGGTTCTCTATCCTGCTGCCTTCATTGCTTGTTTTTTGGATTTAGTTTCTGTATTAATTGTGTCGCCTGTTGATTCTTGGGTTTATTCTAGGAAAGAAAGGAATAGAAAAAAATGTTTTTGAAGATGACTATAAAAAAACGTTTGATATAAGGAAATAAAGCCACTGTTGAGTAATTACCATCATGCATTGTGTTGTGTTGTTTGTTGGGCAGTATTTGAATTTTACTGACATATTTGGGTTGCAGACGGACTGGGAAGGGGGTAACTACCCCATTACAATCAACTTTACTGAAGACTACCCTAGCAAACCACCGAAGTGTAAATTTCCCCAGGGTTTCTTCCACCCTAACGTCTACCCTTCTGGAACTGTTTGCCTGTCAATCCTCAATGAAGATAGCGTATGTATTCTCTGCTGGTTTTATACACATGGCAGGTGATATGTGCAATGCTGCTTAAAATTGGATGTCTGCTGTGTTTTTGTGGTATCTAGGGATGGAGGCCGGCAATTACAGTGAAACAGATTCTTGTGGGCATCCAGGATTTGTTGAACCAGCCAAACCCTGCTGATCCTGCACAGACTGATGGATATCACCTCTTTATCCAGGTAAGTTTGCTTCTCTTGGGCTGTATTTAAGTCTAGGATTTGGGTAAGAAAAAGGAGAAGGAAAATTTAGAGGATCTAACTTCTCATGGTTAGATCCTTGGAAGGATATAACAGCCCGCAACTTTAAGGTCTTCAAGTATTCCTTTCCTTTTCCTTGCCCTAATTGTTGATCCCAATATGCCCTTGTCACCCAATTCATGTGGCATTCTAGCCTTTTCTCTAGAATTAGCAATATTGCATAGAAAGCAATTTGCTCTGTGATCTCATGGTCATACAACTCATTAAGTGCATCAGGTGCTGTCATTTTGTCCCAAACAAAAAATGAGGAAATGCTGAAAAAAACGTGCATTTTTCTGTTGGAAAGGAATATTGAAGTCCTTTGTTTCCTCGGTACCTGGTTTCATGAGAGTCAGTAATGAATTATTGAACCTTACGAACGGTTTGACGCCAGCAGAAGACGTGCCAAATACGCTTTAGAACCTCTTTGATTTTTTCATTTGACTTTTCAAAATAGGCATACAATTGGCAACATCAATAATTGTGCATCCGATTCTGGTTTTAAAAAAGTGTACATCCAATTTGGGACGGAGGGAGTGCCAGATATAGAGCTAGAATCTAGGTATACCTTTTCTCTTATTGAGAAAGATTCGCATTTCCAATTGATGCAACTTCTCGGAAATAGGATCCCAAAACCAACAGAGGAAAGCTAAGACAATTCGTGGCAGGCATCAAATAGAAACTTGTAGCTCATTCTTTTTCTTTTTTTGGTATACTAGCTCATCCAGATATCATATGTATTGATGTTTATGGTGAAAACCATTTACAAAGGACACCAATCTCCTGTATTCTTGCTCTTTTAAGGTCTTCATTAGCACTGAGCAAGGAATTGTTTCTCACAGCAATAAATTATGTCAACCCACCTATTTATATATACTCACATTCCCAAACTTACGCGTTTCATTAAGCATCTTTCTTACCCATGCAGGATACCGAGGAGTACAACAGACGAGTCCGGCAGCAGGCCAAGCAATACCCACCTCTTGTCTAAGTGTACTTAATTTGGTTTTCCTAGTTGTGGATGCTTGGTAACTGTTAGAAATTTGCCCCTAGTGGAAAATCTTCATGGTTGAACTGCACATTTTGTTTTTCTCTTGATTTGGATTGTCTTTTGTTGTTGATGTGACACCATAACTAAACCAATCAATGATGCTTATTGGTTTCTATTTTGGTATTGAATTTTATGTACGATTGGATTCTCTCCAGTTGTCCTGCAATGTTGATGTCATCAACCATTGTAAAAAACATCTTGGGCCTGTTTGTTGCATGAATTATTTCTTTTATATATATATATGGTTCCACTTCTAGTCCGGGATCCGGGACTCCATGATCCGATCATTTTTTTGACGATCCGAGCCGTCCAATGTTTTCAGAAGGTGATTTCAAGGGTCCACGCGAGAAATCTTCAAAAAAAAATACCGGGAAGGGCTTGATCCAAGCAGTTTTCGCAAAATTTTTATATTTACAGTTTTTGCGAAAACTGCGTGGATCAAGCCCTTTCCGGTATTTTTTTGAAGATTTCTCGCGGGAACCCTTGAAAACACCTTATGAACACATTGGACGGCTCGGATTTTCCAAAAATAATTTGCAACACAAAAAAACCCATGTTTTTCTTATTTACGGGAGGTGTGGACTAGAAAATTTGCCTATATATATATATATAATTAGATACAGTAATTTTATTTATTTTTATTGTTTTTAGTTGCACGCTTGTCAACACTGGAGTCAAGGTGTCCTTAATTTCTGTAGGTCTACTCACCTAATTTTTGACTTTTAACCATAGATTAAAACATTTTTCTGTCTCTATGTAGTAATGCAATGGAAGATGACAAGTATGACATTACCTGTATCCACCAGAGTTGAAATTTGGCAGACTGTTGACGAGGAGATTTTCCATGCTCCTGGGGGCACGGTTGAGCATAAACCTAGATCACACATTTGGACGAGGTCTACATATTTAAGAATGAACCTCATATGTTTGCTTGGTCCAGATTGCGCTCAACCATGCTCGAGCATTGGAAATTTTTTCGACCCTTGACACCCACGTAATTTTTTTTCCCCCAAATGCATCCATATGCCGCCTACGTTATTGGGAAATGATTTTTGCATCACCCTTTTTTATAAGTGCATTATACAATTCGTCTCGTAGCGTGCTTTGAGGGTTTTTTTGTGTTCAATTCTAAGTACTAAAACTCTAAAGACGTGAAAAACTTGGTTGTAAACAGGGTTCCCGAGTTTGCATCTCAGCTGTCAAAAAGTGTTTTGTATGGTCTAAATTTCTCCCTTCCTCCCTCCCTCTCTCTCTCTCTAAAATCCGAACTATCCAAAACATTTTTGGACAGCCGAGATGTGCACTTAGTATTACCACATGTACCCAGCCATTACCCAAGTTTTTAACTTAAAAGACATATTTAGTGGGCATTTGTAAGAAAGTGGGATTTTTAAAGTGTGTTGTACTCTGCCGAAATGTGTATTCAGTAAAAGTTCTGAATAATTGCCAAAAAAAAAAAACCCTGAAAATTGCAAAAAATTCCCACTCTCTTCCGAAAATAACCTCGCGTCAGTCAAACATGGAATTAGAAGATTAGTACATCGACAAAATCCCCGAGGGACTACTACTACCACCACCACTACAGTAAGTCTGGGTGCCCAGAAAGGGTATTCAGAATTGACCCCGAAAGTGTATATCGACGGTTCAGATTCACTTGGGTCATTGATTTTCAAATTCTAGATAGATTCTGAGTGTATTTTCTGTGTATGTAACAGTACTGCCACCACTATTATGATCTCTTATGTTTCAATTCGCGAATTGTACGAGTCATAAGTAGATTTTTTATGTGGGTTATCATGCTTGGAATGATAACCTTTGACCTCAAATCTAAATGAAGGTTACATGAATGATCACCATCACACAAGTATGTCGGTCACGCAAACGATCCACACCGCATATTCTAATTTAAACAATTTTCCAAGTAAGATTTGAAGCATATCCCTATCAAAATGGTGCAGTCGCATGGAGTCGTTTATTTTATCATGCAGGATTTGGACAAAAATAGGCATACCCACCAACACCGGCGACTCCACCATTGCACCGTGAGGTCAAGCGATTTTGATGGGTTCAAAAAATTCACTGAAAAAACTAAATTTTAGATATAAATTAAATTTTCTTTGTTATTGTCAGGGTTACTTATTTGAGGTTAAAATAAATGTTTCCAACAAAATTTGAACCGAATTTGTTATAGCTTTAACAAAACAAAAAAAGCCTAACCCAATTATGAGAGCCCATATATAATAAATGTGTAAGGATAGTGAGGTTCAATGTGGAAACACTAAATTTGAAGGAAATTAGACGAATTCTTTACATACAACTTTTCATCATAAATACGATGTGTATTTTTGTCAGCGCTAGATGAAATAACTGGAGCCGCCCCTACCCCCAAACCACAGAAAGCATGAACTTGATGAACAATAATTAATGATTTTATGGAAGCAATGACGGAAAACTGCACTAATTATATTTTTATTTTTTATTTTTTTTGGCCAATTTTTCTGTGTATCATCGGTAGGGATTAGAGGAGAGTTACTGGGTTATCAACTAAAAAGAGTTTTACGTCTTTCTATAGAATCGAACTCCAAACCTTCCCCCAAAATTCTAAGGGTACTATTAGATGGGTTTAAGAGCCACATCTGTACTAATTTCATTTACCGGGAAAAGGAACTGCAATAATTTCTTCTTCATAATTGTACAAGCTTTTAAGGAAAAACAAACACTGTATTGGTTTCTTTTTCTCCCGTTAACAGTTGGCTTATTATGCCTAATAGTTTTGGTCTGTTCGTGTAGCTGACGATTTGTCAACCTAATCAGCCCCAACGGTTAATCAGGTTAGTCGGTGGACTTGTTTACCGTACAATTGATCAGGGTTTAAGTCTTAGGCTCAGGCCGCAAAAGAGTATTCCCGGAGTGCATGGTCTCCTTTTGACCGGACCGGAGAAGAGATTAGTCGAGAGGAGAGTGTAAGTTGGCTTAGACGCTCCTGACATCAACCAAAAAAACAAATTTGTTAACATAATCATGGAATCCAAATCATGAGACATATATAATCAAGCAGGTGAAGCCTATATATGGCTAGAAAATATTAACTTGGTCTAATGATTGTCTTTATTTTATGGCCCGGTGCTTTTATATATACAGGGCGCCTCATCTTTATTAATTCATTGGCCCATCATTTAATTTAGTGATAAATTACAATGACCTACCTTGAAGTTTAGAAACCTTGAGATTTCCTTTGATATTACACTTCCACGATTTGGTAGTCCAACTAACAGGAAGTGCTTACCTAACTTGAGCAATCAATCTCTTTCCAAATTGCAGATTCAAAACCTTTGCAACTAACTCTCCAAGATCAACAAATTTGCTCACTCTGATGAAACAATTGCTATGACCTGAATAAGTGACATTTTGTGAAGGGTCATTGGCACTGCCACCACCACTTGTCTAGTTGTCTACATTCACTATATCTCCCCCTTTTATGACATCGTGAATTTGTCTATGTTTCCATCTCTAATTCAAGATTTTTTTGTATACATATGCAAAAGGATATAACAAAAAGAAATTTTTTTTTTTTTTATGATGGTTGTAGATTAATTGAAATAATAAAAAGAAAGAGATGCCACTAGAAGAGAGATGCAATTAATTTATAGGAGTAACTCTAAAAAAAATCAAAGGATCGTAACTAAAAAAATGAACAACAACGCGTTTCTAACACACCCCCACCTTCACTATTGTAATTTACTCATCCCTCCCACCTTCACTATTTTTTTTTTTTTTATGATTTGTTGACATTCACTGATGCCCACTTCATTATTTGAGCTTTGAAAACCTATATTCCAACAACGGAGTTCAATGACTGATGGATGAATTCTGTAGCTAGTGCTGCCGAAGAAGAAATAAAGTTAGCGGAAGAAAAGATGGATAATGGATATGTACTGGAATTGGATAGTGAATAGTGGTGTTGCTCGTCAAAGATTGCAATGGTGTATGGTGGTGAATGAAAACAAGAGTAGTTAACAAAGAAAGAGTTACATAAGGTGGCTTTAATGAGCAGGGGTTGACCGATGAATTATACCATCAACAACGACGGGTGATAGCTTGTAGTGGTGGGCGTTAGAGGGTGGAAGTCGTACAGGATGATTAAGAGAGAGAAATAGACGAGAGGGGTGAAGGAGGGTCATGATGAGGGTATTAGAACAAGTTTCGGCTATCTTAACTTTTTAAATTATTTATTGTGCTAGTGGGGTGTTCTGCTAAGGGTTTTTTTTAGAATAAATTGATTTTTTTACGGTTTTTTATGTGATGTATTGTGAGAGAATGATTTGTCTTGGTTTTCGAAAAAAACTATTTTTTGTTAGTGGAACACCCCCCTGTGTTCCAAATTTTGGTCAAAATACTTGAATTTTTTTGTTCTTCTCAACGGGAGAGATTACAGATGTAAAAGTATTTGCCAAGCTTAAAAAAACTCACATAAGAAAAAAAATGTTTGTTTTGACTTATTTTTCGTTTTTGTTGAACGTTTTTAGGGTCATAATTTTTTAGCTTTTCGATTCCCCATCTAGAAAATTTGAAAAAGTAAAAACAAATTGTTTCATAATCGACAGAAAAATTGAAAGGAAAAAAAAAAAGAATAACCTTTTAAAGTTAAGGCAAATAAGAGCTTAAGATCTCAATTCAATTAAGGGTTTTAATAAATAATAATGGAACATTTCGTTAAACCTGCTGACCGGAAAACATTGGACAACAGAAAATGAGAGAGTTTCCAAAATATTTGGGAAATCTGTACAAGAAGAAAACAACAGGGGAGGCTAGTGTAATTTTATGGAAATTGGGGTTGTGTTTGGTTTGGTTTTGGATTTTGGTTTTTGTAATGATTAGAGGGAGAAATAGGGGTAATAATTAAAAAATAGGTATTAATGATTAGAGAGAGATAGAGAGAAAAATAAGAATAATATTTTAAAATAGGAGTAATAATTGAATAATGATGTTGGAAACCGGTTCTTGAGAACCTTTCCAAACAAGGCCCAGATGTTATCATCTCCTTATGTGCGGACAAAAACAAGGTTGACGAGGAAACAATGGTCTTTTCACCATAATTGTCAATTGCAAATGGACCAAACGTCCAAGTCATAACGGTATTTTCATTTCACCCACCGGCCACCGACCTACCCTCCAGTACCTCATGTGAAAAGAGACCCCATAGTTGAAAAATCGGTCCAATTACTGGTACCGATGGTGTACAGATGGCTACGCGAAACTCATTTTGAAGTCTCACACATTTTTAATTTTAACGGTTCTTTAATTTCAATTTTTTTTTTTTTTTGAGTTGTCTTGTAAAAGATTAACTAGATCGAATTAAGGTAAGTGTTTGATCGAACCTTTCATTTTTTTTTTTTCATCGAGAACACGGATCCTCTGTTGATGCAATAGAGAACGCCTGTAAATTCCGATTTTATTAGTATATATTGACTTTTTTGTGAAATCCAAGTGAGGTGTTATACGCTCAGATGCTTTGCTCCGTGCTGCGAATCCGAGTGAGGTGATGTGAATTCCAATCAGGATTTGTTTTGATTTTTTGGGCGATCAGAATTTGTTTTGATTTTTTTCCAGTAAAATTAAAATTAAATTTAAATTGTCGAACGCATCAGGGCTGTCTGAAACACAATCAGACGATCGAAGGGTGCAAAACACCCCTTATTTTTGCGTCTTGAATTGCCCTATTGATGCAAATGCAATAGTGCTCCAAAAAAACGGTGATTGATTTTCACAATCTACTCTTACTGTTTGTTTCTCTCTTTTTCTTGTATACTATTTATAAGAGCATCCTCTTATCCATTAAATGGTATTGTACAAAACAAGTACTCCCTCCGTCTCATAAAGTTTAATCGGTACGAAACTACGTGCAATTTTCAAGCTAAAAAATAACGTGCTTACGAAAATAATTTTTAGTCAATATAGATCTTGTTTGATAGATCTCATCAAGAACTTTTATACAATGAAAAAAATTCAAAAATTATTTTGGTAAATACATTATTTTTTAGTTTGAAAATTGCACGTAGTTTCGTTGTGATCAAACTTTATAGGACGAAAGGAATATGTTTTTTAATTCATAGTTTAGGTGAATATCAAAAAAATAATATAAATGGGAGTTGACAGAAATTATTATCCAAAAAATAAGGGAGTTGATGGGAAATATTATCCAAAAAATAGCCATTTACGTTATGGCAGACATCTCATAATGTCTAACCCAAAGCATCTCTCCAAAAAATCCTACCGGTTTCTCTTTCTTTTTCTTACACGCTCTAGGGTTTTCATCACCCTTGTGCAAGTTTTGTCCTTGATGGAGTTTTCGTTCCTCCATATTGATGATTTTTCTCACTTTCAATAACTCCTCTTTTTTAGTGAGGATTTTCTCTCTCGATCTCCTATTTGAGAGTTTGTTCGTATTATTCCCTCTTTTCCTTTTCCTTTCTCTTGGTTTCCCCTTAATCAGTGAGGTGCCGGTTTAGATTCTAATGAATCAAATTGATTGGCTTGCCGGCCTCCTTGGGTTTTTAATCGGCCGGTGTGAGTTTTATTGTGTGCGTAGAAGCTAGCGCAAATGGGTGTCCCATTCTTTGGCTAGGAGAGGTAGTAGCGGTTTAGGTGTCTATACCTGAGAAGACTACCCTAATTTGTGGCTTTCTAGTCTTTTGATATATCTTGTTATGATTTTCTGTCAATGAAACTTTTATTACAGTATTTGATAATGAAAATTGAAAACAAAAACGTAAGACAATGATTAAAAAGAACAAAACTTTTTAGCACCATAGACAAAATCACAAATGCTTCCCCATTTATGCACCAACTCACCACTCCCATCCACAAATATCTTCCAATTTATTTCTCCGTTTTCCTTCTAGCCTAACAAGCAAAAAATTATCCAAGCCTTTTTTCCACCACATTAATATAAGATTCAAGACAAAGTTCATAGATTCAACACAATAGTATAGGAAGCTCGTCATTAGAGAAACTACATGGACAACTATATGATGCATGTGCATCTTCAGCATTGTCTTGCCTTATCGATGCCCGTTCGTGCATCCTTTGATTTTTACTCCGCTTTATCTCCACATTTCTTCGTGACATGAATGTTTAACGATGTATTTCGTTTTCCTCTCTAGAGTGCATTACGTCACTCAATTTTTCTTGTAGCGTAAACAGGAGTGTAACGGTCCACATTTTCAATAACATTTTGTTTGAAAATTTTAATTTTTGGTAATTTTATATATTTTTTAACGAAATTAACTGTTCCGATAATCGAGGCTTTACATGGAACACCATGTGTCGGTGAGTGAGAAGCAGTGAATGATCCCTCCAAACAAGCCAATAAAACCCAGCTGCAAAGGAGACGGGGTAAAGGTATCCTCTCTCTACTCTCAAGGCTACAAGTCGGCCATTAACTATAATAAAATCAGGTATAGCTTTTCACAGAGAGAGAGAGAGAGAGAGAAAAGAATTGAATTCTCGTCAAGTACAGCAAATTGGGGGAAGAGAGAGAGCAATTGTCGGTGGATTTTTCCCCCCTTCTTTAATTTGCCTCTCTCTCTTTCTCTCTCTCTCTCTCTGATACAAATCAGCGTTGAGTCTTAGTCTTACCCATATGACAATAACCTTACTCCCCAAGTAGATTGCCAAAGCCGCAATCTCAACCCTTCCCCTTTTGATGCGTTACAATTCTCTCTCTGTATCAATCCCGTACGTGTAGAGAGAGAGAGAGAGGGAGGGAGGGAGGGAGATGGAGAGAGGGGAGAAGAGGAAGAGTGAGAAGCTATACAAGGGGATAAGGATGAGGAAGTGGGGCAAGTGGGTGGCTGAAATCAGAGAACCCAACAAGCGGTCAAGAATCTGGCTGGGATCCTACACGACGCCGGTGGCGGCGGCGAGGGCCTACGACACCGCCGTCTACTACCTCCGCGGGCCAACGGCCAGGCTCAATTTCCCAGAGTACGCGGCGGCAGCGGCGGAGGCGGGTGGATTAGATGGCAGGGGGGGCCCGCTCAACGACTTGTCGGCGGCTTCCATTCGGAAGAAAGCGATAGAAGTCGGGTCGAGGGTTGATGCGATGGAGAGTTCGGTGAGCGTGCATGAGACTGCGGGTACGGGATTCAAGCCGTGTTGGGCTCTGAAGGAGAAGCCTGATTTGAATAAGAAACCCGAACCCGAAGACCCGGATGCCGTTTATGACTGGTGAGATTTAATAATAAAAGTACTAGTACTAAAGTCCCACTCTTGTGTTTATATTCGAGACGAGGGCAATATTGGAAAGAAAACCGAAATTCGCAACTGTAAGACTTGAGTCGAGACATCTTGGTAATATGAAAATGCAAGCGATTTACGGGCCAATTCGAATTGTCAATGATGCGTACACATTTTGCATTTATGGATTGTAAGTTGTAACGATGAGACTCGAATCCAAGTCGTTAGAGAGCATACTTGCTCTACAATAATTACATGTGTGTAACGGTGCTATTTGCTAATTAGCCTTGGTTAGCATGGAGCGGTTTCAGTATTTAGCAGTACCTTTTTTCTTTTTCTTTTTTATGGCTAATTTGGATGAAAGACGTTTTTGTCCTCTGTATATATATAACTCCTATTTTGTGCTTTTTAAATTTCAATTTGCATGTAGGATAATTTCATTTAATCCGAACCGTTAGATTACAGGGCCGACGGCCACGATTTCTCATTATACAGGTTTAGTGAGTTTATTCACTACAGGCCCAGGTCCCGGTTTTGTGAATATGACAGAACTTTTTTTTGAAATGTTTTGTGTTCATTTTTGAGGAGGGAGGAATCATGGGATGGAAAGGAGTTTGAGTTTTCTACCACTATGTGGTGGACTGGTGGCAGAACCGAACTGGAAAGAACAAAATGACCGGATTCTCTGCCGTCCAATTGAAAAGGGCCTTTATCGTTACATCTCAATTGTCCATCTTTATAGTTAATGGTCCGAATTTTAAAAAGACTCTTCCAGAATATGGATTCGAAGTCGAGAATAGTTTTTTTTTTTGAATTTGAATCATTGAAAATAGCTTTTTTCTTTAAATCTGAACCATTAAATATAGTTTTGGACGGTTGGATCACATGAACGGCTCTCCGCTCAGCAGAGAAGGCAGATTTGGGTGACAAATATTTGATCCAAAAAAAGAAAGTTCAAGTGTGCAGCACATTTTGAGAGCTAAAGTGTCACAAAAAGCCATTTTTGCTTGCTCAAGTCTCTTTCTTCTTTTTCTTTTGGGAAAGGCCGGAGGCCATAGTCTCTTCACTGCCGGACTATAATCACATCAATTTATAAGCTACAAAATTAATCTCATTTATGAAGCCAAACTTAGTTTCCTACTAAATCGCGAATTCCAAAATATATATATATATATATATATATATATATATATATATATATATATATATTCCATACGTGAAATTTAAAAAAATTCACACCTACTTAAGTATCTCAATTACTTCTTTAATTTGGCGGAGGAAAATTATAAATAAAAATAAATAAAATCTGCACGAGTGTTATTATTTCTCAACCAAAAAACTTATTCAAATTTTCGTAATGAACCAAATTTTGAAATAAAGTAGTGGAGTATTCTTAGGTGAGGTTTGGCCTAATAAGTTGGTTGACTTATTTTTTCGTTTTTATTTGATTTTTTTCACATTTTTTAGGTTTTCAACAACTTTTTGTGTATTATTGGTTCATCTCGGCAAGAGGAATCAAAAAAGTAAAAAATTATGACTGAAGCTTAAATTTTTTTGAATAAAGACAAAAATAAGCCAAAAACTCAATTTTTTACACTTTTTTCAATTTTATTCAAAAAATTGAGGGTTCTAATTATAATCTCTTACCTTTTTGTATTCATCTCAACGAGACAAACTAATAATACTCAAAAAATCAATGTAAAACTAACAAAAGAAAAAAAAATCAAATAAAGACAACAAAAAAAAGTTAAGCTAATTTATTTAGCCAAACCTAGAGAAACTCTTTGAACGCTTATGTGTTCATAATCTTCATGGGACGGCACAAAAGATCTGATGATTGTGATGCGTATATCAAAATTTGTAGTTTTTGCCTAATTTCTATATCTTGGTACTAGAAATAGTTTTAAAAAATGACCTCGTCACTCTTAAAAAAATAGCTCAAACTATTGGAAAAGCTCTATCAGCTAAGTCCCAAATGAGAAAGAACCAACCATCCAATTAAATTAAGATTACTTAATACTGATTTATTAAACCACCATACAGTGTCTCTATTACTTTAACCCCCCTTTAGTATGACTGATTTTCACTTTGGCAGAGTTTCTAGTATCGTCTAAACGATATTTTTGGTATTTTCGCCAGTGGTCTTCAATGTGAAGATAAGTCATATCCTCACATATATCATAAAAATATCATTTTGCAGAAATTACACCCAATTTTGACTGCTGTGAGAAGACGGTATTTTAGTGGAAACTCATCCTTAACCTCCATAATGTTTAAAACTCAACACTTAACCCCTTAAAGTATTCATATGAATGTATGACAAAACGTTAAGATTTTGGATGGATCTTGTCACGTGAGGAAACATGATATGATAAATAAGATCTAAAATTACCCTTCCTCTTCATCTAAGAGTAATTTCCCAAAATAAGAAGATGCTAAGAAAGGAACAAAAAAGAACCCCACTGTTGGGGTCAACTGTGGGGGAATCGTGCATGATTGCAGGATAGAAGGTGATTGGGATTGGAATAGCATTCTTTCGAGTGTGGTGACTTGATTTGGTGTCAATGTGGTGTTTTTAGGGAGGTTACGTGTGAAGATTAGGGTGGAAAGGACATGGTGGGCTGATGATTGACAAGCAAGAATGTAAATTGTGATTTCCGTTAAACCATCTATGGCATCTAGTATTTGTATATGTTAAAGGGATTAGGTGTTGAGTTTTAAACTTTAAGAAGGCAAGAAAAAATGGGTCATAATTGAGGGAAGTGTATCTTAATTTACCCTTATTTCAATATTGATCACTAGGGAGTGGGCTAATAATTGACAGGCAAGAATGTAAATTGTGATTTCCATTAAACCATCTTTGACGTTTAGTATTTATATATGTTAAAGAGATTAAGTGTTGAGTTTTAAACTTTAAGAAAGTTAAGTAAAAATGGGTCATAGTTGAGGGAAGTTTAATGTAATTTACCCTTATTTCAATATTGATCACTAGGGAGTGGGAGGGGAACAAGAATGGGGGCCCACATTTGTTTTTCAGTAGGTGCAAGTGGGCTTACACTGGATTAGAATTGTAACTTGATGAATATAAAAGAGGTGCATGAATAAGATATTGAGTTAGGTATTTCTATGGGGTCTCTCCACAAATGTTGCTAGTGACTGAGATTCTGAACACCACACAATTCCTTGCTGCTATAGAGAGAAGGTGATCTACAGTATTGAAAATTCAGCACTCCCTTTCTTTTATTTCCTCTTTGTTAGTTGGAATACTTCTATTATTTACAGACATCCAATCTATGAGGGGATGGAATTTGATTGTTTCCTTGACCTACCAAAGTTGTTGAGTTGTTCACATGAGAGATATGCTCTAATCATAGGGATAAAGAAAATCAATCCTTCAATATTTAAGACAATAATATGAATTGATTTCATAGACTCGACTTGACTATATGACGGTCTAGGTCATTGCTTAGATCCCATGTTTGTTAGAATACCGAATTTTAAGGCTCTTTGTAGTACTCTTTTATCCCCCATTGCTTATCTTTTTGGATAACCATGTCAACGTTCGGATCAAGAAACCATTTAAATTACTTTTTCTAAAATCTTTTACCCCTATTCATATGATCTCAATTAGAACTATTGAACGGTGCCGCACAAAAAAATAATAATAATAATTGAAAGCATATTTGCAAGAATATGCTATTTTTAATTTCCGAAGTACCAAAAAAGAATATGCTTTCTGTTATTCGATTATATACACAATTACCCAAGAGGACCAACAATTGGAGATAGAGGAGCACGTGTCATTCTAAAAGAAAGCTAAACCAATTTATACTTAGATTTTTTGAATGCCAAAGTTCCTAACTTGTTATCTCACCTTATTAAAGCCCTCAAAATGGCCGTTCGTCAGGAATTTTATTTTGTTCACCCAAAGCAATCCCTCCTATTGTTTGAAATAGTATAGATCTCACCAAAAAGTGATGCCATCATTACCAAAATGTGGATTGCAGGGGTGAGACCTACTAAGTTTCAACCGATATGATAGAGAGATTTGTTCACCATCTTTTAAAGAGGATAAACAAAATTGAACTTGCCCGTCAATATTTTTATTTGTTTCCTAGAATTTAGAGAATTAGACAATTTTCATGATTTGTTTGTTGTATCTTAATTAAATAAACAATCAGATAGCATGTCAACTAAAACTAAAAACATCTCTTTCCTTGTCTCTAGTTTTTTATTTTTAAATCAAGATATTCAAGCTAGCTTACGTATACATCGACTAATTTCCGGGTGACCAGGATATACTGAGCAAATCAGGTTAAATATACAATTTGGCAAATGTCTGTGTAAAATTGTGATATTTTTACATTTTTCACCATGTTTCAATGTAATATGCTATATCAAAAAGTCTAGCAATTCAACTTTTAGAATGCAACTCCGGATGCAATTATGTCCGAAATGGTTCAATTATAGGGTCTAATGTTCCAAAATTTTGTTTCTAAGATAGGCCATGTGCTTTTGGTTGCAACTTGCAAACAAGCAGATTGAAAATTATTAAAGGCAGCACCGCACTCATAATCTCTCGAAGCCAATGGCTTTAACAACTATTGTACTTCCTTTATGTCATGCAAATTAAAACATACTTCATCTTACGAAATTAGAAGAAGTCGTTTTTTTTTTTTTTTAAGTTTATTTAGATTTGTTATAAACATATAAGGTTAATTGTCGAAATGTGTAGAGGTTCAAACATTACAACTAGGAAAAAAAATAGAGTTCTGTTACAGTATGTCTATATTTTGAAAAATATAAGTCATTATCAAATGGACCGACTACATGTACAGAGGGTAGTGTCCAGAAAATGTACCGATCGTGTTTGGAGACCCACATTTGGGTCTCACACGAGTGATCTAAACCATTTATTATTCTTAAAACATTTTTCCGAGAGACCCCACAAAATTTCAGCTCAATCGAACAGTTAAAAGTGCTTAAACTAAAGTTCCATCGTTACAGTATATCTTTCCTTCCTATTTAATCTCTCAAAAACTAATACGCTATCTCCAAACGGGCCGTAGTCCTAACTCGCAAGCCTAGCCTACGTCAAACATAACTTGGGAAGTTATTCAGTACTCATGAGCCTTGTATACAAGTACCACAAATTGATCATGATTAGTTAGTGCAGTACGCCATTACTTTAAGTTGACAATTTGTGGTTGGTGACGACATTGCCGTGTGGTGCCATGAAATACAGAAATAGTAGTAATAATTTTGCCAATTCGCAATACACTTACTGGGTGTTTGGATTGCGGATTTAATTTTGAGTAGATTTATAATTAGGGCCCACCTCTTAAAAATGGTAGATTTGTATAGTACGTGTTTGAATTGTATTTTGAGAAAGAAAATTTGGAAGGTGGATATGATAGGATAAGAGGTCAAATGACGTAATTGA
This sequence comes from Vaccinium macrocarpon, assembly GCA_022606695.1. Taxonomy (NCBI): domain Eukaryota; kingdom Viridiplantae; phylum Streptophyta; class Magnoliopsida; order Ericales; family Ericaceae; genus Vaccinium; species Vaccinium macrocarpon. The sequence goes on from CM040172.1 coordinate 12,833,032, forward strand.
CCCCACCTTATTAATTTAGTAAATAAATTTGATTAACTTAATTATTTAATAATAAATACGTAATAATTATAATAAATAGACAAAAATTACATAAAATTATTAGAACAATGTTAAAAGTGCACAAACTTAATCCACATAAATTGTTTCCACAAAACTGCACAAACTTAACCCACAAAAGTGCACAAACTTAATTCAGAAAACCAACAAACTAAACGCAGAAAACTGCAATAAACTTAACCCACAAAACTTGCACAAACTAATTCCAGAAAACTGCACAAGTAAACCCAGGAAACTGCAGTAAATTTAACCCACAAAACTTGCACAAACTGATTCCAGAAAACTGCACAAGTAAACCCAGAACACTGCAGTAAACTTAACCCAAAAAAATTGCACAAACTGATTCCAGAAAACTGCACAAGTAAACCCAGAAAACCGCAGTAAAGTAAATCGAAATACGAAGGAATGCGAAGAAATCAAATCGTCGTCTTCTCTCTCCCTTCGCCAAAACCAAAACACAGAACCCAACAACACTAGTCGAATGGTAGAAGAGAGAGACGAGAGGTGGATTTGGAGGGGTATGATCAACCCAAAATAGCCCGGATTTGCCAAGTAGTGGTCTAAGGCAGGGCTTCAGATATCCACCTTGTGGTGGATTTAGAAATCCAACAGTAATCTTATCCGGCCTCCAAAAATCCTCCTTGAAGACCTGATTTGAGTGTAGGGTGGATTAGATATCAGGGCGCGTCGCAAATCCGCCCTCTTCTCCGGCATCCAAACACCTGTTATAGTGGCGGAGTTAGATTAACATTTAAGAGTACAGGGGCCGAGTTATAATGAAATTCAATATTAAATATCTTTCTATTATTACCTTAATACTTTTAGAATATTTAATAGCTTTATTGAATTGCAGTACAGTTGGTAGTATTGGTCTAGTGGCAAGAGGTAAGGTAATTTTTCTTGGGAACCAGGGAGGTCAAAGGTTCCAATCCTAACAACTCCATTTAATAGCTTTAACTCTGATTCCATTATTTGGCGGAAAAAAAAAAAGGATATGAGACTCGATCACACAACCTCACATATAGAGAACATGCACCTTATCACTATATTACACATTACATTCTTACAAGTTTTTGAAATATATAATTTTTGTTGTACAAAATTATTTTTTATTTTTTTAATAAAGTGCGGGGTGGCCCAAGAAAGCCCCCCCATGCCTTGGTGTACCTCCGCCACTGAATATGGGGCAACTTAGAGTTCACACTTGGCTCAATGGACCGAACCTGAGTGGGTCCTAACTCTCTTCTCTCCTCCAGGCGATAACTTGAGCATCAGAGTGCCCTCTGAAGTCTAGCCGGAGTGACACTACCGGTTGCTGTGTTTTGTAGGTGTGAAGAGGATTGAGGAAAGACAAGTCGAACCAATCAAACTACTCGTTATCCACCCCCACACAATCCTCATAAGTCTGGCTCTAGCTAGTTGACAAATATCTACCAATTTTAAGAAAGCCCACCCGTGCCTTGGTGTGCCACTGAATATGGGGAAACTTAGAGTTCACACTTGGCTCAATGGACCGAAACCTGAGTGGGTCCTGACTTTCTTCTCTCCTCCAAACGATAACTTGAGCATCGGAGTGCCCTCTGAAGTTTAGCAGGAGTGACACTACCGGTTGCTGCATTTTGTAGGTGCGAAGAGGATTGAGGAAAGATGAGTCAAACCAATCAAACTAGTCATTATCCACCCCCACACAATCCTCACAAGTCTGGCTCTAGCTAGTTAACAAATATCTACCAATTTTAAGTTTCATTTTGGATGCCAAATTTCTCCAAAAGGCTAATGCATGCCTATTCCACATTTAGAACTTCTACATCGCAGAAATCAAAATGAAAACAAAATGCACAGAATACTCAAACTGGCACGGGCTCTTGATATGCATGGGTTCCTACTCACATAGGAACACTCCCCATTACTTAATTACACTTTTCTCTACCCAAACCTAAAATTTGAGTAAAAACACTTAAAACTCATCTCCAATGTCTAATAGAAGAGAGTGTAATAGAGCAGCGCATTGGATTGCCACTAATTGCAGAGACGAGAATAATTTTTCCTTTGTGTTGTATTCCGCCCAGTCTAGAGTCTGTTTTGGTGAAGGATTTTCCTTAGCGTGTTCTAATAGATTTTGACATCTAAAAAAAAAAAAATTCTCCAACTTACCTATTTAACTACCCATTTTGACTTCTACCTTTTCTTTCTTTTTTGATAACCACGTGTCTAGGCCAACATTCGCGCACCTTGACTTCTGCCCCTTTTTTTACCCAAATAAGGAGAGACCCGAATTCATATCTATTTTTCTCAACACAACATTTCACTCCTTAGTTTATAAATGTGTCATTTTGACTCAAATTTTGAAGGGAAAAACTTTAAAACACTAGATTTGGATTTTTAAAAATGGGTCTATTAGAGAGGAATAGAGGATACACCCAAATAAAGCTTTTGAACCAAATTTCCACCCAAATTTGAGTTGAAAAATGCGTCAGGGCTGGAGATGCTCTAGGTGACGTAATTCACCAAACTATGTCTAAACATAATTCACATAATTATCAATAACTCAGAGTTTTTTTTTCCTAATATTCCTATGACATTTATTGCCTTTGTCCACAATTCGCACATGCAAATGATGCAGATAGGAATATTAGAAAGTACTATATAAGTTTAAGAAACGGAATATTTAGTTTTAATTATATTCATTTTTTTTTATTTTGTTAAAAAGTGTTGCAATTTTATAAACAAAGTATGAAGTTTCCTAATTTAAATTATTTTGTTTCCTAATTTAGATTAATTATGGTTGAGTTTTATTATAAGAAAACAAAAAACTACATCAGCAAAGAAGGAAAATACAAAGCACCCAATTTGTTTACAACAATTTCAGACATAATTATTTGAAAAATGACATATTAATACGAAGGAACCTTTTGATTCCCAGCAAATTCAACTATGTAAGTAACATAATTCTGTATTTAATATCCGTATATAAAATTTACTTGTTTACCTGCCAAATAAATGGGCTTCAAGCATGTTCTATTACTGAGAATATCAGAATAAGGCAATGCATAGGCATCGATCATAGCCTAGCCAGGGGCCCAATCTCAAAAAATGAATCTTGGTGGGCCAAATTTTACTAACCACATAGTTTTTCCATGCCCTATAAAGTGCGCTCCTAAAGTCAAAAGTACCCTAACATTCCCAACTAATTGGTTTAACAACCCCACAGCAACAACAGAAAATTGGTATAACAAACAGTTCTCTTTCTCGTTCAAATGACCCGGCCAACATAGACATATGCACACATCAGCACAATCAATTCTACAAAAGCTTGTATTGTTCAGGAGAATTAATAGTAACAATTTTTTGGTAGGAAACATGCAATTACTTGAAATTTGTTCACGAACATCATAGGTATAAAAGTTTTTTGGCTTGTTTCGACGAGAGGAATTTAAAAAAGTAGTATAAAATTATTAGCAAAACTTAAAGTTTTGTGAATAAAGACGAAAAATTATGGCAAAAAACCAATTTTTGGTTTATTTTTCGTCTTTATTCACAAAACTTTAAGTTTGGCTAATAATTTTATACTTTTTAGATTCATCTCGTCGAGGCAAGCCAAGAAACCACAAAAAATCGAACGAAAACTAACAAATGCAAAAAAAAATTTGAATAAAGACAACTAAAAAAACCAAAAAATCAGTTTTTTTGGATTTAGCCAAAGGAGGCCTTAGCAGATAAGACAGAACCTAGTGGAGTAGTGGGCAGAATCCTCACAGGGCCGGCATTCAATTTTTCAAGGCCCGATATGAACTTTTTTAAATGGGACATTTTTCTACTAATTATAACTAGGATCTTTTTACTGTTCGCTTAATAAAACACATTATGATCGGTCATAATGCATTTTTACAGGTACATGTAACCTGCAAAAAAACATTATGACTGATCATAAAAGCATTATAACCGGTCATAAACACATTATAACTGGTCATAATGTGTCTTATTGTCCGTCCATTGGGTGGATGGTAGATTTTGGCTTATAACTATACATAACATAAGGGCATAAAATTGAGATTGGTGGACGGTTCAATGCGGCTACCAACATCCTCAGAAGCCGATACTGAATCATCAAGATTGGTGGACGAACGACCATTGGTGTGGGTCAGTGGGTGTCATCAAACTATCAAAGGGCCAACAACTTGCACATTGGTTTTACAGAGCAAGTTCTGTACTTTGTTGAACGTCTACAACGATAAAGCGTAGTGAAACCATCACCGGTGATCTTGTCAAGAATTCTAGATTGAAGAAAAAATAATGTTTTTGAGGTTTTAAAAATTGTTTTTGCATAATCCGAACCGTCCAATATGTCTAAAAGGTGTTTTTAAGGGTCCACGCAAGAAATTGTCAAAAACAAATACTGGAAAGGGCTTGATCTAAGCAATTTTTCACAAAAACTGTACATATATAGTTTTGTGAAAAACTGCTTAAATCAAGTCCTTCTAGGGTTTTTTTTTTGATTATTTTCTGGTAGGAACCCTAAAAACACATTTTAAACACATTGGACGGTTCAGGTTGTGAAAATTTGATTCGGAACTATGAGTCCCAGATCCGGGAGCCCGGACTATATAAGGACTCGTGAAACCATCACTTAAATAAAGCCATAACTAAAGCATTGCACTTGGTAGAGGCTATGCTTCACCTAATATGAAGCTTTAGAGATTGAATTAATTGCCAAACCATACGTCCGTACCAGGGTTAACTGGATCGCAGATCGCTGCGAGGGTATCGCGTTATACCCTCTGGAACGCAGTACGATGGGGTTAGACTTCTTCTGATAATTTGTTCGGAGCAAAATTAGTGAATTTGTTCCTAAGACGGACCGTATTTTTCGATTGTTTTAGTGCTAGTTGCATCTATACATGGCAATGTACTTAGGCATCGTTTGATTCGTGGACTAAAATAGATGGGATTGATAGTCCTAGTATTGATAGTCCTGGATTATTTATCCTGGGACTAATTTAGTACTGAATCACACACAATCCCTTGTTTGATTCAGGCAAGATTAACATCGGAATATTCTATGTTTTAGCCAAACCCATGTTTGGTTTCCTAGACTAAATTTCGGAATTAAGATAAGGATTATCTCTTTCTCTCTCAAACCAATTCCAACCAAATAAATTTTTCAAATCAAATTTACAGTGAACCAAATATATCTACTTCAAGCAAATCAATCTGGTGAGAACAAAATTTCTAAACCAAATTTATAGTGAACCAAATCAAATTTACAGTGAACCAAATTTCTAACCAAATTTACAAGTGAACCAAATCAAGCATCTTGTGAACCCAGTCTTAAATTTCTGAAGAACCCAAACCAAGCATCTCGTTCGAAAGGGGAAAATGAAATAGATCAAGGTTTCAAATGAAAACTGAAAACAAAAGAGAAATCGGGAGGGAGAGGGAGAAAACGGCATGTACCGGTTCGATCTCCTGAAAAAATTGTTCTTCAACCTATTCTTGGGTTCCCAATTGTTGTTTTACAACGATGTACCTGCTCTTGGTTTGTGAATAATCGTTATTTAGTGGTGAAATGGGTTCCCAATTGTCGTTTTACAACGATGTACTTGCTCTTGGTTTACAACGATTTACCTACTCTTCAATCTGATTCTCATTTGGGTAAAATGGTGGTATGGGTACAATTGGGGAAGAAGGCGAGAGAGAGGCGTGAATGGAGAAGGAGATGTTAAAAATTGGCGCTTTTGTAATATGTGGGGTTTGAGTTCCATGTGTTTTATCCGACTACACAAATCCACACCCCCAAGTATTATACAATACCATACGTATTGGATTAAAATTGTACTGGGATTGCTAATCCCATGCGATTTTTCTGAACCAAACAAGGGACTAAGCGGGATTGGATACAAATAGTCCAATCCCAGGTACTTAATACCCAAATCAAACGAGGCCTTAAGTAATGGGATTAATTTATAAAGTCTTTTTTGTTATATGACGATTTACTTATCATTTTTTTTTTTTTTGCCAGTCGATATACATTAGCGGGGAAGGGAGTTAGTAGTGTTAGTAGTCCAACCACGCCCCTCGCGGGGCTCGAACCCAGGCCTCCACTAAGGAGGTGGGGTGAAGCTTCCAGCTTGACAAGCCTGGAACTTCGACGATTTACTTATCATTTGTGTGCCATCTTTATCATCGGATTGCCAGAATCTCCGTTCTAGTTGGCTACCAATCCCTGATTGGGATCGTTCGATCTAGATTGCAATTCATAACCCCTATAGCTAATTGTGGTAACCCCGAGTCCCATACCAATGCAGTGTCCGATTTGCTCATTTTAGTCTTGGTAAAAGAGAATATCCCCCTTTAAATTTAAAGCTCAATCTAGTTCCTGCATCCATCGTTTTACTAGCTTTCTTAGAAAGAGTGGAGTTTCTGTTTCGGATATTATTAGAAGATAAAGAAGAAGAAGAGGGGAGCTTCTTGTTTCTACTATTCAAATTATCAGCCTTAACCCCAAACTCAGAAAGGAGTTCCTTCTTTCTAATATTTCGTTCCGATCTTTTCAGCTTATTTCCAATTTAAGAATTACTTCATGAGATGATCTCTCCCCTGGAATGCCAAGCCTACTTTTCTCTTCTCCCCTTAACAATTATGGCGCATTATAAGCTGGGGACGGCTAGTAAAAAACAACTCACTAGGCTCAACCAATCACGGTTTCATGGGATGGTGGTACATTTTTATTTTTATTTTTTGGGTTTTTGTCTTTCGGTTGGGATTGTATATTATTAGCTTGATATGATAACTAATTTAGAAAAAACTTTAGACTATTAACCTTGACATCACGGCAAATTTTAAAATAAGTATTGCAAGCAGGACAGGGGTGAGAATAGTAAGACTAAAAATAAAAAGAAACCAAGCAACATTAAAAAATAAAAAAAAGAAGAAGAATTTATTGGATGAAATGAACCATTAATAAAGGAAGATGAAAACACCCCATAACCTTCAACACGGCAGCGGTGATGGTGTAGTACAACAAATGCATCGCACCGTGCAGCACAATTTGGGCTGTCCAAATGTGCTTTCGATTGTCTAGATTTAAATAAAATTCTTCCATGGAAGAGTTTCATTTATATCCAAGCCGTCAAAAGCACATTTGGCCGACTAAAAATTCGCCCCAATGTAGCGCATTCACTGCACTGCAGGCCCCCGGTTACAACACGGCCTACCTTCCTCACAAAACTTATCCATATCAACTTCCTCACAAAGCTAATCATTAGCACCTTCTTCTTCACGTACAAAACTAATCCTTGACAACTTCGACCTTCTCTTCCTGAGCTCGTCAACAGTCAAATAGCCTCATGAGCAAATGTCCAAGCCAACAATGAGAAATAGGGAGAAAGCCCACAACTTTCGCAAAGTAGGCCCTTTGGCATTTCTATCTATCCAAGCGAGGGTGGACAAAAGGAATCTGACAGAAAAGCTACCTAGCTAAGTATCCCCCATAATTAGGTGATTGAACAAAATAATTACACTCTTTTGGGGATGAGTTTTAGGGGATAAAATAGTGAGTGGAAATAAGATAATAGGGAGTACTCCATCAATCCCAATTTTATAGTCCATTTTGGGGATCCAACTTAATAAGGAGACATGATCATTGTACTTTCGAAAACTTGTTTTTTCGTATTTTGCCCTTCAATCATTACAATTTCTTACTTTTATATTACTTTTAACTTCAAAATATAAGGGTAAAAGAGGAAATTTGTTAATAATTACCCATTTAGTTTTGAAGTGGGACAATATTTTTGGGTTGACAAAAAGTGTCAACTACGACTATAAAATTGGGACGGAGGGAGTAATATTTATGGAGAAGGAATAAATTAGTATTTGATTTGGATGATTTTGTAAGAAGGGGAATTAAGTTTGGGTGAATGGTGTAAAAAGTTGTCGAAAGTCTTATTTGCCCTCATACATGTCCATATTAGTTATCCATTTTTTGTAATTAGGTAAATTCAATAATTAATTAATTTGTTATGTAAACCTTATAATAATTAACCTATAAGATTTTGTAATTAATTAATTTTTATAATTAGGATTAATTTAAAATGAAAACATTAAGATCTACAATAAACAAGGGGGGTAGGGACATAATTATACAGGGGCATAATTTAGTAACAGGGTTAGGCCTTTTATTAATTAGTGAGGGTGCAAAGGTCTACAGGAGTATTAATATGGAGGGGGGATAACTCATCCTAAATTTTGCCAAACCATAGATGAGGAGTGGACCCGGGATTAGTCATTTGGGTCCAAAAATGGTACTCCTCCTTATTCTTCATTCAAACGACCTGTTAGTAAATTCCACCCCTCTATAGATGGCACTCTTGTAAAATACATTTTGGGAAGCAAGGATAGAGCCAAGATTCTGACTCAAGAGTGGCACCCTAAATCAATATGCTGATAAAGCCAAGATTCTGACTCAAGAGTGGCACCCTAAATCAATATGCTACCTCTCTCCGTTCCATAAAGGGTAATCTATTTTAAAATAACGTGCAATTTTTAGATGAAAATTTCAATTAGTTCTGTGTCAAGAAATGTAAGAAATTAAATTTGAAGTGCTTTTATTATTTTTATTTTTTTATTTTTTTATTTTTTTTTGAAAATTGGAGGTTTTTTTGGTAGTGGGACTATCTTTAAGGGCGGAGGGAGTAAATTGGTATTAAAAAAAATGCAAGTGTTTTAAGATTAATTATTTCTATTACCTAAAAAGATATACATTTTCCTATGTTAACCATTCAAAACACACACTTCATACCCGAAAATTAAACATTTTAATCGATTAAACACTCATCAATATGCTTACTATAAAAAAATAATACATACATTTTAAAGAAAAACACTGTACTTGTAATAAAAAAAATTAATTTGTTTTAAGACTCGGCCGGGTTGCACGTGCCACTTGCCCCTGTTACCCTCCGTCCCTGTTAGGAAGTTTGAGCAGCAATTTTTCTTATTTACTCCATTATCTATGTCTAGAGACTTTTGCAAACGTTACACCTTTTTATTTGGTTATTTATTCTTTCCTTCCTCTAAGAAGCGTTGTTTGTTTTGCTTCTTCTGAATCGAGACAATTTTTGGTGCTTATACTTGCTTCTTAATCTTATCTTACGTAGTTTTTGTTACGCATACACTATTTCAAACGCATCTTTTAAATACACTAACTAACAACACAAATCCAAATATATATTCTGAATTTTAACAATATGAGCCGTTCAATTTGTAGCACCACAAATGTACATCAACCATCCAAAAAATCGTATTAATCAGATATTGAAATCAATTGGTTAAGAGGGAGAATTTAACAATCCATTTTTTTTTCAAGAAAAACATAAAAATTTGAAATGTTACCAATATACGATCAATCTAATTCTTTGCATGGATAATGTTCATGTCAAGATCTACAAAAATGAATGGTTTGGATTGTCAAAATATGTTGTGAATCTCACTCTATTAGTTGTGTTTAAGAGATATGTTTGAAAGTTGTGTAGGTAAAAAAGCCGTCATGCACTGTACAGCGCATTGCCGCATTTGCTACACTGCAGGGCCCGGTTCCCTATATTGATAAGCAATAAAGTACGGAAGGGTACACGAATGACCCAAACAAACCTATTACGAGTGCTTTCTTTAAGGGGTGTGCCAAACGGGCCACAAACTTATATGTAACTGTATTCTTTCTTTCTTTGCGAAGGCCCAAAAGAAGAATAAAAAGAAGGCCCAAGGCTCCAAGCTCTCTCTTTCTACTGGCATGGTCTCGAACTTGGGTCATTGTCCTAGGGTTTGTAACACTTGACCCAACAGTCGGAAAGACTTCGACTAGTTTTAGGCCTGATGATCTTATGCAGGATTTTATTATGAGACGAACAGATAAATTTAAAAAATTCAAATAGGGTGAGTCTATTCACAGCCCATTTTTGACTTCATATAGCCCTTTTGTTAAATAAAATTCTGCTGACGTGACAAATCTTTATTTTTGCTTTATATAACCCGAAAAATTTCCCAAATTACCCTGGTTATTTTCCTCCCAATTTACTCAAAACCCACCCACTCTCAAACCCACGCTCAAAGCTCAAAACCTTTCTCCTTCCTCATCCCTCCGTCTGACCGATTGACCTCCATCACCACCGCTACCGACCAACCTCTGATCTTCTCCCTAGTCCTCGATTAACACAGATAACATGTACTCTCTCTCTCTCTCTCTCTCTCTCTCTCTCTCTCTCATTTGAAGCATTTTTCTTCTTACCTAAAAAAATTGGAACTGCTCGGTAATAGATTCAAGGGTTTTTGAGAATTTCGGGACTTTCAAGAATTAACTACCGAAATGTAGTGAGATTTTCGGCAATTAACTACCAAAATGTAGTGACACTTTCGGGAATTAACTACCGAAATGTAGTGAGATTTTCAGGACTGTGTGTACCATTTCGAACGAACTACGACTGAGAAATCAAAAAATCAATGGGTTACTTCTTAGTTCGTTTTTTGCATGAAAATCTTCATCTTCGAGATACTAGGCTCGCTCTCCACCTCTATGTTTTTCTCTAACTCCTCCGTGGTCTGTATTTGTGCATCCATTGGTGGATTTGGACTTCTAAATTGCACCAATACTCTTTGGAGCTCTTCTCCAAAATCTAGTGAGGGAGAAGATCCCTCTATTGATTCAACAAAGTTCTCCATTAAGAGAGAGGGGAGATGAGGGGCAGGGGAGGACAATGGGGTTAATGGCTGGAGGACGAAATGATGGAAGTGAAGGAAGAAGAAGATAGGAAAGTGCACTGGGTTGGTATGTAGCAATTGGGAGAAAGTGGGATGGGTTGCTATGAAGTAATTTGAGGGGTTAAATGGTCTTTTCGCGAGGAAGGTTTTGGTATTTATTTTGGATGGGTTGTATTAAGGCAAAATGGGTTGTGAATAGACTCACCCATTCAAACACCATGTGTCTGTAGTCCTTCAATGTGTGTAGGCCACAAACGGTTCAAGATACATCTTTGTCCAAATCTGTTCAATTATGTCTGTGTCAGTAAAATTGCTCATCGATTTTAGGGTTATATGCACACTTTTAGTATAGCCGCATAGCAAAAATTAGCTCATTACTGCTTGCGACCTTAGATTGTGTCGTAGAAAGTGTTGCCCCAAGCGTAGGGCTAGGTCGGAGGTAGCATAATAACCGTTAAGACCGGGTCGAATCCACAGGGACCGAACGCACCCGGCATGAGAGTTGACTTGCGAATGAAGTTTTTAGCCTTAAAGCGGCAAACTTGGCTTTTGTGATTTGTTGGTGGATTCACTTAACTTTGTGAATGACACGGAATACAAAAAGACTAAATTAACAAAGGTAAAGCCTAGGGGTTCATAACGATCACAACCAAAGCTAACCAAATCCTCACACTCGGTAACCGACTCAAGCCACTGTTAGGTGCACCCGAGCAAATGGTTTAGAAACTAAACCATCGCCTAGAAAAATGCGTTCCACAAAGAATAGGATTCTTGTGCCATTTAGACAAACATTTGAGTCGCCTTATCCCTAAGCATCGCACGTACCAAGTGGTCAAGCCCCGGGCGACATGCGATCAAAGGGGTTTACAGACCCTAATTTTGATTCGTAAAAGTGAATCCCGATTCATTGCTCGACAAAAGTTGAAAGCGTTTTTAAATTGCGCGAGGAACTGGATTAACCTTGGTCATGGGGAGTCAATCACCCCATGACCCTACCTAATTGACTACTCACTCATTAGGCAAAGACTAATTAATTTAATTAAGGAAGTTATAAATATGACCAATAACTTTGAAAAGTGATTTTTAATGATGATAACAAACTTGCCAACAACTTTAAACCTTAGAGAAATAACAAACAACCAATAAAAACTAGAGTTTAAGAAGGATTTAGCTAGGAAATGAAGAACAAGATTTAACCGATAAAAACACAAATAAACTAGATTTATATAGAGAGAATGATTGTAGCTACAACAATAAACCTTGACAAATTAACTAGAAATGAAAACTTACTTGAGAAATCTAGAGAGATAAAGCTTCAAAATCCTCCAATGGAGGAGCTAAACTAAAACTAAAATGAAAGAGTGAGAGGTGGGAGAAGGAGAGAGGAGAGAGCCCAATATAGTCTTCCCTTTCTCTCTCTCATAATATCTAATAAAGCACACACATTAAACAAAAGTTTCCATAAAAGGAAAGTGCAAAAAGAGCTCAAAAAATGATGGCCAGAGGTATTTGGATCGATCCACACCAAATCTGGATCGATCCAGATTCGTCTGTTCGGGCAGATTTTTTATCCAACTTCGCGGGCACGCCCCGGCTTCGTCCGAACTCGGAATGAGGTGATTCTTGAACCGTTGGAAAGCTCTATGAGTCTAATTTCAAACCCAATTGACCTCATCTTCATAGCCTTTTTATAATGAGAGAAATGAGTCTTTTTCTATCGGTTGGTCGGATTTCCTTGAGCTTCATAGCTCTAGATTTCATGTTCCTTTGTTCCGGGCCTTCCTTGAACCTTCCAAAGCTCCTTGGATCGACTTTCATGCTTCGGCGATTGTCCTCCACGGCATTGCGAGGTCTTGGATACCTCCGGGTACAACCGGGAATTATTTGGAGCTTTGGACACGCCTTTTAGCTCCAATTTTCTGAAACTCTTCAAAAACACAACTCGCGCAAAATCAATCGTATAAAGGCACAAAAGGCACGTGTGTGTGATCACAACGAGCAAGATAAGCTCAGATATATACAACATTAGGGGCTTATCAATTACTATTAACACACACCATCAGCACCAATTTCTAGAGCTTGAACTATGATGCAAGGATGGAGCTAGGGAGGGCTAGTAGGCCCCCCGCCCCCGGCCGTTTTAAAAATTCATACAATTACATCGAAAAAAATAATTTATCATCAAACTATAAAGTCCCGTCCGCCCTCCATTTTTTCGTTAAACAAAAATAATAGTAACAACTTTAATATTTTTCAAGCTACAAAACAACTTTGTACTAAAATTGGTGTTGGTGAAGTTTATTTATAATTCTTTAATATTTATCGATCTATGAAACAACGGGTTGTTGATACGCGATGGGGTTCTCGTTTTTGCTTTGTTTCTAGTTTGATGGATTTGTTCAGTGCAACTTGTTTAGTGTTGAGAGACATCACCAATGATTCAGAAAGTTGAGTGAAGTGTTTGCAATCTAAGTTGATATTAGAAACATATTTAGTTTCATATGTCTTTGTGTTATTTTGCATTTTTTTTTTTTGAGTTAGTAAAAATTTATATTGTAGTTTTTATTTTGTTTTTTCGTCCCCTACACCAAAATTTGGCTCCGTCCCTGCTATGATGGCAGAAACAAGAAATTCGCAATGAGGTTGCCAAATGAAAAAAGTATTTAGAGAAAAATATCTAGAGTAATTTGTAAGAATCTAGCTAAAGTAGAGGTATCAATTACTTCGGGCTCCACGTGCGATAAAAAGGTTGTGGACTTAGGTTAAGTTAGGAATTGGCTTAAGTTGGTTTTTAAGTCGATGTATTGTGAAATAATAACCTGTCTCGTAAACTGAAATAAGTCAGTTTTGAGTTTAAGGCAAGAATTACCACAAGTAAAAGTTGGACCCTAATAGAATTTTCAAAAATTAATATTAAAGACTTTTGATATTTCGAACGCTTTTTGTAACATTATCATCTGCGTACATGGGGAATCCTTGTCTATTTGGGGGCCTATGCATTAACGAGTGTATGATCCCTCACAAGTGCCTCTCATCTGATATAAAATAAGACGCACCAAACACAATTCTTCTTAACAATCTAAACTATTCATTTCGAAGGTCTTAACTTTTTCGACATTCATGTAAAAAAAAACCAGATCGATTCGATATAAATATAAACCAAAACAAAGAATAATTATCACGCGGAGATTTAAATGGTCACGAAACTACAATAAAAATGTTCAATAGTGACGAAATTTTGTGGCGAGTTCAGAAGTTTGTCACTAAATGCTTAATTTTAGTGACGACAGTTGAAGTTGTTGCTATAAATTTCTTTTAATGACAACTTTTCTCTTCTCACATGGAATGTGTCACAAAAAACAACTCTTTAGGGACAACTTGCATTTTCATTACAAGAAAAATGTCACTGAATGTTTAGTTGGAAATTATTTTTTGCCGCCATAACCAATTTGTGACAATATTTTTTGTGACGTCGTGAGAGTCATCACTAAATGAACACGTAAGACCCGTTTTAGTGACAACATATATTTGGCTGTCACTAATATTTAGGACAATTGATAGCTAACATGTTTACCTATATGTCTACAAAGTTCCACCATTGAACTATTTCAAAGATGCTTCAATATATACTTGCCAAAATTGCACTGGATAAAAGTCACATAACAATATGAAAATAACCAAAATTCGAAAGTAGTAAAAATTGTTTCGGATTTTGGACTGAGAAAATTAAAAACCAAAATTCAAGCAAAAGAACTACTCCCCTTCGTTTCTTTTTAAGTGTGTACAAACGCCAAAGCTCAAGAGAAATAAAACCATGGCAAGAATCTATTCCAAATTGTGTTCCATCTTTATTAATTCAATGTCTTGCCTAGCCCGGTGACAAGCACATGTCATGCCTCGCCGCTTGCCTATCCTAGTGACTTAGTTGTTCTCAAAGACTAGTTTAACGGAGGCTTATGTCCAAGTGAGTTGTTGAGCCTTACTTTTTCTTGCAGTGGTTTCACATAACATCTTCATTTACATTTGGACCTCATGATTCAAAATCTGACCTAGTTAACCATCTCCACAGACCAAGTCCCATGTGGGACCTAGGTCGCTCAGCCCAATTGCTTGATCGTTGGAGATAGGATTCGCAATCAGAAATTCCACCGGTCCTTGGAATTGTTTTGCAAGAACCTTTGGGATTGCTAAAGAGTCACAATGATAGATTTTGGCATCATCAAGACCCATATCATTGATCTTCATGCACTGGTTGATTTGGTGACACCATATATGCATACGCATTTGGCAATATTACCTGTGCTATTTTCTCTCTCTATATATATAATGCAATCCATTTGTCCCATATCACATGTATGTACATTTGTCAATTTCTCAAATTAGCGTCTTTAATTAAATTTCCAAACAATAAGTCACATGAATAATTATTTTGCAATTTTCAGCATAAATAATTAAAAAATTGCCACTCAGACAATGTTTTTTTGTGGTGAGAATATTTTTAAGGGCAAAAATAATTGTGACTCTTTTCAAAAATATGTTATCCATTTGATCCGATAATAACACGAGTCACACGACTATCAAAACTAGTGAACGATATAGGATGGAATTACAGTAAGGCTTTACCTATGTGACTTTCCTGATTTCAATTCCATATTTTAAGCAAAATATTACACTCCTCTCACTCTAAAATTTACTACTACGCACAATTAGATTACAAGATGACACACAAAATAAAAAGACATCACATTTAGTTTGAAGCGCAGTAAAAAAATGTGTAGTGCCCTTTTCTTTTTCTTTTTTCTTTTTAAAAATTAATTTCTCTATAAACCGATAGTGACTATACACTTCTAGCAACATATTAAAGTGACATTTGTGACAACAAATTTATCACCACAATAACCTTTAGTGACGGCATTTCATTCTTTAATGACAATTTTAAGCTGCCACTAAAAAATCGATTTCCTCGTTTGTGGTAAACCGTCTATTAATTTCAGCGTCGGCTGCTAGCTAAGAAGTTGCTCTCTAGGCATTGTCTAACGATTTATTACTATGAAAGCACAAGCACACACATGGTCGCCTAGAGATAGAGATTTGTCTGGATACGTTGTCTATTGATGATTTAAGGACTAATTAATGTCATTTCCATTCAGGGTAATTGTCTGAACAACAAGCACGCACACACATGGTTGCCTCTAAGAGAGAGAGAGATTGGTCTGGATACATTGCTTGTGGCTTATGATTTAAGGACTAATTAGTGTCATTTCCATTAAGGGTAAGTGTCTGAACAAAGGCTATTAACTTGGACACCTCACTTTTGTGTTTATCAAATGGTCATCCCTTTAAGGGTAAGTGTCTGAACAAAGGCTATTATCTTGGACACCTCACTTTTGTGTTTATCAGATGGTCATCCCTTTAAGGGTAAGTGTCTGAACAAAGGCTATTAACTTGGACACCTCAATTATCAGATGGGCATCCCTCCAATATTTCGCTAGAATAATGGAAAACGAACAGAGTTATTTTATTTTATTTTATAATTAGACGTCCGAGTCAGCTTATGCATACCTCGACTGATCCGAGAGACGATAAACCCACAATCCACTAGTAGAGGCCCACTTGAAGCCAGAGCAAATGCTCCACATGAATTGGCACAGGGCACTAAAGGAGTTGAAAGCACATATGAGGTTTCGAATGTAAAACATTATGAGGGAACGAACCCCGAGTCACAAGTTTTAACCATTAGGCCAACTGCTTGAGTAACAAACATAGTTTTGGTCCATATGCACTGACTTAAAAGGAATCAACTTCTATAAAGGGGTTAATATTGGGTACTTCCGGAGTATTGTGTGGAATTGTCATCTGGTACTCATATTCCCCACAAATAAAAGTTTGTTACCACATTACGTGGGTCATTCCTGGCCTCCCAACCACTTGATCAACAAAAGTGAATGATAATTGTTACAACCGAATGATTTGTCGATACGTAAATGGTTGATAGTACCATATAAGCAATCACGAGGGAAAATAGAGGAAGTTACTCCTGTTTTTGACAAGGGCTAGCAATTTTGACACCACACTTTGTTCTGTTTTCTTTTTGTTTTTGTTTTTTTAACGGAACCACATTGTTGTTATGACATCATCTGTCAATAAAAGAAAAGAAAAATAAACTGAGAAAGAAAGAAGGTAGGTTAGCACCAGAGAGAGGACTACTTTGACGCAAATTTTAAACATAAGGGACCAAAAAAAAAACCTTTTTATGTACTCCGTAGTAAATATCCCAGCATCTATACGTAAGGTTTCACATGCAACAATTGGCCGGGCCACTTTGATGCACATTCTAATAGGGGTGTACATGGTCCGGTTTGGACCGGTTTTGTTGAAATTCGGGAACCAAACCATATCTAATGGTTTCAAAGAATAAGAACCATAAACAGACCGTTACACATATAAAACCAAACCACACCAAACCACTAGACTGGTCCGGTTTGGTTCGGTTTTCGATTCTAAACCATGTTAGCATTCAAAATTTGCTAAAAAAAAATTGTCCACAAAATTTTTGCAAATCCTTCGTAAAACTACTACCATTAAACCAACGCACAAATAGATTAAGGAGTCCATCAAAAACTAAAGTAACTATTAAAATATCACTATTGATATAGATGGCAGATACAACATTAAAACTTAAAACTAACAAAATTATTAAGCATGTGTTGGTATATAGGAGTTTATATATTATATTATATTGTATAACGGACCGGTTTGGTTCAAACCATGGTTCCTAATTTTGAAATCAGGGGCCAAATCGAAATATCCGGTTTTCATTTTTTTAGAACCAAAACCAATCCATTAAACCATAGAACCAATCCAAATAGACCGGTTTGGTTTGGTCGGTCCGATTTCACGGTTTTTTCGGTTTTCTTGTACACCCCTACATTCTAAACGTTGGAGGCAAAATTAGAATAATTTATAATTTGGCCACGGCGAGAATTGTATAAAGGGTAAATAATCCGGTACTATAGAGAAATTTAAACGACAGTGCTATAAACCATAAACAGTATCCTGAAAATTGCCCAAAACCATATATATGTATGTATAAAATCTAGAAAACATAACCTGTTGGGATGAAACGCGGAAGCCACGAAGCACCGAGATTCAAAACACAACCACAACGCAACAAATGGAAACACGATGAAAAATAAAAATGGAGAGAGACACGCAAGATTTACGTGGTTCGGCAACAACCTGCCTACTCTACGGAGAGGATCCCGTTCTTTTCTTATGAGTAAAATTGTACAAGTACACTTGAGTATGAATAGTCCACACCCAATCCCTTATACCCCACTCATACAAAAATTCACTCTCACACTCAAGCCAAAGCTTGACACTTGCACACAACTTTATAACTCTTGGTTACACCGCCACCCTCTCTACAAAAACTGCCGTACTAAACAAATGTATATAGCTACCCAACAACCCATGCATTAAAATTTATGCATGTTCCAACAAAGTAGTTGGAAAGCCACCTGTTGAAAAACCAATGTACACGGCAAAATAGGGAGAAAATAAATGTCCAGCAATTGCTTCGGTATTCCCCAAGAGTTAAAACCTTGTGCAAGTAAAAAATTAATATTATTGGAATTAGAACCAATCCCAACAGAACCATGGTTGGTGTTATTCACCTAAGTTAGGTTAGTGGTAGACTCTTGTTTGTGGTCTAGTAATTGAGTTGGTTAAAATCAGTCAACGTTAATGTAAGTTAAGTTAAAATGGAATATTACAAACAAGTATATAATATTACAAATGGAATATTACATGACCGAAAGCCTCGGACCAAAAAAAAAAAAAGAACAAGTGACCAAAAGCCACACCAACAACAAAGATCTTTCCAAACGTACCAAACAGGGGGCAACCAAAGATTATAAAGATCTACCAAACAACCCCCATTGGGTCTCACAATTGGAGCTTAAATTCGAAGACTAATTGAGAGAGTCAAGCCATATCTACAGCCAAAAAAATCCTTTCCAAAGACATATTTGCCCAAAATGATTTTCCTTGCACCCAAAATCCTAAATCAATAAGGAAACCTTCAAGGAAATCCAAACCAATTGAAAGACGGCAAAAATAATGTGTCAACCGTG
Organism: Vaccinium macrocarpon; assembly: GCA_022606695.1. Taxonomy (NCBI): domain Eukaryota; kingdom Viridiplantae; phylum Streptophyta; class Magnoliopsida; order Ericales; family Ericaceae; genus Vaccinium; species Vaccinium macrocarpon. The sequence continues at coordinate 12,851,976 of CM040172.1, forward strand.
TAGACAGACATGACCACCATCCGAACGGGAACTACCTCTCACCAAATCGAGCCAATATTTTGCTGAATAAACAAATTATAGCTTTTTTCTTCCTTTATTCCTATATATGTGTGTATGTATACAGACGCATTGAAGAAAAAACAAAAAGAGAGAAAGAAAGAAAGGAAAAATCCTAATCAATTGCAGGGAAACTCCTTCCTCCCTCCCCACTAGGTCCTTAATTTTTATTTTAAACTAACGAGGAATTTGACATGTTTGACGTTGCAGTCAGTCTTGTAATCCAAATGCCTTGTCTAAAACACCTTTATTCTACCCACGCCTTAGTGGGGCAGTAGTGACGGAATGTTCCCTCCGAAACAGTAACTATCGATCTTGTAAGAGCCTCTATAATCATGCCCAAGAGGTATTAATATGCTAGTCACCTATTACTAATCATTCTATTGAGGGGTGGAAAGTTGTGGTGAAAGGGTGTATTGACAACTCACACAATTGTTGATAAGGTGGGGATGGAGTAATTGTGAAGGAAAAAGGAGTCTCTATATATGACCCATCACCTCATGTGACACCCATTTGAGAAAGGAGTCATTTCCTCGTATGACTCAAGTATGAGTAGATCTCAATCATTAAGGTTGGGTTTAAAATGCTCTCATAAAGGTAGGCATCAAAAATCTATTGCCCATGTGAAAATTAAATGAGGCAAATGTACATGCCATGTGAAAATGAGGTCCCAATTAAGCTCCACAATCTCTTGGCATTTTCCACACCATTCACCAATTTGGTTTATTTGATGCCTTCAACTCTAAATGGGCCCCCTCCTCTCCCCTTTCTCTTTCTCTCACCTTTTTTGTAATTGACAAAACAACTAATCTTTTTGCAAGAAAATAGGTATGAAACAGCCAATTTATCTAGCATGCATCTCTGGCATTTGCTATTTGAGGAGGGTGGTCGCTCTCAAGCTGTGTGTCTAATTAGACTTTACATAATTTTCCGAGGCCAATACCGCGCACATTTAATAATGTGGAAATGTCTTTTCGGAATGTCGAAGGGTTTTTTGTGAACTCGATCAATCAAAATAGACATATTATGTGAGGTAGACCGAAAATTAAATTTTTTTTAGGATTTTTAAAGGGTCTTAAGCGATTGATGAGTTGTCTAATGGTTGTACCTCAATTTGTTTCTCGAATGGTACTAGTTTATGATTTGAAACTATTGCCTGGTTTTCAGCCTTTAATATCTTTCTGGCAGAAGGATTAATTACGAATAGGGACCACAGCTTTGGCACCATGGTTCATGGATAGTGTTACTTTGATGATGGTAAGGTTTTTTTTTTCATTTCGGTAATTCAGGGTGTCACGGATCAGATCGCATGTATCTTAAACTAATTCCTTCAACACCTTCCACAGTCACTTCCAATGGCGGACATAGGATATTTTTTTAGCAGGTACATGTATTTTGGTGTTGATGAGGAAATATATGAAGGTACATGTAGAGGCCTAATCAAAAACCAAAGGTTGCTAAATTATAGCAATGTTTTCTAAAAAAAATATTCATATTGAAATAATCAAACTTAAAACCTCTTAACTGGGAAGCAAATTTTGACCTTTTTGATAATCAAACTAGCAATTTTTACACAACAACCAATTCAATGGTTCCCACGGATCCTCAATCAAGTACACCCATGAAAACCTTCTCTCTCTAGAGATCTCTCCATCTCAACAATGTTTTTCCAAAAAAAAAAAACTATTTTAAAAAGTAGTTTCAAATTTTTTTCAATACCAATTTTTTAAATTAAAGTCTTTTTGTTTAAAAAATAGTTTTCTTCAAAAATTAAAAACTGTCTTAAATAAAAATATTCCCTTCGTTCCTAAATAAAATTAGAGTATTCCATTTTGGTTTGTTCCTTAATAATTGTGTGTTTTGAAAAGTTAATGGCTAAAAGTTTACACAATTATTATTTTTTCTTTTTGAAAAGTAGAGTTAATGGGTAAAAATTGAGGATAATTTTGAAAAGTTTATGTGAAAAGTTCAAAGGGAGAAAAGTTGATGTAGAAGGTGTAATTATGATGTTTATTTAATAAGTTGAATTTATGAAGCAACACATTGAAAAAAGGATAGAGGGAATAACGGTTTTTGAAAACTGTTGTTTAAAGTGTGTAAGTTCTATAGGCCGAGCTCCCTCATGGTTGGCAATTTCATGTCAAAAGACTCAAAACACACATTTGCATGCATCCCATTTTATTGAATTGTACTTCTTCTTTTTTCTAGAACATCTATGTTAAGTGTGGCAACGAATCTCAACGGGTTGTTTTCAATTTCGAGGGCAATAATACTTCATCAAGTTTTCAGAAGCATTGGAATGTGTTTTAAAGATCAGCAGCAATTTCGCTCAAGCGAATATTGGAGCGGGGTGGCACTAGATGAAAGTCGCTCAAGCAAAATTTAGAGTCACACAAGCGAATATGGCGATTCTGTTTTCTTTATAAATACAAAGCGACTAGGGTTTAGAAAAATTCTATGGCTCGGTTTTAACACTCCAAAAACATCTTTGAGAGCTGATTGGTTTTGTATCTTGAAGTATTCAAAGGTTCATGGAATCTTGGTGCTAATCAATCAACTTCAAGAGGTTTACTTCATCAACATCCACTATTTAAGTTGAGCCCTTTCGTAGAGTTCGAAAGGCATCTTTGGAAGATTGAGTATTCAAGAATCGGCAATCAAGCAGGGGTATGGTGAACCTGGATTCAGCAAGTAGTTCTTAGGACTCGTGGTGAGGATACAAAGTAACGAGTAAGAATACTTGTAGTCATACGATTGTTCTAGTGCATGAGTCCTTGCCGTGATTTTTACCCATTCATGGTTTTCCATCGTATATCTATGCGTTCATTGTTCAGTCGCTTTCAAATGTGAGATTGATTTAATTATCGGTTTGTGGGTTGATAAGTAAATAAGTTTAAATATCGCAATTTTGTATACCTAGGATTCTAGGTTTTTTCAAAGTGATTTTGCCAAACTGTTTTTTATTTCTAATAAGACTTTTTATTAGTTTGGAAACTATTTTTTATAAAACTTTTTCTATTCCCGAATTAATTTTTTGTTGTTTGAAAGTTGGTGTGGCAAGTTTTGATTATTCAATTTTGATTGTGCCATTGTGAACCTTTTCATTGTTAACTTTAGCAATCCCTTAAATGGATAGCCAAAATGAGATGTGACAACTTTTGAAATGCCCCGATTTTTCTGAAGCATTATTTAAATAATTAGATATAAATTTTCAAAATGAATTCATATTTGGAGACATTAAAATTTCAAAGGCCTTGCTAATTTGAGTCACAGTTTTACATATAGAATTCGAATGTAACTTTACCAAAATACCTTTATTGTAAAATTTCAAAATAAATAATTCAAGTTACAGAGCAACTAAGGTAAAACATCCTGAATTTGACGAATTTCCTCTTTATTCATTGTTTCACGTCGGACCACGAGCATAATAAGCTCAATAGCTGAAGCCTAACCGAAACCCTTACTTTACAAACAACCATATAACAGTTCAAGAAAAGTATTAAGGGCATACAAATTCAATATCAGCATTGAAGACATAAAAAGTATCACATCATTTGGTTCTTCACTAGTCATTAATGATGGGCTTAGGCCCGGAGGGAGTGGCTAGGGTTTTTTATGTGTACTCTATAAATACTCGTTGTTACCTTGTCTATTATGTGTGATAGTACAATGTAGAGAGAGGCAGAGAGTGTGAGAAGGGGGGCCATTTGTGGCTCCCTGGAGAGAGAGATACACGAGAAAACTGGTGAGGATTTCATTATTGTGAGATTGAGTGTGAGTGTGTAAAGAACACGAATTTTCTCTAGATTATAGTAAAAAAAACCCTCCCAGTGGATGTAGGTCCGATTTGGCCGAACCACGTATATTATGTGTCGTGTTTTCCTTGTTCATACTGCTTTTGTGTTTGTGGTGCGATGTTTGGAATCCTAACAACTAGTATTAGAGTTTTGGGTTGAAGCATCGGAGATCACAGAGCAGTCGGAAAATCACTTTTGGGTTGAAGCACTGGAGATCACAGAGCAGTCGAAAAATCACTCGGAGGCCATTGGGGCACTGTTTGAAGCTTAGGTCAGACAAAACAAGTGACAAACTTTTTTTTTATCAGAGGGATAGGTGTGAATCTCAGAGACAAGTCAAACGGAGTGCTCAGAGTCAGTTTTGGTCACTGGAGTAGGTCAGAATCACGACCGGAACAGCGGCCGGCGAAGGTGAGTGGCAGACATGATGGGGTTCTCGTGAAACGTGATCGAGTGGTATTCTCTCTCTTCTGTGTTTTTGTGGCGGATTATCTTTCCAGTTATGAGCTCATGTTGGGGTGGAGAGATGGAGTCAAAGATTATGTCATGTGATTGGGCATGAGCATCTGGGTTTTGGATACCCGGATGCAAGAACTTCGCTTAGGAGGTGCAAGATTGTGATCAACCGCGAAAGATCTGACTTACAGGGATACATTCATTTAAGTGATGTACTTGATTGGGGTGCGAAAATGCTTGTTTAGGAATGACACAGGCATCTGTCAGAGCGATAGATCAGTTTGTGCCACAAAGATCTAGCAGGCTTTGTTCACATCCCGGATTCACGAGAAATGTATCCCATTTTGGGGGTGCAGAGGTGCTCGGTGGGGGATGCAGTATCAAAGAAGGAGTCAGCCTCATCGGAGATGGTATGTGAGATCATTTGGAGGAATGAGTTTGTGGTGTGGGCAGAGGGTAGCTGCATTCTCTTGACAGGACAGGATGCTAGAGTGATGGAGCGCGGCGATGAAACTGCGGGCACTTGATGAAGGGGTGTGAGTGCTTCTATTGGTAAGCACATACATTTCGGGTTTAAGGTGTGCGAATGGAGGCATCCTATTTGAAGGGGTGCAGCACTCGGTCGAATGGAGGCATTCTTTTTTAGGGGATGCGGTACTCGGGATTTTCTGATTGGCTGCGGAGTCTAGTTTTGCAAGGATACACTCTTTTAGGATTTGTGTAACTCTGTTTGGTGGTGCATGGATGCTCAACTGGTTAGTGGCACAGGCGCTTGCCAGAGTTAGCTGATTGGAGGAGGCGACATGGGGGTGTTACAGACGACTTTGCTCACTCGGTGTGGAGGGGGTGATTGTTGGGATTCCACCCCGTTTTGGGTCGGATGGGCTTAGGCCCAGAGGGAGTGGCTAGGATTTGTTTATGTGTACTCTATAAATTTTCGTTGTTGCCTTGTGTATTATGTGTGGTAGCACAATGCAAAGAGAGGCAGAGAGTGTAAGAGGGGGCTATTTGTGTCTCCCCTGGAGAGAGAGAGATACACGAGAGAACTGGTGAGAATTTCATTATTGTGAGATTGAGTGTGAGTGTGTAACACAAGAACACGAATTTTCTCTGGATTATAGTGAAACCCCCCTCCCCGTGGATGTAGGTCTGATTTGGCCAAACCACGTGTATTGTGTGTCGTGCTTTCTCTTGTTTTTTCTGCTTCTGTGCGTGTGGTGCATTTTTTGGAATCCTAACAATTAACTTAATGAATTGTCGGGGATCCTTCTCCATAAGGAATCATCCACTAACTCTAACCGTTACCATTGGACCACTCATTTCTTATTTGTCTTGCACCAAAGTCTTACACACGGCCCCAAGTGACATACTTAGCATGGATCCGTATAAGACTATAACAAATAGACGCTACTCAATCTAGAGTTTTCCCATGATCCATCCTTATTAGGTCCGACTCAATCTATAGTATCACTTCTGGCATGCATGTCAATAAATCATTTTGGGTCCCACAGTCTCCTGGCATGCATGCTGATAAATAATTCTGGTTACCACAGTCCTCTAGCCATCCCAACGCATCCAAGGATGCTCCTTTTCTCCCCCTCTTTTTCTCCCTCATTTTTCTCTTCAACGATGTTGTTTTGCTTATTTTCTTAGTACACCTCCAAAGCCTCCAAGCGCCTTGTTTGGAGAGTTAATTTCTCAAAGTGCCTAAACCCAAAGTGTCTAAACCAACTATACTCTACCCCAAAGAACCTAAATCCCCTAAAATTGAACCCCAAAATTGAATTTTCCAAAGTGTCTAAACCCTAAACTCAATGTCTAAACCCTAAACTCAATGTCTAAGCCCAAAATGTCTAAATTCCAAATGCCTAAACCAACTATACCTTAGCCCAAAAGAGCCTAAATCCCCTAAAATTGAATCCCAAAATTAACTCTCCAAACAAGACCATTGGAAGCTTTGGAGGCGTGCCAAAAAAATGAGCAAAACAACGTCGTTTAAGAGAAAAGGAGTGAGAAAAGGAGCACCCCCATTTCCCATCCCAACGGCTTAAAGTCACAACATTGTACTCCCATCACTTTTGAAAATATCAATCGACCTAACATTTTTAAGAACGAATCACGCAAATACCACCCGAATGAACCTATTTATCCATTCTAACACAATATCGCCAACATCTTATATATTATTGCATGATGACTTTTCGTGAGGAGGACTCTCATCGCGACAAGTGTCATGTATTAATTTGTTTGTCATGCAAAATTTTGAGCGTAGCATGTAACATAATCATATGCATCAAAGATACTATGTTATTACTTTTACTAAAATTTGAAACCCTCAAATCTTGCCTCTTAATTGATTGGCTTACCAATAAAATTGAATTAATTCATTTTTTGAAAAATGAGGATATATAGTAAGGGTGAGTTCTCCAATGGATTTTATCAAGATTTTGATAAAATCAATCCTTTGATTTTATTCATTCATGAAGACATTTGATAAATCTATGAATTTTTGCATTCAACCTATTTATGATAAAAATCCATTGGAGAACTCACCCTAACCTATTTTTAAGAAGAATGAAAAATATCAAAAAGATTTGAATTCTATGATAAAAAAAAAAAACAATTCATATATCTAACTAACCCATGATTCGAAAATATAATCATAAATAATATTACATATGTGTTTTGAATTTGAAGAGAATTCTTTCCTAATCTCTTATGAATGTTTATTTTTAAGGATCGTCTTTACTCTACCATCATGGTACTACTAAATTTTAAATTGGTTCATTATTCCTTCGGTTTCTATCTTTTATAGGACCTTTCTTTCAAGTTTCAAGTGGTTTGAATCACTTTTTTTTCGGATAAATGTATAATATTTTTTCCCGTCAATTGGCAGGTTGGACTTTGGAGGGTCAAGGGAAGTTTGAATCCACAGCGGCAATACTTGAGTCCAAGCATCAAGCATGGTAAGGGAGAGTGCCTCACGCACAATGTAAAGCCGTTAAGTTGTTTTCTTTTGTTTGTTTTCTAAGTTGATCGTTTCTCCGTAATCATGAAAAAATGGAATTGAAAATCGTATATTTATGGGTTATGGCAATTTTGTGGTGATAACTAATTAGGCCAAGTTGTATGATGCAATCAATTAAACATTTTCCTTCCATTTCTCTCCAATTTTGGTTTCTTTTTTCCCTCTCTCTCTCTCAATTTCCTTAAATGCAAAACAAAGTGTCAGCAGCTGTGAAGTAAACGCGCGACGAGAGAGAGCAGGGTTGAGAGAGGGGGAGTAATAAACACGAGGTACGCACAGTGCTCAGAGAAGCTAAAAGCCCCATTGGTTGCTACAAATAATAAAGGTACAATTAAAGGATGGCCGTTTCCCGTACCCTTGGATTGGACATTTCTGGAAAAGTTTTCCCCATTCATTTCTTACCAATATAAGGCTCTGTCATTGAATGAATTTGATGAGTAATTTTATTTAAAAATGTGATAAAATGACATTATTTTCTTCATAAATTAAGGGGTGTTTTGGCTAAATTTGGTTTTTTAGTTTATTGGATTATTTGGTTTTGTCTTTATTCAAATTTTTTTTGCATTTGTTAGTTTTCGGTTGATTTTTTGAGGTTTCTTGGCTTGTCTCGACGAGAGGAATCTAAAAAGTATAAAATTATTAGCCAAACTTAAAGTTTTGTGAAAAAAGATAAAAATAAACCAAAAAACCAAAAACCAATAATCCAATTTGGTTTATTTTTGTCTTTATTCACAAAACTTTAAGTTTGGCTAATAATTTTATACTTTTTAGATTCCTCTCGTCGAGACAAGCCAAGAAACCTCAAAAAATCAACCGAAAACTAACACATGCAAAAAAAAAATTGAATAAGGACAAAATCAAATAATCCAATAAACCAAAAAACCAAATTTAGCCAAACTCCCCCTAAATCTAGAGTTGATAAAAGTGTTTTTTAAATAATTTTTTGAAATAAAATTTAATTTTGCTAACATATGTTGAGAATGTTAGATTTTATCAAAACGAGTAAAGCTATGGGCACACCAATAATACACCCCAAATGCACACCATGTGATATGGCATATGGGGAGCCACTTATATTTTTGGATGGATTTCACGTTGGGCTTCTCTCCACCATCCACATCATCTAGTGTGCATTTGGAGTGTATTTTTGGTGTAGCCATAGCATTTTTGTTTGGCTACTACGTGGTCGATCTAACGTGATACTTGAACGTTGCATTTGGGCTATCTAAAAATGTATAAAACGGTTCAGATCAATATACTCTCTTTCTCTCTCTCACTCTCTCTCTCTCTCTCTCTCTCTCGCCATAATTCGGACTATCTAAAATGGACATGAACAACTCAAATTGTGCTCGCAGACACCACGTGATGCCTGCTTCACACTGAAAAAATTGCTCCTTTCCTGAACCCCAATCACCAAGGCTAGCTACCGCTCTCTCTGCGGTGGCCTGACACACTCAGGCTTAGTATCCCCAGAATACCCTTACGTATTTTGCAAAATTACTTCACTTTCATATTGTTAAAACCAGGAAAAGTAAAAAAGGAGAGACTGGTGAAGGTGACTTGTGATGCGGGGTGTCTGGAAATTGAATGAAAGAAATTACTAGGACAGTTAACAAAAGTTACTAGAAGCTGGGAATTGAATTTTTTTTTTTTGGAGAAATCTTTTGGTAAAATAACAAAACAGTGGTGCTTGGGGCAAAATATTTCCCAAAGATGGCCAAAGTTCCCAAATTACCAATATTCATGACAAGAAAAACAATATTTCCACAGACACTACAATTTATGAATGAACTGTCCCAAATATCCTTCATTATATTTTTTTCCCCCAAATGAAACCTAACCATTTCTCCTTCTATGGGTTTTGCCTATTGATTGTTTTTCTCCAAACCCCCTCTCTCCTTTCTTCCCCGGTGCAACCTAGCCACCATCACCATCGCCGCTAAGGGCATCTCCAGTAAGATAGGTTTAGGTGAAGTTAAGTAAGGAATAGTTCAGTTAACTTTTTTTTGGGTTCAATTCAACTCCCAACAGTGAGGCTCCAAAGCTCGAACCCAGGACGCGGCGCATGACCCCACAAGGATGCCACCACCGCGAAGTTCACTGCTTCGGTGAGGCTAAGATGATGTGAAGGTCAGAAAAAATTGTGTAAGCATTTGTTCAGGGTATGATTGTGTTTCTCCTGCTAATGTTTGCAAGGGAGGAGAGAGAGACCAAAAAAAAGTGGAAAGGGAAATTCCAGTAGAAGTGTGTTGAAGGGGAGGGAGAGAAAGAGAGAGAGAGAGAGAGAGGGAAATGTTGGCATTTGAGAGAGACCGAGAGCCCCACTATACACAATAGAAAATTTTCAACCTTTTTAACACTTTATTCCAAGTTAACAATACCAATGGAAGGTCCATGCATTAAAAAAGAGGAGCTGATTTTGGGGTTCCCTTTTTTGATGCAAGCACTCCAAAATTTAATGGAGTTGCAAAACTACCCTTTTCAAAATATAAAAGTTATTGGGGACACTCCATCCCAAAATTATCTCCCCATTTCTTGGCGTAAGACTCCTAACTAAAATATGAAACCAAAGCTCTCCGCTGGGTCAATGGATCCTTCCGTCTCAAGCTCGGGTCCATTCTGACACCTCTATCTCACGCCCTTAGTGCTGCCATGTCACCCATATCTGTCCTCCATTAAACCCACCAACTCTGTTGACGGCATTGTTAAGTACTCAACGCAAGTGTTACTTCTTTTTTTTTTTGGTTTTGCAATATCCTTTGGATCAAAAAAAATAAAGTATTCCCACATACAATTTTTTATTTTTGTTTGCACCAAATTAAAATTCTAGTAGAGATCTTTCTTTTGATGCGCAAAAATTTAGAAAATTATATACAAAAGTAGTTTACATTGTTGGTTTATTGAGTTGGTTTTGTACTATTTTTCGGATAAAAAAATAAAGTAAATCTGTGCATAATATTTTATTTTCTTTTGCCGCAAAATAAACTACAAAAGAGATTTTTAATTCGATTCAAAAAAATTTAAAAAAATTTATACGAAAGTACTTTGCATTGCTGGCTTGTTGGGTTTAAATTATTTCGTACAAAAATTTTCAATTTTTTTAGCAATGAAAAATAAATAAAAAATTATGTGCGCAATTACTTTATTTTTTTATCCGAAAGATATTGCAAAGCCAACTCAACAAGCTAACAATGTAAAATATTTTTGTATATATTTTTTCAAATTTTTTTTTCACCAAATTAAAGATCTCTATTAGTAGTTTAATTCGGTGAAAAAAAAAAAAATTCCCACGAAAGTACTTTATTTTTTTATTTGAAAGATATTGCAAAGTTGCTCAACAAGCTAACAATGTAAAATACGGCCCAGATCTCTCTTTCTCTCTCTCTCTCTCTCTCTCTCTCTCTCTCTCCTAATCCAGACCATCCAAAAAGTGTTTTGGATGGTCAAGATATCTCTTGTTTAACCCACACGTAGGATGGTCTTGCCCGCTAAGATTGAAAAAAACCCTCAATTAACAAATGAGGAAAAGGAAAAGAGTAATTTTTTTTAGAGTGCCTGAAGTAAATTATAGAACTTGCAAAAGGGTAGTTTTGGAAAATCATTGTAGCTTGGAGCCCCTCTATCAATTTTTGGAGTGTGATTATCAATTCCCTAAAAAAACTACCTTACATCATTTTTCAATAACAACACAAAAATAGGACCTACCTTTTACATTATTGTGTCATATAACACTATATTTTTAAATCCACGACGGGAGATACCCTAATCCCAACCTTCTTTCGTTACCCATGACCGAACCAAGCCAGACCCAAAACCTACCTCAACCCATCATGACTCCACCACCGCCTCCCTCGCTTCACCCACCACCACCACAACCTACACCAATGCTCCTCTTCCCCTTCCTCAAAACCCCTGCCCCATCTTGAAAATCCCCTCTCACCCCAAAAACATCCCAAAACTCTCCCCCTCTAATCCACCACCCCCTTCTTCTCCCTCGTCCTCGTCCACCACCAAATACCCAAAAAAACCAAACCCTAAACAAAAACCCACCACCACTTCCGGAAAACACAAAATCACAGCCTTCTAACAACCCAAACCCTTAGCCTAAAACCCCATCCTTCTAGCCGCACGATCCCTGTCCATCTACGGCGACATTAAGGCCACATTCCTCCACTCCTCCGACCTAGCTAGGAAGTACCTGTTAAGCATGCTCATTAGCATGGTTGTTATAGTTAATAGGTAGGTGTTTGTTATTAGTCACGTGGTTAGTTAGTTACATTTCTTGACAGCTCATCAATCCATGAGCATTCTTGTGAGCCAATAGGAGCTCTTGTTCTCTGAGTATATAATTGTAATAGTGCACTTGTCTTAGTAAGAAATGTGAAACAGAATAAACAGTTTGTTTCAGTTGTAATTCTCTTTCTCTCTCTTCTTCTTCTCTTGAATCTTTACATGGTATCAGAGCGGGGCCTATTCCACTCCACATTTAAAAAAAAATAAATAAAAAATTCACAATCCACGCCCCACGATGACAGACCAGCAAAAAGGCTGCACGATGATAGGACCCAAAAGTGGTCACACGTGACAGACCACAAATGCGGCTGCACGTGAGGGGGGATGTTAAGGAAAATTGTCCCACATTGCTTAGGAGTGGAATGGGTGATCACTTTATATATGTTGGGACCTCTCCACTCATTGCCAATTGGTTTTGAGATGGATAGATTTTATCTGATTAGTCAATTGTGCAATGGATGTACGGGACCCAGTTAGTCACGTCAGAGTCTCTCTCTTCTCATAAAATTGGGGAATCAGAACTCCTGAAATAGGGTTTGATTACTGTCGAATTGATTTTTCAATTTCCATGGGTTTACTTTGTCTATTTTGTTAGTATGTAGGAGTGTTAGTCTTTTTCTTTTTTTTGAATTGTGGAATGGTAGCCATTAGAGATGGTGTTTTAGGCTTGAAAAATGGCTTTGGGTCAAAAAATTTGTGCATCTTGTGAAGAATTTTGTGGTGCTTATTTCTGGTGGGTCTTTGTGGATATGGAGATGTGAATCGTGGATATTTTCTTGAAAGAAAACACCAACAGGTGAGGAGATGGAAAGGGGTTCGCCGGAGATGGAGTTCACCGTGGAAGGTTGCTAGAGAAAGGGGTTCACCGGGAAAGATCGCCTGGTTGGAAAAAGATCGACGAGGAAGCTCGTGACAAAAAGGGTTGTGTGTTAGGGCTTCAATAATATAAGGGTATTTCGGACTCCAAATCTTTAGGTCCCATGTATGTTTTCCTTTTCCAGTGATTTACGAAAAGCTTACCATGAAATTGAGATTTTTAGTTTTAAAACCCATTTTTGGTCATTTTCCCAAATCTTTTCCCAAATGTGGATATAACTAGTCGCTTGGTACATGGGTACATCAAGTTTTGATTTCCAGTGCCAAATGTGAGAGGAAAGTGGAATAAGTCACATATAATCACTCTCTTCGTTTCATTTTGATCCACTTACAAAGTTAATGAACTTCTAAAAAATTGTTTAGTTTTTTTTAATTAATATTATCCATATATATTTTATTTGATAGATCTTAATTTGTTCTATTAGACCAAAAAAATTTTAAATCATTTAAAGCATTGGAAGTTGTGAGATATAGACGATTTTGTAAGTAGCACGTATGTCGAAAATGGACTAACAATCAGGAACGGAAGGAGTACGAATAAATAGGAGTACTAGAGTAGTTTGCAACATTTCCCTCATAAATCTAAATGGAAAATGCTAACAAAGGCCCAGTGAGCTTCAGGGCCGGCCCAAGCGTTTAGAGTGTCATAGGCCTAGACTAAAAATTGTGCTATAAAAGTACGACACTTAAATAATGTTTCCAGGAACAATCACAATATGAGAAAGGGAAAACAAGCAAAATTAATATAAAGTTCTACTAATCATTATATAATAGTAGAAAAGTCAAAACATAAAGTCTTCAAATACATATAAAGCATTGGTATCACTTGAATATTACTCGTGCTGCATTTCTAGAAGCAAAAATTGGGTCTTTTTAGTTTTCTTGTTGGGCTTGAAAAGATCCGTGCTCAAACACAAAGTCTTCAAATACATTTAAACCATTGGTATCACTTGAATATTACTCGTTCTGGATTTCTAGAAGCAAAAGTATCATATTGGATCTTTTTATTTTTCTTTTTGGGTTTGAAAAGATCCATACTCAAACCCAATGCTAAAAATCCCTGGAGCGTCCCTATTTTTGGAAGCCCTAGGCCCATGTCTCTTGGGCCTTTGGCTTGAGCCGGCCCTGGTGAGCTTATGTTAAGGTTAAAAAGGTGTGCTGAAAAATGTAAAAAAGTGTATAAAAACATGTGAAATTTATTAAAAAATGTAAAAGGTAAATTGGAGTGCGTATTTTTCTTCTTTTGTGTGTGTTTATTGCGTGCTAAGTTAACACACAATAACAAGTACATTAGGTTTGTACTCATGATGTTTTTAAAATTACTATATCTTGAGGCCTCCTAGCTACTCCTGTAGGTGATGTAAACTATACTAAAATTAAGTTAATTGTTCTTGGTATAACTGTTAGTAGATTTATAAATTATTATCTGTTAGTAGATTTATAAAATATTATCGTTGTTTCAAAAGTAAATCGCTAAGATAAATATATTTCGATCCTTTCTTTTTCTGTGTAAATTATGTCTCTTATAATAATTTACTATGACGTTCTAAGATATTATTACCATATACGCGGAAGAGGAAGAACACAAATTTTTAACGAATTACTTGAACAAATCCTATTAAGCAGACTTTAAATCACCTATATTACTAGGAGAGCTACAGAAATAATTTTAAGAACCTCATAGGTACAATACTAACCGCGCGCTCATTGTTGTCAAGATGAGCTGATTAATTATTAATTTTTTTGAATATATATACATTACGTTCCTTTTTTAAAAAAAAAATTCCTTAGTGAAATATAGGTAAGTCTAAAAAAAATTTGTGATTGCATTTTGTTGAACTATGGTTGTGAGACCAAACTAAATGGAGTTCATTGTGCCATTGTGCACACTTGAACTGAGATTTTATTTTTCTTTTGTTCATCTTGTTATCTCTTCCTAATTAAACTGAATAAAATAATCAAACCAACCCCTCAACTAAAATCTATCTACGACGTACCTAATAGTGTCTCCACTACTAATAGTTTACACACACCAAAAAAAGGACGTAGATGGAATAAGAGATAAGAAGAAAAAGGGGCACCATGTGTTTACATTTGCCTCCCCCAAAATCTCATAAATGCCCTTTGACATATGAACAAAACCCACTAACCCAAGCCAAAAAAAGGACATAGACAAAAAAACCTCGAAAGTTTGGTAAGGTCAATATGGTAATGATTCAAAACCAGTCAAAATTACTTGAATACCCCTTCTTACAAAGTCATATCACCTCCAATTGTAGAAAATAAGGCCATGTTTGATAACCCTCTTGGGGGGGGACCCCTAATACTATGTTTGGCTTGAGAAATAAAGTAAGGACTAATAGTCGCATAGGCATGTCAATACCCAAAATTGGGCGGATAAGCAATACTTGTGGGAACCCGTTATTCATAATCCTATCCCATAGGTTTAAATTGTATTGACCCTTCTGTCCTCAGTTATTTGATATATGGACCCAATTGCTCTTTTCTCTATGCTTGTTCAGACCGAAATGCAGGTGGAGTATTAGCAATACCTGAAAGAGTATTTTTTTTTTTGGTTTGGGGGTTGGGGGTTTGTTAATTTTGCCTCGATTTTTGTGGATTATTGTTCATCTTAACAAACAAGAGGAATCTAAAAAGTAAAAAAAAAAAATTTACCAAAGTTAAATTTTTGTGAATAAAGAAAAAAATAATCCAATAATCCACAAAAATTTTGATTATTTTCGCCTTTAGTTATTTTTTTAAAATTGATTATTGTTTACTTTTTAGATTTCTCTTATTGAGACAAACCAATAATCCACAAGAGATCGACACAAAACTACCAAATGCGAAAAAATTAGCGCCTAACTAGCAAAACTAACACAAGGAAAAAAATTGATAAGGACTTAAAATAACCCGGTTCAATTTCTTTTCTGTGTTGTTTTATTATTACCTTGGATGCTTTTATATAGAAATGACTAGAAAACGTGGCTCAAAGAAATCTTCATTGGAAATCTAAAAAAAACTGTTATTATTCATTTGAAATCTGAAAAAAAAAAAAAAAAGAAAAAGAAAAAAAAGACATGAAAAATATTGTTGAGCTACTGATGAAAAATGGTGTTTCCAAATAAGGGTGGAATTGGAAACAAATTATTTTCCCCCAATTTTATCCTAAGCAAAACAAACATGCTATTAGTAATCTCATGATCTAATCCTATGCAAAACAAACATGAGGGAAGGATTCATTTCCTCATTAATAATCCTATCACATTATCAATCTCAATCTCAATCCCAATCCCACCTCATTGCCAATCCCTCCAAAATGAAACCTCGTATCAAACAGGGCCTAAGGGTATTTTGGTCATTTCTCTCACATAGTAGCAAGCCACCACCCTTATTGTACAAGTGTGTTGATATATACCTTCACATTCCAAATTTCTTCCAATTCCATTATGGACATCTCAAAAAATTATTTTATATTTTTAAATGTTATTTTTTTCTATAAAATATTTATATGATTTAATAGATCATAAATATTCCATGAGACAAAGTTTTTTAAATTATTAAAAAAATGGACAAGAAAAATAGAAGTAATTTACAACCACGCCAAAAAATGGACAAGAAATTTTAAAAATATTTGTAAAATTATCTATATGCTACTATTGACACGTAATTTTTGCGACCTATCCATTAAATTTGAAAACTTTTATACTTTCATGCCAAATTTGGGAAAAGTCCTTGTACCCCAGCACTTCCATCCTCATATTTTTCAGTAAGGAATTTTCCAAATTGTCTAAATGGGTTAAACAAGTAAAGAGGTTAAAGCCAACAAAAATACGGATTTTAAAACAAGCCATTCTCCTAACACACATCAACGAAAAGTCTAAATGATAGAAACAGTCTAAATGATAGAAACAACTTGTCTAAAGTCCAAAAGCTTTAGACGTGCATTTTATGGGAAACTCACCCTTAAAAACTATCGATATAGATCCCTTGTGCATAAATGTTTGTGCAGAGCCTACTTTAGAGTCTATATAAATATCCGAATAGTACACATAATTGTACAAGTTGACTTGAAAACAATGAGTTCAATTGAATTCCTATAAGTGTTTGATGATAGAATTTTTGATACGATGAGTTCAATTGAATTCTCTCGTTAAACGAACAATATCCATTCCCGCAGTAGACTAACTCGCATTGACAATCCATAGGAAATACGAAATACGACTATCGTTTCCATTTGTGTACAAAAAAAAAAATCATGTTTTTAATCTCACCCACTCATCACATCAATTTGTAGGGAAAAGTTATCGTTGATATCTTACAACTAAGATATTAGTGCATTTCCAATGGCATACTCAAAAAGATAAATACTCAAATTTTGGTATTTAGATACTCAAAAAAGGCTCACAATGGCTTTTGGATAAATACTCAAAGTTAGCAACATTTTTTTATAAATACTCAAATTTTAGCATTTGAATACTCAAAACTACCAATATTTCCCCAATAATCAAATTTGGATACTCAAAACTGTCAACATTTTCTCTTTTGTTGGTTATGGACAAAAATAAACCATTGTAGAGCTTTACGTTGCTAACTTTAGAAACCTATTAAATGAATACCCAAAAGGTGTTGCGGCAACATTTGAGTATGTCATTGGTGATGCTCTTATCAACAAATGAAAACTATTGATTGTTGAGAGATGTGTAACAGAGATTTGAGTTGTCGCTCTAATCTAAAATGAGGATTGTAAGGGGTTGTTTGCTTGTTTGGCAACCTGGGAAAACTAGGGTGAGAGGAGCTTTTTGACTTCTCATTTTTCACATCTCTTATTATGGTTAACAAAAAGACTGATAGGCGCGTGGAAAACTTATTTTTGAGCGCCTAAGTAGGGTGATTTAGCATGTTAGACGTGTGGTTTGAGCTTCATTTCCCATTTGATATGCGCACGTGGTGTTTTTGTGTGTTGGGCATGTTTTGCAGGTAATCTAGGATGTGATCACAAATTTTGAGTTGAGCATGTTTTGCACGTAATCTAGGATGTGAGCACAAATTTCGAGACATTGGAAATGCATCCACATAGACCAAGAGTGAGCATGGAGTGGATTTTGCATGGAAGTGATCATAATCCGTTGGGAGCGCTACCTTATTTCTCTGAAGCACTAAAGATTGACACAAAATAGCATAGAAACGAATAGAAGGTTTTGGAGCACTACACCAAAAGTGGTGTAGCGCTACTGATATGGTCAATGGTCAAATGGTCGAAGTCGTACGGAGCAGCGGAGATAAGCAAAGCGGTAGCGCTAGCGCTACACTAAAAGTGTAGGAGCGCTACTGAGGTCCCTATAACGGCCATCGAACGGCAGCGTTTCAGTCTTCACGTCGGATTTTTGTCGTTTTTTATTAGGATTACGGGAATTAATATAAATACTTGTTTTTAACTTGTATTAGGGTTCCAGACATTAAACTTAGGTTTTATTCTTTTTAAATTTCGACTATAGTTTTCAATTCATTTCAACATTCAAGTTAATTTAGATCTTCAAATTTCCAACTGTTGGATTGGTGTTTTCGCGTGATATTAAAGTTTGATTTCTTCACATGATCAGTGGTATTGTTTTCTGTTCTTATTTTCATTCTTCGAGCATGTTTGGATCTAGGTTCAATTTAATTTCTGCAATTATTAGAATCATAAGTGAGTAGTCGTATAGAGTGCGGCTGCGGGCAAAAGCGCTTCGCAGCTAGGCTAATTAATGTTCTACCTCGGGACCGAATTAACTTGATTTTTGAGCAATTTTAGGAAACGAAAACTCTTCTAACAAACAAAACTCAGGCATCGCCGGAATTCGAATGTGCACGGAATCTGGTGAGAAGTAGTGCGCATTTGTTAGGGATCCTTTTTCTTATTCTAAAATCAGTAAACAGAGTAATTGTGGCCCGAGTAAACATTGATTAGGCTAGTTGTGGACGCTGAGTTCCCTTAGCTGTACTCTCATTTTTAATCTGCATTCAGTATATCAGTCGGTAAATTAGTTAATTAATCCCATCAAACAAGGGGTGGCTACATCAGAGCCAGGTTAAACTGCAATGCAACTCTTTTGAGTCAAACATCGTTAGTCGTCTCTATGATTCGACTCCGGTACTTCCGGATATTTTGCTGCACTAGTCGAGAGTCCTACACTTAGGACACGTCTTTATTTTTAATCACCTGGTCGGTCAAGCATTTTTGGCGCCGTTGCCGGGGACGGCAGCGAGTGTTCAAGGTGTAGAGTGGTAGTTTATTTTTATCTTTTAGTTAAGTCACCATAGGTAGAAGGAAGAAGGGTTCTCCTAAGCAGGACCCTCTTTATTTTCGTGACCCTACGCACTGGTGATAAGCCCCTAATATTGTATATATCGGGGCTTATCTTGCTCCTTCTGTTCACACACACACGCGAATTCGCGCTTAAATTGGTTGATATGCGTGTAGAAGTGTTTTTGTTGAGTTACAAGTCAAACATGGTAACTTAGAGCATTTTGTGCGCTTTGAAAAACGTGCCGAAATCACAAGTGCCACGTGCCCCATGGCACGCCAACACCAGGCCTCGAGAGCCAAGAAACGATGATTTGGTTGAGGCCCGGCAAGCCGAAACATCCCAAGTGGCCGGGAACTTTGAGGCCACGCGTCTCGCTCAAGCAAAACTCCCGGTGAAGTCCAGGATTGAACAAGCACCCACAAGACCGAGGAGCACCGCCCCCGAGGGTCGCACGACTCATTTAGGAGCTTTGGAGGAAGTCCGGAGGCACGCAAACCAATGAAAGTGATCAAGGGGACAAA
The DNA here is from genome assembly GCA_022606695.1 of Vaccinium macrocarpon. Taxonomy (NCBI): domain Eukaryota; kingdom Viridiplantae; phylum Streptophyta; class Magnoliopsida; order Ericales; family Ericaceae; genus Vaccinium; species Vaccinium macrocarpon. The sequence goes on from CM040172.1 coordinate 12,871,294, forward strand.
AACTAAGTCAAGACCAATCTGGACCGATCCAGAATTATTCTGGACAGATCCAGATTTTCCCAGAAAGTTTCAGACCAATTTGGACCGATCCAAATTATTCCGGACCGATCCAAATCAATCCAGACTGATCCAGATTTTCGCAGCTTCTTCCAGATTGATCTGGACCGATCCAAATTATTCCGGACCGATCCAAATCAATCCGGACCGATCCAGATTTTCGCAGCTTCTTCCAGATTGATCTGGACGGATCCAGAATAATTCTGGACCGGTCCAAAAGTGCTCCGAACCAAATTTTGTGGACTTTTTGCACTTTCCACTTATGGAAACTTACTACTTTTGTTGTTTTTATGATATTTTTGTGAGAGAGAAAGTGTTGTGTATATAATCATCTCTCTCTCTCCCTCTCTCTTATCTCCCCCATTAGTTAGCTTTAGGTATTTTAAGTTTTTTTCATTTCCATGGTTTTTCAAGCTTCCTCTCTCTAGATTTCTCAAGTAAGTTTTCATTTCTAGTTAATTTGTCAAGGTTTATTGTTGTAGCTACAATCATTCTCTCTATATAAATCTAGTTTATTTGCATTTCTACCGGTTAAATCTTGTTCTTGTTTTTCCATCTTCTTCCTTAAGAAACACTAGTTTAAATTTGTTGTTTGTCAATTTCTCAAGGCTTAAAAGTGTAGGGAAGCTTAGGTTCAATATCAATATCAAGTTTAATCATGAATTTTATTTCCTTCAAATTTCTAATTAGGAGTAGCTTAAGCATAATTAGTGAGTAGTTAAATGGGCTCGGTCATGGGGTGATTAGCACTCCATGACTTAGGTTTAATTCGTTCTTCTCGCCAAATTGTAAACACTTCTTGTTTAATAAAGTCACGGGTTCATCTTTATGTATCAAAATTCGGGTCTGTAAACCCCTTTGATCGCACATCGCCCGGGGCATGACCACTTGGTACGTGCGATGCTTAGGGATAGGACGACTCAAATGTTTGTATAAACGGCACAAGAATCCTACACTTTATCGAACACCATTTCTAGTTCAAAGAGTTAGGATCGATTTTATGTACCAAAGTCTAGGTTTGTTAATCTTTTTGATCTCTCGTAGTTAAGGGTTGATTCTCCTTTTCAAGTGTGATGCTTGGAGAGATGTCAACCTAGATGTTTGCCAAATGGTTATAAGAATCTTAATCTCAACAAGAGAGGAACGAATTAGCCTAGGTTATGGTTGTTAAAATCCCTTAGACTTTGCCTTAGTTTAATTTGTCATTTTTAATCTTCCGAGTCATTCTAGAAGTAGGAAGAGAACCACCAAACAAAACCACCTCGTAAGTTGGCCGTCTTAACGCCAAAACTCTCATTGCATGTTAAACTCTCACGCCGGGTGCGCTTAGGTCTCGTGGGATTCAATCCCTGCCTTTACCGGTTATTATGCTACCTCCCACCTAGCCCTCTACGCCAGGGGCTTACACTTTCTACCACATTACAATCCAAGGTCGCAAGCATTTATGGCTATACGTTGCCGGGGATCAAGCAACTGGTTAGTTCAAAAAAAAATAGGGTTGAGTCAGCCTTTGTCTTCTAGTTTAGAGTCAGATTTAGTTGAGCATCAGTCAGAATCTATTCCCATTAGTGGTCTTTATATAGAATTACCTTTTGGCGAAAAGTATACGTTCAAAGTTGGAACGAGATTAATAAATTTTTGGTGAATCTTTTCTGTTGAGGAATGACGTGAAAAATTTAGTATATCATTCGAAATAAAATTTCAGTTATGTGTGTAATTATTGCATGAGTAACTTTAGTAAAGGGGTGGCTTAAGGCGCCCTACTGGGTGTAATTTTATCACTCACGATGCTACTTTTTGTGGCCCTAGTGTCCCCAATGCCAGGTATAGAAGGAGATAAGGAGTCGCTTGCTGATTATGAGGTGATGGAGCAGCTAGATGGGAATCAAGTGGCAAACCCATGGCTTTATTAGTAGAATTTAGCTAGATGGCTCTCATTTATTTCTCAGTTAAATTTTAAATAAAAGTTTTAAGTTACAGATAATGTTCGAATTCAATTTATTTCATTTGTAATAAGTTAGTTTACTTTTAATTTTCCCAAAAAATTTATTAAGTATTCTTTGGGTTTTTTTTAATGAAGATGGTATTTTATTTAAATAATTTTGCAATTTATTCATTAACATACCCAATTTTTGGGGCGTTACACACATTGCTTCCAAACACTATATTATATTCAAAATACATTCTAACCATAATTCAAAAAGCCACATGTTAAAAATGAAAAACTAAAATTGTGCCTCCCCAAAAAGCCGTAAACGATCCATTTCCATTCTTTCTATATCGAGATTGGGATTGTTTTTATACCCTTTTTTTTGTTAGACCTACTAAGTCATCATACACAAAATACATAGACTTATATGCACAAATTTAAACGATGCTATTTTAAAACTCCTCTATGCGCTCTTGGAAAAAAATATTGTGTCATCTACGTTCACCGTGACAATTTACTTCCTCCATCTCTTTTTCTATGGTTTAGTATTTCATTTTTAGTTGTCCCTTAATAAACAGAGACAAAACTAGGATTTTGGTAATGGGGGGCCGGGATTTGAGAGATAATTTCACATTGTGAGACAAAACGATGGTTTTAAAATTTTCGTACTCATTTTCTAAAATTTAATCCCGTAAAAAATATATTTGAATGCAAAACTAAAATTTATAAATAATAATATAACTAATTTTCATCGTGCCTCAAGGTATATATATATACACACATATATATACATATATATAGGTGGATTTTCTAGTCCACACTCCCGGATTTAAGGAAAAAAATGGGGTTTTTTTGTGTTGCAATTTTTTTTTGGAAAATCTGATCCGTCCAATGTGTTTAGAAAGTGTTTTCTAGGGCCAACACAAGGAATCTTAAATAAAAAAAATACCGGGAAGGGGCTTGATCCGAGCGGCGGTTTTAAAACTATTTATATATATTTTTGCGAAAACTGCTTGGATCAAGCCCCTTCCCGGTTTTTATTTTTGAAGATTTTTCGCGAGGACCCTTTAAAACACCTTCTAAACACATTGGACGGATCAGATCATCATAAAAATTTCTGAACACATTGCGATATTTTTTAACGCTTGATTCAATTTGCATGGGGACTCTAGTTTAATACGGAGTGCCAGGGCCACCCCTCCATCAATGTGGCCCCATCCCTGTTAACAAGTGTCTATTTAAAAAATTAGTGAGTAATAGTTGATGAATTTTCCATTCTGTCATTTTGAGTAGGTTCCTTTTCGAAAAATTAGTGAAAAAAAAATAATAATGATGGCATCTGCATAAAGCGTAATTGTGAAGTAAGAAAATTTGAAGTGTAATATTGATCATGTCTCCATAAAAAGTTGTTCTCTTTTCCTTTTTTTCTCCGACACCTCAAAATATTGTTTATATCTTCAAAAGTATAATATTATATATTTGCAATCATAAAAACCATTATAGATGGAAAAATATAACCAATTAAAAAATGATGCGCATATCAAAAAATGGATAACAAATTGAGGACAGAGAGAGTATTTATGAAATTGGACACTTAAAAAGTGAGGGAGGGAAGGAGTATACCATGTACATCTCTAGTTAGTCATCTGGTCTACTCCTTTTGTCTCAAAAAGTTTGGCCTACTTATAAATTTCAAAATTTTATGTACAATACACAATATTACCCAAAACTTGTAACTTTTCAAATTTGTTCTTCATTAGTTGACTTCAATAAAATAGGAGTTAATCATGTTTTGAATTTAAATTGTTTTCAGGAAAGCGGAAAATCTTGCCGCCAATGTAATTAGAGAATTTATTTTTTTTAATTCTAAAACGCACTTTAAAATTTTTAATATTCTTCTCTTAGTCTCATTGTTTTGATTGTTAAAAGTTTCTCAAGGGAATAAATAGAATTTACCGACTTCCCTTTGTGGAAATTTTTAAATTGGTATTATATTTTGGAACATAAAAAAAAATAAAGTTGACCAAATATTTTTGGGATGGATGAAGGGGAGTTTTCCAATGGATTATTTGATTTTATCATCTTAGATTTTATCATCATCTTTTACGAATAGATAAAAGGAAGGTGATTTTATCACAAAAGATTTTATCACATTATATTATCCACAACTATTATCACACTAGATTTTATCTATTGAAAAAATAAGGTGATTTTATCATCCCTCAATAAAACATCAATTAAAATCAAATTTCTCATTTTTATCTCATAAAATCCATTCAAAAACTCCCTGAAATATTTTAATAGAGAGAAGAGACTAGAGAGTTCCTTTTCCGATTTGTTTGACGTCCAAAAGTTGTAAAGAAAGAAAGATATGGTTCCTAACTTCCTGCTTTCCCATTTCATGGTATCATATTACTTTTACCAATTAACGAGAACAACCTACGAGAACACAAAGTCAAGGAGATCGGATTTGATAGGATTGTAAGCACCTAATTTTCCACTGCGCCTTCGTTTGCCACAAAAAAAACGTGAGCCAAATTATAAATACTGTGATTTGGCTAATTTGAAAAAATTAAGTAGTTTTTTTTTGTTGTCTTTATTCAAAAAGAATTTGCGTTTGTTAGTTTTGCGTAACGATTTTATGATTTCTAGATTTATCTCGTTAAGACGAATCCAAATAGTATAAAGTTATGGTCAAAAGTAATAGTTTTTTGAATAAAGCCGAACCAAAATAAACCAATTTTTTGGATTAGTTTTCGTTTTTATTCACAAAACTTTAAGTTTGGCTAATAATTTTATACTTTTTAGATTTCTCTCGTTGAGACAAACCAAGAAACCACAAAAAAATCCACTGAAATCTAAGGCTTGATTTGGCTAAATTGAAAAAACTTGGGTTTTTTTTTTTTCCGTTTTGTCCTTAGTAAAAAATAAAGTAAAATTGCATTTGTTAGCTTTCAGTCGATTTTTTATGGTTTCTTAGCTTGTCTCAACGAGAGGAATCTAAGAAACTGGTTTATTTTCGGCTTTATTCAAAAAACTATTATTTTTTTACCATAATTTTATACTCTTCGGATTCATCTCGACGAGATAAATCCAGAAATCACAAAATCTTGGCGCAAAACTAACAAATGCCAAAAAAATTTGAATAAGGACAATGAAAAAAAAAACCAAAAAATCAATTTTTTCAATTTAGCCAAATCAGGCCTAACAAATGCATTTTTTAAATAAGGACAAAACAAAAAAAAAAACAATAAATCAAGCCAAATCATCCTATTTATCTAGTTTGAGTTTTCACTACCATATTTTTAGCATTCTATGTAAGTAGACTATAAATTGTCAAATCACTTGATATATCTAAAGGAATAACTTGTTGATTTGACAACTTGTAATTTAAAATTATTAGTATTTTTTAGGCTACAAATTTCAAATCAAATGACATATAAGGAAAATAACTTGTTTATTTGACAAAATTGCAATTTAAGAATACTGAAAAAATTATGGAGACTCATCCTTATCCTTAGTAGATACTATGATTTTGATGTAGAGGGTCATTGGAGTAGTGACAAAGTTTCTTCGAAAATGTTAAAGAGAAAGAGTAATGCTAGTTACATAATAAAAATGTACAATAAAGTGGATAACACATTCACATGGAGTATGAGCTCCACACATACTTCACACTCAAGCCTGTGGGCAGGCTTGGGAGGCCAGGGCCCCCGATTTTTGGGGTCCCTTCTCGTAGAAAAAAAAATTATATATATATATATGAAGGGCCTCAAATTGAGAATAGGTCTGGGCCTCGCGAAACACAAGAATAGACCTGTTCACACTCAACTATGTATGAAACCCACATCTCATGTGAATGTGTTGTCCACTTTGTTGTACGTTTTTGTTATGTATCTAGCATTTTTTAGGAGAAAAGAGGAATGATTTGGATTCATAATGATGTGAATATGAACTACTCGTTTTCCTTTTTTGGACATTTTCGGGAAAATATTTTTTCTTGGATTCTACATTTTTGTTTGACGGAATATAAAATATTGGTTACTGAAGAAACATAAGTGGACTAGTGGAGGGGAAGAGAAAGAGAGAGAGAGAGAGAGAGAGAGAGAGGTTAATTTTACGGGGTGAGGAGATGCCTTCCTCAAACTTCCCTCGTCCATGCTCAAGACAACACTCAGTTCCATAACTCCTTTACCAATTATTCCATTCCCATATCTATACAGACAGAGAGAGTCCCATATCTATACAGACAGAGAGAGAGAGAGAGAGAGAGAGAGAGAGAGAGAGAGAGCAGTTAGGGAAAGATATATATATATATATATATTTACACAGAGAGAGAGAGAGGGACGGTATTTCCGGCCAAAACCCCCCACAGAAATTGGCACCGGAAAATTCCACCCAAAAATGTGGGATCTAAACGACTCGCCTGATCAGATATTGGGCGAAGAATCCGAAGACGACAACAAGGGTAAACGGGTCGGATCCCAATCCAATTCCAGCTCATCGGCTGTGGTGATCGAAGATGGTTCAGAGGACGAAGAAGAAGATGATGAAAGAAACGGTGGACGAAAACGGAGCAGTACCACTTCATTCGGGTTGTCGGATCCTGACCGAGATGACAGTCGGGTTACCCGGCAGTTTTTCCCCATGGAGGCTCCGGAAGTGGGGTCCACATCCGGCGGCGGTTCGAATTTCCCCAGAGCTCACTGGGTTGGGGTTAAATTCTGCCAGTCGAACCCTCTCGTGGCCGCCGGAGGTGGTGACGGCGGCGGCGGTGCTCAGCCGCTAAAGAAGAGCCGCCGTGGCCCGAGGTCTCGAAGCTCTCAGTACAGAGGCGTTACCTTTTACCGGCGGACTGGCCGGTGGGAGTCACACATCTGGTTAGTCCCCTGTATTTGTTTTTTCATTGCTCGGGTATCCGCGCCACCTCACGTGTACCTCGATTAATGTCAGATTAATCTCACTGTCAACTAGCGCGAACGAACGAGCTGGGGCCTCAATTAAAGCTAGCTAGAGTCACTAATGCTTATGAACTTGTCCAAAAGGAGTTCAAAGTACTGAAAATATTCAAACCTGAGACGTTAGAAGGAAGCAGCCATGTCTCAACCCTTCACCACTGGGCTACCGCTTGGTTTTCGGTATACGTCCCGATATGGGTCGAAATAAACCATTATGGCTATGTTTGGTTAGATAGTTTAGTTTAGTTTTGATGATGTCAGTAGGTGTAATAAGTGGAGAAAGATAGAGAGAGAAATGAGAGAAATGATGATGTCATCAAAACTAAAACTAAAACTAAAACTAAACAGAGAAACAAGCAAGGTCTATACCGCGATTTAAAAACCCATGTATACGTAATCTGACCAAAGTAATTCAATATATAACCAAATTGAATAACGATCTCATTCTGTTAGTCGCTCGAATTAAGTAATTTTTATTGTTTTTTGATTCAGGGATTGTGGGAAACAAGTTTATCTGGGTATGTTTCTTCAAATAAGAACTCCTGATTTGGCTGTGATTTATAAACTAAAATAGTATTTTCAACCTTTATTTTGATGTGGGTGAGATGGGTTCATTTGTTCTTCTTGGATGTCTCTGTAATAGGTGGATTTGATACCGCACTTGCGGCTGCACGGTAAGCTCACTTCAATGATAGTAACACACACTTACGTCACTGATTTGGCTTAGAATAAATTGAAACCAGATTATTTTGAGATTTTTTGCAGGGCGTATGATAGGGCAGCCATCAAATTTCGCGGAATGGAGGCTGACATCAATTTCAGCCTTAAAGACTACGAGGAAGACTTGAAACAGGTATTTCGATTTTGGACTTGCTTTATGCTGCATGTTTCTACTGGAAAGCATGTGATTCTCATATCTACGATGTTGTTTTTCCAATGATGAATTGAGCAGATGAATGCGTTATCGAAGGAGGAATTTGTGCATGTGCTACGGAGACAAAGTACCGGGTTTCCTAGAGGAAGCTCACGATACAGGGGTGTAACATTGCACAAATGTGGAAGATGGGAGGCTAGAATGGGCCAGTTCTTGGGCAAAAAGTAAACAGTCATTCATTCTCATTATATCAACCTCTTCTTAGTTTTAAGTGCATTCCGATTCGAATCATTCCTAAGCACCGGGTTACATCTTATTTTGTGTTTTTCTCCCCTCTTAAACAGGTCTGTCTATTTGGGTCTCTTTGATACTGAAACTGAAGCTGCCAGGTATGTTTGTGTGCTTGATTTTATTTGTTTTGTGTGACGAAATTAAGGACTACAAAATAGCATGGGACCATGACCGTCTCCCCGTAGATGTATCGATGCTCACACAAAGATTCCTGCACAAGACAAATGGAATAAGGTCTCATTTACGCAATCCTAGGCGTTCTTTGTTAGGCTGCCATGTGTGAATCATCCGTCAAATAAAAAATCAGTTTGATTGAATATTTATAAGTCATTGATAAAATCACATTTGTCTTGATGATAAAAAGAAGACGAGTTTAAATTCTTGCCATAAGATACCGATATGGAGTTAAGATGATTTTCGCATCAAAGGTTACAAATTAACTGGACCGGGCCATCAGAATTAAAAGTTAGGCCAGAAAGTTGGATATTAAACGTCAATGCAATGTAAGCCATACTACCAAACCAAGAGTGTATCTAGTCGCACACATTCCAGTTGTACTTTATTTTCTCTGTGCTAGTAGAGAAATTGTGCTTCAAATTTCTGGTACTTTTTTGTTTAGGGCATATGACAAGGCTGCAATTAAGTGTAATGGCAAAGAGGCAGTGACCAACTTTGATCCCAGCAGCTATGAGGATGAGCATGATTCTGCTGGTAAACTCCTTGACAAAAGTTCCGTTTTTATCCCTTCATATAATTTCCTAATCCAATAACAATCCATGTTCTTTTGACATCAATTTGTTGGCAGAATGTTCGCTCAATGCCCCAGATCACAATCTGGATTTGAGTTTGGGAAGTACCGCCTCCAAAGAAAACGGTCCAGAATTGAATCCAAGTCACACTGCTACACCATTTGAAGTCGGTTGGCGGAATCAAGGATTTAGGCCCAAGGTAAAGCTTACTGGACTTCTCTGTACTCTGTTCCAATGCACTTTTAACTATACGATTGCATTTTGTCAGTATTAACTGACAGAGAGACAGGTCTTCCCAATTACTAATGGTAGCGTGCTTCATGTAACACACAGCTCCATATTCAACAAGACCCGTATCGAAATGGGTCCAATGAGACTGAAACCATGCAGCTTTTGAGCCAAACCCACATCCAATCTCCAAGCTCACTCAACCCAAATCATGAATTAAACAACAGATTTGGGCAATTCAGGAGAGGAGGCGAACCTCCACCACTTCACATGTTTCCACTGTATCTCAGCCAGTCAAACTACCAAGTATGTATCTGAAAAATTATGCCCATTTAATGTTTCAAGTTCCTCCGTAGTTTTTAGGAAGAATAGTGAAAGAGTCACACACTTTCAACCACACACAACCACATACCATCTCACATGTGGTGGGCCTTATATCGTGGATGTTTGAAAGTGTGTGTCTCTAGCATTTTTTTTGTAGGAATAGGCTTCTCTCGAGTTCAATTTTCAAACTTTACGGTAAGGTTTAATAGTCTGGGTCATCTTGTTCTGACCCTGAGACACCGTGATGATCTAAAACCGTTCGTCTGGTGGCTCTCTGGAAAGATCATACATCCACGATATAAGGCCGATTGGAAATTGGTGGTCTCACGATAAGTTCACAATTTTTGCCTATGGCTATCATGTTTTTTTTTTTTTTTTTTAAATCTGTCCACTTGATTTAAACAAATACGATCAGCGTGTTTCCATCAATATCAGTGAACTTGATCGTAAAAGTTCAGAACTTAGGGTTTCCATAGAAGATTTAGCCCCATAACAAACCCTTCAAACAATGCTGCATACATACTTGTACTTCTATGCACATATCCGGACACTTGTGTTCCAACTATCTGATGCACCTGGGCCTCTCATTATTTCGTAGGGATTGTGTGCAACCGACGGTTTCGGTCATAGATGTGTCTGGATTGTGCACTCTGCATGCAGACTTTCTCAAATTTTTATTTAGTCCTTAATTAAGCCCCTTAAACATGTGTACTTGTTGTTTTTGCAGATTCATCAGTATCCCAGCAGCAGCAATGGAGGAGATCACGTTTCTCTCTCGACAAATTGGCAGCTCGATCCTCCTCCTCCCCAACTGTTTGCAACTGGTGCTGCAGCATCATCAGGATTCCAACAGCAGAATTTCACAAGACCCCCTCACAATTTCCTTCAGAAAAATGGTTTCCACTCTCTGATTAGACCCTCTTGACCCTTTCTATGACGTATCAGACAATGCCTAGTTTTTGGAGCATGTAAGGAGATTCAATTCTCTTAATACAGGTTCATGGTTGGGTTCTAATTTATAAAGGGTCTACATAAATACCTAGACACAGATCCGGAACAAAGAAACCAAACCGAGTCTTATGTCTCAATCAATTGGGTCAACCACATGAATCTTTTTTTTTCCACTGAGCTTTGTCAAGTGTTACTCGTTCACTTTAGACTTAGTAGACTCGTTTCTTTAATCTTTACGCACTACAGTATTTAATGTCAATTTTGGTATTCCTCTCCCCCTTGAGTTACTATCTAAGACTATCCTATCAACTCTCTTTAAGTATTTGCATCTACAAGTTCACCCACGGTAGTATCTCTAAACCACCTTAGTCTATTTTCTCTCAACTTCTCTTCTATAGGTGCTACATCAATCATCTCCCGAGCGGTTTTGTTTCTAATCATGTCTCTTATAGTCTTGCCACACATCAATCTCAGCCTTAATTTTAGCTACAGCCATCTTACTTGTTCATGAGTCAGACAAAGGAGATTGTCTTTTGTTGGGGAAAGCTATAATGTGGACAAAAAGTTGGGTGGTTTGGTAGGAGAAATGAAGGAATGACTTGAAAAAGGGTAGCCAAGTAACTAGAAGAGAGAAAGGTAGATGGAAGGTAACATACGAAAAATTATGTAATAATGAAAGGAAGTGTGTCATGGCTTTCTAATAATTGAATGTCTGTTTATATTGGACTCGGTAGTGTAAATCATTAGGTTTTGTCATATTTGGTTGGTCCGGAACGAAGATGTGTTTGAAATTGCTCGATGCATGTTGGTTCCAAAACCAGCATCGAACGCGACAAAGGCATCTGTGTCCGAATTTAAAAAAATAAAATAAAATGATAATTTGGAGAAATCCCAGCTCTGTGGGGAATTGTTGGGGCCGTCGGTCAAACAATCGAAGGCCGTCAGTCATTAACCCAGATTTGATATTCTGGGTTAATGACTGAACTACCTGATCTGGTCTACACATAATAATAATGTGTTGCAGCTGCCCCAATCAATTACTCCGTATTTATTACCTCACCTATCCTAGTATACTTACATTTATTATATTTTTCAATAAATATTTGGTCCTTGTTCCTCCAATCCTCACCTATCCTACTACTTTATGGGTGATTTGGATAATTTGGAAAAACTGATTTTTTGGCTTTTTTTAGTTTTGTCCTTGTTCTTTTTTCTTCTTTTTTTTCATTTGTTAGTTTTCAGTTGATTTTTTTGTGATTTCTTGGCTTGTCTCGAAGAGGGGAATTTAAGAAGTATAAAATTATTAACCAAACTTAATGTTTTGTGAATAAAAACGAAAAATAATCCAAAAAATTGGTTTATTTTTGGCTTTATTCAAAAAACTATTACTTTTTACCATAATTTTATACGCTTTGGATTCGTCTCAAAGAGATAAATTCAAAAACTACAAAATCTTGACGCAAAACTAACAAATGCAAATTTTTTTTGAATAAAGACAAAAAAAACCAAAAAATCAGTTTTTTAAAATTAGTCAAATCCCCTTGGTACTGGTTTTGTATTTTTTTTTTTTATAATCGGATGTCCAAGCTAGTTTACACGCACATCGACTAATTTTCGGGCCGTAATGGTAATAGCCGGGGATAACTGGTAGTGGCCTCAAAAAATTGTTGACAAAAAAAAATCGAACTTGAAATCTTAGCTGGTAGCAAAACTTATAAGTTTTAAGACAAAATCAATTTGATAACTGTTGTACTAGCAAATTTGGTCTTTTTTTTCTTTTTCTTTTCTTTTCTTTTTCTTTTTTTTTCTGTTTTGGACTGTTTTGTGACAGTGGCAGACTGGCAGCTGACTTTGTGGAGTACTTGCCTAATCGGGTAATACTGTAATCAACGTGGAGAAAAGCTAACTTAAACTGTACACTACTTGACATAACGTCAAAAGAAATCATTTCCACACTTCTTTTTTTTATAATTCATTTTTTATAATTGCCCGAATATTCTTTGGAAGATATTTAGGCGTCCTTTGACTAAATACAAAAAACTAGTTTTTGGGTTTTTTAAACTTTGTCCTTATTCAAAAAATTTGGGTTTATTTTTCGTCTTTACTCACAAAACTTTAGATTTGACTAATAATTTTATACTTTTTAGATTCCTCTCGTCGAGGCAAACCAAGAAACAAAAAAAAATCGACCAAAAACTAACAAATGCAAAAAAAAATTGAATAAGGACAAAACCAAAAAATTAATTTTTTTGTATTTAGCCAAACCACCCCTTAATCCATTAGTGGATTTTATTCAAGTGCATTAACACAATCAAAATCGTTCATTTTTTGTGATTCTTAAAAACTGTATATGTATAGTTTTTATCGGAAACTACTCGGATCAAGCCCTTCCGTGTATTTTTTTGGAGATTATTCGCGTAGGCCTTTGAAAACGCATTTTAAAAACATTGAGCGGATCGAATCGTCAAAATTTGGTTTGAAAAGTCGAAAAATGCCCCTAGGTCTGCATGGAAAGTTAAATAAGAGTCTCTTATTAGAAGGGGGTCCATATATATATATATATATAGGATCACGATCTATTGAGGACTCCCTCAAACAAAAATTCCGTGCGGACTTGGCCATTTTTCAACTTTTCGGATCAAATTTTGACGATCCGAACCGCTCAATGTTTTAAAATGTATTTCCCAAGGCCCACGCGGAAAATCTTCAAAAACAATACTCGGAAGGGCTTGATCGGATCAGTTTTTGTTAAAAGCGTTTTTAACAAAAACGGATCCGATCAAAGCCCTTCCGGGTATTTTTTTTTGAAGATTTTCCGCTAAGACCCTTAAAAATGAATTTTAAAAACATTGAGCGGTTCGGATCGTCAAAATTCGATCCGGAAGGGTGAGGTCCACAAACTGTTATCCTAAGGGAGTCCTTAGTATTAAAAAAACTGCGACAAACAAGATATGAACTAATATTCTTGACCGGCAGTTTTGAGAGCCGGTGGTTTTGTTTTGGCTAGCAGTTTTGAGGGCAAGTGGTTTTGTTTAGGTTGTTTTCGTTTGCTGATTTTGGGCCGGTGGTTTTGGGTCACCAACTTACATAAATAATACTCCCTCCGTCCCCATTTCTTGGTCCTTCTTTCCATTTTGGGATGTCCCAAAATGTTTGTCCCATTTCTAAAAACATCCATCAAAATTGGGTCACTTTCCAATTTTACCCTTAAAAAGTACTTTTCTCATCTTAATTGGCTAGCTTATTATCTTTTATTTTATAACGGTTTTTATGATTTTGAAAATTTTGTATAATAAAACTAATTGATATCTATCAAACAAGATCCATATTGAATATGTTTTGACTTTCATATAATAAATTAGCCTCACAAATTTGGTCACAGTAATATTGACTGGATTTAGGGGTAAAATAGAAAAATCAATACAAAGTTTTCACACTCCTTAAAAACCTGCTTCCCCAAAAGGGGCCAAGAAATTGGGACGGAGGGAGTACTATATATTTCTCGTACACATGCATAGATACGTGTCATGCATGTTGCGTCAACCCCTCCGATCTATACGAGTGTCCCATCTAATATTACTACTAATTTGGACTCCGGTCATGTTGCATATCACCGTCGACCGTCGAGTTCCGGTCTAGTTGAAGCCTAGAATTCCAAGGGCATTCCATAAATTCTCCAATACAAACGGGATTAATCTCGGAAATGTCCATGGATGGTGAAATGCATGTATTGTCACTATCGGTGGTGTCCTTTGAATCAGTTCTCCTTATTAGGCAAAAACAGACTACTCAGACACCATTATTATGAAGAGAGGGACTTTTCTTTAAAAGCTTCAATTTAAAGGACGCCTTCTTAAGACTTGAGGAGAGAAAGTACGTCACGTAACGAGCAGTTGCACGCAAAGCGTCAATATTTTCAAAAATATTTCAAACCAATGCTCCGTCCCAATTTTATTTATTTATTTTTTTGTCTATTTTTACTATTTTGTATACATTAAAAAATTACTTATATTATCAAATGTTCAAGTTAAAAAATTACTTATATGGATTTAAGTTTTCAAAATTATAAAAATAATTACGAATTGAAAGCTATAAATAATTTAAAGATGATACGCGTGTCAAAAAATTTGAGAGGGAGAGAATGAAAAAAATTGGTAGCAAGGATTAATAGAGAACAAAAGCACTCCACGACTCACAAAAAAATACTCCTTTTCTTTCATATGATATGACTGCCTTTTCGTGAGTAGAAGTGTGATTTTGAATTAGAAAATTCTAACGTTAGCCCAATATGAGGTTTAAAAAGTAGGAATTCTTTTACGTAAGAGTTAATTCTTCCACGTAAGAGTATTTAAAAGTGAAAATTCGTGCATGAAAAAGTCAAGTCTTCCCTGTAAGACTTTTACATTATCTTCAGTCTAAGTGGAAACCGAGTGAGCTAACAATAGAATGTCTGAAATAAATAAACAAATAATTAAAAGTTTTGATTGAGTGGAGTTGACGTGATTTCACTGAAAATTACTACTAATACTAACTAGTATAGGTAGGGGTTGAAAATGATTAAGAAAGGGATGTGCTTACCTCATCATGTGCGTCATTTCGGACTTTACAAAGAAGCCTTGGACTTCTCACTATTACTTTATAATTACTAAAAGTATTTGATAATTTGTTAGTAATATAAAAAATTTGTGTACCGATTAAAAAAAAAAAGTTCATGTTTTGTGTAGATTAAGAGCAAAAAGAATCGTATGATTCGTTCCCTTTTGACTTTTTTTTTTTCATTTTTTTTTTCCTCTTGTCTCTTTTTGACCACACAAATGAGCCAATGAGCTGTATTACGTTTAAGGGGAAAAAAAAAACTACGATTAATCCTTTGGGCCTTTGGGGTGGTCCAAAGCTATGGACGCTGCTGGGGTACAGAAAGAGGTGTATAGGAAATGTACACAGCGCATTTGGGGATTCATTTTTAGGTCTCAAATGAGTGATCCGATCCGGCTTTGATTAGAAACGGTGGGACTTTGGTTAAACACTTCTAACCGTCTGATTGAGCTAATTTTTTGTGGCCCCCCTCGGAAAAATATTTTAAGAATAATGAACGGTTCGGATCACTCGTGTGGAACCCAAAAATGGGTCCCCGAATACACTGTGTACATTTTCTGTACACCTCTTTCTATGACGCCGGGTTTATTTGCTATGTAGTTGTACCACTCACCACTCATTAACACATTTCATCCGTCTCAATTCATTGATTCCTTTTCGGGATTTCAACTTATTAGTGGAACACCATCATTTGTACATTTGTCATTTTCTTTCTTCTCTCTTTTTAACCTTCAAAACATGATTGTTGCATATACTTACTCTTGAAAAATAAGAATAAAAGAGTAAGCTCATCACTTGTTACTCAATATTTTTTTAACCGGGAAAATCTTTTTAAGACCATAAAAAGTGTTTATTGAGACAAAAAAAAAAATTGGGGACGGAGAAAGTATCTGAATGGAACAAAAAAAAAAAAGTGACTCACGCTGTCCTAACTTTAGGACCTTTAGATTCTTTGATTATTTTTCATAGGATCTATGAAACACTGTCCCTACCCAGACTGCTTCACCTGTCTTGATCAGTTTTTGGTTTTCACCTTCACTTTGTTCGCTTTTACTTTGGGGTATTGATTTCACACTTTACCAATTGGAACCGACCAAATCCTATACAGTATACAGATTGTGTAAAGATGCTACGAGGGTTCATTTCGGGATCGAAAAAGATATGGGTACAGAGAAATTGTACATAAAATGCACAAAGTTTTTTATTTGGGCCCATTCTGAGTCCCACGCAGATGATCGAAAACATTCATGTTTTTTAAAATAATATTTCATTATACCTCGTAAAAAATCAACTCAATTGGATATCGGTAAATGCTCCATCCGTTTATCCATTTTTTGTTTTGAACAAAAAAACTAGATAAACAGATGAAGCATTTACTAATATCCGATTGAGTTGATTTTTTACGGGGTACAATAGAATATTATTTTGAAGAATATGAACGACTCCGATCATCCGTATAAGACCTGAAATAGTCCCGAACCAACTGATCTGTACATTTTATGTACAAAAAGTTATGTACCCCTAGCATTATCCTTTAGGGATTCCAGATAAATGATCCGTGGAAGAAAAGGAAAAAAAAAAGAGTGCTTCCAATTTTGTGATTGGAAATAAAATTTTATGTATTTGCTTATATACCCTTTTCACACCCAAGATGCCATAAAAATCAATTTTATTTTAAGTAAGTTCATCATTTTTTTTCCCTCTATTGAATCACACATGTGTTAGTAAATTGACTATTGAATTGAGACGGAGGGAGTATTTGATTGAAAATTATGTGACTTAATACTTATCACACCCTCATGTAAAAAGGTTAAAGAGAATAAAATTTAAATGGCGAGTGGAGAAGTAATTGCGTGAATATATAACATATCTATTTCTTAAAACAAGATCAAATTTTTAACAATAGCAAGTTTTTAGAAAGAAGTAACACACTCTATTCTGTTTCTTTAACTAGCCATTAGCTTATGTATATTTATGGAATCTCGCCCGTGAAAAACATTTTCTCCCATAACCACTAACTATAGTCGATCGTCTTATGACTCGACTTTTTTCTTATTTCTCCTATAAATATACCTAGTTCAATTATCTTATGACCATAACAAAAGGTAAAGGCAGGCCTAAGTTAACAAATTCATGCCATACCCAAAATTCATTCATCTTACAAGACCGGCCCAAACAATATTTCCTTTTTCCATGAACTCAACAATGTCTAGGTGATCTCTACGTTTGCAAATCCCCATTTCATTATCGACGGTAGAAACAAAAGTATAATGGAATGAGAGAATAATTGAACATGTGAATATGAGAGTGAGAAGACAAATACAGAAAGAGAGATGAAAGGTCACGAGACTTTGAGAGTGAGAAGACAAAGAGAGAGGTGTCAGACTTGTCCCTTGTGAGATGCAAAGTGGGGGTCTTCTTTTTCCTAGCTAGCAAGTTTGTTTGAAGACTTTCCATGTTTGGAAAGATTATTGGAACCTTTTGTATTTGGATTGAGATTTCCAAGTGGCCACGACAACACAAAACCATCTCCAGCCAACAGTTTCCATTTTGGGTGGCATCCTGGTACAAAATATAGGGTTAGATCCAACAATGCCATAACTTTTGAGCAAAAACAACTGTGAAGGTCCTTTTTAAAGAGGTCACATTTCATTTGGACCAATTAATGGGGGTACTGTTGCTTATCACAATAGTAGGTAGGTGAATAAGATTGGCTTCCAAGTTTGATTGTAACATCTCACTCTCCTTAATTTTTCCTTTTGAAAATTTCCATTCTTATTATATAAAAGATACACAGAAAAGCACCACCACAATGTCACATTAATTTATGAGTGTTGGTAAATTTCACTTACCTCCCTTGAGGTTTCTGACAAATATAGAGACCTTCCATATATTTTTCTGAAATTTTGTTGCTCTCCCTCGCCTTTCAAATTAATTGTCACTTATCTCACCTGTCGTTACTTTAAGCCTAACGGTGCTAAATTTTTGCGTGAAATGACCGTAGAGCCCTTGGTGTATTTTTCCACCCAAAAACAAATCCTTTTTTTTAAAAAAAAATAGAGTTACAACGTATTTTGAGGGAAAAAACAAAATAGTTCTTTGAAATATGAAAGTTTTGAAAACATTTTTTTGGATAAAAAAATTATTTTTTGGCAAGCATTTATTTTTTTGAAAATGAAGTTTTGAAAATATTTTATTTTTTCAATAATTTGAAAAAAAAAAACTATTTTCGACAAAAAAAAGTTTCAAAAATTTTTTTTTGAAAAAATTTCTCTTCAATACTTTTTGTTTAAAAACTATTTTTTAAAAATGAAAAACAGTTTAGCTTATTTTTTTAAATAATGTTTTTTAGAGCAGAGAATATATATCTATATATATACACACACTAAGGGTACTATGATCATTTCATGGAAAAAGTTAACACCGTAACGGCATGGGAGGTATGTGACAATTAATTTGAAAAGTAAGGGAGGGCAGTGCAATTTTAGAAAGCTTAGGAGAGGTCTTTGCATTTGTCAGAAACCTCAAGGGAGGTAAGTGAAATTTACCTTTATCATTAAGTGCGTATCTCCACAATGAACCACGCCATTTTATACCAATAAAGTATGTATTCATTTTCTGAGTGAATATCGTTACTCTTTTCTTCATAACATACGAGAATGCCATGGTACGACTAGGGCATTTGGGTACCACGTTTGACTACTATGAGGATTATGGAAAGCACTAAAGCGAAATATAAAAACTTGTTATTGGGTGTTCGTTAAATAATAAAGTTGATAATAAAAAAAAAAAACCCACCAAAGTAATAACTCCTAATAAAATTCCCTTCTAATTGGTGTGACCAAATAACAAATCAAGAGAGGCGTGCATTGGGTTTCTCAAGCACAAAATGAAATTTGAAAACTGAAGGCAAGTCTGGGGTTAATCCATCCCAAAAAGAATGTCCAAAAATACTATTTACACTTCTCAAATTTTTTTGCATGATCCATCCTAGATCGCCCCCATATATCCACACCAAATAGACGTAAGAAAGAATGTTTAAAAGTATTAAAGTTATTACATTCTTTCAATGAGTCAAAGAAAAGAAAGTTTAACAAAATCTAACTTCCAAAAGACAAGGTTTGGAACAAGGCTGAGGGCTGCCGGAGTGATGGATCTCTTCCTTCCGCCTCATCTCCCCCTCCCCCACCGCCTCCTTCCCCCTTCCTCCAGCCCCTTTTCCCCTCTCCTCTCCTCCTCCCTTCTCTTTTACTTCTTCCTCTCTTGGATCTGCCGGTGACTCCCCATGCATGGCTGGATCTGCTCTCCTTCCAGTGTGGGCGGCTGGAATCTTTATTTTTGGAACAAGGGGAGGCCGATCTAGACCTCTGACACTGACGGGTAGCGACGACAGCGGCGTGACAGCGGTGCCGATGGCTCCGACGGTTTGTTTTCGGTTCTTTTTTTGTTTTTTCTGTTCTGATTTGCTTTGTTTTAGGGTAGTTTTTGAGGTTTTTTGGGTTGATTTGTGTACTGTGTGTTTGATTTAATGAATTTTCTCTCTATTTCTCCCAAAAAAAAAGAGACAAGGTTTTACAAATGATTTAATTGTTCTTCATGCCATGCTTCTCAAAGTGTTATGCATCACTAGCACTCCAACTCATGCTCTTTAGTTGCACCTGAAAACAGTAGAAGGTGAGCAATCACTTCACCCAATAGAGATTTCCTTTACCAATTTATAAATGCACAAAAGAGACATAATGAGAATAATGAATAACACATCTTTAACGCTCACAAATTACTATATCTAAACTATAATAGTAATATATAAACTACAAGACTAATACCCTTCACACACCACCTACCCACATCAACATAATAACAACATAAACTGTCAAATATCGAACTTTTATCTCACCGGGTGACTCGTCATAATATTACCACTTAGCAATTCTCCGTATATTTTCTCAATGTCCACTCAATTAGGTCCAATAGCCCTCATAAAACCATCTCTCACATTACCGTAGGTTCGCATTAACATTTACCCTTTTACTCCATTGATCAAGATTTTCAATAATCAACACCAACGGGATTGGATCCCTTCACCGAGTTTCATAGGCCTTGTTCACCCCTGCCGAGATTCAAGGGCCTCAATACCCTGCCCAGGGACACACCAAACGGTGGCCCTAGTAATCATAATTTTATTAACATCCGTTTACTTGAAAAAATTTAAGTATCTTCTTTCAAATTCATTGAACGTATCTGTTAACTCACATCAATCAATATCTTATGAACAACAAATATAGATTTAGTTTGCATTCATCTCATGTCCAAGCAGTACATATAAGTATGCATACATTGTATACATGTTTGTGTATTCCCATATATCCATGTGTCCCACAAATACCCCACCGTGTCCCACAAGCACCCAAGTGTCCTACAAGCATCCATGCATCCCTCGAGTATTCAAGTATCCCACAAATGTCATGTATCCTCACTAGTATCCCGTGTCCTCAAACTTACTCATCTTATGGCTTCATCCATACATCGTCAAACTACAACATGCATGAAGATTTAATACTCTCTGTCTAAGCCACTCGAGCCTTATTAAACCATTCCTAGCAACGCACCACTATGTGTTCCTAGTGACTTACATTATGTTACGTGTCAAGTGTCCAAGGGTACGCAGAATCATCATGGAAATCAAGGAAGTAACTAATTGTTCGAGGATAGAGCTAGGAACGAGTATTTTCAACAAGTTATGAAGTGTAGACAATGAATAATTTAAGTACACGATCAAACAAATCAACAGGAGACCAAAGAAAATTTACAGTCCAAGCCTCTGGGTATCGATAGCTAGAGCCTTGGTATCGTTACCCAGCTTTCTAAAACCTAAACAGAACAAAGGGCATTGATACCAAGGTGGTACATTTCTCAAACTTAACAGTTATGATCAAAACTTAGAGTTTCAAGGTACTAACAACTAAAATGTGATTAGGGAATGGTACATTTCAATCAAAACAAATGGATTAACCAACCAATTAAAGATTTAACAAGAGCTTCAAATCAAAGCCCCAGAAATGGTTTTTTAACAACTTAAAGGAATCATGGTCAAAGGAATCATGGTCAAGACTTAGAGTGCATACCACACATACAACATAAAACACATAGAAAATATTGGTGGAAGCCCCCACCTCAAGCATTTTAAACTCTCACAATCCTTGAGCAAGAAACCCTAACTTCTTTAATCTTGAAGCACCGAAATCAGCCCCCCTGAGCTTCTTCATGCAAAATCCAAGCTCTCATGGTCAATGTATGCGGTATATATAATGGATCTATAGTGTATTGGTGTGGTGGTTGAGTATGAGTAGGTGATTTAGGGAGAGAGATTGAAGAAATAAGGAAGACAAGAGAGAGAGATGGTCGGGCTGCTATGGGAGATGGATAGTAATTTTCTCTCTCTATCCCATACTATTTATAGTGCCCTTACACCTAACACCCCTCCATTTCCAATGTGTTACAATTTATCCCAAAACAAGATTACAATTTATCCTAAAACAAGTCACGCTCTCAC
Organism: Vaccinium macrocarpon; assembly: GCA_022606695.1. NCBI lineage: Eukaryota > Viridiplantae > Streptophyta > Magnoliopsida > Ericales > Ericaceae > Vaccinium > Vaccinium macrocarpon. The sequence continues at coordinate 12,892,805 of CM040172.1, forward strand.
ATCGAACCAACATGTAAACATCAAATTTAAATCTCTAATGTAATGTGAAATTATGTGGAAGCGTTCAATTTACTCCTAGAGGGGGGATGAATAGGAGTTTTGATAAAAATTACCAGTTTATAAGTTGATTAAAAAATTATTAAAAGAATAACTGGTTAATTATCTTGATTAATGCAATTTAAACAAACCACGAGTAGTGAAGTGAAAATAAAATGGAGACAATAAACACACAATTTACGTGGAAAAACTTAGGGTCCTAAATAACCCTAAGCCAAAACCCCAGCCTAACACTATTGCTTTATTCTATTAATAAAAAAGAAGTACAGATTGCGAAATAGTAAAAACCTTACCCCAAGCATTTACCTATTCTCGCCAATCTCCGATGCTCCTAGAGCTTCTTCAAGATTCAATAGATGAACCACAGACTTCATGCCCGATCACCGGATTCAACTGGCTCCGAATCAATCTCCAAAAAATTCGGCCACAGCAGTATACGCACCACGAAACACGAACAACAAATGATATGATATGAAAGGTGTTGCTTCAAAATACTAATGCACAAGAAAATGTAGTCTCTCGGTTTTCTTCTTTACGTGAAAAATGTGCATGAAACTAATGAAGGCTAAAGCTGATATATATATAGTTAATTAGATGAAAGCCTAAGCATTTTCCCTTAAAAGAAATATATATCTTTGATCTCTTTTCCAAAAACAAGATAAAAAATCTTCTTAAGCAAGGAAGTCTTGCAATATAAAATAATATAGGACAAATGCCTAGATTGACCGAAATAGGACTTTGAAATATGATCCCTAAATTAAAGTTAATCTCGAGACAACACATTCGGGAACTTTTTATGAACGATTCCTTTTCTAAAGAAAAAAATCTTTTAATTATATATATAGAAAACACAATTGTTTTCCGGAAATGTAAACAAAATCATTTGCTTGATATCAAAATAATTATATGAGAATGGCAAGTGAATTTTCTGTATATAGGAATTAGTAGCACATTCCATAGAAATCATTTTATGCTGCTAAATGGAGGTAAATGAATTTATGGAGAATCTTGAAAATAATATGTATGACGTGTTGTGCAATGCTTTTATCTTGAAGTGGTCAATTTGGCGTAGATAATGGGAGGAGCATCAAGCAAGCAACTACCCCCTAAAAAATCTACCCATTACATTTTAAAACAAATATATGAATGATGGTTTTTGTACAACCCTGGAAAGTGCCAAATATCGAACAATTAATGGATTCTCATTAAGGTTTTGTATTGGCTGGTTGATCGCTAGCCAACCAAACCTTTTATGGAGCTTTGGCATATGATTGTCGAGTGGGTTAGGTGCCAACCTAGTTACGATGTCTCTCTCTCTCGTTGTGATGCCATTTTTTTCCTGCTCCATTGATTATGTTGTACCTATCTTCAGTCAATGAAACTCTTCTTCTCACTTTGCAAAAAATAAATAAATAAATCTCTCAATGTTCCCAATTTAAAATTGAAAAAATTAAGTGAAATTCTAGGCCTTTACATGTTAAGATCAAAGGAGCATTTGACAACGGTGATTTTAGAAGTGGAAAAGTTCTTAATCAAGTGACTAGTCGTGCTCGTGATACACGTTGGGGGTTCTTATTATGAGACACTTGTTAACTTGATTTCGATGGTTTCATCCGCAATTGAGGCACCTGGTATGATTCAAGAGGATTACCCATTGCTAGATCACAAAGCTCAAACTCGTTCTGTTAGGAAAATAAGAAATCAATGCTTTCTTTTGAATTTGCCTTTAGCTTCCACGTGGTCAGAAACATTCACGGGATCGCATATGAGTTGTCAATAGCATTACAAAAGAAGATAAAATATCATACATAAAAAGCAATCCACATTGAATGAGAGATCACTTGATGAACGATTACTTTGCTACTTATATTGAAAGTGATGTATTTGATACCGCTGATAATAATTAAGGCTATTATGCAACGGTTTTAAAATATGAAAACTCGTCGAGGGGCAATTGTATACTCTGTTATTTTTTTGTGGCATTGTTGATATTAATAAACATCTTTTTGTTTATGTATAGTTATAGTTTCTAGAGCTACGTAGTACAAATTTTGGAACACCAGTTAGGCTTATGTCGCTTGTATACTGTTTTATTGAGGTACGTAATAAGTATATGATACCGTTGATAATAATTTAAGGTTATTATGCAATGGTTTTAAAATATGAAAACTCGTCGAGGACAATTGTATACTTTTTTTGTGTGTGTGGCATTGTTAATACTAATAAATATTTTTTTGTTAATGTATAGTAATAGTTTCTAGAGGTACGTAGTACAAATTTTTGAACACTAGTTAGGCTTATGGCGCTTGTATACTTTTTTTTAGGTACGTAATAAGTATCTGATACCGTTGATAATAATTAAGGCTATTATGCAACTGTTTTAAAATACGAAAACTTGTCGAGGACAATTGTATACTCTTTTTTTGTGACATTGTTGATACTAATAAATTTTTTTTTTTGTTTTTCTAAAGGTATGTGGTCCAAAACGAACATGCTCTTCGGCCACCATGTTGGACCTTGCAATGGGCTAGTGGTTCGTGCTTCTGTTTCTGTCCGAAACTCAAAAATGTCAATGCGGACAAACAAAAGTTGGTCCCTTTTCTCGGTTTGGCAAATCCAATAATTTTGCCAAATACGTGAGAAGCTACCCAAAATTTGGGACCCCTTCTTTGTGGCCAGGGGTTTGGATCCGAAGCGGCCACTTCTTCCTACTATAGCGGGGCCATTTCTGATTAAACGGGATCATAAACAGTTCACTGAACATATCAGAAATAAGATCGTAAATTAACAATATCGAAACAGTTTACCTACGATTTGATTAATTATGTTACCGCCCTCTAGTGAGGACTCTCTTTAAAGTCGGAATAAAGCCTTATAAATTGACTCGGAATGAGTTGATAGCACTTGAAAAGATTTCGAATCTAAAATTTAAGATTAAACAGACTAATCCCTAAGTCTCACAATTTGACCATCAGATCTTTCGACGAAAAAGGAGAGAGAGATGAGATGATGAGGCAGAGAAGAGGGGTCAGACTGTTTTAAAATGTTAAAGGGTTTTTCGTTTTTCCTACAAAGCTTGTTTAAAGACTTTCCATGTTTGGGAGGAGTTTGTTTACCCTTTCGTTTTAGAATTTGGACTGAGGTTTCCAAGTGGCCACGACAACAGCAAGACCATCTCCACCCAAGGGTTTCCATTTTGGGTGGTATCCAGGTACAAAGTATATTAATGTTAGATCTAATCTCACAATATGCCCATAACTTTGAGCAAAATAATTGTGTCTGGTCCAGTATCTTCGATGGGGAAGTTCGGGGGCTATAGTGAGCAATCACAGTTATCCGTTTGGCAATCAGCGATTTGGATTATCTTACATAAAAGATAAATGTCTTACATGTAGGATAATTGCATTTAATCAGATTATCTTACATAAAAGATAAGTGTTTTGCATGTACAATAATTCCATTTAATTGGAACAGTTAGCTACCGAACGGACGGCCTTGAATGTTCACTACAGGGGTGTAGTGAGGCTCCCCGAATCCGTCAAATTTCATATGGAGCTCCACCTGTCAAAATTGGCAACGTAAAACTCTCCAATCTTTTACCTACAAATGCAAAGAAGTTGAAACAAAAAAAATCACAAAAAATATTAAAGAAGTTTGTAGCATGTATATTTAGAGTTTTTTAGAGTCAAGTGAATTTTTTTTTTAATTTCGAGCTATATTTTTACACTTTTTTTATTCCCCTCGTTTCGTTGTGTTGAGAGCATAAATACTAAATTGCCCCTCCCTCTAACAGCTTAAGGTTTTTGATGAGTTGATATACAAGAATCTAATATGGTATCAATTGATTCTGTGTTTGAACCTCATCACCTACCTGATGATTTCAATTTATACTTATTTAGCCCACTTATGAAGGAGATTTTGACTAACATGTGAGGGAGCGTGTTGAAAATAGAAATAATACTAAAATTGCTCCTCTCTCTAACAGCTTAAACTTTTAAATGAATTAGTTGTTAACAATCTAATAGGTTGAATGATTTATCCCAAAAATATTGACGAAAATCTAAGAAAAGATAACTAATTTCAGCAGAGATTAATTATTTAGTTCAAACCCACTAATTTCATCAGAGGTCACTCTCCAATTTTATACTCCACATAACACTATCTTTTTCAAGGTCTCATGAATTTTTAACTGCGGTAAAAGTGGAGTGGATTGACTTAACATCACCGACTTTAGGATAAACCTACATGTACAGAATTTTTTGTACAGAAATTGTACAAATCGCTCTCCGGGACCCACTTTTGGGTTCCACACGAGTGATCCAAACCGTTCATTATTCTTAGAACATTTTTCCAAGGGGCCCCTCAAAATTTCAGCTCAATCGGATGGTTAGAAGTACTTGAACCAAAGTCCCACATGGTTAGAAGTAATTGAAATGGTGGGACTTTGGTTCAAGCACTTCTAACCGTCCGATTGAGCTAAAATTTTGTAGAGCCCCTTGAAAAAATGTTTGAAGAATAATGAATAGTTCGGATTACTCTTTTGAGACCCAAAAGTGGGTCTCTGAGTGATTTGTACAATTTCTGTACAAAAAATTATGTACCAAAGCAGGGTCCTTTTCTTTACATTCTCTCATAACACTATCTTCTTTCTTTACATCAACATCATTGCAAAGAATTATTCTCTCTTGTGATTGATTGATCTTTTCATCTCTTGCTTAAGAAAGTGGAAGTGAAATTGAAAAGACAACTCATGATCCTTAATAGAGAGACAGAGAGGAGAGATTATTACAAGTTTCTAATAAGAGAATCCCAAGGAGTTGGTCAAGTAGTTTTGGCCTGAGACTTAGTGGATTGCTTCCTTTTAAGATCTCAGGTTCAATTCTTTTTGTCAACTCCCGTGCAAACATGGAAAAAGCTATAGGAGAGGTTGTAGGGACTAGTTTGAGGCAGGGCCGGCCCAGGCACAAGGCCTGGGCCTAGGGCACCCCAAAAATGACCACTTTTTGGGGCACCCTACCATTTTATACCAATAGGCTTGACTAGAACACTTTTTGGAACAAAATAAAGGGAAAAAATTCATTAGAAGTGACAAAAGAGCCCAACATTGTAGCCCAATATATTTAAAAAAGACTCAAAAACTATTGTGGCCTAAAATTTAAAAAAAGGCCCAAAGCTAAAATTGATTTAAAAGAAAATCATTTTCTGTTTGTTACAGTTTTTATTTATGGTTTTGTAAAAAATCAAGACAGTTCTAAACGAAATGATTAAGTTAGTTTATTATTTGCTTAAAGAAAAAGTAATTAGGTAGTAATTTTCTAATTTTCTTGTTAGAGTTTCGAGTGGATTTGTATTTGGGATTTCTAAATTGACACAAGTTCTAAAGTTTTCCCAAGTAACCAAAAAGTTGATCAAATTTCATTGTTTTTCTAACAAATAGAGTCATAATATTAATTCCAACAGATCAAATTTCTTACTTATTATAAGTAGTTAAACGGGCCATTTTGACCCAATTGTTTTAAAGGAAACTTGAAAAACAACAAATTTGGGTAAAACTAGGTTTGGCATTTGCGTGGCAAAGGAGTTTGACCCAAATTTTGTTTCAAAAAATGTACAATATCTCTAGATGCTCTACATCGTTGTTAAATTTAGCTTGTATTAATTCCTTTTTAACGGGCATATTGTAGTAACAAAAACGTAGAAAGTGTGGTTGAGGAACACGAAAAATTTTAGGGCACAATTTTTTTAATTAGGCCTAAGGCACCCAAATACCTTGGGCCGGCCCTAGTTTGAAGTATGCACAAACTGACCCAAGAAGCTATGCATTATGGGAAAGATGGTTTCATTTTTATCATTCATCAAGTGGTGGTCCTTGTGTTAAGTATACATACTCTGTCTGACAATCACAAACAGGCTACAATCCTAGAAATAGAGAAAACGACCACCTACCTTTCTTTGTAATGCCTAATGGAACTAGTTTTAAACATGCAAAAGAGGTTCCTTCACTCCCTAATTGATGCACCTTTCTTGCTAATATAATTGTGAATTGTGATGTATCATGTGTCTCTAATGTTTACTGATCCTCTTTTCAGTTTCCGAAGCAATACATTTGCATTCTCATATTTCTAAAGTAGTGGCGACTCGAGAAATTTTGGTTAGGGTTGCACATGTTATCCATTGAAAAACTAAATTTCTATCGATTTTATTGGGAAACGTACATATGGTAGAGATATCTATCACAATTAGTATGAATGTTCTAATCATGAGACATGCAAATAATAAAATAAACGTAAGGTGTCCTTGACGAGTATTGATATCTTGGACTAACCACAAACAAATGATCATTCACTCATTTTTTAAAGAAGAGTAAGAACTTCATTTATAAAAAGAAGATTACAAACACAAATCCACCATATGCATCTAATACATTATAAACATAAATACCTATTACACGCATAGTAAATACAACAACGACAAATATCAATAGAGAATTCCACTGATAAGATGATAAAAAAATAAAATAAAATAAAAACCATCACCAGCAGCAAGACTAGTGCCATCATACTTTTCCCTGTTCCAGCATCCCTTAGCGTTGATCCATTACTTTCTATCATTTTTCTTGGTTCAGCTCTTACGAACTTTCCTGACAAAGAGAAGCTTAGACCATACCAAATTCATAGCTTTCGTCTCAAATTCTTTCTTTCTTTCTTTCTTTCTTTTTTTTTTTTCTTTTACAGGGAAAGAAGGAATTGTCTTTGCCTAAACAAGCAAGAATGGATGATGCCTTGTTGGTGGAGAGTGAGAGAATGTTATTTCGGTGTCGAAGACAATTATTCAATTTGATGAAGTGGTTGGATAATGTCACATATTATGTAGGTACATGAGTAAATATTGTAAATTTGATGAGTCACATTTCTATCATTAATTAGTATATATCAAAAGGGAAAAAAATGAATATTGAGTAGTAACAATTTGTTCACAAATGGCTCCACCTCTGGTGACTTGGTGTGGAAATTTTCTAGGCTTGATATTCAAGTTTAATGGACTGGCATTCAAAATAGTAAGTTGAAATTTAAACTAGTAAGTTGCCTAGAAGAAAATTGAAATTGAGGGTAATCGTATGACCGCATTATTATAGGCCGTGAATCAGTCACCTCTACTCGCAAAAAACTAAAACTAAAAAAATAAAAATAACGATTTAAATACAGATTGCATAAAATGTTGTGACTCACTTTTATTGTTGTGTGCCCATCATAACATTAACCATTCAATGATGTAACATCAACCACTAAATGACATAACATTAACATTTAGAAGGCGCAACATGTAACGGTCGGGGAAAACCCTAAGAGGGGATATTGCGGCATTTTTCTTCTCAAAAATGTTATGTAAACCTATTTTTTAAAACTACCACCAAAAAGACTTGCTGTTTAAAACAATCTCTTAAGCTCTAAAGATATCAAATTGCACAGAACTAGGCTCAGATCTTCATGAGAAGTGACCTTCTATTTCTTTTCAAAAAGTTCAACCCCTACATTGTTATTTCTTCACCATAACTACAAGAAGAAGCAGAAAAAGGAGGTTATTCCATTCACGCTTTCTGATTCAGAAATGAATTGAGGCCTAGGGGGCAAACAAGTTGAGCCATGACTTGGGACACAAATCAAACATCTTTAGTTTCAAGCTGTTCTAAAGGGCAATGGAACAAAAATAAAAATAACGCCTACATTCCTATCTTATCGGTGTGAATCCCAGCTTCCCCTTAGCCAGATTGTACAAAGTACAACCCCTCGCCTCACCTTTTCCTTCGTTGTGTTATCCAACAATTGCAGCACATAGCCGTGCATCCTCCAAGTGAGGAAATATATCAAGTAGACCCAAAACGCAATTTCATCAGCTGGGACTATAGTGAAGCCATGTAGAGATCCGTCTCTTACTAGCCCAATCGGTCACTTTGCGTTACTGCAAAGAACGCAAAGCAAATCATGCCCCAAAAACATAATGCAAGCCATAGCAATGGCTAAAAATAAAATCACAGAGAAATAAGGGGATGAGCAAACCACGGGGAGGAAAATTCAGAGGGGAATCAATGAGATTTACAAGGCACTGGTAAACTTGAATAGGCTGACGCATGACAAAAAAGAACCAAGTGTTCAAAGCCCAAAAAGAAAAGACAACCTCAACTACATTAGAATATGGCCAGAACAAAAAGATGAAATTCATAACTGACCTGACACTGCAACAGATCACTTTGGATATAGATCTTCTGCCAGAAGATTTAAGAAACATCTATCAACTCAGATTTTATACACATCGCCTCCGACACAGGATATTATTCATGTTTCCGGGATGTAAATGTGAATAAGAAACTCTAGCCATCTAGGATCCGGCTTCTTCCCTATTAGAAAACTTCATAGTTACACAGAATGGGAAAACATTACAAAGAAAGTCAATACATAGTGCACCCACATAGATCGTTCAAATACATAGTGCACCCACATCAGGCACCTCTTCACTCCCATGCGAGTTTGCAGCATCATTAGATCCGCCTTTCTTACTTTGCTTTCTTCCCTTCCGACCCTTGCTATAATCAACTGTTTGGATCCTGAAAAAATAATAAAATGGTAAGAGATATCAAATGATAACGGTTTTGGCCCACCTAAATTAATGCAAAATTTGCATTCTAACAACTAAAACAAGTGTCTTGACCCAACCCCTTGATGCAAAGTCCATTTCTTTTGGGACATAATCAACTTCAACAAAATGGCATATGTAAAACAATCAAATTCTTCATGAGCCATTAGTCCCAATCCTTGAAGCTATAAGTTCGCAAGAGATAGCAAAGGTCAAAAAAGAAAACAAAATGATCAATCAACCTTCATCCTATCAGGGTATTGCAATATATCGTGAAGTCATAAAAGTGTCTAATTCCAAGAATTGTGTATGAGTAATTAGACCTAAGCATGGTAGATTTTTTGGTCATTTACCTTGAGTGCAATTGACCGCTAACCAGTCAAGTATTGCAACTTTCACAAGCTTGAGATTTGAGCTAGTTTTCATAACCCCATGCTCAAATCTCAAGTCAACGAAAGTCATAAAGGTTACTACTAAACTGGTTTGCACTTTAACTATCTCACTTTGAGACGAATGACCAGAATCTGTCATGGTAAGTGTATGTGTCACTCAAACAAGACATCTTAGAATTAAAGACTCACACGACGGCCTAGGTATGTTTCCTATTGCCTCTAAGATGTCTTGCAATACAAGGGGGTGGGATGAATGCTGTTTGATCAACTGACTCTTGCTATCTTTTGTGAACAGACAACTTATAGCTTCGGTCAATGAACTTTTGGCTCATGGGGATACACAAAGGCAGAACAATTTGAGAATATGGCTGTTTTACAATTCTAAAGCTGATGATGCCCCACGAATGGACTATGCATAATGTTTTCTTACATTTTGTATTACTGTAGGGGATAAGGTCTCTAGTCACTTGTTTGAATAGTTAGCAAGTGCATGCATTCAACTGCACATGGTGTGCTTGGGTGGAGAGTTTGTGCAAACATTGGAGTGTATAATGTTTAAATAGTTAGCAAGTGCATGCATTCAACTGCACATGGTGTGCTTGGGTGGAGAGTTCGTCCAAACATTGGAGCGTATATAGTTTAAATAGTTTGCATAATGTTTCCTTACATTCAGTACTACTGTAAGGGATAGGGTATATAGTCACTTGTTTAAATAGTTAGTGACTGCATGCATTCAACTGACCAGGGTTTCAAACGAAGGCCGTTACGTTTTGTATCAGCCATTACGTGAAGGAATTTCGGACCTCCAATACCTTAATCCCCCTTGTACCAGCCGATGTTGTCTCATATATGGCCGTATCATTGGTACGGCTACGTTTCCCGAAAACGCAATCTAAAACCATCACATGGACCAATTTACCGAGGGTGTGACATGGCGATGAAGTGCATGAGTGGCGCCAATTAGACCCATGTACCCATAGATTGTTCTAACGATCGAAACCCACTGGCCCAGAAAATTGTAGTGTAAATTAGATGTAACATAACTTCACTTAGGGCTGCAAATGAGCCAAATCGAGCCGACCTTTAGAATGTTCAGGTTCGTTCGTTAAGTTTTCAAGCGAACTTGAGCCGAGCTCGAGCTCAATGAAAAATTGATGAGCCGACCTTGCCTAGATTTGAGTCGAACTCAAATTTGTTCAAGAGCATTAACGAGCAAAAAATATTACTCCCTCCTTCCCTTTTAATTGTTTTAAAGTGTGTATTGAAATTTTGAAAAGGTAATAGGTAAAAGTTTGTCCAATTATTGTTTTGCCCTTCTGAAAAGTTAATGGAAAAAGAGTTAATGAGTTAAAGTGGAGGATAATTTTGGAAGGTGGAGGTAAAAATTGATGTGAAAGGTGTAAACTGGAGGTAAAAGTTCATATGAAAGGAGTAACAATGATGTTTTTTTAACAAGTTGGATTTACGAAGCAACACACCAACACACTTAAAGGGGGCGGAGGGAGAGTACATATTTATACTTTCAAATACATCTAGAACTTCAAATAAAATTTTATTTTGTCCACAAATAAGTTCATGCATACATAAAATTATAAAAACATATTAAAATTAACATTTATAGTACCTTTAAAAGTTTATTCATGTACAAGTTATAATATTTTCATTATGTAGATGTAAAACTTCAAACATATTCAAGGTTATAGTGAAATACTTATGAGATATACACATATACTTCCATTTTGCAAGCCTCATCGAGCTGAATACTAATAGGCTCAAGTTCGGCTCCTTTATTAAACGAGTCTAAAATTGGGACTCAGGTTCAATTCATTTAGTACCCGAATCGAACTCGAACGAGCCTTTACCGAGTCAAGCCTTAAACAATTCATGAATGGCTCGGTTCATTTGCAGCCCTAAGTCTTCATGGTTAGCAATAAGGTGTATCCTTTTCACCCTTGCAAATATACCATGTGGCTTTAAATATGTCTCAAAACTTCTAAAACAAGCTTAATACATCCGTAAATGATCACAGAGAAGCATACATTGCGAATTTGGAGGATTTCCCCGAAACTGATCCACAACAAGCCTTGTATTTCTTCTTTGAACCACAAGGACAGACCTTGTTTCTGGCAATTTTCTGCAGTATTACACAAAAGAACAAGGTAAGTAAAGAGAATTCATTTGCAAATACACATGTTATTAACAAAAATACAGACCTTCTCGTCCTTATGTAAACTGGAATGAGTTGTTTCCTTATCACAAGATTGTTCTGGGTTGCATGAATTGTCTTTAAGTTCTTCTGGCTGCTGCTCATAGTTCCCATTTTCATAGACATCTAGACATGAACCAGAATGTTAACCGATCATGGGAAAAGAATGATACCACATACCCAAAAAGTCAGAGCAACGTGAAAGAAATGGAACAGCACGCCCCACATTGGAAACAATCCAGATTGTCTAACTTTGGAGCCCTATTAATTGTCTTTAAACTCCTTTCTAATTGATACAAAAAGAATAAAAAGCAGTTGTAACTTCATGTGGAAAGGGAAAACATAAATAAGCTAATAATAAAGTAACTTAGATTTCAGGTGCGCGCTTTCAACAAAAGAGGAGGTTTTGCCCGAGCAGCCTAGCTTTATGCCAATGAAAACTCAAAATGACCGACCAAAAGGGAAGAGTGAAATAAACAACACCACTCAAGCTGAAGAGAACCAAAGAAATGTCTAGACAGTGAATTATGCACTAACAGTCCATTACCATGAGAAGTATCTGTTGGACGAGAAAGTTCATCACTTTCAGCCAAGTAGTCTTCTGTTGCTTGTTCTGCTATGAGAAACTCATTTGCTGCATCAACATCACCACCAACTTGATGTAAAACCTGGAATACAATCACATAAACAAAAGGTTTCACGAGCTATGTCCAAGCAATATCAAAACTCCAAAAATTTATTTCCATCACAACCATTATAAAATGATAAAATGATACACTCATTTCAAGCCCAAGCAATGTGACTTGTGTTCCTAACAAAACCAAAACAAACATTAAGGGGGTAAGCACACAAACTGCGCATAATGCTTAACTGCAAGCTATCTCACATGGACCCCGGTATGGGTGTCAGCCGTTGGGTGTGGGTATGCTGTTATAAGGTTGCTAAGGGTATTTCATGCATAAATATATGTTGTAACCTTAAATTCAAACATACCCTTTCTTTGGAGCTTTGGTGCACTCATTAAATACGTAAGACACAGATCTCACATCCTTACTGAGTGTTGACCAATCGAGTCCATCGTTGGTACTTCAAAATTTAGACGAGTCCGAACATAGACTACAAGCATGCAAAGAAAGAAACACAAAGTCTTTGGGAATCATCACCTGTTCAACTTTTTTGGCATCCCCACAACCACTTCCAGCCGTGACCAATTTTATGGAATCAGCATGGATAAGGTTTTCCCCACCTCCTCCCTTAGATTTGGTCACAGGAACTTTTGCTTCACAGGATTTTGCTGAAGGATCAGCATCAGCCTTCACATAACTAGATTTTATCAGGGTTTAATTGCAAATTAGATGTTCACCCTTGTTCATAGGTAGTAAAATAGTGATAAATGATCGAGAAAGTAAACAGGAAAAATAAAGAAACCTTGATAATAATTGGTCTAGCTGGTCCAGTGCAAGTGTCTTCCGTCAACCGCACACTGTTATAATGCCCCCAATCATGATAAGATCTACAAAACGAATAACCAAGTTAAAATGCACAACCAAGATATTTAAATTCTCCTACCAAAATCTAAAATAGAAACTAATAGAAAGTTTTAAAAGATAATCAACACAGTTAACCAAGAAACAAAAGTGGATCATGCTACAGCCATTGGTACAACTTGATGCACAAGAAATATTCCAGACTAAACGGCAGATTGCCTTACAAAAAAATGTTAATTGACTGGACCAGACTCCAGAGTTTGATGGGGCTAGAGCATTTAAGGAATAACTAGCCACACTGACTTAGAAGCAAAAATAATATGAGTTTCTTTTACAGTACTGTTGTGGTCAAAACCTCAAGCATTTGCTAACTAACTTGAAATAAAAGGTTACACTGCCTGTTTGGTATACATCATACCATTACATAAGATAATTTCAAGTTCATACCATTACATCCTTTCCGATGCAAACTATTTTACCTGACTAGTTTTTAGGCCTTTTATGAGTAAAGTTTCTAGGATACTTATGGTTTTTGATGTTTGGATGTTATTTTTGCAGAAATGCAATGGCAGCAATAATTCTTGACAACAAATGATAGAACGATCTCTTCCAGGAATAGGTGTACCAAGGACTGCCCCTGAAATCGAGTAACCATTAGCAGAAACTCCAGGAGGGCTTAAACCCCATGTCCCATACGTTTAGGAGCAGGAGCAATGATCTAAAGAACGACCCTGTAGAATAACTTACTGACTTATCCTAAGTGAGGTGAATTTCCTCACCAAAGAATTTTTCCAGAATACGAAATTTGGCCAATTTTATGTAACCACACGCAACAATTCAAGATAATACATGCAAGGAAAACATTTAACCTGCAACCGAACAAGGCCTTAACGTCTCTCTTCTAATGAAAAAAATTCTTTGAAAGAAGCTGTAAAAATCATGCAAGAAGAACGCATATGCGACTACTTGGAATATTTCGAGTACTTACAAATGGACCATCCGAGCATGGCTACCAAAATTTCGAATGTACCAACGAGGTGACATACTCTGTAATAAAAACAAACACAAAGGACCGATCAATATTTTGATATCTTTGAAACAGTGTTGCAGTAGTGCACCACCCAAAGACAGAAGACTGCATCACCCGGAAGGAAGTTTGACATTGTAAGACTAATAACCAAGGACAAAGGAAGACGAACAAGCTATCTCAACCTCATGAATGCAGTAAAATAAATGCACAATCGACATAACATGGAGGGAAACAAATCTTACTCGGTGTATGCAAATATTAGACCGAGTAACAAGAGAAGCAGCTTGCAATTCCATATTTCCAGCCCATGTGCCATCCTCTTTCATGGACTTACAGTACTCCTCGAATGATGCATCATCTTCAATAAAGGGCTCAAACATATCACGATTGTTCTGTTAAAAATAGCTCCAATATCAGATTCACTTAATTTTTGAAATGTAGAAGTACAACAAGATAGCATGAAAAGGAAGCAGAATGAAAGCAACTAAAAATTAGAAGGTGAACAGGTCGTTTGCCAGCTAAGCATCCGAGAGAACTGGAAATATCTGAGGCCAAGAAAAAATCACATATGGAGTGACCAAGTTATTTGGGGAAAAAAGGGCTGCATGGACCAGACAAGCCCACTGCAAATTAACACATATCCAAAAACTCCAATATAAATTATCTTAAACATTATATATATTTCTACTTTTGCAAATCAAAAGACTACAAGCAGATAAAAGACTTCACCAACCAAATAAGATCTACGAACAGAAATGTTCTAAGGCTTGGTTTTCCAAAAGATAAAATGGACATTTGCTAAAATCACACCCTTGATTTTAGCAAATGAAATGGGAAGATGATAAAATCTCCAATGAATCTGGACATACATACTTATGTCCAGATTCATTGGAGATTTTATCACCTAAAATGGACATTTACTAAAATCACCCCCTTGATTTTAGCAAATGTCCATTTTATCTTTCGGAAAACCAAGCCTAAAACTAACAGAAATGTTTCTCATGACGTAAGAATTTCTAGAAACTATGAAAAGAAGATACAAGGAAAACTTCCTAACTTCAAATAGGCTTGGACAAATTTTTCTAACATAGACACAACAAATTCAAGTTTGCCTCGTGTCATACGTAACCTAGCCTAGTGACAAGCACGTGTTGTGTCATGCCTTTCCTAGTCTGGTGGCATGCCATGTTGTGCATAAACGGCCATTTTCCAGTACTCATCCACAATAATCAAGGATGCCAGTAGCTTGTAAACCGTATAAAGACGTCAAATTCGCGATAATACATACAATACAGCTGCTCTCAAACTTGACCCCAAATTCTCATGCTTGGCCGCCCATACATTGTGCCACTGCAGTCAGGAATGGCCCCAACATAACTCCAATCTTTTTGTAACTTCGCCACCATCCCTGAGTCACAAAGAATGGTGGACAAAGGCACAAAGCACAAATGGATTGCCTCCCTCCCTCAGAAAGAAAACTCTAACCTCTCCTTTTACTTAGCAGATGTATCACGCACAAAGCTCAAACGTACATCCTAGAGTAGGTGCTTCTTTTTTTTTTTTAATTGACAAACAAAATTTTATTAGAGAAACTCGATGACAGGAACACCCAATCCAAACACCCTTGGGCCTATAATGCCCTGATAAAACAAAGAAAATACCTGAGGCCAACAAAGCCAGATATACAATAAAGCCCAAAAAGCCTAGCCCAAACAAATTGGGCCAAGTCCAACCCCAAGAAAACCCAAAACCTAGCCCTAAAGCAATGTGCAAAACATCCACCACCAAAGCCTCTGACAGCGACCACCAACCCCAACAGTCACCACAACCTGAAACCACCAATCCACCACTGGAAACCCAAGAGAAGCAGCGCCGACGAAACAAACAAACTCAGCTGCCTCAGATGCACCCTGAGCCGTTAAGCAATAACCACGACACCCATTGGTAACCATAGCAGGACCACGACAGCCATCACCCCCACCGACACAACACTTGCCGTTAAGCCAAAAACCGGAGATCCCAACAAAAAACCGGCCGGAGAAGCGCTTGGAGGCTAGGACCGAGAAACCACAGTGAAGAAGAGCGGTAGACCCACACGGCAAAAGGACAAGGGGTTGAAAAAAATAGATTTGAGAAGGAAAGAGACGAGAAAAAGAGAGCCTCACCAATGCCGTCCTCATCGACATCCAAGAATCCCTTAAAGAGCCACTTATCAATTCGTAAAGCAACTCAAGGATCACCAGACGTGAGGACCATGACGCTGCTGCTGCCATCCAATCCGCCATCACCACCCAATCACACCATTGCCGCCGATCAGTTTGTGAAATAGAGAAGATGAGGGATCCAAAGTGGGAGAAGAAAATGAAGGAAGAAGGTCAGAAGAGAGAGAGGAGGGGGGGAGGTGGAGGAAAAAAGTTTAGAGAGAGAGAGAGATCCTAGAGTGGGTGTTCAAATTTGATGTTCATCAGAGTCCACTTTCTAAGTCCCAACATAGTTGATCTTCATCATAGCAATAAGAATTGAAGGATTCCATCGATCAGATCCACCTTCCAAATGGTTACAATCTGCCATAGGACAAGGTATACGGCTTGATAGCCTAGAAGGAAACATGTCACATTATTATTAAATGTATCCGGTATGGACAGTAGACAATCATCTTTCTTCATATATCCTCAGTAAGTTTAATATTAAACACGTTTATATTGATATGCTCTCATGCAATTACATGATATTATTGCCAACTGATAAAAGAGCATGATAATATTCCCTTTAGCACTACAAAATAGGCTGTGTATGTACCAACATGAATTGTACCACCATACTCCGGTACCTTTGATGCTCCTCCTCATTGCCTTCAACCTGATCTGCAAACGCTCTGCCAAACAAAAAGAATGGCCAATATGAACCATGAGATACATTCTCAACAAAGATGATCGAATAAACCAGGAAGCAGGCATGTGGCCACCTAACATTGTGGCAGAAAACATGATAATTCCTGAACATTCATATTATATACTTGATTCAAGCAAAATGAGGTCATCCATTAAGCACAGACCTGAAGAAACAATTACCATCAGCAGTAACTTCAATAATCTTTAAACCTAATGCATCGAGCTGAGCACGAAACGCAGAAATGTCACCCTGCTTCCCCCCATGCTTTTTGATCTGCCAGCAAAAAAAGAAATATAGTTCATTGTCTTACTGATCTAGACACCTAAAAACTTTCTTAAATATATTCAATTGCGAAAAGGCAAATTCCACTCTATGAAAGATACACTGGTTCCTATCACCCAGTAGACCACCTTAACTACTTTATTCTGACTGCAAAAACCCTTAATTACAGCTCAGTGCGTCAGTTATTGTGTATGCTAATAATATATGCCGCTCAAATCCTTTCTGTCTGAGCGACTCCAATGCGACTAGCAAATTCAATGTACGTTGCTAATTTTGTAAACTGCATACTCTGCACAGTGCACACCCACCAATAGCAATCCCCTCGTACCCTCTCCATATACGTTTAATCCTCGTAACTCCTTGCCAAAGTAATACACCTTATCCATTTGACTCACTCATCCAGGCCACAAAGAAAGAAAAAGGATATTCTCTGCTCCGTGAGGCATAGATTACCAGACTAGAACATATAGCATCATCTAAAAAGTGTGGTCAGAGTATGGAAATGCAACATTGAACTGGCATTCAAATTCACACTGACTATTAGGATATAGTCAGAATTCTAAGATGATGATCAAGCTGGATTTCTTGCCTCAAAGAAAAAAACTAACATCGGGCTCATAGGTGGCCAAATTCACGTCTTCATTAACATTCTTTAAGGCATGCCACCGTTCAAGCTGCATGTAGCTAATGCTAGACCCTTTTGGAGATCATTTCCATGAGTATGTTCGCGTGTGTAATAAACCTACATTCATTTATCCGTCGGATACATTTCCCCAATTCATCGTCTCTGAGAACTGCTTTGTATGGCTGGGCTCACACAACTAAACACAACTACCAATTTTCCAGCCAGTTATTTACAGCTTCTATAAAGCTACATTAGCCAGTTGTGTAAAACTTCCAGCATCATCACCACCGATCAAGGGGTAACAATCCAACAAATTGGACCTTTAAAGACGAATTAGATCCGTCTGCAAAACAACAATTTTGTTGCCAAAATTGTGGCATAAAAAAACTCATCAATGTTTCGTCATAGAAAGTGTAGAGTTCTGAAGGGACAAAATTTATGTGAAAATTTTGATTTCATAATTCGTGGTTGCTCATACGGTCATACCTCGAACTTGAGGCCTCTAATTCAGAATCATCACATATTTCCGCAAAGAAACTTACCATTTCATTAATAACATGGCAAATGCCAAAATATATATCATAATTCATGATTTTATGTATGAGTTGAAAGTAAATGAATCTAAAATTATACATTATTTATATATTGATATATATTTTTGGAATATATATTATGATTTTGTAATACTATATCCTCTTTATACATGTACATCATATGCAAAATAATTACATGTCAAAAAATAATTAGTTTTAGACAAAGGTGACCAATAATTTGTCGGCTAAAGTTTCAATGAGGCAACGAAAGTAGATTTTGTCCCCCTAAAGTGTACATTTGGTGACGAAATCGAGTGTCCTCGTAAAATATACCCTTTTGGGAACCAAGAGAAGGCCCATTGTTTTCTAAGTTCGTGGTTCTTCCATGGCAGCATCCAGGATTACACTCATCTTGGCTTCGAAAAGGTTCTTTGAGTATGCCCTATGTTAAGGAGATCTATCAGATCATGGAGGTGTAGCGTCAATCTATGTATGGTGCTTTAGCCATGGCAGAGAGGCGGGTTCCTCTGCTTCTACAGCGAGGCAAGGCTCAGTGGTGGCTTCAAAACGGGGATCTATCAGTGCTCAGTTTTGGTGTTGGTGTTCACTTTGGTGGACAGAGCTGCCTCTGCTCCGGCTGTTCGAGCATCATCGACTATTTCCGTTGAAGGAGTTTTCCTCATGGAAGGCGCCATGATTGGTTAATATGTTTGGATAATCCAATATTGACTCGTGTAAGATCGAAATGAGGGAAAATGAGTAGCATTGAGTTATCTCTAACATTTTGGTATGCTCTCCAATCATAATGGTCAGATAGATACAGTTCACAGCCATGGAATACTGAAGGCATAAAAGGGAATGTAATTCCATGATATATTCCAGCAGCTGCTCTTACTCCACAGTTGTTGACTTCATCAGAAAAATGTATAGATCAATTGTGGACCAGAGGGGTTGGTTTATAATCTTACATGTAAATTTCTTTGAATTCCCCGAAAGTAAATGTAATCTTGATAAAATTGCTCATAAGATTCTTTCTATTCAGCTAATTAGTGGCTTAATTGTTCAATTAATATGTGTTCTATGTTTTTCCCTTCATATTGCTTGAATTGAATTGACATGTTAGATATGTGAATTTTAGTTTCAAAAACAGGTTTCGGAAATTAGGTTTGGAGACAAGCGAGATCCAGGGTATAAATTTTGCATCCAGATCATCAGGAAAAGGTACAATAGTTCGTTAGCAAAGGCCAAAATAACCCCTATTTTCTGTACTTGGTATAAAACAGCCCTAAAAACAAGTGATCAAGGAGTTAAGAGGTTATCATTTAAAGCACATCCAGGAAGTGTTTACTACTGGTGCTCAATGCACATGTAACACTTGAAAATTCCTCATGTAGAGAGAATAAACCATGGAAACTAGGGAACCCACTATATCTCTGTCCTTCAGCTACAGTTTTATTTACTATGTTTGTGATACCTAGTAGAATACAAGATAGCCCTGTGGGACTAACCAAATTGGAAGTTTCTCTTTAGCTCCCTTTCCCATCCCACCATTCCTGAGTTGAGGAAGGACTGGATTACAGGATGCCCTTTCTATATGAAACTTTGATCCTCAACCTCCACCTAGGGTGCTCACCTAGATTCTATAACTTCAGCAGTAGCCCTTCCTTTCTCATGGACATAACTGCTAACTACTAAATCCTAGGTCAACTAAGCTCTTAACATGAGCAGCAATGCCTTCTTGAATGTTAGAATGCGCACAGGAATAGCAAATGCGCATTCACAAGTAGGTCGTTACTCACTAGTGTGAACCGATTTTTTAAGCTACTAAAAAGGAATGCAAAACGTGGAGTAGTGCATGAGCTTCCCAAGCTCTTATTACAGAGTCAAGAGCCAACCATATAAAACAAATGCCTTCTAGAAGGTGACGCTCATTGCTATCAAAATGAAACACACATGGATGAGTTTGAGTAATCTCATTTGGGAATAAGTTGTTTCAGAACACCTTCATCTCCTACAGCCTTGCCTATATTAAGAAACCATGTAGACATCAGACAGAAACTTAAATGCATAACAGTGTAGGACCAGTTACCTAAAGAATCTAGTGATTGATTGTGCCAATGAAGTGCCAATGCATTTACACTTTTATGATTTGGACTTTACACTTGTAAGCCTATTAAATATGGAAACTTAAACACACCAAGAGAAGATGTGGCAGCGCATATGTGGTACTCCGGCAAATGTGACCACTACACACAAAATACAAGTCAAACATATGTTTCTCAACAAAGGTAGTTGTTGATGTCACAGCTGCAAAATTTGTCGCTACATAATTATTTGGGAGTAAAGTAAAAAAAGACAACGTGGTACTCCTCTACTCGTCAACTTTATATGATGCAGGAATAACCGCGGCGGAGCTATATAGGGGCCAAGAGTGGCTCCACACACAATATCTATATATATATATATATATATATATATATATATATATATATATATATATATAGAGAGAGAGAGAGAGAGAGAGAGAGAGAGAGAGAGAGAGTATATTTTGCATATTTTAAAAAGTACAAAATTTCAAAAATAATTAAAAAGTTACGACAATTTTCATTTCAAGAGCATTAAATCATGGTGAATGATCCCTTGCGATGATGATGATACTGCATTCATCTGGTCGTATGATAACAACAATACTCGATATTAATTTTTCAATTCTTCAAAACCATCCTATTTAAACTCGAATGACTAGATTTAGTCTTGAAAAAATCATCAAACCAAGATTTCTTTCATAATACGGCCCCTCCGACTTAGATTCCAAGCTCCGCCACAGGGAATAACCTATCTAAAGGAAAATACTTGCACAAATTCAAAATCAGGAGAGTTAAAGTTACTGATACAAATACTCCCATGACTTGAAAGTAGAATCTGGAAAATCTCAAATTACATGGTAAGAAATCAACCCCGCAACTCTGAAGCACCAACAATATACGCAAGCTATGAAAGAACCAATAAGCCTACACATGGACACTTGATTAAACACATTATATGCCAAAGTGAATTGAAGTATGTTCATGGTATACAATTGGAGGGAATTGAAGAGACTCACGTGTTTGTGGGGTTTGGGCTTTTGATGCTTTGCTTTAACCATCGCTCCTCCTCCTCAAAGAAAAGATCCTTTGATTCGTTTTTCTTTAATTGCTGTGTTGGGGTCGCTGACGGGATAAAGCAGAGACAGAGAGAGTGGGGAGAACCCGGAGAAGGCAAGGCTTTCGCTTCGGTTCCCTGACGCAACGGCGCGGTATGCGACACTGTTCGTGCGACGGGCCTTCGTTTTACTCTTGCGAAAGTTAGGGCACTTCGTGTTCGAAACAGAAAAATTCACGAAAGGATAGTTCTATTTACAACCTTTTTTCCTCAATACCAACGGCTTGGATGGTGCGATGTACAAAAATGTACCACTATCGTATAGTGGACCATTCAACCGAATGGACCACTCAGATTTAATCCGAGCAATGAATTGAATTCATCCATCGATTAATTGGATTAAATCCGAGCCATTCAAAAGAGTCAAAACACAAGAGGCTTAGGCATGGTGCACGAAACCAGAAATCAATGAAGGAAACAAATAGAGGTAAGATAATCGAAATGGTGGGTTTTTTTTTTCCCAATTCGGATCAAAATCAAGATAAAAATCTTGGGTTTCTGAAACTGGGGTTTATGAAAATCTAGACAAAACGAGAGAGAGGGAGAGAGAAGCAACCTAGAGGCCGAGGTGGCGATTGGTGTGGTGGGTGCGTCGCCCTCTTCTCTCTTTCTTTCTCTCTCTTGTTCTTTTCAACCCTGAAATGGAGGTGAAACACATGGTGGTCTGTAGCGGCTAGTTGGTGTGATGGTAGTGGTCGATGGTTGCCTCTTCAATGGTGGCTGGTGTATGCGGTGGTGGTTGGAGACGATGAGAGACAGAGGTGGAGCTGGAGGAAAAATGAACAAGTGAAGGGGAGTGTTTTAGGGCTTAAAAAATAAGGTGGCTATTTTGGACAATTCAAGTAAGGCTTACCACTTACATGGAATTACTTTTCTCCATGTCATGAATCTAGGTATTTTCAATAACTTTCCCATGAAATTGTCATTATTATTTTTAAATACCATTTTTTGGTCATTTTCCCAAATCCATAAGATTTTACAGATTAGTACATTAATTTCCCGGGAAATCTAATAAAATTAAAGTGCTAAAATGAGAAATTATGATAAAGAAGGCCTTATTTTCCTTCTCAAGTATGTCAATAGATTTTTCAATTCTTTGGATTTTACCTTTTTTTCTGTCTAACATTATTTTTTTTTCCACATATTTCGGGCCTTGTTTCCGATTTGATAAAAGCATTAAAATCTTTCTTCATTTGATAAAATTCACCCCAGTAATTTTATCAACCTTTCTTCTTTTTCATAATAAAAAAAAAAAAAAAACATCTTTCCCCTATAGGCAAAGAATTTTTTGATGGAAACATAATTAATTTTGGATGAAAACATTCGTTTTAGTCCTTAATCTCCCAGTCTCTCTCTCTCTCTCTCTCTCTCTCTCTCTCTCTCTCTCTCTCTCTCTCTCTCTCTCTCTCTCTCTCTCTCTCTATATATATATATATATATATATATATATATATATATCAAGGGCAGAAGTGAGTTTATTTGAATCTCGGAATGGAAATATAACTCCTAAAAAGGCTATGGATGATTTTCTAATTTCAAGTGAGTAAATGAATGATTATTTAAGTGCCCCTTCTTAAATTTCTCACACGCTCGCGTGATTTTATTTAATGAAAACACAAACTGATTTTATCAACTTTGATTTATAGCATTTCCCATAATCAAATAGGAAATCCACCCTCAATAATCTTTCCAAATCAGTGACAGGACTAGGATCTCAATATTTGGTTTATACTTTATATGATACTAAGGTGTGTTTTGGCCTAAAAAGTTAGTTGACTTATTTTTTCGTTTTTATTGATTTTTTTCTTCATATTTTTTAGTTTTGCATAAACTTTTTGTGTATTATTGGTTCGTCTCACCGAGAGGAATCAAAAAAGTCAAAAGTTATGATTGAATCATAATTTTTTTTGAATAAAAACAAAAATAAGCCAAAAAGACAGTTTTTTTACACTTTTTTCGATCTTATTCAAAAAAAATGAGAGTTCTAGTCATAATATTTTACCTTTTTGGATTCCTTTCGCCAAGACGAACCAATAATACTCAAAAAATCAATGCAAAACTAACAAACACAAAAAAAAAAAAATTAAGTTGGCTTTTTAAGCCAAAACACCACTTAATACTTTTATTGTCTACTTTTTTTTTTTACAAAATGAAAATACCATCCGATACTCGCTGGTCAATTGTGATTAGCCAGAGCACACTTCAATGACTAAAATCAGGAAGCTAGAGGAATTCAATGCCATTATGCCATGGTGAGAACTTGGTTGGTTTTATAGGATGGCTCACAACTCACGAGGATAATATTGTAAAAATTTCTTCTTAAACTTCCTTTAGTATATTTTTAGCACGTCAAGCTTGTCCTCCAAATTTAGGCTAGGTTGATTTTGCCACATGATTTTAGCAAATGAGAAATTATTTGATAAAAATCAACCATAATTTCAACAAATGATTCATCATTTGATTTTAGCAAATTTTAACTAAGATTTTACTAAAATCAACCATGATTTTGACAAATAATTTTCTCATTTGATAAAATCAAGGTTGATTTTAGCAACCATCTGCTATAATCATTTGACAAGCCCCCCCTTTAAGAAACTACAGTTTTCACAACTTCTTGTTGAGCATCTTCACATTTTTTCGCGACATTAAGCGGAAGTGTAACTCTTTTTTTTATGCCATATCTGTCTCAAATT
Organism: Vaccinium macrocarpon; assembly: GCA_022606695.1. Lineage (NCBI taxonomy): Eukaryota > Viridiplantae > Streptophyta > Magnoliopsida > Ericales > Ericaceae > Vaccinium > Vaccinium macrocarpon. The sequence goes on from CM040172.1 coordinate 12,916,834, forward strand.
CATCTGTTTCAGTGATATTCTGGGAGCAGCCACTTTGTGCATTTATTGCCAAAGGTTAGGTCTGTCTCCTATCTATCCCCCGCCCATACCCCCAATTATTGGGGACTAAATAGGTTATGTTATTGTTGTATTTGTACATTGTTAAGTTAGAAGTTTAGGAGGCCATTTCCCCAATGCAATAGCTGGGTTATTCGTCTTCAATCATGGGCTTTTCTTGAATTTATGGTTGTTTTTGTTGGATACGATTTGGGCCTATTTGTATGAGTCTGACTGTGTATGTTCATTGTTGGATTTTATTAGGACAAATGACGGGAGAGTAATTACCACGGACTCAAAGCTTAATCTGGAAAATGCACCACTAAGTCTCGCTGAAAATGTTAGACAATCTCTCGTATGAAAGTACCTAAATCCTAAGGTACCCTATGAAAATACATAAATCCTAAAATACCCTATGAAAGTGTCTAAACCTAAACCCTAGGGTACCCTATAAAAGTGCCTAAAACCCTATGATAAGCTATAAAAGTGCATAAACCACTAAAACTCTATAATAGAAAAGTGCACCCCAAACCTAAACATTAGGGTACCTTGTGAAAGTATCTAAACCTTAGAGTACCCTATGAAAGTGCCTAAAACTCTGAGGTGTCCTATAAAAGTGTCTAAACCATTAAAACCGTATAATAAAAAAGCGTACCATAAACCTAAACCCTAAAAAAGAGTGACTTACCTTAATGACAACTAAAAAGATTGACTTACTTTAATAGTAATTAGATGCCTCTTTTCTAGACTTAGAGGTAAAAATCTAATTTTAATAGTACTAGTAGATGGCATTTTCAGCATATTACATTTCTTTATGTCAGTGAAAATGCAAAATGCAGAACTGGCTTATGGGTTTTGCCTAAGAAGTTTGGGCTTTAAGCCCACCAAAAATGCAAAAAATTGGAGCTTTCAATTATTTAGGACACCTATATAGTATATATACACTAGGTATAGATAATTATTGTGTAAGTTTGATTGGCTTTTTTGTCCATTGAAAATAATATAGTGAAGAAACATGATTATGAAGACTTAATTAGTACATTTACTGCTAAAAGTGTGAGAAGAAAATTGTTCAAATGATGGATTTTTTGAAGTAATATAATGCTTGTTTATTTTTGGATAATTATAGGTTTACATTTTGTTTGTAATGACTTTTATAAAGACTCATTATTGACCAATTTTGTATGCAAAATAAAGGGTGGGCCTCGTTTAATGAGTTCGTCTAAGGCCTTTAAATTTATGAGCCGGCTCTGCTTTGAGGGCCCAAGACTAATCTATCAAAATGTGTTCTTTTTTTTGGGTTTTATGGATATCTAACACAAAACATGTTTTTTTAGATAGTAAGTATTTTGAAAAATGATTAATCTATAAAATTGTTTATTTTAGTAATATGAACAATTCACTATATTAATACTTTAAGTGTCACCTTCGACGCAAAAACCTATCTCCACCAAATTACGTCCCCTATTGAATGAAAAAGAATAGTGATGTTTAAGGGGTTGTTTGATAAAACTGAAAGCTGAAAAATAAGTACTGAAAACTTAATGTTTTAAGCTGAAAACCTGTTTGATAAAACATATTATGCACTGAATGAAAAAAAATATTCTAGTTGTCTCTTAATTTTGCTATTGGTCATCAGTTATTTGTGGTAGTGGTGGAGTGGTGATTGGCAAGTGATAGGGGTGGTGGCGGTGGAACGGTGACAATGGAGTAACGGTGGTGGTGAAATGACGGTAAGTTGTGGTGGCAGTAGAATAATAATGGTGATAGTGTGATGGTTGTGGTGTGGTGGGGGTGGGGGTGGGCTGGGTGGAGTGATCGCGATGACATGACAATAGTGGCGATGGTATATAAGTAATGGTTATAGTGGTGGGGATTATAGTCATGGTGGTAGAGGCTTGGCAGTGGTGGTGGTAGTGGCTTGGTGGTTGTGGTGGTGGTGGCAGTTGTGATAGTGGAATGGCGGTGATGGTGACGACAGCAACAACGACGGTGTGATGATTGATTGTAAGCACATAAGAATTCAACCAAAGCTACTTAATTTTTATTAACTTTTTAGCCTACATTTTAAATGTCACTTAATATGTTCAGTAATATAAAATGTGGTTATCAAACTGATAAGCCCCCGAAAGTGTTAATAATGGGGCTTATCCCGCTTCTTTTAGATCACACGCACGCATATTACATCCTTTTTTACGATTGATTTTTGCGCGAGGGTGTTTTTGTAAGTTTCAGGTAAAATGCGAGAATGAGTCGAATCTTGAGGCTACGGTTGAACCACGGGATACTCGAGTACCCTAGGCCACAGTTCATGACGCCACCATATCCCGAGAGCCAAGGAATGAAGCATTGAACAAGACTCAGGATGCCGAGAGGTCACGAGTACAAGCCAAGCAGTCACAGGATCAAGGCACAAAAATCCCAGCTTTTTGCCCTTTCAACCGGTTGGAGCTTTTGCTTTCCGGTTGAGGTAATCGAAGGTTTTTTTTCCGGTTGGAGCTTTTGCTTTCGGCCGGTTGAAGCTTCAATTTTCTGCAAATTTTTGTCCGATCATGAAATATCTTGTGGCACTTTTGTAATATTTTGGACAACTTTTTGGGGCCTTTAAAAGGTCCTCAACCCCAGAACTTTAGGGTTAGCTTGGTTTTCCACTCTCTCTCTCTACCTCCATTAATGTTCTACTAGCCAAAGCTCCACCTTCTCACTAGATTTACATGCTTTACACTTAGATTCAAGGTATTTGCTCTTCTTTAATGTTGTAGTTCTTGTCAAGACCTTCATATAAATCAAGTTTATTTTCGGTTTCTTCGGTTAATTTATTTCCTTATGTTTCTAGCTTATTCCTTCTAAAGTACTTGGTTCTTTGAGTTGTTGGTTAAATCTTCAAAGTGTAATGTTGTAGGTAGACCCGTAATCTTCTATAAAAATCAATTTTTAAAGTAGTTTGTTATGTTCTTTATTTCTCTTATGAAAATAGTCATGTTTTACGTAGTCATGATTGAGTAGTCGCTATAGGCTCGGTCATGGGGTGATTAGCACCCCGTGACTTAGGTAAATTCACTCTCCTCGCTAATATTGCAAACTTTGCATGTTAATCAAAGGGATAGAATTAATTTAATGTATCAAAATTTGGGTAGTTGATCCCGTTGATCACGCGTAGCCAGGGGCGTGACGTCTTGGCACGTGTGATGCTTCGGGCTATGGCAATCAAAATGTTTGTATAAATGGCACAAGAATCCTAGTCTTTGAGAAACACTATTTCTAGTTAAATGAGTTTTAAGTACCAAATCTTCCGTTCGGGGTCGTTTAACGACGCCCCGAGCCGGTTATTTTAGAGGGGTATGAATTGGCCTAAGGCATGGGTGTTTTGACCCCCTTGACTTGGCCTTGTTTTTAATTGATCTTTTTAATCACGTGTCTTTCACGAAGTTGAGTGAAATCCACCCCCAAACTCCAAAAGCCAAGTTTGCCGCTTTAAGGCTAAACCCTCACTCGCGAGTCAACTTTCACGCTCAGCACCTTAGGTCTCTGTGGACTCGACCCGGACTTCCGGTTATTATGCCGCGCGTCACCTGAACCCTACGCTTGGGGTAATCACATTGATAAGCAATCCAAGGACGCAAGCACAAACCTACTTAATCACTTATTATTTAATTGATTCAATTTTAAGTGATGAATCTATGTTATCAAACAAGCTATAACTTACATGCCGGTTAATTAGATAGCAACGGGATAGATTTCCACTCAATTTTTTCATATAACGAGACACCTTAGATGTGTATGGATCGTGATCGTATTTACATTTTATGAAGATGAATGAAATCATTGAAAAACAAATAACATGATTATAAAACCAAAAACTTTTTTCCATTTTCGGTCTCTGGACACTTTCCTTTCCATTACGCCCTGTTTGGATAGGGGATATCTCCCCCTCATAACTTTTCACCCCCTCTTAGCCAGAGGGCCCCATCCATATCCCTGGTTTGGCAACTTCAATAGCCTCCCTGATAATCTTTCACCCCCTCTACGCTTTCCCCCTCTCTCGGTTCCTCTCTCGGATAATTTTTGAGCTGCCCTCACCCTCCCCCAAAAGTTATCTGGGAGTAGGAGGGGAAGATTTTGATGTAAACACCCCTCTTTATCCCCCTTCTACATAGTCGATTGACACCAATTCTGTTGCTTCATTTTTTATTCGAATAGAGGTGTCTGGGTTTACGATTTCGTGGCAATTTGAACTAAAATCCCTCAAATATGGATGATTTCGACCCAAAAAGACTATATGTTTACTGATTTCGAACTAGGGTTTGCAATTTTTTTTCGTGATTTTTTTGGTGTTTTGTGTACTTCACATATTCGATCTAGGGTTTTTTGGGCTTCAACTAGTTTTGTTTTGTGGATTGTATAATGTGTTCATGATTGTACTACTGGTCTGGTACTACTGGTCTGGTAATGTTATTAGTTTCATTACCAACAAATAAATAAAAACCCCGATTCCATAGAAGAAGTAAAATATGCACAAGATATTTGGCACAGGCTGTATGTTTATATTATGGGTAGGCCATGATACTGAAACATCGTCAAACGTCATAAAAACAATAGATAGAATGAAGTATTATTTGGACTTTAATAGGTTTTGTTGAATTTTGTGTCTGCACTTAGTGCAGGTTTACGTTAGCGAAGATGACTTATATAAATACTTAATGAATAAATTACCTTGGCGGGGCAACCGTAGTTGCAGCCATGAGTAATCTTATTACGTCAAAAATGTCAGAGCCCGTATGACTCTCCAATAATATATGTCTGAGCCATGTTTGTATTTCGAATGGAAGGTCCAAAGTGTGTCCAATCTGTGTCGAAAGTGAGTCCAATTTGTATCCAAAGCTTGCGCAATCTGTGTCCAAAGTGTGTTCAAGCTCTCCTGATATGCTGCTGGTGGGGTGGGTGTGCATGGAATGCTTGAGTGCTATCAATAATGAAGAAGGTTGATGTTGTTAAAAGCTATACGCTTGGGTGCTGTCAAATATGAACTGATAAAATGCTGCTATGAATTACTGATTTTTTGAAGATTACTGCTCATGCTAAAGCCTTGTTTTTGTATAAGTCATGATCATGATTTTGGACTTGATGGCTGTGTTTGGTTAGATAGTTTAGTTTAGTTTTAATGATGCCATCAGGTGTAATGAGTGGAGAGAGATAAAAAGAGAGATGAGGAGAATGATGATGTCATCAAAACTAAAACTAAACTAGGAAACGAACAGGGCCATTACCTTGGTATTTTTGTTTCTTTTTTTACTTTTGGCAATTCAAGTTGAGTTGTTGGTACTTTTTGTATCTATTAAGCTGTATGGGATATGATTATTATTATTATTATTATTATTATTATTATTATTATTATTATTATTTTGTTGTTTATGAGCTGTTATGTTGAATGGTTGGTAATAACAGTAATTAAAAGAAGTTGGAATGATAAGTAATTGTATCACAAATAATTTTGTATAATTATTTGAGAGTTAAATAAAAAAAAAATTGTATGAGAGAGCACTTGTTACATTTGTCAATTTGTTCACTTATTATTCATTTTGTCGGGGTAATAATAATAAAAACAATAGATAGGCCAACAAGTAAAAAAAAAACACACAATTTTTAAAAAAATTGGGGATGACAACCGACCATTAAAATTGACATATTAAAAACTACACAACTTATCTTATATTATCTTTCTCCATAACTTATCTCCTGAAAATAATTTTTCATCCAATCGGGACCTTAGGCTGTAGCCAATGTCTCCATAGTGTGCGTGTTGTCCTGTTTTGGAAAGTTCAGTTCGTTCTTGTTGTAGGTGAAGTGGATCAACTTCAAACCGAAGTAAACTAATTAAAAAGCAAAGGAGATGTTAAATTGATGGGAAAGAGCAACAAATAACGTCTAATCAAGAGTCAGATGTTCGTTTATTAGAAGTAAAATCATCGCTAAACATAATCAAGAATGAATTAACGGGTTGAATATGATATAATGTGCTAATAGTGCATGATTAACAGTTACCTAATACTGACGATTTGTAGTGGCGTAATTGCATTTGGAACGACGGGTCCTGTGACACTTGTTCCTGTCCAAATTTAAAAGGTACTTGTTGTCGTGATAACAAATGGAAAAAGGCTATAATATTATACGCAACTCTATAAAAGTTATGAATCGATTATCTCTTGTTAGTAAAAGTTACGATCTTTTTTTTTATAAAAGTTTCGAGACACACCAAAATGTTACGAATCATATTGCTGAAATGTTACAAACACTAAAAAATGTTACGATTGCAAATGAAGTGGTACAATATGTGGATCATAAAATAGGTGCGTATGATACACACCTTTGATACGTGTGATTGTAGCCATATAACGAATGACCTTCTCATATCTAATGAATAACATGTATAAGTTTTAGTGTCGTTGATGTAATCTCTTTTTATTTGGATAATTTAGATTTGTTGTGGTAGAAAAGTCAATTTATCAAATTTACCTTCTTATTTGAAAATTTGTCGATTCCCTTTTTGACAAAAAAACAAAAACAAATGGGTCCTTTAATTACTTAAAAATCAAAATAATGGCATGTGCTTCTTGTTATATTTGCCCTGGTAGATACGGAGTACTTGTACAATGTTAGGGCTCAAAAGTAATATAATGTGATGGATATATTTAATGTTTTTTAGTCAAAAAATGTCTCATAGGTCGAGCCTTCTCGAGTTAAATTCTAATTCCGACACTGATAGTATTTTTTTTTATTTGACACTGATTAGGAGCAGTGGCAGAGCCACATGCATGATAGTGTGGGCCTGTGTCCACTCTAGATTTTTGAAAGATTTTTTTTAGTTTTGCATTTTTTGCATTTTTTAGAAAAATATACATCACTTTTTTCATATATACAAAAAAACTAATTAGTGTTCTTGAGGCATCATTACTTGTTGTTATAATATTATTCTCCTGCGCATATTTATGTGAGACTCAAGACTAAATATATGAGTTTTAACTCAATATGTGATGAATGTCGATTAAAAAAAGAGTATAGAGAAGGGTGTTAGGGCATCACGTGGCTAGGCCCGAGAACCATTGTATAACTAATTACTCACAAACAAGCCTTAATTAAGTGAAATTTTTGCTTTGAAACTATATCGGTTGTGTTGGGTTAGATAGTTTAGTTTAGTTTTAATGATGTCAGCAAGTGTAATGAGTGGAGAGAGATACAGAGAGAAATGAGAGAAATGATAATATCATCAAAACTAAAACTAAAACTAAACTAGAAAACGAACAGGGCCATCGTGTTTACGGAACCCTAGACCTCTACCAACTCGAACCTCAGACCCCTATTAGAAGCCAAGCGGTATAATAAAATAGGCTGAAAGGAACATCTATCCATAAAATGTAAGTCAAGCGAGACTCATTTCAAATGAAAATCAATATATATTAGATTCTTTAAAAAAAGATTTTTTTTCACAAAAAGTACTAGTATTTATAAATTGTATTCTCATTGTCTCATTGGAGCAATTTTCTGGCTACGCCACTGATTAGGGGTATTTGCTAGTGTTGAACAACCAGCTCTGGGAGAGTGAGCTAATGCAGCTTCCTCGTCGTCGTCTTGGATTTTGATAGCCAGCTGGTGGTGATAATTACCAGTACTACATTTCTGCAAAATCACTTTCAGCAGTAAAATCACCAACCCCACCATTAGCATCTTTTCATTTTGTGTTTTCAATTCCAAGTGAAAGGAAATAAGGAATTGCTTATTTGCTTAAACTCGAATTTGATTTTTAAGACACGCGTCGATGCCTTGATAATGGCCTAATACTCATTGCCCATTGCACAACGGAAACATCGCATCTATCTAAATGGGAAGAATTTTTTAGTGCCGGGCGGCATCACGTGACCGTAATCGTGCTTGAGCACCCGTTTCAGTTGTTCGAAAATATTTTTGGACGACTCACATTTAAAAAAGAAAAAGAGGAGATAGAGAGAATAAATTTGAACCGCCCAAATATTGGGTGCTTGGGCATGGCCAAGCAGTACCTGCCTGGCACCAAACAAATTTCCTAAATGGGATCAGAAGTATTCCACATGAACTTATAATGTACATAGTCGCAAAGGCGTTGAGCAAAATTCATTAAATTTTTCACTGGAATATGGTAAAATCATTTAGTAAGATTTTGAAGGCCGTAAAGTAAACTTATTGAGCAACGAACAAATCTCTAATGAACTCTAGTATACCATACTGGAACCTTAAGGAGTTGGCATGCGATTCAGGGGGTTTCTCTCTCTTTAATCACCAACTCTTAGAGCTACTCACCTCACATGCAATGACGGAGCCAAGATTTTTACAGAGAGGGGACGGGCTATATATATGGAGGGGGGACAGAGTTATATAATTTGATGATATATTTTTTTCAATGCAATAGTAAGATTTTTTCAAATTGTAGCAGGGGCGACTGCTCCTACTAGCCACCCGTGGCTCCATCCTTGCTCACATGAAAGTTGAAAATGTGAAAAAGGAGTAAGATGGGATTAATCAAAGGTGAGCACAAGCTAAATTGGGACACCCTACATTTAAAAAAATCTGCACCATAATGGTATTATATATTTGAGCAGTTGGAGAGTATAGCACAAGCATGCAATTTCAATATCTATTATAATTATCACTGGTGAGTGACACTCTGCCAACCGAAACCAAACAATTATCATGATTAGCTCCATAATTGTGATTAAAGATAAAGTTTAGAGAGATACCAAGAGTACTTAAACAAGGCACTAACGTTTATGAAAGATAAAGCTAAGAGACTGCCTTGTCTTATAAGCATTGTGAAAAAGGCAACAAAATTGTCAAAGCACCAACAGTGATGGAGTACTTAAATGAACAGTTCATTAACTTTTGGTGTAAAGTGAGAGCATAGAATACCCATAGAATACACATAAGTACTGTGAAAAAGGTAACAAAATCTTTACTTTTGTTGTAAAGTGACAACATAATAGAATACCCATAAATACACATGAAAAAGTTATGTGATCATTTACCTTCTCGTAGTTTTGAAAAGTTTGGTTGTATTTTTTCATTTAGTGTATTTGAATAGCAATCGTTATACGTGCTAGAAAAGGTTTTGAGTACACAACTTTATATTATTTTAAATTAGAACAAAGTTCTATATAGAGAATAATTAGCTTAATTTGTCTTCTTTAATCGTTCTTCTGAAAGCCTAAACACTTGTCAATACTATTTGTCTCAAGTTTCTCGACGATGAGAGTTTAAGAAATAGAAAATTATGAGCGAAGGAAAAAAAAATCCTAGAGACAAAAGAATACCAAACAACTGGATTTTTACTATGTTGTCGTCTTAAATGAACTTTATTAATTTGGTCCTCATTTTCATATTTTTCTGAATCATCTCGTCAAGATGAATGTTTAATTTTAAAAATTATAACGAAAAGTTAAACAAAAGATTACAAAAATAAATAAATAGTAGCAAAAAAAAATACTAGACCAAAAAATTACGAGAAACTCTAAAATGGTAAGTGACGGTATACTTGTGGCAGTGGCTGCCATTCCTGTACTAGCTAGCTAATTATTAAGTGGTCCATGGAATTAATGGGATCAATGCTTTCAAGTTCCAAGTAAACCAAACCAAATCAAGCCTTATGTCATAATTAATTGGGGTCGGTTACATGAATTTTTATTTTTTTTCATTGAGCTCTGTCAAGTGTTGTTTCATCGCTTAAACCTAGTATACTCAGATCTTTGCGTACTACCGCATCTAATGTCAATTTGGGTCTTTCCCTCTCTTGTGCGTTTCTACCCAAAGCTATCATATCCACTCTCTTAACTACTGCATCCGCTGGCCTACGATAGATATGCCTAAACCACCTTAGTTTATTTTCCCTTAACTTCTCCTCTATAGGTGCTACACCTACCACCTCACGAATTGTTTTATTTCTAATCCTATCTCGTCTAGTCTTACCACACATCCACTTCAACATTCTCATTTTCGCCACACTTATCTTGTTCACTTACTGTTTCTTAATAGGTCAGCATTCTATCCCGTAAAACATTGTTGGTCTAATGGTAGTTCTATAAAATTTTCTTTTTAATTTTGTTGGTACCCTCTTGTCACACAGTATATCAGTAGCGCTTCTCCACTTGAGTCACCCCACTTGGATCTTATGAGTCACATCATCTGTAATCTCTCCATCTTGACTAATAATAGAGCCTAAATACCTAAAATGGTCCCTCTTTGGTATCTCCTAATCTTGGATCATCACTCTTTTCTCATACGCACTTCTGGTATCACTAAACTTGCAGAACATATACTCAATTTTACTCCCACTTATCCGAAAGTCCTTAGACTCTAATGTTTCCCACCAAATTTCTAATTTAGTATTAACACCACTAGTCGTTTCATCTACAAGGACAATATCATCTGCAAACAACATACACCATGGGATATCCTCCTGAATCTGCCTAGTCAATTCATCCATAACTAATGCAAAAATGTATGAGCTCAACGCTGACCCTTGGTGCAATCCTACTATGATGGGAAATTCACTCATTTCTCCTGTTGGTGATCTAATGGCAATGACTGCACCTTCATACATGTCTTTGACCACGTCAATATAGCATCTGGTCACTCCCTTTCTCTCTAGAACCCACCATATAATGGCTTTAGGCACCCTATCATAAGTCTTTTCTAGGTCTATGAAAATCATATGGAGATCCTTCTTCGTTGACCTATGTCTTTCTACCAATCTCTTTAGTAGGTAAATAGCTTCCATAGTTGATCTCCCAGGCATAAACCCAAACTGTTTCTCTGACACCGTAGTCACCATCCTCAATCGATGCTCAATAACTCTTTCCCACAACTTCATCGTATGACTCATCAACTTAATACCTCTATATTGTTGCAATTTTGAATATCCTATTTATTCTTGTAGATAGGTATTAAGGTACTCCTACTCCATTCGTCGGGCATCCTCCTAGATAAAATAATCTTGTTGAACAATTTTGTCAACCAAGTCACCCCCAAGTCACCTAGGCTTCTCCACACTTCAATGGGGATACCATCGAGTCCTAAGGCCTTACCCCGGTTTTATCCTCTTCAAAGCCTTGGCCACTTCAAACTTTTGTATCCTCCGATAGAACTCGTATTCTATTTTCTCGCTAGGAACATCAACTTCCTCCTTGCCAAAGCTTCCTTCATGTTTCTCATTTAACAACTTCTCGAAATACATCTTTCATCCCTTGATCTCCTCATCTTTCACCAACACTTCTGAATCACTACCTTTTATACATTTAACTTGAGAGAAGTCTTTAGTTTTCCTTTCTCTTAGCTTGGTGAATTTATATATATTGTTTTGTTCATCCTTACTATCAAGCCTAGCATAAAAATCATCATAGGCTCTCAACTTAGCCTCATTAATGGTCTTCTTAGTTTCCATATTAGCCTGCTTGTACCTTTGAAAATTTTCCACATTCCGGTCCTTTTGCCACTTTTTAAAGCAATCCTTCTTGGCTTTTACCATGGTTTGAACCTCGTCATTCCACCACCATGTCTTTTTAGAGCTTGGACCTTTCCCCTTTGACTCCCCAAGAACTTCTTTTGATATTCTTATAATCCCATCAGCCATTGTGTTCCACGTACTATCACTATCACCTTCTCCTCCCCACTCCATCTATTGGCCTATACGCTCCTTGAACACCTCTAGTTTCTCTCCTCATAAGAACCACCATCTAGTTCGTGGGCTTCTAGTTTCTTTTCTCGGTCTATTATTTTCCTCAAGACCAATATCTAACACTAAAAGTCTATGTTGTGCCACTAGACACTCTTGAAGAATGACCTTACAATCCTTACATAACAAGCGATCTGCGCCTCTAACAAGGAAGTAGTCGATCTGGCTTCTATTGGCTCCGCTCTTAAGGTAATTAAATGTTCGTCGCGTTTTTTATAGAAAGTGTTCTAAACTATCAGGTCGTCAACTACCGCAAAATCTAAAATCCTCCTACCACTTTCATTTAGGTCACCAAATCCAAATCCACCATGTACCTTCTCACACCCTTGCCTCTGCACTCCCACATGACCATTGAAATCTCTTCATATAAAAAGCTTCTCTCCATAAGGTATTTCTTGAACCAAATCATCCATTTGTTCCCAAAATTGCTCTTTAGTGAGATCATCTAAGCCTACTTGGGGCGCGCACGCACTAATAATATTCACTATGCTCTCTCCAATCACAAGCTTAACTAAAATAATCCGATCTCCTTTCCTCATGGCTGTCACTACCGAGTCCTTGAGGTGCTTATCTACTATGATGCTTGCCTCATTTCTATGCTTATCCTTACCTGTATAATAAAGTTTATACCCAGTGTCTTCTATCTCTCTAGCCTTCTCCCCTACCCACCTAGTCTCCTGAAGGCAAGCTATACTAATTCTCCTCCTAATCATGGTATCAACTAGCTCCCTAGTCTTACCCGTTAAAGTCCATATATTCCAAGTTGCTAAGCGGATCCTATAATCCTGGGCTAGCTTCTTTACTCGCGCTCGTCCAGGTACGCGCAGGAACCCTTGCTCATTTATCATCACACCCGGGCGCCGATGTGGCGCCCCTTGCCCATTTTTTGAAGCACCTGAAGGCAGGCACAACACGTCGCTTAAAGGGAACGCCTTAGCATCTTTTGATCTACATTCTAAATACACAACCTTATTTTAAGTTAAACAATGATCTATACAAAGAATAATTAGTTGTATCTTAATTTGTCTTTTTTAATACTCCAGTTCTTGAGGAAAGCCTAAACATTTGTCAATACTAAAGTTTTTGGCAATACTATATAGTTACGTAAACCACAATGTGATAGACGTGCACGTTAGCAACCAAATCTTCTTTTTATATATAACCAATGTTCTGACCAGCTTACGTGCACGTCAATTATTTATGGGAGACTAATCCTAACAAAGCCATTATTCTATATGTACCATGACTTGGTTCCTCATTTGAGATAAGAGGTAGGGAAAGAAACTACCTCGTCGTTTTCGAGTTAACTTGGGCTAATAGCGTACTGAAGGGATTGCGCTTATTGACTTAAACAAAAGGGGATCCTGAGAGAAATCGAGTCAAATACTGGATAACAAAACTCCAAACTATTCTTATTCATTTTTCTATTCTAAAAAACAAGTTGCCACTAGATCTCAGGTTCACTAGCGAAGATTTTATTTAAAGTCAAAGCAAAGTTTCATAGCGACTGACTCTAATTAAAGAAGCCAATAGTACCTAAAAAGTTCTTAACTAGAAACCTTATCAAATCATGTTTCATTAAAATGAGATAGAAACAGGGACCCACAAACGAGAAAACTTAAACTATTGCATCCACTTTTTAGATTGGAAAACAAACATTTCAAGCAAAAAAAACCTTTCCGAAATGTAGATTGATCCTTCAATTCATCACTAGTTATTGTCGAGGTATGCATTTAGACTGGTCTGGACACGTTTGAATTTATGAACAACGAAAAAGGTATTTTGGTAAGCATGGCTAGTTGAGTGAGTTAAGTGGAAACTACCCTCTTGTCCCTCATAAAAACCGTGAGGATCGTGTGGTTTCTCAACAACTCATTATTTTCTTTTGGTTTTTGTTTTTCAATTTATGGTCTTCTAATTTTAAAGAAACTTTAGTCTTTTTTTGCGTTTGTTAACATAAATGGGTTTTTGAGTCCAATCTTGGTTTTTTTTTAAAAACCAAAAGTCATAATATATTCAAGAAATGTCATTCGGCACTTACAAATATCTCCATCCAAATACAAAGAAAACTTTACAATAAAAACATTAAGAGGATTAATGCTTACCATCCCAACACGAGTGTAATGCTCTCTTCATAGTGAAAAACAAGTTTTAAGACACGTGGATAATGAGATGTACACACACAATCCCCTCATGATAACAATAATCCAAATCAAAGTTTATAACGAAACTGATGGAGAACTAAACCCAAGGAGCAGACATCCGTTAGCCAACCCCGACGCCAAAAGACCCGCGCGCCAATAAGGGTGACAGTGAACCTTCATAACCACGAGTAAGGACATCACTCCAATGCCAACTGCTGTTGTCACTCAGAGCTCTAGGCGTGGTAAAGCAAATTCCAACGAAACTGGCAAACCACTAACCCACAACGAGTCAGACAACTCTGAAGAATCAAAACCAAAAGATTATTAACCTAGGAAACTGAAAAACAGAAAACCCCCCACTTTTTTAATCTCCAAACTAAACAATCATATAACACAGCTGCCACCGGACCAAACATACCAAACTACGAGTTTGTTAGAGCTTACCCACACCATTAGAGCCACCAAAGCATAGCTAGGTTGCCGAAGTCGTCAAAGCAAAAGGCTACATTGCTGGAGAGAGGAGAATGTGTTAAAGTAATCACCACACACACAATAATGGAATACCAAAAACAGTAAAAAATCGACACAGAAATTTACTTAGTTCCCTAAAACTGGGTACCTCTACGGGAGCGAGAGGGAGTCTATTTACTACGATCAAAATCGGCTTAAGGTTTTTACAATAGAGAGTATTTACAGCTCTACTATATTCCAACTCTAATTATTTTGTATCGTATAGCCTAAATTTACTACCAAGATTCCCTCAATTATTCGCCTTACAGTTCAATCGATAACAAATTGGACTCGCGATAGCCACTCCTCCCGCTGACATCCCACCTTTCATCGTAATTTTTCTATGATCTCTATTCGGTAGCCACAAGTCCCAACCGAACTACAAATATGACGAGGAAAACCCAACTATGGGGGATGGAGCCAAAGGGATGGGGGACTAGAATTAGGCGGACCGGGATATGCATTCTAGAGTTGGACTGCAAACAAGAGGGTTCTTTTTGTAAATTAATACTACTATATTCGGATCCAATGTAATTACTAATTAATTACTAACTCCCACTACAAGGAAAAGTCTGGGGATCCTGCTACTCGTGTATTTGACATTTGTACAAGTTTTAATTTATACCATATACTCCTACATTTTTCTCGAGATACACATACGGACACATATGAATCATCGGATATAATAGTTTAACAAGTTGACTGGACTGATGCGGACGCCCGCTCTTCCACACCATTTATACTCCCACGCGCGGGGTCGACTCCTACGTGTCCGATTCAGCGCCAACATTTCCCCCTCAACTCCCGGCTCCCGCCCTCTCTCTCCTCCATTCCCCTCTCTCTCTCCTCCATTCCTCTCTCATCTCACTACTTTACCCTTCCTTCCTTCCTACACTGCCTCACCTATATGTACAAGTTTCTGTGTATCTATAGACTACCGCAAAATCTCTCGCATTCTCTTCGCCTTTGAGCTAGGTCTTCTTCATCTGCATTTCTCTGAAGGTTCTTGTCATCCAAATGTGTTCCTCATTTGATTACAGTAATTAATTCCATTAATCCAGATTGAATTTCGATCTCTTTTTGCTTTCAGAGTTGAAGTTTTTCGTGCATTGATGGCTTGGTGCGAGCTCTAAAGGTGAGAATGCACTCGCATTTCTCGGTCTATTTTTTAATTTTTTTTGTCTGGATAGGCGGCTTCGTTTGTGAATATGATCAATTCTAGATTTCAAATCCGCTTCTGTCTGGTTAATTTGAACGGAAATGTCATTACTTTCGTTTACTCTGAGTCTGGATATCTTTGTGTCCGAAATGCCATGTACTACGGCTAATCGGACATTATAGATTTCTGACCATTAAGTGCTGATACTGTCTCCTTAAGGCTGTCCATTTCTCTTTCCGAAGCTTTTTTACTCTTCTCAAATATGTAAGGGAGTTCATCCTATTAGGCCACTGTTCCTCGCCAGAATACAGATGGATTGGACTGACCGGTTAGGCCTATATATTTTAATGATCCGAGACTTTTATATTTTAAGCTTCGATTTGTAGATCATTCAAGGAAAACATCGGTATGATATAGCAGCTTATCTGGACATCAATAGCGATTCGGTGATATTACATTCTGGTAATTAGGGATTTCGCATGGTTCTTTTAATGTTTATCTACTTGGAGGGCCGTATAAGACGATGGTTTGTATTATCAAACTGGAACAGCAACAGTAGGCGGGCTAGTCCATGGAGCTGGAATGCCACTGTACGCATAGACCTACAGGGAAAACCTCTGGTACACAGCCTATTTACCATAAAGAAGTTATGAGATTAAAGAGATGTTGTGGTAGATCCTACGAAAGGATGCGCAATAACAAAAGTTTTAGTTAGAAGTGTTTATGATTGTACTGCAAAATTTTAGGAATCATTGAGGTTTTCTGTTTCGAAAGTACAAGGTGCGAAAAGTTATGAAGTTTGTGGAAACATTTATCATGATTCTTTGCAGTTTTATTTATGAACACTGGTGAGTAGCCTAAAATATGCACACCTTTAAAATAGGGCAATATCTGTTATATAACAACAACAACAACAAAAACTAGGGTAATATGCCTTAATTTCTTGAAATTTCAGTATTAATAGGTCAGTTCCACCATGTTGGCTTGCATATCTTTCAATCCTCTTTGCCTTTCCACTTCATCGTCGTTGAGCTTTCCTTCAATTGAAATTTCTATACATCGTCCCAGCTTTTATAGAGGCCTTTTCACCTTTGTTAGAGCTTGTCCCACATTGTTTAACTATAAACTCCAAAACTAGTATATGATCCTGGGTGGCCTCTCTATTCATTGCCAATTGGTTTTGAGTTGGATGCTTTAACACCTGTCCATTCATTGCTAAATGGGTTTGAGTTAGATGCTTTAACAACCTTCATACAAGTTTTGTTCCTTTAGACTCAATGCAAAGTCAAAATTTATTCTTAAGGTTATTCCCTTGTGTTGTTTGTATTCGATTGGCCAAAATCTGTATCGTGTTAAACTTTAGTACTCGGTTCAAAAAAAAGAAGTTAAACTTCAGTAATGTGTTGGTAATATTTCAGTCATTCTCTAGTCATGCTACTCAACATTTTGCAACGTGGAGCTTATGTATATACCCTTAAACAAGAGAGTAACTATGATGTTTTTGATCACTATAAAGCTGTCCCTGAATATGGTTGGCTTCTCTGTTATTTGTTACCAGAAGCATACATAATTGAGTAAAAAAAATCCTTATAGTTATGGTGCGGCAAAGGAAAATTGCCTTGGGATCCCAAAAGGAACCTTCCTTACTATAAATTCATGCAAAAATTACTGTCACACGGGTTTTTTTTGTTTGCTTCTAGGGTATTAATCGTTCTCTCTCCAGTCTCCAGGTTACACCGGGACACCCAATCTATTTTTGGGGCGAGACCCCAAGAAGTGAGCAATAATACCATAGGGTAACAAGAGATGAGCCCTGTATTTCTGGCTGCTGATTCGTTGATAATCATGTAGAACTAACCAGTTACGCTGTTCAAGTCAGCCAATTCTCTGGAGTTTTAAGCTGTATATGAGTCTTTGAAGTTTGCTTAGTACTAGCATGTTGCCCTGCGCCTCTTATATGGACTGGGGTCAGAGTGGAGGGAAATGACATCAGGGTGAAAAGAAGTTGGAGATCACAGTTCCAAATTAAATATATTGCCTGATGGTTTCAGTGGAGGGATTAAACTCATCACACAAATCCTATGTGCTTAGATAAGTCATTTGTGATAAAGTTGTTGGAGTTTGCCCCACATTAGTTAATCATAACTTCCAAAACTAGTATATGAGTCTGGGCGGCCTCTCCACTCATTGCCAATTGGTTTTGAGTTGGATGCTGTGACAAAAGTCAGGGTTATGTTGTGGTTTTCAGCAAAAAATTGCCAGATAAACTTCCTTTCACAACTTTTGCAAAGCCGTTTCAGGATCTAAAGTGAAGGCCAGCATGTTCATTTTTGCAGATTGTTCACCTAGAGTTCTCTATAGTTGTAGATAAAAAAAAATTTGAGGACATGATGGATCACAAGGCATGGCTGTGGAAGAAAAAATCTACTGAGAAGACTCTAGTTGCTGCTGATAAAGCAAATGTTTCTCAGAGAATAAATGAAGAAGAGGTACATGAAGCTTTGCTTTTGTCAATCAGAAACACTATCTTTGTGTGTGTGTGTGTTTGTGTTGAATACATTATCTTACCTGCTGTATGAATACTGCTCTGATATGCATTGTAATTTCTAGTCAAGTTGTTGACTCCAATGCTTCTAGTTTTATCAGCTAGTCAAAAGTAAGTACTCTTTATTTTGCCTATTCACTTTTTCACTTGTGCATTCCGTTACTACTCTCTACTTTTGCTAGCCAAAAACAAAAAATGAAGGAAAGAAGGGGACCACTTTCATTGGCAAGTAGGGGAAAAGGGAGAGAATTGACATTTCATAAATAGTAAGAGCCAGTAGTAGCTATTGAAAAGTACCCCGAGGCAAAAAAAGCTAGTGGAGTAGAGAGCCTCTTGGAAAGCCAAAATAAGTTCTTGGCTAGCTACTTAAGTCAATGGGACTCATCTAAAGAGCCTCTTGGAGATGCTTGAAGAAAGTAAGAGTTAAAGCTTGAACTTTTTGTCGTCCTGTTAAGGAAAGGCTTACCTGTCCGGTTGAGGACAAACAGTTGAGGTGAAGGTTATTGTAAATTGGCTAAAATGTTGTTTGGTCAGACTAGTTTAGTAGTTGTTCTTGTGACGCTGTTGTAAAACATGCTTCTTCTCTCATGAAATAGCTAGGATGTAAAAATCTAAATATGGAATATTCTTTCCCAAGCCTACTACTAGAAAGAGCTCTATTTTTCTTCAGTTTGGAACTGCTCCTGACAGTTGGGATCCTTCATTTGTTATTGACTTATATCTCTCAGATCATCCTCTCATTTAATAGAATTATAGAAACGCGATGATATAAAAGCGATATAGAAAGATGAAGTGGATAACATGCCTTCTTGTAGACAGCTTTATCGGTATATTGCTGGCATAACAGCTACAATATACCAATTCAAATTTATTATTTATTATTTTTGTTATTATTATTTTTTTTATCACAAGTCAAAAATGTTTATTTCACCACACCACCTGAAAGGCCAGTCTGATAACTTATAATTCAAAAGCTCAGTTTTCCAAGTGGATAACCTGCCTTCTTGTAGACAGCTTTATCGGTATATTGCTGGAATAACAGCTACAATAAACCAATTAAAAAATGTTTATTTCACCGCACCATCTGAAAGGGTAGTCTGATAACTTAAAATTCATAAGCTCAGTTTTCCAAGTGATTGTGGTACTAGAGACAGTAATATACAGCTAAAACTATCCTCATTGAACCAACCTGCTTTAACTTGGCGATTTCGAGCGGTCAGGCAATGCCCTTCAATAAAAAATGCCCTCTAACATGCACCTTTCTGCAGTTTGAATAAATCAAGATCCCAATCACAGTAATTAGGATTGCGCAGTTTGTAATACGAATCAAAAAATTTGATTCGATTCGAATCAGCATACAAACTATATGACTTTGCGTGTGAGTTGTAACCTATCATGAATCAATGACTGAATTGAGGAGTTATCCACTGGACAGACCAATTGGGTAAATCATAAGATTCACCATCGATGCATAAAGATGATACCCAGCTGGGCTTGGATCTTTTGGAGCCAGTAGCAATTGTTGATATTGGCACCTTTTTTCCTGCTTTTTTGGGTTGAGTGTAGGCTCAAAACCCTTGATGAAATGAAATCTGCTCGCTGTATTTTATGTGGTTAAAGATATGCCAAATGTACCTTCTTCTAAGTCTTCAACATCTTAGTGATCGTTCTACTGTTTACCTTGTTTGGCGAAAAGGCAAAGCTTCATCGACTTCGTCTACTGTTTATTTCTTGTTTGGCAAGCTAGATCTTGGTAAAAAAGGCACAGTTCATTAGATTATTATAGAGTAATATTACTACTTTGCACTCTGTTTGGCTGTTCTGACATGGGTCCCAGCAAGAAAAACTGAAAGTTCCGATTAGACCATGCGATCATCAATTCATTGAGACATGCTTTCTATTAATACCTTTAAGTATGCATTTTCACAATGAACCTTTATCATCGACATACATAATCTATTCTGCAATGTATTTTAGAAATCATGACTGCATGTGATGATCCACGATCCAATTGGATTTGCAATTTTTCTTTTTGATTCTCAAATTGATTTTCAATTTTGCACTATATTCCCTACGTAGATAGACTAAAAAAATGCAAATTCAAGGAAGAATGACATGGCCTGTGGGGATCTTGAATATCATTGACTGGCTTGTTTGTTATTGCTATCATGCCATCTAGGCTTTCCTATTTAGAAACTTGTAGTACTACAGAGTAATTTCCGTCCAAGCAGTCAAAGCCTGTCAATTTTTCAAAGAAAGCGTTAACCTAACTTTTACCATGAGAAACAACTGCATTAATGGTTAGGACAACCTAATTGGCACATGATGAATGACTAAGTTGACCACAAATTTTGTTAACAAAGAGGTCCATTTATGTAACTGAGGGTTGCTGAAATTGCGCTTCAGGTACAGATACTTCAGACTGATAAAGCAGAGTTGGAGGGAGATATTAAAATTCTAAATGAAAAGCTTGCCTCTGCCCTATCTGAATGCAATGCTAAAGACGAGCTTGTGGAAAAACATGCAAAAATGGCACAGGAAGCCCTTGCAGGTAATTTATCAGATATTTATACTATATATATCAAAAGAAATGTCGTATCTAAATTTTGTTGCTGCTGGAATGTATCTAATCATCCTGGACTTTCAGCATGGTGGTTGTATTGAGGTACACCAACCATCATATGCTGGTGGTTGTATTGAGGTACACCAACCATCATATGTACGTGCATCCTTTTAAAATCTATGAAGTTTGATCTGTTAAATGTTCCTGTCTATAATTTTTAGGCTGGGAGAAGGCAGAATCAGAAGCAATGTCATTGAAGCAGGAATTAGGTGATGTGAAACGGCAGAGAGCAGACGGTGAAGAAAGGGTAACTCATTTGGATATGGCCCTGAAGGAATGTATGCAGCAGTTACGTTTCGTTCGAGAAGAACAGGAGCAAAGGATTCATGATGCTGTGATGAAGACATCAGGAGAGTCGGAAAAATCAAGGATTGTTTTAGAGGAAAAAATAGCTGACACCAACAGAAGGCTCTCCAAGTTTGGTGTGGAGAATACTCAACTCAGCAAGGCTCTTTTGGCTAAGGAAAAGTTGATTCAAGATTTAAATGAACAAAGAACCCGAGTGGAGGTAGATTTTAAGGCTCTAATGACTAGATTGGAATCCACAGAGAAAGAGAACAATTCTCTAAAATATGAGGTTCGAGTGCTTGAGAAGGAGCTTGAGATTCGGAGCGAGGAAAGAGAATTCAATCGTCGAACAGCTGATGTAGCACACAAACAACATCTAGAGAGTGTGAAAAAAATTGCAAAATTAGAATCAGAATGTCAGAGGCTACGCATCCTTGTCCGTAAGCGGTTGCCTGGTCCCGCTGCTCTGGCGAAAATGAAGAATGAAGTTGAAGTACTGGGAAGGGATCGAGCTGAAACAAGGAAGAGAAACTCAAGTCCTTCTCGCACTGGTTCAGTTGACTTTGCTATGGACAATTTTTCTGATACACCCAGCAAAAGGCTCGACTATTTGGTTGAGAAATTGTGTGCCCTGGAAGAAGAAAATAGGAGCCTCAAAGAAACTCTTAATAAAAAAACAACTCAGATAGATATGGAACCAGGAAGAAACATGCATTTACCATATGAATTATCTGTGGCATCAATGTCCGATATGGGCAGTGATGACAAGGTTAGTTGTGCAGAATCTTTGGCTGCTGCTCTGATTTCAGATTTGGAGAATTTGAAAGATGGAAAACGAGTGGGTGCTCTGTTGCAAAAAGCTGTTGGAGCTTCAGACATAGATCTGATGGATGACTTTGTTGAAATGGAAAAATTGGCAGTAGTATCCGTGGATAAGTCATTTGGAAGTTCTCATCTTGGTTTAGTTGAAGGAAGTGAAATTCTTGAGACCTTCAAGAATCAGTCAGTTGCAGTACACTCTGATGTTAGTGGCTATGGCCGCTGGAAACATCCGGATAAATCGCCATTGACGGATTCAGCAGTTGGAATAATTGGTAATGGGATCTCATTCGAAAAGAAGAAACACCACGAAGTCCAATCAAATTTGAATAAATCAATACGCAAAACAATTGAACTTATTGAAGGAATCAGTTTTCCATCTCCTGATTATGGTGCCTCTGCAAAGGATGGTAGTCATTTCCCATTCAAGAATTCAGATACATCTTCCGGCTACATGGTTCGTGTTTTCCAATGGAAAACTTCCGAACTGAGTTCTGTTTTACAGCAATTCATTCGGAGCTGTAATGACTTGTTGATTGGAGATGCAGATTTTGAAAAATTTGCCAAGGAATTGACCTTGTGTTTGGACTGGGTTATAAACCACTGTTTTTCCCTTCAAGATGTTTCAAGCATGAGGGAGGCAATCAAGAAGCACTATGATTGGGATGAATCACATAGTGAGAGTGAGGTAGAAGTTGTCACTCCTAGTCAACTTTCAGAATCTGATAAATTACAGGCACTGAAAGAAAAGCTGTCGCGTTTGCCATGTAATGACTTCAAAATGGAAGATACTCAACGTAATCCAAGAGTAGAGAACGGAAAACTGGAAGTCGAGTTGCCAAATATGGAATCTGCAAAGCAGGACTTTGAAGGAAGACTGCAGTCAGAGTATGGTAAGCCTGAGTCATCGATGATCCAACTTCAAGAATCAGAGGAAATTAAAAGGGGCTTGCAAAGGGACTCAGAAACTTTAAAGGAATCGAAGGGAATGATAGAGAATCAAATTGACCATCATAAGTTGGCTACTGAAATTGACCATCACAATTTGGTCAATGCAGACCTTGATACAAAGCTCAAAGTCGCAAGAGCTGAATTGAATGAGGCCCACCCGAGGTTTTTATCCCTAGAAACTGAAGTGGAGAATAAAAGTGTCTGTTGTGAAGATTTGGAGGCCACGTGTGTTGACTTACAGCTTCAGCTCGAAAGGTACATTTCTTAGTACAGCTTTTGTATCTTGGAATGAGCACCTTATTATATCTGTTACTGAGAGATGTCAGGTATGAAAATATTCCATTTTCAGTGGCAAAAATACTGGAATGCCAGAGGATGCTGCTGCTCAAGAAGAAAAGCAACTTCGAACTGTAAGTTCCTATCATCTTAAGCATCTGACTTATTTATAGCTAGGAGTGCACCTGCCTCAATGGTCTGCTTTCAGCTCATATTAAATGAACCAAATTCTATATTTTTCAAATGAGTTATGATTTGCAACCAAGGTCTTAGCAATTACATCTAACTTGTATATGGTGATAAAAATGATGCTTATAAAGCACCATAAGTAGGTTCTTTGCTACTTCCATATAACTGTCATGTGGATGTGTCAATAGATGCGAAGCATATTTTTCTTTCTAAATCTGAACACATTATGTTTCTTTAGAGTTTAATATATGTAAAAATGTATATATAATTAGTAAGGGGAATGATCTCAAGATGGCTGGATGTGGGGTTTCTGGAATATGGCGGGCTCGGCTGGAACTGTGGAAGAAGAAAAGAGAGGGCTGTGGAAGAAGAGAGAGAGAGAGAGAGAGAGAGAGAGAGAGAGAGAGAGAGAGAGAGAGAGAGAGAGAGAGAGAGAGAGAGAGAGAGAGACTCATGCGGCAACTTATCAAGGATAGGTGGCTCTACCTCTTTGGCCTGACCGGGTGCTGCCCATGCTTTTGATGTTCAATGCTGATCCGTTATCTGAGCAGTTTTTCATAAAATTGTATAAATATATATCAAGGTGGGTCATTCGGGATGGACCCGAATGACCTTGACGATCCCTCAACTCTAGCCTCCGAGCTGCGTCCTCTAACAATTCAGAATGGAAATCCTCCGTCTTCTCAGCTTAGGTTCTGAAAATGAGTGTAAGTTCGAACTTAAGATTGTTCGTGGCAAATCTCATTTTGCAACGAGTAATATGGTGCAATCCTTGGAGGCAAGATCCTAATACAGAGGACAGTGGAGATGCACTCCTTGGAGGTGCCATCCTTGAACACAGGATTTTGAGATGCATGTGCTGATCAGCAATTGATGGAATACTTATATCCTTGGGCAGGTGATGGTGTTCAGTAATCACTTTGACCGGAGATCGGCGGACCTTTGTTTCGCTTACTATATAGTGTTTCTTAGGCTTAGGCAATGCATGTGGGCTTATACTTGGTCCACGTATCACATCACGAGGCCATCATATGTGGGCACTTGTCCTTGGGAGGGTGACACGGAGCTTAAGTGCGATTTTAGATAGTGGAGATGCTCACCTGTACCCACAATAAGGAGGTTAAAAAAGTTTAGTTTCTTGCAGCCCTGTCTGTTGAGAAGTTTCATCTCTTGGGTATCCAGTTAGCTCTTATAATTTTCTAAGGTAACTGATCAAGGTGTAAGTGAATGACTTTCTGATTTGAAAGCGAAACACGGAATATAACTTTCCCGTTCTGTGATATTTTTCTCCCATGTTATCATTTAGGACCATTATAGACTACCTCAGTACAAACTTATATGATATTGTATTTCGACACATTTGCATCAGTTCTGTTGTTTGAGTTTTAATATTGATTTTTGCTTCTAATTGAACCCAACACAAAAAATAAATAAATAAATTGCCTTGTAGGAGTGGGAAATCACAGCAGCTTCTGAAAAGTTGGCAGAGTGTCAAGAAACCATCCTTAACCTGGGGAAGCAGTTGAAGGAGTTGGCTTCAACAAAAGACTCGGCCCTCGACCTTGTCTCCAACCCCTCTGACAAACTTACCACCACGAGCACCAACCCTCCGAAGAAAGGCATCAGCCAACGTTCATCTCTGCTGGATAAAATACTTGCCGAAGACAATGCTGAGCCTGGAGACCTTAAGTTTCACAACACAATGGAAGTTTTTGGCATGTCAGACCCTCAAAAACCTCCGGCTGTTCTACATGGCAATTCCAGTTCTTCACTTCACCCCCATGTAAAGGTAGATCCTGATGAAAATGAAAGGTTTCTCGACAGAAACGGGAGTAAACGTAGTGACAATGCAACTGAAGTTGGTTCTCTGGCTATCACGCCTGTCAGGAAAAAAGTAGGCGGAGGACTGTTCAAAAAGCTACTATGGAGAAGAAATAAAGGTAAAAACAAGAAATTGACGCTTCCTTTTGCTTGTTAACGGCAGGGTTGAAAAGCGACCATACGACTGGCACATGGAATTTAGTTGCGATGGACACGATTGGTTGGTTGGTTGATTGATTGATTTTTGCTTGTTTTGGAGTGGAAAAAGACGCGATTCGGTATTTTAGTCTTCACAAGATTGTCAGAAGGAAACTTCCATGGATTTTGGCTTATACTGCTATTACTGTAGTGTATGTAAATGAAACCCAGAGAAGCAAAGGATCTCTTTCCCTTAAATGAAAAGTTTCCACTAGTGGCGATGGCACCACATACATGTCCTCTTTAATATTCAATGGCGTGATGGACAGTTTGGTTTTGATCACATCATTCATGAATAATACTAAATTCTGCTTTTTCGCGCTACTGTCCATTGCAAGAAAAATATGTGCCTCCTTGATTTTCAGGTGAGATGAAAAAGGTATATTATGGAGCGTCGACCCGATGATATTGTACGCGATGCTTTGCCCAACTCTAAGGCACAAGGTTAGTTGTAGCGGTTTTCAGTTTCCTTATTCTGCATTCCTTACCTTCTTATGCTATACAACAAATGTCTTCAAAAAAGAGTAGTGGCAACTACAAAATTTCCCTAGGCCCCGTTCTGCTTAAAAAAAAAAAAAAAACAGTTTTGTTATAACTCAAAAATTATCTCATTCCACTAACAAAAAATCACTTAGTTTTTTGGCAAAACTAAAAACCAAAAAAGCCAAAAAAAACTAGTTAGTGGAACAAGTTAGTAGTTTTTTTGCAAAACTAAACATACAAAAAACTAGTTTAATGGAACAAGTTAGTGGAACAATTTGGAGTAGGTTTTTTGCAAAACTAAAAACCAAAAAATTAGTTAGTGGAACAAGTTAGTTTTGTTGCAAAACTAAAACATTCAAAAAAACCAAAAAACTAAAAAGCAAAAAAAAACCAAGTTAGTGGAACACCCCCTCAGCATTCTTAGGACATCCTCGTCAGCGTCAACAAAATTTAAACCAAATTTAACCTTAAAACACCTCATACAGAATCAGACTCTCTATTATAACTTTGTTGTATTAAACTATTCTCTTCTTCTTTTTTTTCTATTTTTATCTTTCTACTTTCTAAAATAATTACAAATATTGAAAAACATATTATGGGACTCCGATAATATTTATGTGCTCGTCGAGTAGATTTTAATACATAATTACATATTCAATGTTGGCCTTATTTGATAGATGTCATTGAGTATATTTTAGATGTGTATTTTTTTTTCCAACATTGGATATGAAAAATAAAAGTTATAAATATTTTAATTTGTAGTACAAAATAAAAAAGTGAGAGAGAGAAACTATTAAAATAATACTAACTGGTGAATAGTGCCTGTAGCCAAATACCGAGTTACTGTAGTGAAGTTACAACTTTTGCAAATTAGCCAAATACTTGTTGAGCCTGATTTTGGAGTGTTTTTCACTCTTTAACTCAACAAAATAACCATAAGGAAGATTTGCCCCCCTTGATGAGGATGTGCTATTATGGATGTCTAGATAAAGTTGACAAAAACAGGCCAAAAAAATTTTTAAAAAAATTAAAAAATTATTCTATTGTATTAAAATATTTTATCATTTAGTATCTTGTTACTTTTTAATTTATAAGTTTTTATTAATTGTTATGTTTTCTTAAATACGTTATTACAAGTGTCGGTTTCAACGAGATGTTCGGTTTTCTCACATTGTTAAAGATATTGTAGTAAATTTTTATTTTTCATTTTTTTTCTAAACTAAAAACAAAAATGTGTTTGGTAATTTATTTATGTTTTTGTGTTTATTAGAAACATTTTCAAAATTTCTGAAAATTTTCAAAGCACAAAAAATGTGATTTGCCTTATTTTTAAAACAAGGTGCTTTAAAAACAGAAAATAGAAATTTTATTTCTAAACATTTTTTTTCTATTTTTGTTTTTGTAAACAATAAACATGATTCTACTTTTAGTTTTTTAAAAACAAAAAACAAAAACGTTACCAAACGCCCCCTAAAAATTTACTAAAAAAACGGCAACTGGCGGATCAAAAAAAAAAAAAAAACGGCAACTGGTTTATAAAGTAAACAGATTGTTTTATTATTTTTGGGTGGTCATTTTTTGAATTTGTTTTCTTATTCTTGCAATTCGTTTATTGTGGCGAGAAACTATATAAGCGGTGAAATTCCCCAAGGTAGGCCTCCTTTGGGTAATAATTCGGATTATGAATTATTGGATTATTCATTTTGTGGCTAATACTTCGTTTCGTCTTTATTCAAATTGTTTTTGCATTTGTTAGTTTTGCGTTAAGATTTTGTGGTTTTTAGATTCCTCTCGATGAGACGAATCTAAAAAGTATAAAATTATGGTCAAACCAAATATTTTTTTGAATAAAGCCGAAATACGTGGATTATTTGCCAATAATCCAAATATTTTGGTTTTATTCAAAAAAAATTGAATTTTGACCATAATTTTATACCTGCTAGATTCGTTTCGTCGAGAGAAATAAAAAAACCACAAAATTTTGACGCGAAACTAACAAATGTAAAAAAAAAATTAAATAAAAACGAAACGAAAAAACCAAAAAACCACAATCCACTTTTAGGCCAAACCACCCCTTAACATATGCAAATCGCGAAACCATTTTTTAATTTAAGAACCCTAGCCTCTTGGTTCCCACGTTTCTTCTTTAACTTTACTATTTCCGCCAAAACCCTAACCGTCCGCCCCACCATTTTCTCCTTCAACACTCTTTCCCTCACACACACACATTCGACAATCGATTCAGCATCACCAAAGCAATCTAGGCTACGCAACTAAAAAATACTAATAATTTTGAATAGCAAGAGCAAATCACTTTTACAATGCCCAAGCTGGTTAGATCGACCCTATTTTGTATCGGCCATGGAGCATTTAGGGTGTACGTGTGCTCTCGCAGCAAGAGAAAGAGAGGGTTCTGAGTGAACCCTGACTTGCCCCTTGAGGAAAGTCATTGTCTATTCAAATATATTTCCCAAATTTTTTTATTCTTATATTTTACTACTTTCAAACAAACAATTTTTTTTAATACTTTACAAATGGCTGTATTCCAACGGCTATATTCTGTCAGTCATATTCTTTTAACTATAAATTAGACCGTTTATCATTTAACTTTCATCTACACATACATTTTCTTTCCTTTTATCGTTCATTTTCAAATATGGACCTTAAGTCTCTAGACAATATAATTCTCTATGACTTTAATCCCAACGATGACTTGGAGTTTACTTCAATAGCTGCCATGGAAGCAGAATGATTGGAAGTTGAGAGTTTGATGCGATCTAAGCAATGCCGCACTGTTGTTCGACATTATCATTTGGCCGGACAACAAAGGCTCTTTCTCGACTATTTTACTGATCAACCAGTATTTCCTCCCAATGTGTTCCGGAGAAGATTTCGAATCAAACATTCTCTTTTTCTTTGTATTCACTTAGAGGTGGAAGCTCATGAACCTTATTTTGTCCAGAAGAGGAATAATGTTAGAGTTCTTGGTTCGTTATCCCTTCCGAAGACGAAACTAAAACAAGCACTCAATGTGTAAAACTGACCCCACTTAATGTATAAATTTCTATTGTGATATAGTTCGTAGCTTAAATAAAGTAGTTACTTTGACCCTATCAAATGTAAGATTTCCCTAAGAACATTATGTAAGATAACAATTGCCCCAATAGGCAGTGGAAAGGCTTGGGAGACGCCGTTGTTGGGGGTGGGGTTGACGAAGACCTTCTTCAGCCCCAATTCAATTTAGGATTAAAGGGTTTCTCCGAAAATCTCGTATCTCATAGACACCATTTAACAAATACTTCATATGCATTACTTACCAAACCACAAGACACTACAAAAATGCAAATGCTTGACTCGAGAATTGAAGAAATCAGTGACCCTTTTATTAGAAATGTCATTGACACTATATATCAAACACAAATTTACATATTGATAAGGCATAAATTATTGAATCACAAACTCACACGCCACACCTACACCTACATAGATATCTTAAAACGAATTTCACAATGAATAACATGATTAGGTCTGTTATCATAAACTAGAGATGGAATTCACATCAAACTCCAAAATGTGCAAATTGAAACGAGAGAGAGAGAGAGAGAGAGAGAGAGAGAGAGAGAGAGAGAGAGAGAGAGAGAGAGAGAGAGAGAGAGAGAGAGAGAGCCTAAGTATAAAGTGGTAAAATTGAGAGATGTTATTGCAAGAGATGGAAGAGAGAGGTGAAGGAGAGACTTCCGTTTGGCGCCAAACCATGTTCAGCAAGTGAAAGAGAAGAGAAGTGAGTGAACAATCGATCCTCTTCTTTGTGCAGTTACTGTAGCATTTTGTATATTGTTAAGGGTACCAAACAAGGCTGATTTTTGATTTTTTTTTTTCCGGGTTTTCCTCTCTATTTTACCTTAAAAGAGGGTTTGAAGAACTTGATATTGATGCTAAAAAAATATAAATAACTTTGATCAGATCAATCGATCTAGTAAACAATTAAAGTTATTTTACTTTATCGTGTATTTTTATCCAATATATTTTCAAGACGAAATGAAACACAAATGGGCATTGCATTTGTGGACCAAAACTACAAAAGCCACGCGATATATTGAGTACAATATTTTCTATCTCTTAAGTCGGCCCCCTTCGGATTGAAATTCTAGCTCCGCCACTGGTTAGTGTAGCAATGGATGTAATGGCAAAGTAAGTGGCGAGACTCCTCCTTTTTGAGGTTTTTTGCTAAGACGGTTGCAGATGCTCTAAGGCTAGGTAAATTTTTTACATACATCAGGCTGGGTCGGGTTTGGGCCAAGCTTATATTAGATAATAACAAGACTTGTGCAAGCCTAAACCCGGCCCATTACTAATCGGGATTCATTTAATATGTTCAATTGTTTTCTAATCTTTTCGTGATTGTGGTTGAGGTAATGTTTGTCCCTACATTTTTATATGCCCTTTCGTAGTACTTCAATTGCCCGAATCCTTTATTTTTCGATTGGTTCCCTCCTCTGATTGGAACGAACCCCCTTCCCATTCGTTCTAATCGTTTCACGATTATGATTGAGATAATGCTTGTCTTTACATTTCCGTATGCCCTCTCGTAGTACTTCAATTGTCTATGGCCTGTTTTCCTCTTCTCTCCCCTCCCCGATCAGAACAGCTTCCCCCTTTTGGTTTCCTTTTCTCTGTCTGTTTCGATCCTCTCATGATTAGGGCAGATGTGTTGCTTGTTTTGTCTTGGGAGCTTGCATTTTATCTTTGACTTTGGGTCTGTATTGGACGCATTTTTCTTTCCTATTGCATGCAGTCTTGCTTGTTTTATGCATTATTTTGTTGGGTGTTTTTATCGATTCATGTTCGCATTGACTTTTGTGGGGCCTAATTTGTTAGAACATGTGTGAAGGTTAAGTCCCACATTGGAAAAATAGAAAAAAGATTGGACCTTAATATACAATTGGATGACTCACCACTTACAAGGCTTAGCCTTTTAAGTGGATATGGGTCATTTAATGTATATTGGGCCCAATGAATGTGGTGGACTCCATGAATACTCCCCAGAAGTTTGGGCCTTATGCACGCCGACGCAGCGGAAGCGATGCCGAGATCGATGCATCTTTCTAAACTCCCAACAAACTGGTATCAGAGCCAATGGTTGACGATCTATGGGTAGACTCTTAGCGTGCCATGAATAGGCTTGCATGGTGAACTTCAAGTGATGGAAACAGAAAAATCCAATAGTGCAAGTAATGCGGTGTGCCCGTTGCAAGGTGATGCAAGCGAATGGAACACGTGTTGCACGTTGACTCGTCGGGGAGCATGGTGCTAGTGAATGGGCACATTGGCTCTCAATGGAGTTTCTTGTCGGAGAGTGTGGTGCCAGTGAATGGGCACATTGGCTCTTAATGGAGAATTTGATAGATGGATCTGAATCGTTGAAATTGGTGCAACATAAGCCTAGTTTGGAAGATTGGGTTGAGAGTAGTAGGTCAGAATCAAGAGGGAGTTTAGATGCAAAGAAATGGGCAAGGCTCAATGAACGGTTCACACATGAGGGGGAGATTTGTTAGAACATGTGTGAAGGTTAAGTCTCACATTGGAAAAAAATAAAAAGGGTTGGACTTTAATATACAATTGGATGACTCACCCCTTACAAGGCTTAGCCTTTTAAGTGGATATGGGTGATTTAATGTATATTGGGCCCAACGAATGTGGTGGACTATGTGAATACTCCCCAGAAGTTTGGGCCTTATGCACGTCGGCGTAGCGGAAGCGATGCTGGGATCGATGCATCTTTCTAAACTCCCAACATGATCGACATTGGTACGTATTAATTTGATGGGTTAATTTATGGCTAGACATTGGGTACTCTAGGTGCATTGATGAACCAGCGGTGGTGGTTATTGTTGGGAATATTATTGCTTTGAATTGTTTGTTTGAAGTTCGAGTCGCCTTGGTAGCTGTCTTGCGACGTTGTTTGAAGTTGCATTGCATGGCATGGCTCTGGTTGGTGGAGTTCAAATTTGGCTTCGTGATTTGGCTACTTGGGTAAGGGTGGGTTTAGGAAGGTGATGTTTAATTAGATGGAGTTAGAAGCAAATAAGACAAGGGATGAGATACACTTCACACATGAATAGGGTATCTAATGAACACGGGTTGCGTTTCTTTCCGACAGATTCTCTACCAATTTTAAGAGCTCTATAATTGGATTTGGCCATCTAGTTGCATGATGTCTATCCATGCCACAAAGTTCTCGCCTTAGGTGCTTTAGACTTTTTGTTTGTATTAGACACTTGGTTTGTAGGGGTCAATTCATGTTTGGAGGTCTCAACAATAGCGGAATTACAGTGATAGCTAACTATCGACATCAAGCTGCAGTTTCTCGATAGTTGACTACCACATGTATACTTCATTTCCTCGGTTGCTTATCAATCTTGTGCGTTTTATACTTTTACTTGTGGTATTTGTACTGGTTACACACCGTAGATTGTTACATGTTGTAATGATTTTTTCTCTCTCTTTAAACAAAAGAAAAGATGGAATTAATATAAAGGATTATATATCACTTTATAAACTGGTTTGGAGCCTATATATTAATAGTGTGGGGCCTAGATATGGGATTTCCTATAAGCTTAGAAATTTGCGATATGTTTATGTAGGAAAAAGGTTTTACAATATTAAATTAAAATGTTCAGTGTAACAAGGGCTCCTTTGGCAAAAAAACCAAAAACAGTTTTTTGGTTTTTTCATTTTGTCCTTATTCAAATTTTTTTTTTTGCATTTGTTATTTTTTTGAATAAAGCCGAAATACTTAGATTATTGACCAACAATCCAAGTATTTTGGCTTTATTCAAAAAAATTTGAATTTTGACCATAATTTTATACTTGTTAGATTTATCTTGTCGAGAGGAATCTAGAAACCACAAAATCTTGACGCAAAACTAACAAATGCAATTTTTTTTTGAATAAAGACAAAATGAAAAAACCAAAAAATTGTTTTTGGTTATTGTGGGAGTGCTTCTCACTGGAGTGAGCTCCTTGGACCTTCTGGAGTGGAGTAAGTAGTGATGGAATAGATGGAACACGCCTAAACTCTTGTTGTACGCCGGAGAAGATGACCTGCACACGTAAACAACCACATCAGTGCCTAGCTCGGATGGTGGTGGTCCAGGAAGGCACTCCGATGGCTAAATCAATCACTGGAGGAGAGAAATATGCCGGGAACTTAGAGAGAGAAGTGGAGTTATGAGAGTAGTAATTAAGGAGAGAGGACTATCCATTGTGGTAGTTGTAGTTGGGTATTTATAGGCAAAGGGGATGTACATTGCATGCACTCGATCCCCCTCACGCGCCTGCCATTCTTGCCCAGAATGATAGCTGATGTGACTTCCATCTCTGTTGCAGACGTCGCATTTCAGCTAACGTCATGGCACGTGGGTCTAAGAGGTCACTTCATCTCGAGACATTCCCCATCATCCACGTTACTCTGCAAGTGGCAGTGGCATGGTAGGTGACTGCCGCATTTAATGCTCTATCGTGGAGTGTGTAGCATGCCTGATACGCCACCACCAAATCGAGCACCTTCGAGCCCTCACGTGGCCGAAGACAACCGACTCGGCACGAGAGCCGCCCGAACTCTCGGGCGCTAGGCACGCCGATTGAGTGTCGTGGCCTCGGTACCCCTGGGCTTGGCGAATATCACACAAATCCATATTCATCCAATCCTGGACGTTTGCGCCAAATGCCGATTGAACCGTACGTTCGATCGGGGAGGGGTACATCGATCTGCATTCAGTTTTGCAAATTCTGAGACAGTGGCCCCTTTCGCTCTTTTATTATGCAAAGTGGGGCCTCTGTTGGCCCCTACGAACTCGGCCGCTACAGTTATAAACTCTACGAACAACAAGCACATCCGCAAGTCCAACAAATATTCTTTTCTAGGGACGGAGCTAGGATTTTAGCTTTGTGGAGGCGAAAATATGTACTTAAAAAAAAAAAAAAAAAAACTACATTATGAGGATGTAAGATTAAAATAGAGAACTTCGATACTTTGTTTATTATAGAACAATTACAAGTAGATGAGGCCGAAACTTGTAACATATGAAATTCTGTATATTCACATGGTTGTAGAATTTTTTAGTTTCCTTATGGATGGTTGAAATTCAAGCATGAAATATAAGAAATATTGCTGTTCAAAAAAAAAAAACTCCTTTTATATATTCATACTTGGCAAAATATACACACACGTAAAAGGAATTAGCTAGTGTTATGAGGGACTGATATGGCATATTATAAATATTTAATGTGTCTTTTATACTATATATAAGGTGATTCTAGTAAGGAATTTGAAAGAAAACTTTGCATAGTGATACATCTATGTTTGATTCATTTCCTTGATTTTAAAGTTTTCGAGCTATTTTTTTTTTAATTGGCTTTTCGAGCAAATTTTTTACATTGTGCTCCTACCACCTTTCATTTTAACATATCTATGTTGGTATGTTCATTGTATCCTTTTGTTTGAAGTTTATTGTAATGTTTGTATTTTCATTTTTGTCATACGATATAACATCGTCGGGGATTAGTGAGAAAGTTTGTCAGTAAGTTGAACAACAAAAATGGGTGCAACATCTCTCCATATACTCAAATCCAAACCTCCCCTTGACAATCAAGGGAAATAACCAGATGGGCTATAAGTCACATTTTAAATTCGCCACTAGCAATTTAACTTTTAATGTTATTATGGGGTATTTAAATATTGGTCCTTCATTCTAGTATCGGTTAGGTTTTTATTCCACAAACATTTTTGGGTTATATATTCATCCCTAAATTTAAATAAATCCAACTTTGCCCTTATCGCATTATACACACACACACACACACACACACACGCACAACATTTCTAGTGAGGGTTCCCTCATAAATAAAATGAAGGAGAACGTTATGGGGCCGTTGGATCTCTTAAGAGGCATCAACGGCTGAGATCTTAAAATCCCACACGCGGGTCGAAGTGCAGGTTAAAAGAGCCACGCGGGTCAGGATTTGGGTTTAAACCCCCATCTAGATCCTGACCCCCTCATTTCATTTGTCGAATCGGAGAGAGAGAGAGAGAGAGAGAGAGAGAGAGAGAGAGAGGAAAAAGGCAATCGACGAAGAACATCTCCCCTGTGAATAAACCGACCAAATCCGATCCAAATCGAAGGTATTCACCTCTTCTCTCTCTTCCCTCGTTCGATTCTCGTTCTTCTCTCTTCGTTTTTGAACTTGTTTTTTGAAATCAATTTTTGAATTTCTAGGGTTTCGAAGAACAAGAAGTCGAAGAACAAGAAATCTCAGGTATATTTATTTTCTCCCTCTTCCCTCGCTCTATATGGTTCGTCACCTCAAATTTTGAAGTCAGTTTTTCAAAAAAATTTAGGGTTTCGTGAATTTGAAATTTGAAATTTTAAACCCCTAATTTTTTTATTTCAAAATTTGAATTTTTAAACCCTAATTCGTTCATAATCATCCCTTCACTTAGACATACCTAATTGTTGTGCTTGTAGACTTTCCTCGATTTATCATTCCGAAATTTTGGATATGTCAAGTTTGTCTGTCGTTTAATGTTCTGTGACAAAAGCAAATTATCTCACTGAAATTCCTTGTCTTCTTAAAAGGTTTGCTATTTTGAGCAACACCACATTTGCTTTATAGACAGCCATGAGCTCGAGAAGTGGATTATGTATGATGATGAAACTGTGAAGGTAACCATTCAGTTTAAATCACCGGGTTCTATTTGTATTTATCTTTTCTTTTCGTTTTAGTTTTCTTATTACCTTCAAATCTGGGCAGGAGATTGGTTGCTGGGATGATATACTCTCCATCTGTGAAATACATACAGAACAACATAAACCCTAAAAAGTTGAACACAAAAATGAATTTCTGGAAACCCTAAATCAAGTTCAACAGAAAAAGAACCATGAACTGAGAGAGAGAGAGAGAGAGAGAGAGAGAGGAACCTAAACCTTCGAGATTTGGTTCTCCTTGCTCGATTTCTGTTCGTGGAAACCCTATAAAATCAAAAATTGACTTCAAAAATGGCGAAAATGATGAGAATCGAACGAGGGAAGAGAGAGAAGAGGTGAATACCTTCGATTTCTTCAAGATCTAGAGTGGTTTGGTTCGAGTTCGATCGATTACGCGATGAGGTTTTCGAAATCGCCTCTTTTCTTTGTAGTTCGATAGATGAAATAAGGGGGGTCAGGATCTGGATGGAGTTCAGCCGTTGATGCCTCTTAAATGATCCAACGATCCAGAATGTTTTCTCTCATTTTATTTGTGAGGGAACCCTCACTAGAAATGTTTTGTGTGTGTGTGTATATATATATACTTTCCCCTTTATACTATACATATAGGCAAAGAATTTTAGGACTAAATCCTAAACTTAGAGGTCGTCCTTTGTTATTTTGAGATATACACATCTAACCAATCCCTCATTCTATGCTTTCCATTTATCTGTTACAAATCTTTTGAAATCCCTCTCTATTCTCCCGCTCATCCCTTCGTCCATCACAGTCACATCCCATGGATCATTGTCGTATGTCGTTGTCCTCCATCCCACCTTCCATTGCCAAGCTATAGTTCACTAGAAAATCCTAGTCAGCTACTGATGACTATTTATCGTGGCTCAAGTTTGCAAGGGGTGCTATATATATACAGTCCACTCCTATCAAGGATCCCACAAGCTTTTAAAATTCGGACTCCACTTTCGGACTAAATCTCGAAGATCCGAAATTTTCCAATGTGTTTAAAAGGTGTTTTTAATTGTCCTCGCGAGAAATCAGCAAAAAAAAAAAAAAATACCGGAAAGGGCTTGATCCGCGTTTTTATGAAAAACTGCTCAGATCAAGCCCTTCCCGGTATATATATATATATTTTTGCTGATTTCTCATGGGGACCCTTAAAAATACCTTTTAAACACATTGGACGGTTCAGATTGTTGAAATTCAATCAGGATCTATGAGGTATGGACGAAGTTTGGATTTTAAGGGTTTGGAATATATATAAATGATCAACTTCTAATGAGGGATCCCTCATTTTAAATAAAGTGAGGATCTCATGCTTCGTGACCAAATTTCGATGATCCGAATTGTTAGATGTGTTTAAAATGTGTTTTTAAGGTCCACTTTCAAGATTTGTCCAAAAAATTACCCGAAACGACTTCATCCAATCAGTTTTGTTAAAAACAGTAGATATTGCATTTTTAACAAAAACAGATCGGATGAAGCCCTTCTGGGTTTTTTTTTTTGGACGAATCCTCGCGGTGAACCTTAAAAACACATTTTAAACATATCTAACTGTTCGGATCGTCAAAATTCAGTTCGG
Organism: Vaccinium macrocarpon; assembly: GCA_022606695.1. NCBI lineage: Eukaryota > Viridiplantae > Streptophyta > Magnoliopsida > Ericales > Ericaceae > Vaccinium > Vaccinium macrocarpon. Next base: position 12,953,977 of record CM040172.1, read on the forward strand.
AAAGTGGAAAAATTGCTTGGTCCTCACTTTATTTAAAATGAGGGATCCCTGATTAGAAGTTGTTCCTATATATATATATATATATATATATATATATAGGCTCTGCTTCTAGTTTGGACTCCGGACTTCTGGACCTCCAAATTCCCGATATTTTTTTGATGATCCGAACCGTCCAATGTGTTTAAAATGTGTTTTTAAGAGTTCCCGCGATTAATCAACAAAAAAAAATACCGGGAAGGGCTTGATCCGAGCAATTTTTCACAAAGCTGTAAATGGTTTGGATTTTGCAAAAACAAATTTTAAAACATTCAAAACACCAAAAATCCTCCAGTCAGGGCTCCATCACACAAAAAAGTGTGGAAAAACAATTGTGAGCCGTTGGATCGCAAACCTTCATTTCTCGGTCATATTTTCATGATCTAAACAGTACATATAATAGTTTTTATGAAAACTGCTCAGATCAAACCCTTTTTGGTCTTTTTTTCTTCTTATCTTTCGCGTGAACTCTTAAAAATACTTTTTAAACACATTGGACGGTTTGGATCCCAGCCATTTAGTTGGGAAGGAGGTGGTGTGGATGAAAAGTTTGGTCAGGGAGTCATGACTAAATCTTGACCCTATTATATGTATATATACACACACACTCAACTTAATTCCTTGTTTTTATTGTTCTATTGGTGTTTTGATGGATCTACTGGTGAATGCAAAGTATTATGATGCGATTCCCAGTTTTTTCTATGTTTTGTTGAAGTAGGGTGTCAATGGTAACATGTTTGTATGGTTCATCTTTTGTCCAAATGGGGTTTGGTTGATGATAGTGATCGAAACACATATGCATCCGAAATCATGATAAATTTTCAATTACCAGAGTAAATACGATACATTGGATACATCACCCATAAATTTTGGTAAAAAATTAGTGCACAAAAGTAAACAAATTTGTAAACTGACCATGATAAATATAATTACAGGATAAACACATATGCAAAAAGTAGATATGGTAAAATTAGTGGCTAAACATTTACGCCCCATTTGGATGCCGGAGATGATTTTGGGTGGATTTGTAATGAGGGTGACCCCACTTCATAAGAAGGGTGGATTTGTTAATGAGGTGTTTGGATGATATTTTGAGAAATGAGATTTGGAAGGTGGATTTGATAGGATAAGAGGGCAAATTACCTATTTAGGGTAAACTGAAACCATAATAAATAAATAAATAAAACATAATAAATCGAATGAAGCTCAACAAAAATCTCAGCAATTAGGGCAAACTCGTAATCATACAGTCTCATTAAATCCCAGAAATCAGATTCAAAGTCGAAATCATAGCAGTCGTGGATTTCAATCTCAAAAACGAGTTTGAAATTTCCCAAAAAAGGGTTTTCAAAACCACAAAATTCCCAAATCGTGAAGAAACAATCACCAACAATGGACTAATTATGAAAAATGGAGTACACTTAACTGAAATAGATTGAACCAGAGAGGTCAAGATGAGGAACAATAGTCGCAACAGTGAGCAAACAGCGACTTGCCTATTTTCTCTTCTCCTTTTCCTCTCTTCAAAAAACAAACCCTACTGATCAGATCGGGATTATACGCGTACAATATCTTGATTTGCAAGGGTGAAATTGTACCCAAAGAACACCAAATCCCCCTGAATTTGCCAATGATAGGGTACATGGAGCGTTTGCAAATCCACTGCAGGGTGATTTACAATTCCTACGGTAAACAAGTCGGGGGAGAAGAAGGGGCAACCAAACGGTGGATTTGAGGTGGGCCCGGGATAACAAGTCAGGCCGCTTGGTATATCCGGTTACAAATGATGCATCCAAACGGGGCATTAGGCTGTTGGGATTTTCACATATTTAGTCGCTAAACATAGCAGATTATGATATTCTCCCGAAGCAAAATGCCCAGCAACTGTTGGAGACACTTCTACCTCCTTTCCTGATTATAGAAAAATAGGAAGTAAACAAAAAACACTTGCTTGTCTTTTTCTTTATGATTTTTTTCTTTCTTCTTTTCTTCAACGTTTGTTTGGTTCTTGATGACTTTTTTCACTGCGGATCTGTTGTCCGACTATGGTGTCCAACCATAGTCTCCGACCCCCCAAATTATTGACACGTTGCATTATCCCATAACCCATTAACCCCGTTAGCCCCTTTGCCACAGTTAAATTAAGTCAGTTAACTCTTCACTTTGTATGTGCTAATGCCGTTAAAAAACACCCCTATTGATATTCGATTGAGCTGATTTTTCACATGGATGTTCAAAATATTAAATAAGCAAACTCGAATAAAAATCAGCTCAATCGGATATCGAAAACCGGTAAGAGTTTTTTTAAAAGTTTGATAGCCTTATAGGGGTCTATTTTTAGAAAATAAATTCACGCTATGTAAATATTTATTTAACATATTAAATAAATAAGATTTATTCCCATTATATATAAATGTTGGATAAATATAATATTTATGTTATATAATATATTAAATACATAATACTAATTCCATATACAGTTTTATGCAAAATTGTTCGAATCAAGCTGTAAACACCTCGATTTTAACCTGGGATACTTGCCAAGCACTCCCGATGATGAGAAAACCACCCGTGAACACCTTAAGGTTAAGAAGAAGGCTTGAACTTCCCCCAAACCTCCCCAAACCATTCCCAAATAACCTAATATAGACACCCCAATCCGGACCCTCGAAATTTTGGAACTTCCCTAATGATGAAAATGCTTAAAGAGGACACACAAGGTTTGATCAAAAGCTTGAAAGACCCCACCAATAACCTCCCATAAAATTACCAAAACATCCTTTGAAACCCTAGAGTGGCCCAAAACCTTGAAATACATGCACCTGGATTGGTCTTTCATGCACTTGGATTGGCCAAATCCAGGTGCCTAGAAGCAGTCCAGGCGCCTGGATTCCATGGTCCACGCCTGAATTCAGGCGCCTGGAAATGCATAATCCAAGCACCTGGATATCAGTCTAGGTTGAGTGTGGTTCAAGTTGATAGTGGGCGGGAACAATATCTTGGGGGATTTTGTTGTAGAATCAGTTAGAGAGAGTGTGGGGGAGATCATTGCACCTACACCTTGCCCCCTAGGTGACCCCTCACCCTTTCTAAAGGTCCAAGTGGCCCTTTTATGGACCCTTGTGTTCCTATAAAACCAACACCCCTCCTCCATTTACAGAGGCAAAAGAATCATCCCCTTACTCTTGTTGTTACTCTGTCAAAACCATTCCAGAAAGTTCAATTCACTAAATCATCTCTCAAACCCAACCCAATTCAAGCCCAAAAATCAACCCTTTGCTCCATCAACCCATCATTTACTCACTTCCATTAACTAAATTTCATCAAAGCTTCCACAAATTACCCTTTTAGCTTTGTAAACTCAAGAACCAGTAGCTACATCCTACCTAACCTACTCAAAAAACCATTTCAAGCTTTTGATCAAGCTAAAGAGGTAGCCATTCTACCAATTAGTTCAAATAGGCCCTAAGGGGGACTTAATCAAGCTCTATTTGGTCATCTATACCAGTAAAGGGTTTGAGAGAGGTCTGAAGATCAACAAGAAAAAGAGTGAAAAAAATCACTTTGTGTATCAAAGCCCAGTCCAGGCGCCTGGATCATCACCTTCCAGGCGCCTGCATTGGATCTAGGCGCCTGGACCCCTTTTTTCCTTATCATGTTTTATGTTTACTTCCACATTCTGATCAGCTTTGGTACATCATCTGCATGCCTGGATCCCTATTTCTTTACATTTCATGTTCTGAACTTCATTTAGATGTTCATTTTAAAGTGTTTTGAGCTTGCAAATCATGCTTTAAAAGGGGACTTCATAAGAAAGAGTTAGTGAGATAAGCTTTTGTGTCATCCCTAGGTTCTGATCATTTATTTCTCCAGGTTTCAAGATGTGGTTGTCCATGTTACTTAGGCGTATTCTCATTGTAGATGTGTAAAATGCATGTTATCATTGTCTTATTGTTGCATTTTAGTACTATTTCATTATATTTGAGTCACATTCAAGTGTCAAGCTTGTTACTGTATTGTCAAATACTTTCCAGAATGCATGAGAGTTGATCAGAGCATTGCATTTGTTGATTTCTGCAAGAAACGGTATTTTAGAGTTTCTGTCTGAATGGCAATCTAGGCGCCTGGATTGACTCCTTCCAGGCGCCTGGATTGACTCATGGATCCTATCCAGGTGTGATATGCATGGCACTTGTGATTAGTTTATGAGCTATTCTAAGGCATTTTGGGGACATTTTAGTGTAATTTTAGCATCTTTTGTATATAAATCATTCATTCATAACATTTTGCACAAGTATCCACTCATGTTTCATTAATCTTGTTGATGTATTCGTTGTGCTTTGCATAAACCTGTATTGGAAGTCTGTTTAAACAACGTTTTCAAAATCTTTCAAACATTTAGTAGAGACCGGTAAATATGCCGGGCGTGAGGGGTGCTTTAAATTCCTTCCCCTCGCGTAACCTAGCTCCTGGACTCGAGAAATCTCATTTTGCAAGACTAGTAAAACATTTTCCATTTCAAGGGCAAAATAGTCATTTTTCAATGGTTTCTCGGATACGGTCCTCAAATCTGGGTGGCGACTCTATTCAACCAATCAAATCATTTTCCAAGTCAAACCAATCATTTTCGTGGGCATTTCCCGCGGGATTTTCACACCTAAACCAATCCAAATGACCAATACCCTTCAAAAGTCCAAAATAAACCATAACCAACCCCTAAGCTCAAAGGGGTTTGAGCGGTCAAACCCCTGTTTGAGCGCTCAATCCCTGTCCAGTCTGTCGGTGACAAAGCATTTAATGATGAGATTTCAACTGAATGGTTGCCACCTAGCCATTTTTCTGTTGTTCGCATGCACCAATAAACCCTAGGGTGGGCCTATACTGTTCCCTTAGGCCCTCCATTTCAAGAAAACACATCCCCCCCCATTTCACTCTATAAAAGCCACCCCTCTACATCATTTGTAGAGGTTAGACACTCTCACCAGCTCCAAGCTATTGCTCACCCTCTCTCAAATCATATTTCCAGCAACCATCAACCCATCTCATCCATTACTTCAAGCTTAATCCTTTTCCATCAATAAAACCCACTTGATTCTCAAAACCTCTCACCAGAATACATTATCATCCACTCAAAATCATCTCAAGCCAACCTACACCCATCATAATCTGTCCAAAATAACCCACATTACACTTGTAAACACAACCACAATCTAATCATCCACCAAAATCCCAAGTTCAAGCCCTAATTAAGATTAAAAGGTAGAAAAACATGTGAAAGTTACGGGTTGGTACTCCTGAGGGAGACCAGTGAGTTCATGGAGGTCCTCTATACCTCTAATGGACTCACAAGGTCTTAAAGATACAAGAAAACAATTTTTCAAAACCCCAGCTTTAAACAGTTTGAGCACTCAATGCCAGCATTGTGAGCGCTCAAGTTGTTTGAGCACTCTTCATGTTTTGTGATTTCTGATCATCTCTTATGTTGGTACTGTCACTATTATGGCTGTTTGTCGGTTCATCTTTTCCTAAATCAACTTATTTTGCCTCTGATCATTGATTAATGAACTCAAAAGTCATAAAAATGATGTTTCATCATCATCAAACCATGGATGATCCCATTCTATGAAAAAGACAGTGTGTTTCACTCCTTTAAACCATGTTAAAAAAAAAGTCTCAAGTTTATGCCAACATCAAAGAATGGTCAGAAATCACAGAAACTCACAGCCTTTGAATGGGGGTTGAACGCTCAATTCCAGGCCTATGAGCACTCAAGCCTCACTCAGTTTTGGTACTTCAATCTTGTTTACTTCAGTTCTATTTTCTGTTTTCAGTTTATGAGGTGTGTGTGCGTGTGTTGATGTTTGACTAAGCCAACCTATTCACGAAGCGAGTGTGTGTTGATGTTTGGCTAGGCCAACCTATTCACGAAGTGTGTGTGTGTGTGTGTGTATTGATGTTTGGCTAGACTAACCTAATCTTTTCTCCGTCTCACTCTAATCATGTTTATGTGTGGTCCAATGTTCATTCTCCACTCATGTGGACACCTCAAGTTTATTTTATTCATGTTGATGAAGTTTTAATACATTATGCATTATCATATATCATGTTGAATTAGTTTGTGGTCCAGATGAGGGCAGAATGCAGTAAAAACACTCAAATCCAAGAGATGGCTTGAACGCTCAATGCATTCCTTTGAGCACTCAAATCGTCTTCTGGTCCAATCAAATCATTTCCTTATTTTAGCTTGTTTTTGGCATTCTGAGTGTTCTGAAAAGTTTCAAAGCATTGAGTCTTCATTCCTTCTAAATTACTTGCCTCATTTTGGTCCATGGATGAGTTTTAAACCCATGATTATATGACTATGTCATTTTGTTTAGTGATTTAAATGCTGTTTTTGAGTAAACAATGGTGATTAAAGCATGTTTTCATCAAATTAGAATCATTAAAAGCATCACAAGCATGTGTGAGTGAACAGGAGTTTGAGCGCTCAAACCCTTGGCAGTGGATCAAGTTGGTTTAGTTCTGCGATGGTTCGTGGTGTCATTTCTGATTACTTGGTTATCATTGTGTATATTCTAACATTGTTATTGGCTGTTTGATGTTCTTATTCGTTCATACTTATATATCATCGCCATTCATGTAGATTCACGGAGCACAAGAATACACTGTAGCTTATTGTTGTGTTTATCATCATTACATGGTTCTCATCCCCCATTCCCACTACTTGTTCAAAATTGAATTGCATACATTTCTTGTATAATCCCACAAAAGTCAAGTAGAGACCGGTTTTCGAACCGGGCGAGGGGGGTGCCGTAAAACCCTTCCCCTCCCGTAAATGAGCTCTCGAACCTAAGATAGTATGGTATGACGGACCAGTAACCTTTATTCATTGAATAAGGCACGAGTCAATCGAGTTCGGTTCCTCGGGGACAATCCGCTAAAACCCGGGTGGCGACTCCGAATCGATCGAGGTTCCTCCGGAGATGCGTCCACACAAGCCTTTACCTGTCTCTCTCCTTTTTTTTTTCCCGATTCCTCGTGGTTACCTAAATTAGTATTATATTTATTTCACATATTATATTATATTATATAACATAATATTTTTTTTGTCGATTCCTGCATATGAAATATATATGTGGAACAAGTATTATTTATTTCATGTCTTATATAACATAAATATTCTATTTATCCAACATATAATTTACATATACCCAAATTATATATATAATTTGGAATTTTTTTTTGTGAAAAAATTTAAATATTATATAACGGGAATTTATTTTTTTAAAATAGACTCGCTGCAAAACTTAGAAAACACTCCTACCGGTTTTTAACATCCGATTGAGCTGATTTTTATTCAAGTTTGTTTATTTAATATTTTCAACATCCATGTTAAAAATTAGCTCAATTAGATATCTACAAGGATGTTTTCTAACGGCCCTCTAACACGCACAAGTGAGGAGTCAACTAATAATAAAGAATTAATTTAATGTGGCAAAGGGCTAAGGCTAACGGGGTTAATGGGTAGGAAGATAACGCAACGTGTCAATCATTTGAGGGTCGGACACCATAATCGGATAGTGGATCCGGGATGGACTTTTTTACGCAAGTGCTTTTTGCATGGTTAGCAAAGGCTGGTAGGTTGAATATTTTCACATTCAGCTCGATCAGTTGTATTTTTTATTTATAAAAATTCTAAGTCATTCTAGTATTTTCAGGTTGTCCTCTCATAAATAGTTAAAATATGAACTCAATCCCTAATGTAATTTTAAAATTGAAACTATTTACAGTACGAATGATCGATATTCAGAGGCGAATGGATGAGGAATATTTTTTGTTGGTATATAAGATTTTCTTGAGAGTTAGTATATATTTTAAATAAAAAAGAAAGAGATTAGAGAACTTCAATACTCTGTTTATTCTAAATAATTACAGGCAGAGACGGAGCTAGGATTTACAAATAGGGGAGACCGAAACATATAACATGAAATTATGCTTATGTATGGTTGAAATTCAAGTATGAAATATAAGAAATATTGCTGTACAAAAAAAAAAAAATTTATTCATACTTGGCAAAACATACGCATATGCATAAGAGGAATTATTGTTCGGAGGGACTGATATAGCACACAAGAATTTTTAATGTGTCTTTTATACCATATATATAAGGTGATTCTAGCAAGGGATTTGAAATAAAACTTTGCATAGTGATACAACTATGTTGATTTTAGTATCTATATATGTTGGTATGTTCATCCGATAAAACCATATTGATATGTCTAAAAAAAGTAAATTGTATCCTTTTGTTTGAAGCTTATTGTAATGTTTTTCTTTTCCCTTTTTCATACAATACATTAGCGGGATTAGTGAGGAAGTTAGTAGGTTGAACAACAAAAGGGGGTTTGATGTCTGAACCCCAGACCTCCCTCTTGACAGTCAAAGGGGTATAATTAGATGGGCTAGCCACATCTTAAATTCTCCCCTAAGTTCTTGAATAGATTTTATGAGATAAAATGAGAGAAAGTTGATTTTAGTTGGTGTTTTATGGAGGGGTGATAAAATTACCTTATTTTTCCAATAGATAAAATCTAGGTGATAAAATAGATGTAGACCACTATGAGTTTAAAAAATGATTGATAAATCTTGCGTAATAAAATCTATTTGTAAAAAATATTGATGAAATTAAAGATGATAAAATCAAATAATCCATTCAAGAACTCCCTAACAATAGAACTCTTAATTTTATTATGGGGTATTTGAATATTGGTCTTTCCTCCTAGTATCGGTTGTGTTTTCATTCTGCCAATTTTTTGGGTTATGCATTCATCCCTAAATTTATTTAAATAAATCTAACTTTGCCTTTATCGCACTGTGTTTCTTTTTTTCTTTTTCTTTTTAATATACTACACACACATGGGCAAAGAAATTTAGGACTAAATCTTAAACTTGGAGGTCCTCCTTTACAATTTCAAGACATACGCATCTAACCAATCCCTCCTTCCATGCCTTCCATTAAATTTCATGTTTGGTGTGTAGTTTGAGGACTGGACTAGCAGTCCCATAGGACTACGAAACCCCCATTTTCATGGGATTGACCAACCCAAGGGGGTTGGTGGGTTGGGTATTATGAATCCTATCCCATGGGATTGAGTCTAGAAAGACGACATTGTCCTCTTCCTTTTCGTTTATTTCCCCAATACGCACCTCTGGTGTTGCTCTTGCTTTTCGTTCATTTGTTTTCGTTTATTTATTTATTTGCTTGTGATTTTAAAATTGTTTCTACATCAAGTATCTAGGTAAGAATCAAGGATTAAGCTGTTCCCGGCTTTTGTTTTTTTTTCCTTGGATGATATGAAGTTTACATAAATCACAATTCATTACTATCGTCGTTCAATCTATTGTATTCAAGTTACTCGTTGATTCATTTTATCCATTGGAAATCTGGACAAAAAAATTATTATTCTTCATTTGAAATCTGAAAAAAAGGAGGAAAATTTGCCATTGAAATCTGGAAAAAAAAAAAGAGCTTCCAAATAAATATGTTATGTGGTCAAATGGTTCTTGAATTTGGTCAAAGAGAAAGTCATGGTTTGCCTCCTTATAACCTGGTGATGAAAAATAGAGTTTCCATGTAAGGGTAGAAGTGGAACAAATTATTTTAACGCAATCATATTCTATGCAAAACAAAGATGTTATTAGTAATTCCATGATCTAATCCCATGCAAAATAAACACGAGGGAATGATTCATCTCCTCATTAATAATCTGACCTCATTACCAATCCCTTTGAAATGAAGCCTCGTATCAAACGGGAGCCGAGATCACTCTCTCATCCCTTCGTCCACATCCCATCACTCATCGCTGTCGTCATCCTCCATCGCCAAGCTATAGTTCACTGGAAAATCCTAGTTAGCTAAGAATGACAGTGTATCATGGCTCGAGTTCGTAAGTGGTTATATATATATATATATACCTCAATCCCTTGTTTTATTGTTCTATGGTGTTTTGATGAATCTACTGGTGAATACAAAATATTAAGACGCGATTCTTTTTTTCTTTTCTTTTTTCAAGTTTTGTTGAACTCATGTGAACGTTGCCATGGGGTTCTTGACTTCGCCGATTTGAATTTTTGATTTATTTTGGGATCGCCAATCGGGTTTGTGGATTGTCACCTGAGAAATCGTTATGGAAAAATATGACCTCCATGCCGTTGTTTGGAAAAAGGCTTTACGATTGATTATTTTGAAACAGATTATGGGTTCGGAGCCAGGTTACGAGAAGGGAAGGGTTTTACAGCACGCCACTCGCCCGACACGAGATCGGTCTCTACTTTAATGTTCGTGGGATTTTACGAAACATTTTATTATGAAACATTACATGTATGGGGATAGGGAACAAGAAAAATATTTCGGAAATATAACATGTAAATGAAAATGAATATTATGTAAATATTAAGAAAAGAAAGAATTATGTAAATATCAAAACTAACCACAATTCACATTTCCTTTCTGATTTTCTAGTAATCTTTGATTATAATGTCAAATGATTTTTTTTTTAGAAAAATAAACGGAAATGTGATAAACTAGACAAAATTTGGGCAAAATAGCTGCTGAAGTTTAGGCCGTGATTCGAGAATCATAGAAGACCTAAATTGGAGTGACCACATAGGGTTTCAATGGTAGCATGTTTGTATGTTTCATCTTTCGGCCAAATGCAGTTTGGTCAATGATTTACTTGAAAGCCATTGATTTATGTAATATATTACGGCGTTTGAAATCAACAAGGGAGGAAAAAAAAAAAACGCAGTAAAAACACCTAAAATGAGGCCACAGTGGAGGAAACTGACGATAATGATTGAAACACACGTGCATCACGAATCATGATAATCTTCAATTACCATTACCATGATATATATGATACAGTGGATACATCACCCATAAACTGTGGTAAAAATTTTGTGCAAAAAAGTAAACATGGTGAATTTGTAAATTGACCATGATAAATATAATTATAGGATAAACACATATGCAAAAAGTAAATATGGTAAATGTGATCCACTCTCATATTATCATAAAACTTAGTGCATACCATTAAAATATGGCCAATTTGTGAATTAAAGTAATAGCATTAGAATTTTGAAAAAAAGCAAATTAGACTGTTTGGATTTTCATACATTTAGTCGCTAAACATAGCATAAGACAATATTTTTCCCTGAGCAAAATGGCTAGCAACCGCTGGAGATGCTCTTACCTCCTTCCTTCTTGATTATTGAAAAATAGGAAGTAAACAAAAAACACTTAGGCTATGTTTGGTAACACCTCTGTTTTTTGTTTTTTGTTTTCTAATTTCTGTTTTTCGTAAAAAGGAAGTGAAAACAAAAAATATGTTTGTGTGAGATTTTTTTTATTTATAAAAAGAGTAAGAACATAATTATGAGTTGGTTGGAAGTGTGCCAGTGGGAGGCCAGAGGTGGTGGGTGGTGGCGGTGGGTGGAGATGGTGGGTGGTGGCGGTGATGGTGGGTGGTGGTGGTGGTGTGGTGGCCGGGGTGGTGATTAGGGTGGTGGTGGTGGTGCGGTGGTGGGGTGGGTGGTGGTGGTGATGGTGGCTGGTGGGTGATGGTGGTGGCTGGTGGTGATGCATGGTGGCTAGAGGTGGTGATTAGGGTGGTGGCCGGTGGGGTGGTGGCGTGGGTGGTGGCGGAAGTGGTGGGTGGTGGTTGGAGGTGGTGATTAGGGTGGCGGTGGTGGTTGGAGGTGGTGATTAGGGTGGTGGTGGTGGTGGTGGGTGGGTGGCAAAGTGGTGCGTGGTGGCGGCGGGTGGCGATGGTGGTGGTGGTGCGTGGTGGCGGAGGTGGTGGTTGGAGGTGGTGGTGTGGTGGTGAGTGGTGGTGGTGGTGGTGGTGGTGGGTGGTGGCTGGTGAGGTGGTGGGTGGTGGCTAGAGGTGGTGGCTGAGAATGAGAAAACAAAAACAGAAAGTGAAAGTTGAGATTTTCAACTTCTCCAAATTTTATAAATAGTGGAAGTAAGAAGTAAAATTTGAAAATGAAAGTGACACACAAACAATATTCTTGTTTTTAAATTGTGAAAATTGTGAAAACAAAAACAAAAAACAGAAAACAAAAGTGAAACCAAACAAGGCCTTATCTTTATCTTTCTTCTTTTGTTCAACGTTTGTTTGGTTCTTTATGACTTTTTTACGCAAGTTCTTTTTGCATGGACAGCAAAGGCTGGTAGGTGAGGTCCACAACATTTGATTCCCAAATTTTCCAAACAAGGCACAAGACTATATGATCCTTAACCCAATAATTCAAAAACTTAGGCCACCTACGCCCTTCCCCCCCAATTTCTTTCATTTTTTACCCCCTCCCAAACAACCCAGTAATCTCTCTCTCTCTCTCTCTCTCTCTCTCTCTCTCTCTATACATAGACTGCACAATACATATATACAACTGGCATATACATACTATTAATTATATCCTCATCATCAGATTCTCACAAACCCGCCGACCGAAGCCGAAATCCCTAAAACACCGCTCCCCGTCTGCGTAAACGTGAATCTAGGGTTTCAATTCTGACCCCTTCGGATTTCCGCCCTCTCTTCTCTCTCTCTCTCTCTCTCATCGCCGTCGCATGTGTCCGATCCTTCGCCGGACCTCCATTGCGCGCCAGGCACAGCTCCACAGTCTTCGCCGCCGACAATGTCGTCGTCGAAGGCCTCGCCGTCTGCCCCCGGTTCCAGATCGCTGCCTCCCGTTAACCAAGCGGTATCTTTTCTTCTTCTTTTTTTTTTCCTATGCTTGTGATGCATTTGGATTGTTAAAAATCAACCGCATTCCAGTTTATCGTGTATTTTACCTGGATTTATGGGCGAATTGTTTTGTATGATGGACGAGCTGTGGTATTTAGCGTTTTGTGATTTAGAGGGAAAATTGTGTTGCAATTTGCTTAACGAGTTGATTTTTGGAAGGGTGGGGGTGCTGCATTGTACTTGAGAGAGCTGATAGCTGTTTTTTCGTACAAATTAGATTGAATGGGCCGTGCGTGAATAAAAATATGGTCTGTTGTCTCTTATCCACCCGGAGGTCTTCCTCCACTAGCGAACTAATGCATTGACATAAATATATCACGGGAAACAATTTAGGTTTAAACATAATCATTTTCTTTTGAGTATTGGTTTCCAGTTTGTTACTTTCTTACAGTGCGATAATGGGAGAAGTTTCATGTCTTTCTAGCGAGCTGATTTGTCTTATACGTCGTCATCGATTGTGTAGACAACTGACCGTAATCTTACTGGAATGTCGGGAATACTGCCACATGGTTTGGAAAAATCCTAAGGCAACCAGAAAATTCTGCAATGTCCGAACACATTGTAGCTTATTATGTAACTGAATCAAGATTAAGGTCATGCAGTCAGGGCGGGTTGAATCCAAGATTCCAACTATAGGAGATTGAATATGATTATTTGGGGTGCAACATTCACATTTTGCGATTCTCTTTTGAATTGTTGCATAATATAGCAATTCTTTAAATTTGAGGAGTGCTTTAAAAAGTGGCAAAAGAATCTGAATGAAGAAATTTTTTGGAGCTACAAGTAGGCTAGCAAGGAAGCTAAGAGTGCCATTAAGGATGGAAAGTTGAGAGCCTATGAGGATTTTTACACTAGACTCGATAGTAAAGATGGAGAAAAGAATATTTTTAAAACTCGCCAAGCTAAGGGAAAAGAAATCCGGAGACTTCTCTCAAGTTAAGTGTGTGAAAAGGTATTGATTCGGTGGTGTTGGTGAAAGATGAGGAAATCAAGGATAAAGGAAAGACATATTTCTAGAAGTTGTTAAACAAGAAACATGCAGAAGGCTTTGGCGAGGAGGCAGTTGGTGAACCTGTAAAGAACATAGAATATGAGTTCTATCGTGGAATACAAAAGTTCAAGTGGCCAAGGCTTTGAAGAGGATGAAACTGGGTTAGGTCTTAGGACTAGATGGTATTCCTATTGAAGTGTGGAAAAGTCTACGTGAAGTGGTGGTGACTTGGTTAACAAAGTTGTTCAACAAGATTATTATGAATGGAAGATGCCCAATGAATGGAGAAGGAGCGCCTTATTACCTATATATAATAATAAAGGGGATATTCAAAGTTGCAACAACTACAGAGGCATTAAGTTGATGCGTCATACGGATGAAGTTGTGGGAAAAAGTTATTGAGCATTGCTTGAAGATGGTGACTACGGTGTTGGTGAAACAGTTTTGATTTATGCCTGAGAGATCGTCCATGGAAGCAATCTATCTATCAAGGAGATTTGTAGAAAAGTACATGGAAAAAAAAGAGGGATCTCCATATGGTTTTTATAGATTTAGAAAATACTTATGATAGGGTGCCTAAGGATATTTTATATGGTGGGTTTTGGAGAGAAATGGAGTGATAAAAGGGTATATTGATGTGATTAGAGACATTTATGAAGGTGCCGCCAATACCATTATCACCAGGAGGGGAATGAGTGAATTTCCAATCATAGTAGGTTTGCACCAAGGGTCAGCCTTGAGTCCGTACCTCTTTGCTTAGTTATGGATGAAATCACCGGGCATATTCAAAAGGATATCTCATGGTGTGTTGTTTGCATATAATATTATATTGGTAGATGAAATTGCTAGAGGTGTTAGTACTAAATTAGAAATATGTAGAGAAGAATTAGTCAAAAGGCCTTAGGATAAGTAGCAGTAAAATTCAATATGTGGGGTGTAAGTTTGGAGCTACCAGAAGTGCTCATGTAGAAAGAGTGAGGATTCAAGATCAGGAGATACCATATTGTGATCATTTTAGGTTTCTATGTTATATAATTAGCAAAGATGGAGAGATTGTAGATGATGTGATTCATAGGATCCAAGTGGGGTGACTCAGGAGACACCATATTGTGATCATTTTAGGTTTCTATGTTCTATAATTAGCAAAGATGGAGAGATTGTAGATGATGTGATTCATAGGATCCAAGTGGGGTGACTCACATGGAGAAATGCTACTAGTGTACTATGTGACAAGAGGATATCCACAACATTGAGAGAAATTCTATAGAATTGCCATAAGATGAGCGTTGCTTTACGAGACAAAATTCTGTCCTGTCAAGAAACAAGTGAGTAAGGGGTGTGGTTGAAATGAGAATGCTAAGATGGATCTGTGGTAAGACTAGAAGAGATAGGATTCGAAATGAAACCATATGTGAGATGGTAGGTGTAGCACTTGTAGTGGAGAAGTTGAGAGAAAATAAATTAAAGGTGGTTTGAACATATCTACCGTAGACCTATAAATGTAGTTCTTGAGAGAGTGGATAGGATAGTCTTGGGTAATAATGCTATGGGAAAGGGAAGACCCAAATTAACATTCGATGCTATTGTGTGCAAAGATACGAGTCTACAGTCTACCAAGTCTAAGTGAACAAGTAGCCCTTGACAGAGCTCAATGGAAAAAAAGGATTAGCAGACCCCAATTGATTGGGACATGAGGCTCGGTTCGGTTCGGTTTGGTTTAAGAGAGGGTTTGCCTCTCTACTCCCCAATTGGTCACTGCACGTAGATGAAATCAAATGGTTTTGGACAAATATGCTTTGCTAAGGTAAGGGTATTTGATTATACATGGATGCATTCGTGTAGTAGTAGTGTAATACTAATTCTTTGACTAAAGTAGTCTATAGCCTCCTCAATAAGTTGATTGTAAGGAGAATTGAGTCCAATGCCGCCCTCCATGTAAAAAAAGAGCTGCCTCGTTGAAGCACCTGGCTTCCAAATGGAATTCAAGGAAAGGAAATCTTTGAGCCTCCCAACAAGGAGATATATGTTGATACCATTTGATCTATAGAGATGACTTGAATTGTGTTTTTGTTTGAGTAGTAAGTTTATATTTGTAATTTTTGCTTTTAGGGTGTTTAAGAGTCTACATATTAGATTGAGTTGTGTCATTGCTTGCCTAAGAAGCACGGACACGTCTACAGGCCTCACGTATCCGTGTCCGACACATGTCGTGTCCTGTCCGTCTCTCCGGACACGTGTAGGACATGCTTAAATACTTGTCTAATTTTTTTCTTGTATTTCTTTTATTCAAACACATGGTAGATACTCTAGGACACGTTGGCAAAACTCCTAGAACATGCTAAGGACACATAAAAGGTTAAAATCTTATTTTTAAAACTCGGCCATGAGTGAAAATTTCTACCGATATATAGTTCATGTATATGTGGAATGCTAATTTATCTTCGCTCTATTGTTCTTAAATTTGATGGAAATAAAGATTTCATCATTTATATGAATTCGTCACATACCTCTATAATACAAATACATTTTATATTAGATGTGTCCCCAACGTGTCCGTGTCCTAATTTTTAAAGAAATAACGTGTCCATGTCCGTGTCCATGCTTCTTAGTTGCTAACAAACAATCAAGATGTGAGAGACCTTAAGTGGCTCTTGCTCGCTATATCTCTTTTCCTTTTTCCTCTCCTATTCTTCTCCTTGTGTGATTCACGACCCCCTAGAACTAAGGTCCCCCCTTATCTCTGTTTGCCTTGTGGATTCAAAGTTTCTTTGATGTCACATGGTTTATGCCCCTTCTTGTCTCTTGTTGTCCTTCGACCTTCTATCTGATATATCCAATAGAGATCTATTTTATTTCATCCTTAATCGTGTCAGTGACAGTTGTAATAACCTACCTATGTTTCCATTTCATCCTCAATCGTGTATGCCTTTATAGATAGAAACTGAATCCCATAAAGATGCTCAAGGAACTCCACCACACCCTTTGAATCCCGCAATGATTTAGAAGTAATGCCACCTTGACTTGACCAAAGCACTTTTATCATACACAATGTTATATATATGCAAAAAAGCTATCGAAAAAGGGACATCCCATCGCAAAAATCATGCCAGTACCTGATTTTACTACCATCTCCTAACTCAAATATGACATGCTTCCTTTGTTGTACACAATCTATATTACAATGGAGAGCAGTTTTTGTCTCAATCATATTTTTTATCCCTCTCTGTGCCAACTCATTCCTTTCTCTCTCCCTCCCTCTCGACCCTTTTCCTCCATTGGCCCACCGCACCCAAAATGTCAAACCTCTCTCTCTCTCTCTCTCTCAATTCAAATCACATTCTCTCACTACCTCCTCTCCTTCCGTCTCTCTGAAATTCGAAGGACCATAAAAAATGAGCACCAGGCACAGGCATGCATTAGGGTTATATATATGCGAAAAAGCTCTAGAAAAAGGGACATCCCATCCCAAAAATCATGCCAATACTAACTTTACTGCCATCTCCTAACTCAAATAGGACATGCTTACTAAAATCCGGCCAACATTTTCTTATAGCATTCAATTTACCTGTCCCATAAGGATCTCGGCCCTCCTTAGCAGTCCAACATTTATTCTCTACTCTATACTTTCTAGCGATCACTTTTTAGACATATCATCATCCTTAGATTATATCCATAGCCAGTTCCCCAAGTACGGCGGGTGAAATTGATGGAATATCCAAGGTCCCACTTCTAGTGATTTGCACCTCTCCCTCTCTCTGTGTGTATGTGTGTGTGTGCGTCTCGATTGTATAGCACTCAATTCAGTCTTGTAGCCTTAGAGAATTGTTTTTCCCTATTTATGTTCCAATTTACTCTCCTTTGTCCTTTCCTTTTTTTTTTCTTTTTTTTTTGTTTTGTAATTGCACGATGAAATGTAGAGCTATTGGACATCCATTTTTCCTATTATTGTTTTTCTTGGCCCCAATTGAAGGCACAAGTTTAATTTGGTTTGGTATGGTTTACATTATTATCAGGCATGACTCTTCTACATTTGTTTTTTTAAGGCACTATCGAACTCTATTTCTGTCTTTCTAATGTATGCTCTCATTGCCGACTACAACTGTTGTTGGTTATTGATTAATTGTCTTTTCTTTCATTTTATTTCCTTATCCCTTTCAGTTTTCAGCCCATTTGTATATCCAACTTTACCTACTACTTTCACCTTTCCTTCATGTACTCTTACTGCAGAGAGCAAATGTTCGAGTGCAATAGAAACTTGGCTATAATCAATAGTAGCAAATTGATGACAATTTTTCACTTGAGTACAATACAGTAGATAATGATATGGGAGCTTAGAGCCCATTCTACTTATTGTTATGGGGTAGCTTGTTGCAATCGGTGGGTGGTGGAGTTGTGGTTTATGTCACATAGACTCGGGTACGGGTACGGGTGTTGGTTGCAACTATGCATCTTAGCATTAAATTCATCTATTTTTAGCTCAAGGACATGAGGATACCCAAAACATTGTGATCCCACAATGTTTGGATGATCGTAATATTGGGAATCAAATTTCCTGGAATTTTGCTTGAGTAGGAATAGGAATATGATTCCTAGGAATCAAATTGCTAAGAATTTAATGCATGGAGTAGTTTCATTCTGGTGTTTGAATTAATTCAGTAATCTTACGTAGGAAACAAATATTTTAGAATTTTATCAAAGTCAACATTTTCTTTTTTAATGATTGAGCTAGGAATCTCAGATTACCATGGGTAAGGGAGGGATCTCCATCATTGCATATGATAATATAGAAAGTAAAGAAGAAAAGGCATGACCAGAAGAATTGTGTGGTATTTGAGTAAGGTTTGAGTCTTGAGTAGCTATGCTGGTCTCATATGTGATTCTTGGTTGAATATGTTATTTGGAATCACATTCCTATTCTTGTCTCTTCCAAACATCAGACATATGGAAATATGGCATCACATTCTTCTTCTCTCTTCCAAACATTAGAATCATGGAAATAAGGCATCACATTCCCATGCCTCCTCAAGATTCCCGCCATCCAAACTGAGCCTAAATTCCTTACTATACTTCTTTTATTGTGTTGGAGAAATTGTGTTTACACATGGTCTAAGGGAATTTCATGTATAATATTAAGAGTTCCATGGATAGTCCATGGTAAATTCAACTTACGAAGTATGCTTGCTAGATGAATGTCCAACTAAATATATCGGACAAGAATCCCATACTTATCTGAGTGTCGAGTCTCTGACATGGGTATTCTATACATACAGAAGGATCCATGTAAATTTCCATTTATTTTGTTTCACTAATTTCAGCTTTTTGTAATTCATAATCTCAAGTAGGATAACTATTGTTGATGTTTTGCAGATGGCAGGGATGCAAATGGTGAATCCAGCTCCTAAAGATCTTTTATCACTTATTGATTCTTTAAAGAAACAAGTTGCTGCTGACCGTTGTCTTTTTATAGAGGTGCATCTTTGACTGCAGCTACTTTATCTGTTTAACCACTTTAGTTACAAATCCTACTTGCTTCATACCACTATTTGTTTTTATGTCTTTGGCCTTCAGAGAAGAATTGAAGAAAATAGGCTAAAGTTGGTTGACGTCAGTACCCATCTTTTTAAGTTATCAGTGGAAAGAAGAAATGACAAGGTAATCGGCATTGATAAGAGGATAGACCTACTGGCAAAGAGGCAGAAAGATGCAATTGATATGCAGAATGGTATTGACCTAAGTAACGGGGATATGGATAGTAGTAGCTCACAAGAAGAGGGCCATGCCTCTTCAGCAATTTTGCTAGGATCTAGTATAGCAGTCAAGAATGCTGTTCGCCCTATCAAGCTCACGGAAGTTAAAAGACTACCGCCTTATACTACTTGGATTTTCTTGGATAGGTACATTAAGATTGCCAGGCACATGAAGTTTATTTTAGTGCAGTTCTTGTTTGTGCTTCCGTGGGTTATTAAACTAACATGTGTTTTCTTTCGCTGCTTGCAGTTTGTCTCTTCTAAAAACTGTAACGAACATGGTTCTCAAAGTTTTAGGCCTCATGCACGTCAGCCATTTATAATTATTTAAAGTTTTGGAATAGCTGTGTATTCATTATTGCTAATGCTAATTACAAACCTAAATATTAAATAAATATTTTGTGATGTGTAGTTATTAATTATCCATTTAATTTTTTATGATAAATTCCATGAGAAGGGTTCTCTATACATTAGTGACAATGTAATAGTGATTATTAGTGTTCATAAAAACTCTGCCCCCAAAATACCCATAGAGTGGTTGAATGGTTGGTATCTCCTGCCCATTTACATAGGGAGGTCAGAGTTTTGAGCTCCCTTGAACACACATTGTGGTGGTGGGGTGTTTGGACCCAAATTCAGCGGCGGGCCTTAGGGTTCTCATGTCAGGGCCTTTGTGAACTTGGCTAGTGAGAAAACATAGAGAAAATTAGTCCGTAAAGCTCTTAATGACATCAGGAATTCTTTTGCACGTCATGAGTGATCATTCCTCATCTTCTATATCTTAGAGTTTCATTCCTTTTCCTGTTGCATTGGTTTTGAAGTTCGAAATTCTGCTCATTGGACCCATTAGCCGTTCATGACGTTATGCATTTACAGATATGAGATATGGGCCTCAATTTTGAGTCTCAGTGTTGTATTCAGATCTTTGTCCATCTGAATGTCACACCTCCCTTCTAGACCCCTTTAATGGGACCAAGACCTGGTAGTTGCATCTTGTCTTTTATACTATTTCTGATCATGGTTTCTATTTCTAGAAATAAATTGTATTTATTTCTGGTAGGATCATTTGCAACCAATTTGTAGATTCAGTCATGATGATGTTTATTCCATGATCATATGGTTTATATTTCATAGACATCAAGGCAGCTTGTTGAGTTGTGACTGATTATTATGCAGGAATCAAAGAATGACAGAGGATCAATCTGTAGTTGGTCGAAGGAGAATATATTATGATCAGAATGGGGGAGAAGCTCTAATTTGCAGCGATAGCGAGGAAGAATTAATCGAGGAAGAAGAAAAGAAAGAATTTGTGGACTCTGAAGATTATATCCTTCGGTTAGTCATGATTAAATGTTCAATGCGGTTCATAATCTCCAATAGGGGTATTATTAGGAGTAATGTTTTGGGTAAAATATTGCTTCTTTGTAATGCATCTACATATTATTGGAACTTTCCATGGAAATAAGATTTAGGTGATGGCTTCTCACTTACACAGAGAGACACTCTGTGTGGTCCCGCATTCTATTGGTTAAGCACTAATCATTATTTGGTGGGCTAACATGTATCCATGTGCGAGTTCAGAGGGCTCTCATTTATAGTACGCTTTCTTTTTTGTACTGCTTTTAATGTCGTGTTATGAAACCATGTACACTCTTTATGATTGTTTTCTCCCTTTTGAAAATCTATTTTCTTTTGTTGTTGCTGTAAAATTTTATCTTTTCTTTTCCGCTCCCCTCTTTCTTTTTCTCAAAAAATGTTAATTAATTGTCATACTTCGTTGGAAGAAAAGGTGAGACTGAATTTCATCTCCAAACAGAGAAGATATGAGAACTGTGTTAAAGCGAACTTACAAGTTTAAGGGCAGAACTACACAAAGCGTCAGGATCTTTCTAGTTATGATTGAAGAAACGCAATCACCTTTCCCCTGAAAGCTTCTCTATGTCATCATAGTACTAGAGTGATGCAGATGTATGCCCTGCTATCATTTATATTCTCTTGCTATTTTTCTGTTGGATTTTACTAAGCATACAACTTTCAACATACCTTAGCAGGAAATCTAGTTTTGACATGTATTTGTTTGGAATTTGAAATTATTGTTGTTTTCTTATTGGGGTCTATTTCTCCTTATACTTTGGATGGACAAGTATTATTTATGCACACTCTTGCAGACTCTTACCCCTTCTATTGTTTTATTTTCCTTCTAGAATGACCATCAACGAAGTTGGTTTATCAGATGCTGCATTGGATGCACTAGCACAGTGCTTTTCCCGAAAACCTTGTGAAATCAAGGTATGCACTATTCAGTCTTATTGGACATTGCTTTGGTAGTACTTTGGTCTTTGGTGAATTAAGTGCTTTTGCTTTCCAATGGCAAAACTGGTCATAGTGAAAACTCTGTCCAGCTGTTTCCCTTTAGTTTTGTGCTGGCTTTACAGAGATATGAATCATCACCGAACATCTTATACAGGAGAGATACGAAGTTCTTATTAAGGGAGAGAACTCTGTAGAGGACAGCTGGAATTCATTTCTTGATAAAGATCTTGATGCAGCTCTGGATTCGTTTGACAATTTGTTTTGTCGCCGATGTCTTGTAAGTAAAGCTCCAAGTTTTGTTGTTTTATATGTTGGTTGGTGTTATCCTTCTTTAACTACCTCTTTACTCTTGCACTTTCTATTTGCAGGTCTTTGATTGCAGATTGCATGGATGTTCCCAGGATCTCGTCTTTCAGGTAAAAAATGACTGCATATTTTAGGTTACATGTCAAAATATAGAGGTGTCAAACGGGCCGGGCCGGCATGACCCATTTAATTATGTGCCAACTGTGTTGGCCCATTTACTTAATCGTGTCACATCGTGCTGTGCCATTTTGTAATCGTACCATGCCCGTGCTGGCCCATCTCTGAGTTTGGTTGAATTTTTTTGTATAATCTAGCCAAGTTTCATCGGAAAAAAATTTGTATATCTAATAACTATAGTTGTATTGACTTATTGAAAAGTATATAACATCTAATTCAAATTTTTTTGTATAATGAGATTCGCAAAATATTTGTTTTGACTTTTTAAAAACTGTATAATATATACTTAGAAAATCCATCATTAAAAATTAATTTTTTTGGTACATTAAAAATTTGTATTTGTTGTGTTGTGCCCTGGGCCGTGCCCCGTGCCGTGCTGCGTCTAGCCCACTTCCCTGCCATGCCCTTGTTGTGCCCATCTAGACCATGCCGTGCCGTGCCCATTTAAAACCGTATTCGTGCCGTGCCGTGCTACACTTAAACGTGCTGTGTCTGTACCAGCCGGCCCGTTTGACACCTCTATCAGTATAAAACATTGTTGTCTGCTACTATAAAAAAAGAATGTTGTCTACTTTTTGTCAGGATTTGTAATTGTTTCGGTTTTATATCAATTGTCAGGCTGAGAATCAACTTCCAGGGAGCTGTACAGATGAGGAAAATGTACCATGTGGCCCACATTGCTATAAGCTGGTACAATCTATAATTGTTTTCTTCAAACAGTGACTGTACATTCCGGATTCTTTGAGTGAATAAAATACATTTATGCATAGTTTTCGATTAATTAATTGAAGTTGTCTATTGTTGATCAAATCATTGATTGTAAAGATTCAGTCATAGTTTTCACTTTTTTGAAAATACAGCAAAAGTGCAAAATAAACACATGTATACTGATATCCCCAATGCACTGTAAACGGGAAATTTGTTTGGAATGATGATCAAGTAGTCTAATAGCTATGAGCTTGCACATATGACAAGAGGAGCGGATCTGAGGCATTGAGTGCCTTCGTTATCTAGAATCCTATATACCATGATTGATGACATGATGATTTATAAACTAGTGGGAATAAGAATTCAAGAGATAGAATTAACAGAATTTGCATTCATATAAGATATTAAACTCGACAAAATTCACCAACTTCTTGTATAATATTAGTTTAGAAAATTTATTCAATTTTAGTGTAGATACGTGGGGTCCATGTAATTTTACTCGTTTCTTGTTAGAATAGTTTACTTCACCAATAGCGATGGTCCATGTAATTTTAATCATGTCATGTTCGAATAGTTTTACTTCACCAATAGCAATAGATGATTTATTGGTACCAGTTACTTTATCCTTATACCTCATAAAAGATTAATTTGATATGTTTAAGAAAAACTAATAACGATGGTCTACAAACCTGATCTGGATCATTTTGTGGACTCTTATGTTTCTAAACACCTAACCATCAGACTATGCATGAACACTTTCATATGAAATACTGTAGGAAGCCATATTCTTACTTTTTCCCGAGATAGAAAAAGAGATAAAAAAAATCATTCTGAATTTATCAGATCAAACAGTTTTGAGAAGAACACAAATAGATAGTTATAAATGGAATCTTGTATAAGAAGATTTATTGCTGATGAATTTTGAATCGCACGATTTTGGCAACTAGGCATAAAATAAATTGGTGCTAAGACCTTTCCCAAGATATCTTCCAACTTCTTGGTGGTGTTGCTTCTCATCTCCTTCATTTTAGATTTGCATTTTTCTGAATTGCTGCTATTGTTTTGGCGCCAACATCCATATTGTGTGATTGCTTTGTTAGATAAAGGATGGAATGTATCTTCTTTGAAGAATGGGTATGCAAACCAATTTAGTATCTTCAAATTCACCTTTTTTCAGGTCCTAAATTCAGGATGGAATGCTACTATAACTTCTCCCGTGCAAGCCAATTCTCAAGAAAAACCAGTCCCTTCCTTTGATGGGACTGGGGCTCAGATCTCGGGGATGAAATCTCTCGGTCCATTTGTACGAAGGAGGGAAAAATCATGTCAAAGTGAAAGTGCTTCATCAAATGCTAAAAACATGTCGGAAAGCAGTGACTCAGAGGCCAGACCTGTACAGGATTTTAACTCTACTCCTCGTTCTTCATCGCCACCCAAGTCTAAGCTTGGCGGCAAATGTGGTATTCTAAGAGGAATAGCAAGCGAGTTGCTGAACGTGTTTTGCTTTGCATGCAGAAAAGGCAGAAGAAAATGGTAGCTTCTGATTCTGATACTCTTGGGTCGAGAGATATAAAGCTTCGATCCAGTTCTCGTAAAGAAAATGAAGATGCTAGTGCTTCACAGAAACTTAAGTCTTCTAGTGCTGGAAAGCCTTGGAGGAAGGAATCAACAACAGTTGACGCCATGCGGAAAGAAGAGTTAGCTGGTGAAAATATCTCTAAACAAGTAACCAGCGACAGGAAATCATGGAAGACTCTGGAGAAAGCCCTTTATGAAAAAGGTGTGGAGATATTTGGAAGGAAGAGGTTAGTTACTTGAATTTATGTTGTTTTTGATTGGGTTATCTATTCTTAGTTAGCTTTGAGGGAATTTTAGAATATCCATGCATTCTCAAGTGTCTTTTTGCTTTGAATTTTTTTAATTAGTATCCTTGTCGAGGATGGAGCCAGAGAGGGGCGGCCGCCACTACAAAGTTTTCAAAAAATCCAATTACTATGTAGAAAATAAATTTTTATCCCTGAATTATATAGACTCACCACCACTAGATTTTTTTAAGCTTTCATCCTCATAATGCAGTTTGTCTTTTTACTTTTTAAGTATATATATTTTCGCCACCACAAAAATAAAATCCTGGCTCCGTCCCTGAATTCCTTGTATACTATTGTGTTTTGCAAAATATGTCCGCATGCAGGGGTGAGCTTATGACATGAGTTTTAGACTCTGTTTGGAACTTAGGTAAAGAAAGAGAAAAGAAGGGAAAATCATTAAGAAGGAAATTAGAGGGAAAATGGAAGAGAAAATGGGAGGAAAGTTAAATAGGAATTTGAATATTTTCCTTCTTTTTAGAATCAAACAAAGGAAAGGAAATTTACAAATTTTCTTTTCCTTTCTCTTCCTTTCCCTAAGATCCAAGCAGAGCCTTAAATTGGGTTGTTGCCCTATAATTTCTTTTGATGGTGGCTGAATTCAATTACCTTTGATTCGATAAGCCCTCGAACTTGTGTTGTGATTTCAGTATAAAGTTATCAAACAATTAATTACATGGCATTGGGGGTTATCCATGACTCAGTTAATAAGCTTGCTGTCCATTATTTCTGTCAGCGGGATTAGGTCAGTATTCTGATAATGTAAGCCAACATACACCCCAATTTTATTACCAGACAATGATATGCCGCAAAGCTTGAGACATAACCTCAAAGGTTAAACAAAAACACAGCCCGTATGAGCCCTTCCAGACCTATTCTCTGCCTCTCTTTACTAAACCACTTGGTTTACTCATCTCAAAGTGATAGCAATGGCTACATTTAAATTGGAAATCCCACAATATATCTTTCTGATCTATCTGATTGGATTGTTGTAACTTCTATTTGTTGATTCCATACATTTTGGCCAGGAGATCTCTTTCAAGTTCTAACAATCAATTCATTCTCTTATGATGTTCTTTGTCGGTCATCAGCTGTTTAATTGCTAGAAACCTGATGAATGGAATGAAAACTTGCTCAGAAATATTCCAATACATGAATTGCTCTGAGAACGGACTACTCTCCCGAACAGGTGATGGTGCAGATTCTTTGTTGGATGGCTTCTCCAAGGTTGATTGTAACGAAACGACGGTGAGTTTTATCCATGTGTTTTTTGGCGTTTCAGTGGCTCTTACTGAAGATATTATCTTTAATCTTGGCGAAATGTTCATCAGAGTAATAAAGTTAGAAGAAGATCAAGATTTTTACGGAGGAGAGGCAAAGTTCGACGCTTGAAGTACACATGGAAGTCTGCTGGGTACCATTCAATTCGAAAGCGGATTTCTGAGAGAAAAGATCTTCCTTGCCGGCAATACAATCCATGTGGGTGTCAATCTTCATGCGGGAAGGAGTGTCCTTGCCTTGTAAATGAGACCTGCTGTGAAAAGTACTGCGGGTGAGCCTTTGTTTTTTCTTTATGGGATAAATAAGCATTGTGTTCTCTTCATGTTTATTCTTCATTCATGGGGGCTACTGTATGTGATTTTCATTACCAATAAAACTGCACAAGTCTTTTGCTTTAATAAGCTATATTTTCTTTCTAATTTTAGATGCCCAAAGACTTGTAAGAATCGCTTTAGAGGCTGTCATTGTGCTAAAAGTCAGTGTCGGAGTCGTCAATGTCCATGCTTTGCCGCGGGCCGAGAATGTGATCCAGATGTTTGCAGGAATTGCTGGGTCAGGTGGGTTTATGACTATTGATCTGGGTCTTATCATTTTGCCTGCATCTATATGTTTGTGGAAGCTAGCTGTATGCTTTTCGGAAACCTATGCTTGTTAAATTCAACTTATTTTACTTTTAAATAAAATAAAAACAAAAAATAGAAATTCAACTTATTGATATGAGGAAAATGCTTGGGGTTGAACATAAAGTAGAATTAGAACTGAAAGAAACTATTTCCTTCACCCGTAGGAAAGTTACTGTTGAGATTCCATTTACAGCTTAAGAGGAACTTTGGTCAATAGAATAAGCAAAATGAGTTCCTCAGTCTGTGAGTCTCATGAGACTCACTGGCCCCATTTCAAGGTTAGGTTGAGATGTAGAATAAAGGTGCCCAACAAAAATTTCTGCTTAAACAACAAAAACGCACAGATCCTCTAATTTCTGCATATACAAAAATAAAAATAAAATTCCTAGCTTAGATTTTTAGTGTCATTGGATTTTGGGGAAGTTTTTTATTCTTGAGTTTTCTCTTGTCTTTGGGAGTAGGGTACATGTTTTGGGTTCCTGCCCTATCCAGTCCTCCGCCCAAAACTAGTACGATAAGATAAAGTTGTAGGCAAAGGAATGTCTCACTTATTGGAATTAGATAAGATATTCAAACAAAGAAGAAAAACATCAATTGTACAGTAGTGACATGTGTGGCCAGTTTGGTTCAGATTTGTATAATACATTCTTTTCTCTATGATGCATGCGGGTACACATGTACTTCCGAAATCTGGAAGCAGGAATCTGAATATTTTGCTATTTTTTAGTGTTTATCTGCACATTTATGCCTCTTGAACTGGTCTTTTGCAGTTGTGGTGATGGCACTCTTGGTGTTCCCTTTCAGAGAGGTGATAACTATGAATGTAGGAACATGAAGCTTCTTCTAAAACAGCAACAAAGGGTAATCGTGATGCTATTTTGCTGCCTTTTCTCTTTATTGTTGTAAAGCCAGAGAAGAAAACTTCTTTTTTTTCCTTCATTTGAGGCACCTGTCTTTGGAAATTAAATTCTTTACTTGGGAAATTTGGTGTTGAAGTCATTCTGAAAATGCTACCCATGGACAGATTGAGGTATTGTTGGGGCCTTGAGGTTTCTTCGTAGCACCAAGAGACAGTTTGGGTCATGAATAAGAAATTCTTGTGAATGTGTACGAAATAGTGGATATGGGCTATAATATATCTTTGCCAAGTCATGTGTCTTCCAGTTTGTTTTCCAATGTTCACTATCTCAGAAGCCATTACGTTTGCTTGACCTGTGAAAATGTTATTTATGTCCCATCTTCAAGGTTGGATCTCTAATGTAGGTATTCCATCTAGCTATTTGAGTTGCTTATGTTATTTTATTTGTCTTGGCAAGAGATCTCTTCACAGCACCTTGACCTTCCTTGTCTGCATGTTTCTGAAGACTGAAGAGAGACTATTCCCAAAGCCACAGTGGCTGCTTCCTCACCCAGACTTACCATTAACCGGGATATTGTTGGTGTGTGGATCCATGGAAGCAACAGTGGCTTTTGAAAAATTGAAATACAGACATAGTAGTGTCTTATTGGTTTTTTCCTTTTTAAAATCCATTCCTCGATTATAAGTTGCAACCTTCAACTTTGACGACTAAGAAGATTAGTCCTGGTTACTGTGTTGTGGATTTTGGTATGTAACGATTTAAAGGTGGAATGTATTTTAAATTTCCAAATCTTGTGCAGCAGTTTGACAGACTTGTCAGTGGCACTAACTAGTATAATTTTAACACTCTTGTGGGGAGCTTTGTAGCACCTACTGCGTATGTTTCACTTTTGGTGGAGTTATATTATAGTTGTAATCATAAATTAAATGTAAACGTCAAATAAATTAACTGTAATCCATAGATACTGCCTATTGGCTATGTGGGACACAGGATTGAACTGGGTTTGTAATTATTGTTGTAGAAATACACATTCAAAATTTGCTGGTGATAATGAGTTCTGTTCTTCCATACTTGTGCAGGTTTTACTAGGAAAATCTGATGTATCTGGCTGGGGAGCTTTCTTGAAGGTAATACTCCTGCAATATTTTATGCAGTACTTTTTCCTTGTTCTTTCTCTTCTTTGAGATTTTTTTACCTTGAGGCTACTCTCCAGAATAGTGGTTTTTTTTTGGCATGGTCTCTCCAGAATAGTGTTGGCAAACACGAATACCTTGGTGAGTACACCGGTGAATTGATCTCGCATCGAGAAGCAGACAAACGTGGGAAGATCTATGACCGTGAAAATTCTTCGTTTCTTTTCAATCTCAACGATCAGGCATGATATACGACATGCTCTTCTCGTTTATTCAAAGTTTAAACTTTATATCTAATGTTCTTATGGGTTGGAGACACGCTTTTCTATTATCTGTAGTTTGTTCTTGATGCTTTCCGGAAGGGTGACAAATTGAAGTTTGCTAACCATTCTCCAAATCCAAATTGCTATGCTAAGGTAACCCATTGACTGCCTTCATGCTAGGTTTTTGTTCTGTTTTTACCCTTGCATATTTTTTGAGCAAAAGTGGTTTTGAAGACAAGATTGTTAAACAAAATTCTTTGAATAGCAATTCTTTTGAGTATCATATTTGAATAGCAATGTGGGAAATGAATTATTCTGGAACATTTTTGAAAACGGAGCCAGAACATTACAAAAATAGCAGAATAATTTCAGAATGGATGAAGATTCCATTTTTTAATGTTTGAAATCGTTGTTGAAACTTGAACAACTCAATGTTTCTCTATGTTCTGTGGAAATTCGACATGTTTCAGCATGTACAGTAGGAATCCCACTAATGTTTCTTTTCATATCCTAAGAAATAGAAACTTTTTGACCGTCTCGATGCAAAAGAAATGACATTTTTGTACCTTTGGCTAAAGTCTGCGCATGATATCTACTTTCTTTTGTAGGTCATGATGGTTGCCGGAGATCATAGGGTTGGAATATTTGCTAAAGAAAGGATTAGTGCAGGGGAAGAACTCTTCTATGACTACCGTTACGAGGCTGACAGAGCTCCTGCTTGGGCAAGGAAGCCTGAATCATCCGGTACCAAAAAAGAGGACACTGCTCCTTCAAGTGGCCGCGCTAAGAAGCTTGCCTAACTGAGTATTTATTTTAACCCCAAATTGAGTTTTTTCATTTATTTTCCGTTCTTTTTTAGATAGCAGCCTCGTTTATCATTGACATCCTAGGAAAGGTAGATTCTTAGTCATTTAGTTTGATGGAGAGGCCATTGATCTCTCCTCTAATCAATTTGTTGGATTTTTCTTTTCTAATTCATGCTTCTATTCGAGAGCCAAGTTCATTGACCAAAGCTGGAATGCATAGAAAGATTTTAGGGACTTGTTACCATTCCTTAAATCAATTGTTTTCATGTCAAAAGGACAATCGGCGGATGTAATTATTTTGGCCAACTATGAATGAAAGGTTGGTTGATTCAGCTGGTAAGCTTCACGACTGTTAATGGAAAATGATTGACTACCAGCATTTTTGTGTAGGAAACTAGGACCGATGCGGTTCCTGTGGTTTTTTTTTAATTACAAAATGTGTACTTTGATTTGATTAGAAGGATTATTAAAGGCCATGCTGGTACTAAAAGAAGTTACTTGTACTGGACATGTATACATCGCTTTACTAATTGATATTTTGAATGCTATCTTGTCTTGGGTGTCGTCATCTCTCTCTCTCTCTCTCTCTCTCTCACACACACACACACACACACACACACACACACACACACACTATTCCGGTTCAAATGGTCTGATGGTATGTAACCTTTTGGTCTTTTTCATCATGTTGGAGTTCGAATTAATTCCCTGATATTTACTTCTATCCATGTGGGGAGGAAAGAAACGTCTCTATTCTGGTACAAAATTTGTTTTGTACACTGCGGGAGGTTCTGTTTTTCTCTTATTCAGAGTTTTGGGTGTCGGTTTATATAGTTCTAATGAACCAACATTACATACCAACTGAACTGCTGCTTGTTTGCGATTAAAAGTTAATACTCCTATATTGCTTGCTGATGTAAGACTCAGGAATGCGGTAAGCCTTGCCGTTCTTCTTTTAGGACTCAACTTCTCTGCAGGGTGCAGTTTATACACACCTGGATTTCTCCTTGATGATCTAAGCCTGTAGGACTTGTCAGACAGTATGTTCTTGCAAATAGTTCAACATTATACAGATAAAAAGAGAACATAATCCTATACAGACAGATAAAAAGTTCAATATAGCCTGTGGAATACAAATCGCCAAACAACTATACAGAGATGCTAACAAAGAAAGCAACTAAGGCCTCCTTTGGGTAAAAAATCAAAAACCGGTTTTAGAAAAAATCATTGTCCTTATTCAAATTTTTTTTTTTGCATTCGTTAGTTTTGCGTCAAGATTTTGTGGTTTTTGGATTCCT
Source organism: Vaccinium macrocarpon (assembly GCA_022606695.1). Taxonomy (NCBI): domain Eukaryota; kingdom Viridiplantae; phylum Streptophyta; class Magnoliopsida; order Ericales; family Ericaceae; genus Vaccinium; species Vaccinium macrocarpon. The sequence goes on from CM040172.1 coordinate 12,985,193, forward strand.
CTTGAGGAGACAAACCTAATAAGTAAAAATTTATGGTCAAAACTCAATTTTTTTTAATAAAGCCAAAATAAGTCCAATAATCCAACTATTTTGGCTTTATTAAAAAAAATTGAGTTTTGACCATAATTTTATACTCATTAGATTCATCCATTGGTGCCTAACTGCCTCCACCCATTGGTGCCTCTAACACAACCGCAAAATCTTGGTGCCTCTAACACAACCGCAAAATGAGGTAAGCGTAGGGAGGACTAACTTCCTCCACCCATTGATGCCTCTAACACAACGTAATTCTTATTACTTTAGCTTTTTGTATTTCAACTTCCATACCTATAAATTTTGTTTCGCAACCAGAGGGTTTGTGGAAAAAAAAAAGTCAGTTTTTTACAAGACTAATATAGATTAGCTTTTAGCGTGTTTGAGGTTGGTTTTGATCTTGGGAAGTATTTTCAATTTGCAATTCTATCTAAAGTATTAAAGTATAAGAATAAAAAGAATATTGTTCCAAGATTCTAATTATTGAGACCACATTTGGTTATGATACTTGATCAAGATATGCTATTATACTTTTCGTCAATAATAAATTAAGCTAAATCAATTTACAGAAATCTTTTATTTTCTTCCGTAAATTTGTGTTCTTATTTTTTGTTGACACTTTAAGTGTAGTCCCATACCCAAACTCTTCACATTTCAAGACACAGTATGTTACTAACCTTTGCATAATTATTTTACCGACATTTCCCTCTAGAAAACATTAGTTACGGGTCACAATTTAGTGTGTTGCTATTCCACACAAATGGACCGGGATGTATATCTTATGCAATCCTATTCTATCCAATTGTTTGAAATTTTAGAAATTCAAAATCAAAGGAAAGTTGAAAGAAAACCTACAATACAATAGCTCTTTGAACAACGAAGATGGGTTCCTTAGTTGTTGTTACCCAATCTAATTTATTAAACTTCAAATTTTGAATATAAGGAAGGATTAAAAGAAAATCTAATTCATCTTAAGTTTCTAATATATCTATTGCTTTTAAACACCTATCCAATAAGTAATTGGAATGCCAATGCTATACGAAATTGTCATCTTATATTTCTTGATATTATGAATGATATTTGCTTTGAGACATTTTTATGTTTGTTAGAAACAAGCGTTTTTTTCGATGAAATTTAAACATTCTAATTGTTTTTTAGTTTACTGCGTGCATAGCACGGGTTATATGGTAGTCTTATATAGTATTGCAGGATGGATTTTCGGGAGGAGGAACGTGGACGTGACAAGTGGCATGAAGTAATTGGATTGTGATTGGGGTTTTCAAGCAACCCTTGTGAGATTTGATTACACAAATCCTAAAAATAATTTTCGCATTTTCAAATCCAAAAATCTCAATCTTTCCCAATTCAAACACTTCAATTTATTCCCATAATGGAAGTTATCTAATAAAATTGAAAGTTCAAATTTAAAAATCTTTATAAACTACCAATTAGTCGTGATATGTGGTTTCAAAAATAAAAAATAAAAAATTCAAAGGAAAGGTAAGATTTTTTCCTTTGGATATTTTCATTTCGAAAACTGTTACTATTAAGTCTATACAAATCATGAGTGCAACTACAAACCATTCATGTTCTTAACTTTTATGACATTTGTTTTTATCCTTTGCAGGTGTGTAGCTTAAGCCTCAAGGACATCTTCATTGCTTTTCATATGCGATTGGTTTATTAACCTTTTATGTGCAAACAATCGTAATGAATTCTCTCTCTCTCTCTCTCTAACCCCTCGGTTTCTTTTTGGGGGGGGTGGCTGCTTCCCCCGGCCTCTCCCCTTCTTTCTTCTCCTCTCTCTCCCTATTCCCTCCTAGCCCTCATCTTCCATTTCACTCCTGTGGCTTCCAAGCTACTCATCTGGTTTGGTTCCAACTTGGTTGCGGCTCTTTTCCTAACGGTGTGTCAGTCCATTGGCCACTATGAAACAAACATATATGAAAATATCATTTTCGAATTTCCAAATCCAAAAATGTCAATCTTTCCCAATTCAAACACTTCAATTTATTCCCACAATGGAGCAAAAGTTATTTACTAAAATTGAAAGTTCAAATTTAAAAATCTTTATAAACTACCAATCAGTCATCGTGATTTGTGGTTTCAAAAAAAATTCAAAGGAAAGATAGGATTTTTTCCTTTGGATATTATCATTTCTAAAATCGTTACTAATAAGTCCATACAAATACATGAATGCAACTGCAAATCATTCATGTTTTCAATTTTTATGACGTTTGTTATTATCCTCTGCATGTTTAGCTCAAGTGTCAAGGATCTTCATTGCTTTTTATATGCGATTGGTTTATACTCTAATTTTTTATGTGAAAACAATCATGCATAAATTTTGGATTTCACAATGAAAGGCATTGGGAATTTCATAAATTTTAGTTGTTGGGTTAAGTTTCAAATATAATTGTTTTACGTTTCTTGAGTTTTAGTAGGTGTGATGAATGATTATGGCTGTGTTTGGTTAGATAGTTTAGTTTAGTTTTGATGATGTCAGCAGGTGTAATGAGTGGAGAGAGATAGAGAGAGAAATGAGAAAAATGATGATGTCATCAAAACTAAAATTAAAACTAAACTGGGAAACGAACAAGGCCTATAAAATTTTGATAATTTACACTAACTTGAGATTTGTTGGATATGAATTTTTTTTTTGCATGTGCACTTAAAATTGTCTTGTGCATAACACGAGTTTTTGCTAGGTTTATGACCCCGTTCATGGAGACTCACTGAAGTCCAAAAAAATGGTACGGAAACATATATTTTGTCATTCTATTATGATCTTTTACATTTATTTTTTTTTCTTTTATCTTTTTATTTATCTATAAAACTTCTAGAAGGAAGTTCCTTTTTTGTTCCTTTTCCTTTCTTCTTTTTGGTAAATGAATTGAAACATTTAATTGCTCATTCAGGCTTTAATTGTTGTTAAATCTTGCAAAATTCCTTTTTCCTTAGCAACAATCATCTATTTTACCATTTGTTATTTTCCTTCTGTAATCTTTGCAGTACAATGTTTGGATGGGGTGCATTGTAGGGAGAATTTCTTCTATGTCACATGACTTGCATTTGCGACTAAAGCACATAACCTTGGAGGAGCAACTAAATAAACTCTCAATTTTCAATAATTTATGAGAATTTGTTATGTTATAATTTGAAGTTCAAATTTGAAAAATTCTCATGTTTCATGTTGCACTTCTAAAACAGTGAAACAATCCCCTTTTGTATATTGTAAGATATGCGGTACTACCTACAAATATATGTAATGGGTTTCTCTTTTTTCTCTGACAATATTAAAAATAGATCAATTTTCATATTTTGCACAATTTGTGTCAAAAGTATAAGAATGGTAGTCGTACAATTTTATCATGCATTACTTGACGAATCTTACAATTTTATCCTGTAAAAATTGTTGCAAAACTCAGACCTCTTGTATGATCTATATGTATATATATTGTTTTAAGATATATTTTGAAGGCAGAGACGTGAGAGAGGCAGAGACAGATGCAACAATATCATTCTTTCTTTCTTTTTTTTAATTTGGGAATGTGTGATTATATTTGGTATTGATATGCTTTTTTAAAACTGTCATGCTTAGCACAAGTTTGTTGCAATATGAATAAGTTGAAAGGTTTGTCAATTTTGAATATTCTGGATGTTTTACCAAATTGATTTGTTAGAAATTGTGACTATCTCTTTTTCTTAGTTGCTCCTTACAGCAAGTGTCAAAATGATCTTATACATATAAATTTTTATCAAACTGGCAAGATATAACATACAGTAATAAAAACAAAATCACGTCCATCTATTAGCTTTATATTTTTGTAACTTTAATTCGTGACCCCCAGTGGGTTGGAAAGTGATCTTGCATTGAGACTTAGGGGATCTCACCAAAAGTCTCAGGTTCGATTTCCCCTTGCCTGCAAACTCTTGGGTCCACTAGGGGTCTTGCCTGGTCGTTACCTTCAAGACCGCAAAATTAGTCGAGGTGCGCGAAAGTTGGTCCGGACATCCGGTTATTAAAAAAAAACCTTTAATCCGTGCTATACAGGTATACTGGTAAAAGTAATGATAACTATTGAAATAGCACATAGTAAATCAAACACATTTGACTATACCGATTACACAATCAATAACGTGCTTTTTAAATTAGGAGTTGCGATACACATTTACGTTAACTTAGCTCCTGCAACTTCATTATACAAAAGGGAAAATTTTGAAATAAATCAACGGTAAATATTTTTGTTGTCCACGTAATAATTCTAAGTTTAGTAGATATTACGATACTGAAAAAGTTAATAACTATACTCAACTTTCTTTTAGAAGAAAACAATAGCAATACTATTTTGCAAAAAAGCCTACAAAATACTCATAATTTTTTATTTCACAATGCAAATTGGCAAAATCTGCTTAATAATAATGTATTGTCCATAAAAAGTCTCATCAATTGGAGGTAACCAAAATTGGATTGTGAGAATCTCTTTAACTCTAGAAGTTGATAAGAGTAATTATTGCTCCTTATCGATTGAATAGAACAAACAAAGAAATAAAGTAATTTGCTTAAAATATTGTTGGTGAGATTAATTGTCCTAGTGGTTTGGTTTGAACTTTGGACAGTAAGATAGAAATAAACAACAAAAGAGGGGAAATGCCAACAAAGACCAAGTTGTGCAAAAAGGGGTTGCTAGTTTGTTTTGTAGTTATGGTTTCCTAGACTTTTTCGGGATCCCGTAGTGCACCTCCGTATTACGGAGTTGTAGATCTGCCAAAACTATCTCTTATTTGAACAACAGTAGCAGCAAGGCAGGTAAGTCAATCGATCTGATATGTCACCACCACCATTGTTAGAATCTAAACCAACACCTCGGTAATGATGAAGAAGCTAAAACAAAGGATTAGAGAGGATAACACTCCGGAACTCTCACATTTGAGATTGAGAGAGAAAATCCTCATTGAAAAGGTGGGGATATTGAAAGCGAGAAAATCCATTACTAAGAAGGGAGGAAACACTCATAAAAATAAAAAAAAGTTTTTCCCTCCTGCCGCCGCAGAATATTTGCGCATAATATTTGGCAACTAAGTTTTTGAGAGAGAGATGCTCTATGTTATTTTGCTCTGTATTTACCTGTCTAGACTTACTCTACTTTTAATTTGCACATAATATGTATTGTGAAATAATACGTAAATAAATGAATTATTTTTCTAACCTCAAAAAACGAGGAATATGAATTTTATGGCGGAGTATGAAAATAATAAGACATAATCAAGTTTTTCATAAATTATTAGTCCAATTCCAATGTTGTCAATGTTAATTTAAATTGGACGTCCCTATTATTTAACATTTACGTATAATTTAACTTATGTAGCTTATTTGCTTAAAGAAACTAATGAAAGGTTTTTGTTACTAACAATAATGAATACTCACTTCTTTTTCTTTTTCTCCCCCTTTTCTAGCGTATTTGACCCAAAAAAAACCTAGATTATTGTAAGCTTGTAAGCTCCACTTTGAAACTCTTTTCCTTATTGTAAGTTGTGAAAACCTGAATAGATAAAGAGAATTCTAAAGTGAAAATTTTTTTTTACTCAAGTTTTAAGGGCAATCTAGACATTTAGCTATAGGTGGCAATTTTGAACCTAATCCATGAACCCATCCAAATCCACCCACCTAAAACACAACCCAACTTACCCATATTACGTACTGTATAATATAGGTTGATATGAGTTGAACTTATATAAACCCATATTCACATGGATTGGGTTGAGTTGAAAATGGGTTGGAGTAAAAAAAGAAAAAAAAATCACGTTCTTCCCTTCCACGATTGAACATGGAATCGCACAACTCTTACAGGGCATTAAAACCGCAGAAAAACATGGAATCACCCCTCTCTCATCCACGTAATATTAATACAGCTTCATGGACTTTCGTCCTGAAATTTGTTTCTAATCTTTATTTATTTAATTTTTTTTGGATAACACAAAAAAAAAACCGTGCACGAACTAAATTACTCAATTATAAGTTGGTGTTTGCTCGTTAAAACCTTGTCAAAAACTCGTCAAGGTCAAGATCAGTGTGTTTCATGAACAAACAAAACTTCATAAACAAATTCCCATGTTCAGAAGTTACGACTCGTCTCGTTCAATTTCCCTTGTATAAAATTTAAGATCCTCGAGATTGGTTTATTCAATCTGGTTATAATTCATTTTAGATTGGCTCATCTCATAAACTTATTAATTTTTAAGTCACCCTTAGACAATTATCTACTCGGTCCATTTGGTTATATCAATTGCAACAACAATGAACCCATCCAAACCTATTAAAGTTGTTATGCTTTTCATAGAGAGAGAGAGAGTGAGAGAGTAAGAGTCTGAGTTTTTTTTTTTATTTAAAAAAAACGATATCAAATTATTCAATTTGATCTGCAAGTCAATTTACCACTTGCAAACTGCGTTTTGATTGAGTAGAGAAGGGAGTGAATATATTTTTTGTGTTCATTTTGTATCTAATGCCCAGTCTGTCTTCATTTTATTTTTGTTAAAAAAATAAATTCACTTACAGAAAGAAATGGTAAATTAGGGGCTGGTTTGGGTGAATTGGGAAAATTGATTTTTTGGTTTTTTTAGTTTTTTCCTTATTCAAAAAAAAATCAAATTTGTTAGTTTTCGGTCGATTTTTTGTGGTTTTTTGACTTGCCTCGGCGAGAGGAATCTAAAAAGTATAAAATTATTAGTCAAACTTAAAGTTTTGTGAATAAAGACGAAAAATAATCCAAAACTTTAAGTTTGGCTAATAATTTTATACTTTTTATAATAAAGATGAAATTTTTTTATAATTTTATACTTATTGGCGAATAATCCACATATTTTGGCTTTATTAAAAAAAAATTGAGTTTTGACCATAATATTATACTCGTTAGATTCGTCTCGCCGAGAGGAATCCAGAAACCACAAAATCTTGACACGAAACTAACAAATGCATTCAAAAATTGAATAAAGAAGAAACAAAAAAACCAATAATCTGTTTTTGCTTTTAGGCCAAATTAGCCCTAATTCGAGAATCGAAACAGAGCGGAATAGTGAAAAGACGGGAGAAAAAAGAGAAAAAAAAGAAAGAAAGAAGGGGGTTTGATTTGGGTGGGGTCAGGTTTGAGTAGACCCATATTCAACTCACTCATATTCAACCAGCATACTATTAGCCCATATTCAACCCGCTCATGTTTAACCCATAACCTATATCAATCCTCTCAAACTCAACTCAACCCACCCATTTACCTCCTCTACATTTAGCTTATAAAAGCTATTTGACAATTTATTCAAGTAAACAGGTTTAACTTTTTTTTAGGAGTAAAATTATAAAAATGACAAACAATTTGACAACTTGTTTTTATTTTATTAAGCCAATGACCTAAAAATGTACTGTATAATTTAAAAAGCTAACTTAAGTTCAAAAGTTTAAACGAGTTTAGGGGTATTAACATGCAATCTCATAATACTTTAGTGCTTCTAAAAAATCATTATGCCAGCTGGCTCGATTAACGTTCAACAGGTAACTGATCATAATTTGGAAGTTCCATAATAATAGAAAAAGGCTACAATTCACGCCGCTTATTTGGGTGCATATGATACATACCCCTATAAAAATTACAAATTTTGTAAAAGTTACGAATATTTTTTATAAAAGTTACTACACACCAAAATGTTATGAATCATATTGTTGAAAAGTTACGAAAACCTAAAAAATGTTACGATTGCTGATGAGATAGCACAATCTAAACCTTACAATTAGGTACATATAGTTCACCCAAATAAAGAGTGTGTATTGTAGTTATTTCCATAATAATATACCGACAAAGTTAATAACCACACTTTACTGCATGAAGGTAGAAAATAGCGGACAATATGAGATCAATCATCTTATCCATTTCGTAAATGTACAAGTTTTTTTTTTTTTGGTAACTTCGGAAATATATAAAACTTAACCAACAGAGTTATAGCGCAACAGCAGTGCGGAGTTGAAGTCCCACAGAATTGTGGGCAGGAAATTACACATAGTTATAAGCATAGGGGAGAAAACCAAAAACCCAGATCAATCTAAGAATCTGTGGAGATTTAGGGAGTCCCTTATCATGAACTCTCTAATTGCCAGAGGTGGAATTTCAGTCACCACCAGATCCTCCAACTGCTCCGCTCCCATACCGGCCAGAAAGTCGGCACATTGATTAGCATTTCGAAAAATGTGAGTAAGGCTACTTCCCGTTCTATTCAGCAGGTATTTGCCATCATTGATTACATTGCTCTGTGGATGATTTGCAGTTGCTCCATCATTAAAAAGTGTCACCGCAGTTTGCGAGTCGGATTCAATTTGGACATGCGACAATCCTTTTTCTAGAATGATAGTTAGCCCTCTGTAGATGCTCCATATTTCCGTTTCCAAGCTTGATCTTGCTGCCATTTTCCCATAGTATCCCAACTTCCATTCACCTTGATCATTTCTGAAAATACCTCCAAAACCTGCTTTTCCTCTAGTTTCGAACCAACTCCCATCAGTGTTAAGCTTGAGGTTACCTGGGGGAGGGGAAAACCAACGAGTTAGTCGATGAGTTGGGGGGTCAGTAGCGAGAGGAGTTTTAAAAGCTTCCACGATATCGGTTGCATATGAACAAATTACTTTGGAACTCTCTTCGGGGACCGTATCAAAATTATCAAAACTTTTCTTGTTTCGGTCCTTCCAAATTTGCCAAATAGTGGTGCAAAAGAGAATGTTCCAAGGTATGTCCATACCAAACTTTAAAACTTTTTCCTTCTTGAGATTAGCCGAAATCCAATCCCAAGTGGAGCTTCTAAAACCATCTCTCATTACTTGCCCCGAGGGGATTTTGTCCCACAACAAGGATGCTTTGGGACAATCCCTAAACAAATGATCAAGATTCTCCGGGAGGTTAGTGCATCTAGGGCATAGATCAGAAGAAGTTATGCCCCGTCTCGTCGGGAGGAGGTTGGTAGGAAGTTTGTTATGGAAGATAAGCCAAATAAAGGTTTTAAATTTTTGAGGGATCTTTATCTTCCAAAACCACTTCAAACCCTTCATATCACTACTATCTTTAGTAAGAAAGTCATAGGCAGCGGAAGCGGAACAACTTCCACTTGACGACTCCACCCATGAGGGTTCATCCTTGGTACTAGAATAAGTAGGTAACACAGTGCTGTTTATGGCATTCAGGGAAGTGGTATCCACAATATTAACAATCTCATCAAGGTACCAAGAACCATTAACAATGATGCTCGCAACCTTGATGTTTTCAAGGGTGTGTGGTCCAGGGTGCCTTTCAGCTAAGGGACCCTCCCCACACCACCAATCATTCCACAAATCAATAGAGGTTCCATCACCTATGATCCATTTGGTGCCCTTCTTAATAGTATCTCTCGAATGAAGAATACTACGCCAAGTATGAGAAGCCGATCTGCCACTCGGCCAAGATTGGAGAGTATGATGCCTAAGGTATTTGTCTCTCAGAATTTTAACCCAAAGGCTGTCATCATGATTCACAATCTTCCACCCAAGCTTAGTAAGTAAGGCAAGATTTTGGGTTTGAGACTTCCTAAGGCCCAAACCCCCTACGTCTTTGTTTTTACAAACAGTATTCCAATTGACAAGATGTATTTTCTTCTTATCAGGAGTATCACCCCAAAGAAAGTCCCTGTTCAAGCGATCCAATTTATCACAAACATTCACAGGTAATTTTAAAGTCTGCATAGTATAGCTAGGAATTGTGGATGTGGATGCCTGAACAAGAGTAGCTCTTCCAGCTAACATAAGGGTGTTGGACTTCCATCCAGCTAGTTTGGATTGGACTTTCTCAATGATATGTCTAAAATGATCTTTATTAGCTCTTTTGTGGAGAATAGGAACCCCTAGGTATTTGCCTAGGTCATTAGTACGAGCTATGCCACAAAAGTTACTAAGCCGACGAGCTTTGCTATGAGTGATGTTGGGGGACACAGAGCTTGGATTTAGCTAGATTGACAGTTTGTCCCGAAACAGCACAAAAATCATTAAGAACTTCCATAATGGCTCTACAATTAGATATGTTAGCCTGGCCAAAAAGGATAAGGTCATCCGCAAAGAATAGATGTGTAATGGCATCGGAGTCTCTAGAGACTTTTATACCTTTCCATTCACCCGACGTACATTTATTATCAATAAGGATAGAGAGCCTTTCCATGCATAAAACAAATAAATAAGGGGATAATGGGTCCCCTTGTCTAAGACCTCTACCAGGAGAAAATTCATCAAGAGTTTCACCATTCCATAAAATGGAAGTTTTAACATTAGTCACACAACTCATGATTAATGCAGTCCAAGAAGAGTTGAGATTGAAATAAGTGAGCGTATCAAGCCAGAACTTCCAAGACACTTTATCATAAGCTTTTTCCAAGTCAATTTTAAAGATCATACTTCCTTTCTTCCCTTTCTTAGACCTGAGAGAGTGAACCATTTCTTGGATGATAATGATGTTGTCACTCGTGGATCTGCCTGGGATAAAACTGCTTTGGTAGGGACTAACAATTTTGTCAAGCAAAGGTCTGAGTCTAGCAACGATAACCTTGGTAATGATTTTATATCGAACATTGCATAGACTAATGGGTCGAAACATTTTAATGGTGTCGGGGTTATCCATTTTGGGAATAAGAACAATGAGAGTTTTATTGGCTTCCTCGGGGATGGCACTATTAGCAAAACACTTTTTAACAAAATCACATATGTCTTCTCCAATAATGTGCCAATACTTTTGATAAAATATGGACTGAAGACCATCAGGCCCAGGGGCCTTATAAGGGGGAATGCTACGGACCATGTTCCAAATCTCTAAGTTGGATATAGGAGAACACAAACTCTCATTGTCCTCATTAGTAAAAGTACTATGAGAATTTAACAGCAAACAGGATCCGGGAGTATTGTTATGATTGCTAAACAGGTCTTTGAAGTAGTTACTCACCATATCCTTGATCTCCACAGGGTTATTGATCCAAACATTATTGTTATCTTTAAGCAAATTAATTTTGGATTTACGTCTTTTAATGATGGTGGATAAATGAAAATATCTAGTGTTTCGCTCTCCCATCACAATCCATTTCGAACGAGATTTTTGAAACCAAAGCATTTCCTCTTGGGCAAGAGTGTTGTTATACTCACAAATGAGTTCTTTTTCCAGAGAAATAAGGTTATGGGAAAAGTTAGAACTTTGGGCCATTTGTACCCCTTTTATTCTAGCAAAGAACCATCTTTTTTTCCTAAAGATATTTCCAAAGGTATTTTTGTTCCAGGTTAAAGCAGCTTGAGAAAAGTTGTGAATTCTGTCTGTAAGATCTCTACCGGTCCAATTATATGCAACTAGATTTTCAAAGGAGGGATCCAAGATCCAAGCGGCTTCAAATCTAAAGGGTTTATTAACGGGAACAAAAGGAATAATACCATTGAGATTTAAAAGCAGGGGGGAGTGATCAGAGTAGGTACGGGGAAGAATTTGGATCATACCTTCCGGGAATAGTGTACGCCAATCCTCATTGCATAATCCTCTGTCCAGTCTTTTTTGAACATTTGCAGCACCTTGTCTTCCATTAGACCATGTGAATTTAGGTCCCGACGCTCCAATATCCATAAGATTACAATTATTGATGTTAGCAGCAAATTTCCTTCTTTGATTATGACTGCTATCCGAGGCTGTGCTCCTACTTTCCTCCATACTGGCTATATCATTTTAATCTCCAGTGATGGACCAAGGGAGATGGTTGTTGTCTGCGAATTCCTTTAGCCCTTCCCAAAGAATTTCCCTTAACCTGGGATTAGGGCTAGCATATAGCGCAGAGAAGATCCACTCTTCATAGCCGTTCTTTCTGACTCTGGTGTGAATAACTTGAGGACTGATGGTAATCGTAAACACAGAAACCTTGGTAGGATCCCAAAGAATCCAGATTCCTCCGGACCTCCCATTAGGATCACTAAACGTATCTCTAGTAAAACCTAGATTACGGAAGAAAAAACCCATTGAGTTGAGACTGACAAATGTTGCTTTTAGTGACAGTTTGTTGAAAGACGCTTAAAAAATTGTCTTTGAAAGGGTACTATTTAAGGCGGTCATAAATCGCACTTAAAACTATACATTACCAGCGGTTTTTATGTACATTTGAGGTGGTTTTTAATCTACACTTTTGTCCGAATTTTGCATGAACATAACCGAGCACGCTCGAGCCCAAACGCCGCCGTTAAAAGCAAATATTAGGTATAAAATTTTATACTGTACTTAAATGTTTAAAAAGCTCGAGATGAAGTGACATTGAAATTTTTTGAAAACATCACCATCACCATCTTCAACTTCACAATCTAAATTCAAAATCTTACGCTTGCGCGTTATCAATATACAAACAACAAATACTAAAGAAGTGTAAAATTTTACCAATTTGGGTGACAATAACAAAAGTCCCGTCAACATGAGGTATACCCAAATTAAATTGCGAGAATCTACCCAAATACGGAAGCTCATAAGAGTAATTTGCTTATAGAATCAAAAAAAGGAAAAAGTGTGATTAGTTGACATTAAGGTTATGTTTGGTAATTGAGGAAAGACGGGGAAAAGAAAAGAAAATTAAAAAAAAATTCCTCTCATTTGTTTGGTTTCCAAATAGAAGGAGAAAGGAAAAGGAAGAAGAAGAAGGGGAAAAAAAGAAGTGAAGATTAAATAATTTTTTTTATGTTCTTCTCTCGTTCACAAACTAAACATAAGGGGAAAAAAAAAAGTTTCTTTTCCATTTCTCCTTTTTTTATTTTCTCTTCTCTTTCTATTCTCTTCCACAATTTCCAAACACAACCTAAGGCCTTGTTTGAAAACTTAGGGAAAGAAAGAGAAAAGAAGGAAAAATTTGAATATTTTCCTTCATTCTTCTTTTAGAACCAAACAAAAGAAGGGAATGGAAAATTTTCTTCCTTCTTCTTTTCCCTGTTATCCAAACAGAGCCTAAGACAAAACCGGGTTAAGTTCAAACTGTGTGTATGAGAGGAGAGAGAAAACAAGGAGGGAAAGGCAATGAAGACGAAGTTGGACAGAGAAAAACCCATCTGGAAGCCTTTACGGCTTTACCGGTTTCCCTATCTGGAGAGAGAGAGAGAGAGAGGGTGGGGTTAGTAGAGAGTTTGATTTAGAAGAAGACACGAGGATGTCCTCGCTGGCTCAACTCACAATTGGTTCATACCAAAGGATTTGTCTGTTTTGGAGTGTAATTATGGTTTCAGCAATCTCCGTTAGGAAATTCCAAAACCCTTTTCAGATTACAAGCAATGAATATATATACCCTACCCCCCTCCTTCATTTTCCCTGCCCAAAACCCTCTCTTCTTTGCTTTGTTGGTTCAACATATAGAGGGTCAGAGAGAGATATTGGAGATACAACTTCTCCATATATAATCCTTTCAATTCTACCCCTTGTGTGGTATAATCTCTGCTACCCATTTGTTCAATTTGATTCTAGTTTAATCCAGTGTTCATTTGGATGTGGTTATTTGTTTCTTTTAATCTGCATCTGTTATGCATGAGATCGTTGGCGGTCAATGTAGCCTCGGTTGAGTGCCTATTTTTCAGTGATTGGGTCTGATTTTTGTGGGTTTGATGTTTGATTTTCTTACCCATTTGTTTTAAGATGCCTTTCCTACTTTTGAATCAATTTTAGTTGAGAAGTTGTGATTATCTCTTTACTGGTTTTTCTTTACCTGCATGCATGAGATCTTTGATGGACAATGTAGATCAGGTTTTCTATTTATTCTACTTTGATTGTTTGCGATCTTTTTTGTGGGTTCGATGTTGATTTATAACCCATTTGTTTTAAGATGCCTCTCCTACATTAAATCAGTAGTTGACTACTAGTATTTGTAATTTTTTCTGTACTGATTTTCTTATTTTTCCCATTTGGTTTATTTTTTTCTTATTTTTTCTGATTTTCTTATTTTCTTGAATGGGTGGTTCATTTTTAATCAGTCTCTTGTAGAATCTGATCCCTTTTATTTTTGTACTTTTCACCCCCCCCTCCTTTTCAATGGTTATGTTTTTTTTAACCTGCTGAGATATAACAGCAAGGTCATGGTTGTGACCTGATTGAAGCATGAATTGTGGGTTATTTCTTTGTCTCTCGTAGAGTAAAAATTTCATGGTAGCTTTTCCTTATTGTACTCTTATCAACTATTATATGTGAGGAATGATTTATAGTTAAAAATTGTAAAACTAAAGAAGCTGACTTTTCCCCCCTCTTCCGAATGAATTCAACAGTAAAACTAGTTTTTTCCATGCACGAGTGAAGATTTAAGCTTAATCTTGTTTACATAAATGAACTTGATTTGGCGATTGATTATCTATCTGATTTTCTGGGCTTAGAGCAGCATCTTGAAAACTTGTAAGGATATTGACATATTCTTCTGATCCACTCCAAAGGTGCTTAGCCATTCCTGCTTGTCCGCTCAAAGATACGCTAAAGCATTCTAAAATTGTTTTTGGAAGCTTTCTTTCGATTTACCTATTTTGTCTACCTTTTTTTTATTCAGTGGTTTTGAGGATGTCGCAATATTCACTTTGGAAATCCGATAGGATGAACGATACTGGCATCGATGTCTTTGTTGCTCTTTTTTAGCATCATATATGATCCATATTTATTGATACATAGAGTTAGATCTTTAACCTAATGTGGAGTTCTTTTTCAAAATCTCTCTCTCTCTCTCTATGATCGTGTGTTTTCAATGTCAAGTTTCCTTTTAGGATACAGTAAACATGTATTTGTGGCTCTTTGGCTGTTGTGAAGCCTTTTTTCCATTTGTTCAAATTCGTTTTCTTACTCTGTACGTTTAAATATTTCATGATTATTATTCTAATGTTTTTTTTTTCTTTGAGTAATCCAATAATCATTCAAGTTTAAGGGTAACTCATTTTAAAGTTGTCGAACAGACATTTACATACTCGATACATATGAACCGGCAAAGTTTTAGTGACTTTCTATCTGTGATATATAAAAAATTTAGCTAAAGATTTTTAGGGAACTGACGATGATTTAGTTAGCCTTGCATGCAGAAAGTCGATTTTCCTTCCAATTTTGTGTTGTTCTCTTTGGTTAGATCATTTAGGAAGGCACTCCCTTGTATAAATTGGTACTGTTATCTATGGTGTTTGGTGGTGCATTGATAGTACATATTAATCCATGAAATCTAACTTGCATGAATTAGTCCATGATTGGAATTGTCGGCGTGTACTTTTGCATGCATCAAGCAATAACTGCTAAACTACATTATGGACTGTTTTCAAATCGAGATACATAGTGTAGTAGTTAATTTTTCTGACTAGCTAGGTGAGCTTCGTGTTAGTGTGAGCGATATTGTACATTTACTTCTTGAAAATGCTGCACTTGAAATACTCAATTTGTTTTATGGTTCATTTCCTCTACATTTTTCAAGCTCTTCCTGGAAGATTTTAACATCATAAATTCGGAATGTGCGGTTGCTAGTGACTCTAAAGCTTGATTCTTAGGAGCACAAATCAACTTTTCAAGATCTACGTCACACCTCCTAGAGTCCTATTTTTTAAAGCTATATAATTGTGGTTCTTTTATGTGTTTCATGGGGTATTTTTCCAGGGATTAAGTTTTTGGTTCAGTTGTTTTGTGCTCATATTGTTGTTCCTTTGCCATTACTATCAGTTTGGTTGACAAAATCAGCAGGGGGGCTTTTCTGTAGTGGTACTTCAATTTATTCTTCTGCTGCTCCTACGTTTCTCAAACCTCTGCTAATTCATTTTGTAGAAGTACTGCGTGTGATTAAGAAAACTCACAAATAGTCTTTTTGATTACATTTTCTATTTAGTCTTTTTGCCTTGGTTTCTTCTTTTGAGGGCTGCGCAAAATTTGAAGTTTCGACATATGCGTGTTGATGGACATAGTCAAGCAGAACTGCTTTATCATGCTCTTTAGGGTAACTTAGGGGAAACGATTTTAGCACTCCAAATTTTTATAACCACACTCCATTTATCTTCAGTGTTCTTATTATGTGTATTTTGAACAGAAATACAAATATTAGAGTGTGGTCAGCCAAAAGTACAGTTCCAAAATCAATTACCCTTAGTTATTTCGCTTCCACTGACTTATTAGGTCCTTTAGTTTCCATATCAGAAGACTTGATATTTCGATACGTAATTTGCAGTAACTGAGGAGATCTAATGTTATAGTTTTTTCATAGCATTTAACGTTGTCCTTTTCCCGATTTGTAGTAGAATTCTCTCTCCACTTTTTTCGTTTCTTTTATTTTCTCCTTTCTTTCATAGACTCTATTTATTTCATTTCTTTTTTTCTGTTAAGTGATGTAAGATGTGTGTTAGGGCTTGTCCAGCGATTAACGGTTACATCCAAAGCTAGTATATGAGCCTGGATGGTCTATCCACTCATGGACAATTAGTTTTGAGTTGGATCGTTAACACTGTCCGTTGTATATTTTATGTTGGTTATCAAAAGATTTGGCGGAAAGGGATTTTTTAGATTTACTTAATGGTTATGCATTGCTAAACACGTTACCTCCTAAACTAACTCAAGATTCATTCTTATGGTGGTGTCTTGGTTTCAGTACTGCAGCAAAGGCCTGTTAAAACCTACTTACATAAGAACATTATGAGACGTCAAAGGAGCTCCTTCGATTCTTCTTTTAACCGTGATGCTACCACTGATAATCTTGACCTGAATGTAGCAAATGAGTATAGCGATGAGGATGCTGACCAGGAAATAGGTGCGAATCCTGTGAATCAAAGTTCAAGTTTGGGACGAAATACAGGACTCCTGCGGAGAAATACTCGCAGGAGAACTAATCCGGCATCAGAGCAAGATTTTTTGAATTCGAGATTGTCTTCTGCTTCACCTGTATACAGTTCCCAACTGTTTCAGCCTTCTTATCAGAATTGGGTGACTAGTCCAAGCTCTACCAGTAATCCAGCTAATTTCCATTTCGTAGCTTCAAATAGCTCATATGGATATCAGAGACAAGAGACCTCCCAATACACCCCTGGAATCGCCACTATGCAGAGTATGCTTTTACACTTAAATATATGATTACTATGTTTACTATATTTAAAAATTGTAAATAACGGTTCTCAATTTGATGGTAGTAATGTTTTGTCAAAACAAATATTCATAAAATTTGACGATCAGTTTCACGAGTTTTCATGCATTTGAAATCATTGTATAGTTATCTATTATTATGGCTTATAGACTATAGTAGAAACACACCTTTCCAAAAAAAAGGAGAAACTCAATATACCATTTACGACATATTTTTCCATTTAATGAAACCAAGTAATCACTTTATACGTTGATCTCGTAATTTTTTACGTATTTTACTATTTACGTAAATTATAACTGAAAAGCTTCTTCCATTTGTTGCAGTTGGGATGTCTATCTTATCAAGAAGATAGACATTGATCTCGTAATGTCTATCCTATTTTTTGTAACGAGAGGAATAACTTGGAGTAGAAAATCATAATAAAATGAGTTAGGCTAATAGATAAATTTATGGAGAGCTAGAAGTATTTCATAATGATTTTATTACGTACATTTATATGTTTCTTAGGGTTTTTTTAAACTGTTATTTGAGATTTATCTTGTTTGACTGGATTATTAGTTTCGTCTTTATTCAGAGCGTACTTAAAGGACTCACATTGTTTTAAAATAGTGTATGGAATGCATTAGTTTTCTTCATGTTATAGTGTGGATGCTTAACGCTTTTACTTCCCCCTGCTATTTCTAGGGTTCCTTAAGTGTGGATTCCAAAGCTTTATCTTTTCTATTGTTCTAGCTTTGATCGTCCAGCGTTAGTGTGATTTCTAGGGTTCTTTAGGAGCAGAATCCTCAAGTTTATCTTTATCATTGTACTTTCTAAATCATGTTGCATCGGTCATAGCGATAATAGTCAAATTGGTGTTAGGAGTAATGGAGTGAGTTGAGATATCAATAAATTTTTTGATTGTCATTTAAAAGCCTTGGGCATGCGAGTGCTCATTTTAATTTTTAGGGTAGTCAAACGTCTGTTCAGCCAAAAAATCAGTATAATTCTTTTTTTGTGGCTGTTTTTGTTTCCTTAGTGGTTTAGTTTATTCATTTGACTACCCTTGTGCAGTAGCCCCTGCAGGTACTCAGCTGTCTCCTTCCCTGGGGTTTCCTCAGCGAAATGTGACTAGAAGTTTTCCGAGTAGCTTTACCAATGACGTCCATCTAACCTCTACGACAAGATTTGCTGGTATTAGTATTGATAATAGAGGCCAGGTTGGCTACCAGATCCAACCTTCAAGCGCTTCATCTGCGATGAGGGACAATATTGAATCTCGGTTTGTAAATGCAAGAGCATTTCAAGCACCGACGCAGCAAATTGATGTGGCGCTTCGTACTTTGGCTCCATTACGGGCTCTGATTGATGTCAACCCTAATTTGGCTCCATTGCAGGCATTGATTGATGTTGACCCGGACAGATTGCTTAGAACGGTATGGAAAACTTTAATGGTTACCTTCATTCCCATAATGTTGCTTTGTTATTTAAACTTCAGGAGTTCTGTGGATGCTCCTCATCAACCATGGTTTTAGTTTCAGTTCATGTAATTGCATAGGAAACCTTTTGAGTTATATATAATAGCAATTAACACCTTGATGGAAGTGTCAAATAGGAAAGCTTAGTTTTGTCCTATGCCTATGGTGGAGTTCTTGGGGGTGTCCTTTTGTTTCTCATCTGTCACATGATCCCTCCCCTCAGAATCGTACCTAGAGGAGCTGCAAATTGTTTTTGGACTCAATCAAAACGTTGTCCTCAGCAAGGATGCCTTTGGTTTAGGAAGAGAACTCCTATTGATTTGACACAGCCCAGTAGGAAATAAGGCAAAAAATAAGAAGGTATGAGAGCAAATGGACTTAGTGAAATGCATTAAAAGCTAAAATAAAGTGGGACCTGATTCTAAAAGTGTGTTTCTTAGATCTCAAAGACTATTTATAGTGAACTTAAACAGCAAAACAACAGTAACCTTCTCCTTTCCACGCTCACCCAAGGAGCACACAAATATTGATTAAACCACAGAAAAGGGCGACGCCCCTTAATTCAAATCAACAAGCTTTTGTCCCAAACCTCACGGTTTCAGTTTAAGGTAATCCACCTTGTCCCTTATATTAAGCCTTCCTCTATTTCTTTTACCATCCTCTACGTGTATCAAACCACTACTCTATATATAGCCACATTTACTGGCCAATAGTGCAAAAAGTGTCCATACAATGTCAAGACGGTTTTCCCATGTTTTATTTTTTCTCATCACATCACTACTCTCCTTTGCACTAGCCTTTTATCTGATCGTGTATCTTTTCCTTAACCATCCAATATTCAGCGCCATATTTGAATAATTTCGTATATTGGTTGTATGAAATTCTCCCTGCAACTTGATGGCATAAGAGAATGGAAACAGTCACTCGTAGGCATATTGATTGGGAACTATGTGGCTATGGCAGCAGGAATCTAGTAAATAACTGTAAGAAGGTTGGGACAGAAACAAGAATTTCCATGTAAACTATTTCAGTTACGGCGTTTAGGGAAACGTCAAAGAAGACAAAAACGTTACAATGAATGGGCATGTCAATAGGAAAAGATAGGTCCTTACAAAGATGGTGGGGTAAAAAGGAAAGGGAAGGGAAGGGAAAGGATATCAGGTGCTTTTAATGATCTGTAGAGGACATGGATGTGTATCAGTTTACTGTTCAATAACTGAAGCAAGTGTTCTTACAACTAAGAAGGGTTAGACATTTATTATGTAGCCTTTCACTTTAATTACGTTCTATCTTACTTGGAAATATGCTACCTATGAAATGCTTGGTTAGTGCCCAATTTTTAGTAGATAGAACTTAAAAGTGCTCTAGGAGTAGCAATTGGTTCTGAATGGAAGGAATCACAAAGAGATATTCAAACTCTAAAGACATGTCTTCAGAGCTGATTGTGCTTGAAATGAGCGTGATCTGTTTTTTAAGGAGGTAATTGCTTCTTTTGTAACTCTAAATGCAAATTTTCAACTGTACATTTATTATGTTCTTTCGTTTATTGGCCACTTCTTTGAAGTGGAGATAGTAACACATGCTTATTGCTTCAGTCATATCCTTTTTGGTTTCCTACTAGTAATTGCAACTACTCCCCTATTCAGAGCTCTAAATGAATCTATTGTTTCATATGCAGGTTCGCCGAGCCTTTGACATTCTCGTGTCGGCTGGTGCCTTCGTGCGATACGAGGTTTAATCTTTGCTATGTTATTTTAGAGTTGGGTTACCAAGTTTATACTTGCTTTGGGATCGGGACAGGATTTGGTCGACAAGTGCATTTTTTTTTATATTTACAAAATGATTGTTTTTTTGGTGCTTGCGGGGGAGCAATGATTGATAAGATTATTCGAAGCCATTGTTAATCTTTACTTTTTAAGCAAATAGAATAATCTTTGACTTGCATTTGGGATGGTGTGTGACAGGATGGGAGGATGGTACATGATGTCAATGCAAATCTGCGCCTCGACGTCGACAACATGTCCTACGAGGTAACATTTCAATTTCCGATGAAAATGTTTTCATTATCTTTTCCTAATAAAAAGGTGTTTGGGGCCGCTTATGCGCACCTTGACTAATCTTGGGGGACCATAAAGGAGTTGATGGCACCCCAAAGGTTTTGAACCTAAGACCATAAGAGAGAGCATATCCCTAAGTCTCAAGCCTTGATCACTAGGCCAACCCCTTGTTTTGTAAATGTTTTCATGGTGTTCTTTTGTTTTGGTTTTTTGGCATCTTGCCCTTTTTATTGAAAATTGCCTCATAAATGACATTCTTTGGCATAGGAATTGTTGGCTTTGGAAGAAAGTATTGGAAATGTTGGCAGTGGCTTTAGTGAAGAAACTATTTTGGGGGCTCTAAAGCAGCTAACATATCAGCCGATGAAATTAGGAGGTCCAGTGGAGGAAATTTGTTGTATTTGTCAGGTAAACAGCACTAAAATGCTACGCCTTCGTAGCCTAGTTCACCTCATCATCTCTTTCTCCCCTAGCCAACCAGGGGAGGGAATGAACCAGTTTGTTAATAGTGTGGATAACAAATATAACTCCCTCTCCTCTAATAATTAAAGCTTTTGGAGGAGTCCTTGGTCAACAATTAACATGGTTTCCGAGCAAATGACAGGTCATGATTGAAATCTGATTTCTTATTCGAATAGTTGTAAATTGTAATACTTCCTCATTCGACCATATTTGCCCATTTTTACTATTTTGGAAGTGAAAAACTCGTCTATGTTATATGATATCAGATAATTTGTTTGGAAAAATTACTTATGAATTTTTTCATCTTTCACCATAGGTATGTATAATTAACTCCTCGCAAATATATGTAATAAACAACATCCATATCCATATGGGCTATAGAATGGTTAGTTATAGAAAATACTGCACTAAACAAACATCCTTCTCATTGTGGGTGTGCTGCTATAACACCCTATAGTTGTCCTCTACTCTTACCTTTGTAAAAAATCATTTTCTGTGTGATGACGAGGAAAGTGTAAAAAACTAATGGTTGTCCATACAATTACCTGTCACCTGTCATATTTGGCGGCCATGTCTCTCAAATGGAATGCTTTGATGGATTGCATAGTTCTATGCAAAGCGGTGTTTTCAACTGAGATTACTATTTCCAGGCTTCTAATTGAACCATTTGCTTACTTATTCATTTCAACGAATCGCAGGATAACTTTGTCGATGGTGAACAACTCGGTATCCTCGACTGTGGGCACAAATATCACGTGGACTGCATAAAGCAGTGGCTCCTGAATAAGAATAATTGCCCAATCTGCAAAAGAACTGCAATTGCTATTTGAAGAGATATCGTCAGTCTCAGGGAACTCTTTTGCAAGATCAGATATCATTTGCTTATTGGTTGACCCTCTAAACTTCTCCTTTCCATTCGCCATTAAAACTCCTTTCTTGTTCCTTTTTTTCACCCTCACAGCACATTCCAGCAATAACGGGTTTTGGATTTTCCTAAGTAGAGACATACCTCAGGTCGGGTTTTGAAAAACTCAGTCTTAATAGGTTTTAGACAATTGTGTTTTAAACTTTGCTGCTAGTTGTGTTGTTGTGGGTTTCTCACAAGTGCTGCTATGGTCGATGAACTGCTGAACTGTTCATGCTAGAATAAACAGTTGTTTTACTTGATCTTTGTCGCTATTTCTGTTTATTGTTTGATTGCTATTTGTGGAATCCTACATTTTGATGCTATCTCTGCAAAAGTGGCCCTTACCATCTGGGAATTTGGTTCAGATTATATGCAAATTATTACTTCCGGTAGCCTTTTTACTAGCCTGTCATCGCTTGATCTTTTTTGGCCCCTAGTTGCCAATAAATTATGTGTGAACGGTAGTTTTTTTCATGCCCATACAATATATTGGTATTTGGTGGACTGTTTTTGGTTTGTGAGGTGATGTTTAAATGGCAAATAACTTATGTGAACCGGTTGTTTTTTTAAATATGAAAATTTTATAGGCATTTGCTACTCTTTTTTCGGTGCATGTATTATTATGAAATTTTTTTTTTTATTTACCGAAACAAAAATCTAATATCGATGTCAAATTTCTACAAGAACAGTCTTTGATAGTATATCTTAAGGTGTTGTAGTGCAGCATCCGAGTCATCTATAGCACAATCAATGGTATTGATTTCATCTTGGCAGTCGGCAGAGATTCGAGTCGTCTATTGTCGAGATGAAATCCGAGACGTTGGTTGATGAGATTAACAGTCTATACTACATCAGCCTACAACACCCCTGGATCCTTACAGAAAGCAATTTTTAGAATAAGTTTCCAATATCCAGTTTGGTTTTCTGGTTTTCTAGAAGCAGAATATGGTTTTTGAAAAGAGATTACCTTTTTTACGGAGGTTCCGTAAAAGGGGGTTTGCATTGAGAAAATCCCTACCGTCCATCCCGAGATCCAACAGCTAGGAGCCTGTGCATAGTGTTTTTATTTTTATTTTTTACATTTGCAGTGCATTTAAGGAGGAGAGAGTGAGTGCACGGCTCCAAACCGTTGGATCTCGGGATGGACGGCGGGGATTTGCTCGACGCAAACCCTCCTTTTACGGAACCTCTGTAAAAAAAGATAATCTCGAAATAGTAACCTGCTGTTTTTAGGAAAGAATATGATGGAATATTTAGGGCCAAAATAA
Source organism: Vaccinium macrocarpon (assembly GCA_022606695.1). Taxonomy (NCBI): domain Eukaryota; kingdom Viridiplantae; phylum Streptophyta; class Magnoliopsida; order Ericales; family Ericaceae; genus Vaccinium; species Vaccinium macrocarpon. Next base: position 13,008,510 of record CM040172.1, read on the forward strand.
CTTGAATTGGACACTTCAATTTATTTCAAACAAATAGGAGATATGCAGCTGCTAAAATGGAATAAGTTACTATGGTGAGTTTGATGAACTTTTTGGACACTTTTTGCGATGATTTTTTTAGAGATTGATTTTGGCACTTCATTTTTTATATTTTTTTTATCTCTATTAGGTAAAGTTACTAAAACACTCTTGCACTCTATAATTTTATTTTCCCTTATACTTTCAAATGACGAATGAACCCTTTCTCTCTAGGGGGAAAAAACTCCTATAACGCCTCTAAAAAAAAAATTCGGTACTGAGAGAGTCCTCCGTATTTGCAAAATTGATTTTGGATTCTTCATGTTTTTGGAAATTGAAATTTGTTTTTTCATTGATCGAAAACAAAAATGTATAGATTTTTTTTCTCCACTTGTTTCTACTTACAGTAATCAAAGGAGTGATACTTTTGGGTATGCAGATTTTAAATACTCCGATAAGATTTTTTCCTTCACTAGTTTTTAATTTTAAGAGATCCTTCATTAGTTTATTAGAGGGTAGTTAAAGAAAAGTAGATTGTAGCTTATGAAGTACGAGAGTGTTTAAGTAACATTACCTAATAGAGACTCAAATAAGGAGTGACAATAGAGAAAAGATGAGTGTCAAAATCATTCCTCTTTTTCAGTCGTCTTCTTTTACGTTTTACTAAGTAGTAAATTTGGATATAATTTCTTCGCCCCATCGTTCGTTTTGACTTTTTGTGATTCTATGTGTTTTTTTTACTAGTTTAGGTCTATATTTTTATTCTTTTATTAATCCTCTCATCGAGACAAACGATGTGATGTAAAAATCTTATTCAAATCTAATCGCTAACAATTCCAAAATACTATGCCAAAATCACCCTTGCGACCCCGTACCCTAATTATTAGGGTTCAGAACTTGCACAACTCTGGTCTGCTTTTCTTCCAAGGTTTCTTCTTCCTTGTAATGAAAAAGACTTGTCCACAAAATTTTTTGGGGGGTTTATGGTACAGCTTATTAGCACCTATAACTCGAATGGTGTAAGATCAGTTATTTGGTGGGGTAGTGCAAACGTTGCAACAATAAACTTGGCTTAATGGAAATGATACTGCTATGGAGAACGATTGCCTGACTCAATCGTGAATGGAGAGATTATTGAGCGCCGAGGCTCATCTGGAAGCGGGGAGCCTGTAGTACTCTGAAAGAGCTACACCGTACAGCTCCCCAAAATAACGTTATTTTGGGGGAGCTTTAGGCAGAATTGAGTTTGCGTCATGCAGCTCGTGTGTTTCAGTTTTTTACTCCTCTTTCTCTCGTGTAAGTAGGAATGGTTTGTATGGGGCCTAGGCCCTCTTCAGAATCCCACACCAGTAATCCGAGCCGTACAATAATCTGAAAAAAAAATATTCAAAACACCTTGTAAAAAATCAGCTAATTGGATAAATATAAGTAATTGATTGAATCTTTTAACTTTTCATTTAGAATTAAGAAGCCTATATACTAAATGTAACTTTTCTTAAAAATTACATAATTTTGTGCCTATCATCCCCATAATTTAAACCGCAGATATTATAGGACTTATTTAGAACAAGATTCATTCAAATAAACTAGGAGTATCTTGTTTGGAGCACGAAGCAAACGAATAAACCTAAAAATCAGCACACTGTTGTGTGTTGAAGTCTCTGAACGTCAGATCAGTGGAAAACAGTGCATGTATCGTCAAAATCATCATCTTATCAACCCATTGGCATACTCGGAAATTTAATTAGTGTAGGGGGGACATATTAAGGTAGACTTTGGCTAAATTTGGTTTTTTGGTTTATTGGATTATTTGGTTTTGTCCTTATTCAATTTTTTTTTTGCATTTGTTAGTTTTCGGTCGATTTTTTGAGGTTTCTTGGCTTGTCTCGACGAGAGGAATCTAAAAAGTATAAAATTATTAGCCAAACTTAAAGTTTTGTGAATAAAGACAAAAATAAACCAAAAAACCAATAAACCAATTTGGTTTATTTTTGTCTTTATTCACAAAACTTTAAGTTTGGCTAATAATTTTATACTTTTTAGATTCCTCTCGTCGAGACAAGCCAAGAAACCTCAAAAAATCGACCGAAAACTAACAAATGCAAAAAAAAAAATTGAATAAGGACAAAACCAAATAATCCAATAAACCAAAAAATCAAATTTAGCCAAACTAGGCCTAATAATCACAATTTAGAAGATTTATTTTGCTAGTCAACACAATAATATTCTAGTAAATTAAGACATGTGTTACAAACTGCAAATAATTATAAATGAATACTTTTCCCTTTATGGAAAATACCAAAAAATGAGTACAAAATATCAGACAAAATTTTTAAGTATGTTTGCCATTAACGTTAACAAGTTTAGGTATTATATATATACAGGATCAACTTCTAATGAGTGATACCTCATTTTAAATAAAATGAGGACCAAGTAATTTTTTCACTTTTCGAACTAAATTTTGATGATCCAAACCGTTAGATGCGTTTAAAATGTGTTTTTAAGGTCTATTGAGAGAATTTGTACAAAACAAATACCAGTAAGGGCTTTATCCGATCAATTTTTCTTAAAAACGTTATATATAGCATTTTTAACAAAAAATGATCGGATGAAGCCCTTACAAGTATTTTTTTTGGACGAATCCTAGCAGTGAACCTTAAAAACATATTTTAAACACATCTAACGGTTCAGATCATCAAAATTTGGTTGGAAAGCATGAAATCCATATTTTAAATAAAATGAGAAATCACTCATTAGAAATTGATCTTTTATATATATATACCATCTACTTCTCATAAAGGACCCTGATTGGGGAGAAAAAACGCACCAAAGGACCTCAACCGTTGGATGCAATCAAACGATTCAAATTTAAAAAGCCTACACGCGGATCCTCTCCCTTTAAAAAATCGGGTCGAAACTCATTCGCGGGTCAAAACTCTCTTGTACGGGTAAAAAGCTTTCCCAAATCCTTAGAGGCTCAGACCAGAGAGAGAGAGAGAGAGAAAACTGAGCGATCGAAGCAGAAGAACGAACAAAGAAGAAGTCGATCGATTCTGGAGAAGAAGACGACACACGGCCAGATTTCTCTCTCTCTCGGCTTTGATTTCTCTGTCGAACCCTAGCTTTTTTAGATCCAGATTGTGAAATTAGGGTTTCAAAGTGCTGATTAGTTTTGATTGAGAGACATTTTCTGTTGTTTTCATCCCCTGTGCTTCCATTAAAATCAGTTTGGTCCTTTGACAATGTAAGGGTGCTAGACATAATTATGTTTTTTTATGTTTTATTCAACTCGACTCCACTGCAACTCTTCATTACCACGTCCAACCATGTAGAATACATTATAGTGGTTCAGTAGAGAATCTGAGGCACATGTTTTTTATATTTTGCAATTTTGTTATTATAGGTACCTAATATGCAACTACCGGAAGTGGTACAATCCAAATTGGGTGTAATCCAATTGCTGGAAGTGGTGCAATCCAACTGCTACAAGGACGGAGTCAGGAATTTTATTCTGCAAGGGCGAATGTTTTATCCAAAATATTTTGCAATGACGAATGTTTTATCCAAAATACTTTGCAAGGAAGAGCCTATATAATTCGTAGAAAAAATTATTTTTTTCTATGTAATACCACAGGTTTTTTTGTTTACCTTGTAAGGGCGATTGCCCCTACTGGTCCTCCTCTAGCTCCATCCCTGAACTGCTATTGATGATGAAGTTTTGGTATATGTAGTATAATTCTACTCATGTTCTTGATTGACCTACTGTGTTTTAGGATGGAAAAAAAGACCCATCAAGGCTTGTAATAGTCTTGGTATATTAGGATTTGTTCCCATCTTTCATTTAAATACTTCAGTTAATTTGTACAAAGTTTTTGGTTGTGTTTGGTTTAGAGTTTAGTTTAGTTTTGATGATATAAGTAGATGTAATGAATGGAGAGAGATAGAGAGAGAAATGAGGGAAATGATGATGTCATTAAAACCAAAACTAAAGCAGAACTACAAACCGAACATGGTCATCGGAGAACAGTAGGTTGATCACTCCCGTGAAGGTGCTATGGAAGAAGGGCTTGCAAGTGAGCACTACGGAAGAAGGGCTTTGCTCATTGCTCACTGCTCACTGGATATGGTGGAACCCTATGTACTGAACTCTATGTTGTAGCTATTCTATGTTGGTTGTTACTCTGTTAGGCAGTGGCTAGAAGTGTGATTAAATTGGGGCTAGAATTCTGTTGGAAGTTTAGCAGTTTTGGCTCACATGTACCATTACTTAATCATATAGCTTGCCAATGTTTTCCATTTGTAACATAATGTAATGTTACTTTGCCGGTAATGTAGTGTGACTTTGCCGGTATTCCGGTCTGCACTTAAAAAAAAATTCAGCAATTGTCCAAATGGCCACACTCTATGCTCGAACTGAAATGGAAACAATACGCAAAGATGACACATTTCCAAATTCCAGATTACAAAACAAAACAGAACAGAAGTTGAAGCAACTGAAAAATATAATTGAGATCCCAAGTTCATAACATAAGTTCCTAACATAGCAGTTCACAATTGATGACAACGAATATATCAACCTTTCCAAAACTAACCCACTCATCCAAAAACTAGTAAATGTGAAACATACACAAATGAATAATGCAAACACCGATCGCGCCTCACACGTGCTCAGATAGTTTTTTTTTTTTTTGCTAAATGTAATTCATTAAGAAGACACCAACCAAAAACAAGGATCAAGGGGATGGCCTTGAGAATCCATACAAAGAGAAACCTTCTTGTTTAGAACTGGTCCCTTACAACAAAGCACTTGAGCACTAAAAGATACATAGGCCATGAGGAAAAGAAAAAAGGACCACACAGCAATAGGCAATCAAGCTCTGAAAATTTGGTTTCCACAATCGCAATCCCAATCCCAATCCCAATCCCAATCCCCAGCTATTTTTAAGTTTGCAGCAGTCATAGGAATCCTCCTCCAAGATACCATACAACACCTCACATCTAGAATAATACAATGGAACAGATCTTGGACTTAGAAGTGTTTGGGAAAATACAAAATTCCTTGCCCTCCAGACATGGTATATTGCAGCAGACAACACTGTGCAATAAACTCTACTCTAGCATGATACTCGTGTAGTCTCAGTGGAGCAAATCCACATGAACATTGCCTCCACACCTTTCTGCATGTGCAAATCCACTTGAACATGGACGACCACCGTTTCTTCCAATGTTTTGAACCACTATGGGCAAAATCCCTGACTTTCCCAAATCATCACACCCTGTTGCGTTGCCTCAACCACAAATACTGTTTTCTTTTAGTTAATGGTCCGAGCAACATACATGCTCTTCATCTTCAACATCACCTGCAAACATGTCGCTACAAAAGAATCAAGAACACCTTAATGCCAAAATACAAAACAAACCAACAAATAGAAGTACTCCAAACATGAAAGAATAAATCTACAAACATCATACAACACGATTCCAGAATGAAAAAAGCCATGGATCTCATTTGATAATCTTTTATATTTCTAGAGTATGTACCTTTCGGATGAAATTAAATAGTCATTCACTTCAAATGAGATACCCAACTACAAATTGAAATTCAGAACCCAATAAGTCATTAAACTAAAACCCTAATTGAACACCGAGCTCGATTTTGCCGAATTAACACCAATTTTGTATGAAAATCGACCCTAGAGTTCAAACCAGCGATTTGTTCGAAACCCTAGACTCTGGCTGTTCGAGTTCGAAGGAAAAATGGGTTTTCATTTGCAATGAGTAAAGAAACCCTAGAAATCGAGATTGAAATCCGTTCGAAATCGAAACCTTAGTTATTTGAAATCGAGATTGAAACCCGTTCGAAACCCTAGAAATCGAAACCAAAAAGGAGGGAGGGAGAGAGAGCGACCGACCGACCTTGGTTGTTCAATCTGCTAACTCACAGTTCTAAATCGCCCTTCTTCCTCATCTTCTCAGTTCTTCATTCTTCTCTCCTCTCTTCTCCTCTCTCTTTCTCTCTCTTCGAACCCATTTGCGTTGCTGTGGTTTGAGGATTTGGGAAAACTTTTTACCCGTATTACAGAGTTTGACCCGCAAATGGGTTTGACCCATTTTTAAATGAAAAGGATCCGCGTGTGGGGCTTTTTAAATCTCAACTGTCCTTGAAAATCCAAGGGTTGTGGTCTTTTGGTGCGTTTTTTTCTAAATATATTAAGGGGTAGTTTTCCATTTGCTAAAATGGGAATTTGCTAAAATCAAGTGGTTGATTTTAGCAAATTTCCATTTTAGCAAATGAAAAACTACCCCTAAGAACACTCACATATAGAGAGTGTTTGGGCGCCAGGTTTTCCACTTTTCACATTCTCCTTTTCCTCTTCTACCTGTTTGGGCGACTCAAACAAAAACTCATTCCTTCAGAATGCATTCTCCATTTTTGACATTGCAAGCCAAAAGGAGCTTCCATTCTACTTCTGGTTTTTCTTTTCTCCTCAATTTTACTATCCCATTCCTACCCCTGGTTAACATTACAACGCACAAACCAGAGAGTCTACCGCAGTTGTTCATCGCTCCTCAGAAAATTGTTCAGATCTACACACTGTTGTTGATTGTTGAGGTTCTCTTGGTTGATCTGGTTGCTACAAGACAATGCGAAATTGAATCTCTTTCTTTGGTTGGTTAAGTGAGTCTTCTCCCCAAACCCCCAAATGTGGAAATTGATTGGTGGGTATTTCGTGATATGAGCAAATTGAAATGGGTTTTTGGTGGTTTGTGACTAATTTGACTATTTTATGTGGGTTGATTTATTGGAGAGAGAGAGATGGATTTGGTGGCTTTTCTCAAGAGTTCACATTGGAATGGAAATGGTGGACGTGGTGGGAGGTAGAGATTGAATACAGAGAGGACGGATATTACGAGGTCAAAACTAGGCTTTTCCTTCTGTACAAAATCTTTCTTTATCCAAAAGATTATTTTTTTGGGTGCTTCGGAAAAAACCAACAGGATGCGTGGTTGTTCATGTTTTAATTTTAATTTGGACGTTCTTTTTTAATTTGTGTAATGTATGTAATTGTATTTTTTGAGTAATTTGGACGTTCATTTTGCATAATTCTTATTAAGTATGAGAGAATTTCAATTACCAAAAAATGAAAAGGAGGATCAAAAAATATTTTCAACCAAAAAAAGAATTTTCAAAAGAGCATGGGTCGCATTTAAAAAAATATTTCCCAATTATAATTTTAAAAACTTGCTCAAAACAAAATTTCGTAGACATTCTTATTACTAACATAATTAATAAACAAGGGCAAAGAGGTAAAAAATCAATTCATAACTCATTTTCACCATTGTTCTTCCAAACACTACTACTTCTGTAAAATACATTTTGTGTATATCTCTCAAACACTCCTTCCAGATTCAAAACACATTCTGACCATAATTCAAAAAGTCAAAAAACCAAAAAATAAAAAATTAAAAGCTAAAAAGTAGATTTCCAAACACCCTCATACTATAAGATTATCGAAAAACCTACTTGCACAGACCACTTTTTTGCCCTCATTGAGTGCACCCAGACTTCGGGGACCCACTTTTGGGTCCCATTAGTCTCACACGCATTGGAATCGCTCATTGTTCTAAAATATTTTTGTTGGCCAAAAAAATTAATCGATTTGGGCCAGTTATAAGGTTAACCAAATTCTCACCGTTTCAAACCAAAACTTTTACTTTGAAATGGTGAGAATTTGGTTCAAGCACTTCTAACCGTCCGATTGAGTTGATTTTTTGTGGGCCCCCTCGGAATAGTTTTTTAAGAACAATGAACGGTTCGACCGACCGTGAGACCCAAAAGTGAAGTCCCCTCGGCTATTCCAATCTTTCTACAAAAAAGCGGCTACAAGCAAAGAATACAATTCATAAGATTATTATAGGAATTATTTAGCTTCAAGTAGAGGCACGTGATCCCATGAGCTCCCAGTTAAATCTACTTTTGTATCAATTCTAAGGGATTGTCTTAGCGGTTAATCAATTTGTCTCGACGGAACTTACTATTCCAAGGTTGCATGATCGATTTCCTTTATAACGATTTGTTTGGGGGTTACCTCAACTCATACAAATGCATAAAAAAGGCTGTAGGAGGGAGTTGAGAAATTACTCAAATTCATCGAGACACTCATAATTAAAAAAAAAATCACTTGGTCTTTAATTCTCTTATTCATCACATATTATACTAGCTCCTGTAAAATTAAATACTAATAAATAAAGGTGTTAGCTCATTACGTGACGTACCCACGAAACTGATCGGAACACATGGGAGGGCTGTTGCTTAACGTGTGTGTATATACTCTCGTGTGAGACGTCCGGTGATGGGGACACTGGCACTTCAGTGGTCCCGCCTTGTCAGATTTGAGAGGCAATGAACAACGCCACGTACCAGTGCCCATGCTGTGAAAAACCAGACTCTTTGACCAGCAACAAAATAACATTAAAGAGCATTTACACTCTTACGCCAAATTTTTACTTAAATTTGGAAAAAAATTTGGTTAAAAACTTGATTTGATACCAACCCTTCCAATGGGACCACCATTTTTACCAAATTTTAGTTAAAATTTTGTCAAAAACATTTTTTTTTTTCATTTTGGCTCCAAAACTTTCCCACTATTTTGTAAAAACAGTTTTTTTTTGTTTCATTTTGGCTCCAAAACTTTCCCACTATTTTGTAAAAACAATTTTTTTTTTCATTTGCCTCCGGTGAACAAACTTCTCATCTGCAGAAACAATGAAACAAGGAGCAAATAGTGCACTGATTTGAACAAAAAGAGGAGTTGCAAATTTGGTGAAGAATTTGATGTTGAGTAAATTTGGTGAAAAATTTAAGCAAATTTGGTGAAAGAGTGAAGTTGGTTTTTGGGAGATTTTTACTTAAATTTAAATTTGGTGAAATATTTGATCCAAGAGTGGAGATGCTCTAACAATTACATACCGAAAAAATAACTTATAAATCAAGTATTTACCGATATATAGTTGAACTAATTTTTTTGCGAGGGCCCTTTAAATTCTTTTTAAACAAATAGAATAACTTAGATCTTTTGTGTGATATATAGTTGATACAAGTGTTGTCCGTAAAAGTGTTGTACCCATATTAGGACTGTTATATACAAATTACAAAATCACAAACGTTAATTCTGAGCAACCCTTTGCATACGAACAATGCTATGGGTACCCCAAAAATGCACATCAGGTGATGTGGCGAATGGAGAGCCACTTATATTTTTAGGTGGGCTCCACGCTGGATTTCTCTCCACCACACAACCCACTTAGTGTGCATTTTTGGGATACCCATAGCATTTTTGCTTTGGATACCTCATTTTGAACAATTCATAATTCTGTGAGAATACATTTTGGTTTTTTGACACGTGGAAAAGCCAAAAGTAAAGTGGGAGAAGTCTTTTGACTTCTTATTTTTTACTCTTTTTTCATTTTAGCTAACAAAAAGACTAGCATAATGTATTTTGCACATATTCAAATAGGATTCTAGTTGCAAAATACATTCTACATATTTCTTCTTAACACTTTGCCTTATTATGACCACAAGCTAAAAAGCCAAAAAATTGAAAATGAGGAAGTTGAAAATGAGCCTCCTTAACACCACCTATGTGTATTGACCATCTGTTCCCGATGGTGCACAACAGTATGTAGGCCTCACTTTTCAGGTCATACACAAATGATCTACACTTTTCCTTAGTTTTAAAACAATTTTTGGGGTTGACCCCTAAAAAATCAACTTAATTGGATTCCTGCAAGTGTTTTATCCAATTTACCGATTTTTCATTCAATATTGTTAGAGTGATGAAAAAGATATGAGTAGATAAAGTGAAAAATATACATTCTTCACAAAAAAAATTGATGGGTCATTTGATCAATTTACAGCCCACGAACTAACAATAAGTTTTTTTTTTGGAAAATTCTACAATACACACCCCTTAAAAGTGTGTACAATATGCACCCATTATGTATTAAAAGTATATCATGTCACCTCATTAGTAATCGTAATATTTTTTAAATGTTTAAGAACTTTTTTCGTAAGTATGATTCGTAATATTTTCATGATTTATAACATTTAGTGCGTCTCGTAACTTTTTTGTATGTTAATTAGAATCTTTTGTTAATCGATTCAGAACTTTTTTATAGAGTAGCATATGATATACACACTCAAATAAAAAAAGGTGTATTGTAGTCATTTCCTTCTTTTTTTTTTGCTTTTCTACTTTTATACATTCATACTTTTGACTCATTTCAATATACTTTTTAAACATTAACATCGTCCTAATTTTACAATTTTTCCATCAAAATTTAAGTAACATGTTGGGATACTCGTGTCACCATTGGACAAAAGCATTTCTATTACCCGCTTCCCAAGTTATTCCGTCTCTACTTTATTTTTTCATCCACATTCCACATTCTCTCTCTAATTATGCGTGCCATTTCACTTGATTTTTTAAAAGATTTCTTTTATTAATTAAATTCTAGTATATATTTTTATACTTTTTAACACAATTTTACATATTCTTGCACGCTTTCAAGACATTTATATATATATATATATATATATATATATATATATATATATTAATGACAATCCAATAAGGTAATTTCAGCATTTTCAACATGTGTTACAATACACTGGGTTAGTCTTCTTCTTCGATTGGGAGGCCTCCCCTTTTCCCCAGCGCGTGCCAAAGATGGTTTTTGGTGAGTATGCCGGCGAAGGAGGCATCACAATCCGGGGGAGGGAGAGGGAGAAGAAACCCTTGCACAGAGGCAACTGTAGAGAGAGAGAGAGAGAAAGAGTGAACGCTGAAGAGGAAAGGAGAAAATTACACGTCTGTCTACCGTATCTGTGCAAGATTACACGTGGAAGCCCTTAGAGGCCGACAACACGACCTCTGCATGCAACCCAAATTATGCCATTGGAGGAAAAGACGAATCTACCCCTTCGGTTTGAATGCAAGGCTGCCAATTGGAGTGGTATGATTGGAAAAATTGGCCAAAAAATGGGCAGCCGGTCTCAATTCTTCTACACCCTTTTTCTTAAGCTTCATGGATATATATCTTAGGGTTGGTTTGGGTGAATTGAAAAAACTAGTTTTTTTGGTTTTGTCCTTATTCAATTTTTTTTTTTGCATTTGTTGGTTTTCAGTCGATTTTTTTGTGGTTTATTGGCTTGTCTCGACGAGAGGAATCTAAAAAGTATAAAATTATTAGTCAAACTTAAAATTTTGTGAATAAAGACGAAAAATAATCCAAATAATAAAACCAAAAAACTAGTTTTTTCAATTTACCCAACCCACCCCTTAATGACAATCCAATAAGGTAATTTCAGCATTTTCTCATTTTTTAAACTCGTCCAAATACTAACTAGTACTCCCTTCGTCAGGATTTATTAGTCTATTTTGGGAGTTCGTGCTATTTTTCAAATGATTATATTTTATAATTTATAATATTTTATGTAATTTTAGAAATAATATCTCGTAGAACTAATTCGAGATCTATCAAACAAGATTCATAAATAAGAGATAATTACTCATTAATTTAAAGATATTACTAATTTTTTTTATCCGATTTCATTAGAACTGGAGACAAACAAATCGAGACGGATGGAATAACTAATGCAGTAACATTTCTTATTGGGAGCAAGGACTGTGCTCCCACCCCGGGTCCCGTTGTTTAATTCGAATCGTTCATTTTGTTCATCTCATTAAGGGTTGGTTTGGGTGAATTGAAAAAACTAGTTTTTCGGTTTTGTTCTTATTCAATTTTTTTTTGCATTTGTTGGTGTTCAGTTGATTTTTTGTGATTTATTGGCTTGTCTCGATGAGAGGAATCTAAAAAGTATAAAATTATTAGCCAAACTTAAAGTTTTATGAATAAAGATGAATTTTTTTTTTATTTTTTCATCTTTATTCATAAAACTTTAAGTTTGACTAATAATTTTATATTTTTTAGATTCCTCCTATCGAGATAAGTCAAGAAATCACAAAAAATCGACCGAAAATCAATGAATGCAAAAAAAATTTGAATAAGAACAAAACCAAAAAACTAATTTTTTTAATTCACCTAAACCAACCGTAAGCATGTTATTCATGCTAAAATTCAGATTGAACAGATATCAATAACTACTTGATTGATAACCATTTAGCTTTTATTTTTGTAGAAAAAAAAATTACCTATACAATAGTTAAAGTGCTACTTTAGTTTTTTTTTCTTACTTGCTTGCACTCAAAAAACCCGTCCACTGTTCCCAATCACTGCACTCCCAGCTACTCCATAAAGTACATGTTCGGAGAGAGAGAGACACCAGAAAAAGAGAAACCGAGCCGAACCCCAAGGAAAAAAATACCTCACGCTCAACGACAGAGAGATCATCACTATCAGCGTGGTAAATTGTAATGGGGTTGCTAGAGAGAGAAAACAGAGCCGACGCCGTCGCTGGGTTTTCTCCCCTCCTCACTCTCAAACTCTGATCTCAACCGCCGTCAACCTATCACTACACAATGGCGGACATGTACAACAACAGCAACAAGGCCACATGCGCTTCGTCTTCCTCTCCTCATGAAACCGACGACCTCTCCCGTTTCCTTCACCAGATCCTCCTTCACCGCTCATCCTCCTCCGACCCTCTTACGGCCGCCGCCGCGTCGCTGCCGGGCAACCCACACCCGTCGTCTCTGCTTTCTGGTTTCGGATGCCACGTCATCGACCGGATCTCCACCGCCGAGTCTTCTTCCGGGTTCAACTCATCGTCCGCCGCCGTGTTTTCCTCTTCCGGCTACTATTTCCCGACGAATGCTTCATCTTCCGTCGGAAATGTTGAGATCGACCCTGATGAATATGACGGCGAAAGCGAGGTACTGGCAGTTGCTTTCCCGTATCAGTGTTTGAGCTTCCGGTTAATTTTTTTCGCCATATGTGGGTGTTTGGTAAATTATTTTACGACGAAAAGGTGGTGCTGGTTATCGGCTTGAATCCACGATCTCACCCTTACAATGGGCCAGTTTAGGCCCCTAAGGTATCACACTTCAAAAAGTTGTGTAATTCCTAGGTAGATAAAAAAAGTGCATAACGTAAAAAAATTACTATATTTTTCCAATTTAGAGTAGTAACTGAGATATTTAATTTGTAAATGCAAATAAATTGAAATTTTTTTGCATGAAAATAGATTATTTTTTATTCAAAAAAATTCATGATTTTTCTTAGTGAAAAGGCAGGGACGAAAGCATTTGCCAAGGATATTTCAAGTTGTAATCAAGAACGAAAGTTGGGGGCTCGAACAGGATTAGATACCAAACTAGTCTCAGCCATAAACGATGACTGCATTTCAAGTGCAATTCACCTGAAACATGAGGAGTACTTTGAGGCTTACCTGTCGCACAAGGGACTCGTACATAGCTTCTCGCACGAGTACGTGCCTAGGGATACCTTCATGTTGAGATTTGGTGACAGGTACGGAGGGAGTGTATAAGTGTGAGTGGATTCTCCACTCATAATCAACTAGTTTTGAGAAAGGGAGTTGATACTTTGAGCTGTTTTTTTGAACATGGCATTGGAGTAGGTAATAGGTGTTGTCTTCGAATCTCATTGCCCATTTTTACCTGAGTACAAGGGTGGAAGAGGAGGTGACCATGTGTAGCAGACATCCTTGGGTGTGATGATATCAACTCCAATCCGCAGCGAATCTCGGAAGGGACTAAGAGCCCTAGGAACTACCGCCCTATATAAGGGAGGCAACCAGTAGGTGGGATATTGGGGAAGGGTTGAGGGGGGTTGTTAACACGAGTCGGGCCTGCAGGCTGCAGCCTCCACTCTCCAGGGCCCATACCCTATGGGAATGACCATTGACCACCAAGCTACTGCCTCAGGTGGTAATCTCACTGTCTATTTGATAGTTGAGATAGGTGTACGTGTTTTTGGCTTGTTTTATAGAGCACTGGTGCATGTGAGGAACATTTTGAGAGTATAAATCAGGAAGTTTTCCCTCTAGTGAGTTGTATGCTTTAAAAGTTCTCTGTAAATTTCCTTACAGATTGATATTTCAGAGTGTATTTTTGTTGATGAATAGAAAATGTGATTGTGTTTGAGTATAGGAGGGTTTTGAAACTCTTGCAGAGGAGGTGCCGGCAAAGCAGGTTCCATCTCGGAATTCTTTGAAACGAGGCAGAGCAGCAGAGTTTCATAACTTGTCTGAAAAGGTTGGTTATATATGACATGAGGATATGTACTCCCAAGTGATTCAATTTTTTTTCTTTCTATAAAATTTTCTTCTTTCTAGCTTTAATTATTCAGTGTTTCGGGTTGGACAGAGGAGGAGGAGCCGGATTAATGAGAAAATGAAAGCATTGCAGAACCTAATCCCCAATTCAAACAAGGTTTAGCATGACTTTGATGCTAATAGTTCATGATAATTTTGGTTGTTTGTTAGCCAATCAGTTCTGATATTTAGTGAATTATTTGATACTTTGGTGCTTGTGATAGACTGATAAGGCATCGATGCTTGATGATGCCATTGAGTACCTGAAGCAGCTTCAGCTCCAAGTGCAGGTATGTTGATTTCCTTAAAGAAGGTTAATGAACAGTTTGTGAGCAGTGCAGAAGTAGCTCCTCCTAGTTTAATCTTTCAGTTTTACGGCACAAAAAATTTCAATAACCAAGATGGGATGGGCAAGTTTGCGAAATTCCTTATTGATACTTGAGTTTTGGCTTCCAAAAGGTGAAGCCTGCATGAGTGCTAATTTGAATTGATGGAATGCTAAATCTATCCATCATGAAATCATCATTCTGCTTCTGATGAAGTGGGTATAATTCCATATGTGCTGATTAGTAAGTAGAATTGCTCCTTTGTGCCAAACTCCAGTTGCAAACATTTATATTCAGTCTATTAAATTGTTAAACACCAACTCATCTAAAAACTTAAGCTATTAGAAAGAGGTGTAACTTTATTATTTATGTCAACATGCCCCCTCACATGTAGCCTGGCTCTCGTCCATAAGCGGGCTAAACGCGTGCAAATATTTAATAGCTAGGTAGGCGGAGAGATTTGAACACAGAATCTATTGTTTGCTCTGATGCCATATTAGATTGTTAACCATCTCATCTAGAAGATAGCTCTTAGAAAGAGGTGTAACTTTGTGGTATATATTCTCAACACAGTCTATTCAGATAACAAGACTGCTGAGGGCAAGCACCCGAGCTGTCCAAAATGGTGAGCCATGAGCCTTCGTTCTAGATAACTGGATGAGAGTAATGGCATGTCTAGTGAAAATGGAGAATTGGAAACTGGTGACCATGGTCTCTCAGGTTATGTGAACAGGGGCCCGCTCCAAACCCCCTGTAGATATCATGAGATTGCATTTTGGAACATCACTTCTATGGAAAGATGGCCTATGGGAAGAACACTGTTGGACTATGACTTACCTTGAAGGTTTTATGATCCCATTTAACGGATTTTGAAGGACAAGCCTTGATTGGGTATTGTTCAGCTAGGAGCCTAGGACGGCTTTGTTTTTCTAACATAGGGAAATTTCAATTTTATGCTGCTAGAATCTATCAGGTAGGTAAAGTCTGGAAAGACACATCCTTGTATTGATGATAATGTTTGTCGTGGCATACTGGCACGTAAAAATAGGTGTAGGAAATTTGAGGAGTGCTGGAGAATTTTTATTTGATTTTTAGTAATTTTTTATTTTTTGTATTAGTGTAGTTAGATGTTTTATAATTTGGAATTTGTTAGGTAAACATAGGATCTCTGCTTCCCCTTGAATTCTGGAATTTTCAATCATAGTGGATACGTTGAATCTTTTTTGTTTTGGAATATGAAGAATCTGACTATCATGCTAAAAATTGACTAATTAATTCAGTTATTCCATTAAAGTTTGTTATATGTATCTCTATAAGTTTAACTTTGGATCTTCCATACGCTATTTGAAAACTTTGAACATGACTTTTAAGTTGAAAGACATTTCCAACTTTAATCCCCAGGATACGTATGTCATCCTCTACCTATCTATTTTGTTGAATGAAAGAGGAATAATTATGTACCACTGTGCATAGCTAAGAAAGAAAGTAGCGTTCAGGATGGTCCTTTTTATTTTGCATGCTTCATGACTAATCCTTTATTGTGTTTTGAGATTTTGATTTTTTTTGTTTCCGTCCGAACATTTTATTGTACTTTCTGTTTGCTTATTATTGACGTTATTGCTATTTTTTGTTGGTCTGGTTAAAGTTAATTACTGACACTGATCTGCATTCCAGATGTTAACAATGAGAAATGGGTTAAGTTTGTATCCTATGTGCTTACCTGGAGCATTACAGCCAGCCCAACTCTCCCAGATGGCGAAGGATTTCTATGAAGGAAATGGAACTGACGTGACCGGCATGTCTTTCAATCCTGAAACTTCAACATCCTCTCTCTTTAACATACCCAACCAAAACGCTAATCCGGGCCAGTTAACGGCAGTTGACTTATCAAGTACCCTCACTTCTGAAACTTCGTTTGGAAGGGAATCAGCAATCGAAGGTCACCTTAGACCTCTTCAGCTTCGCACATCATCCAGAGTAAGTTTACGTGTTTAACCTAACATGTATCTGATTCTGACCCTGGATTGTATGAGTGGTCCCACCTGGTTTACGTTTCTGCTAGGTGAAGGAAATCTACCAGGAGGACATGCCGCCTCATCAACAACTAAATGTGGATGATCATTCTCTAACAAACCCACTAGGTGGGTAATCTAAGCCTACATCTCTTAATTTTATTGAAGAGAAAACACTTCTATAACATTAGCAGCATGCTTATGGGATCCCAATTTGACCAATGAGGATGCTATTTGAGCATTGTGCACAAGCTATTGGTGATTTATTGTTATAAAGATCAACTATTAATTATGTCCTTGTTCTAAACTGTTTTGATGTTGTTGAAAGGATTTGAAATGGGGGCCAAAGCGACAGTCTCAATTTCCTTTAATACACAAGCATCTGATGTAAAGGACAAGGTGCTGGAAGCGTGCACCCCAGGAACACAGAGGCCAGAAAACGTGCTCCTATCAAATCTCGAGTGTGAAACAGTTCTTGCCCCTAATTTGGATCAGTAAACCTAAATATATTTTCGACGAAGGTTGTGATCTTAATTTCTCCTAATTTATGCCATTTCCAGCATCCTCTCTGGAAGAGGTACAGCGAAAGGTGACATCAAGTCTGAAAGAGAACTTTTGAGTTTGCTAGGCTGTGTGTTTGATAACTACCCTTTTAACTAGGAGAACAACCACAATTTCTGCAGGCACTTGTACATTTTTTTCATTGCAATGACAGTTTTCAAAACATTATGTTAATCTGAATGCAATTGCTTTCAAATTGAGATATAATTCACTCA
Source organism: Vaccinium macrocarpon (assembly GCA_022606695.1). Classification (NCBI taxonomy): domain Eukaryota; kingdom Viridiplantae; phylum Streptophyta; class Magnoliopsida; order Ericales; family Ericaceae; genus Vaccinium; species Vaccinium macrocarpon. Next base: position 13,025,938 of record CM040172.1, read on the forward strand.
GCAAAGGGATGCGAATACGGCCTGCAATACATCTTGAAGAACAGAGATGTTCTTGTGAAACCAGTTTTTTCCCCTGTTGTTACCTGTGTCGATCATATGCTTTGGGCTGACCTTGAAAAATCATGCTGTTTTTGTAATGGATGATTTTCATTTTAGAGAAGTTGCCTCCTTTGATTGATGCGATCTTTGTGGGTTGTTGGAGCTTCTTACTCTGGTGTGCTAAAATACAGAAGGTCCTTACTCCAATCTCTTGTTAATAATCCTCTTAGCTCGTTCTTTTTAACCTGATCAAGAATCCCTTTTTTTTTTTTTTAGGTAATTAAATATTCATCCACTTTTTGGACACCAAATAGATTTTCATCCTTCTTACTTTTTGGGGTTATGTTTTCATTCTCTTTTATTGTGTTTTACCATTATTACCCTTTCTTGATTGTATATATATGGGGAGGACTACTAATCAGGAATCCCTGACTTTGCTTAAAGTCAAGACCTCACTTTCCTAATTGAATTTTGATGATCTAAGCTATCCAATGTGTTTAGAACATGTTTTTAAGGATCCTCATGAGGAATCATCAAAGAAAATGACCGGAAAGGGCTTGATCTGAACAACTTTTCATACTAAATCGTAGATATATAATTTATGAAAAACTACTCAGATGAAACCTTTTCCGGTCATTGTTTTTTATGATTCCTCGTGGGGACCCTTAAAAAAACATTCTTAACACATTGGATGGTTCGGATCATCAAAATTCAATCGGGAAAGGTGAGGTCTTGACTTTGTCAGGGATCCCTGAGTAGAAGATTAGCCTGAAAATCTTCAAAAAAGAAAAATACCGGGAAGGACTTGATTTAAACAGTTTTCGCAAAAAATGTAAATATATATTTTTGCTAAAACTGCTTGGATCAACCCCATCCCGGTATTTTTTTTTTGAAGATTTCTCGCTTGGACCGTTGAGAACACCTTCTGAATACATTGAACGGATCGGATAGTCAAAAAAATATTTGGATCATGAGGTCCGGAAATGAAAAGTCCGGATAAGAAATTTACCCTAGATCATGATCTCCTAATGGATCCCTTATTAAAAATTTAGTGCGGACCTAGTCTTTTTTCAACTTTTCGAATCAAATTTTGACAATCCGAATCATTCAATTTTTTAAAATGCATTTTCCAAGGTCCACGCGATAAATCTTAAAAAAAAAAAAAAAATCCAGAAGTGCTTGATCCGAACAGTTATTGGTAAAATTGTACATATCCGAACAGTTTTTGGTAAAACTGTACATATATATGGTTTCTTTCTAATCTGGACTTTTGATTTCTGGACTTTTTATACAAAATTTTTTTTGACGATCCGATCAGTCCAATGTGTTCAAAAGGTGTTTTCACGTGTCCTCGCGGAAAATCTTAAAAAAAAATACTGGGAAGGGCTTGATTCAAGTAGTTTTCGCAAAAATATATAAATACAGTTTTTGTGAAAAATGCTTGGATCAAGCCCTTCTCGGTATTTTTTTTTGAAGATTTTCCGTGCAGACCCTTGAAAACACCTTTTGAACACATTGGACAGATCGGATTTTCCAAAAAAAATTTGCAACTCAAAAAAACCTATTTTTTTCTTATTTCCGGGAGTGTGGATAAGAAAATTTCCCTATATATATCAGACATGATCTCTTGAGGACTCTCAGGGATCCATTTGTGCGAATTTGGATCGTTGAGATTCGAATCGCTCAATAGTAAATATGTGTAGCAATAATGGTATGTACACTCTCCTTGAGATATTGCTGCTTATTAGAAATCTATTGGCAGGTCCTATTATTTGGAATTTTGGTTACCACCGAAATTTAATATTTATTCTTTGAGATAGGTCCCCGGGCATAAAATATGGTTAGAGATTTTACCTTTTTGCCCATCCTCGTCGTTGTTACTCTTTGTTTTTACTAACCATTTAGGCACTTTCATAGGGTACCCTAGAATTTTAAACACTTTCATAGGGCACCCTACAGTTTAGGGTACCCTAAATTTAGAATGTATATTTTAGAATTTAGATCGTACATTTAAGAATTTAGGGCACTCTACAATTTAGGGTACGCTACAGTTTAGGGTACCCTAAATTTAGAATGTACATTTTAGAATTTAGACCGTACATTTTTGAATTTAAACCGTACAATTAAGAATTTAGACTGTATATTTAGAATTTAGGGTAACCTACAGTTTAAGGTACCCTAAATTTAGAATGTACATTTTAGAATTTAGACTATACATTTTAGAATTTAGACTGTATATTTAGAATTTAGGGTACCCTAAATTTAGACCGTATATTTTAGAATTTAGACCGTATATTTAGAATTTAGACCGTACATTTTAGAATTTAGACTGCATATTTAGAATTTAGGGTACTCTATAGTTTAGGGTACCCTAAATTTAGAATGTACATTTTAGAATTTAGAATGTACATTTTAGAATTTAGACCGTACATTTTAGAATTTAGACTGTATATTTAAAATTTAGGGTACCCTAAATTTAGAATGTACATTTTAGAATTTAGACCGTATATTTAGAATTTAGAATGTACATTTTAACACTCAAATTGTACATTCTAATTTTCAAAATGTACATTCTAATTTTCAAAATGGGGGTAATTTTGGAAAAAAAGTGTAAAACTTATGTCCAGGACCTAGTGAACTATGCGCATTATTTGTTCCAGACCTTACAAGTTATAAGACTTGATTATAGAACCCGCCCACAACAAGCCCATTGCTTATTTATTTAGGACTGAGCAACGACTTTCTTATAGAAGGCATGGTAAAAAAAATCACATAAAGTTCTGATAAAAAACAAAAGAAACATGTTAAAAAATAAAAGAAACATCATTGTTGGGGTTTATTTAAGGATTATGGTAAAACTTTTATTTCAATTCTCTTTATGAATTTGGCATGCGATGTGGCTCTTTTAAAAAATTTTAACCATGACTATTGGATAAAGGATTTTTTGATGAAAACATAAATAACGAAGGAAAAAATCATTTTTGTTTTCATCCCACAAAACTTTACCCGATAGACAGAATTTTATGATAGAAACATAAAGAATTTTGGATGGAAACATAAAAAATAAAAAACTTTTACTTATATATATATTTTTTATTTTATGTTTTCATCCAAAAATTTCTTTACCCTATAGACAAAGAATTTTGGGATGAAAACATAAATAATTTTGGATGAATACATAAAGAAAAATCTTTGCCCTATAGGCAAATAAAATTTGGGATGAAAACATATTAAAAAAAAATTACTTATGTACAATATTCGTTTTAGTACTTAATCTCCTAATATATATATATAATAAAGGGTAAAAGTGGGTTTATTTGAATCTTGGGATGAGAACATAACTCCAAGAAGAGCACAGGATGAAACATTTCTGTTTTCATCCCACAAAACTTTACCCTATAATCAAAGAAATTTATGATGAAAACATAAAGAATTTTGGATGGAAACATAAAAATTAAAAAACTTTTACTCATATTTTTTTTTTTATTTTATATTTTCATCCAAAAAAATTTACCCTATAGGTAAAGAATTTTGGAATGAAAACATAAATAATTTTGGATGAGTACATAAAGAAAAATCTTTGCCCCATAGGCAAATAAATTTGGGATGAAAACATAAAAAAAAACTTTTACTTATATACAACATTCGTTTTATTCCTTAATCTCCTAATAATAATAATAATAATAATAATAATAATAATAATAATAATAATAATAATAATAATAATAAAGGGTAAAAGTGGGTTTATTTGAATTTTGGGATGGGAATATAACTCCAAGAAGAACACAAGATAAAACTCTAATTTGAAGGTAGTTGGAGGATGATTATTTAAATGACCCTTTTTTTGGGTTTGGCGGTCAAGGGTGTTTGGGTCCACTTACAGGCAACTCGACCAATCCCCTCTCTAGTCCGGTCAAAGGTAGGCCAATAAATTATTTTTTGCGCATAACCCTAAGAATCGAACTTTGATCAAATGTGAAAGGAACAAATTCACCAACCAACCAACAAGGGAAATGTATATATCAAATATGGGTATGTTAATGAACGCATGTACACATTCATGCAAAATATAGAGAAGTGATTTCCATACCCCTTTTCTGATACACACTCATTAATTTTTTCTTTTAGTGAGGTGTGTTTTTCAAAAAAAAGTACGTGTTTTATATATAAAAAAAGGGAGGTGTGATGATTTATCGTATGAGTAATGTCTCTGTACGGCGGTCCCAAGTTACTTCATGCACATATCATTTTTGATAACTCGAGTTTTTTGACCCATCCCCATAAACTAATTGTCAATTTCCTCTCTTTCAGTTTGTCTCTCCCACAAATAAAAACATTGTTTTTTTATAACTTAGAAATTCGGATCAATTTACAGACTCATCTATTAATCGGCTTAACACCACCACCTACGGGGTGCGCAAAATATCTTGTGTATAATGATGGTGCTTACTATTATCTCACCCCCGCATCACATAGACACTGAAAACAAAACAATACATCACTTAAAGTATTTTACTGCGCAGTGATGGTGCCATATCATTCAATGCACAAGTAACCAATTTGTCCGATTGATTTGGGCCATTGATAGCGTGAATGCAACATGGGCATCCATATATCTACTGGTATTTCCTTTGGCATTGGTGGTTTGTCTGTCATACTACTACTCCACCTTTTAGCTGCAAATGAGAAATCAACTCTCAAAGTTATTGCAGCAGAGGCATTGGAATGCCAAATTTAAAGCAGAAGAGGAATTTATTTCCGAGTCTATCATACCAAAGCTTTTGTCAGTGAATTAAAGTCAAACAGAGCAGAGCTCCAAATATGTGTACGACCATTTCATCGGGGCTCACACCCATAATTGTGTGAGTCCTACGTGTATGTGACATGGTTGTAAATTGTTCGAGATGAAATTATTTTACATGTCGACTTGTTGATATTTTTACTAGTACAATTTTTCTTTCCTCAAACTGGTTACTTGATTACAAAAAATGAATGGTGGAAAATGTGAAATAAAATCTTATTCTTTTCCCAGTTAGTATTTTTAGTCATAATTAGTGAAGTTTAAACCCCGGTCAAATATATAGGAGTACATAGTACCTACCATCGGGCTATTACTCCATCAAATGAAATTTGTTTTTGATAATCATCTCTATATGGTTTTCAATATTTTTGCTCCATTTTTGTGCCCATCAGCCAGCCATGCATGTAGCTTATTCCTCAGATGATTTGTTTACGGGCACATCCAATAATTCCTAGAGATCAATCACACGGTTCACTAGAAGAATTTTTATTTAAAATTGGGGCAAAGTAATGTACCAATTCGCCCTGTAAAAGTTGATCGTACCTCAAACTTGAGCTCTAAGAATACAAATCACTAGGTTCAGATCTTTGGCGTTCAACTTCAAAGGATTTTGTCCCTCGGATGGTAAAAAGAGTCACTTATCAATTCCTTCATTTTATTTTGTTGGATTATCTTTATGTAATTAAATAATTAATCATCGATTGGATGTTGTTTTGCGTAAAAATATGATTGTATTCAATTTAAGTGAACAAATAGCACTTTATAGAGCATATACTTTATAGGGGTGTACACGGTCCGGATCGGATCGGATTGGCATGAATCCAATCCTAATCCGCAAGTCACGGTTTTTAGAAAATACAATCCGTGTCCGGACCAAAAGTCTCACGGTTCGGTTTCAATCCGATCCGCGAGTCACGGATCGGTTCCGGTTTTATCCACGGATTACATGTTATATAAGACATTATTATTTACGGTAGTCGTAATCTGACATAAAAATAAATCAAGAAGCATCCCAAAGTACATTATTCAAATTCTATAAATACTAAGGACACAACAAGTTCACAAACACAGAAGTTCGTAACAGCTAATTCCTATTTTGAAACTAACACATCAACTTGAAACAATAGAAAATCAAAGTAAAGAGCTCCCGTAGCTAATTAGAGAAGATGTCTTCGTTGGAATCTCACACTAATGGGTCATCAATAAAAATACACATTCAAGTTTTGAAAGAGATCACAGTTTACCCCCTAGTCTCTGTAGTAGAAGTTTGTGTAAAATTATGTATGTGTGTGTGTGTATATATATATATTAAAAAATTATATATAATAAAAATCTCACGGTCCGGATCGGTTAATCCACGGTTTTGAAATCAAAATCCGTGTCCGGACCGCGAGTCACGGTTTACTATTTTTTCAATCCATGTCCGGACCATTAATCCACGGTTAAAATCCAAAACACACGAATCGGTTCAGTCTGGACCGGATTCACGGTTCACCGGTTTTTTTGTGCAGCCCTAATACTTTATGCATATTCGGTTTCCATTACATAATTTTTAGCGTGAAAAATATTTAAGTTTACATCATATATAACTGAATATAAAATAGTATTTATTACTAATTTCGTCTCTTCTGTTGGCCTAGATAGCAACACAAGAGGGGGGGGGGGGGAATTGTGTTTCTAAAAATTAATGCGGAATTAAATACTTAAATGCAACACCCAACAAAATTAAATAAGTTCAAGCGCACAAACAATAATTTGTATGACAGCAAATAAAGAGTAGAAAGGAGAGAAATCAAACACAGAGATTTATCGTGGTTCGGTCCGCAACTTCACGGTCTAGTTCACTCCCCAAGTGTCCAACTCGAGATTTGCTGCACTATCTCCAATAGTAACACTTTCTAGCTTCGCAGGTGCTAGAGAAACCTTTACAACGAGCAATCTATCCTCAATCGCTCCAACTAGTTTTGACTCCGGTGCTAGTTACACCTATCCGAGTAATTTTTTTTCCCTCACCCAAAAATCACTTACAAAAGATAAATTCTCACAAGGGTGTACAATCCCTTTTACAATGAAATCTCACAAATTGAACACTCTCAAAAGTGTAGATAAAAGCAACATAAAACTTTGATTTTTCTTCTCAACAAATAGCCAACTTTGAAGCTCAATTGAAAGTCCCTCTTTTTCCAACTTACTGCCCTTTTTCTTCCTTGGCCTTGTTTATATTCTACTTCATGTAGCCGTTGAGAGCCATCTTCACCTTTGGAAATAACCCCTCCATTATAGCCTTAATTTGAAGCATAAGTCAATCCCTTTTCTTGAAGTAGCCGTTGCAACCAAATCAGGAAATGATCTTCTCAAATGACCTTGATTAAAACAACTAAAAGATAGCAATATTCCACTCCATAAATTATATTCCATAAGGCACCTTGTAGCCAACCAAAAATTAGGAGAAGATTTGTCCTTAACTTTCCTCCTTTAAATTTAAATCTTAGTTATTGGAGATAGAATTTGATGTAGAATAATTCTCTGTGTACCTCAATCAAATCCTACAAAAAAATCTATTCAAATGAGTATCAAATATCGTAATATTAATTATTTTTCACTTTAACAAAATATGTTTGTTATCATCAAAATCAGTAAAAAAAACATTTAGGCTAACACCTTCAAAAGAAGAAGAAGGTAATAGTGTCATTGTTTTGTGTGGGTGGCGTCATGAGGTCCGGCCATATTTCTTCGGTTTCTTTTTTTACTATATATAAATGATGAAAGAATATAAATATCTGAATTACGTCAAATAAAACGTAAGTCTACAATTGAAATAATCTAATCGAAAACCTTGTCCTACATATATATGATTAAACAAATAACTCTCATTTGGAAAAATTGATACACCTACACGGCGACATTTTGTTCTAAAAATGCACTGACTTTCTTACTTTACAAATTATTTTCTAGATTCCCTCCTCACGTCAAATCGACGTAGAAAGTGTCACTTTTGAGGGAGAAATGACTAAAATACCCTCATGATACTTAGGGAAAAATAAAGACTTATTTTACTCTTTATTAACCATTTTTTCGTATTAAATGAGACTAAATTTTTTTGGTTTAATTAATACATATTAAAACATTTAAAGCTGTGATTTATCATAGGTATGCCTTTATTGTTTATACTTCATGAAAATTTATGAGGAGTACTTTTGTATGAGTACATCAATATAGTGGAACCTAAAAGAATATGACGTGGGTAAGAGTGGCATACTCCGTATTTTTTTGAGGACTTCAAACGAATGCATTATATTTACCCGAAGTAAATTTTGAAATTCTAAATGAAAACAAATAAATTAGTCTCCCTAATTATTTTATTTGTCAAATTTTATTTCTTATGATTTATCTCGGTAAAAGGACTTGAAAATAAAAAAAATATATATATGTCGTGTTTGGTTATGATTTATCTCCCTAATATATGTTGCAAATAAATTAGTCTCCCTAATTATTTTATTTGAGATAGTGTTTGGATGATTTTTTTGAAAAAGTAATAATTAGAGAAAGGTGTAATAATTAAAGAGAGATAGAGAGAGAAATAAGAATAATAATTGGAGAGAGGGGTATGAGTAGAGAGAGAAATGTGATTAATGATTGGAGAGATGAGAGATGAGGAGATAATCTTTTTGGAATTTTTTTTAGAAATATGAAGTGAACAAAGTGTAATATTTACTTACATAATGTTTGAGAACGTTTTTCAACATTGATCTATAGATATTTACTTTCTACTTTGTCTCATTGAAACAAATCAATAAAGTTAAAAAAAAAAAGTTTAAAAAGATGCATAAAAAAACCTTTATTATAACAAAGGATTCTAAGAAGTTAAGTCAAACATGAAAATGAAATGTCCATTCATAATAATAATATGATGATGTAAAAATTGAATAAAGAAATTTATTTAAATTTTTTTTGGCATTAAACCATAGTATGTGGAGGAAAAAGAATGTTAACCTCATTTTTTTTTTATTCCCCAAATATAGATGTTGGTTGTATGGTTTGTGTAGTGTTAGGCTTACCTGGTTTTTCGAAAGATTTTAGTAACTAAGTTGTTAAAATTATTTGGAAAACTTAGAGTTTTCCAATCAAGATTTAATAAGGATGGTTGATAAAATCTCAGTTTTCTTGCATTAAAAAAGCTAAGATTTTATCAAATTTTCTCCTCATTTGATAAAATCTTTTGGAGAGTAATTTGTTTATTGGCTGAAGGGTACCTAAAGTTTTCAAAGGTGGCCTGGCCAACCCCGTCAAATGGTGAACAAATGTATTTGTCCAGTCTCTTGGAAAACCGAAAGTAGATCTGTAGTCTCTCTTTCCAATGTAACCCTATATACACGTTAGATGCATTCACACCTTGTTTGGTTGGGTTCTTAGAACCCAGTTTTCAAAAACTAGTTCTCTGCTTGGTTCTCTGATTGGTTTCCAAAGGTTTCTGTGTAGTGTTTGCTTCCACGTGTAGTGTTTGCTTCCACGGCTTCGGGGACCCACTTTTGGGTCCCATACGAATGATCCGAACCATTCATTGTTCTTAAAACACTATTCCGATAGGGCCCACGAAAAATCAGCTCAATCGGAAGGTTAAAAGTGCTTGAACCAAATTCTCACCGTTTCAACAAAACTTTTGCTTTGAAACGGTGAGAATATTGTTCAAGCACTTCTAACCGTCCGATTGAGCTAATTTTTTGTGTGCTCCCTCGGAATAGTGTTTTAAGAACAATGAACGGTTCGTATCATTCGCTGGAGACCCAAAAGCTTGTCCCCGCCGCCAAAGCAAACACTACACTTGGAAGCAAACACTACACAAAAACCTTTTGCGCCATGTGTTAAAACCAGATTAATAACCATTGTCTGGTTCTGTCCGGAGGTCACAAAAAAAGAAAAAGAAAAGAAAAGCAGAAAACCAATTTGGAAACCAAACAAGCGCTGAAGCTTCAAGACGGCTCTCAAGAACCAAAACCAAACAAGGCCCTCGATTGTTTTATGGTGACCTAAAATTGGTCCACTTAACGTATGATCCGTGGGTGGGCTTAATACAACGCGGTGGGATAAATTTTTGAGTACCGGACGAAAGTACTTAGTGGTTGAGCTACGCGGGACGCGAACATTATATCCGCATTCATTAAAAAGCCAGATCAATAGTCAAGATAAAATCCTTTCTCCTCTCCTTAATTCTGACCTAAAAGTTAAAAACAGACGGTAGTAAAACATTCGTAAGGCCGGCCTTTGAAAACTCAGTCAATATCTGGGGTAGATTTTAAATTAAAAAATGTAAATACATTATTTAAAAAAAAAATAGTTTTTGTGTTGTTATTTTAAGTTTTAGAAAATGGGCAAAACAATAATTTTTTTATACTTTATACTTTGACTTTTGAAAATGGACAAACATTTTAGGACTTAAAAAAATTATGATTGTGGACTAACAAAGTCGGACGATAAGACTACAGGGTAGTTTGGGTAAATTGAAAAAACTAATTTTTTGGTTTTGTCCTTATTCAAATTTTTTTGCATTTGTTGGTTTTGATTAGATTTTTTGTGGTTTTCTCGACGGTAGAGGAATTTAAAAGGTATAAAATTATTAGCCTCCATGAAAATTTTGTGAATAAAGACGAAAAATAATCCAAAACCGATTTTTAGATTATTTTTCGCCTTTATTCACAAAAACTTTAAATTTTATTAATAATTTTATACTTTTTAGATTCTTTGTCTGTCGGTCGAAAACCAAAGTTAAAACCACAAAAAAAATCAACCAAAAACAAACAAATGCAAAAAAATTTTGAATAAGGACAAAACCAAAAAATTAATTTTTTCAATTCACCTAAACCAACCCGTACGTTTTATTCTCCACTCACCTATTGGTCAGCATTTTCCTTTATTTTTTTAGTATAGTCTTTTCTTCTATATTTTTTTTTCTGTCCCAGCCCCCACGCTGGTTCGAACTCTCGTCTCCATTAGTATTTGGAAGTAAAATTGGATTCTCGCACTCTCCCAACCCTTCGTTTCCAACGGTCTCAACGACTCCTTCCCTCTCTCTCTCTCTCTGTCTGTCTGTCTCTCTCCCCCTCTCCCCCTCGCGCCGTGTAACACCAGAATCCCACCCCTTACGATACCAACCCCCGTACATATATATATATATATATATATATATATATATATATATATATATTTCTAAGTTGAATTGGATAGTATAGATACACATAAGTAGAGATTTTTGCGGAGAGAGAAAACAGAACCCTAGGATTTCACGGTAAAAACGATGGAGGCGAAAGCGAATGGTCCGAAGGAAGAAGAAGGAGGTAATCGGGGTATACCCGGACCCACCAATCCCATGGTGACGCCTCTGCTATCGGATCTCTATCAGTTCACTATGGCCTATGCTTACTGGAAAGCTGGCAAGCACAACGAACGAGCTGTGTGAGTCCCTTTGCAGATTTTATTATTCACTTCTTTTATCGCTTGCTTTGTTCTTCGTTTGGTAAGCTGGCAAGCACAACGAACGAGCTGTGTGGGTCCCTTTGTAGATTTTGTTATTCACTTCTATTATCTCTTGCTTTGTTCTTCGTTTGGTGGATATACTTGCAATTAAATTGAAATTTGGGTTGTTTTGAAGAAATTCATTGGTACTGTACTAGGAATCAACAGGCTCCGTTCAGTTGTGAAGAATTTTGTGCTTTGTTCTTCGTTTGGTGGATATACTTCGAATTAAATTGTAATTTGGGTTGTTTTGAAGAAATTCACTGGTACAGTACTATGAATCAATAGGCTCCGTTCAGTTAAGAATTTTGTGCAGGATTAAAGCAAAGTAAAGGAAAAGCAAACATTCTTTTCTATTTTTTATGTGTTTATATTGGAAAATAACTTTCTAAGAATGTTCTACTGTCGTTGGTTTATTACGTAGGGAACTAATTGAGTAATAAGATTCCTTAAAAGAAAATTGTAGGACAAGCTTTGAGGGAAAGCTACTTGTAGTCGAGACAAAAAGGCCTTGGTTGGATTAATTGGAGTTCTTTGAGGAATAATATTCAGCTAAGAAGAAAAGTAAGGGACCACACAGGAAAATAATTCCATTCTACTTCAAGGAATATGGGAAATTGGATTGAGATAAGAAACTGATGAGCTTGGTTGAATGGATTCACAAACATTCGAAGTCTCTAAAAGTTGTTGCCATGTTTTAAATGACACTAATGCATCTTGTTATATAATTGATCTGTTGCTTCTTTGTTTTTGAGACTCATCTTGGCATTGATTACTTATTAGGGAAGACTCTGAAACTAATGTTTGTATAGATATGTCCTTCACCTTCGGAAATTGTTTACTTGATTCCGTCTAAGGAATTTGTAGTGTGGGTTTTGTGTTGCTTCCAAAACCTAGGACTGCTTTTGTCTTACAATTAGACGTCATTAGCAAATGGTGGAGTACTCATCTGTTCTACAGGATTTCGTCACTCTACTGCATTGTTTTCCTTTCACTTTTGAGCTTCTAAAACTCTGTTCTTCTTACACCGTGTAGCAGTTTTTAAGTGTGATATGCTTTGGATATTTCTGATAAGCCCATCACATCCTTGCTTTTTAATATATTTCAGGTTTGATTTATATTTCCGGAAGAACCCCTTTGGTGGTGAATACACAATTTTTGCTGGTCTTGAAGAGTGCATAAGGCTCATTGCTAATTTTAAATTTACAGCAGAGGATATTGATTTTATCCGGTCATCCTTACCTGGAACATGTGAGGTAAACCAGTACATATTTTCATTCATCTTTACCATCTAGGGTCGATAATAAAAGCCGTTTAAACTTGGACATATCTTGTATATGCAATCGGAGAAAAGATTTCCACTTCTATATGTGTAACTGACGTGTGTAAGAAAGCATTGTTAGGGAAGAGGGGTAACTGGGCGTTACTGAAGTTTGCACAAATGCGAATTTGCATTTGTTAATGCGAATTTACTTCTGTAAAGATGCAAGCTTAATACTTTTGGGAGATAATTTCTTTTTGCACAAACAGCCATCGCTTGTTATAGTGGTAAATTGCTGACTGCCAAGCATGTGAATTGTGAACCTGGGTTGGAGACTTGGAGTGGTAATTGGTAATTCGTAAAGTTCTTTCCAATCTACCCTTTCCACCTTGGTTACGGGGAGACGGGAGCACATTGCAGAATGGCCTTTTGACTTTTTCTCGACAAGGCTGTGGTGTTATATGATGTACAAAATAAAACATAGATTCAAGACCACTGAATACTTCAGACTTTCAGTTCTCGCTCCAAATTTCCTGAATACATTTATCCTGTTATGCTACTACGGTTTGAAACTCTGATAAGTTCATAGAATCATTTTGACAGGGATTAGTATGGTAGAGTTGATTATATAGGAGCAAGTGAGATATAGAGTTTCGGACTATGTAACACGGACACGGACATGAGATTTCTGAAAAGGGACACTGACATGGTGGGGGACACGGCAAAAATAGATAAAATAAATCAATAAGATTTATTTTATTCCAATGAAAAATATAGTTATATGTTATCATGAAGCTTATATATGGTAATGTGTACATAAACCAAAATGATTCTTGGGTCTGCCCTCTTTGATGCCTTTTGGCTTTGATTTGAAAGCATGATTCTGCAGCAAACTCGACGGTATAGGGGGACCACTGTTTCAGTGGTGTTCTGTGAGCAACCACTTTGTGCATTTATTGCCAAAGGTTAGGTCTGTCTCAAATCCGTCTGTTTCAGTGACATTCTGGGAGTAGCCACTTTGTGCACTTATTGCCAAAGGTTAGGTCTGTCTCCTATCCATCCCCCGCCCATACCCCTAATTATTGGGGACTAAATGGGTTATGTTATTGTTGTATTGTTGATATATATATATAGGAAGAACTTCTAATAAGGGACCCTTATCTAAGTTAAAATGCGAACCTCACCTTTCCGAGCCAAATTTTGACGTTCCGAACCGTTCAATGTTTTTAAAATGCATTTTTAAGGGCCTACGTGAGGATTCATCCAAAAAAAAAATACCCGGAAGGGCTTCATCTGATCAGTTTTGGTTAAAAACGCTATATATCAACAATACAACAATAAACCAAAACTGATCGGATGAAGCCCTTTTGGGTATTTTTTTTTGGGATGAATCCCCGCAGAGGCCCTTAAAAATGCATTTTAAAAACATTGAATGGTTCGGAACGTCAAAATTTGGCCCAGAAACACAAAAAAAGGCTAGGTCCGCATGGTATTTTTCAATAAGGGACCCTTATATATATATATATATATATATATATATATATATATATATATATATATACTCTCTCCGTCCCAATTTCTTGGTCCTTCTTTCCATTTTGGGATGTCCCAAAATATTTGTCCCACTTCTAAAAACATCCATCAAAATTGGGTTACTTTCCAATTTTACCCTTATATCAAACAAGGTCCATATTGAATATGTTTTGACTTTCATATAATATATTAGCCTCACAAATTTGGTCACAGTAATATTGACTGGATTTAGGGGCAAAATAGAAAAGTTAATACAAAGTTTTCACACCCCTTAAAAACCCACTTCCCCAAAAGGGGCCAAGAAATTGGGACGGAGGGAGTATATATTACACTTTAAACTCATTTTTTTTTGAAGTAACACACATTTACATCCAAAAAATAAAACCAAATTGCATATTTAACCCTGCCGTGTCCCCAAACATGTCCCCGCAATGTCCATCTCGTGTCCCCGATGTGTTCCCCTAAAAAAATTTAATTGAATTTATTGGACATGCGACGTGGCGTGTCCCATATGTATTTGGCCGTGTCCCCTGTGTGTCCCGGTGTCCTACACGGGACACTCCGACCTCTAGTAGTGTCAGTGCTTCATAGGTTTTGGATTGAAGAAGCGAATTTCTTTTATAATAGATGTTAACTATGAAATCCATTTTATTCTTACCATTGCACAGCTTTTTACTAAACATTTCCGGAGATAGAAAATCTAACAATTTCGCTTGCCGACATTGATGTGGAAGAACTTCCTTTAGTTATTCCAAAATTTTCCCCGTGGTACATTTAGACTGGAGTTAGTAGATATTATGCCTTCATTCATACTGTATAAAATAAGTGGATTCACTTATCACTGGTGATCACTGAACTGTAGGATGGCTTCTACGATTATCTTAGAGGAATTGACTGTTCTGATGTTAATGTATATGCTGTTCCGGAGGGTTCTGTTGTTTTCCCAAAGGTACCTCTCATGAGAGTTGAGGGGCCAATTGCTGTGAGTATCTACTATCCTTTCTCATGTTCTGCCAAATTAGTTTCTCCAAATGCTTTCTTTCCCCCTTGCTTGTGCAAAATTTAAAATGTTTCTCCTATTCTTGGATCTTGACTGTGTTTCTCCATTTAAAAGCTTACTCTGATTCTTACTGTTGTTTCAGGTGGTTCAACTGGTGGAAACTCCATTTTTGAATCTTATAAATTATGCATCACTAGTTGCTACAAATTCTGCAAGGCATCGTTTTGTTGCTGGAAAGTCGAAACTTCTACTTGAGTTTGGGCTTCGGCGTGCACAGGTCGTAGTAGTTTTTTCATATGATTCATAGAATTTGTCTATCTTATTTATTTTCTGCTGTATTTTCTTCACTTATAGGGCCCCGATGGTGGAATAGGGGCTTCCAAATATAGCTATATGGGAGGATTTGATGCAACAAGGTGATTCCATCATTATATGAAATTGTTCCTTTAAATCGTTGTTTAACTGTCCTATGCATTGGGAATGTAATTATTTATTCTGTTAGTCATTTTACTTTATGTGTCAAAACTTATATTCAAAACCCATTGTTCATGTTAAAATCTATCCAGAATGAGTTTGGTATCGAATCAAACTGACTGTTTCTTATGTTTGACGCTTATCAGCTTTGGTTGATAAGAGCCACTCTTACTTTTTCACTGTTTCTCTTGCGAAACACAAGGATGCAAATGTTATCAATTTACTAAGTCCAAAAAGTGGTTCACAAATAGGACTTCTTTGTCTGAGACTCTGAGATTGATATTTCTTAATCAGTCTTGAGTGCACTTGTTGAACCTTGTTTATGTTAAACATGATTGGGAAATGGCATCCCAATAGATTTTTTTGTGCCAAATATATGAATCAAACACGTAGCTAAGTAGTAGAATACAAGAAAAGAAAGGAAGTCCTAAATCTCTCTTGTTTTTTCTTTTTCTTCTTCGTTGTGTAAATTTGATAAGAGAAGTGAGAATTTCGTCCTCAAGATCAGTTTGGAAGCTCCCATCCTATTTAGGAGCAGGTTCCTGTCTCGATGGGAACAAGCTCCCATCTAGGGAGTGCACCAATTTTAGAAGGATCCTACTACTAAGCCTTTACCCCTAATGATCCTATGACGGATAATTCAAGAGGTAGAGCATACCAGTTTCCTGCTTGTGAGCTTTTTTCCCACATTTTTGTTTGCTAAAGAGGTTTTAAAAATGGACATAATATGGTATAGTAGTCTTTTTTGGTGACATCGCCGTAATTAGGCCTTGAGGCAAGAAGGCTCAAGGCAAGTGTGGACGAAGAACTAATGAGAAAGAATTCCTAATGTTCAAACAAGGGCATCATACATCTTAATTATTTCAACATGTTCTTTGATACTGATTTCTTTGTTTTTTTCTGTTCTTTGGTGTAACTCATTTTTGTATTTTCTTGTGTGTTGTGCCAACAGCAATGTTGAAGCTGGGAGATTGTTTGGAATTCCGATCAAAGGAACGCATTCCCATGCTTTTGTTAGCTCATTCATGGTTGGTTAATCAATTTCAATTGTTGTTCCATCACGGCATCACCATAAATTTTGTTCTATCTTTTGGGATCCTTCACTATTTCTAGGTTAACTTCCAATATGCACCTTCTTTCAAGTGTTCATGTAACCATGCATTTATTCACTTCCCATCTAATAACTTAGCAATCTTTGAATCTTGATTTTTGTACGTCGGGTGGTGGGAATTTGCATTTCAATGTTGAGCAATTTATCATATATTGAGTTCATTATTCAAGATTTTGGTCGGAGGAAGGTTATTTTTTCCCTCTTTATTAGTTGTCTAGAAACACTCCGACCAACTTACCTGTTAGAGTTAAATGATATAGATCAAGGGAGATGTCAAATTCTCAAGGAGTAAAAGAGTACGAGAACTGACAAAAGTCCCTAGGAGAGAAAATAGATGTCCTCTTTTTATGGATTTTGATAAAAGAGAGTGATTGTCTAACTCAAAGTCAATAGACTTAATACAACAAGTTCTTATCACATTCACTTGATGGTCGCTAGATGAATCCACTTTCTTCATTTGACGCTATCCAAAGCTATATCGGATGTTAAGTCAAGGTGATTATGTCGTTTCGCACCAGCTTGTTTTCGTGAAGCGAAGTCCCACCTCGCTTGGGTACCAAAGTAATATGAAATATATAAGTGTGAGGGCACCCTCCCTTCTTGAGCTAGCTTTTGGGGTTGAGTTCTACCCAAGATCATCTAAGAGTTTTCTTGGTATTGCTTGTCCTTTTGGCACTTCTAATTGGTTCACATAACTAGTTGTCAGTGCTTGATTTGGACTGTAGTACCTTTTATCATTGTATTATTTGTTCTGGGTCACAGATGGCCAAAGCACCTCAATCAACTTCCATTATTTTCAATCGATTTCTGTTCTAACTTTTCAAAAATCTACTCAACCATCTCATTTTTGGCATTCACTTTTCAAACATGTTTTTTAATATCCAACATTCTCTGCCATACAGTTGAATTGGCCTGTTCCATAGAATTTTTCTTTCAACTTGTCTGTAATCTATGCTGGTATACTCGCACCACATACATGAGCACTTTTCCATTTCATAAATCCTATTTGGGCGACGCGCTCAGTCATTATGGATATCTCCTCTCCATCAAGTTACCCTTCATCCTCATTGTCGTTTCTAAGTTTGGAAGAACATTCATTCCACATAACCTTTCTGGGTCTTGTTTAAACTATAAATATTCGGTTGTAAAGCATTTCTTCACATTGACAACTTAGAGTTCACTCCTAGGTTTTTCTAGATAAACTATATATTCAACAAACAAAATAGACGAATGGGACATCCTCTTGTATGTGTCTCGTTAGTTTTTTCAATGATAAATGCAGTCTAGTTTGTGTATCCTCACTCGAAGTGTCTGTCAACAACGCCTTAATTTTGTTTCTGTAGCAGAATCCAGACTCCGAACATCAATTGATGGAAATTAAGAAGGATAAACTATTTGATGGAGTAAGAGAATGAAGAGTTGTATGACACCATTAAGACATGTTTGCAAGTTTTAGGATTTTTATTAGGTACTGTAGACTTAGAAATTTGACTTCTGATTAATTCATAGAGGTACTTATTGTTGCGACACAATCAGGTGTCCATTATTGGAAGTTTTTTAGTTAAATTTCTTTTACTTTGGACTTCCCCAAGTTTGGCATTGGGTTTGCATTTGCATGAAGATCCTCAAAAGGATGTCCAATAATAGATCATTAGGAGTTTGTATGCTTTGATTTTCTCATATGGATATGATTATTGTAGCAAACTGCAGTAACCATATACATATAAGATAATCATAGCTACATGTTTTTTCTTTCCTGCTATAGTGGGTTTGTATCTTAATTTGGGATTGTCCTCCTGCTATTAGCAATTCTTTACTCATTTCACCAGTGATGTGACCTTCAATTTGTATGCCAACACGATGTTAGGTATGCTTTTCTTGGTCTTAATTGTGCAATTCGATTAGGTGTTTGCCAATTTTGTCATTGTAGTTTCCTCTTGTATGAATTTATTATATCTGATTGACTGAATGATTTGCAGAGCCTTGATGAGATCGTGGAGAAATCTCTTCAAAGTCGAGATGGTTCAAGTGCTTGTGAGGATTTTGTTAGTCTGGTGCAGACATGGTTAAGCAAAATAAAGGTGCCCCAAATTTTACCCTTTTGTGATCAGTTTCATTTTCCCTAGTTGATTCATCCTCCTCCTTTAATATCCATGTGGCATTTTATCTACCTGTAGTGACGAAAGTTTATTATTGTTTTACAATCACTTTTGAGTGGCTTTGAATTATGATACTTCCATTTCTCTCTTCTCTTGCTGACGAGCTGGTTGTGTTTTGCTTTTCTGCTTCGAGTATACCCGTGTAGATCTCCACTTCGGATGTGAGTTAGCATATTGAGAGTTGGTTCCCACAATTGATTTATGCTAGATGTGTAAGATAACTCTTGATGAGAAATGCAAACTATGATAATCTTGCACTGTAATTTTTGGCTCACCTGTTAACTTTGAGTTCTATTCTCCAATTTTTGTTTCTCATTCAATGGACCATTTTCTTGTGCAGTGGACTATTCAGGAATGTAATCTTTATGACTCAGTATCTGGCCCAATGGACCAACTAATCCTGGGGACTAGACCCACCATCTGCTAGCGAGGGGCCCAATTAAAACTAGGAGAAACCCCGCATGGACGGGCCAAACACAGGAATTTATAGCATGCGAGTGGGAGTCAAAGGCTTCCAGAGGCCCCTGGTTGCTTGGTGGGTCAGTGACTAACACTGTGCCAACCCTGAGGTTTATGTAATTATGTCTCTTCATTTATGGTGGAAGGTATATTCACCCATGGAGATATGTTAGATCACTCAGCACTCCAATTTCTGAAAAAGTTAAAATGACCTGCTCATGCAAGGTTTATTTCATCAATGTAGGACCAATTGGGAAACCTACTTAATGGTGCCTACAGTTGAACTTCTAGCCAAATTAGGTCAGAAGAGATTCCAAGATAGGGCTTTGAAAGGCTGAAGATAAGCTCCAGGGCTTCTAGAAGGGGAAGAAGACCTAATTTTATTTTTGGTTGTAATCAGCAAAAAGAGCTAATATTTTCCAAGTTGGGTTTTCAGAACTTTAAGCTATTTGGATCTTCAGAACTCGGGTTTGATAGTTGAATTAAAGGCCATTGAAGGACAGTAAGGTACAGAGGTGTTAAGTTTCATTGGTTATAAACATGCACTTTTCTTTCATTCTTTTTTGGGCTGGCTTGGGGTGAGGACCAATAGGAACCCAGGAAAACTATTTTGAGTTCTTTGTGAGAGAACGGGAAGAAAAGGAAGAACGGAGGAGGAAGAAGGACTTCACCCTTGCATATTTCCATAAACTCAATTCTCATAAACTCAATTCTCTTTTGGAAAGAAGAATTACATGCATATTAATAGCTTGCTAGATTTTGCATTATTCATAATAAATGATAACTACTTTAACTCACAAACGAAATTAATATACCTGTACTGAGCAGAGTATTCTACTCTCTATTCCTTTAGATCAGATAAAAGGTCCAAAACTTTGGAGTTTGGACAACAACACGAGACATAGGATACATCCCCTTTCCAATAAATTACATAAATTACAAAAAGATTATTGTTGCTAAAACCTGATGAAAAAACATTCAAGCACACTTGACTCACCGGCCTTCTGCCTTTGAAAAGGTACTATTCTCCAGTATACTCTTTGTAGGTTGTAGGGTGTTGAAAAGGAAAGAAATATTATAACACATGTTGTAATTAGATTAGGCAATTAAGCAATTAGGAAGATTGTAATTAGTCTAATTAGGTAGGTAGCATAATTTCCTTATTATTTTGTTTCCTTATTTGTCTTGTACACAGTCTATATATTGTGCCTCCTAGTGAGAAGAATAACATATCGTTCGAATATTTCGACATAGGGCAAGGAATTAAATTTGTCAACAGTATTCTCTCTCTAAAATTGATAAAAGCAAGACCCATATTAGCCATGAGCATGATAATATGCTGTCCAAGGGGTCCTTCAATAAAGTTACCTATTTCATTTTCCTTTTCTTTTCACATTCAGTATCATCATACACCATCCTTTTATCTTGCAATTTAGGCATGCATTTAACTGCATTTTTGTAAATAAGACCGACTCATTTTATTTTTGTTTTGATCATGAAGAGTGTCCCAATGAACCAGACTAATCTCTGGAGCCCCTCCCATAGCCCTTTCCATGCACTTGCATGAGGTGAGGTGGCCCCAAAGACAAATCGCTGCCGAGGGGAATTGACCCGGCAACCATGGGGTGGTAAGCCCTGTTGAGGCAAGTCGATTAACCACCATGACAACCCCTTTGGGTTAATAAGACCGATTCATGTTGCCTGCGTAAATCTGTTTCTCATTGTCTAGTTATAGGAAGGCTTTTGCAATAAGATTTCTATAAATTTTGTGAGTTCCCTGGATTTCTAACTTCCTGATTTCTTAATGCGTTTTCTCTAATTTTTTCCAATTGTTCTGGTTGTGTATTCTTAGTGGTCACATTTAATACATGGAATTTTTGGTGAAACGAATCAAAGCGAGTTAGCAGCCTTCACCTCATATGCCCTAGCATTTCCCAGCGATTTTCTAGCTCTTGTGGACACATATGATGTAAGTATGAGCACATTACAATAAACTAGTTATATTTGTTATGGCCTTTTATTCCTTTCTTTACATGGATGTTGTGTTTATTCTTTGTTGTTTATTGACTAACAATTGATTTCTCTTATTGAACGTGTTTTACAATATACCTGACCTACAAATTTGTTTCGCCCATATCTATCTGTAAAGTTAGACAAACCAATTGAGAGGCAAAAAGTTAGGGTTCTATTCTCATCACGTAGAACTTATACAAGAGGGAAAAAGACAAATTACACTATGATCCTAAACTACTAACTAAATTGCATCAGTAGACAAATACAATCTAACTGCACATTTACACCCACAACTTAACACTCCCCCTCAAGTTGGTGCGAAGATATCAATCAAGCCCAACTTGAACACAATGGGATGGAAACTCTTGCTGCCAAGCCCTTTTGTGAAAATATCAGCTAATTGATCTTCGGATCGCACAAAAGGCATACATATCAACCCCTCACTCAACTTCTCCTTGATGAAGTGTCTGTCAACCTCTATATGCTTCGTTCTGTCATGTTGAACAGGATTGTGAGCAATGTTTATGGCAGCTTTATTGTCGCAGTAGAGTTTCATAGGTCCATTATCAAAAACTCCCAAATCACGTAATAAAGTTTGGAGCCATAAGAGCTCACAAACACCATGAGCCATAGCTCTATACTCGGCTTCTGCACTTGACCTGGCAACCACTGATTGCTTCTTACTTCGCCAAGTCACCAAATTTCCTCCAAGAAAAGTGCAATAGCCAGACGTAGAGCGTCTATCATCCACAGAACCAGCCCAGTCAGCATCAATAAATGCCTCCAATCGTAGGTGACCGTGATTAGAGAATAGAATTCCTTTTCCTGGAGTTGATTTGAGATACGTCAAAATACGATAAACTGCATCTAGGTGTGAAGTACGAGGATCATGCATAAACTGACTAACCACGCCCCTTTGCATAACTAACATCCTGGCCGAAAGTGTGAGCTAAGTATATCAATCGACCCTGAAGCCGGGATATCTTTCCTTGTCGGTCGCTCTCCCATTTCAAAGACTAAGGTGATGATTTCCTCGATAGGAGAATCTGCTGGTCTACAACCCAACATACCCGTTTCTTCCAAAAGATCAAGAATATACTTTCGTTGGGAGATAAAAATACCTCTATCAGACCTTGCCACTTCCATACCAAGGAAGTATCTTAGTGAACCCAAATCCTTAATCTCGAATTCTTGAGCCAAACTAGACTTAAGATTAAGAATCTCTTCCACATCATTGCCTGTCATTATTATATCATCAACATAAACAATAAGGACAACAATCTTACCAGTACCTCCCTTGATGAACATAGTATGATCTGCATGACTCTGTCGATAACCAAACCTTGACATAGCCTTCGAAAATCTTCCAAACCACGCTCTGGGTGATTTCTTCAACCCATAAAAGAGCCTTTTTCAATTTACACACCTTTCCCTCATGCGAGATGAAGAAAAACACGGTGGGATAGCCATGTACACCTCCTCCCTCTAACCATGGAGAAATGCATTCTTCACATCAAATCAGGTGAAGAGGCCAATTCAAATTGGCAAGACACAAAGAAAGCAAAGCTCGCCGAGTTCATCTTTGCTACGGCAAAACGTCTCCTCATAGTCAATACCATAGGTTTGAGTGAAACCCTTGGCAACAAGTCTTGCCTTGTATCGCTCCAACTCAACCATCCATCGATTCTCGCTTAAGCGGTAAAAACCCATTTGCATCCCACTGGTTTCTTCCCTCCTGGAAGAGATACTAGCTCCCAAGTGCCATTCTTTTTCAAAGCCCTCATCTCCTCTACCATAGCTTCTTTCCACTTAGGTATTAAGAGTGCATCCTGCCAATTCTGTGGAATAGATATAGAAGAAAGAGACGAAACAAATGCATAATATGAAGGAGATAAACGATCATAAGAGACAAACTGGGAGATGGGATGCTGAGTACATGATCTAACACCTTTCCGAAGAGCAATAGGAAGATCATCAGAATTAACAATAGGAGGTTCATCAGAATTAACAAGAGGAGGTTCAATGGGAGAAGAGCCATTACCAGATGAGTCAGTTGAGGAGTCCGGAACTGGAGCAAGCGATTGTGATTGACAAGGTGGTAGTACACAGGAGGACTTTCCTTTTTTCTTGCTAGTGTAGGTCTTTAAGTTAGACCTTTGCAGTCGCTGTATACCTACTCCCTCATCACCACCAATGTCATGTGTAGCTCGTTTGACAGATATTGGTTCATTCTCCAGACCATGATTATTATAAAACAGTGTCTCCCCCTCACCATAAAACATCTCTTCTCCTGCCTATGCTCCCCTTGAAGAGATGGAGTAGAGGGAGGGAAAAAAGACTCTGTTTCCCAAAAAGAGGTATCCATAGAGACAAAAAATTTCCGAGAATAAGGATCATAACATTTATAGCCCTTCTGAGTAGGAGAGTATCCAATAAAAATACATTTATGGGCTTTAGGACCTAATTTGCCGCCAGTGGGATGAGAAGCATGAACAAAACACACACAACCAAAAACACGTGGGGGAAGAGTTGTGGCATGAAAACTGCTAGGAAGACACGCAAGAGGAGTTTTAAAGTTAAGAACACTAGATGGCATGCGGTTAATAAGATAAGCTGCAGTCAAAATGGCTTCACCCCACAAATATTTAGGAACATTCATGGTGAATAACAAAGAGCGAGCGACCTCAGCTAAATGACGATTTTTGCGTTCAACAACTCCATTTTGTTGTGGAGTGTCAACGCAAGTCGCCCTCGAAAAAGTATACCATTTTCATCCAAAAAGCCCAAAACTTTTATCTATATAATTCGCACCATTGTCATCATGAGAATTTTGATATGCATATCAAATCTGGTGTGCGATCATCATATGAAAAGATTTAAAACAAGAAAAACTTCATTTTTTGATTTAAGTAAATACACCCAAGTGACACGAGAATAACAATCAATAAAAGTGACAAACCACCGATGACCTTTAATAGAAGTAACGGGTGAAGGACCCCACACATCCGAATGGATAACCATAAACGGAGAGTCACTCCTTCTATTAATAGGAGTATAAAAGGAACGTTTTTGTTTACCAAGCTCACATGCTTCACAAAAAAATTGACTCCGAGAACAATGTTTAATTAAATTAGGAAAAAGTTTCTCCAAAATCCCAAAAGAAGGATGACCTAACCGACGGTGCCATTTGTGTAACATAGAAAGAAATTTGAACCGATTATGCGCTTGCAAAGCTAGACCACATGATTGGGGTGAATGAGATGGGTGAGGTGCAGATTCCAAAAAATAGAGGCCACCATGTGTCCTACCACTGCCAATCACCTTCCCTGTATCCAGTTCCTGAAAAACACAATGAGTAGGAAAAAATGTTACGGAGCAATTTAAAGATTGGGTAAGACTACTAACAGATAGAAGGTTAGTAGAAAAATTGGGAACGTGAAGAACTGAAGAAAGGGAAAGGGTTGGAGAACAATGAATAGAACCTTTCCCAGAGATAGCAGATAGAGAACCATCAGCAATTCTAACCTTATCCTTACCAAAACATGTAGAATAAGAATCAAAGAGTGATGAGCAACCTGTCATATGATCTGTTGCACCAGTATCTATTATCCAGGGAGAAGAGCTAGAGGTAGTAAAAACATTAGCATGGATACCTTTGTGAGCAAAGAAATCAGTGGCAGTGGGAAGCGAAAGCGTAGTAGATAGAGTTTCAAGCTTCGCCAGAAGGCGCCTGAGAGTTTGTAACTCTCCCTGAGAAAAAACATCAACCTGGGCAGCTTTGAAAACCTCCATTGTATTAAGAAAGGACAAACAGCAGTAACTAAATGCGAAAAACTCCAATAAGGGAACCCAAAGAAATATATAACAAATCCCAACAAAGCAAAAGCAAAGATCCTAGCTTCACAAATGAGCACCCAAACAGTGTGAAATTGAGCCAACAGTACCCAAAGGAGTGTAAAATTGCCTTAAATCTGAAAAACGCAGATTTGCACTGTCTCTATGGTTTGCAACAGTGATAAACAGTAAAAAACCGAGCCCAGTAAAGCAATTTCGAAGGCACATCGAACAGTAACACAATAAATGTAGGTGGAACAAAGAGCCAAATGAACAAGACCGATGAACAAAGGCGTGATGAATAAAGAATCTCGGTGAACGAAGTAAGGCGATGAACAATGAATCGATGAACAAGACGCACGATGAACAAGATTACTTCGGTGAACAAAGGCCGACAATGGGTTTTGTCGTTGAGGAGAATACTCACTCAACTCTCAACAATGGTGGAGAATACTCACACACGAGAGCTTAGCGATTAGATCGATAGCTCTGATACCATGTAAAGTTAGACAAAGCAATTGAGAGGCAAAAAGTTAGGGTTCTATTCTCATTACGTAGAACTTATACAAGAGGGAAAAAGACAAATTACACTATGATCCTAAACTACTAACTAAATTGCATCAGTAGACAAATACAATCTAACTACACATTTACACCCACAACTTAACACTATCCTATCAACTCTCTTAACTACTACATCTACTGGTCTATGGTAGATGTGTCCAAACACCTTAGCCTTTTTTTTTTGTCAACTTCTCCTCTATAAGTGAAACATCCACCATCTCATGGACGGTTTCATTTCTCATCTTATCTTTTTCTAGTATTACACATCCATCTCAGCTACACCCATCTTACTCATTTGTTTTTTCATAAGCCAGCATTCTATCTCGTAAAGCATCGCTGGTCTTATGAAATTTCTATAGAATTTGCCTTTCAATTTTGTGGGTATCTTTTTGTCACATGGTACACCAGTAGCGCTTGTCCTCTTAAGCCACCCCATTTGGATCTTACGAGTCACATCATTTGCAATCCCTCCATCTTTGCTAATAGTGGAACCTAAATATCGAAAATGTTTGTGGTATCTCCTGATCTAGAATCCACTCCTTCAACGTGAGCACTTCTGTTACCACTGAACTTGCACTCCATATACTCAATTTTACTCCTACTTATCCTAACCCTTTTGATTCTAATGCTTCTCTCCATATTTCTAATTTAGTAGTAACACCTCTAGCAGTCTCATTTGCCCAGACAATATCATCTGCAAACAACATACAGCATGTGATATCCTCCTGAATATGCTTGGTAAATTCATCCATCACCAAGGCAAAGAGGTACAGACTCAAGGTTGACCCTTGGTGCAAAGCCACTGTGCTTGGAAACTCACTTATATCTCCTGTTGGTGATCTAATGGTAATGGTAGTGAAGACACCTTCATATGTCTCTAATCACATTGATATACCTTTTTGTCACTCCATTGCTCTCCAAAACCCACTATATAATATCCCTAGGAACCCTATCATAAGCCTTCTCTAAATTTATGAAAACCATATGGAGAAACCTCTTTTTTTCCCTGTACTTTTATATCAATATCGGTAATATATAGATTGCTTCAATGGTCAATCTCCCAGGCGTAAATCCAAACTGCTCTGGCACGAAGTCACAATCTTCAAGCGATGCTTAATAACTCTTTCCTGCCGCTGCATCGTATGACTCATTAACTTAATTCTTCTATAGTTGTTGCAACTTTAGATTTCCCCTTTATTCTTATATATTGGTACTAAGGTGCTCTTTCTCCATTCGTCGGGCATCTTCCTAATCATAATAATCTTGTTGAACAATTTTGTTAACCAAGTCGCCCCCCACTTTCCCTAGACTTTTCCACACTTCAATAGGAATACCATCTGATCCTAAGGCCTTACCCGATTTCATCCTCTTCAAAGCCTTAGCCACTTCAAGCTATTGTATTCTACAATAAAACTTGTATTCTATTTTCTTGCCACGTACACCAACTTCCTCCTCGCCAAAGCCTTCGACATGATTCTCGTTTAACAACTTCTCCAAGTACGTCTTCCATCTATCCTTGATCCCCTCATCTTTCACCAACACCACCGAATCATTATTTCTGTTTTTTTAATCTTACTGTAAATGGTTAAGTAGGTTTAGTCAGATTTTAATCCATTATTGTGTGGAATTTCCTCTTATATCTATCTAGCCTATCCAGCCCTTTCATTGCTTGCTTAGGAGAACTGGCCTACTTGTTTTTATATCTTCTCAATAAATCTGAAAGGCTACTTAACAATTTGTTACTTATATCGGGTCTTTAATATGTAGAATGTGTTGGGTACTTGGCTTTCGTATTTATAACAACCATTATGCCAAGATACTTTGGTATCCCAAATATGGTTGCCTATGTAATGCACGAGAACAGGATATAGTACAATAACGGATCTGGTGCACCACAACTATAAAGCTGTAACACTCGTTGGCAACCAAAGGAGGAAGCTAAACAATGGGTTAAAAGTAATTTCAATTTTTAAAGCGTTTAGGGAATTATGGTGATCCAAGTTATTTTGGTGTTCTAATTTGTTGGAATCTTTGGTTTTGTTTGCCATTTGGATACTCTTTTGGTCTTGCCTTCTCTCTCTCTCTCTCTCTGGTATCTTTTGTAATTTTTCTTGTAGGAATAAGAAAGGACGATTGTTAACTGAGAAGCTCGGAGGGAAAGACCTAAATTTACATTGGCTGGTCTAGTAAAAGAGATCAAACTTAACTGAGCAGACAGTCTTAATGGAGTGGAATGATGAAAAGTATTTTATGCCCATGCGGTCAACCCAATTGATTAGAAAAAAAAGGCTTAGTTTGGTTTGATTGGGTTTGTGGTTTGATCCTTTTAGCCTAACAGTCCCTTGCTAACTTCGTACCGGTGGTCATGCTTTCAATAACAAGTATTTCTATTGTGTTTTATTTTGAAGATGTAGTTCCCTATTCATGCATTTGAAAATTTAGTGATATTGCGCTTCATTTCGGTTATCCATGGGTATAGTTCCACACCACTTTCTTGAGCATAGTACGATTTTCCTTTTGTGAAACCCATACTTATGATTCTTTTTAGCAAATCTACCGTTCAATTAATTTTTCTTTGGTTTCTTTAGCGTAACAGTGTTTTGATTTTACCAGGTTATGAGAAGTGGAATTCCTAATTTCTGTGCGGTTGCTCTGGCACTCAATGATTTAGGGTATGTCCATGAGGTTCACATGTGTAATAGACATCGTTCTTCTTAATATTACTTTCCTCTAATGCTGTAATTACCCATTTTTTTCCATTCATCTGATTTTCTCTTCATGCTTGCATTATCCTACCCCTTGAATTTAGTTTGTCATTTTTTTTTATATTCGTTTGAAAAAGAATCAGCTTGACCAAGTCCAATTAGCTGGCTTTATGCATTTAGAAATTTTGATTAAGGTGGCGATTTTTTATTTTTGGAAACACTATTTTTTTAATTTGTGGTTATTGATTAGTGATTAGTAATGACGTTCAGGGCCTTATTGTTTACTTCCTGTACAAGTTAAAACATTTCACGGAAAGTAACTACTCGATTTAAATGAAAATGTTATGCCGGAACACCCATCTATAGGTCAGATGAGTTGCTAGCTTGTTTAATTTTTTTTGAAGTCTGAATGACTTGTTCAAATGCTTTGCACTGTCGTAAGTTGTCATGCATAATGCATCCTCCCACTGTTCCTCACTTTTACTTTCCTCCTGAAAATCTTGGACAGATCACATAGGTCAAGTCACTCTCTATATTATCAAAGTGGTAGATGCTAATGCCAATCTATCTATAATATACATGATGATATCTGTCTATTCTGAGTAGATTTTGGAAGATGAATTTTCTTGCATGTGCACAACTATTATGTATCCCATGTTAGCAAATGGGTAGACTTTAATTCCCAGAATACATTACTATCTTGAATATGATTTTCCGCTTCCTTTTTTCTCCGCAATTTGTCTGTATGTTATCTCCTATTCGGCTGTTTGTCATTTTCCATATCGTATCTCTCTTCCACTTGCCCTACCTATTTCGTATCTTCAGGACTTGGATGAATTTTTATTTTAATGATTCTTTTCTGTTTCTAGAGTCTAACTTTATTGCCCAGCTTGCAAAATGTGCCAGGTACAAAGCAAAAGGCATTAGATTAGACTCCGGTGACCTTGCGTATTTGTCTTGCGAGACCCGCAAGTTCTTTCGCACCATTGAGAAGGAATTTGGAGTGCCAGATTTTGGAAATATGTCTATTACTGCGAGTAATGACCTCAATGAGGAAACTTTAGATGCCTTAAACAAACAGGTAAGATATCTTTAATTCCTTGGTGTCATCCTAGTTCCTTCTTCACTTCATTGATTCCCGGATTTTGCATTGATAGAAGGTTGAAGCAGTAACTGCAGATGAAAACAAATTCAGAAGAAAACTCTGTTTATGGACTATTTATATTAAATGGCCTTTTCCTCTGTAGGGACATGAAGTTGATGCATTTGGAATAGGAACTTATCTAGTTACCTGTTATACTCAAGCTGCCTTAGGTTGTGTTTTCAAGCTTGTTGAAATAAACAATCAGCCTCGTATCAAACTTTCTGAAGACGTTTCGAAGGTTTGATCCTGCAATGAAGTATTCTGATGGTTTTCTGCTTTATACTATAAAGGTTGACTCTCTGTGGTTTCAGGTCTCTATTCCATGTAAAAAGAGATGTTACAGATTGTACGGGAAAGAAGGCTACCCCCTTGTAGACATAATGACGGGGGAAAATGAACCACCTCCAAAGGTAAACCATACAAGCTTCCTACCTATTAATCTATTTGTGGGTATGCATCATTCTTACATTTTCTCTTCCGCCCAATATGGACCTTAACAGAAGGAGGAAAGTTGATGAATTTTGCCTAATACAGAGAATTTCAGGCTTCACCTGCTGTCCTTTCCTGAAATATTTTGCCTAATACAGAGAATTTCAGGCTTCACCTACTGTCCTTTCCTGAAATTTAATGTATTCATGTTAGATCTACAGTTCTAATTGCAAATTGTGTTATAATAACGTACGTAATTTTTTTCCCAATTAAGTAACGGTATAGTGTATAAATAAGAGAAAAACAACATAGATATAAGTTTAATTAAATGATTTAAGTTTTGATAGAAATGAAGTTTCTCGTGTTTCCTGGGGAAATCTGAATTTGTACCTGCTCCACATTTCAAAGCTATTTGGTTAGTTCTGCACTTGTGAACAACTAAAACATGAGTGCTTGTGGAGTATACTATATGCTTAAGGAGTTCGAACATGGTAAGATGTCTGCATTCATGTTTGTACCATTTACTAAATCAACTCGATATACATATCTATGTTAGAGCCATTGATGTGTCGTTGGTGCCATTTTCTTGTAGGATAAGCTTTTGGGTGACTGGTAACATGGTATTAGAGCTTTGGTTTCAAAAGGTCCTTTGTTGGAGTGTCCTTGTACGTGTTTGTACACTATTGTTTGCATTCTTGTGCACCTCATTCAGTCAGTTCTATGTGAGTATGGCTCTTGACATGCTTGATGGCAAGCCAAGTGGAGGTGTGACAGCTTTCTAAACTTGTTGGGTCTATTCCTCAACTATTTAAACACAATTATTAGTCAAACATTATCTGTAGGCTTTAGAAATAAACAAAAGACGATTCTTTTACACTTGTTAGATCCAGGAAAAGCATCACAGAGTTCTCCTCTCATAGAGCAAATCATCAACCTGTTGTAGCTGTCTTCGTACTTTTCTTTATATCTTTCATGGCACGACAAAATGCCATTCGAATTGTATCCTAGCACAAGCTGGAATCAATGTCCTGCATTGATTTGGAAAAGTCATTTTACGTCAGACTGGAAACAAATACTCAACTTGTATGCTGCAAGATGGCAGCAGAAAATTGCTTATATTTTTGGTTTCAGAACAAGTGTGTTAAAGCATCCACCTCAAAACCAATTGGCAATACCTTTGGAAGTTATAATTAACCAATGTAGGACTAGCTCTAACAAAGTGATTCGTGTTTGTTTATGTTATGGGTGCACAGGTAAGTAAAAGAAAATTGTCAGCTGTCGAAATTGGATTATGTATTATATAGTTCGTCCAATCAAAGGACAAGTAGATTTTGTATTGAATTCTGTACTCTTGGGGTTGCCATTCTTCTGTAATTACGTTACGACTTAGTTCTTACTCAAGTCTTTTTCCCAGTGAGTGGTTATTTATGTGCTAACCTTTTAAATTGAACTATAGATGAGTTTGTTTCATTTTGAACTTTTACTTCTATTTGCAGGTAGGAGAACGAATTCTGTGTCGTCACCCATTCAGCGAATCGAAGAGAGCATATGTAGTGCCACAGCGTGTTGAGGAACTTCTGAAGTGCTTCTGGTCTGGCAGCTCAGGTGAGACTTTGGACATATATAACTAAGATGTTCACCATTGCTGCTACCAAATGCATAATTTATGTCATTTTTGGTACTTCTAGCACCAGGAAGAATTCTCAATGTGAGTTAGATGTCAGATTTTCCATACTAAAAAAGTTGCCTTTTGTTCTAATTTAGTTTATTTGTTCAGCTTAGGGCTAGGCATTGTGTTATGTGGCTAGTGTCAATTCGGGTTTGTGTCAGAAAACCCTCAACATGAACATGACCTGTTTAGGTAAACGTGCAAGAATTCCAACCCTAATACCACCCTGTTAGTAATCATTTCAGCTTGAACACGACATGGATTGACAAGATTAACTTGGAATGACCTTTTTAGCCATATGTGTCAAAAAATTCAAGGACAAAACTACTGAATAAAAATAACACAAAATGAAAGAAATGTAGCTCCCCAGGACCCCAGCCAATACAGCACAACAATAACATAACCCATTTAGTCCCCAATAATTGGGGGTATGGGCGGGGGATGGATAGGAGACAGACCTAACCTTCGGCAATAAATGCACAAAGTGGCTGCTCCTAGAATACCACTGAAACAGATGGATTTGAGATGGACCTAACCTTTGGCAATAAATGCACAAAGTGGCTGCTCACAGAATACCATTGAAACAGTGGTCCCCCTATACCGTCGAGTTTGCTGCGGAATCATGCCTTCAAATCAAAGCCAAAAGGCATCAGAGAGGGCAGACCCAAGAATCATTTTGATTTATGTGCACATTACCATGCTTCTTTCATTCAGCATCCAAAGCATTGGCGTTGCACAATTAGGACCCCAACCAATAGCACCATTAAAATTTAAAACAACCATAGTACCATCATTCATGTGAGAAAGTCTTAAACCTTCAATGTTAGTACAACATTCCCCCAAACTAGTAGAATATAGAGAATATTATGCTAAAAGCAGAAAAGTCTTGTAACATGACACGTATTCTCCAATCAGCATAAAGTATGTTAAAGAACTTTAAAAAAAAAAAAAAAAAAAACCCTCCATATAGCTTCTTACGGCATTACTTCCTGCAACAACTATAAAATTAAAAGGTCAAAAACAATTAAACTCTGGATAAACCATTTAGCGTACACTAAATGCACATTGCATTGCTTGGAGCCCATCTTAGGGTTTCACACAAATAATAGAGGAGAGATAGATCTTACTCTAGTAGAAGATTGAGGCGCCTTACGGCGTTACTTCATGCGGTGAGCCACCATGAGAGAGAAAGAGCTCCGTTTCTTTCTTTAGAGGAGTGAGAAAAATAAATTCTCGGGTTTACTAACTTTACCGGGAAAGTGAGACTGGAGTATTTATACCACAACACTCATCTTACCTAAGGGTTTGCAATTGGTATCACTTTTGAATCAACGGCTACTATATGAGAAAAGTATATAACATGTATATTCAAACAATTAGGTCAAATGTATAATAGTACGACCAAAGTTTGACTACGTAATCTAAATTATAAATGTTAAATACTTGTGCTCTAGATCCAAGAATGTTTTAAAATAACATGATATAATATGTATATTTTGGTCATTGGAGTTCATAAGAAATTTGTATTCATTATTTCGATCTTAGTAATAAATTAATGAGATTCTGGCATATGATTGTTGATGGGTTGGGTGCCAACGTTGTTGGGATGTTCCCTTCTTGTTGTGAAGCCATCAGGCCCCCAATCTTTAAATCTTTGTAATCTTTACTAGAATTAATAAAAGACCTTTTCGCAGTTCAAAAATAAACAAATTAATGATATTTGTTTTGCATTCGAGTCATAATTGGGTTCGGGTTAACAAGTCGGCACGGATAGATAAACAAGTTAATCTGTGTCATTCTCGGGTTATGCGGGTTGAACCTAAACCCTAACCAGACCTGTTTATTAATCTTGTTCTTGGCTCATGTCAAATGCATGTTTCGTGTAAGAACCTGCTAGCTTTGTGTTTGAGTTCCATTCGTGTTATCAAGTCGTGTCATAAATTCCCAACCCTAGTTCAGGTAGCAATTTTTTTAATCCCGTTTTGATGGTCCAATGTTTTCTTGGGAGATCAGAAGTTTGTATAGCATTTCTACTTCTACCGAATAAAGAAATGAACGGATTTTGTGTTTGACAGTTTGTACCTGATTATTCTTCCTTTCTTTTTTCGGTTCTCTTTTCTTTTTTTGAAGATGGAGAAAGAGAGCAACTACCATCTCTTAAGGAGATCAGGGATCGTTGTATTCAACAGTTGGAACAAATGCGGCCTGATCACATGAGGAGATTGAATCCAACTCCTTACAAGGTAGTATTACAATAAAAACATGTTCCAGTGCACGTTTCTGCTAAGGTGAAGTACTAAGATATTGACTTCCAATATGAGCAGGTCAGCGTAAGTGCGAAGTTGTACGACTTTATCCACTTCCTATGGCTCAACGAGGCACCCGTTGGAGAATTGCAGTGAAGGTATTATATGCACAAGTACAGAGATTAACTTTGCATAATGGGACGAGCGTGGTCATGATTCCAGTGCCCTTGGAGGAGCTTCTTGGAACAGTTAGCATTGCATGTCTAGGAACTGAGATGTGTTCATGTGTTTTAGGAACTGAGATGTGTTTCTTTTTCTTATGGTTTATAGCTACAACAATAGAAAAGTTGATTGCTCCTTATATTTTTCCCCAACCATTGCAGTAGTTAACTGGAGGTTCATGGATGCTAGTCAAAGAATACAAAACATCTATCTTAGTAATACTCCCTTCGCCCCTTTTTTTTTTTTATAGTAGAGGATTCCATTTAAGTGTTGTTTTGAAAAGTTAATGGTTAAAGGGTGAATGGATGAAAGTGGAGGAAAAATGGGATGTGAAAGGTGTAAAGTGCGATTATTATTTTGCTCTTTTGAAAGTTAATGGGTAAAGAGTTAATGGATGAAAGTGGATGATAATTTTGGAAAGTGATGGTAAAAGATGATGCGAAATGTGAAATATTGATCTCTTTAATAAGTTAGATTTACGAAGCAACATACTTAAAAATGGACAAAGGAAGTCTCCCGGAACGAAGATGGACTCCGCCATTTCATAGGAGATTTCACTTTGAAAAGTTACTATGCTTTACTAATGGATTCACTCCCACTGATTGCAGCTCTCTTCATACGTCCAGAATAATTAGGAAGAAAAATGGGTTGGGTTGAGAGTTCTCATGACAATTCTATAAACTCCTCCAAGAAACTAAAGATATCACATACATTACCAGTTATAAGTGCAAGTACTGTTATATAACTGCAAGAACTTTTGATAGGAAAAACGTTTTCTAAGCAAATCATTTTTCCAAGCAAAGAATTATCCAAAAATCACAAACTTTACACAGAGGTCTATGATACAAATTTTTCCTCATAATTTATTTACACATCGAATCTACAATATAATGGTTTTTTTTTAATTATCGAAATAGCATCGTGATGGGTCACACAGGTAGGAACAACGTTTTCCCAGGAAAGGATCCAATTCCATAATAATAAAAAGTTCTTTTAAAAACTAAGCATGTTGCGTTCGTACATATAAATTTCACACAAAACTACTGCTTGAGGGCATGTGATAATTAAAATTCAAAAAAGAAACAATAATTAAAATTCAAAAAATAAACAAGAAGAAATAAAAAAAAAAAACTTCAAATAGCTACCACTATAGATATTCGGAGCTCGGGGAACATAAAAACATCAATGTGAACTTTACATAATTTTTTTTTCTCCCGTTGTTTCATGCATCGAACGAGCACAACGCTTATACTTTTAGATACAATATTTGTTACACATGATCCACAATCTAATGGCAGTGTAACATTTTCCTTATTATTTCTGGTGTAGGTAAGAACTACAGACTAGACTAGTTTCTAAGATTGCAAAAGCCCTCATCAGCTGCAAAAAGAAAAGTGATTTAAAAAAGAAGAAGTAATGTATAGGTAAACAGGAGGCACGATTTTTTTGTCTTTCGATTTCAGGAAGGTTTTGAATCTTTAGCGTACCAACAGCACCGGCCCTAACATTTAGGGGGCTTAACAAGAATTTTGAAAATGGGGCCAAAATATTTTGTCCGTCGTTTTACTAGTACTATCTAACAATCAAATAAACAAACCCGAGATTTCTGTCATTCGTTTTTTCAATATTAAACGCACAAACAAGTTCTTCACGTGAGCAATTACTAACATATTTTATCGATCAATATAGGCAATGAATGAAGAAAACAAAAAACAAATCAAGGATCGATTACCTCTTGAGCCTACTTTCCTCCTCGTCTCTTTTACCCTCTAATCAGTCAATACAACGGAAAAAATAAATAAATAAATTTGGGAGTTTCTATATTTTACACATTTTTTGAGGCATGAGAAACTAGCCTCTTAGAGCATCCACATTGGCATAACCAAAACTAAAAAGTTGCTAAAGTTAGCAATGTTTGTTTAAAAAAGTGCTCACATTGGAATAACAAAACTTAGCAACCTCTTAGCAACTAACCAAATTTTGTCACTTGGATAACCAAAACTAGCAACCTTTTGCCAATAACCAAATTTAATGGACCCCACATCTACCCAATCAAGTACACCCACCATTACACAAAATGACAAAAACCTTCTCTCTCCTCTCTTAACAATGTTTTCAAAAGTTTAATTTAAATTTTTTTTTTTCTTTTTCAAAAGTTTAATTTTAAAAAACTGGTTTTTTTCAAAAGTTTATTTTAAAAAACTGTTTTTTTCAAAAGTTCATTTTAAAAAACTGTTTTTTTTTTCAAAAATTCCTATTAAAAACTGTTTTTTTTCAAAAGTTCTTTTAAAAAAAACTTTTTTTTTTTTCAAAAGTTCATTCTAAAAAACTGTTTTTTTTTTCAAAAATTCCTATTAAAAACTGTTTTTTTTCAAAAGTTCTTTTAAAAACTGTCTTTTTCAGAAGTTTATTTTTAAAAAATGTTTTTTTTTTCAAAATTTATTTTTAAAAACTTTTTTTTTAAAACCGTTTTGTACTTAAAGAAATTTCAAAATATTTTTTTAAAAAAATTTCAAAACTATTTTTTGTAGTTTGAAAAAGTAATGTGGCAAGTTTTGTTTATCATTTGAATAAGTGATGGAGGGTGTCCATTATTTTTGGTTATGGACAAAAAACACCAATGTGGGAATTGACATTCTTAACTTTAAGAATTTCCTAAAAATGGATAACAAAAGTTTTATGTAAGAACTTTTAGTTATCCACTTTTTAATGGGCAATTATCATGAATCGCCTCTTGGGCTTAACCCGGGACCGGCCTGCATACTAACGTAAAATGAAAAACGAAATCTTATGTCAGAAACAGAATCACTTGATACAGGGGAAACATCTACACCAGAAGGCTGCAAAAAGACTGCAATTTCCACTTTCCCAGAAAATTGGTTTCCTTCAACTTTCCAAAGAAAATCTCTTCAATGGTGTCAGATTATCTAACCAATCCAACCAACTAACTAAACTACCTCACTGTGACCCAATTATCCAAAACAGCCCAATTCTGTATCTGCTCCGTCACCATCCGCCGCAGCCTCTCCGCCGCCGTTGTAACCCACAATCTGTTTGATTCCCAGGGATATTCCGGCGAGGGAAAACAAGTACAAGGGGACTGAACCAATTCCCAATCAGGAAAATCAAACGGCCCTCTGGGCGATCTCGAATAAGAAGCTTCACAGGAGTATTGAAAGTTAAGGGGTAAATAGTTAATGGGTGAAAGTAGATGATAATTTTAGAAAGTGTAGGTAAAAGGTGATGTGAAATGTGTAATATTGAGATTTCTTTAATAAGTTGGATTTACGAATCATCATATTTAAAAATGGACAGAGGGAGTATTCCGGAACAACGATAGACTCCTCCATTTCGTAGAAGATTTCACTTTGAAAAGTTACTATGCATTACTAATGGATTCAGGACAATTTTTTTTTTCTCTCATAATTTATCTACACATCGAGTCTACTATACTAATGTTTTCTTTTGTTAATTGTCAAAATAGCATTGTGATGGGTCATACGGGTAGCAACAATGCTGTCTCAAGAAAGGATCCAAATCCATAAAAAAAAACTTCTTTTAAAAACTATGTTGAGTTCGTAAATTTAAATTTCACACAAAATTACTAATTCGAGGGCGTGTGATAATTAAAATTCAAAAAAGAAACAAGATGAAATAAAAAAACTTCCAATAACTACCACTATAGATATTTGGTGCATGGGGAACATAAAAACATCAATGTGAACTTTCTAGGAACTTTCCCCCCATGCATTTAACGAGCACAACAATTGTATTTTTGGATATGATATTTTTCACACATGATCCACAATCTAATGGCAGCGTAACATTTTCCTTTTTATTTCTAGTTTAAGCAAGGACTACATACCAGACTACTTTCTAGACATAACAGAGACTCGGCATTCACAGATTCACATTGAAGATTTTTTTTTTTTTTTTGATCCAACAAGTCAATTCCATTAAATAAAAAGCCTGAGGGTAATACAGATTTCATCAAAAAATACATGATTGGAACAAAACTAACAAAATCTAGATGAGAGCACGTACATTAGTACGCTCAGTGGCACCCATGCCAGAGGCAGACCAACAACTCAATGCTGGGCAAAGGACCAGTCCACAATCCGGAAGTAGAAATCCCGTAGGATAACAGCCCAAACCCTACACTAAGCACAAGATGAAACCACAACGGGAAATACAGTCCAACAACAATTGCCAACTGACTGCAAAAGCAAACCAATAAACTGGTAAGCCTTCACAACCAATGGGTGCTTACCCTGAGGCGAGTCCCTGCTGACACTTGGGATTCTGTGCGCAGGTTAGCAATGACGACAAAGTCGACATCTCACGCAACCATGACCAAGGGCGGAGGTAACAAGGGACTGAGGTGGGCTATAGCCCAGGTGGAGTGCAAAAAAAATGAAAAAAATAAAATTTTATATGTAAAATTATACCCAAATAAGTTTTAGCCCACCTCATTTTTGTGTATAGCCCATCTGAATTTTTTGTGTAGCCCACCTCATTTTAATTTTTAGCCCATCTGAATTTTTTTTTTGTAGCCCACCTCATTTTAAATTTTAGCCCATCTTAATTTTTTGTGTAGCCCATTTAATTTTTTCAGATGGGTCGATTCGGTTTTATAAAATTTGAACAGCTTGGAGTTGGAAGAGTAAAGAAAAACAGACATCAATAGACAATAGGTTTCACTTTCTCTCATACGGTCATACCTGGAGACTGGAGTGAAGAACAAAACCCACGAAAATTCCGACTTCACTTTCCCTAAACAAGACGGTCGACAGTCGTAGCGGTAAGCGGTTGTTCCTTCACTTCCTTGTTCGATTTTCTTTCACAATTTGGTGTTTCTGTTTTCTAATTTGCACCAATAGAGATATGTCATATACTGTGCATAATTGCATATATAATTGGGGTTTTCTGTCAGTGACTCCACTGACTCGGTGAGGTTGGGACTTGGGACTTTTGGGTCTTTGACATAAATCCCTCAACTATACATATAAATATACTCCTCTAGTCCTCAGTCCTCTGACTCCACTTGAAGACAACAAAAAAAAACCCGTATATTTAACTTTGTGGGCCATTAACTCCACTCTCTAACCTTTTTCTTTTGACTATTTTACTCAATATAGTTCTAATGCCTCTCTTATTAGTTAATACTTAATAGTTATTATAAGTTTATAACAGTACTTTATTGTGTTTTTTTTTTCAATTGTTTAGATTTTGGATCGAGCTCCAACGTTTATAAATATGGGAATCATAATATATTGAGTATTTGGGGCTGCTTTTATCTCTAAACATTCATCAAATTCGTCGAATCCCAAAACTTAAAATTTGTAAGTATTCACTTATTATGCAGAGCACTGGTTGGTGTGCTTAGATTTGTACTTTTGTTGTTAAATGCAGAGCACTGACTGGTGTGCTTAGATTTGTACTTGTGTTGTTAAATGCAGAGCACTGGTTGGTGTGCTTAGATTTTGTATGGTAAGTATAAAGTACTGGCTGATGTTAAATTTTATCGGTTCTTACACTTGTACTCATTTAGGGTCGAATTGTAATGGAACAACAACCAAAAAAGGGAAGAGAAACTCTTTTGTCGTTCTTCAAACCAAGAGTGGATGCATCAGAAAGTGATATTCCTTCTCAGTCCCATGCTGATGATTCAATTGTCGATGAGCAACCTCCTCCTAAAATTCAAAGAGTCGAATTTGATGATAGTTCTCTTGTACGAGAGCCGGGGTTACACCCTCCGATATGGGAACATCCCGTTAATCAACATGATGCGATTAGACGAGCTTATATCAAAGCGGGGCCATATCAACCTAATCTTCCAGAGTTTCCACGGTCTGTTTCAAGACAACAATATCGCCGATTTCAATCGGCTTGGTTCAGACAATTTCCTTGGCTAGAGTATTCCCCTAAAAAAGATGCAGAATTTTGTTTTCCATGCTTCATTTTTGAAAAGCAAACAACAATGCGTTCCACATTAACTAGTGAGGGGTTCAGAACTTGGAAAAGGGCTAATGAAGCCTTTTTTATGCATGTAGGAGGTCCCAATTCACCACATTTCAATGCAGTGAAATCTTGTGATGATTTAATGAATGTTGGTCGGCATATTGACAAAGTAATAAACACACTTAGTTCAGAAGAAATTCAGAAAAACAGGCTGCGACTTACGACAACAATTGAGAGTATTCGGTGGCTTACTTTGCAATCTTGTGCTCTTAGAGCTCATGATGAATCCGTTACTTCAAAAAATCGTGGTAATTTTATTGAATTGATAAAGTTTGTGGGAAAGTTCAACGATGGGGTTGCTAATGTTGTCTTAGAAAAAGCTCCACCAACGGCAAAGTATACCTCACCAACGACTCAAAAGTAGATTTTGCATATTCTCGCTAACAGAGTGAGAAACAACATCCATGAGGAAGTTGGGGATGCCAAATTTTGTATCCTGGTTGATGAAGCAAAGGATGCATCTAATAAAGAGCAAATGGCAATCGTGTTGAGATTTGTTGATGTCCAAAGGTTTTTACGAGAGCGCTTTTTTCATATTGGGCATGTTATAGACAGCACTGCAGTAACTCTTAAAGACAAGATATCCGTTGCGCTCACTCGTTACAATCTGGACATTCACAATATGCGAGGTCAAGGGTAAGATGGTGCTAGCAACATGCGTGGGGCATGGAATGGATTACAAGCCTTATTTCTTAGAGAGTGCCCATATGCGTACTATATACATTGTTTTGCGCACCGACTACAACTAGCATTAGTTGTAGCTGCTGAAACTGAGAGCTCTATCGGGTTATTCTTTTCAAAATTGACTTCCATTATCAATCTTGTTGGTGCTTCTCCAAAAGGGCATACTGAGTTACAATCTGCCCAAGCTATTAATATTGCACATATGATAGAAACTGGTGAATGTGAGACAGGTAGGGGGCTAATCAGATGGGTAATTTGCATCGACCTGGAACAACTCGTTGAAGCTCTCATTTTGATTCTATTTGCAGCTTGATTGATATGTTTGGTGCAACTATTGATGTTTTTCAAATGATGTATGAGGGGCCACATTCCTCCAACGCTATACGTGGGCAAGCCAGTGGTGCTTTAATTGCGATGAAGTCATTTGAGTTCATATTTATTTTGCATTTGATGCATAAAATTATGGCAATCACTGATATACTTTGTCGAGCCTTGCAACACAAATCTCTAGACATCTTAAATGCCATGGACTTGGTCTCAACTACAAAAGAACTCCTTCAGACCCTCAGAGAAGATGGTTTTGGCCCTCTTTTGATGTATGTGGAATCAATTTGTGCACAATATGACATTGATATACCCGATATGAGTGCTCCTCACAAAACAACTATGGGTCGTACTTGTCAGCAAAAGGACATCCTCACAGTTAAGCATCATTACCAAATTGATATATTCAACGCTGCAATAGATTTTCAATTGGTGGAGTTGAATAATAGGTTCAACGAGGGAGTAGTGGAACTCCTTATTCTTAGCTCGGCTTTAGAACCTAAGGATGGCTTTAAATCTTTTAACATTGATAATATTTGCACTCTTGCCGAGAAATATTATCCTGATGATTTCATTGTACAAGAGAGATTATCTAAGAATGCAGTTGGAACATTAGAAATTCCTGAAGATGTCCACCATTTCTGAAGTATGCCAAGGATTAGTTGAGACAAAAAAAGTCAGAGAACTATCATTTGATCGAAAGGTTGATTCGTCTAGTTTTAACTCTTCCTGTTACCACGACAACAACGGAAAAAGCATTTTTATCTATGAAACATGTGAAAATTGATCTTTGTAACAAAATGGGGGACGATTTTCTTGCGGATTCTATGATCATCTTCATTGAAAGAGAACTTGTTGAAGATATTGATTCAGATTCGATAATTGATGAGTTCTACGCTGTAAAACATCGTAAAGTACAACTTCAGTAGTGTACTTTCTTGTACTTTTCTTTTGAACATTTACGTATTTATATGTACAAGGTTCTCGGATATTAGTTATGAAGCTTTTTTTGGCTTATATATAAATATAGTAGTTTACTAAATTTTGACTAGCCCAGGGTAGATTAATGTCCTGGCTCCACCCTTGACCATGACGATCAACGGATAGCAAACCCACACTAAGAAAATCTCGTCAACAGATAAAACTATGAACTAACAAAATCAAAACAAAACTGATCCAAATCAGGAAACTGAGAAACCCGATTAACCCATCGTTCAGTCACACCAAGTCACCCGAGTTACACCGAGCAAAGACGGGGACAAAATAAAATTTTAATTGAAGATTGTAAAAGCCATAATCACCTGCAAAAACAGAAGTGATTAAAAAAAAACAGAAAAACATAAGTAATGTATTTGTAAACAGAGGCTCGATTTTCTTGCCTTCCGATTGAAAGGAAGGTTTTGAATCTTTTGCTTCTGTAGCAGCGGCCTTTAGGTCCCTTACCCAATTTCTCGGTTAGCATACTAACAGCCCTATCATTTCAGGGGCTTAACAAGAATTTTGAAAATGGGGCAAAAGTATTTTTTCCGTCTTTTTACTACTATCTAACAATCAAAGAAACAAACCCTAGATTTCCGTCATTTGTTTTTTGAAATATTAAACACACGAACAAGTTCTTCACTTGAACAATTACTAACATTTTTTTTATCGATCTATATAGTCAATCATTGAAGAAAAAAAAGAAAAAGAATCAAGGATTGATTACCTCGAGCCTAATTTCCTTGTCGTCTCTTTTAAACTCTAATCAATCAATACAGCGGGAAAAAAATTGGGAGCTCTATATTTTACACATTTTTGGAATCATCAGAAGCCAGTCTTGTAAGACCTTATCTCGGGACCAGTCCTGCGTACTAAGGTTAAAAAAAAAAAAAAAAGGGAAACGAAATCCAATATGAGAAACAGAATCACTTGATACAGGGGGAATATCTAAAACAGAAGGCAGAAGACCAAAAAATTGGCTAACCAAAAAATTGGTTTAAATCGCAATGCAAAAGACTGCGACTTCCACTTTCCCAGAAAATTGGCTTCCTTCAACTTTCAAAGAAAATCTCTTCAATGATGTCAGATTATCTAACCAATCCAATCTCTTCCTCCACCCTACTGCTACTCCTATATTTACAACAAATGAAAAAAATCCAAGAGTCCCTCAAAAAATCTGCCATTCCTTCCGTTCCTAAATAATAGTTTCACTTTCTCTCTTGTTGTCTGATTACTTTAATTCGGTACGAAAAAATTCAAAAAATAACACATGAATGTACTTCAATTTTTTATTTAAAAAATGAGACGGCTTTTTGTAGTTAACTCTTATTTTAGAACATAAAGAGAAAAAAAAAAAAAATCTATCTTCCTCAGCTACTCCGAATGCCAACTAACTAAACTACCTCACTGTGACCCAACTATCCAAAACAGACCAATCCTGTCTCTGCTCCACGGTCACCAACGGCCGCAGCCTCTCCGCCGCTGTTGTAACCCACAATCTCTTTGATTCCCACGAATATTCCGTCGAGGGAAAAGAAGCACACGCCGGAACTCCAGTGACCATCTCAGCCACTAAACACCCCAAATCCCACACGTCTGAGGGCTGTTCAATCTCGCCGGCGGAAACTGTCTCCGGTGCCATACACCGAGGCCTCCCACTCACTTCAAACCCCAACTTTCTCTCTCTTCGCTCCAGCTTTCTCTGCCAACCCATAGTCGGCGATCTTCGCGACGTCGTTTTGATTAGAAGAACAGAGGAGGATATTTTGTAGCTTAATGTCGCAGTGAACAAACCCGTTCTTGTGGATATACTGAAGAGTGAAGCCCTTTCAACACCGACTTCGTGTATCGCCGGACTTCTGATTCCGGCAAACGGCTGCTACCGGAATTTCTA
Organism: Vaccinium macrocarpon; assembly: GCA_022606695.1. NCBI lineage: Eukaryota > Viridiplantae > Streptophyta > Magnoliopsida > Ericales > Ericaceae > Vaccinium > Vaccinium macrocarpon. Next base: position 13,070,012 of record CM040172.1, read on the forward strand.
ATTTTATTGGCTAAATTGCCCCTGAAGCATACTCCAAAAAATATATTATAAAACTTCTCTCCGTTATCGATTCTGAAATCGCCCCCAAAGCACCGACTAACTTGTGGACAATCGCTGAGCTCATCTAATATCGACTTTTCGTACATTAGGGAAGCAGAGTGCGATGACCCACATGATTTCACCGCCATCAATTGGGAAAACTGAGTGCTCTGTTTTGTGGGTATTGCTAAATTCACAGTCCCAAAGCTTCCACGGCCGACTTCTTAGCCACGAACCCACTCCATCGGCGTAAGTCGGCTGCTCTGTTTTTGGCGGGTATTGCTCGGTTTTCTTTGGTTTTCTTCTTTGATTAGTTTCCTCTTTTGTGCAGTTTCTCACTCTAAAACGAAGGATAACAGAGTTGCAATTAACTTTTGGTTTCTGGGATCCTTCTATGAATAGGATTTGATTGAGTTGTTTTTTAATTTGTCTTTTTTTTTTTTAATTCAAAATCTTGATAGTGATGAATGATGATCTAGGGTATAAGGATGGTTCATGGTTAATTAATAAATGGAGCACGTGATAGTGAAGGGATATTTCTTCCCAATTTGGACTGAAATAGTACCGGCGGCATGGATTTTGATAGATAAGTACAATGAATTTGGCTAAACTAGGGATGTTTCCCAACGAGTGTTTTCATAATAAATTGGTTTTTTTTTTTTATAATTTTTTATGTGATGTATTGTGAGAAAATGAAATGTCTTAATTTTTGAAAAAATACTGTTTGTTATTAGTGGAACACCCTTCAGTTTTAATTACTATAAAACTCCACAAGTTATGGAAGAGGTCAAATGAATCTAAACCCAACTTGCTTCACCTCGAATGAGTGGGTTACTAAATATAACCTTTAGTCAATAAATTATTCGCTAATAGACTCCGTTCACTTATCAAGAAATTAGCAAAGAGAATAATTTTTCTGAGAAAATTATAGTAAAGTGAAGTAACAGAAGATGAAAAGTATTTTTCTTTCTGCGTTCATTTGATAAAAGAAATTCAAGGGAACGTTGAAAAGTATTACTTTAATTATGTTGAAACTTGTCTACGATCAATTTTCTCGCAAAATTTTGTGTTTTTGGTAGGACATGTTTAGATTGGAAGGGTAATCCTATTGGAAAAATTAGATTTTGGGTCCGATAATTTTTATGACAATGTTTTTATGCAGTTTTCTGGTTGTTATGGATTGAAAGGAACCACATCATTTCCAGAAAATAAACTCCAAAAAGTGGAGCTTGTGAAAAACATAAAAACTACGGTTGCTATACGGACTTAAACTGTTTTGATTTGCAGGATTATACAGAGGGGGATTTCAAAAGGTGTTTAGCAGGTATAAGAAGCTTGAGGATGCCAAAGTTGGTGGATAACTAAGGTCTGGAATCTGGGCGAGATGATATTCGTCATTTCCTATCTATTATATAGGGAGGGGGGAATGTGACTCGATCCCGGGATACAGTATGAGACATCCAAGAGCCCTACTGCATGTGCTAGCCGTGAATTGCGAATCTGAGTTACATAAGTGTTTGTTATCTATGGTTACTGCAGATTTCTCCTAAATAAGGGTGAAAGCAGGGATTTACAGGAAGTCTGGGGTATGATGCAATGTAGATTCACTCTGGCAGATGAAATTTTCCTAAAAACGATTTGGAGATATGGAATTTGTTCCTAATGGCAAAGGGATTTCATTTAACCATCTTTTTGTCTAGGTTCAGGAGTGTAGTTACCTAGTGGTGATTTTATCTGGCAATTGTGGCTATCTTGTTTCTGTCTGTTTTCATGGTTGGCTGCTTGCCAACCCTTACTTTTATGTGTTTTCTTTCCCTTTTAGGATCCTTATCGACGCGTGATTAATGGTTCATAAAAAAAAATTTGAGCAAAAAAAAAAGAAAAAAAATTAGTATTTCACTCACCATGGCGAGGAATGCCGGTACGTCTGTGTTGGAAAATAAACTTGATTTAGCCCAAGGAAAAAATGAAGTCCAAGATAAGCCCAATAAAAGGTCCAAAGTTGAGATATTTTTGGAGGAAAAAAATACTATTCTAAAACCCTTAAGAAATATGAGAGGTGTTATGCCCCTCCCCTGACAATCCCCCACGTACTGGCCCCAAACACCTTTTCGGCCCAGATTTTCTCCTTTTTTTTCTTCCTTTTAACTTTATTTATTTAATTAGTGTGGTGAAAAAATTGTTGATTCTCTCCCGTCCATATAATGCGTGTACTTTGCGTTTTCTAGATTGTATTGTTTTGGCCATACTTCATGAGAAAATTTTGGGTCATATTGGAATAGATGGTTGTTTTAACCTTAGTAGCAGTGTACTCCCTTTTGTTTCATACACAGTATTTCTCAATTTGTCAAAGTTGAGTGGTTAATTGGCAGCAAAACTGAAGAACTTTCGTGTTTATGCAACGATTAAAAACGTTGGGTGTTCCACTAACCCAGTTTTTTGAATAAATTAATTTTTCATGGTTATTTATGCGATGTGTTATGAGAGAATGACTTGTCTCGGTGTTTGGAAAAAATAGTTTTTTGTTGGTGGAACACCCGAGAGTTTTTTGGGGTGCAAATAGAAATATTTAAATTAGTGTGAAAAAAAAACACTATAGAAGTAGGAGTATAGAAATAGACATATTTTCTCTGAAAAAAATTATTCAGTTGTAGGGCACCGCCTAGTGGTGTTTAGCCGTTATCCACCACACATTTGTGGAATCCAATATTAAGTGTGTAGAATCAAACAAAGGTGTAGTGGATAAATGTGCTAAGTTGGCAAGTGACAGTATTTTTTTTTTTTCTATTCTACCAATAATTCCGATGTAGTGTATAGACTCAAACAAATGGTTGATGTTGTCTGATCGGATTCCAGGATTTGTTATTTTTAATGTAGTGGATCGTATTTTACTATACGAGATTGCCGATATCTTTTCACGCGTCTCGCTTCATCGACTTAAAAAATAGTAGGACTTTTTTGTTAATCTAGAGTGGCGGGCAAAATGGGTATCAACAATAATTAAATAAAAAATTGAATAAATAACTAAATAATTTAAAAAACTGAATAAAATAATTAAATGAATTAATTTAAAGAAATGAATTAAATAATTAAATGAATTTATATAAAGAAATGAATTAATATAAATAACAAAATTGATATAAAAAAAAAAGTAATTAAAGTAGTATAAATAGGGGTGCCAAGTTTGAGTCTTTTAGTGTAATACTTTTTTTTTGGTACACAGGAAATGGACAAAAACAAACGAACTACAGCCTTTCAAAGGCCACCCCTCTCATGTCAGCTTTGAGGAGGGGAATGAGGTCTACAGGAGGCGCTATGTGGGAGACCCATTTATGCTCCTGCTCCACTCCCAGGTTAGCAAGTCTGTTCGCAACTTGGTCTTTTAGTGTAATACAAATACTTTCCTTTCCCACTCTTTTTCTCAAGTCTGTCTTCCTCTTCCAAAATCTAGTCCAAATAAATACTAAAACTTCTCCTCTTCTAACGGGCTAGAAAGATGGCAACAATGGCATAGGCGCCGAAGTAGCCTGGAGAAGCAAGAACAAGAGTAAATGCTATAAATTGAGTCATAACCCAATGAGCCATGCCTATAGAGTCTTTGGTAGTCGCTACCAACTTGAATAGAGATACAGCCATGGTAGATATGGGTGAGTTAAGAAGAAAAGCTCCCAGAAGAACATCTCCTCCTCTTGATAAGGCAAGGATGACGAGGGCACAGGATACACGAAACCACGAACAAAAGTAATGTCGTTCCAACTATACACAACTACCTTTTCCTATTTTTTGTTTTTTCTTTATTCAAAAGAAATTTCGCATTTGTTAGTTTTGCATCAAACTTTTGTGCATTGTTGATTCGTCTTGATGAGAGGGACCAGAAAAGTATAGATTTAGAAGAATTACCCAAATATTTTGGAAAATATCCAAGAAAAAGTTACAAAAGATCCAATGGTATTTCCTAACTTTTTTTTTTGGATATTTCTTAAAATATTTGGATATTTCTTGTAATTATTGACTTTTCCAATTTCTCTTATCGAGATGAATCAATAATGCGCAAAAGTTTGATGCAAAACTAACAAATGCAAAAAAAATTGAATAAAGAAGAAACCAAAAAGTGGGAAAGACAGTTGTTTTGGAATGACTATGCGTTTGTTTGTGGTTTCACGTATTCTGCGCGCTCCTAATTTTTACTGCGTCAAGAGGAGGAGATGATCTTCTGCAACTCTTCTTCTTTTACTCGTCCATATCTATCATGGTTGTACTTCTATTCAAGTTGTTTGTGATGTCCAAAGACTCTAAGAGTAGCACGATGAGTTTGGTACTGTTGGCGACTTGCTTTCGAGATGATTTCTTCGAGCTGGGTATGGTAATGCCGTGCCATGCCACAAACTTCTTGAGAGACAAATACCAACATACACGGATAAAGCGACGTAATTATTGTTAGGATTTTGTGAGAGACAACTTGCATGACATGATCAACCGGCAAGAAAAAGAGTAATGAAACAAACATCTCCATGAACCCGGCCAATATTGAACAATGTCATGAAACCCCTAGCAACTTTATCGGTGGCGGTAACAATGTTCTTTATTAGTCTTTGGTTTGCTCTCCTTCCTCTCAATTTCTTTTTAGGGTTTTCTTCTATTTCTGGAGATAACGAAAAATCGGCTATATTGAGTAACGAAACCAGTATCATCGTGAACCCAAAACTGAACAGTAGTTTGAAACCCTTAACCCCTCTATCGTATTTGTTGTAGATTTATCGATCGAGTTAGAAATTTGTAGGTTAACTTGACAGCATGGAGATACAGTTGAGAGGTGACAGACAATGCGTGAAGTGTTACAATACTTATCTCACCATTGTAAACTTCTCTTCCCTCCTCACCGTTGATCCAAGCATACTACCAAATATGTTGAATTGCACGTATCTTGTTTCTCATATAAGTATAGTTGTGTGACACATCTCAAACATGAAACCCTAGAAAACCTCAAAAGCATAGCATCTTAAGCCTTCACCATTGGCAGCAAAATGTTTTGCCTTACACTTTCTCCTTTTAACAAGTATACAAACAATATTAACCTCCCATCCTTTTTATATGATTTTGAAATAACTGTGTACAAATACTAATGGATATCTTTTGATTGGTGGTAAAATTCTGATCTTTTTTTTTTTACCAATATATATTGTTTGCTTGATTGGAGTAAAAAGAAAGAAAGAAAAAATACCAATAACATGAAACGCAGATTGATTCAGTTAAGAAAGTAGAAAAACTAAGCCCAAAAGGATGTAAACCCAACTCTAGTCCTCCACTCAAGACAATACATTGAACTTCCTCAATTCTGAATAGGGAAAATTCCCATGAGGTCTACCTTTGTCGGGGTAATTCCCCTGATGTCCACCCCACCCCGAATCTCTCTCTCTCTCCATGTGCGGCAGTGCCTAAACCCCCAAAATCAAATGAAAGTGCCTAAACTTTCAAAACCATATAAAAATGCCCAAACTTTTAAAACCCTATAAAACTTTAGGATACTCTTATTATCAAACACACGACCACGTCAAATATCAAAATGAAATTCGTAGTATTCCGCGGCTGGCTTCACAATATTGTTTAGTTCACAATGTGTAGGAAATGTAGTATTTTGTATTCCTTGCAGTTTTGCTTTATCTGGATTGTAGCACACTATAAAATCATCTCATTTAAAAGTGTTTCAAGTTGATATTAGTACAATAAACACATTATGGACAATACCGGCGGTGAAAAAAAAAAAAATCTTTACAATCCTTAAAGTTTAATAAAATTATTTTTTGCCTTAAAAAAAAGAAGAAGACAATACCAGTAGCGAAAAAAAATGAACTTTTCCGGAGGCCGCATAAAAAACTTACTCTCTTCACATTATGAGGTACTATTATTGTTTTGTTGTTCAGCTCATCACATGTGGGCTACAACCACTGAATTACGGAGCCGTGAAACATTTACCTTGAAATGAGCACCACTAAAATATGTTATGTAAGCTTAAAATAAGTTATATGTGCCGGCAATATGCGGCAAACTACCCGGCCGGGAGATAATTGTCTGGTATTTTGCTTACTTGTTTAATTATTTATTAGATAGGAGTATTCATTTTTTTCTTTAGTTTTCTATAGGTTTTACCTTTATTTATGTGGATTTACAATAATATTGTTTCAATATAAATACAAAACAAAAATATAAGTGTGGTAAGATGAATGTCAAAATCTACCATTTTTCCTTCTTTCTATTTCCTTCCTTTTTTTATTGGAAAAAGGGTATCCACTAAATTGGATGACTATAGGAATCTATACAGACAGGGCACATTTGATTGTTGGACTATTTTTAAGAAGGATTGAATAAGATGAAATTAAGAATGAAAATAGAGGGGACAAATGAGGACCATAGGATACTAGATGGGATTATATGAGTATTGCGATTAACTGTATTGTGTTTGGTTGAAGTGTGTTAAGGGTGATGGGGATTATTCTTTACCATGTGGAGGGAAATAATCTAGAGGAGGGAGACTAGCTAATATCATCCCAACCCTGGTATTTGTTAAAAGCTCTTCAGAATTCTCTAAGCCCACATCTAACAAGACGGTTCTTCAATCAAAGCTTCAAAGTTCCAAATAACGCTCAAGTCAAATCCACAAGTCATCAATATCCTTCTACCAAATTGAAGAAAATATCAAATTCTGATTTGAGACAAAAACTCCTAAGCCCTCAAATCAACATCTGCAAATCTGCATCTCCTTCAACCACATTGAAAAATATCTCAAAGACCGATTTGAGAAAAAGCCCTACAGCCCTCAAGTCAACGGTCACAAATCCGTCATCTTTTTTTTCAACAAAATTGAAGAAGATCAAGCAAATCAACTCGAGAAGAAGCTTCAAAGCCCTCAAGTCAAAATCTATCAAATTTGTCGTCATCTTCGCAAAGACCAAAGATGATCTCACCGTTCAATTCGAGAAGAAGCATCAAACCCTCCAATCAAACTCTTGAATAGAAGAATCAAAGGATTAATTTCTTTCATTAGAAATTGTTACAGAGATTGTAAACCCTAATTTTTTCAATTAATAAATTGACTTTTTGGTCAACATATTTCCGTCAGACTCAAAATTTGTGTGATACAGTCTCCATCTTTTATTCCACCATCAAAGAAGCCTAGCCTACACTGGAATGTATGGTTGGAAGGTGATCTTGTAAGGTATTCACTAGACTACAGGGAACATTGCATCTGATTCACAAAGACTGCTATGATACTATCGCAAGCGAGTTTGAACTCACGGTTTGTGGAGAAGTGGAGTTTCACCACCGACACAACCACCACCCGCGCCAATTGGGCTACTGCCCAGAGCGTTGTTAACCCTTTTTTTTTTTATCAGCAAGCATCGTTGACCTTTGCAAAACTTGTGATTGATGATGAAAGATTTTTAAGGGGAAAACAGTATCCTTAATCCGTTGCCAAATTATAGTCATGTTCCACATCGAATGAACAACTAGTGGCAGTACTAGGGTATTTAAGAACTACGGAATCATTGAACAATTTACCAACTTCGGTAATGAGCCGATCGAAACAAACAAAAATCAAGACTTTGGTGAGTCGAGTTCACAGTATTAATTTTAGATCGACCTGTAACAGATGGCTAAAATTATTCACAAATGGCTCCATCCCTGTTGGCTACATGTGCAACTTTTCAAGCTAAATGTTCAAGTCGTTGGGTGTTCAAAATAGTGAGATGAACTTTAATTTTACTAATTCCCTATATGAAAATGCAAGTTAAGGGAGTTCCTATGAATACCCAAGACGGGCTGTGGAACCGCCGGTGTGAACAACATAAAAATTTGGTCCTATTATAATGTTGTGTGGGATCAACACTCATATGTTTATCAAGCTTTTAAGTAGGTCTTAATTCATCCAAGTTATAGTACTATTGGGCATAAGTCATGCGGTAGACTTTCTCCGTTCAGATCGGACCTTGTGATGCAACGAATCGATGGATTAATGTGTAGTACAAACTCCCAACATTTATGCCCCCAAACCTTGTTCTATACTTTTCAAAATGATTTTTTTTGTTTATATCATCTCACTGAATGGGACCCACAGACTTATTGTTTCATTACCTTCCGGCACTACTGACACTAATTTGACGCCCAAATGGGGTCCACAAGTTTATTGTTTTACTCTATTTTCCAGCTTTGTTGATCTATTTTTGAAATCTATCATTTTTTTTATTGTTTATATCTTTCAATACAGATTTAACAAAATATGCAATATGAATATCGTTTGATAGTAAATCTCAATTAGTTATATTATATAAAATTCGTAAAATCATGTAAATTGAAAGATATAAAGTAATAACACAAATTTAAAAAATGGACCGATGGAAGGGGTATTTTTTTTTTTTGCCCTCCCTATTAGATTATCCACACACATGGATGTCGTTTTTCTGTTGTCACATTTTGGTAATGAAAGTGTTATTTTACCAAAATAAAAAAATAACTAAAATGGCAAGAGCGTTCTCCATGTAAGCCATTCTTATTTTGCTCTCCCTCTCGATCTCAAACGGCAAGTTTGCCAAATTTGAGAGAACTTTGACTTTATAGCGGTAAAGATGTACTCAGATTTCGGTGTATGCACAATGAGATCAGGTGACCCCTGAAAAAAGTAAAATATATAAAATAGCTCGAGATATGACAAATGTGATTCAGTGTTACAGTGGTATGGTAGTGGCCTTCCATTTGGGGACTCAAGTTTGACTCCAAGCTCCTATACTCTCGTTTTTATTTTCTAAATGGTTAAAAAAAAAAAACCTCTCCACACAATATTGAGAGTCTTAAATCTCTAACTCAGAAAAAAACTGATTTATGTTGCATTGGTACCACAAAGACAATTATAATTATGTTATTCGCCACTCAAAGCAATTATTATATTACAATGTCACATAAAAATACATAAGTACTTATTTTCAAATTTAATAACAATAATTGACGCGAGTTCATCAAGGACCATGAAACGTATAGGATTGATCCTGAAGGAATGGACCCCTATAGTAAATTCCTAAATCCGCCACTTTTTGTGGGTCCCACACTTGCCTTGTTTTGAAATGGTAAGGAATTCTCTAAAAAAAAATGTGCTCTCAGGGCTCCTTTGGCAAAAAAGTGCAAAGTTGGTTTTTGATTTTTTCGTTGTCTTTATTTAATTTTTTTTGTATTTATTAATTTTGCATTAAGTTTTTGTGGTTTATGAATAAAAAAAGTATAAAATTATGGTCGAAACTAAACTTTTTTGAATAAAGCCAACCATAAAAACTGGACGAAAACTAAAAAAATGTAAAAAAAAATTAAATAAAGACAAAACAAAAAATTATTTTTTGTTTTTTTTCCTAAGGAGCCCTTACTACTGGAGCGAAATTTTCTACTTGGCGCGGTAACTGGTAAAAGAATAAATTCGGAGTAAATTTGTGACAATGCCCACGTGAACAAGAAAATACCACTATAATTGGATAATGGAAGAAACAGTAGTTTAGTGCGACATGGTACAAATTTTGCAAGTTTGGTGAAGGCATGCGGTGCCAAATTTGGTGCAACTAACGAATTTGTTAAAATTTGGCAAGACTTTGACTCACAACTGGAGCTACTTTTTGATAATTCAAAAAGCCAAATCTGGGTAATAGGAAGAAGAATTTGACGTCGAATTGAAATCTCCAGAGACCTGGTGCGTCGGATTCCCACAAATATTCCGAATACGTTTAACATTTTTAGTTTTAAAAAGAGTGGTCATTTGAACAACCCAAAATATTTTTTTCTTTCCAGAGGATACATTTACTAATATTTTTTAGTTTTGGAGTATTAGTTTAGCTCTTCATGGAAACTGAATCCAAAAATAATTTGACCAATCAACCTAAAAATATTTAAACACCCAGTCCAAAAAAATTCTATTTAATCAATCCAACTGTAAATAATCCAATTAAAGTCCATAGGCGGATCCATAGCTCCCCATATATGGTCAATTGAATATCTTGAAGTTTTTATTTTATTTTATACTCCTATTACTTGTTATTTTATCTCGGATTTTGTCAGAGAACTTAGTGCTATACTATAGACACCCATCAGTTTAGGTAATTCATAATTAAACGCCTAATACATTACCTCAAAACAAAATACACATGTTCAAAGTCAAAATTTAGTAAAATAGAGTTGGAAAAAAAGTATTTATTGATATTCATAGTATCTTGCTATGGCTTTGTCCTAGACAACAATCAACTTTATATCTCATAAAACAAGAACACATATATCTAAAAATACCCGTTTGAACATATTCACCACACAAGTTTCTACAATAAATACTAGTGTATTTTATGCGCCAATTTAATTTTACTTGGCCCAAAATATAAAATTTGAAGAAAATAATTGTGACATCTTACGTTTTTTTTTGTTTGTTAGAGCCACCCAAATTTAAAAAGAGAAAAATACGGTGAACCCACGTTGACGGTTGCGACCCCATGAAAGAGTCCAAACCAAAAAAAAAAAAACATAGAATTCCTACTAAATTAGAAAATCACAAAACACGTTGGGAATGAACGCACGGTCCAAAGTTGAAGGCGTATGGGCTCAAAATTGACCCTTCGCCCGTCTTGAAATTGTTTTCAAAGCCCTTGGAGTTGTGTGACCCACGTCACCAGCCGTATTTGATTTCGACCAGGTAAGAACTCTCCCAGCGCTCCTTTTGATTGTTAGGAGTAATTATTCAGTGCGAAAAAAACTTCTTTACTGAAGATTCCGTGAACGGCTGTTTTGTTAGATACACCAGCAGATAACTGCCACTCAACTACTTCCCTAATCAACTCAAGTTCCACTACTAATTGTACACGTCAGCCAATTAGTCAGTTAGAAATGGTGGTTATGCACTCTTAGTATTAGCTTTACTCTTCTTTACATGTATAGACTATAAAAACAGTGTAACTCTCTCTCATTTTGTATCAATTACATTTCTTCTGCAATAAGATTCAGATTCACTCTCTCTCTAGAAAACAGCTTCTCTATTGTTCACATGGTATTAGAGCTTGTAGACGAAAGTCAAGGGTAAATCAGATCTTCTTCCTATTCTAGATCGTACTCAATCGCCGTTTCAAAAAAAGATCGTACTCAATCGAGTTCAGGAGAACATCCATGGCTTCTCAAGCTGCAACAACGTCAAGTACATCATCATCGACACCTCTACCACCTTCTTTGTCATTCTTGATCGCCAATTTTCATTCATTCATCACGATTCGACTCGAGAGCTCCAATTATTTTGTGTGGAAAACATAGGTAGAAAATGCTGTAAAAGCTAATGATTTGTTCAATTTCGTTGATATTATTGTCATCATTCCTGCATCTCATATTCTAGATACGAATGGCGTCAAGATTCCTAATCATGAGCTTAATAAGTGGATTACAGTTGATCGCAACCCTAACACCATCTATTCTTCCACACGTTGTTGACTCAAATCATACATTTCAATTCTGGAATAAGCTTGAGGAGAAATTTAACCTCTTATCAAGGTCTCATGTTCATGACCTAAAGAGAAAGTTGTATAGTTTGAATAAAACTGGCTCAATGGATCAATATCTTGATCATATCAAAGCTATAGTCCAAAAATTGGCTGCCACAGGTCATTATGTTGATGATGAAGATTTGATCTTCCATAACTTAAATGGGTTAAAAGACTGGCTATGATTCGTTCAAACAAGCCATTCGTACTAGGATAGAACCTATATCCATTGGTACGTTCTCTTCCATGCATATGGCTGAAGATTTGAATATTGAGAATGATCACCCTACCGCAGATTCCTCTTCTATCCTAGTTGCTCAAACGTCCAATATACCTACTGTTGTACCTACCACTGTCCCCTCACTTTCTTTATCAAACACATAGGGTGTAGACTATGGGAGTTACTCAATCTCTTATTCCATTTCAATTTCCCTTTCCTATTCCACAACAACAACAATATTATCCTTCTAACTCTGGTGGTAGTAATAGAAATAATTTCAGATCCAATAGAAACCAATTTCCTCAGTCTCAAAAACCTTACTCTTCACAGCCAAATTTCAGTCAATCTGGTGGATGCCAAATTTGTGGTAAGACAAATCACTTGGCTTATGCCTGTTATCATAGACTAAATCTGGACTATAGACCAATGGGACGATTAGGATCAGGAAACTCTTACAATTCTGGTTATGCTACACAAGGTCAAGGCATGTCTCCTAGAAATTTCCGTATGCCTTCAGGGAATTTCAGTCAGCCTGGTATGTCTCCTAGGAATTTCAATCAATATGGAGGATATGGTAGTGCTTCTGGTTTTGGAAACAATGGAAACTCTAGTTATGGAGGTTAGTTTGGGGGTCCTACTCAAGGTCCTGCTCATGTAATGTTTGCATCTCCTGATGCCATGTGTTATTATGGGACTGGATCTGCTTATGGTGACTATGCATTGTCAACTTCATCTGGTCCATGCCAATTTCCTCAGGCTGCTTAGAATGTTTTTGGTTTAGGAAATGGTGGCCCTAATCCTTATGCTCCATGGTTCTTTAACTCAGGAGCAACCTCCCATGTTATTCATGATCCATCACACATTCAGGTGTCCAATGGAGGCCTACGAGGAATTAGTTCTATTACTGTGAGTAATGGGCAATCCATTCCAATTGCACATTCAGGTAAAGGTATTCTAGCTACACCTTCTCATCTTTTTGGCTTAACAAATGTTCTTCGTGTACCTCAAATATCCCATAATCTTTTGTCAGTTCATCAATTTGCTAAAGATAATAACTGTATCATCATTTTTTTATTCTTGTGGCTATGTCATTCAAGACAAAGCCACACTTCAGATTTTGTGCCAATGGACATGCCACAAGGGCCTTTACCCCCTTCTTCCTTCTTTTGATTCAACCACTACTTTGTTGAGCATGTCATCCACTACCTCTTTGTGGCACAACAAGCTGGTTTACTTCACATTTTATCCAAGACTTATAAACTCTCTATTCCTGCAGTCACTCATTTAGAATGTTATCCTTCTAATAAGGCTAAGAGCCATAGACTTCCATTTCATGTTTCCACTTCTCACACTCATGCACCATTTGAATTAGTTCATATAAATGTTTGGGGACCCTCCCTTATTGCTTCATTTTCTGGTTTCAAGTACTAGTTACTATTGGTTAATGATTAGACCAAGTATTGTTGGATTTTTCCATTACATGCCAAATCTTATGTTGCTTCTTGTGTTCAAGCCTTTAAAGTCTTTGTGACTAATCATTTCTCCTACTCTATTAAGACATTTAGAACTGATAATGGAGAAAAGTTTCTTAGTAAATTGATGACCTCCTTCTTTGCTCACTTTGGCATTTCCCATGAAACCACTTGTCCTTATACCCCAAAACAGAATGGGGTTGCTGAGAGAAAACATGGACACATCATTGAAACTGCAATCACTCTTTTGCAACAAGCTCACTTACCTATTAAGTTTTGGATCGAAGCCATCACCACTGCACTTTATCTTATCAATAGACTTCCTAACTCTTCTATTGACTTTCAAGTTCCCTTTCATGCATTGTATAACAAAGTTCCAGACTATCATCTTCTTAAAACCATTGGTTGTTGTTGTTTTCCATGGCTTAGGCCTTATGCATCCAATAAGCTTGTTCCTAGATCTACACCTTGTATCTTCCTTGGCTATTGTGCCTTTACAAAGGGCTATAAATGCGTAGATCCAACTACCAAAAAAAGTCTATATTTCAAGGCATGTAAGGTTTCTAGAAAATGATTTTCCATATCCTACTCTTGTATCCTCTATTGGTCCTATTGTTTCTTTGCCTTCATGTTCCTCTATTCCTAGCTTTAAATCTATACCTCTATTCTATGGCTCTTCTTCTTGTTCTAAACTCTCATTTGTTACTTCACCTGCCCCTATCTCCACTTTTCCTCCTGTTCATCCAATACCCTCTACTAAACATCCACATTTAGAGTCTCCTAATCCAAGTTCCACTACAGTTTCTCCTGATACTTCTCAATCCTATCCTTCAGCTATTGTTACTACTCTAGTCTCCACTTCTTCTGTTCATCCTATGACCACACGTTCCAAAAGTGGTATCTTTGTTCCCAAACGTCCTTTATCTCTTTTAGTTCACTTTCCACCTCAAATAGAACTAGTCTCCTTTAAAGAAGCCATTACTTTTCTTGAATGGCAACAAGCCATGGCAGATGAGTACTCTGCTATTGTCCAACAAGGTACATGGACTTTAGTTCCCCTTCCTTCTAATGCTCTTGTTATTGGATGCAAATGGATTTTTCGCAGTCAAAATGAACTCTGATGGAAGTATAGCTCGCTATAAAGCTAGGCTAGTGGCTCAAGGATGTCAACAAACAGAAGGGATAGACTATACACAGACCTTTAGCCCTGTTGTGAAACAACAAACTGTTCGGATTGTGTTGTCTTTTGCTGTTACTTTTGGGTGGATGGTGAAGTAGCAAGACATCTCAAATGCATTTTTACATGGCACAATTCAAAAGCATGTCTATCTTAGGCAACCATAGGGATATGTTGACTCTGTCTTGCCTAATCATGTCTGCAAACTTCACAAAGCCTTATATGGCCTTAAATAAGCACCTAGGGCTTGGTATGAAATGTTACCTAGGAGTCTAATTAAGCAAGGGTTTCAAAATAGCCTTGCAGATTTTTCACTCTTTGTGTTGGCTTAAGGTTCAGATTTGATCTACATGCTAGGGTATGTTGATGACATCTTGATAACTAGTAATAATCCTACCCTTGTTGCACATATTATCCAAGGCCTTGGATCAGATTTTGCCCTCAAAGATTTGGGTTCCCTTCATTATTTTCTTGGGATTGAAGTCTTACAAACTAGCACTGGACTGGTGTTGTCACAGACAAAATATGGTATAGATCTTTTGATGAAGCTTGGCATGACAGACTACGAGCCTTGTGCCTCCCCTTCTTCTCTTAAACCATCTGCACCTATCTCTAATTCTCCTTTTCCTAATCTAGAATTTTATAGAACTGTTGTAGGATCACTACAATATCTGACTTTAACTCGACTTGAGATATGTTATGCTGTAAATGTTGTCTACAAACACATGCACAATCCACGTGAAAGTCATTTCACTGTTGTAAAAAGGATCCTGAGGTATGTCAAGGGCACTATTGGTCAAGGTCTTCAGTTTATTAAAGGTTCTCTACATCTTACTGCTTACTCTGATGTTGACTGGGCTGAAGATGCCTTAAGACAGGAGATCTCCAGGTGGTTGTTGCATTTTCTTAGGACCTAATCTTGTTTCTTGGTCTGCTAAGAAACAACAGACTGTAGCACGATCTTCTACAGAAGCAAAATACAAATCCTTAGCTAATGCTACAACATAAGTTATTCGGTTGGTTCATCTTCTAAAGGACCTTCAGTTTCCTGCATCTCCTTCTACTTTACCAGTCTTTTGGTGTGATAATGTCTCAGCCATCTCATTGGCATCAAACCCTGTATTTCATGCTCGGACAAAGCATGTTGAGGTTGATTTGCACTTTGTCCGTGAGAAAATTATGCACAAACAGTTGTTGGTTCAGTTTGTGCCCTTTGAATTTCAACTTGCAGATATATTTACAAAGCCTCTTACTATCTCTAGGTTTCAAACTTTGCGAGCCAAACTGGAGCTATGCCTTCACCCACTTCAGTTTGCAGGGGTGTGTTAGATACACCAGCAGATAACTACCACTCAACTACTTCCCTAATCAACTCAAGTTCCACTCCTAATTGTACACGTTAGCCAAGTAGTTAGTTAGAAATGGTGGTTAAGCACTTTTAGTATTAGCTTTACTCTTCTTTACATGTATAGACTATAAAAACAGTGTAACTATCTCTCATTTTTGTATCAATTACATTTCTTCTGCAATAAGATTCAGATTCACTTTCTCTAAAAATGGTTTCTCTCTATTGTTCTTAGTTTACATCGACTCAATCTAGGCTGCACAACTCAAAATACGGACAACTTGGATGTAATTTTCACTATGAATAAGTTTCTCACATCAATGCAACACATTTACACGAAAAACTTAGAAAGTGTGATATTTTGGTGGTGGGGGGGGGCATTGGGGGCACTACATTATAGGGTCCCAAAGGGGCATTGAATAATGTTTGGATTGTTAAGGGTTTCTATATTGATTATGGTAAGGACACCTTCTGTGGCCTTCTTGATGCCCGAAGCTGCCAAATAAATTTTCGTTTATATTTGGAATTTTTTAACTTCTACTATATGCCATATCTGGTTTCATTGGATGAATAATAAAAGGGTCTATTTCGAAATACCTGACTTATTCAGGTAAAATGTCTTTAGCACTTAAAAGTTAGTAAGCCAAAGTTTGCTTGTTCATTTTTGACAATATTACCCTCCCGCATTCTAAATTGCAACCCTACACTAATAAATCTGAAGGGAAATTTAGACATTTCACAGTAGAAATTTTACTATACACCTAAATTTTATTATGGAACAAGCTAATTTAAGAGTATTTGTTTTCGTTGTGGAATAACCGATTTAACACGTCTTTGCGAACTTTAAGTCGGGTGTTGTGGAACCGAATGCATGCCTCCAAAATAGGCAGGACGGGTTGGGAGAAATTGTGTCGCTCATCCTTTGTGTGTGTTTTCAAACTCAAACATGTAAAACACTTTAGTAAACAACCATTATAACCAATAACAACAGGCTCCCTCACCTCGGGTTTGCCATCACTTTCTGCATAAGGAAATTGTGGTGTGGCGTGTTGAACCAAGTCCTTCTCACGTAATGTTTTTAATGTGATATAGAATAAGGGAGTGTTTTCGAAATGATTTTGAAAGATAAAATTTAGTCTTGATAAAATCTATGATCCTTAAATAATTTTAGCAAAACTAGATTTTAACAAATAAAGACACTAGGTGGAGTTTATGAAAACTAGATTTTATCATTTGAAAAGACAACGTAATTTTACCTGACCTCCATAAAAACGTAGATTTTATCTCATAAAATCATTTGAGAACACCCTATAAAATTTAACATTACCTATTAACCTCACTTAACGATTCATGCCGTTCATTTCTCATGCTTTGTTCAAGTGAACATTAATGTCTAATCCATATGATTCTTCACATGGGTAAAGAATTTATTAAACTCTATACAAAATGAACGATTTATTAACAAAATCAATTTAAGATTTGTAATTTTGCGTAACATGAGAGTCACACGAGAGGTTTCGCACACAACTACAATCCATAATGAAGCACATCGATCCAAAATCCTAAGTCTGCGCACACATTTTTAACACATAACTACAGATACAACTGTGTCCGGACCCATTGAATGCTTGCTTGGCTCGTATGTTTTGAAGATGACTACATATCATCCGTCCGTCCAAAAACTACAATTCCCGAACACCTTTTTTGATTTAGAATTTCCATTTTTCCTAGATCTAAGCCCATTTTCGTATGGCACCGACCCTGTCACAAACACTCCCAAGTCCTAAGCATAAAACAACACATAAAAAGAACAAACTCTGAAAATCCGGAAGCAGAAACAGGAATCACCGTTTCTGCGGGAAATATTCACCCACACCAGAAGGCCTAACACATCCAAAAAAAACCAGCAAATTGCAATGAATAAAGGCAGGCAGCAACTTCCGTTTTCCCAGGAAATTGATGATGGTTTCAATGTAGTACTAAACAAAATCTAGTCGCTTTACAACTGAGCCAACTTGCAAATATCAGCTCCCAATTGCAAACATCCTTTTTCACTACTATTTACAACTATACCCTAGCTAAAAGAATCAAATAATATCTTTAACCATGATCGGATTCGGGAATTCTGTAGTGTGGCACATTAGCCGTTGATTTTCTCATTCCCAATCTAAACTACCTAACTGTGACCCAACTATCCGAAATTGACCAATCCGGTCTCTCCTCCGTCGCCAGCTGCCGCAGCCTGTCCGTCGCGGCCGTTGAACATGGCAATTCTCCGGAAGACCATGTGTCGGTTTCCCACGAATATTCCGACGAGGGCAACGAAGTAATTGAACAAGGCGACTCCCAATCGGGAAAATCGAATGGTCCTGTGGGCGATCTCGAAGTGGAAGGCTCACACGTGTCATCCAATGGAACAGTGAGATCGTGATCATCAGCTTGATCAGCCACGAACGGATGGTTCAAAAGCATCTCAGCCGTCCATCTCTTAGTGGGGTCCTTCAAAAAACACCTTCGTAGAAAATCTTTTCCCTCCGCCGACATATTCCCCGGAATTTCAGGGATTGCGTCGCCGACCCCGATTCTCATCAACAACCGACAGATATCACTCTCCGCCGTGCACCGCCAACCCGGAGATCCGGCCATCTCCGCCACCAAACACCCCAAGCCCCACACGTCCGCCGCGGGTTCCATCTCGCCGGCGGAAACCGTCTCCGGCGCCATATAAAGAGGCGTCCCTCTTATCTCGAACCCGACTTGCTCTCTCTTCTCACCGGCTTTCTTCGCTAGTCCAAAGTCAGCGATCTTGGCGACGTCGTTCTGGTCAGAATTACAGAGGAGGATGTTTTGAAGCTTGACATCGCAGTGAACGAACCCGTTCTCGTGAATATACTGAAGCCCTTTCAACACCGACCTCGTGTAACGCCGGACGTCGGATTCCGGCAATCGGCGGTCGCCAGAATTCTTGACCTTCTCTGCTAAATTGCCTCCCGAAGCGTACTCCAATAACAAATTAAACCTCTTCTCTCCGTTTTCAAAGCTGTAATCACCACCAAAGCACCGGATAATTTGTGGGCAGCCGGAGAGTTGCTGTAACACGGATTTCTCGTTCATGAGGAAAGCAGAGTGTGATGACCCACATGATTTCACGGCCATCAATGGAGGAAATCGAGTGCTCTGTTTTCTGGGTATAGCTAAATTCACTGTACCGAAGCTTCCATGGCCGACTGCTTCACCACGAACCCACGCCATGGTGAAATTTTCTCTTCTGTGGTTTTCTCTCTCTAGAGACTTTGGAAGAGAGAGAGAAGGAAAATTGTTGGAATGAATAAGAGAATCTTGGGATCCTGGTATATATAGGATTTGTATTTTTTTTTGTGGGGGGTTTATTTATTTGATGATGGTGATAGGGATGGTGCAGTGTTTGTGGATGGTTTGGTTTGGTTATTTCCTTATAATTGGAGCACGTGATTGTGGAGGATATTTATTTATTCATTTCCAAATTGGGCCGAAATTGCGTACCGAACTGTGTTTTAAGGAAAACGTGGTTGATATCACGTGTGAATGATTTTACGTAGATTTTTCGTTCAAGGAAAGGGAAAGACCCACGCAGCTTCGATTTTACTATATTATTAGATGCAAGAGGGCTGATCAAAAAAAAAGAGGGCAACGCAGAAGTAAAATACCCGAGGTTAGTCCAGTTGGTTAGTGCATAGCTTCCGTTGACATAATTGATAATTTCTTGTAAGTTTTTTAGTTTCCGCGCGTATAATTTGCCTTAGACCGAATAAAAAAGAAGATTAGTCGATGTGGGACCCGGGGTGCTGGTGTGCACCTCTGGTTTGTGCATCAAGGCCATTGATCCCGGCAACCAACGGATCGGATTTCACCCCGACAATGGACGGCTCGAGTCTACAATGTGCCGAGATAAAATCCGAGCCGTTGAAAACACATCTAACGGCCCTGATGCAGCATAGAAAGAGTGCACACCAACACCCCGTTCCAGTCGAGGTGTGAATCAACTGATCCAAACACTCCCGATTGTCGAACAAAAGAAAAAGTTCTTTCATTAATAAATACTCCCTAATAATTTGGGTCTTGAGACCAGTGTACATGAACTTCAATTGATATTCAAGAGATCATTTTACTGTCTACTAGCAGAAATTCTGATTAAAATCAAAATAAAATCCTATCATAATTGGTCTCATAAGAGTTGATGATACCAAATAAATGTCAACCATGAGCCCTAAAAATAAGCAACTTTCTTAGATGCTGTTTGAAAAAATTGAACTTGAAAGCTGAAAAATTAAGTACTGAATGTTAAATTTTTTAAGTTAAAAAACTGTTTAGTAAAAACATAAAGAGCTGAAATTATTTTGATATAATCAATACAGCCAAATTATTAGAAGTCATGTGTTTGTAGCTGAAGTGGTGGAGGAGAGATGGTGGTGGCTGCTGCAGTTGGCGGTGTGGAGGTGATGGTAGTAGCGAAGGCGGTGTGGCAGTTGTCGTGACAGATGTTATTTAAAGAGACGGCGGTAGTGGAGAGCGGATAACAGTAACAAGCAGTGATGGAAAAAAGTGTGTGGTGAATGTAGCGGTGGTCTCGTGCATTGTTATATAACAATGCCCAAGGAGATTTAAATAGTACATTTAGCATATTAATGGACGTTATTACCTATTAATTTACTTATTATTGTTGGAGGGCTATTCCATTTCTCCTTGCCTAGAGATGACTTTGAATTCAATCTCGTGATTGCAATTGCATGATTTCTTTTAATGATTTAAGTAGTTTCCCCACTAATTAAGTCACAATGGCACGAAAATAAAACAATAGAAGATGATGATCTACTTAAATCTCCTCGTGCCAATGTGACTTAATTAGTAGAGGAAGTACTTCAATCATTAAAATGAATCTCACAATTGCCTTGAATTCAGTCATCTCTAGCCAAGGAGAAATATTGGAATAGCCCTCGAAAAATATTAAGTAAATTAATGGGTTAATAACGTCCATTAATTGGGAAATGAGGATCATGTGGGGCTCCGGTTATGAAGCAATTTGCCAATTTGTATCATGTGATTGACCCAGTTTGTATTATGTGATTTACCAAATTTTTGGAGCCATTGATAAAAAACCAACCGACACCAAATTTTCAATACTCACCAAATAAAATTTTTTGGCTTTCCGTAATTCAGTGGACCGTCTTGTTAGGCTATTTTTGAATTGTTTTGTGGTCCACTTCGATGATAGAAACCCTTTTAATTTTTTAAAATTCAATTATAAAAACACCAGCCACGCTAGAAATGATGTTGATTGTGGATACTTTTATATGTTTTTTGAATACATAAATGTTGATCGTGTATAATTTTTTAGAATCCAATTATAATTTTTTTACCTTGACCTAGTTAATTAGCTAGACGCATTTTGAAAATATATCAAATAATATTTGATCAGTAAAAACGGTTACGGAATTGAATAGTTTTAATCACCGAACTAAGAGTTGTTCCACTAAACAGATTTAAACTCAAATTTGACTTATTATGTTTTACGAGACAGATTACTCTCTCGTAAAATACATCAACCAAATTTCACTCAATATATAAGCCCATTTTGCTCACAGTTTGTAAAACAATACCACAACAACTTGCTCATTGAGGCTGTTGACGTCTAACCAAAGACATTGCTTTCCCACTTATCATTCTCTCTACTAACTTCCTAATCACAACATATTTATGCAAAGAAGTTGACTTGTATGTAACAAGGGACCTCGGGTTACTGCTGTGCAGCCTGTGCACAACAGCTGTTGCACAGAATTCAAGCTGTTTGTTTGCTTCGATGGACGCCCCTAAATTTCAAAAAAAAGTGAAAAACTGTTCACGCGAATATTTTGTTTTCAATCCGAACCTTTAAAAACACTTGTGGACAACTGTGATTGGGCACAACAACAACTCCGCATCCGCGATTATGATTTTTCTATTTTGCTTTCTTTTGAAACAAAATATCTCCAATCAATATAACTTCAACTTGAAGATAAGAAGTTAAGAACTTGTCACAACTTGGGCAAGATCTAGACCATATGCTTAACCTAATGAAATACAATTAATGCAATACAATCTTTTTGCCTTACATAAGAACTTATGGTATTATATCCTATTAACACAAAACCAATCAACAACATACTATTTAAATTATTTCAAAGTTTAATAATATATATGTAGACCACTATTTTTCTTTTTTTTTTTTTCTTTCAAAGTTAAGCGTCATTTTTTCTTGAACTTGAGACCTTAGACATCTACCAGGTATTTTTGCTTTTAAGCGGGTGAGACCTTTTCGTTTCGATTGTTTACTCAATGATTCTGCTCTTGGTGGTTTACCATCAATAACAAAAATTTCACACAGGGGGTCACTTTTGATTCATAGCCTTGAAAAAAAAAATTCACGGTCCAATATAACGAAAAGATAAAATGGTTAAAACATTCTTCATTAAAGATTTCATACATATTCTGCTAGTATATACTTTCACTAGCTATTTGCGCATAGTTTTCTGCCACAAATTTCCCAACCAAAAGAAAGATTAAAAAAATAAAAACCAATTAGGCCATTCCACGCCAAGCTGTGGAAAGTATATAATAACAATGTTATAGACACATTGACATTTTATTTATTAATCTATGAATTTATTTATCTATTTATTATTATCGGGTTGGTACTTGTGGAAACGGAGGATGTGAGGGAGATAAGACTCTTTAACAAACACAATAGAAGTAGAAAACATTGGGCAACAGAAAGGTGTTTATGCATGCAGATCATGGGAACAATTATTAATAATTTTAATTACAAGTAAAACTTTTTGGTTAATTTAGACGCAAAGAATAGGCAAAGCTCGAAGGAGTGTGAATAATGTGTTACATACATGAATGTGAACAAAAGTCTACTGCAGGACTAGAACTCTATCGCGTTTTAGGTATGGGAAGCGTTGCACCGTGCAGCGCATGTCACAGCCGTCCATCTTGGAAATCAATGGTCCAGATTCACTGATGTTTTATTACCGGTAATATAGCACTTTGACAAGTAAGCAAGCGTCTGCGAATCTGAATCATTAAAAACACTTTTGGACGACTGTGATGCTGCGATGCGTGGTGCAGAGCAACAAGTGTGATGCAAGGTCCCCAGATCCTTAGGTATGAGAAACATGAATTTCGCTCTCGTGATTAGTCAAGGTGTGTCTAAGCCGGCCCGACGACTTCAGTCAGCAAAACCATACTCCTATATAGTATATGTACTAATTAATCACATGTTGGCACGTTCTCACTGGCATTTATGCTGGCATGGGAACTAACTACAACTGAAAAGACACAACTTGTTTTCTTAGAGTTATGGCTGCCCACACTCCATTTTGTATATATCTTGAAATTATTCACTGGTTTCGGACACCACGTGCCATGTGCGGTGGTATTCCTGTATCATATATGCACACAAAATACACCAAAATAATAGTAGTATCATGATTAGGATGCCGGTACTAGATTTTGCATCCACCAACTATATGTGTTATTAAAGCATTCACAATGGCCTAAGCCAAAAGTTATCGCATCACTTCTTTAGTTTTTACTTAAGGGATTGCTAAAATTAATTATGTAGAAATTCACAATCGCGTAATTAAAAATTAAATAACCAAATTTTGCCATATATATATCACCATTTTTTAGCAGCTCTTTAGAGTAGTACCCAAATGTGATCCTCATTATCATATACCATTTCTTGGCCTTGCCCTTTTTTTAATTTTAAACAGCGAAAAAGAAATTTTATTAATAGAAAATAATTCATGGCATTCCGTCATGATTCTGGTGGGCCCACTTACGCCTAGCCTGGAGTAGCTATGTTATTGCAAAGGGTTAGCTTTATAAGGGCATCTTCAACCCATATATCTCCATTCCTCCATTTTGGAGGATCAAAATATAGTTTTATATAGAAAAAGTGAATTTGGAGGACTTCACTATTCATGTGAGTTCCAACCCACACACCTCTATTTTATCTCTAAAAATTTCCCCCCAAAATTAACCTCCAATTTACCACCACCAGAAGCTTAAACTGCCTGTTAAACCATAAGGTTGTTATTTACCTTGCTGGTAGATTGTCATGCGATCTGCATATACATGGTTTTTTTAGCTGGTTAATTAATGTTGATTAGTATTTGTAGTTGCTACTGGAAAACAACACAATATAATACCATTGAGTTATCTGGAAACAAAAGAAATAAAAAAAAGAAAAGGAAATGACGGAGCTAATCTAGTAAAATAAGACTACTTGGTGGAAAATAGGCAGAACTAACCAAACCAAAGAAAAAGAAAATAGGCAGAACTTGTATGAGTGGAGGTGAGGACATGAGAGGAATTTAACAAGTATGAATAGTAAAATGGAGGTGATCCTCCATAAATTTTTTGACCCTCCATATTTGGAGGGTGAAAAACATTCCTCCAAAATGGAGGAGAAAATGGAGGATGGGTAGGAGTGAGGTTTTCCTCCAAAATGGAGGAATGGAGGCAAATTTGGAGTTATGGAGGGTGGGTTGAAGATGCCCTAAATTTTGCGTAGCAGACACTGCATCCTTGTTCGTTTTGGGTTTCAAGACTCAGTTTTCTCAATTATTATTCAATCATCATCACCATTTTTAAATATTATTCTCATTTTTCTCTTTATATCTCTCTAATCATGAACCCCTATTTTAAACTATTATCCTTATTTTTCCCTTCAATCATTGCCAAAAACCAAAATTTAAAACTCAAATCAAACACAACTTGCGTGTTTGCACCACTTTAGACAACATTGGGGCTCTAAACAAGTTGAGCCTTGTCAAGTAGCTCAAAAAGATTAACACTGTCGAATTCTATAGTTTTCCTCCTTCAACGAAAGTTTATTAGTCATATTCAAAATTTTTAAGAAACGTTTTTAACTTGACAAAACAGTTTTTAACTAAAGTGGTAGTAGAATTCGAGTCATTGTTTACTGTCCCCATCTCAATTTGGAGTAATTTTTGGGTGCCGGACGAGTACTACATGGTTGTGCCTGTGCCTGTGCAAGCACCCTACTCGGCCACAAAACACTTTTGATTTTGATTTGAGAGAGAGAGAGAGAGAGAGAGAGAAGAAGAAGAAGAAGAAGAAGAAGAAGAAGAAATTTGGNCTGTCCAAAATACTTTTGGATGGCCGGGATGGGTGCTCGGGCACCGCATGCTCAATTTGTATGTCACTTTTACTTTCTTTTTTTTGGGTGGAAGAGATAGAAGAATCCATTAATCAAAACCCTAAAACAACAATCTACCAAAACCTACCAAAAAAAAAAAAAACCAAAAAAAGAACAAATACCAGAAAATAAATAAAAAATTACCCGAAGAGCAGAAATTACAAAGAAAACAGATAGATCGCCGATGCTATTGCCGGAGTTTTCATGCCATCGCCGGAGTTTTACTATTACATTTTTGAACCTCGTAATATATATATATATATATATATATATATATATATATATATATATATATATATATATATATATATATATATATAGGATAATGATCTACTAAGGACTCCCTTAGGATAATTCCGTGCGGACCTCACCATTCCGGATCAAATTTTGACGATCCGAACCACTCAATGTTTTTAAAATGCATTTTTAAGGGTCCAAGGGGAAAATCTTCAAAAAAAACATACCCGGAAGGGCTTGATCGGATCAGTTTTTGTTATATAGCGTTTTTAACAAAAACTAATCCGATCAAGCCCTTCCGGGTATTTTTTTTTTGAAGATTTTTTGCGTGGACCCTTAAAAATGCATTTTAAAAACATTGAGCGATTCGGATCATCAAAATTTGATCCGGAAAGTCGAAAAATGGTGAGGTCCGCACGAAATTTTATTTTGAGGGAGTCCTTAGTAGATCGGCTTATTTTATATATATATATGACCCCCTTCTAATAAGGGACCCTTATTTAACTTTCCATGCAGACCTAGGGGCATTTTCGACTTTCCGGACCAAATTTTGATGATCCGATCCGCTCAATGTTTTTAAAATGTGTTTTCAAGGGCCCAAGCGAAAAATCTCCAAAAAAAATATCCAGAAGGGCTTGATCCGAGTAGTTTCTGATAAAAACTATACTCGGATCGTCGAAATTTGGTCCGGAAAGTCGAAAAAGGGCAGGTCCGCATGGTATTTTTAAATAAGGGTCCCTTATTAGAAGTTTCCAATGGCCCACAACTGAGGGAGCCCTCACAGGAAACTTTATATATATAGAGTCCACATCCGGTCCAAACTCTCTTATTTTGTTAAGCTCCGGACCTCATTGATCCCGATCGAATTTTGACGATCCGAACTGTCTAGTTTTGTGAAAAACAGCTCAGATTAAGCCCTTCCTGGCATTTTTTTTTATGATTTCTCGAGTGGACCCTAAAAATCACCTTTAAAAAACATTGGACGGTTCGGACCGTCGAAATTCGATCGAGAAGTGTGGTGTGTGTATATATATATATAGTTCAGATCTCATCCAGGATAGCTACGGTCCGGGATTTTCCGGACAAGGCATTTCCCGATCAAATTTTGATGATCGGAACCATCAAATGTATTTAAAATGTATTTTTAAGGGTCTTCACGAGAAATCATCAAAAAAAAATGGGAAGGGCTTCATTCGAGCAGTTTTTGATTAAATACAGTTTTATCGAAAACTGCTTGGATGAAACCCTTCCCAGTCTTTTTTTTATTTATGATTTCTCGTGGGGACTCTTAAAAATACGTTTTAAACACATTGGACGGATCCGATCATCAAAATTTGATCGGGAAATGCCTCGTCTGGACAATCCCGGACCGTAGCTATCTCGGATGAAATTCGGACTCTCTCTCTCTCTAATATATATATATATATATTGAAAAACTTCTAGTCCACACCTCCCAAAAATAAGAAAAAATTGATTTTTTTTGTGTTGCAAATTGTTTTTGAAAAATCCGAGTCATCCAATGTGTTTAGAAGGTGTTTTCAAGGGTCTCCATGGGAAATCTTCAAAAAAAAATACTGGGAATGGCTTGATCCAAGTAGTTTTCGCAAAAAAAGTTAATATATATTTTTTGCGAAAACTTCTTGGATCAAACTCTTCCTGATATTTTTTTTTGAAGATTTCTTGCATGGATTTTTGAAAACACCTTCTAAACACATTGGATGGCTCAGATCGCAAAAAAAATTGGATCATAGAGGTCTGGAAACGGGAATCCCAATTTAGAATATATATATATATATATATATATATATATATATATATATATATATATATATATATATAGGAAGATGGATCTATTGAGGACTCCCTCAAAGATCTCTTCCTTAAGGACCATCCCTTTTTTGATTTTCCAGACCAAATTTCGACGATTCGAACCGCTCAATGTGTTTAAAACATGTTTTTCATGGCCAACGCGAGGAATCACAAAAAAACAAATACCCAAAAGAGTTTCATCCGAGCAGTTTTTCATAATAACTGTACATATATAATTTATCGAAAAATGCTCGAAAGAAGCCCTTCCAAGTATTTTTTTGGATGAATCCTTGCAGAGACCTTTAAAATCACGTTTTAAACACATTGAGCAGTTCGGATCGTCGAGATTCGACCCCGATCCATGAGATCCGCAAATTATGAGTTTGATGGAGTCCTTAGTAGAATGGGATCCTATATATATATATATATATAGAGAGAGAGAGAGAGAGAGAGAGAGAGAGAGAGAGGATCCGGTCAGGAATCCTGCATTTTAATAAAATGTGGACCTCCCCTCTCCCGGCCATTTCTCGGCCAAATGGTCGGGATCCGAACTGTTGGATGTGTTTAAAAAGTGTTTTCAAGGGCTTACGCGAAGATTCGGCAAAAAAAAAGACTGGAAAGAACTTCATCCGAACAGTTTTCATAACAAAACCGTAGGATAAATATTTCATGAAAACTGCTCAGATGAACCCCTTCCCGGTCATTTTTTTTGCCGAATCTTCTCATAGGCCCTTGAAAACACATTTTAAACACATCCAACAATTCGGATCTCGACCATTTGGCCGGGAGAGGAAAGGTCCGTCCGCATTTTAATAAAATGCGGTAGTCCTGACTGGATCCTTTCCCTATATATATATATACACACACCACACTTCCAATCCAAGATCCCGAATTTTAAAAAAATCCACACCTCATTCATCCCGATCGAATTTCGACGATCCGAACCATCCAATGTGTTTAAAAGGTATTTTCCAAGGTATAAATGAGAAATTATCAAAAAAAAAAAAAATCTAGGGCTTGATCCGAAATTGCTTTTCACAAAACAAAGATATGTACGCTTTTGTGAAAATTGCTTCTGATCAAGCCCTCCCCGTATTTTTTTTATGATTTCTCTCGTAAACCCTTGAAAACAACTTTTAAACACATTGGACAGTTCGGATCGTCGAAATTCGATCGGGAAAGTGGAGGTCCGGATTTTTTTAAAATTCGGGCTCCTTGACCGGAAGTGGACTATATACACACACACACACACACACACACACACACAGAGTCCACTTCCCCTCCAAACTCTTGTAAGTTGTTAAAATCCGGACCTCATTGATCCCGATCGAATTTCAATGATCCGAACCGTCTAATGTGTTTAAAATGTATTTTTTACGATTTTCGCGAAAAATCACCACAAAAAAAGGGCCCAGTTTTGTGAACAACTAATTGAATCGAGCCCTTCCCGGTATTGTCTTTGCTAATATCTTGCAAGGGCCTTAAAAATACTTTAAAGACATCAAATGAGCGGTTCAGATCATCGAAATTGACGATCAATGAAGCCGACCTGACTTTACTATATATATGTATATATGTGTATATATATATATATATATATATATATATTCTTTTCTTTCTTTTTTCCTTTCTAATCTACCGTATTTTTCTAGGCAATATGAATTTTGATAGATTTTGAGTAGTTTTATTGGACAAGTTCTTAAATTCATAAACTATAAGCATGAGTTAGGAGGAGTATTTTTAGGAGGTACAAGAACCATTACTAGTCGCAGCCTTGGGAGGTGGGACCCAACAAAGGTCTTTTCGCATTTTACGTTCCTACGTAATTGACAGTACTTGCATATTCGTTGCATATGCTAAGTCCATATGTGATAGGGGCGGCAGCCGTTGATCTTGCAGTTGGTCAAATTCGAATAATTCACCATAACGCCTGTAGATAGAGATATGTGACATTGCCCACGACTGGACTGGAACAGAAGAGGGGGGATGTTTATAATGAGAGAAACTTGTTCACGCAGTCTCCGTGAATAGGCTCTTTTCACTAATTTAATTTGGATTGCATGAATTAAGCATTTAAAGGTTCGGATTTTTGGATACACTTTTGTTTTACAAGTCAAAGTGAAAATTACATTTGAGCTGTTTGTGTTTCGAATTGTGTCACCCGGATTGGGTCGGTGCAAAATCCTGTTTACGGAGTCCTCCGTAAAGACGTTTTTCTCGTTTATGATAAGTTTAATTCTAAGTATCAAAAATCACCAACTGGTTGGTTCGATAGATAATATTCTATTCTATGTAGCATTTGTAATGTGCGATATGAAATCTTAATTTTGATCCCGACATATATGTGGTGATGTCCTCTTTAGATGCTTACATAATGCTGAGGGCAATAGTAGATCTTTGACGGACATGCATGTGGAATACTTTATATATGAATATTCATTTCGAAAAAAAGAAAAATGATCAAAGTAACTTGTTGACTATATATTAGTTTAATGTGGTTGTAGACACGAACGTGCAAATAAAAGTCATCTTCTTTTGAAGTTTTCAAGTCAAACTGTCCATGTTTCTATTATTTGATTAGGAGTAATTAGATATTACTACCTCCGTCCCAATTTTATAGTCCCTCGTTTAATCTTAACCGGATAAAAAAACGATTATATCTTTCAATCGGTAATACATTTTATATGCAATATGGATCTTTTTTGATAGATCTTGATTTAATCTACATAAACAAAGTGTTCAAAATCACCTAAAACATTGTAGATTATAAGATATAACACTATAAAAAAATGGCACGAACTCCCACAAGGGATTATAAAATTGGGACGGAGGGAGTACAAATTGTTTCGGTTTTAACCCCAAGGCTGATTCAGTGGTGAAGGTCGGAGACTTAAGAGATTTGTTTCAAAACTTTCTTAGTGACGTTCTCTTACGAAGCCAAATTAAGAACGTACGCATGAAAATCATCGGTAGAAGCATGAAAATCGCCGGTAATACTTTTTCCGGCGGTTTTCGCCGCCACTGTTTACACAGCTGTCGGGAATGAAAAATCGCTATTTTCAGCTGTCTTATTAATGCCGGCAAAAGTTTCATACTATTGCCGATCTTATTAATGCTCGTGAAAGTTTTTTCGAAAAAAAATATTTTGTCACGAGATTTGAACCGGCAACATCCCTGCCAACCAACTACACAAAATTTTAGTGCTATTTGAAAGATAACACTCCCTCTGTCCCAATTTTATAGTTCTTCGTTCTATCCTAATCAGATAAAAAAACGATTATATCTTTCAATTGGTAATACATTTTATATGCAATATGAATTTTGTTTGAAAAATATTGATTTAATCTAATAAACAAAGTGTTCAAAATCACCTAAAACATTATAGATTATAAGATATAACATTTTGAAAAGTGGCACGAACTCTCAAAAAGGACTATAAAATTGGGACGGATGGAGTAATATTTATATTATAACTCAGTATTATTTGTTGGCGCTAACATGAAATTTTCTCATTACCACCGGTAAAAAATCACTTGGCAATAATATTTTTGCCGGCGGTTTGTCATTAATGCAGATAATAGCACCCTTTACCAATATTTTTTCCTTACCACAGGTAAATGTCATATTTAGTGTAGCGGTACTAAGACTTTTTTTCCAATTCAATTGGACCTCACCCAAATGAAAGGTGATCAAATTGGTCCTTATAGATTAGTCATGAGCGCTGAACAATCTTTGAGTTTATATCAAAAAAATTCTGCTACTTGTTCGCATGGCGGCTAAAATTACCGAGTCGTGGATCGTTACATAATTCAATGCGGATAAGACTTTCCCCAACTACCTTTCCCAACTCACATAGTATAATGTTTCACCCCAATTTTAAAAAGCACGAGGTAGAATTTTAAAACCCTGGCCAGATTATGTACTACACGTAAGTATATGTCCCATGATATTTTCCCTGGTTAGATATTCTGACCAACCCTTCATGATCATCTACTGCCCTTTATAATTGGGTGTCCAAATTAACTTACGTACTACATCTCGACTAATCTCAGAATATTGAAATTAAAGATGGATCGTAACTCCTGTTGCTCCAAGGATTTTGGTGTCGCTCATAAACAAACTTACAAAATTTTGAGAGAGTAAGATCCTTAATTGATGGCAACACATACTCCTATATTTTTGCGGAAAGTATATCATGCTATATTTTAAGAACCCGTCTATAGGATCCGACGGAAGGAGTACTGATGGGCATGCGATGCGGGGCCCGCTCTGGAGCCTGCACGGATGATCCAATCCTGTAATCTCAATGAAAATATGAAAGATTGGGTCGAGCATCTACCCATGTCAAATTGAACTGTTTTTCAAGGGCCCCACTCGATTTCTTTAAAAATAATTAGTAAACGATTTGAATCATCCGTGGGAAACTAGAGTGTGCCCAGCGTGTCCGTCGGTATCTATTTAGTCTCGAACAATGATAAGTACACATTCTCTCAACCACTCTCCACCATACCCTCTCCACATGTATGGTGGGGTCCATTGGAACCCACCGGGTGAGCCTCACCACAATGTGAGAGAGGGTGTGGTGGGGAGTGGTTGAGAGGGTGTGTATCTATTATTTTTGTTTGGTCTCAAGTATCTACACATATTTAATTGAGCTGATTTTTTATAGGCCCACTCGATTTATATATAAAAAAAAAAGATTATTGAAAGATTTGCATCATCCATCCTGGACCGGAGTGGGCCCGTGAGCCCGTTGGGACTCATTTGGTGGGTCCCTTTCGATATTTTAATTACAAGTATCCAGTAACCTTTACGAAAGGTGAAAGATCTGACCAGTTGCCACAAACAGTGTTACATGAATGAAAATAATGGAAATGTGTGCAAGTTTCTGAGAAAGTGGTAGGAATTTTGTCTCTTCATAACAAGGCAAAGCCGCAATTGAGAGCTGCAGTGGCGGTAAACGCTAAAATGAGTCAAAGGACATATGCATAAATAAAATCACAGCATGTGAGAATTAATTGTTGGCTCAAAAACGACCCCGGCCTCACCAAAGGGTGCGGTCAGAAATGATGCAATGAGATTTTCCTTGGAACCGAACATTTTTGTGATGGTGGGTACCCACCCACCCAAATAGGCTTTCTTGGTGGTTTCATAGTTATTTTAGCAAATGAGTTCAATAAGTGTTAAAGTCATAGTTTTTAAAATAAAAAAATAAAATAGTTTTGTGTATCGTTTTTTAATTTTTTCGCCACCAAATTAAAGTACTCCTCGTGTACTTTAATATAACACACAGAAACACTTAATTTTTTTATTTGAAATATCATGATTTTAACATCCGTGAAACTCATTCGCTAAAATCATAGTTAATTTTATTAATTGGGTTGTTAAAATCAAACGGAGAACTTATTAGCTTGAGAATGGTTGGTTCAAAAACGACCCTCCCCCCAACCCCTAACCAGAGGGTGCGGTCAGAACAGAGGCAGCCTTGTTTGATTTTGACCTCCCGATGACTCCCAACCGTCGCCCTTTTATTGTTTAGTATGTGTGATTGTGCCCGAATCGAGCAACTTTAGGCCCGTCATGTTGTTTGCTAGTGTTATGTGATTGCACGTGAGTCGCACAACATAAACCTATTATCGAAAAAAACTTGTGTATTCGGATCAAAAAATTAAATACTTTCGTGCATAATTTGGTGGGAAATTTTTTAAAAAATATGAGCGGTTTTATTTTATTTTTTCCCCTCCTAAATTACAAACTCAATAAGCTAACAATATAAAATACTTTCATACACAATTTTTCAAATTTATTATCATCGAATTAAAGATCTCTATTAGTAGTTTATTTCGGTGCAAAATAAAAAATAAAAAAATAAATAATAATAATAATAATAATAATAATAATAATAATAATAATGCGCGAAAGTACTTTTTTATCCAAATAAAATTGCAAAGCTAACAAACCACCAATATAAACTTAACAAGCCAGCAATGTAAAATACTTTTGTAAACAATTTTTTAAAATTTTCACATCGAATTAAAGATATCTCCTAGTAATTTATTTTGGTGAAAAAAATGCGCGAAAGTACTATATTTTTTATCTGAAGAAATTTGCAAAATGTTAATATCAAAATAAAGGGAGGATAGTTCATAAAATTGCCGTACGAAAATGAAATAAGGGGAGGGTAGTTTCGTAAAATTGCCGTACGAAAACGAAATTCTCTCTCTACATAGGTAGGATTATATGAACCTTTTTTTTTTTTTTTGGCATTATTATGGGACAGTATTCTGTTCATTTGTTTAGAAACTAAAACACAAATTTTTTTTTTTTTGGTTTTGTTTCAAATGGTAAAACTTCATTTATAGAAAACAAAGGTATATAAAAGATTATAATAATCTAGAATTGGCATTCACAAAAGAGAGTAGGCTTCTCAATTACAAAACATTCAAAACATTAGTACCTCTTATTGACACATAAATAGCACCCAAGTGGCACTCATATGCACAAGAGAAACAATCACACAAATCAAATATACACTTGAGACGTTGGGTTTCCTCAATAATCACGTTCACACACTGATGGCAAGTCAGTCCAACCGATCTGATTCATCATTGGACCACTTCCACTGCCACCTTACGTCGTCAAAGGACCATCACCGCCACCATTGTTGGAACTTGAAACAGCATCTTGATGATGAGGGAGAAGCCAAGGGTAAGCCCTGACTGGAAATGACGGTTTATTGAAAGAGAGAAAAATGGTCATCACTTGGGAGAAAGGAAAAACAAACAAATTAAACTTGTTTGATTGTTCTTCGAACTGGTTTTAAAGCACCAATCCATTGATTTCATGTCATGAAAATTATTACTGTAAGAGAAATTGCAAAGAAGATAAAAAAGACAAAAGCTTACTTGAATTAAAGATCAAATTAAACTTGTTTGATTGTTCTTCGAACTGGGTTCACATGTTTTAACAAAAAACAAACAAAAAATTTTGGGAGCTACCGAGGAGTTTTGCAGCTGTTACACATGTGGTGCTACGGACCCGGATCCTTCCTCTCCAATGTATTAAATTAATGAGGCGTGAAACCAAGTTTATTACTTCTTTTTTTTTTTTATCAAATTTGATATTTTTTTCATCAAAATTTTTTGTGGTAATCAAATTTGATAATAAAAAAAAAAAAGAGTATTATAAATAAGTTTCTGAATTTTTTCATCAAATTAGAAAATTTTGATGAATAATAACCTTCGGCAAGTGTTCACAATCCAAGGACTTATTTTGTGGGATAGCTAAACTAGTGATTGAACTAGTACCAACCTGGCGGAATCTGTCTTTTTTGGGAGTTTAGGATACAGTACGTTACGATGCGATTAAATCCCATTGTATATAATTTATCATACAAACCGGTAACATACAACACGTCGGGTGTTACTTTGTTTTTGCTCGTAATTTGTAATTATCTTGCCATTACTCACTCAGATTTCTCTTTTGGGACACG
Organism: Vaccinium macrocarpon; assembly: GCA_022606695.1. Lineage (NCBI taxonomy): Eukaryota > Viridiplantae > Streptophyta > Magnoliopsida > Ericales > Ericaceae > Vaccinium > Vaccinium macrocarpon. The sequence continues at coordinate 13,104,590 of CM040172.1, forward strand.
GGGTCTAGCTGTGCCTTTAGTTTGGGCCCTTGTGTGGAATTTGAAAATATAATCCGCACCTTTAGAGAGACGTGAACAATAAACCCGTTAAAATTTGAGTCCATCGGATATCGTTAACTTAGTAAACAAATTGCATTTTCTTCATTAAAATAATAGATACAATTTAAAAAATGCATTGTAAGGATTATTTCATTTGACCAATTAGATACCGAAGCCCTGTAGACTAAGATTTTTTACAAGGTCGTTGTTTGCATTATGTTTTTGAACTTGAGACAAGACCCGAATAGAGGACACAGCAGGCCCTTGTTCAACCAATTATAAGGACCCAAAGCTCATATTGGATTCATTCATCTTTACTATAAGCTCAGCTTATTATATGTCTGATTGGGCTTCCTTGCTTTGAAGGCTCATATGAAGTTAAGCCCATTGTGTAGCCATCAAAAAGCCCGATTAAATATTCTAGTCTAGCAATGTATAGGGAGTAGTGGATGATGTGACCAATTTTTTAGCCCAATCACAAAAATGATTTCCATAACTGTCTCTCCAAAAAATTTAAATAAATAAAAAATAGTGAATTGCAGATATAGGCAACAAATGACCAGTTGATCAAAACCCCGCGGCTCCGTAACTACACCGACACAGGCCAGATTATGTACTACACGTAAGTATATGTCCCATGATATTTTCCCTGGTTAGATATTCTGACTAAGCCTTCATGATCATCTATTGCCCTTGTACAATTAGGTGTCCAAGTTATTTTACGCACTATATCTCGAGTAATCTCAGAATATTGAAATTAAAGATCGGTCATAACTCCTGTTGCTCCAAGGATTTTGTTGTCGCTCATAAACAAACTTACAAATTTTGAAAGAGTAAGATCCTTAATTGATGGCAACACATACTCCTATATTTTTGCAGAAAGTACATCATGCCATATTTTAAGAACCCGTCTATAGGTTCTGACGAAAGGAGTACCGATGGGAATGCGATGTAGGGCCCGCTCTGGAGCCCGCACGGATGATCAAATCCTGTAATCTCAATGAAAATATGAAAGATTAGGTCGAACATCTACCCATATCGAATTAAACTGTTTTTCAAGGGCCCCACTCGATTTCTTTAAAAATAATTAGTAAACGATTTGAATCATATGTGGGAAACTAGAGTGTGCCCTGCATGTCCATCGGTACCTATTTGGTCTCGAACAATGATAGGTACACACCCTCTCAACCACTCCCCACCACACTCTCTCTCACATGTATGGTAGGGTCCATTGGGACCCACCGGGTGAACCTCACCACATATGTGAGAGAGGGTGTGGTGGGGAGTGGTTGAGAGGATGTGTATATATTATTTTTGTTTGGTCTCAAGTATCTATACATATTGAATTGAGCTGATATTTGATAGACCCACTCGATTTATAAAAAAAAAAATTTATTGAAAGATTTGCATCATCCATCCGGGACCAGAGTGGGCCCACGCGTCCGTTGGGACTCATTTGGTGGGTCCCTTTCGATATTTTAATTACAAGTATTCAGTAACTTTTACGAAAGGTGGAAGATCTGACCAGTTGCCACAAACAGTCTTACATGAATGAAAATAATGGAAATGTGTGCAAGTTTCTGAGAAAGTGGTAGGAATTTTGTCCCTTCATAACAAGGCAAAGCCGCAATTGAGAGCTGCAGTGGCGGTAAACGCTAAAATGAGTCAAAGGACAAGCATAAATAAAATCACAGCATGTGGGAATTAATTGTTGGCTCAAAGACGACCCCTCTTCACCAAAGGGTGCGGTCAGAAGTGATGCAATGAGATTTTCCTTGGAACCAAACATTTTTGTGATGGTAGCGTAGTGGGTACCCACCCACCCAAATAGGCTTTCTTGGTGGTTTGATAATGATTTTAGCAAATGAGTTCGGTATGTACTAAAGTCTTGGTTTCGAAATAAAAAATAAAATAGTTTTGTGTATCGTTTTTTAATTTTTTTTTCGCAACAAATTAAAGTACTTCTTGTATACTTTAATATAATACACGGAAACACTTAATTTTTTCATTTGAAAAATATCATGATTTTGACATTTGTTGAACTCATTCGTTAAAATCATAGTTAAATTAATTTTATCAATTGGGTTGTTAAAATCAAACGGAGAACTGAGAATGGTTGGTTAAAAAACGACCCTCCTCCCAACCCCTAAGTAGAGGGTGCGGTCAGAACAAAGGCAGCCTTGTTTGATTTAGACCTCCCGATGACTCCCCACCGTCGCCCTTTTATTGTTTACTATGTGCGATTGCCCCCGAATCGCGCAACTTTAGGCCCGTTATGTTGTTCGCTAGTGTTATGTGATTGCACGTGAGTCGCACAACATAGACCTATTACCCAAAAAAACTTGTGTATTCGGATTAAAAAATTAAATACTTTCATACATAATTTGGTGGGAAAAAATCAAAAAAATATGAGCGATTGTATTTTATTTTTTTTCCCTCTTAAATTACAAACTCAACAAGCTAACAATATAAAATACTTATGTACACAATTTTTCAAATTTATTCTTATCAAATTAAAGATCTATATTAGTAGTTTATTTTGGTGCAAAATAATAATAATAATAATAATAATAATAATAATAATAATAATAATAATAATAATAATAATACTTGTTTTATCCAAATAAAATTGCAAAGCTAACAAACCACCAATGTAAATTTAACAAACTAGCAATGTAAAATACTTTTTTAAACAATTTTTAAATTTTTTTCACATTGAATTAAAGATATCTCCTAGTAATTTATTTTGGTGAAAAAAATGCGCGAAAGTACTATATTTTTTTATCTGAAGAAAATTGCAAAACGTTAATATCAAAATAAAGGGAGGATAGTTCATAAAATTGCCGTACGAAAATGAAATAAGGGGAGGGTAGTTTCGTAAAATTGCCGTACGAAAACGAAATTCTCTCTCTATATAGGTAGGATTATATGAACCTTTTTTTTTGGCATTATTATGGGACAGTATTCTGTTCATTTGTTTAGAAACTAAAACACAATTTATTTATTTTTTTGGTTTTGTTTCAAATGGTAAAAACTTCATTTATAGAAAACAAAGGTATATAAAAGATTGTAATAATCTAGAATTGGCATTCACAAAAGAGAGTAGGCTTCTCAATTACAAAACATTCAAACCATTAGTACCTCTTATTGACACATAAATAGCACCCAACTGGCACTCATATGCACAAGAGAAACAATCACACAAATCAAATATACACTTGAGACGTTGGGTTTCCTCAATAATCATGTTCACACACCGACAATGTGAAGTCGGTCCAACCGACCGATTCATCATCGACCACTTCCACGCCACCTTTACGCCGCCGTCGAGAAGGACCATCACCGCCACCATTATTTGGAACTTGAAACAAAGATCTCGATGATGAGGAGAAAGCTGCCAGTAAAGCCCTGACTGGAAATGACGGTTTATTGAAAGAGAGAAAAATGGTCATCACTTGGGAGAAAGGAAAAACAAACAAATTAAACTTGTTTGATTGTTCTTCGAACTGGTTTTAAAGCACCAATCCATTGATTTCATGTCATGAAAATTATTACTGTAAGAGAAATTGCAAAGAAGATAAAAAAGACAAAAGCTTACTTGAATTAAAGATCAAATTAAACTTGTTTGATTGTTCTTCGAACTGGGTTCACATGTTTTAACAAAAAACAAACAAAAAATTTTGGGAGCTACCGAGGAGTTTTGCAGCTGTTACACATGTGGTGCTACGGACCCGGATCCTTCCTCTCCAATGTATTAAATTAATGAGGCGTGAAACCAAGTTTATTACTTCTTTTTTTTTTTTATCAAATTTGATATTTTTTTCATCAAAATTTTTTGTGGTAATCAAATTTGATAATAAAAAAAAAAGAGTATTATAAATAAGTTTCTGAATTTTTTCATCAAATTAGAAAATTTTGATGAATAATAACCTTCGGCAAGTGTTCACAATCCAAGGACTTATTTTGTGGGATAGCTAAACTAGTGATTGAACTAGTACCAACCTGGCGGAATCTGTCTTTTTTGGGAGTTTAGGATACAGTACGTTACGATGCGATTAAATCCCATTGTATATAATTTATCATACAAACCGGTAACATACAACACGTCGGGTGTTACTTTGTTTTTGCTCGTAATTTGTAATTATCTTACCATTACTCACTCAGATTTCTCTTTTGGGACACAGGGTCTACCGCAAGCTTTTACAGCCTTGTGTGGAATTTGAAAACATAATCCATGACCTTTAGAGACGTGAACAATAAACCCGTCAAAATTTGAGTCCATCGGATATCGTTAACTTAGTAAACAAATTGCATTTTCTTCATTAAAATAATAGATACAATTTAAAAAATGCATTGTAAGGATTATTTCATTTGACCAATTAGATACCGAAGCCCTGTAGACTAAGATTTTTTACAAGGTCGTTGTTTGCATTATGTTTTTGAACTTGAGACAAGACCCGAATAAAGGACACAGCAGGCCCTTGTTCAACCAATTATAAGGACCCAAAGCCCATATACGATTCATACATCTTTACTATAAGCTCAGCTTATTCTATGTCTGATTGGGCTTCCTTGCTTTGAGGGCTCATATGAAGTTAAGCCCATTGTGTAGCCATCAAAAAGCCCGATCATTTATTCTAGTCTAGCAATGTATAGTGAGTAGTGGTTGATGTGACCAATTTTTTAGCCCAATCACAAAAATGATTTCCATAACTGTCTCTCCAAAAAAATTAAATAAATAAAAAATAGTGAATTGCAGATATAGGCAACAAATGACCAGTTGATCAAAACCCCGCGGCTCCGTAACTACACCAACACAGGTACTTCGGATCCTTCTTCAAAAAAAAAAATGTCTTACACACCTAATATCTCTCGCTTCAACTCTCCTCCTCTACTATACAAGTCTGTGTGCATTCCGATTAATAGATTTTTTCACATTTTACATATATACGTAATGTCATTCTTTATTTTCATCTCACATTATTTATTACATGTTTGTTGTTTATATGTTGTAATATGTGAGTTAAGTTCAATGTTAGAAAATAGGGATGACCAAAAAAAAATATTTAATATGAAAAGGCAGTTTAATAATGATCAACAAAGCATCTAGAAACCACAAACGAATTTTGTACTCCATCAAATCGTGTTCGGTGGTTACGATCCCAACAGATCGTGTGTTCATATAAAACCACATGCACAATCATATACTACTGTTAATATCCATTATACATGGTTTAAAAAAAAATTAAAAAAACAGTAGAATTTTCAAGACTAGCCAAAATCATGGACAAGAATCGTAGGGCCAAAATGGGTTTAATCCACGGTGTATTTGGTGATTAAGAGCCTAAAAAAAATTGCAAATAAATTTTGTATTTGTTATTGTCGCAGCAAGAGTGGTTGATTTAATTGTTAATGTACAGTTTGAGTTGGTTTTTCCTTCAAAATTTATTGCTTATATTTACCTTTCAGTTTACTTAATGTTTTTACTACCAGGATACCATAAATTGTGCTTAATATTCACATACTATTATCTTATGCTAGATATCTTATGCGTGTATGATTTGAGTCTACCTACTACGTAATATGCCATACACATACATTGTTTGTTCATGTAATATCGCCCATGCATAGCATAGGTTCAATGCTAGTGTTTATATACTATAACAATGTAGTTGGGGCTTTCAAAAGCCTCCAAAACCCAAATCCTAATTTTCTTCAATTTTCAATTTTTTAATCCATTCATAATTTCCACATTCCACATATAGTGGAACTGTGGAAGACGGGAGGGGAACGTGGGTTGGAAATGTGGCAGTTGGGCCTTTGGGCGTTGGCTGTAAGGGTGATTTTTTTTTTCAAGAAATAGAGAGAATTGTATTAAATAATAAGAGTTTACAACCGCCAACAACACAAACTAAATAAAGCAACTAGAAACAACATAAAAGATTTTATCAACCATCATCCTCCGTATCTGGATGATGCATAAAAGAGATGGCATGTTGGGCAAGCTCATGAGCCCACTAGATCTCTTTCCGGGGAGCTTTGGAGATTTGACAAAAAGTCAACTTTGAAGTCTTATTCTTGATGCTGTGAAGTAAAAAAAACATCAGTATAATGACACTCAATAATCCTCCATACAATCTGCATAATGGCATTAAAACAGTCAGAAAATATGTGTACGACATTGTAATTATTAGCTGGAGACCATTTAAGAGCTTCCTGAATGGCAAGCAATTCTGAATGAAGGGGGCTGGAACTATAAGACGAAATAACATGTTAAGTCAGGAAATATCCATTCGGCAAGCTACCTGTGAACCCTATAAACCGCACCAAGGATGCTCATCCTTCCAAGCTCCATCGACATGAAGAATACAAGTATTCTGTGATAAGTAGTTATTTGGGTATGCTTTAACGACAAACAAAGGATTCTTGATGCATTGGTGGGATCCCGTTTTATGGTGTCGATGCTATAGAGAAGCCCGCTTGAGCCAATGAGCATTATCTTTAGCCATAGCCATAATTGAACTACTATTAAAAATCACGTTGTTGAAGACAAACTAATTCCTTTGTTTCCAAATGGATCGTAGAATGCCAACGAAGAGGAAAAATTTGTCCTTATCATTTTCAAGGAGAATAATCCAATCCATTAACCAGTCTTTAAAAACCAAGGATGCAGAGACACCCAAAGAGGAATGAGGAAAGTCACTGATATCCCAGACAACACTAGAACTATTACAAAAGTAGAATAGATGGGCAATGGTCTCTTCCTCACAATCACAGAGGGGGCAGATAGAAGAAATTTGAGGCATTCTTAAAGCAAGACCACTCCACATTGATAAATTACCCCTTAGGCATTTCCAAAGAAAGACCTTGACCTGCTCAAGAAGATCCAGAGTCCAAACCATGTTCCAAACGTTGTGCCCTTTATAAATCCAGACAGAAGAGCTTGGTCTTCCTCAACAATTATCATAAAAAAAACCGGTATCCTGACTTGGTGGAATAGCACCGATTTATCATGTACGGCTAGACATATTGGTCTGGGCAGTCAAACTTTGGTAGGTAAATGACTAAAAACTTAGGGATAAGGAAGGACAAGAGGAGATCATAAATTTTTCCTATATCCCAAACAGGCTCATTGTTGGTTTGACGAAGAAGAAAAGAAGCCTTAAGGGAGTCAGAACCATCATAAGGGATAAGATGACTAAGAGGCATGTCCCAATGAGGAATCCACTTATCATGGAAAAGATTGATAGATTCCCCATTACCCACTCGCCAGAAAATATGAGCAGCAATAAGGCCCCTTCCGTTAAGAATACTCTTCCAAGCCCAACAGGAATTAGAATGGACCTTAACATCGAGATGATTATCCTTACTGCAATATCACTGTAGAAGAATCTGAGAGGTGAGAAGGAGGGGTTGTTAAGAATTCGCCAGCATTGATTAGCTAGCAGGGCTTGATTACAAAGATTCATATCCTTAATGCCCAAACCTCCTTCCCGTTTGTAAGCAGTAACGTTCTCCCAAGACAACCAATGAATAGGTTTCTTTTTTCCTACCTTCCACCAAAAGTTTGCAGAGATTGCATTGAGCTTTGAGCAAATAGAAATCGGAAGCTTATACGTAGAGCACAAATATGGAGAGAATGAACGAAGATTTTTTGTTCGTGTCTCACAATTTATTTTACTGTTTTTGTTTGTTCCATTTATGTCTTATCTCTTTTTCTTGTTATTTTCCTTTTTAAGTTGTCATAATTTTTTTAATTTATATATACACATACAATAACTTTAGTTTAACAAATAGTGTTGTGTCTAACTCGATGTACAAAACAACAAATAAATTTCAACTATCATTGTACCCATTTGATTCATAGGCCCGGAAAAAAATATCAACGGAATTTTTCTTTTTCTTTAAGTTGTCATAATTTTTTTCATTTGTATATACATATACAATAACTTTAGTCTAATAAATAGTGTTGTGTCCTACTCGATGTACGAAACCACAAATAAATTTCAACTATCATTGTACCCGTATGATTTACGGGCCCAGAAAAAAAAATATCAATCGGGATTTATCTTTTCATCCCGTGCATTGAACGCTAGTTAGGGCCCTCAAAGGCCTTCAAACCCCAATCCTAATTTTTTAGAAATTGTAATTATTTTTACCCCACAAAACCAAAATAAAAAACTGTTGCTCCACTCTCACACTTGCGATTGCACCCATTACTTATACGTTTCCCCATGACTATACTTGCGGTTATGCCTTTTCCCCGCATGTGGTACCCACATCTCCCACGTCTCAAATCCTTTGCAAAACAAAGTAAAATAACTCATGTCTCCATTTGATCAAAGCATGCATTTGGTGAAAGAACCGATGTACTGCTACGAGAATAACTCCTCTCATGTTTCTTTATCTATATGTTTTTGAGCTCGGACTTTTTGTTATGATAATTTGTTGATGGAATTTCGAGTACCAAGTTAGGCTCCGTTCGCTACGAGAATCTGCTCACAGAGCGCATAACAATTGCTTCATGGTATATCTAATTTAGCCCGTCCTCTTCAGTTGTGTGTAATTTTTTTCTTACTCATGTCGATTGGTTGATTGATGATCGCTCTATTTTTACTCTATCTTGACCCCCATGTGTAAAGACCCGGTAAGTTGCGTTTATAATTAAGTAGGTATAAAATTATTTTAATTAAAGTTATTACAAGATTATCACTAATTATTAGATAAGTTTTAGTTTGAAAATAATTATATATATGTAGATATATAATCAGATTTTATCCTAAACAATTTTCCTAATTGTTCTCTTCCCTTTCCTACTCTTCCTAAACTACTCTACCAATACCTATCCCTAATTGGTTCTACTTAAACCAATTGATACCCCAGCATTTCTCTCTCACTCTTGGCAATTCCTTCCACCATTAGAATTAACTTCTATTCTTCCCCTCTTTTCTCTCTCGGCAATTGCTTTTCTCGCGCGTTCCCGGTTTGTATATTTTCTTTTTCTCTCTCTCACAAAAAATCGTACAAGTTTTTCCGTCATGACTTATTTATTTCTCTCGTTTTGTTGCAGAAATTCTAAATCCTCAGTTCGCTAGCGTGCTAAGTTGTCGGAGGAGAGGTAGGACATCCTTAACCTAACTTTTACTTTAGCATATTATTTTTGTATAGTTGTGTGTACGTGAAAATAATAATAATAATTTAAATTGTTGGAAGTCGGATCATTATCGAATGGGTAGTGAAAGTTTGACGTTGAAAAATCGGGTTTTCTGGGTACTGTATTCTGTTCGTCATTTTCGGGTCTTTTCTGAGTCGATTTGGGAAAATCTCAAAACTGAAAAGTTGTAGATCTTAAAAAGTTAAGCAACTTTGATATAGAACTTGTCTCGATCTGAGTTACGTAGAATTTTATACGATTTTTCGAAGTTTCTGCTGTAGTGGAAAAACGAGACAGAACACGATTTACTTTTAAAACTCCGTTTTCAACATCTTAATGAAGGAATTGGAACTCGAGTAAAACACATTATCTGTTCGTATTGTGAAGTATAATATCCCAGTAAAAATTCGTGATTTTTAGAGTTAATTTACTATTTTTAACAAATCGAGGAAATTGCCCGTTTTACATGCCGTATTAAGTTTTTTCTTTAACCTTGTGATTATTTTATTGTTATGTGAAACTTATGTGAACAATGACCCACGTGATGCATGAATTCACTTATTAAGCACGTCTGATCGAAATGTTGTGTGTAAGGACGAATGAATATAATCGCGATATTTGGGGTTGGGACGCGTCCAGTATGGGTCATGAGCCATGCGCAGTTTATACTTTTAGGTAGCTTTTCTGTGTGATCGGGCGCCGGAAGTATACTGTGGGTGGGAGCCGATGCCGGATGGAGATTGATCAATGTTTGATCAATCGTGAGCCTTGCACAGTATACCCCGAGGTGGCTTTGCTGTGTGATCGAGCACCTGAGGTATATTGTCAAGGGAGGGCGGTGATGGAAAGTGTTTGTCGGAAATGAGAATGAGAATAGTGGAATTTTGAGAATCGATGTGCTGAGTAATGATGATAAAAATCTGAGTATTTCATTCAAATAAAATTTCAGTTATGTGTGTATTTGTTGCATGAATATCTTTAGTAAAGGGGTGGTTTAGGGTGCCCTATTGAGTGTAATTTTACCACTCACTATGCTACTTTTGTGGCTCTGGCGTCCCCAACGCCAGGTACAGAAGGAGAGGAGGAGCCGCCTGCTGATTATGAGGTGATGGAGCAGCTAGATGGGAATCAAGTGACGGACCCTTGGCTTTATCAGTAGACTTAGCTAGGTGGCTCTGTTATTTTATTTCCCTTGGGTTTTCTTTGAATAAATGTTTAAGTTTTTCAGACAATGTTCTTATTCAATTTATTTCAGTTGTAATAAGCTAGTTATTCTTAATTTTCGTAAAAAAAGAAATTATTAAGTATTCTTTGGATTTTTTTTTAAGTTGGAATTTTATTTAAATAATTTTACAATTTATTTATTAACGTACCCAATTTTCGGGGCGTTACACCATGTTTTACCCGCAGATTTCACAAAAAAAATCAGTTATCAAAAACAGTTCTGAATTCTTCCTCCTCTGTGCATTCCTCCATGACAAGCAATTTGTCTCTCTCGCAAAGGTGTGATTCTTCCCCGTTCCGGAAAAAGGGTATGCTTTTAATCTATTATTTCATTTAACTCTCTCTGTGACAAAATTACTCAAGTTTTTGGTTAATTATGAAGGATTAAGTTCCGTTTCGTTCATGTGCCACCACCCCCAAAAAAAAAAAATCTCAATTCATTTCTCGCTTATATCTCATGTTTTGTTTTATTCTAACTTTTGGTAAATATATTATGTGTGTCTGGCTGATAAGGTCCACCTATTACCTTTTATGCCAGTACATCCATTATGTGCATGCATGTTAATCTTGTCCATGCATAGCATGGGTTCAACGCTAGTCCTATATACTATACCACTGCAGTTGGGGCTTTCAAAAAGCCTCCAAACCCCAAATCCAAATTTTCTAGATTTTTTAATTTTTTAATTCATAAAAATTATGAAAGAAAAACATGGGCAGAAAGAGGGAGAGAGGGGAAAAGTGGGAGAGTGGGGAAAAAAAACCCAAATCCCCCGGACTCTTCTCAACATGTGTCCGCTCCCACATTCTTTGTTCAGGTTTGCGAGAATTTGTTTGTTAACTTTTGAGTGCCAAGTACGGCTGACAAGAATTTGTTCACAAAGTTCGTACCAATTTCTCAAAGGTTGGTTTCCATCTCCAAATCATCAATGCATTTGTGAGAATTTAATCATGGAACTGGGAGTATATCGTTTTGTTACGTTCTTCAGCCTGTATATCCATTTTTTGTCCTCTTTGGCTATTTTAAACTATGAGAAATATTTGTTTACGGTTCTGGCCATATTTTGTTTGTAGATTTATTTTTGCTCCAAAAGATCTAGAATTTTATTACAGTATGTTTTTGCTTCAAATAGCATATCGCCAAATACATGCATTACGCTAACGGTAAATCCCTACCCCATGAGAAATTTTTGGGTGCAAATAGGGTATAGGTGATGTGGTGCCCCTTTGGCATATCCAAGCCATCCAAAAATGCATCGGACGGCTCAATAGAAAACACATTTTTTCTTTTCTTTTCTATTTCTTAAATCTGGACGTCACTTTTAATCCGGACGGTTAGTTGCATTGTTTGAGCAGCCCGAATGTGCCGAGAAAGTACCACGTCCCTGTACCCAATATAGAAGAATCATCAACTTCGAAGCAAACAATGAGTATTGTTTATATTTGTTTTTAGTTCTTAAGAACCGTTGCTCTATATGTGAAGCAACGTTTTCAAAATAATTTTGTTCCGAACAATTTCATTTTGCACTGACAATCAGACCTACAAGTTTTGATTCAACCGAGTTTCAACATTCAAGAAGGGGTTTCTGTTCGTTTAAATTATCAATATGCTTACAATTAAATATGCTTCCAAACCTTTGGATTGTGATGGGCAGGATGATGTCATAGTTTATGTTCCTCATAATATGCATTTTATTATTGTTGAAACATTGTAGATAATATTCGTTTTGTAGTAATTTTTTGGCTACAAATTGGTGTGCCAAATTCTATTTGCGGAAAAATCCTCATCGATATTTTTCTCTTAAACTATGTATTCTATCACTTGAGGTTAGGCCGCACAATTTGCATTTGATTTTTATTGGCATAACTTGAATTTTCTCAAAAAAGGAAAATGTCATTGTACCTTTTTGACGCACGAGAACCACAAAAAAAACACACCAATCTGAAATTTTTTTCTCTGCATCGAATGGGTACAACACTAGATATATTATTTGCATGTATGATTAGTGTCCACCTGCTATCCATTGTGCCATATACATACATTGCGTGTGCATGTTAATCCCGCCCGTGCATTGCACATGTTCAACTAGGGGTGTGTCAAGCGAACGGGGTGGGCATGGACCGCGGCACATTAAATGGCGCGGCAAAGCGGAATCGAGCGACCGCGATATAAATTGGCACGGCGGTCATGGAGCACGGGCGCGCGAATTGGCCGGCACGCGACCGCGGTCTAAAGGCGGCTGCGTGGCACGACACATCACGGCCTTATCTGATACCGCGACCGAAGTCAACAGGCGCCAAGAAGCAAGACGGCTTTATTGTAGCGCGCAAGACGCACGGAAGAAGGACAAGCATGGCACGGCACTGGCATGTCGTAGCATGGACGCACGGTTCTAGCAAGGCACGACTGCACGTTGGCACAACATGACCTCGGCACGACATGAGGCAAAAAAAAAATGTTATATACTTTATTTCTATCGTTATATGTATTTTTTGATAATCCAAAAAAAGGATGAATTAATTTTTGGTTGTTTTAGTTAATTATATATTTATATCAAGTTAATAAAAATTGAAGTCAAGTCATGAACAACAAAATTAAAAAGAAAAAAAGAAACAAAAGGGAAAAATAAGAAGAAAAATATATTTTATTTTTTTTATTATTTATTTTGAGAGAGAGAGAGAGAGAGAGAGAGAGAGAGAGAGTTTGAACAACCAAAAAAAAAGAAGCTTTTAAGACATTTTATATGATTAATAAATTTTAAGTCAAAATTGAAATATGGAAAAAAAAAAATGTATACCGACATCGGCATACCGCACGTAAGTAAGAAAATATAAAAAATATAAATTATAAATTTTTTAAAGTAAGTCTTGAAAAAAATCTATGTTTTATAAGTAAGTCACGAAAAAAATATAATTTTTTTTAAAATAATAATAATAATAATAATAATAATAATAATAATAATAATAATAATAATAATAATAATAATAATAATAATAATAATAATAATAAAATTTTAGAGAGTGAGTGAGAGAGTTAGACAAAAAAAAAGAAAAGAAAATTTACGAAATGTTTTTATAAAAAACTATAGAAATTCAAAGTATAGGATATTAAATTCTTTTATTAAATTATAAAAGACTTGCACTAATGGACCTCCATTTTCCGGACCAAATTTCGACGATCGGAACCGTTAGATGTGTTTAAAACGTGTTTTCAATGTCCTTTGCAAGGATTTGGGCAAAAAATAGTACTCGGAAGGGCTTGATCAAAGTAGGTTTTTGTAAAACTACTTTACTAAAACCTTGTCTGATCAAACCCTTCTAGCTAGTTTTTTTCTTCCCCAAATCCTTGCATAGGACCTTAAAAACACATTCGAAACACATCCAACGGTTCTGATTATGGAAAAATTGAATAGGTGACACAGAATTGGTGCATTATAGAATTGAAATTCCACGAAATGCACTAAATGTGTTCTGATCGTGTGGTTGCCGATATCGGAATATCATCAATTTGGGCAAGAATCATAGAATCGATAAGATATTAAATCGTAACAGTTTTGATCGAACATTCGGATAAACAAGTGTGCACCTACCTTTCAATTCTATACATCGAACCAAGCTACTATGGTATAATATAATGTACGATAGCCACACAATCGCAACACAACTATGACGATCTACACCGTTCACTTTGTTTGTGTTGATGTTTTAATGACTCTCGCCATTTTTTTTTTCGTTTATCGAATTTTGAAAGTCCCTCATCGGAACACAATTATAACGATCTTCATCGTTCATTACAAAAAATGGCTTTTGGGTCTCACTTTTTGGTCAAGCATGAGTAATCCAAACTGTTAAATAATTTCAACATAATGTTTTGTATGGCTTTGCAAAAAATCAGGTTTGGATATACATAACTTGTCAATCCAAGCTACACATATCCAATTGACTTCAAAACTTACAGTTTTGGATTTACCAGTTACGCATATCCAATTGTCATGATTTTTTGCAAGGTCATACAAAACTTTGTTTTAAAATTATTTAACGGTTCGGATTATTCACGCGGGATCAAAAAGTGGGACCCAAAATGCCATTTTCTGTGCACTATTCTGTTGCCGGTAACCCTAGGTTTTAGGGGGTATAAATACCCTATTATAGTCGGCAGCCACCCAAACCCTAATCTCATCTCATCTCATCTCTCTCTCTCCCTCTCCCTCTCTCTGATCCACCACCACCACCGCCCACCAGTGCACCACCAGTTAGGGATGTCAATTCAACTCGTCCCGCTCCTAACCCGCCCTACCCCGCCTCAATAGGGTAGGGTTTTTTTACGATTTTTTGGGGTAACAGATAGGGGCAGGGGTGATTTTGAAAAACCCGTTAGGGTTAGGGTAAAGGTAGGGGTATAGTCACCCCGCCCCGACATACAGATATATGTATAGGGAGTCCTTCTAATCCGAGATTCCTGTTTACGAACCTCCATGATCCAAAATTTTTTTTGATGATCCGAGCTGTCCAATGTGTTCAGAAGGTGTTTTCAAAGGCCCTCGCTAGAAATCTTCAAAAAAAATACCGGGAAGGGCTTGATCCAAGCAGTTTTCGCAAAAAAAATAATATATATATATATATATATATACAGTTTTTGCAAAAACTGTTTGGATCAAGCCCTTCCCGGTATTTTTTTTAAAAAGATTTCTCGCAAAGGCCCTTGAAAATACCTTCTAAACACATTGGACGGCTTGGATTTTCCAAAAATAATTTGCAACACAAAAAAAAAACAATTTTTTTTTATTCTCAAGAGGTTTGATAAGAAAATTTACCTATATGTATAACTATATTTATACTCTTATATGTATATATCAAATTATATCTTCTCACTCATATGCATTAAATTTTATTTATATTCTTATAATTTTACTTTTACAACTAAAATACAACATTAGATAGTAGATTTTGGTTAAGCTGTAAAAGTTATTTTGTGAACTTTTATAATTTGTACTCACTAATTGGAGTTTAAAATATACTTAACTAATGTGAGAAAAAATAGGGGCGGAGGTACCCATAAATTACTCGATCGGGTTAGAGGCGAGTTAAGGGTGGGTTAGGGAATTTTAGGGTCGGGGCAGGGATCATCAAAACCTGCCCCAACCCGCCCCGTTGCTATCCCTACCACCAATCCACCACTACTCCACCACTGATCGATCCACCACTAGCCACCACAACACCAGTCCACCACCAATCGATCCACCACCAGCCATCAGTCCACCCCATTCCACCACCGATCGATCCACCGCCACAACACTAATCCACCACCATCCACCACCACTCCACCACCGATCGATCCACCACCAGCCACCATATCACCAGTCCACCACCGATCGATCCACCACTATCCACCACAACACCACCACCACCAATCCACCACAAGCCCTAGGGTTTGTGGCAAGGGTTTCACCATAGGTAGGGTTTGTGGGTAAGACACACTCTCTCTGTGGGTAAGACACACACACACACACACACACACACACACTCTCTCTCTCTCTCTCTCTCTCTCTCCGTGTGTGTGTGTGTGTTTTGGGTTTTGGATTTTTCGTAGATCAGTGACAGTAGATGGATACGAGTAATTTTGATTTTGGAGTAAGGGATCCTAACCCCCACTCTGACTCTTCTGATGATGAACATGGTGGAAACCTTGTCCCTGTTCATGTATTACCATAGGGACAGGGTTTGAAGTCTGTTGGTGAACCTGCCTCCATTGGAATAGGACCTTCGGGTTCTATTCCAACTGCAGCTTCAACTCTTACAAATTCAACCTGTAGTGGTTCAAAAAGGAAATGCACATCATGGGTATGGCAACATTTCTCTGTAGATACAAACTAGAAAGATGAAAACGGTACTGATGTAAGGCCTAAAGCTATATGCAATTATTGTGGCGTAGTATATAGTTGCACAAGTTTACACGGCGTACGACAGCATGGTAGGCACATTAACACTAAACATCCAGATAAAGTTGTGCATGTGAGTGGTCAATCTGATAGTAGTATGCTTAATTTTGTTTATACGAAAGAACAAATGAGAGATGGATTGGCCCGTTACGTAGCATAAGCAGAACAACCATTTACTTTTGGTGATGATATTAGATTTGAAAATTTTATTAATCCTTGCTTTTATCCTCCATTTTCTAAAGTTTCTCGAAATACAATCCGTAGTGATACGAAGAAAGCGTATAGTGAAGTTAGAAAAGTTTTGATTTCTGAACTTGTTGGAATTAGTGCAATCTCTTTTACTTCTGATATATGATCTGGTATAAATAATCGTAGTTATATTTATGTGACTGCTCATTATATAGACTCTATTTGGACTTTGTGAAAAAAAATTATTGCTTTCTGTTTAGTGAAGTTTCCTCATTATGTTGATCAAATATTTGAAAGTGTTATGACTGTTTTTAAAGATTATGAAATTGTTGATAAAGTTTTTAGGCTTACTTTAGACAACGCCTCTGCTAATACTGCTACATTGCCATTGTTTAAAAGAAATTTGACTGCAGCATATTTTGGTGACTTATTGCATGTTCGATGTGTGTCATGTCATTAACTTAGTTGTGCAAGATGGTTTGAAACATATCGCACCACATATTTCAAAAATTCAAGTTGTTCTTTTTATTGGTACTTCCTCATTTAGGCAACACGAATTTGATAAATTGTGTGAGATATGTTATAATTTGAAGTCCAAACCTATGAATTCTAATGTTCCTACTCATTGGAATTCGACCTATTTTATGTTAAAGTCTTGTAGGAAATATAGTGATGCAATAACTGCTTTTTTTAACCAGATGTATCGTGGTGCTCCTTTAACTCCTGTTGATTGGAATATTGCTTTCGAGTTCATGAAATTTTTTGAAAGTGTTTTATGTTGCTACCTTAGCTTGTTGGAGTGTTCATTATCCTACCTTTTCTATTGTGCTTAATCATCTTTACAATATTAGTCTAAAATTTTGAAATCATAGGGCACAACCAAATTTTGTAAATACTTGTATAAATATGGAAGTAAAATTGAAAAAATATTATGAGGACATGCCACCATTATTTATGTTAGCTGTAGTAATGGACCCTAGGGTTAAGTTAGCAGGTGTTTCTGTGTTCTTAAGAGAGATTGGTACTAATTTAGAGATTAATACTTTACCTTCTTCTGATGTTGTGCCTCATTTATTAAATTCATTGCATACTAGATATGAAGCTAAGTTTGGTGCAATTGCTACACGTACTGCTGCTTCTTTGACTTGTTCTACAAGTAATGATGCATCTTGGTCTTTGCTCAATTCAAGTTTAGGATTAGGAAGTAGCTTTGTAACTTTACGCACTGAACTTCTTAAATATTTAGACCTAGAATCTGTTAGCGTGAATGAGATGATTAATTTTGATATCTTTGTATGGTGGAAATCTCATGAAATGACTTATCCCACTCTTTCAATCATGGCATGTGATCTACTAACAACTCATGTGTCTTCAGTGGCCTCCGAATCTGCTTTTAGTGCAAGTAAGAAAGTGTTGGATGAGAAGAGGAGCAGACTAGCTTTAGACATTTTGGATTGTCTCATGTGCTTGAAAGATTGGGAGGATGCACGCCTTAGAATTGGAAAAGGCTCAGGTAAAGAAGAATTTAGAGGTTATTTTGCAGACTCTGATATAGATAGTGATTAGCCTAATATTTAATTATGCAGGGCTTATGTCTGTGGCTTATTCATTTCAGTAAGTGGACCGAAGTGGGTTGACAATTTATGGCAACATGATGTTGCCCCCACTTCAGTTATGACATGTGTGTGAAGCAACAAATGCAACAAATAGTGTGTGATTGTGTGTGGGTTTGGCAACTTATGGCAACATGATGTTGCCCCCACTTCAATCTGTGACTGTGTGTGGGTTTGACAACTTATGGCAACATCATGTTGCCCCCACTTCAGTTGTGTGACTGTGTGTGGGTTTGACAACTTATGACAACATGATGTTGCCCCCACTTCAGTTGTGTGTATGGGAGTGTGGTGTGTGTGTGTCTCCTTTCAATCTGAAATGAATAAGCCACAGACACAACCTCTTATCTCCATGTTCAAACTTAAAATGACAAATGAATTGGTTCAAACCAGACCCACTCTTACTTTTAACTCACATGTAAATTATGTAGAAAGATAACAAAATACAATTTTGAAGGTAAACTTCTTAAACTCTATTGAGATGCTAACAGAATCTAAGTCAATCTGGTATAAATTTGGGTAGAAACCATCAAATGTTTAAAAATACGTTTTATATTCTTTTCCCATTTTCTATTCAGCTGCCCATTGGTTCAAGCCTCCATATCGTCAAGCATGTCCTCTAGATCATCATCCATTGAAAAGTTGAAACAAGCAAAAGAAGCATTCCTTTTTTCTTTGTATGAAAGAAGTCTTATAATCTTCTGAAACAAAAAGGTATATTGATATAAAGAAAGCAAGTTATGTGTTTGACTTTAATTATGTGAATTCATTTCCAATCAGGTAAGTTCGATGGTGGTTGGTTGTTTAATTTCACCAAAATAAATTGAAGTTGATGAATCCTTCTCAGACTCAATAAATTTTACTCCAAATTTAACCTCAAGAATACATTTTATATTCTAGCATGCCACTTATTTAAAAAATTCAAAGAATAAGACTCTCTATTCTAATTTTACTATTTTACATTATTCTTTCTTTCTACTTCTACTTTTATATTCAAATATCTTTCTAAATTTTTTTATTCTTTTTTTTTTGTTTCAAACAATAATTTTTTTTATTCTTTTTTTTTTGTTTCAAAAAAATAATTTTTTTTATTCTTATCCTTATCCTTATCTTTCTATATTTAATGTTACGTGGCTTGTAATTTAAATTTGAAAGTAAATTGTGTCATGGTTTAAGATTCTCAAAGGGTAGTGCTAATGCCAAAACCATTTTTTATTGTGCTAAAACTCCAATGCGTAAAATGCATGTACATTGCACATAAGTATACGTATTCTATGCATTGAAGTTTTGACACAATTAAAAATGGTTTTGGCATTAACATTTGCCTTCTCAAAAAATTATTATTGATGTTACATTATGTGTATTTAATTTTCTGCTTTGGCAAATAATACTCCTACCAAAAAAGGAGATTGAAGTATTTTAATGATTGAACATATAGTATAAAAAAATTAGTTGTTAAGAGAATAATAACTTGCATAAGGAAGAGATGCATTGTTGCAAAAACAAAAACAAAGTAAATAGAGGCTTTGTTGAGGTTGATGAAGCAATATTTTGTGGTATTTGACTAGCTATAATGTTACGCCCTCAATTTTTAAACAATAACAAGTAAATATTTTTTGAAATAAAAGTGCTATATTGCATAAATTTTCTTCTTTTGTCTCACCGCAACGCTTCTTCTAAAAAGGGTACCCGTATCCCTTTGGAAAGACATGAATTGAAAAAAATAAATTGATTACATTTTTCCAAACAAAAGGAAAATTTTAAAAAAAAAGTAATATTACAAACCCATCTTAGTTTTAATAAAATACATGATCATCTCACTGAAGAGTACATACTAAGTTTTCAATGAGAGATAATGACCAATGATGTCTTCAAAAGATTTCATGCACTCTCAATGCACTTCACGCCATGCTCCTCATCGAATACCTGAAAATTCATAGATTGAGATACACTAGCCTAGTAGAAAAATCTCTAACACAACCTCTATATATATATATATATAGAGTCCACTTCCCATCCGGGCGTCCGGATGGGAAGTAAAATCCGGACCGTATGTTTTTCTCCACTTTCCACACCAAATCTGGAAGATCCGAACCGTTAGATGTGTTCAAAACATGTTTTTTAGGTCCAACGCGAGGATTTGTGGAAAAAAAAATACCCGGAAGGGCTTGATCGGAGCAGTTTTTGCAAAAAACGCTATAGTAGCATTTTTTGCAAAAACTGCTCCGATCAAGCCCTTCCGGGTATTTTTTTTCCACAAATCCTCGCGTTGGACCTAAAAAACATGTTTTGAACACATCTAACGGTTCGGATTTTCAAAAAAAACATGGGAAGGTGGAGGTCCGGATTTTAAAAAAATCCGGGAGCCCGGATAGGAAGCCCGGTGTATATATATATATATATATATATATATATATATATGCAGTGCACCATTCTTGTGAGTGAACCTACAATGCGTAAGCCAAATTTTAAAAGTCTTTTCATTAAATATACGTCTCGTCACACACATACATACACATACACCCTCATGCATACACGACCCCATATATATGTAACCACGTTTGAAAGTTTCAAACCGATCAGAAGTACTCTTTACCACTAAATTTCCATTTCAACACCACTTTAGGATCACCACGACTTTGTCTCAGTCTTTTCTCTGAGGATCAACTCCTTTTATTTCTCAACACACTGAAACACTCTAGTTTCTCAACATAACCACACATTTTAATTTCCTCAATATATATTTCTTTAATATCGAGACATCTCTCATACAATGTGCAATAATTACCACACAATTTCCAACTCCATGAACATAATCAAAACAATTGTGGAATGTAAAAAAAAACTCACAAGACCAATCACACATAACAACAACACATCACAAACAACATACAACAAACAACACAACATGTCCAACTCCACGAACCAACAATTTAATTAGGAAATGCAAAAGACTAAAGCCTTAGACATTCAACATCCCACCGACCGTCTCACTTACCAAGTCTCAACGTGTCAAACCTTCCCAAACTCATATGATTAAGGGCATTTTCGTAACTTCACCACGATCAAAATCCGTCAGTCAATGCCTCAAATACACTCATCAATATCACAATTTCATTACTAGGAAAGCAATTTAACATATACACATGAATATCACAAAAACCCCAATTTTGGTTTAAACCATAAATTAGAAATTTCACAATACAACAACATCTACGAAAATCGTATGTAGAAATCAAGAGTTTATTATCTAAAAGTTAGCAAAGTAAAATTTTGAAGGAAATTTATATAAAAGTTAGCAAAGTAAAATTATGAAGGAAAATTTTATAACCTCTTGTGGGGATGTAAGAGCATCATTATCTCACACGCAAAAAAATATCAAATTTAACCTCAAAAACAACTTTTATAATTTAACAAGTCACTTTTCAAAAAATTCAAAAAATCGGACTCTCTATTCAAACTTTAGCAAGTCACTTATAAAAAATTCACAAAATCGGACGCTCTATTCAAACTTTTACTCTTCCCTCCCTCTCATCTTTTGGTGCGTGAACAGTGCCTCCATAAATTTTGGGGGTTGCTGTAGCAAAGTTACAAAATATAGAAATTAGAGAAGCATTTGAGGAGCCTAATTTTTAAGATTTTTGGAGATTTTGTTCTCTACTTTAACTTTAAAACTAAAGTGGAAAGCCAAATGAGGATTGCTCTAAGACTAGCTTGCTATAAGTATGGAGGTCACGTGCCCTACATTACTGTAAGTTTCAATAATACTGCTTTTTTGATTGATAGGTGTTTGGTTTTTCCCTAGAAAATTCCAAGAGAAAGAGACAATCAGCAAAACTCCACACATGAACAGAAAGGTAAATGTCTTTTTAAATGGCCCAGTGGATGTTTAAATAATAAAAAAAAATTTAAAAAAAATCGAGATAGATCATTTTTTTATAATCTATTACATAAAAAATCGTAAAAAAATAATTTATTTCAAAAATACCCTTAGTGGAATACTCCCTTAATATCCAGCACACTTGACATCCTAAATAACATTATAAAAAAAATGTCAAAATAACATAAAGCAATGTGAATTTGACATAACTAATGGTTCCAACTTCCAGTTTCAAATCTAGCTTTCCAAATTTCCAGCAAGTATCCCTTCCAATTCGAGCTTTCACATTTTGAGTGGAAGGGTATATTGGGTAAATTTGGGGTGTTTTGGCCAAAAGAGTTTGTGGACTTTTTGTTTTGTCTTTATTGATTTTTTTTCGCATTTTTTAGTTTTGTATCAATTTTTTGTGTATTATTGGTTCGTCTCAGCGAGAGAAATAAAAAAAAGTACTCCCTCCGTCCCTTTTTAAATGTGTTACTTGGGATTCTGTGCCATTTTCAACGGCTTATAACTTTTAATTTATAATAGCTTTTATGATTTTAAAAATTTTGTATAATAGAAATAATTAAGATCTATCAAACAAGATCCATAGTGCATATGTTTTGAGGTTCACATTAAAAGTTATAAGCCATTGAAAATGGCACAGAATCCCAAGTAACACATTTAAAAAGGGACGGAGGGAGTATAAAATTTTGACCGAAGCTGAATTTTTTTGTATAAAGAAAAAAATAAGCAAAAAAGTCAGCTTTTTACACTTTTTTGATCTTATTCAAAAAATTAAAAGTCCTAGTTATTATTTTTTACCTTTATGGATTCGTTTAGCCAAGACGAATTAATAATACTAAAAAAATCGATGCAAAACTAACAAACGCAAAAAAATCAAATAAAGACGAAACAAAAAGTTAAGTTGGCTTTTTTATTTAATCATGTAACCGTTCGGTTCCGATTCTGGTTGAGTTTGGTGTGATTAACGTATAAAACAAAAACCAAACCTGCCGATCTTCAAAAAGCTAAAACCAAAAACAAAAAAGAAACAGTTAAAGGTAAGTTTTTGAATGAATTTTATCAAATCTGATATAATTTAGATAAAATTCATTAAAAACTCACCCAGAAGCGGTGAATGATCTCTCGGATACTGTGGGCAGTGAAATTGGAGACAATGGAGAGGATCCAGAGGGATCATGCTCCGCTCCGGTCCGTTAGAGGTGGGGCCTGGGGTATAGAAAGTCACGTGTCGTAAGGTGGATACAGCTGTGTGTGCATGCATGCATGCCTCATCAAATGAATGAATTGAGGAAAATGGGATGGGACCCATACATCTCTGCCCCAAATAATGCGTGAACAATCACACGCTGTCACATGTAAGAGGGATGTGGCCAGAGTGTAATAGAAAAAATATTTATATATCATTTTTTATAATGCGTTGCCCGCGTGCCCTGTCTCGGCTACGCCGTAACACGGAAGCCCGCAATCGAATGGCTGCTCCCCTGTGTCCTTTTCTTTTTGAACGATTTTTTTTTTTTTTTGATAAAAATTGGTTCGTAGTTTTTATTTATTTTGTTAATTCCGTTTATCAAGAAAATTTAATTATTTAGAAAAATTGACGAAAAACGAAGTCTGAAAAAGAAAGAAAGAATGGAAACCGAAAAATTGTCCAATTGTAATATTTTTGTCACATAGCACATCCTTAACACGCATTGCTAAGTTAACATAAGCACAATTAGGGGTGTAATGTCGTTAGAAGCAGTAGATCCACAACAAAATCGCATAAGAAATGGGCCCGCAACACATGAGGTGTGAGAACGAACACACGCTTCTTGTGGAACGAGCTAGAGTCTTATCATCTTTTCGGCGATTCCGGTATTTCGGTCACCGTGTCGATGTCCCGGACGCGTTGGCGTCGAAGAGCTGCTTAGAAGAAAAACGAAAGTTGCACTGCAAAAATTAGCTCAATTGGATACTATTTAGTACCTGATCGGTACAAATATAACTCAGCAATAATGAGTTTGGGTGGGTATGATCTAGTGTTTTGAATGCATTCTCTTCAAGATAAAAATGTTTCGATTAGGTACTAAATAATATTCGATTGAGCTCATTTTTGGTACACTTGTTATACTCGGCGAGCTCTTCGACGTAAACGTTTCCGATCATCGACACGGGACCGGAGCGCCCCGGAATCGCCGGGGACAGCAGGTGATGTCCCTTGCTAGGGATAGCAGAGCCCTCTGTTCCACTTCACACACAACTGTGTGTGGAGCCCACACCCCATGTGAGTGTGTTGTCCACTTTATTGTACATTTTTGTTGTGTATCTAGCATTTTTGTAATCGTTAAGGTTTCGTCCGGTTTTGGCATTTTTTTTGGGAACGAATGGGGAAAGTCGGTTTGGGAAAATACAATCGAACTAGAACTAGTTTTAAATACCCATTTGGTTTCGGTCTTGATTCATCCGATTTTCGGTCCAATTTGAGAGAGAGTACTAGATCTTCTGCTAGGGCTTCGTTTCCTCTTCTTCTTCGTTTCGAGCCAAGAGAGAGACTGAGGAGGAAAATCAGGAAATACAACTAGCCTTCGTCACGAGGCCATCGTCGCTTGGGTCGCCACTTGCCACAGAGTGGGGTGAAAACCAGTTTTTATAATTATTTTTCATCTTTATTTACAAAACTTTAAGTTTGGCTAATAATTTTATACTACTTTTTAGATTCCTACAAGCCAAAAAAACTACAAAAAAATCGACCGAAAATTAACAAATGTAAATTTTTTTTGAATAAAGACAAAACCAAAAAATCAGTTTTTTCAATTTACCCAAACTAGGCCTCTTGATTTGGCTAATTTGACAAAACTAGTTTTTCGGTTTTTTTCATTTTGTCTTTATTAAAACAATTGCATTTGTTAATTTTTGGTAGATTTTTTATAGTTTCTTGGCTTATCTCGACAAGTGAAATCTAAAAAGTATAAAATTATTAGTCAATCTTAAAGTTTTGTGAATAAAAACAAAAAATAAAAAAGGTTTATTTTGGTTTATTTTCGGCTTTATTCAAAAAACTACTTACTTTTGATCATAATTTTATACTCTTTAGATTCGTCTCGATGAAATAAATCCAGAAACCACAAAATCTTGACGTAAAACTAACAAATGCAAAAAAATTGAACAAAGACAACGAAAAAAACCAAAAAACTATTTTTTTAAATTTAGCCAAATCGGGTTAGAGTTGGGGGAAATGGTTTGGGAACACCTGGGTAATATATACTATATAAATTCGGTTCGGTCTGTTCCAAAACCCTCCAAATTGGGAACCAGAACGGTTTTTTCATTTTTTGGAACTCAGTAAACCGAAACCAAACTGGACAACAGAAAAATGTGAAAAAAAAGTCGGTTCAATCCGATTTTTCTTTTTTTTTTTTTAACCCCTAAGCACACCATACTCTTCTCCTTTAATTTGTGGTACTTAAATCTTTTGATATTTTTTTTTCTGAATTTTTGTTAGATTAATTTCATATTTGTTGGAGCAATTATCTGTCCGACAAGGGGAGACTGAAAAAAAATACTAAACCACTGATGTTTTTTCTCGTCTTGTATTAATTTACTTCAACTTTGGTTTGGTTCACATATTGCAATACATTATTGATTTCTAACCCGTTGATTTCTGAAATTTGTGTTTGTATTTATGCACTATTTTCCATCATACATTAATGTGAAAACATGCCTAAGAAATTGAGATTGTGCAAAAGTCATAAAAAGGATGTCCAACATATATTTCAAATGGCTAACTAGGGGTGAACAAAAAAAATTAAAGAACGAACCGAGTTTTTTTTTTTTTTTTGCCCGGTTTTATGCCAGTTCAGCCAAAGTTATGAGCCCTTGGAGTGAGTTGTTGGGGTGGTTGGAATAATAATTTATACTGTAGCAGTAATGGGCTTCACAGGACACAAAATTAATTTAATCCACAAATTTTCATCTTCACCTCTACACTCATTGCGGAGGTTTTTCAATAAACGAATGTCTGAGCTCGAGATCGGCTTGCTTGCTAAACGAACTAAAAACTTGAACTCGAGCTCGGCTATAAACAAAACTGAATCCTAAAAGAGCCAAGTCAAATATATCTACTTCCGAATCCTAAAAGAGCCAAGTCAAATATATCTACTAAATGAGCCGAGCAAAGTTTTAGAGCGTTAAGCTCGGCTAGTTTACTAAATAAGCATAAACTCGAGCTCGAGCTCGACTTGAATACTAAACCAAGTCAAGCCCTAATTCATTTGCAACCCTACTCACCAGTACGCCTAAAATTGCAAAATGAAGTAAAGAAACCATCAATATATTAAAATTTGTATGTGATGAAGGAATAGCTAGTGCACAAATTTATCAGATCTACCACAGATATACAAATTTGCACGCAATGCACAATTTTGTAATGAAACGTCCAGCCACGTGGTTATCCTAAAAATTAGCAAGTTAGCTGTGACGGGTTTTTATACATTTTCTGCACATTGAAGTTCTTGCAAATTCATCAGACTAACTGAAAGGCAAATTAATCATAAACGAAATGTCTACACATTGAAATTAAGCATAATAGAATTCCCACCACATCGAAGGACGATTCCCCCAAATCCACAAAAAGTCCCAAAAATCGCGAAAAAATAGAACTCCAAAGCTAAATCCACGACACATTATACAACTAAATTGACATGCATAGCACCAAACAGAGCCTAATCAACATCCTTAATTGGCCCAACAAATCCTTTTTATTTAGTACTCATCTTATTAATTAATAATAATAATTTCCTTTATCTTCTGCAGCGAGTGATTGTGGAGCAGCCTCTAGTGTAAGGATGAACAGGGCCTCTAGCGCTGTAACAGTTATGGGTGTAGTACGACCTACCAGAGCGAGGCGGGCAGGGGATTCTGTTGGCGGAGAGAGCGCCGTACGAGATGTAGTACCGCAGTATTGAGCGCCAGAACAGTGAACGGCGACCGATTGCGCCGCTTCCATCGGGGCTTACCTCGCCGACGTCGTCGTCGTAGAGGGACATTGTCGACGCCGACGGCCAGTCCAGCGCGTCGGTGACTAGCTGAATGCTGGTGTCGTCGAAAGTTGCCCGAACGGGTGGGGAGAGCAGGAGGAGAGAGAGGAGAGTGGTGAGGGTTAGAAGATTTGGAGGCGCCATGGGAATGAGAAAGATGGAGGGGGAAAAGCGTGTTTTCCTGGGTTTCTTTGCTCGTCCCCTTTGTAGAGAGAGAGAGAGAGAGAGAGAGAGAGAGATTTGTCGACTGTCCTGGTTGTCTTGTCTGTGTGGCAAAATTTACTACAGTGACATGCACCAACTACTTTTTCAGCCGCACATTTAATAGTGTAAAAAAAATGAGGTTGTCTTATTTATGGAAAATGCTCACACGTTAAATTTGAAAAAGTGCACTAAAATATGTAAAATAGTATATATGTTAAAATTTGCGAAAATGTATTGAAATATGGGTTTTCTTTATTTGTTTATGTGTTTATTGTGCGTTCATTAGACACACGTTAGCAAGACCCCTTATTTATTAATGAGATGCTAACCATGGGGTTTGTGCCACCAGTTTTTGTGGCTTCTATCGAGAGTACATTGCAATAATTTAATCATTCATCATATAAGTCCTCAAAATAATTTAACAACGTAAAAAATAAGATTGATCGGACATTGATAGGTATGTCAAAAGTTGAAAAAATAAACAGTATGGTTTATGTCAACTAGCTTTAAGTTAAAATGTCCATGACCATCTGTTTTTTAAACCAAAATTCAACTTTTGACATACCTATCAATGTCCGATCAATCTGATTTTTTTGTGGATACATTATTTTGCGGTCCTTACAAGATAAACAGTTCAGATTATTGCAATGATCACATGATGGGACCCACGATGGGCGACGCAAACGAGTTTGCATCACATCTGGTGATTTTTCTCAACAAAAAATTAATCTTCTCTCGTAAAAAAAAGAGAGAAGAAAGGGCAGTGTGGGTGAGTGATTACTAGGTGTGCTTAGGGCTACAAATGTATCGAATTGATGCGAGCTGAATTTTGTTGTTGTCTGGCACTAAACGAGCCACAAAGTTCGAGCTTGGCTCGTTTATGAACGAGCTGATTCAGGTTCATTTATTAAACAAGTAGAACTTTGCATACGATACGAGTATTTTCAAGTTGAGCCGAGCTTTATATTTTAAAGTCTTAACGAGCTGCAAGTCAATTTGTTTGCAGCTTTAGGTGTGCTCAGGTAGATGGGTACCCCAATCATTCATAAATCTTGTCATAACTTATTAAAGGTTTATCTACTTATTTGGTCCATATAAAATAGTCTCTATCTCATTTTCGTCCTTATAAAATATTTTGTTTCAATTTTACCCTTACAGTTTACGGCGCATTTCAATGTTACCCTTACCGTTAACAATTGGATGGACAATGCTTATGTGTCTAACTGGGGCTGACATGGAGATGACGTGGATCATCTCCATGACAATTGTAATGAAAACGTAGACATCCCCTCAAGAGTAACTTCCTTCATGTATTAAGAATGTTAGTAACCTCTCCTTAATACAAGAAAACAAAATTTATATTTCAAGAAAAGGAAAATGAATATAAGTTTTTTAGCCTTTTTTATTAAAACCTTTGAAAAATTGCTTTTTTGTTTTTTTTTCCCTACTTCATAATTTTAACAAAATACTGAAAATGTTGGCAATGTTTTTTTTTTTTTAGGACGACATTGAGAAAAATAAATTTTCACTCCTTTTTCCTATCAAAATGCATTCTCTTTTTTCGACTTTATTCATTTAAGTTTTGATGTTGTCATTCAATATTAACTCTGATAGTTTTGGAGTACTTTTTTTTTATAGACAAAGATAAAAATAAAAAATAAAACCTACCAAATCCATTTTCCTTAAATAAAAAATCTAACGTATGCCTTAAATAAAATACATGGGTATGTTAATAGGTTTGGTATCTCCTTCGAAACTTTCTAAATACACTCGAAGATTGTCCTTTCCTCATTCCCATTTAACAGACGGCCCGCCCGATCTTCCCCAATTGCTGCTAGAAAATCAACCATTGGAAACCAAATTGAGCGCAAAGAAAATTGGGTACTTCATTGACTGAACCAAAAATCCTACTCTCTCATACCCATGTGATTTGTACATGTCGAAAAATTGAAGCTAGAATGGCATAAGGACCTTGTTTGGTTTGGGTTCTTAAGAACTGGTTCTCTAAATCATTATTTAATAATTACTCATATTTTTAAATATTATTCTTATTTTTCTCTCTATCTCTCTCTAATCATTAATACCTATTTTCTAATTATTACCCCCTATTTCTCCTTCTAATCATTACAAAAACCAAAACTCAAAACCAAACCAAACACAACCAAGAAGTCAAGACCAGACCAACAAAATTCACTCTGGCGAAACGTAAGTCCAGAAAAT
Source organism: Vaccinium macrocarpon (assembly GCA_022606695.1). Lineage (NCBI taxonomy): Eukaryota > Viridiplantae > Streptophyta > Magnoliopsida > Ericales > Ericaceae > Vaccinium > Vaccinium macrocarpon. The sequence continues at coordinate 13,134,070 of CM040172.1, forward strand.
CCCCAAATTGCTATTCAAAATTAAGTCCAGAAAATCCCCAAAATTTCTAGAGAATCTCCTCCTTGGTTCAGATATTGGCCATAAAAGATCATTTCAGTGGCCATTGACTAATAAAACACTCATTTAAATTTTCTCTCTTTTTTATTAGCGAAGCAAGCCAAACCTTGTTGCTGGCTAGAAAGAAGTTGATAGGAAGGAAAGGGAAGATAAACGAGGTGGGTGGTGGGAAGAGGGTGGGTCGTTGGAGGCAAAGGATGATGGAGGAGAGAGAGAAGGGTTTGTTTTGTTTGGTGTTAACGCTAGGGATGAATGGGGAGAGAGAAAATGGTTTGTTTTCTTCGGGTTAGCCTCCACATCAGTAGACGTTAGCCACATAAGCATGTTTCGTCTACTTGTTAACGGAAAGGGTAATATTGAACTGCGCCATAAATTATTGGGAGAGTCGGATATAGGATCCACTATAGCAATTTTCTATAATGTAACGTCTACCCAAATATTCTCTAAGATATAAAATTCACTAGAATGACGAAAAGACCCGACTACCCCACTTATACGTGACCAAACACAAGGCCAGTCGCCTGCTTTTGTCACCGGTGTCAGATTCCCGTTGTTCTCTGGGTGACTGGAGAGGGAACAACGGTAGCAGCTCCGGATCAACCCCTCCTGGACCTATACTGAGCTGCAATCGCCTTCTCTTCTTCCTCCTCCTCAATCGGCAAACATGTCCAGCGGCGACACGGACGAAACATCACCTTCTCTCCGACGGCAGCCCCATACCCAAAAAGCCCCTTTATTTCGACCCAGCCAGGGAGTGGTGGTGGTTGAGCATGGTTTCTTCCACCATTGATTTAGAAACAGAAAAAATGGAGCACTGTCGAATTCTGGCCGGAGAAGAAGGTAAGAAGGTAATAGTAATAAAGATGAAAAAAAGTGAAAAAAAGAAGCTAGTTGTCTTCTTAGGCCTGTGGCCTACTGGCTTTCATAATTGCTTTAGTCTAAAATTGTGTAGATCGTAGCTGTATCTTTGTCCAAATTGTGTACTTTTTCTCATGTTTTTTCCTTTTTTTTTTTTTTTTTTCCCTTTTTTCTTATACTTTTTTCAATAAAGGAAATGGTCAAAGAGAGGAACAAGACAAGCAAGTGGGGAGAATTAGGTTGAAAGGGTGTTCCACTAACTTGGTTTTTTTGATTTTTTGGATGTTTTAGTTTTGCAAAAAAACTAACTTGTTTCATTAACTTGTTCCATTAAACTAGGTTTTTGTATGTTTAGTTTTGCAAAAAAAAATTAACTTATTCCACTAACTAGTTTTTTGGCTTTTTTTTTATTTTAGTTTTGCAAAAAAATTAAGTGATTTTTTGTTAGTGGAATGAGATACTTTTGAGTTAAAATAAAACTGTATTTTTTTAGTGGAACGGGGCCTGAATTTTCAATATCGTCTTGGTATTTTTAGAAGAGAGAAGACTCATGACAAAGGAGGAAGATGAATTTTGTATAAAGAGATAAGTCACCACTCCCAAAAAGGAGGACAGAAGTGACGTGCTTCATTAGTAAATAAGGTACTGCCACCAAAGCACCAAAGCATGGAGTATATTTTTATATTTATTGTTGAATTTTTATTAGTATTTCATTATTTTGATATCTTATGAGTTGAGATAACCACCTCTTTTAAGTCCAGATAACCATTTTCATTTTGAAAAAATGGCTTTTTTGTTTTATTCAATTTTCAGTAAAATTTCTAGTAAAATTTTATGTTAAAAGCAGAGGGTTTGTGCTGCTACCTTGTAGTGCTTAGATGGTTGATGACTTGATCCCAAGTAAATTTTTTAAACAAAAATATGTCCAGATAACCACATCTTATGAGTACAGATAACCACCTCTTGCGAATCAAGATAACCACATCTGCACCGGTCAATTTTCCGGCGAAGTCCAATTTTTCGACGACTTTTCTGGCACCGACAGGATTTTTCGGCGAACTTTTCCGGGGAAATCCAATTTCCCGGCGGCTTTTCCGACAGACTCTCCAGCGCCGGCGACCTTTCCGGCAAATGTATATTATGTATTGAATTTAATGTAAGAGTACATTTGTCTAGTAAAAAAATAAAATAAACCTAAGAGAATAAAAAATGTGGTTTGGTGGATTAGAGATGTTATGAAAACATTAGTTGAACTAGAGGTGTTATAAAAAGCTATAATGGACCCTATAACAATTCTTTATAAATTATAAGGGTAAAATTGAAACAAAATATTTTATAAGGACAAAAATAAAACGGAGACTATTTTATATGGACCAAATAAGTAGATAACCCTTTTCATTTTGTTTCTCTCATGTAAATTGTTTAATTATCTATTGAATTCCTTACTCTTTGGGGGGGAAAAAAATTAATGTCAAATTTAACTCCCAAGATGACTATTGAACGCATCGCATTCAGATATCACCAAACACTCTTTTTTAAGTTATACGAAGGATCAACGCAATGATATTCATTAAACCCACTGTCCAGCAAAACGGGTTTTGACAATTTTTAGGCATCATCTCTGTTGTTGTTCTATCTTTTGTAAAACTTTATGCATTGAACGGGATCCTGGGATACTGTAGTGATGCCCTCTCTCATGAAAGAAAGATAGAGTCAAGCTATCAACGGTACCATTTGAAATTTTGGTTTAACAAGAAACAAGAAACAAGAATGATAGATCGACTTGGTTCCTAAGCTGATGCATTATCATACATCCCCAAAATTGATGGAACTACTTTTCAGAGAAAATTTGAACAGGATTTCAACAGCACAAGTCATCAAAACAGCTGTCATCACAGCAGGAGCAACTGCAAAAAAATTAACCCTACCAAAACAAATCAACTACAGAATCGAATTATTTAATGCAAAAACAGTAACAAACCAAGCGGGACACAAACCTACATTTGAAATTCCAACACTACTCGATATTCAAATCCACTAGCGAGTGAGAAATTACCTTTCGTCCGTGATTATGTCTAGTTCATCTTCTGCTCTGTCCAGTTCATCTTTAGCTCTGCCCAGATCATCTTCTGCTAGGTCTCTTATTGCTTGCGCTGGCGGTGGTTCCATCCATCCCATTTCCTTTTCGGAGGCCAATTGGATAAGTACACTTTTTTTACCAATAAAGTAAACGAGTTCAGATTTGTTAAGCCATTAACCACGACTTAACGGTGAAGACGAACAAAGAAAAAAAAAAACCCTGATGGAATAATGCCAAAAACAGTTTTGGCATTATCACTACCCTAAAAGAATTAGTAGCAACTATTCTGAAAGTAACTCAGAGAATGATGAGGAACTTCTAGAAAGAAAGCTACCCCCGATATTCCATCATCCAAATCCGCACTACCTCCATGAAGTGAAAAGGGGTATGGAACTTACAAAGCTATTTGTAGAGATCTTAGACTGCATCTTTCTCAAAGATGGGCTTTTCTCTGTACAATCATAAAGACTTTCTTCAGAGAGAAGACTGAAAGGAATGTCGCAGCATAATGAATACTAGTTATAAGAACTACGAAAAGAACAGTATCATATGAGTGAAGTAAATGGACAACCTCGATATCTTCCACATCCCAACATACAGTTAAGTAGTTCAGAGCCTTGTGACAGTTCGTAAGATCCGTTTTATCAACTTGTTTCTATATATGGAAAACAGTTAGAATAGTATCCATTGACAAATGAAATCACCAAAAGAAGAATTGGGTAAGATTTAGCACCGGTGTCCATATCAAGAATTGGAAAAAAGTGAAGACTAAAATAATGGGGAACGTTAATTGCAGAAATTTACTACTGTAACCTATATCCATTGTATAGTTTTCTTTACTAGAGTGAAAACTCATGAGTCAATGCCAACGCTTACATTGGGAATTTTCCCCTTCTTTGGAGGAGAGAGAGGAAGAGAAGAGAAAGTTCACATGAAGAGAATTGACAGCACAGAAGATGCAACATTTTAAGATCTACCTTGAAATGTTCATTTCCAAAAGCTTTAATGGAGTCTACATCAGTCATCCAACAAGAAATTTTATCTGTCATGTCAACGTCAGCTAGCCGATCAGGGTGAGGATCACCATCTTTAAAGAAGTTAGATATCCCATCAGCCGCCCGGTCAGCAATTTCTCCGCAATCTGATATTACAACGTCAGGAGTACCAACCGGGCCTTGGCGGAACAAAGGTTTCACAGTATCATCTGCGTCGCGCAATGCAAAGTCATTGTCCAATAATGCTCCTTCTAAATCTCCCAATTTCAATTTGCAGGCCTGAAGCAGGAATGTAATGCATCATTCGGTAGACAAAGGAAACACAACATCAATTATAAGCAGTGAGTCAGTGATAAGTGATTACTCAAGTAAAGCACAGTAGAAGACAAAATGCAGGAAGCAACTAAGACCATGTTGTACCTAATGGATGTATTCAATCCAAACTTCAACAGGGTTGATAATGCAGAACAAATATCGACATCCCTAATGCATAATAGCTGGCAAATGATCTGCAGTACGCTGCTTAAGATGATTCCTTTCAATGTCAAGACATGATATTAATCTGAAGTAGGATTAGCTGATAACCTTGTTCCTGTATAAGGTAAACATGGTCGAGGCAAACATAATGTCCGCTTACCAGTCATTCAGGAAGGATCCAAGGATTACAGGTTTAGCCACCTTTTGAATTCTTTAGTAGGCCTGGAAGCTGCTAACATCGAAGGGTAAAACTGCAGACCCAAAAGTAGAGAAACGCTTAGCTTATTGAATCTGAAAAAATCTTATTTAGCTAATCACGATTATTAATGCAATCACAGGAAATAAACAATAATCTATTAAACGATAAACACGCGATATACGTGGAAAACCCCTTAAAAAGGGTAAAAACCACGGGAGGAAATCAACGCACTATAACTCATTGTACGGTTACAAACAAACCTATACTTACAACCTAGAATCGCTCTCGGTTGACCAAGGTTGATTGCCGAATCACTCGTTCACCGCACCCGATGCTTGACCGCCGCTGCCTTGAATCCACAAGTCCTCCGAGATACTTCCAGAATCCACCAGAAGAACGATTCACTCAATAGAATCAAAGTTTGAAAAGAACTCTTGGAATTGTTCTGAAAGCTCGATGATCAACGGATCATGTAATTATTCCAAGAGACACGCCACAATCTCCCTTAGGTATTTTTCTGATTTGGAGCAAGAGAGAGGCTGCTGTATATTGTTTTGATTTTGTCCACGCCAATCATAAACCCCTCCCTCGTCACATGCCTTGTCCCATTCCTCTGACTACACCATTTAAAGAAAAAAGACAACCAAAGAGACTTTCCATGTGGAGAATTCTCTTATGGTAATGAAAGAAGAGTTTCCAATTTGATTAGGCTCCAAACATTCCTTATTAGTCTCCATATCAATCCCGAGAAAATTCTTCCGATATCAATTTGACTAGGCTCCAAACTTTCCTTTGACTACTCCCCGTACCAATCTTTCCAAAAACCTAACTAAAGATCTTCACCTTTCAAATTACAAAATATTAGATTTCCTTCACTTCCTAAACAGACACTCTAAAAATATGAGAAAAATAAATTACAACTTGATAATTAGGGAAACAATGAAATGTGTGATTTGTCGTGGAATTGCCAATAAATGAAGACCATGGGCTATGGTCCTAACAGAATCTCTGTCGTAAGCTTCTAAAAGTGGGGCTTAAGCTCCTCATGGGATAACTCCTTTGTTATCTCCCATTGGTACTACACAAATATTATAATTGCTACTTAGGAACGACGGAAAGCCTCTCTTACTTGACAGGCCTAAGTTTAAATTTCCAGTTCTTCTCTGTTTTATATGCTACCAAGTGAAAAAGAACTCGAGAGATCATACAAGAAATGACGAAATCAAGAATGAATTCATGGAGATTAACTTTGGTAAATAGCTAAACAAGATATAACAAGACTTAATGATAATAAACACTCATTGGAATGGATAAGAGAAAAATGACAATCACCAGAAAGGAAAAATATTAATGGGTGCGTCAATTTTTGTCAAATTTCTGGTGGAGGCAAGATATTGGTCCAACAAATGAACAAAAATGTAATACAAAAATAGATATTTTTGCATAGTCGTATGTCTAGGAGACACAACACCTAAGTTCTATAAAGCACACTTTACTGTAGAATAGAGGTAGTGACATGCTAGCCAAATATATTTTCAATTTTGCAGACTAAGTAGATGTGGTTCACGTTGGAATTGAACAGCACTGTGACTGATAATTAACCTAATCTATAATGAATTATACCAAAAGCCACTTCTTTGAAACAGCCGAAAATGATGACGATGGCTGCTTTAAAATGACAACGCGCTGCAAAATAAGCTGATCAAGCAGGGTACATGTACGTAGAACAAATAAGGAACGTCTGTAAACCATGACATTGAGTCTAGGACAGATCCATTCATTGATCATATTGGCTTGAAGAGTAATGACTATCTGCTTAAACTACCCCTAATTTTCCTTTGATAAAAGTGATGAAAGTGTTTTCTTCCAGAGGGCCAAATGAAATGCATTTAACGGCAACCCTTTACGAAGACTTGTTACTTTGAAACTGGAGAGAAACTCAATAGCCAGTGTCACTTTTAATATTCTAGTCAATTACAGATTAACTAGAAAAGTAGTGTACAGTACTAGTATTAGTTTCTGCCAATGAGGTTAGCCAGCAACCCCAAGGCTAGCCACTGCGGTAGAAGGCAGAGGAGCTTTGAAAAGACCTTCAGGCCTGGCCCTGTGGCTAGGCTGGGAAGGCCTAGGCTTGGGGCCCACCGAAAATGGGTTTTTTTAGGGCCCCCAAGGGTATATGATAGTATAGGTATGAGTTTAATTTGATCCAATATTGTTAGAGGCTTAGAAGCCTACAAAAATCACTTATTCACTTCAGCCCATTTGATTTTTTGAGGTCCAACCAACTTCTATATTCCCTCTTTAATTATTTTTTGAGGCCCACAAGGACTACAAGTATTTCAAATTCCCTCTGTGGTCATTTCGGTTAATCCTTTCTCTTATTGTCTCACCAATTCAATCTATCCAAAAGGGCTGAGGTATTTAATGGATTTGAATTCATTTGATTTACGATGTGTGAGATTGTGTGAGTTGTTGTATGTATTACACACTTACACATGGCTGATGAAAACTATCTATATTAGCCAAGTGTACACACTTACACACAGACACAAGTACACAACCCTCATTGCTTGCTTTAGTATGTGTTTTCTAGTTCCGAACTTTGTTTGAAATTTACATGAGATGTTGCATAGAAAAAAAAAATTATATGAAGGTCCTCAAATTAAAGATAGGGTTGGGCTTCGAGAAACACAGGACCGGGCCTGTACACCTTCCACGTGTTTGAGAGTTCGAGCTTCTCAATTGCACTAAAATGGCCTTTCTACTTAGTATTAAGAAAGCCACATATTTGAAGCACAATCACAGATGATTCAATCACAACGAGAATAAACCACTTAAAAAAGTTGCTTCCCTCCTGCAAACTCAAAGCTTGCCCACATGTCTAGTTTGGCAGGCATATTTTGTCAGTTAGCGATTAAGCCCTTTTTGATATCCGAATTAGTTGAATATTTACAAGATTTTTTTTTATAAATATGTTCAAAATAAATTAAACGATTCCGACCATTTTGTAAAACTTCAAAACGAGTTCGACGCAAGTAGTTTACCCAAACCTGTTTTTTTTTTTTTGGGTCAAACACCTATTATTAGTGGTGGTGCAGGACATGCTTAATTTTTCCTAATAAAATACTCGTACTTCGAGCTATCAAGACCCACTCTAAACTGGAGAAAATTGAGATGGGATTAGTGTAAAAACTTACTATTTACGCGCGTGGACTACACCTTTAAGCACCCAATGGAGAAAATTTAGATGGGATTAGTGTAAAAACTTACTATTTACGCGCGTGGACTACACCTTTAACCACCCAATGGGCAATCACTAGCATTTGCCTTTTTGTAATCATGAAAGAGAGATGAGTGCTAATTTGCAAATGGCCACTGTTGTGTTGGAGTACTATTGCTGCTTGTTTTTCTGGCTGAAAATAGACCTAGAATTGCACATGTTAACCATTCCTAAACGATGAATCATGTAACTGATCGATTCAAGAAGAGAAGTTTTGCTGAGGCAAAGTAAAACAGCATCAGAAATGGCCCTATGGAAAAACATATGCAGTGCTCATGTATGCATTCTGATAGCCGCAGATGTGATGGTTGTTAGAACTTTATCTCGCAATAAACACAAAACACCAACAAATCTACATGGAAATTATGAACACGATCAACCAAATATATTAAGATAGTAGAGGTATGAAAATAGCTTGTGAGATCGATGGAAGGCACGACAAGTCGCTGTCCTAAAGCCATATTCACCTCCCTTCGTTTAGGTTATGACGATCGAATATCACTCCAAGATACAACCCATAAATCTCATAGTATGTCTCCACATTACACGATCTGTGGAAGACGGGGGTGCCAAGTCGTTCTCTAATTGCCTAGAGGATATAGAAAATAAATAGTGAGAGGAGAGAGGAGAATTCAAGAAGTCAAGATGTTAAAAACCCTTGTAGCATAATTCTCTATTTATAGAAAACGAAACGACTCTTCACAAAAGTCATGTCCCTTATATAATTTGCACAAACAAAATATAAAAGAGTTAAGGGAGAGAGATATCACACAGAGATATATAGTGGTTTGGTTTGAGCTTTGTCCACTGCTCAGCCTAGTTCACTGGCCTAAGGAGCCGTTGTTTTACTAATCCAACAACCAGCTTCTGGTGCCGATTAAACCTTACAACCGCAACGCTAACTTTCCCGAGGAGTTAGCCAAACCGCTAGAGTTTATCTCCCAAACTCTAAAATTACTCACAGAACAAAACACAGTTCTATAGTAGCTCACTGAGAATTTTTCTAACTCTCAATACAACACTGACAGGAATTTGTAGTGTGAAAAAATAAATCTCTCTCAAAGAGTAGATATACAAATTTGCTCACAAGGCTCTCGAAATAATAATATGAAAATGATTTGTGTGAGAGAACGAAAATTGCTCTATGTATTTGATGTTGCTCTGGTACAACTTGGTTATCACTCTTTTTGCTGAAGCATTCTTTATATAGCCAAAGAAGATGAACGTTGAGTTTCGACCGTTGAGTTGCAAATCTAATTGAGCAGCTGAAAAAATCTTCTTGAATGCGAAATTAGTCCGTTGAGCCGTATTTGCAATGTTTGGATATCATAAATGCATAGCAGCACCAAAGTCAAGAAAAATTGCAGAATAGTTATGAAGTTTGTCTGTTGAAATCAATTTCTAACTATCATGGCATAAATACGAAACTTCAGAAGTCAACATTTGCAGACTACTTCAGAAACTCATGTCCAAGTGGGAAACACATGTAGCAAGTACACTGAAACTTTTGAAGCAATTTGAAAGCTTGTCACTTTCAAAAACATTGGGCTTCATGTTTCTTTCGGTGGAACAAAGGAACCCACATGGGTTTGACAAAAATGGTGAATATGGAAATAGATTAAAAAATGATTGCAACGATCTAGTACGTTCTTAAGTACAAGATGTAAAGAGGACAATTAAAGTCTAATCTAATTTGACCAATTTGAGACTTGTTGCTTTGGAAAAAAAAAAACATGTCAGCCATGTGTTCTATATAAAATTTGTTCACCAAGAGTTATATATATAAAAAAATTAGTAGAACATGAGGGAATTCTGTCTAGTATGCATACAATGGAGTCAAATGAAACTTTTAGGAAACTCAATTTCCTTGGAGCTAATCATGTGAAAATGATTGGATAAACATTATTTTTAGAAAATCAATTTTGCCATAAAAACATAATCAAAATCAAGAATTTCTAACAAAACTTAAAATCCCAACAATGGTGTTGTGCTGGCAACAAAAAACAACATTCTACAAAATAAACAAGAACCCGATGGAGGTAACAAGAAGTGCCGAGAAGATACTTCATTCATTTGTACCAAGAGGTGACTGTTATACAGACAAGGAAATTCAGAAATTATGATGTGTTTTTTGTGACTCGGTTGACAAACAAACCCATGTTTATCCTATGGTTTGTTTAAACATGGGTTATGGTATTCGCCGTCCATTTCATATCACCCGAGCCGCAAAAAGCATCCACAATATTTAAACAAATAGTAAAAAACTCATTAGACAAAATACATAGCCAACATCTTGGTTCATTTCAATCCATAGTCAAGGAATACTAGTTTTTCTATATTCCGTGATACAAAAAAGATAATATGCTTACCCGCTTGGCAATCTCAGTCGTCCAAAATGCAATCTAACGGTCCGGAAAAGGAGAGAGGAAAGAGGAGAGAGAGTGGTTGGGTGAGAGGAGAGAGAGGGAATCAATCTTAACCGTCCAAAATACTTTTGGACGGCCGAGATCATCCATCGCGTAAAGCACGTCGGAACACAAATATATTGATTTTTGGTACACTTGTAACACTTCGGCGTCTTTCTACATGATGAAACGTCTTCGATCACGGGACGACACACGTAGCGGCCGCATAACACGTTCTTATGGCTCTCCCTCCTCGTCCGGCCACATGGTACCCATTCGGTACCCAATTTTTTTTTTTTTTTTTGTGGATTGTAGATTGTTGTGAAATTCAAGGTGAAATTGGAGAGGTGGGCCTGGGGGGTCCAGGGGGATAGAAAGTCATACAGCTGTGTGCATGCCTCATCAAATGAGGGGGAGTTGTTGAATACTTGATTTTATCATCATTTTTTATGAATAAGTAAAAAAAGGGTTGATTTTATCACATAACATTTTATAACACTAAATTTTATCTATTGGGAAAAAAAGGTGATTTTATCATCCCTCTATAAAATATCAACTAAAATTAACTTTCTCATTTTATCTCATAAAATCCATTCAAAAACTCCATGAATGAACGAGGAAAATGGGATGGGACCCATATATCTCAGACCCAAATAATGCGTCGTCCAGTGCCCGCGTGCCCTGTCCCTGCTATACCGTAAAACGGAAGCCCGCAATCGCATGGCTGCTCCCCTGTGTCCTTTTCTTTTCTGAACGATTTTTTAAATTTTATTTTATTAGCTTCTCTTATCAAGAAAATTAATGATTTAAAAAAAGTGACGAAAATCTAACTTCGAGAAAGAAAAAAAAAAAAAAGGGAACCGAAAAATAGTCCAGTTGTAGTAATATTTTTGTCACATAACACATCCTTAACACGCATTATGAAGGTGTTCTATTAAAAAAAACAGTTGAAAAAGACATGTCATTATCTCACAATATATTACATAAAAAATCATGAAAAATCAATTTATTCTAAAAATATCCTTAGTGGAACACTCCCTAAGTTAACAAAAGCACAACTTGGGGTGTAATAGGTATGCTTTGCTCTGATTTTGGTATTTTTTGGGGACCAAACAAGGAAAGTTGGTTTGGGAAAACATCAAATTGGAATATATCTTGAATAGGGAAACATGGGTGCTCCTTTTCTCCCCCTCCTTTCTCTCCTAAATGACGACGTTTTGCTCATTTTTTTGGTACACCTCCAAAGCTTCAAAGGATCCTATTTGGAGAGTCAATTTTGTGATTCAATTTTAGGGGATTTAAGCTCTTTGGGATAAGGTATAGTTGGTTTAAGCACTTGGATTTATACACTTCTGGCTTAAGCACTTTGAGTTTAGGGTTTAAGCACTTTGGGAAATTTAATTTTGAGGTTCAATTTTAGGGGATTTAGGCTCTTTCGAGTAGGGTATAGTTGGTCTAGACACTTGGAGTTAAGCACTTCGGGTTTAGGGTTTATGCACTTTGAAAAATTAACTCTCAAAATAAGGCCCTTGGAAGCTTTGAGGGTATACCAAGAAAATGAGCAAAACAACAATATTGTTTAAAAGAAAATGAGGGAGAAGGAAGGGGGAGAAAGGGAGCATTTTCGGATCCTTTAAGTAGTCGGTTCAATTCATCCAGTGTCACTCAAGTTTGGCCGATTTAGCCGAGAGAGAGAGAAATCGACAAGGACCAGAGTAAATGAAATACGTACATTTATATATGCATACATACACATACATATATACAGATGAAAGTATGTATATAAATAAAGGCACACACATACGCATATATAATTATATACACACATATCCGAGAGAGAGAGAGAGAGAGAGAGAGAGAGAGAGAGAGAGAGAGAGGACTAGCTTTCATTATTGTTGTTGCTTGGGTCGCCACTCACCGTAGAAAGGAGTGAAAACCATGAAATGATTTAGGGTTGAGGGTAAAGGGTTGAGAAGACTTGGGTAATAAGTACATATATAAATCCAGTTTCTTCTGGTCAGGGCTAACTTAAAACCTCCTAAATCGGGAACCAAACTAGTTTTACGTTTTTTAAAAGTCACTGAACTGGAACCGGACTGGACAACAAAAAAATGTGAAAAAATGCCGGTTTGGTCCAATTTTCTAATTTTTTTTTCCACTCCTAAGAACAACATACTCTTCTCCTTTAATTTGTGGTACTTAAATAGTTTGATATTTTTGTTTTCCTTTTCTGAGTTTTTGTTAGATTAACGTCATATTTGTTGGAGCAATTATCTGTCCAAGGAGGGGAGACGAAAAAAATACTAAACCGCTGATATTTTTCTCTTCTTATATTAATTTTTTTTCAACTTTAGTCCACATTGTTATACATTTTTTTATGTCTCTGGTTAAGATGAATATAAATGATTAACCTATGAAATTAAGATAAAAAGATAAATAAAAAATTAGGAGAAGTAAGAAATACCGAAAAAATACTAGACAAAAAAATTAGGGAGAATGGGCCTCAAAAGCGAGCATCGGTTTAATTCTGGCTACCTCAATGGGCTTCCGCAAATTGAACATGGAGACTCATACTGGGCCTATTTCCCACCGCTGGGTCAAGCGTGGGGTAAAATTGGACCATTGGTTATCTGGCGGATGGGAGAACAGGGGTGCCAGGAAGAGAGAGAGAGAGAGAGAGAGAGAGAGAGAGCGATTGCTCTGCATATTCTTAGGGTTTCGGAAATCCAAAACAATCAGAGGTGAGAGCGTAAAATCTGTTCATAAAATTCATCTAATTTGTTCAAGGAATCGTTCAAAAAAGTAATTCGATGGAAATGGTGAGTTTGATTTGGTATATGATGATGTTTGTGTGTGAGAAAGAGGTGTGTTTATTGTGTGCAGGAGTCGAGTGTGAGAGTCCTATAGAGGAGAGGGAAGTGAGATCGAGAGCGACGAGGAGAGAGAGAAAGTAGGAGTGTGTTTGCAGGGTCCCAAAGCTAGCGAGTTTCGCGGTCTGCACCTTTGCTTTCGCGATTATGTCGGAGAAAAAGCTTGTGGTACGATTCTGCCTCCCAAATTTGCATGCATACGGCGATGTTCAATTGTAGCGGTTTGATTAGCTGTTTGTATCGTAATGTGAACTGAATGCATTTTTGCAGGTATTGGGCGTCCCTTGGGATGTTGATACGGATGGTTTGAGGGATTATATGAGCAAATTTGGGAAATTGGAGGACTGTATTGTGATGAAGGTCAGTCTACTCTGATATCCTAGTAATTTTTCCAAGGAATCAAATTTTATGACGTGCCTATTTTGTTTATATTGCTTTTATTACTCTGAAAAATATGACATAAATGAAAAATATGACATAAATTTGTTTGATTGCGCTAGGCCCCTAGTCAAGATGGCGGACCACCACCTAGCCCGTTGGTTTTGCCTTGGCTGATTTTTAGAACACTGGCAAAGACATGCAGGGACACACCAGTACTTATTAGAGGGTTACATTTTTTGAAGTTGGCCCAGAGTTTTTGGATGCTAGGTTCATGAGAAATAAACGTATTTTGTAGTGGAAGTTACCCCAGTGAGTCTGTGTCCTAGACTACTAATCTTTGAGAAATAATGAATCACTGTTTGTGTTGTCTGGTTGTCCCGTAACCATATCCTTGCTTCCTAGAGTCTAATATCAATATCTGAAACAGGCACTGGTAAAATGAGCAAAACGAAAAGCTTAAAATAATACTGTAGTATGTTCCCCAATACTCTCTCCGGTCCAAAAGACTGTCCACTAGCAAAATGAGAACATAAAAAGAATGCACTTTACTTAAAGAAATTCAAAAAAAAAGAAAGAAAAAAGAAGCTAGGTATTAGATATGAATGCTTCTTCTAATTTGTGACAAAAAGGTTTGATTTTTGACGAAATTGAATATTTTTAAGTTCCTGTTAAGTGTAGCGGACGATATTTTTGGAACATAGGGAGTACTTAGTTGTGCTTTGGTGTAATGTTGTTACCAAAGTAGAAGTATTGTAGAGCTAATTTAATGTCAAGTTCATATGGTTAATCAGTTACGAGCGAAGTGAGTGTTGGTCTTTTATGCCTGATATGCATATGCATAATAGTATCTCCAATCTCCATACACACCCCTCCATATGATCCCATCTCTGTACCATTGCGTGGAACAAATTGACATTCCCTTCTACCACAAACTTCCAAAACCTGAAAGCAGACATTAGCTTGTGGCGGAGTAGTAGGCAGGTCGTCTTTTTGTTGCTGATTGGTTGTAGCTTTGGTGACGGTGATGGGTGGTGGTTGTTTGTTTTAGTTGAAGTCTAGCTGTTGATGACAGCTGTGGCCAGTGCGGTTTTTGTGTGGCTGTGACATTGGGTGAACAGCTGTTTTGGATCTAGTGTTGTGGATTATTCAGATTTTTGGTCTTCTAGTTTGGGGTTTGGGTGTTGATCTGTTATTATATGTGCGTTTTTTTTTTGGAAGAAGGTAGCTTAGTAAAAGTCATAAAAGTCAATCCCTGTTAACAGTGTTACGTTGGCTAGTCTACTGCAGAGCTTACTGTCATTTCTATAACCTCTGAAGAGGCTAGCGTAATTTTACATAATGCTGTTGTTTAAACAATTTTGTTTTCCTGTAAAATCAATGGGGAGTTATTTTTTCATGACTGGTGAGAAGTGATCAAATATTATATTGGCAGGTGTCCTAGTAATAAGAGGTAGAAGTACTTGAAATCCTTTCTTTCTTATTTTCATACTACTAGGTAGTTGTTTGTTTCAAGGACTTGATTAAGGTTATTTTTTGCTTTGCCTTGAAAGAATCCTCACATATTTGGGACAAAATACTAGTAAAAATCCTTCGAGGATATTCGTACAGAGTTTTGAGCTCTGCTGGTTGCGATGAAAAATTGTCAGGAGTTTTTTTTTGTTCAGCTTTTTTGATTTACCCAATTGAAGAATGTCATTCATGATTCTGCAGTTTGATGGTTATATAACTGTTAATTTTTGGATCAACGTGAAAAAGAGTTCTTTTGTTATTTCTTTTTTCACCAAAGACGTTCATTTCCTTGTATTATGTTGTAGGAGCGGTCCAGTGGTCGTTCTCGTGGTTTCGGATACGTGACATTTGCATCTGTTGAGGATGCTAAGGTGACTCCGTGTTTTGTATAATTTTCTTTAGTTTACTGCCATAGTGCCATTATTGCAACTCTTGGATAGCCCAAATGCATGTGAACATTTTGACGCTTTTTCTTGTCTGAATTCTGTCCATTTTGAAAAGTAAAAATGACTGATTTTTCAATTTTGCCCTTCTTTCTAATTAATAAATTTGTCAAAAAGAAATGACGAAGTGAGTAATGATTGAAGGGCATTGTTGGAAAGTTATAATTTAAAAGGAGCAATTGTGTCTCTAAACATTTTAGAATTCCTAAAATGGTCATCCATTTTGGGACGGAGGGAGTATTTTGTGAACTAGATGTTCTTGTGGTTTTTTATTCGTGACATTTGCATCAGTTGAGGATGCTAAGGTGGTTCCATTTACCTATAGGTTCTGTATTTTGCTGTCATTGCCACAATTGTTGGATGGTCTTATTCTGTAGGGCTGTTCATATGTGTGTGTGTCTCGGAGTGCTGATGCTTGTTTATAATTTTACTTGGATGCCGTCATTTTTGCAGTTTTCATTTGAGAATATCTCATGCCAAAATCTCTCTCTCTCTCTCTCTCTTAACAGAATGCATTGTCCAGTGAGCACTTTCTTGGCAACAGAATCCTAGAAGTAAAAGTAGCCACTCCAAAGGTTGTGTTCTATAATCATGTACTCTTATCAGTTTAGAGATTTTCTGTTGCCATGTCTTTATCTCACTGTTCCTTTATTTTCCATCAGATAGTATCTGAATGGTATAGTTTTGGACTGCATTTCATTTTGATAATCATCTCTACATTTTTCTAAAATGCTTACGGTAGGAGGAGATGAGAGCACCATCAAAGAAGGTCACCAGGATATTTGTGGCCAGGATTGCCCCATCTGTGACAGATGCTGATTTCCGAAGGTGATTGTGTTTTTTTTGCAGAACGTCTTTTTAGTTCATTATGCTTAGAATTTCAAACATTATTCTTGAAACCATGGTGAGGATTGGACTTGTTTACGTTTTCTTGCAGTTATTTTGAGCAATATGGCGAGATAACTGATCTATATATGCCAAAGGTCTCTCTCTCTCTCTCTCTCTCTCTCTCTCTCTCTCCACACACACAGGTCACAGAGGCACCCAATATTTTTATACAGAACTCGACATGTATCCATACATTCATAAATTGCATTTTCTCATTACTAAGTTCTTTGATTGTGAAGAATGTCCTGCTCTTGGGATCTAAACCATATTAACCATTGTTGGTGGTGTCATATTTTAGGATCCAAGTACCAAAGCGCATCGTGGAATTGGGTTCATTACTTATGCAAGTGCTGGTCAGTAGTTAAAATTTTCTCCTTGGCAACATCTATTTATTGTTCTCCTCAATTCGACTGGCTATATGCCTCCTTGCGTAGTGTCATTTAGCTGATAGGTTCACTTCTGTAAATTTGTGTTTGCTTTGTGGTTTTTGGTTCAATGGAGCAATAATGCAGAAGAGATAGCATAGGATACACTTCGATACATAAACATAGAATGGGGGTTGTCTTGGGGTATCTATTTATTAATTGGTAGTTTTTGTCTAGCAGCTAGACACCTAAGTGGTTGCTTTTTAGGCATTTGGCACTCTGGCAACAAGGCCGGTAAGCATCATTTGCAAATAGTTTATTGAATTTTAAGGAGGGGTTGCATTTACATTTGGGACTAGGGTTTTTGCAGTGGGGTGGGCGGGGCTGGTTTTTACTATCCTGTGCCCGAACTAAAAACTTTTTGTTTCAGAGAGACAGAGGTGTGGTGGATCTGTCTTTCGAAATAGTGAAACTCTGAACTGCATATAGAGGGAGTTTTTCTTAGGGTATCTCTTTCTTAATTGGTAGTTTTTTGTCTAGCAGCTAGACACCAAAGCGATTGCTTTTTAGGCGTTTGGCACTCTGGGGACAAGGCGGGTAATGTTTGTGACATGGAAAGCATCATTTCCAAATAGTTTATTGAATTTTAAGGAGGGGTTGCAATTGCATTTGGGACTAGGGTTTTGCAGAGGGTTGGGCGGGGCTGGTTTTTACAATCCTGTCCCCAAACTAAAAACTTTTTTTTTCAAAGAGAGAGGTGTGGTGGATCTGTCTTTTCTGAAATAGTGAAACTCTGAACTGCATATAGAGGGAGGGAGGGTCTTGTGTATATAGACACACACGACACCCTTATTAAAAAGATGGAAATGGGGATGCAGGGCGCAGGGTGGGCACAGATGTAAACCTGCCTCCTGCCCATTCCCCAAATTTTTTAAAAGTTCTTCCTTGTCATCCTACCCGATCCCTGGAACCCCAATCTGGTTGGGGTGGGGAATAGAGCGGGTATGCTTGGATTGGAGATTCAGACAAAATGGCCATCCCTTGGGACATGTTGGGGGCATGGCGTCCGTGAATGGCCATCCCTATTTGGGACATATTAGCTTTAGATGCTTTTGGATGCAGTAATCATATTAATAGAAAACTAAGAATGTTTTTATACTGTCGTGTCCCTGTTCCCGTTTTTTAATGATAGTTGTGTCCCTTGTCCTTGTCTGTAAGACTATACCTATCCACGTTCTTATCCTTGTCTGTGCTTCTTGGGCAGCAACCATTATTTTGCTGATCCCTAGAATTCTAGTTCATTTCCTTCTTTTCTCGTTCTATTGTCCTCTGCAGTGCACCGTAAGATCATAGTTGTACGAGAATATATCATTGGAAGAATCTGTCATTGAAACTAGTACTGATGCTTTTAGTATTTGCCTATCAAGGAGTGTTAATGTCAATGAGGACATCTTCTGGTTTTGGTTTCTCATTTTAGCCTTACACAATCACAAATAGCAAATAATTGTTGGTGAATTGTGGAACCAAATCAGTCAATTGCGAATAGACTATCTACTTTAGATGCGCAAATTCATTTTCTGGCCCATTCTTTGCTTTTGGATGAATTGTGATAAAAAAATCAAGGTCTGACATTGTGTTATGTTCTCTCTCTCTCTCAAACCCTAGAAGAAAAAATGAGACAGTCACAAATAGCTCTTTCGATTTACAAATTGACAACTTTGTTTGGAAATAGTGGGTTATTGTTTAGATGGAGTCCTTCAGTCACTTTTGAATGTCAGTGGCTGTGTTATCTAGGATGTGCATTGTTACAGGAGCAAGGGAAAAAATGAGAAGGCCCTAGTGCTCTAGAAAGTGGCACAGGCCTACAAGGGTGGATTTTATGCACTATTATAGGTTCTGCTACTTCTGGAGCCATTTTCATTTGTTGGGTAGACATTGATTTAAATTTGTTGGTTGGTTGTCATTTAGCAATGTAAAACATGTTTTCTAGCAGCATAATTGCCCTTATTTTCATTTTGTCATGCCCGTTATGTCAAAACAACATTGTTCATAGGCTTTAGTTGATACAAGTTTTAGTTGTGTCCCTCTTAAGGGTCCTTTTAAGGAAATAAGTAGGAGAAAAAGACTAGAATTTGTGGTAAAAAAAACCATGAAAAGAATAAGTAAACACAAGCAAGCAGAACTACAACTACAGTAGAGCATGTAACGGGGTGCATTCTGATACCTGGATTTAGGTCATCATGATTTTGTGCAAAACACTCTGTTGGTAATTTTCCAGTGATCCTTGGTTTTTGTTACTCATTGTTTGCTTTTCTGAATGTTTACTTCACCTTCTCTCTCTCTCTCTCTCTCTCTCTCTCTCTCTCTCTCTCTCTCTCTCTCTCTCTCTCTCTCTCTCTCTCTCTCACATGTGGCAGAATCTGTGGATAATCTTATGGCTGAAACTCATGAATTGGGAGGTTCCACTGTAGTTGTGGACAGAGCAACACCAAAGGTAATTTACAACGCTACTTGCCTATTCAAGGGGTTTTTTTTAATGGGTTATTTTTTCAGTCATTTGCTTTTTTGTAGAATATATTTTGCTTCCTGTGATAGCATATCGAGTCACCTATCGTAGTCCTTTTCTTCTATAGCATATACCCATGAACATATCAAAAAGCTGCCTCTAACTTTGGGTCGAACACTTATTTTTTGTCCTGATCGGGTGGGTTGAACATTTGAAGTTTGTACTTCATTAGTTTGTACAAGTGATCTGCGGTTCATTTTACCCCTGAATCTTATAGTCTCAGGAGGATGACTTCAAACCAGTGAGCCGAATGCCGCAGGGAGGATATGGTGCATACAATGCTTATATTACTGCAGCAACTAGATATGCTGCTCTAGGTGCTCCTACCTTGTATGATCATCCGGGAGCAATTTATGGGAGTAAGTTACTCTCTGCATGTTCCTTGTGAGCGTACCACTGGGGAATGTTTAACATATGTTGTTGCATCTATATTAGGAGGGGAATCTGTTCGAAGAATGGGCAAAAAGATATTTGTGGGCAGGCTTCCTCAGGAGGCTACAACTGATGATCTTCATCAGCATTTTGGTAGATTTGGCCGGATTTTGGATGCCTATATTCCGAAGGTAAAATGGCTGATGTTTTGATGGTGCTATAAAAGAATGGATCTTGATCATTGTTACATCAAAATGTAAATGTGCTGTAGGATCCTAAGAGAACTGGCCATAGAGGTTTTGGCTTTGTGACCTTTGCAGAAGATGGTGTTGCAGAGCGTGTCTCTCGAAGGTCTCATGAGATTTGCGGACAGCAGGTATGAAAGGGAAGGTTTATCATGTTACCATTGAAGGGTTCTATTTTCATTTAATTAGTGTCAACATCTATGTATGCTTCTTCCACCAAGTATTGAACATTTTATTTTCCAATGCGTTGTTCTCTTTTCTTTTTTTTGGTATGAAGTATGTGGAAGGCTAAGACTCTTCAGATGGTTTTTTTAACCTATGTGATGCATCAGAAAATGTCCCAAGAACTCTTGATTTCTTTTAGATTCTCATGTATCAACTAAGCTGCAACTGTGTGAAAACATTTTTCCCAGAAGAGTGCGTTTCTTGTTTAGCCTCGTCCTATTGGGCACATATTATATATACCAATCATGGATGCAGTCTTTTCACTTCCTGTCACATTCTGAAGGTCAGATTCCCTGTGATATTTCCAAGTAGAAACTAGAAACCTTCTGGCATCTTTGAAACATAGAAAAGTGGTTCTTCATGTGTTGGAAATATTCCGCCATAGTTAGGGCAGTCAAACCAACTCTCATACGATTTACGAGCTTCTGGCAGTTCATTTATCTGACTGTGAGCTAGATCTTCTTTTGATTCTGCAATATTTTTTGTTCATTAATCACCCCAGATTCTTTCATTTCCTTGTAAAGATCTTTTCTATCACGAGAAGTTTGAAGCTTGTCATTCACATGTATTTTCGTAGTCCTTGCAATATTTATTTATTTATTTTTCCTTTTCCACCTTCATGGATAATCCTTATGTCTTAGAACTGCAGACATTGGAGTATGTTTTATGGGATCCATAGAATCCTATGCTTGGAAATAATTTTGTAGATAATGCTGAACCTTATCTACCTTTCCAGGTTGCCATAGATTCAGCTACCCCAGTTGATGATGCGGGTCCCAGTAGTGGAAACTTCATGATGGATAATGCTGAACCTTATAGGGGGTACAGTGGTGGTCCAATGCGTGCTTATGGCCGAATGTATGGAAGCCTGGATTATGACGATGTGAGTTACAGAAGGCATAACTTTCAATTTGATATATGCGACATTATAGAGTGTCTTCATCTTAATTTGAGAGCTCTTAATTCTTTTATTTTCTTTTCCTCCCTTTTTCGGGGTACGGGTCTTGGGAAGTGACGGTTGAACTTTTTTGGACTAATAATAGCCGTGTTTGTGTTTTGCAGTGGAGTTATGGCATAGGTGGTGGAAGACCTTCACGAGCGGATTTGAGGTATCGCCCATACTAGAGATGGGAGTACTGGCTTTGAAATTAAAAGCCCATCGTCTGTCTAACAGGATATCTCAATAGGTAGTGTATCGAATTCGACGATGATGAAACCACCGGGGAACCCATTGGATTCTTAACTTAAAAGTGGTATTTTGTATAATGCAGCATAAAACTGTGCGCGTGCAACCTTTTTACTTGGTGTATTGGATACTGTGTCAGTAATTAGGGATGCAGAATGGTTTTTTGAGTTAATGTATTGTAAGAGATTGACCTATCTCGTAAAATTCAATAAGTCAGTTTTTAAGTCAGTCAATTTGGAAATAAGTTAGTTTCCTGTTCAATTTAGGTTTTAGTCACTTGACTTATTTTTTGGTCTTTATTTGATTTTTTTCACGATAGTTTTGTTAAGTTTGTGTATTATTGGTTTATCTCTAGGACAGGAATTGGAAAAGTAGAAAATTATGATCACAATATTTTAAATAAAAACAAAACTAAGCCAAAAAAATATTCCAAAAAAACTTTAGTTTGGATTGGATTATAATTTTTATTTTTCAATTCCTCTTGGCAAGACCAATTAATAGTATCAAAAGCTTGATGCGAAATTAAATTATGCGGGAAAAGAATCAAATAGGAGTCTTACATTAACAAGCCAAGTGGGGCAAAAAAAGACGCTAAAGGGACGGTTTTGGTTTTTAAATCGTTTGATTTTTTCACTTTAATTAACTTTACTCATATTAATTTGTTGGGAGTTTTCCATTTCACCAAAATAAATATATAAATTTATTTGAGATTTTTCTCTCTCTAATAATTTGTTCCCTTTTCCCTCCATAGGAGAATCCATTATTATTATTAATTTACTAGGCGCACAAGAATCTTTGAGCATTTTGTACAGTCACATTACCGCGAAACACAGAGGGAGAGGTCAAATATTAGACATTGACCAAAGAGCATATAAAATATTTCCTTTCCTGAAAGGAACTATTGAAGTTCCTTATTTACCAAAAAAAAAAACCATTGGTGTTCCTTATATAATGTAGGGGTCACAAATTGTGAGGGTAATCTCGGTTGAACCTGTTTAGTTCTTTTACTTCTTTGCTACGGAAAATGATTATGTGCGAGCATGCCAGATAAAGCCTTTAAGTCTTCTCTCTTAGCTTAACTTTGGAAAACCAAATCTAATCAGATGATTGTGTTTAAGTGTTTCAGTTATCTCAACTAAGATGATTTTTCCTTCAAAGGGAAGAAATAAAAACCAATTTATTTAGGAAATCAAATAACAATAAAGAAACAAGGTACTTTGATTGATAAATCAAGACAAACTTACTTCGAAATCGTCTTCAACTTCAAATGGAAAGACAACAAAAACTTCGAACACTTGATTGTTACAAGAACTACTAACATCTACTTCCTAAACTACTTCCTAATCTACTTCGAACTGAGTTGAATTTCTAAAACTACAATTCTAACTGCCAAAGAACAAACCAAGCATCATTTTTGCTGTTTGTTGAATATTTATTCGAGGGTTTTTCACTCTTCAACTTCTTTTATTTATAGGCCTTGCTTGCAGTTTGAATTTCCCGCTTGATTTCTTGACTTCGAACTTCATCATTACATTTCAAAATATATTTTCTTCCCTCCAAAGCATTTGAACTTGGAATTGCGTCGAACTCCTTGCAGAAACGTTTTGAATTTTGAATCTGCACAGTTACTCATTCAAATCTTATGATTAGTTTTAAAGAATAACTGTCTTGCATGATCTGCTCCACATGTTTCAACTGCCAATTGCCAATTTTATATATTTACATGTGTAACTCATACATTTTAGCAGTTAAAAATGTGACTTCGAAGCCAAATTCTTTGGCTCATAACTGCCAATAACTACCTTCAAATTGGAGATTAATACGACCTCGTATTGACCCTTTTATAAACCAATAATCCAGTACTTTTCATTAATGTCTAGCCGCCAATGTTTGACATTCTTAATTACGTGTCAATTAATTACTGGATGTGTTAATTTTATACGTAAACAGAACCAAAACCTCACCTGAGACACCTAAGAACCTTGCTAGACTGCGCAGAGGTAACAACGCTGTTAGCACCTTGATCAATCGGTGGTTTGATTGGGAAGACACTCCAGTGGTTAAGTGAGATCAAGGAGGCTATGGAGGAGAAAGTTGTAGACACCTCGATTTTGAACCCGGGATGCGCTCGAGTATTCCCAATGATGAAACGGACCAATCATGGCTACCCGAAACTTGTGAAAATGACTTAAACTTGATCAAAATCAACCAAACATCACCAAATAACCTAAACCAACCCAAACATTGTTGAACCAAGTTAAACCAGCAGTCTGCCATCAAGAGCCTTGGGCGTTCAAGCTTTAGGCCTTGAGCGCTCAATTGTGAGGGAGCACTTGGCCTTTCAAGCCCACTTTGGCTTTGGCCAACTCAACCCGGTCGGGGAATCTGCAGAGTATCTCATCATGAGATTTCATGCAAGGTGGAGCGTCTAACCACTTCTATACGTATTATACACGTATAATACCCCTACATTGTCCTAAACTACACGTAAAACTACACCTAGGATACAAACCCATTACCTCTCTCTCCTCCCTTCCCTCCACTCACTGCCTATTTAAACCACTCACCTCCCCCTGGTTTGGGGGTTCACCAATTCTGCTCCACAGCTCCCAATTCTCTCAGTAATCGTCCTCTCTTTCTCTCTCTCTCTCTCTCTACAAACCCACTCTCCTTCCATAGAAATCCACCTGCAAAACCACCTGTAAAACACCAAATTCAGCCTTTGTTTGACAATCAACCTCATACTCTACATAATTCAGTCCATAAACTGAACAAAAATCCCAACAATCTCTCACCTTCAAACCCACAATCTAGTTCAAGCAGCCAATCAAGTAAAAAAGGTAGTTTGATATGTAAATCCAACTGTTTTGGTTCATCTGAGGGTGACCAGTGAGTTTAATAAAGTTCTTCATACTTGCATTGAACTCATAAAGGTCTGAAAGTTGCTTAAAATCACTATAAAAATCTGCAGTTGTAATAGGGGTTGAAAGCCAGTGCCTCTATCCTTGGCGCCAAACTCAATTACAGGCGCTTTCTATTTTGTTGAATTTTGAGCATTTTCTTGGTTTGATTGCTGTTAATAGTTATTTGGTCTCATCTCACTCTCAAAAAAGTTTCTATTTCTATTTCAAAATCATTTGCATGAGCCCAAATTAACCATTTTATGGTAATCAACTTCCAAAATCTTTGAAAATGTTGTATTCAAGTACAAAACAGTAGTTAAATGGTTTCATTTGCTTTTATTTTGATCCCGAGAGTCATCCGTAACCCGCTTTACAAGTCAAAATTAGAAGGCCATATGATGGCTTGAGCGCCAAGAACATACCTTGGCGCCAAGTCGTTTCTTGAAAGATTGGCAATTCTTGGTTGTTTCGATGATGGATCATAATGGATCATTATTTATTTGATTTCTGGTGTGAGCATGTTATTATATCTACACTGATGGAATTCATTTTTGTTGAATTATTATGGTTTTCTCCTTTGTATCATTCTTTGGAGGATCAAAGCCTTATTATCTTAATTTGCTTCTTCCTTAAAAGAGGTTATGAGTAGTTGATCTTGCAAATAATGAACAAAAAAGTGATGTAGAGGCTCAAAATCTTAGAAGCCAAGAACTGGTTTGAGCGCTCAATCCATAAGACTTGAGCGCTCAAACTGGTTTGGAGGGCTTGAGCGCTCAAGTCCTCATCTTTGAGCGCTCAACTCCTATTTTGGAATCCAGGTTATAAGTCAGTTTGTTAAGCTTCAAATCACTGATTTCTTGAGTTATTTGTTCATTTTTGTTCTTGTTCATTTCTGTAAATATTTGTCATAATAATTTGTTATTGTCATTTTCATGTAATTCATGTGCACAGGTATCCACATTAAATTTGCATTTTTGTATTCCCTTAATGTCTACGTGATTCTCATTCCCAATCTCTGTTCTTGTGTTTAGAATGAATTTCAAACGTTTCCAAAATCCCACGAAATGTTGAGTAGAGACCGGTTCATGGACCGGGCGAGAGGGGTGCCGTAAAACCCTTCCTCTCTCGTAACCAAACCCCTGAATCCGAGAAATTTTTGGTTTCGCAGTGATCAGTAAAATCTTTTTCAATGGGCAAACGAGTCATATTTTTATCGGTTTCTCGGATTCGGACCTCAAATCTGGGTGGCGACTCTAACAAAACACAATCATTTTCGTGTGCGACACCGCATAATCTCCGTGGGCTGTCCACAAAAGTACAGAGAGAGCATTGGGAGTGATGAGCGGCGTCCCCTTTTGGATTGATGGTTTTACCTTTATAGTGTTGTTCTCACTCGACCTCCAAGCTAGCACAAGTTTGGCATTCACGATAACTGCTCGACAAATGTTTATCATGATGTATGGAGCGAGTTGCTTAAGTGCATGTGCATGAGCTGCCTTTCTTGAATTATGTGGATTGCCCCATTCAGGTTTGGGTAAATGAGTCTCCGCGTTGTGAGTCCACCAATAGTTGTTTGGATAGAGTGGTTTGTATCCGGGTAGACTGTTTGGCCTGGCCCAGCGGATGAGCCCAAGATGGCTATTGATCCATGCCAACCTTATGGTTCGTATGGTTTGGCCCACTACGTGGCACTAATTATTCGGCCCACTACATATAAAATTCACTATTTTTTTAGTCAATGTACGTTATGCCTTTGTTCGGTTAATGTTACGCCTCCTTATGTGAAATATAATGGACTCCACAGCTAGTTTTGGTGAATGTTATGCCATTTTATGATTAGGGGTGCTCATGGTATGCACATTTATGGGTGTTACATGACTCTTTTTGGTGAAATATAATGCCTCTATTGTGAAATTTGTGGTTCAAATTAAATGCCACGTCTTTTTGGTTAAATGTTACGCTTTTTTTTTCTTGTGAATATTACACATGTTTTTTTATTTTTTATAATGAGACGGAGTGCATATCATATCCAAAAAAAAGGAGGGTGTGTACTATAGCTTGACCCTGAAGACTAATTATAAAGAAATTAAATATCACCTTCGAGTCTCGACAATACATTTCAGCTGGGCCTACAGTGTTACACGCAAACTACATACGACTACAACATCCACACATGCGGCAAAACAGTCCAATTTCATACAGTCCATTACAATCTGGTCCCCTTAAAATCTCTAATGTCAAATTATAACGATTGGTCACCATCCAACCTTTTGGGCATTGTCCCTCCTGAAACTACACCCTGCATCACATCAAATGCAAACACACACATCAACAAACCCCCATATGTAACATTAAAACTTCCCAAGTGGGTGTGTGTGTGGGGTGTCTCCCTTGCCGTTGACAATATCTAACATGCCACGAGCCCACCCCCAACATTTCAGCAATTGGAGAGATTTCAGTCACATTTTAGTGAACAACTGAGAGCTTGGCCACCACCACCGGCCACCTATGTGTGGGCTGTGGCCATAAACCCTCAGCAGGGCATAAGCCAGTGTTGGATCAAACTTTCCATAATGTCATCCAATGACGGAAGCAGGATTTGTACGTAGCAGGGGCCGAACAATACATATTCCTATACTGATAGCAAAAAGTTTATTGCATAAATATAGTATATTGTTGAATGTTATGTCAAACAAAGAAATATAGTATATTGTTGTATGTTTTTTTTTGCAAGGCAAAAAAGATTTTATTAATCAAATATCCAAGATACAAGATTAAACGGGGCAAGAGAAAAACAACATTATATTGTTGTATGTTGTGTGTAGTTGTCAGGTAATTTTATACACTTGACCAAAAAATGGTTGATAACTTCCATAACGCCTAACCATAATCCAAAAAAACCAAAAATATAAAAAAATTAAAAATAAAAGCTGAAAAGCATAAATATATTATATTGTTATATATTATGTTAAACGAAGAGATTAGATTGTGTCAAGTTGTCAGGTAATTCTATACACGTGACCAAAAAATGGTTGATAACTTTCTTAACGCCCAACCATAACCTAAAAAGCCAAAAAGCTAAAAAATTAAAAATGAAAAACTGAAAATGAGTCTCTCAAACATCCTATTAATGTTCCAAATTAAACTTCTGTGGACAAACTTGTCACCCACCGATTCACCGATTTTCATTTTTGTTCACTTACATCAAGTTAAGCTATTTGGTGGGCTAATTGGCCCATCTAATCCATCTCCAACTTAACCGAAGCAATTTTAATTTCTTTTTCTCATTACTAGTTTTGCACTTGAACTGATTTTCTTTTGCTAGTTGCTGTGTTTATTGATTATTTTGTTTAAGTTTATGATAGAAACAAAGTTCATATTACTTATTTTTAAACAACAAATGAAACTAATTTGGGTATTCAAAGTGAGTTTTTGCTATGATATCTTTGGAATTTTCAGTATCCTTGTATACTAATTGTCAAATCAATCGATGTATATATGTAAGGATAATGACTTTGATTTGACAACTTGTAATCTAAAGATACCGAAAAACTGTAATAAAAACTCTGCCTCAGTCTGATTTTTGACTTAGACACAGTTGATGTGATGTCATGTACTTAGGCCTCTTTTGGCTAATAATCCTGTAGACACTAAAATCTCGTCATGGCTTTATCGCCGTCCGATTAATTGAGATGAAATAAATGATCTTAATTAATCAAAGTCAAAATTGGTCAAAAAAGCCCGCAAATAATTTTGGGCTTGACAAAGTATGGGTTCAAAAGACGTGGGCTAGACCAAAAGAAGATGAGCCTACTAAATTGGCCAAACGGACCAAGAAATTGGCCCAATCCATGAACGCAGGCCCAACCAAATTATCTCGGCTCCAAAATATGAATATATGTATATGTGTGTATATATATATCTTGATATTATTCAAGAAAAGATCAATTTACTCTTATGGAAACAAAATTAATCAAGCGAAATTTATATACACATGTATATAATTTGACTTGACTTATTTCCATAATGAGAGTTCAATTTACTCTTATGGAAATAAAACCAATCAAGAACAATATATATATATATATATATATATATATATTTATATATATATATATATATATATATATATATATATATATATATTTGACTTGATTTATTTCTTAAATGGGAGGCTGATTTACTCTTATTTGGAAATAAAATCAGTCAAATGAGACCTTCCAAATTAAAGACCCCTCTCCTTGAGCCTATAAATAGAGGCTCTCATTAAAAAGAGAGGGGGCATCTTCAGGCAAGGAAATTGTAGAGTGCTCTCAAGCATTTCTTAAGGCTTCTCAAATCCCTCAAGCTCTTGCGGAGAATCAACAAGCACCCAAAGCTACGTGCCGGTTCATCTACAAGTTCATCAAATCATCCAACAACTCAAATCATCCAAAACATCATCTCAGCCAGGGAAATTTGAGAGCACTCAAGCGGTTCTCAAGCTTTCTCTGCAAGTTCTCCTCAAATCCCTCAAGTTCAAGTGGAGGATCAACAAGCACCCAAGCCACGCGCGATTCATCCATAACAACAACGGTCTACGCTCGGCTAGCGAAGATCATCCTCAAGTTCATCGCTTGTTCGAGATAAAGCCGCTCAAGCCCTCGATCAAGCTTCGCTCTTCAAGCTTCTCAACTCAAGATCCGAAGAACAACAAACCGTTCAATCCTACAACAAGCTTCTATAGCCAAGTAGGTTGCACCAACAACTTCGAGATCGAATCAGAGGAATTATTCTTTATTGTAAAGAATTTAATAGAGATTGTATCCACATTCAATTCAAATCAAATCAATAAAATATATTTTGTGCATCTTTTTCTTGTCTTTATTGCAGGACACGAATTTGTGTGTTACAAATTTGGCACGCCCGGTGGGACCTCTCTACCTCTCATCTCTTTCTCCTAAACTCAAGATTTACACAAATGGCACGAAGATTGGGACACCGGGCGATCGACAAAAGAAGCGAACAAGCACATCAACGTGGCCCACGAACAACGGCCGGTACCTCCCACGGCCCCCTTAACGCTACAAGCAAAGGCAAAGACAACTGTCATTCCATCAGGTAAAGGAGTTGCGCCAACAGTATTGCAAGGCAAGTACCAACCCGTCGCCACGCTTCCGACGAAGAAAAAGGATGAAGAGGGCTCCCAAAAGCTTCCATCCAATGCTGAAAATTCTGTCTCGGGAAGTTTGTCACCCCGCCCATCTCACTCAATCTTCGATGCAAATTCTAGCACGGGTTCGCACTCTGGATCCTCGCCTTCCTCATCGAAGCGTCCAGAATCGCCAAGTTGTTTAGAATCATCTTACTCTGTGGCTATGCAAGCCATGACCACCGGGGCGGCGACGGTGGAAGAACAATTGGCTACAATGGCGCGCGCCATTGAAAAACTCACCAAAACAGTGGAAGAGAAAGATCTCCAAATTGCATCACTTATTAACAAACTTGAAGCCCAAAATGTGGGAGATACTAGCCAAGATGCTTCACATCCACCAGGCTACACACCGCAAGGAGTCATAATTGGCGACCAAAATGGAAAACTCAGAATAGGCGACCAAGACATAAAGCCCAAGCATCAAGTTGACACAAATCATGTCTCATCATCAATTCCTAGAGGTGGTGCTACGTTCGATCATGCAACTTCTGCAGCACTGGAGATTAGAGAAAATGCCCAACCCACCTCTATCGCTTCATTGTCTGTCCAGCAACTCCAAGATATGATAGCAAGTACAATCAAAGCACAATATGGTGGGCCAACACAAAGTAGCTTTATGTACTCAAAGCCTTACACAAAGCGCATTGACTACTTTAGGATGCCTGTTGGTTACCAGCCCCCCAAATTTCAACAATTTGACGGGAAAGGAAACCCAAAACAACACATCGCCCACTTCGTTGAAACATGCAACAATGCTGGGACAGAAGGGGATCTCCTCGTCAAACAATTTGTCCGTTCTCTCAAAGGAAATGCTTTTGAATGGTATACGGACCTAGAGCCAGATTCAATAGATAGTTGGGAGCAGATGGAGCGCGAGTTTCTCAACCGCTTCTATAGCACCCGCCGCATCGTGAGTATGATGGAGCTAACTAACACCAAACAATGGAAAGATGAGCCAGTGGTCGACTACATCAATCGTTGGCGTGCTATAAGCTTAGACTGCAAAGATCGACTCTCCGAACTCTCTGCCGTAGAGATGTGCATGAATGGCATGCATTGGGGTCTCCTTTACATTCTTCAAGGGATAAAGCCACGCACTTTTGAAGAATTGGCTACGTGCGCACATGATATGGAGATCAGCATAGCAAATCATGGTGGCGAAAATCCTCCCACAGTCAAGCACAATAAGTACAAGAATGGGACAAAAAGTGTTTCTGGTGCCTCTACTGAAGAGTCAATGATACCAAGATGGTCCCTCCAAGATACGAGAAAAAGATAAGAAAAAGGAAGAAAACCCCAGGGACAAACACCCAACTTTGAAGGAGCTGCAAGAAAAGAGGTATCCTTTTCCTGATGCTGACGTGCCGAGCATGTTGGAAGATCTGCTCGAGAAAAATGTCATTCAACTACCAGAATGCAAACGTCCCGAAGAAATGGAGAAGGTTCATGATCCAAGGTACTGTCATTACCATCGGATTGTTAGTCATTCCACTGAGAAGTGCTTCGTGTTGAAAGAGCTAATTGCAGACCTAGCAAGGAAGAAAAAGATCATACTAGACATTGATGAAGTTGCAGAGTCCAACCACACAGTCATTACACTCGAAGGCCCAACTTCAAGCTCTAAAATACAGTCTGCTGAACTTGCAACGACTCCAGCGCTAGGGGCAATTTTTAAAACCATACGATTTGGTTTATTCAACCTGATAGCAATCCAAAGCTCAAGTAAATGTGTACCTACTCATCCTCACCTCAAAGGAGCGCCAGGTGCAAAGAATGACAAGGAGTGGATCCCAATCCCCCCAAAGAAGTTGATAGAAAACAAGCACAATAATCATCCTCATCAAGTCAAGAAATGGCAAGTGAAGAAGAACTCTCTTCAATTCACTGCAAGGGACAAAGTCAATAATAAGAAGGAGAAACTGATTGAGAAGAGTTCTCCCACACCAAGCACCCAACATGACTTCTTTCTTGAAGGGTACTTGAACAACGACTGTATGCAAACAGTTTACATGATTTCCGCCAATGAACAGGATGACATAAGTCAAAGTTTCACACATCAAGTTTCAGCTTTTGATCGCATGGAAGCTCCCACTACACGCACTTCAGTTTTTAAGAGATTAAACCAAGCTAGCCGAGAAAACAGGGAAGCAAACTCCCAACCTCGAAGGTCTACCTTTTCTCGACTGAAAGATACACGAGTGAAATCCAAAGCAGAACACAAGAAACGAAAGGTGGAAGAAGCCATGGTTGACTCAACAAATGAAGATGAAGAGACTCGAAGCTTGATCCCATCTCGCATGAAACGCGTAACATCAGTGGAAGTTTGTCACGACGGTCTACTGAAAGTCAAAAGGCGTACCATCGTCTTAACTAAATCAAATGAATCTCAAGTGAAAGATGTGCAAAATGAGCAAGTTGTCTCTATCATTCCTTGAAGACAGTCAAAATTCAAGACACTCCTTGATATGAGCCTAAACTGTCTACCAAAATAAAAAAATAAAAAAATAAAAAATCAATCAATAAAAGAAAAAAATCAAAATCAAAACCAAAAGAAAAAAAACAAAGCAAAAACAAATCAAAAAAAAATCTCCTCATCACACGAGTTGAAATTGTATGATACTCTTGGCCCACATGAGCTAAAACTGTGTACGTTACAAAAGAAACAAAAAAAAATCACTTTTGAACTACGTTTTGACTTGATCCCTTCAAAGGGTACGTAGGCAGCTTGGGAATCATCGCAAGCTCAGTCAACCAACTCAAGAAAAAAAAAAGTTCCTTGAACTTCGTCGTTGAAGAGTTCCTCTTGGCAGCATGCACAAGTCAAGGAGGCCGTCATCAAATCTTCAAATACGGAGTGGCAGTGTGAAACAAATCACAAGGGCTCTTTTGTGACCTCAAATCTCATCAAATGAGGACGAGTAGCAACATGCACACAATTACAGAAGCTCTTTCATCATCTTCAATCCGTTCAAGTGATGAACAATAGAGTTGAAGCAACATAGGGACAGCATGCACAAAAGGCAGCGGCCCTCCCACCGTCTGAAGTCTCTCCCAAAGGTGAGCGTCCTTGAGGCAACGAAAGGATGACATGCACAAAAGGCAGCGGCCCTTCCATCGTTTAAACCCCCGTTTGAAGTCTCTCCCAAAGGCGAGCGGCGTCGAGGCAACGTAGGGACAACATGCGCAGAAGGCAGCGGCCCCCACACCATTTGAAGTCTCTCCCAAAGGCGAGCGGTGTCGAGGCAACGTAGGGATGATATGCACAAAAGGCAGAGGCTCTAGTGTCATCTTCAAATATCTTCAAGTGACGAGGAGCGGTGGAATGCGCATCACAGAGGCTCTTCTAACGTCTTCTAATCACTTCAAGCAACGAGGGGCAATGGTGTGCATAAAATCACGAAGGCTCTTCCATGTCATCAAAATTTCTTCAAGTGATGAAGAGTGGCGGCATGCGCGAAAAGCAAAGGCTCTCTTTCATCGTCTTCAAAATTTCTTCAAGGGATGAGGAGTGGCGGCGTGCACGAAAAGCAAAGGTTCTCTTTCGTCATCTTCAAAATTTCTTCAAGTGATGAGGAGTGACAAAGTGCGCGGAAATCAGAGGCTTTCTTTCAAAGTCATCAAAATTTCTTCAAGTGATGAAGATTGGCGGCATGCACGAAAAGCAGAGGCTCTCTTTCATCATCTTCAAAATTTCTTCAAGGGATGAGGAGTGGCGGCGTGCACGAAAAGCAGAGGCTCTCTTTCATCGTCTTCAAAATTTCTTCAAATGATGAGGACTGGCAGCATGCACGAAATGCAGAGGCTCTCTTTCGCGTCTTCAAAATTTCTTCAAGTGATGAGGAGTGGTGCGAAAAGCAGAGGCTCTCTTTCGTCGGCTTCAAAATTTCTTCAAGTGATGAGAAGTGGCGGCGTGCACGAAAAGCAGAGGCTCTCTTTCGTTATCTTCAAAATTTCTTCAAGTGATGAGGAGTGACAGAGTGCGCGGAAATCAGAGGCTCTCTTTCATCGTCTTCAAAATTTCTTCAAGTGATGAGGAGTGGTGGAGTGAATCAAGGGCTTTCTTTCTTCATCTTCAAAATTTCTTCAAAGTGATGAGGAGTGGCGGCGTGCGTGGAAAACAGAGGTTCTCTTTCGTCGTCTTCAAAATTTCTTCAAGTGATGAGGAGTTGTGGCATACGCGGAAAGCAGAGGCTCTCTTTCATCGTGTTCAAAATTTCTTCATGTGATAAGGAGGGCGGCATGCGCGAAAAGCAGAGGCTTTCCCGGCATTTCAAATCTCTTCCAAAAGTGAGCACGGTGTCAATGCAACATAGGATGGCGTCCATGAAAGCATAGGAACCCCTCCACTTGGTTTGAAGTTGATTCTCATGGCCCCTTGGTTAAACAACAAAAGAAGAAGAAAAAAAAACAAAAAAACAAAAAAAACAAAAAAACAAAAAAAGAAAAAAAAAATGCAAGTAAAATGAAACACATATCGATCATACCAGCCGTTGACAAGGCATCAACCTGTGGGTCTCCCTTTTAGTCCTCTCACGGTTGAACTCCCGTCGCGCGCGGATATTGCAAGCTCACTTCGGTTGTGGCAATGGTTGAGTTGAAAGTTCTCTCTCGGTTGTTACTAGTGGTAGGATTCCAAGCTTGCGGCAATGGTTGGACAAGGACACGGTGGAAGTTTGCAAGTTTACAGGAGCTTTAACTCTAAGTTTGTGTTGAAAGTTCTTGAAATTCAATGATAATGAACTTGTATCCATGCTCTATTTATAATGAAATTGGGGAGTGTTAGTTGATGGCAGTATGTCTTAGACTTAGAAACCTTCCAAAAGTTTGATTACTGCAGGCTTCAGGGAAAAGGAAACTATATAAAAAAGAAAGGGAACGGAATTGATTCGGAAAGATATTTCTCAATCTGTCTTATTTCATGAAGAAGCTGACAACTCACAATTGGGAAGGTAAGAAAGTGGGAATGGTCTAGCAAAAGAAGGCCAGCAAATAATTGGTCCTGACATCAAGTTTGGTTTCCTTAAATTAAAGCCCAGTTTCGATTCCTTGAAATCCTTTCTAAATAAAATCTGACTCTTGCACAAGGAAATATACGCAAATTTCTATTGGTTTGGCACAAAACCCATTCAAAATTCTCTGTCCATAAGTTGTTCAAAAACAATACCCAAAAAAAATCATGTAAATGATTGGTAGCTGAAGGCTTTCAATTATGGCAGTGCAAGTTTGAAAGAGCAAAAAAAAAATGTGCAAGTGAACGAGGAAGTTGGCCGTTTTCAGTTCGGCAAATTTGGAAGGAGATTAATTGTTGCTACCAATTCAGTGGGATATCATTTCAAATTGAGAGAAATATTTGTCTTCAAGATTGAACTTTCCAAAATCAATGATTTGTACGTGGGTGCAATGTATTTTGGTCAAGTAAATTGTTCTCTTGCATAAGAAATTAGTGCTTTCTTTTCCTTGTTCAAGATATTTCCTAAGCAATCTTTGTTCTAATCAAAATCCATTCCAAAGAGAAGCTTGGATTTGCCAGTATGAGATCTAATTTTCTTCTCCATTTTGTGAAAAGTTACAAAGAAGGCACGTGAATGTCAAATTCTTTCATTATTCCTTGTCCAAATTACATCCAAAGCAAACCCTGAAATTCAGATGAGAATCTCCCTCATTTGGAAAGTAAAAAAAAAAAAAAAAATCTTGAGGATCGGGATTTGCCATTCAAGATTTCACTTGCGCAAGATTTGCCTAACATTTTAAAGTCAAGCTCATCAAATCTGAAGCTAATTTGGGCACAAATCATAAAAATATGATTTGCATGGACGGGCCACAATTTTGTTCGAGGGTCGCGGCAAACAAAAGTTCATGCTCGTGGAACATAAAATCCAAAAAAAAAAAAAAAAAGTGACTGCAAATCGCTGAGGTATGTTGCTGAGAAAATTCAAGCTACTTCAAGCCTCACTCACAACGCTCGCAAGCAAGCATTCGCCTGAGCCTCGAAGTGGGGGCAATTTGTAGACACTAAAATCTCGTCATGGCTTTATCGCCGTCTGATTAATTGAGATGAAATAAATGATCTTAATTAATCAAAGTCAAAATTGGTCAAAAAAGCCCGCAAATAATTTTGGGCTTGACAAAGTATGGGTTCAAAAGACGTGGGCTAGACCAAAAGAAGATGAGCCTACTAAATTGGCCAAACGGACCAAGAAATTGGCCCAATCCATGAACGCAGGCCCAACCAAATTATCTCGGCTCCAAAATATGAATATATGTATATGTGTGTATATATATATCTTGATATTATTCAAGAAAAGATCAATTTACTCTTATGGAAACAAAATTAATCAAGCGAAATTTATATACACATGTATATAATTTGACTTGACTTATTTCCATAATGAGAGTTCAATTTACTCTTATGGAAATAAAACCAATCAAGAACAATATATATATATATATATATATATATATATTTGACTTGATTTATTTCTTAAATGGGAGGCTGATTTACTCTTATTTGGAAATAAAATCAGGCAAATGAGACCTTCCAAATTAAAGACCCCTCTCCTTGAGCCTATAAATAGAGGCTCTCATTAAAAGAGAGGGGCATCTTCAGTGCAAGGAAATTGTAGAGTGCTCTCAAGCATTTCTTAAGGCTTCTCAAATCCCTCAAGCTCTTGCGGAGAATCAACAAGCACCCAAAGCTACGTGCCGGTTCATCTACAAGTTCATCAAATCATCCAACAACTCAAATCATCCAAAACATCATCTGCAGCCAGGGAAATTTCAGAGCACTCTCAAGCAGTTCTCAAGCTTTCTCTGCAAGTTCTCCTCAAATCCCTCAAGTTCGCGTGGAGGATCAACAAGCACCCAAGCTACGTGCCGATTCATCCATAACAACAACGGTCTACGCGTCAGCTAGCGAAGATCATCCTCAAGTTCATCGTTTGTTCGAGATAAAGTTGTTCAAGCCCTCGATCAAGCTTCGTTCTTCAAGCTTCTCAACTCGAAGATCTGAAAGAACAACAAACCGGTTCAATCCTACAACAAGCTTCTATAGCCGTTAGGTTGCACCAACAACTTCGGAGATCGAATCAGAGGAATTATTCTTTATTGTAAAGAATTTAATAGAGATTGTATCCACATTCAATTCAAATCAAATCAATAAAATATATTTTGTGCATCTTTTTCTTGTCTTTATTGCAGGACACGAATTTGTGTGTTACAAATCCGATTATGGATTATTGGATTATTCGTTTTGTCTTTATTCAAAAATTTTTTTTTGCATTTGTTAGTTTTGTGTTAAGATTATGTGGTTTTTGGATTTTTCTCGGAGAGACGAATCTAACAAGTACAAAATTATGGTCAAACCAAATTTTTTTTAATAAAGCCGAAATACTTGGATTATTGGCCAATAATCCAAGTATTTTGGCTTTATTCAAAAAAAATTGAGTTTTGACTATAATTTTGTATTTTTTAGATTCGTCCCGTCGAGAGGAGTCCAAAAACTACAAAATCTTGATATAAAACTAACAAATGCAAATTTTTTTTGAATAAAGACAAAACGAATAATCTAATAATCAATAATCCGAATTATTAGACAAAAAAGTCTTAAATTCAATGTGATAGGAGTACTATTATAGGAGAAGGAATGGGGAGTCCATTTCCATAGAGGTGGATCGGTCTTCACTTTGTTACTTTTGTGTCCCACAAACCAGAGACAGTAGAAACTAGAATGGCCAGGGCTACATTACTGCTCCATACTCGGACCCCAAAATAATATCCCCGGATCCTCCCATTTTGTCCTTTACTCAAAAAATAAAAAAACTTTAAAACAAAGACAAATGATTATAACACAACTTTAAAACACAATTCTAAACATAAATGTGTTCAAAATCATTCAATGCATTTGGGCATTGGATGCAGTATTGTGTCCATAACCGTTCAATACATGTGGGAACTCATGCATCCGACAGTTCCTCACACGTTGTATCTAGAGGTGGACACAAGGGGGTGCAAGGCGGTGTTTGGCCCTACCACTCCCTCCAATTTTTTTTTCCCTATTTTTGGATTCTTTTTTTTTGTAAAATTACTGAAAAATAGTCCCCTTAAATTAGAGAAAATTTGCAATCCTGTGTCCGCAACTGATTGGGTCGGTGTTCCTTGACTTTGAGAAATAAAAGAGATGGATCTGGGTCCAGGCAATAGGTAGTGGCCACGTGGATTGTGGTATCCATTTGGGCAATAGTTCACTACTAATCTCCACGTGACATCGAAGGTGACTGGTTTTTTGCACGTGAGAGCGGTTGTGGTGGTGGTGGAACGTGAAGGGGAGTAAATGGCGGGAGGTGGCATCTCACGTGATCAACGGTCGGTTTCGTAGTGCGAAGGTGACCGTTGGAGCATTTATTCGTACGTGCTTAAGGAACCTTTTTTTAAGTAGTTTTCTTAATTTACGCTAATTTCTTTTTTTAATTTCGCTGGTCAATGTTTAGAATCAGACTGCGTGCTTTGTGATTCCCCTCTCCATAATTGCGTTTATTTCGTCAGTTTAGTACAATAATAATTACCGTTAAAGCAGGGGTGGTCCTACGGGTACATGCGGGGGCGCTAGTCTATGCTCACCTCTCAATTATCTCGTTATTTCTCTTATATTTTAAGCATATTGGTTGTAAAAGTTACGGAGTCCATCAAAATTGTGTTATTGATATACAAGAATGATATTTTGTTGTTAATTTATGAATACATGTAATTTAGGTTCCGCACATTAAAAAACCTGTGCCCGCCACTGCGTTAAAGGGTTCTAAAAAATGCCTTTGAAGAGTTCATAGGGAATCAAATATATACCCCAACTTGATCTTGAGGAAAAAACCCCTAGAAAAATATGTATGTCTGTCTACATGCCGCCTCCTTGCAGCTTCATGTGATTTTCTATCCATAGATAAAATTAAAATTCTAGATTAGTACTTGAAACCAAAAAAAAAACACATGATTAGTGGCGGATGCAGAATTGCAAATTTTGTCTAATTTACAGGGATCACTCTGTAATTTTACAAAAATATCTAAACGTATACAAAAAATATGAGGAAAATTGTGAGGAGTGCAGGAGCCAAACACACCCCTTGCACCCTTTGTCCGCCCCCGGCAAGATGCAAAAGTGGTAATAATAAGAACTCTAAAACATGTGTTATGACAAAGGGATAACCACGTCCCATGGATTAAGGTTTTGAATAATATTAAAAGAAAATTAAAATTCCATGACATTTTCATCATTTATATACGTACACTGTACTTTTTTTTTTTTGATCCATTACACTGTACTTCACTTCTTCTTTTTTTCATATTTCCAGTGAGAATTTGTGGGAAACGGGGTGCTGCAGTGCACTCCCCTGTACGGCGCCCTGTAGTGTGCCATGTGTAATTTCGGATGTGTTTTCAACCATCCAAATTTCGTACGTTATTTTACGTGCAATATACTTATTTTACCTGTAAGATAATTTAAACTGTTGAAAACGCATCCGAACGGTCCACATGGGACACTACGCCCCTATACAGCGAGAGCACCCTACAGAATCTCCGGGCATGTATACTGAAGTCATCCACTATCTATCGATCGCAAATTGAGCAACATTTCTTTTCGCGAATTTACAAAAGGGAGAATCTCATGCAAATTTCCACACTAGCAATTACGCGACTATATTCTTTGTGTTACTAAAGTAGAAAAGAATAGAAAAGAAAAACAGACCAAAAAACAAAAAGCATCACAAAGCTCTTAAAAATCAAGAGCAAAGTGCCTCCTCGGAGTTAAAATCACTTCCTTTGCCGAGCCGGAAAAGGAAAAAAGTGAGAGTCAAGTTAAAACTGACCATTCCAAGTCAAGTTCAATGTTCGATCATGATTGAGTTTGAATGGCACTGTGACTAACCGTTGTGTTTTACCGCCCTTGGAAAAGGCCATCCCATGGCAGACTATAATTATAATCAGTGCTCAAAAGGGCTTTCTATTGGATACTTCTATTGGCCCCATTTTACTCTTCCCAATTTTGTGGCCTAAATTTTGACCATGTTCTCTAATATTCGATAACTCAATAAGGGTACATCGAGAGGGAAGAAGATGCCAAAGTCCAAGAGAACAAAAATAGAAGACAGAAATACATGCAGAAAAAAATTTAAAAAAAATGAAAGGGAAATGCTTCGGTATGCTCCTCTTGTTGGGGGACACCATTACACCATTGAGTGGTTATTGTTATGTCAAGATTATGCCATTTAGTAGTTAATGTTATGCTATTGAGTGGTTAATTTTATTGCAATGTTATGATGGTGTACACCGTTATAGAAGTGAGTCATAATAGTTATGCCATTTGTGATTTTTTGTTACGCCTTTTTACGGTTAACGTAAAAAAAATTAAGTGGTTACGTGATCATTAGTTTTTGTTACACCTTGTTATGATTAGTGTTATGTCAATTAGTGGTTAATGCTATACAAGAGATGCAATATTTCCCAAACAAGATGGGAGATATGGAAGCAGCTCTCCAATCAAAATATTGGATCAATACAATGTTCCAAAACCCGCTAGGCACTAGTAGGGTGGAGAAGAGGCCCCAGGTGACTAGCTGGGCTCCTAGTGCCCTACGCTAGAACTAAGCATCGACTAGTCAGCTTCCTAATCTAGGCGTTGGACTACCGTTTAGTGCCTAGGCGAGGACTAGTCAGCCTTAGACAGTTAATTTTTAGAATACTGCATCAAGATTGAAACCCCACTCTGGCTCTAAATCTTCACCTTTCTAACTCCTTCCCAAGCACCTTTTGAAATCGTGAATTGAGTATTCCTTGATGTTGAATTTCCCTTTGATCCAAAAAGCAACTCTTGTCTTGAGTCTTGACCACCTAGAATCTGTCCGTTCCTTGGATCTTGTTTGCAAAAGCTTAAATTCTTACATAGTTCTTGGCATAAAGTTACTTGCCAGTTGCTACCATGGCTTTTGTATAAACACATGAAGGTAATTACGGATGATTGCTGGTAGGTAAAAGATGACAGAATTTATTCACTCTTGCAACGGTAGAAATTTATTTACCACCAATGTATCTCTGAGTAGAGTTTCTATTCAAAACGTCCATCCAGTATCATGTCATGTAGCTGTTTGAAAGCTAAGGTGGTGGTGCCTAATCTCTGCTACACATATGACGCGCATGAACACATTTAGACTGTCCATTTCAGGAATCAACGACCTAGATTTTAAAAACTTCTTCATGTAAGAGTTAACTCTAACTCTTTACATGAAATAATTTTTAAAAAAATCCGGACTTTCGAAACATGCACGGACGATCAAGATGCACCCGTCCGTGTATTTTGCTTATGCGGGGCGTGCGTACACAAAGATTAATTGAGGAAGAAAATACATTTAGGGGTAGGTTGGAAAATGACATGTTTTTATTTTAATTGGAGCCCAAATAGAAAAGGTAAAAATTGGATTTCTTTTTCCCAACTAGATGTGATAAGAATGTGTCAAAAAAACTACTATTGGATATTGCTAGATCCTTAATATTCTGTCTATTCAAATAGATGTTGGTTAAAGAGAGACATAACCAAGCTTAATTTCAGACCTATTTAATAATGATTATCAAACTCGCGGATGTAGTCTAAATAAACAAAATATGTATCATTGTTATTATTTTTGCCAAAACGATAACTGGTGATATGGCTGTGTTCGGTTAACAAGTTTAATTTTATTTAGTTTAGTTTTGATGATATAAGTAGGTGTAATAAGTGAAGAGAGATAGAGAGAGAAATGAGGGTAATGATGATGTAAGCAAAACTAAATAATACCAAAACTGGCCCCAAAACTGTGTACCGAACACAACCATTATAATTTCAACAAAAGAGTAAATTAAGATGATGACTCGTCCTTTAACAAAGGACTGAGTAACCACAACAGCAGAGTAATAAGATATGCATTATTGTCAAGGGTGAATTTGAAGGAACCGGGGGTAGGCTGGCCATGCGATACCCACCGCGACAAGCTAGCATGTCAGACCATCCAGCCGTCCGTTCTTTCGGATGGGCCGGCAATTTCACCTTAGTACTTTTGCATCCGAACCGTCCCGCAAGATGTAATCGAAGCCGCCCATCCGGAAAGCAAATGAGACGGCTTCGGATGGTGCATAATGTCTTTGTCGCGGTGGGCACGCCAGCCCCCCACCCCAAATCCAATTTGAAGGTTGCAAGTTCAATTCTTGATGACGTCCTTAATTACGCGATAAGCTGATAATCAATTAGAGATCCATCAGGCAATTAAAGGTAGCCCCTTCCTAAATAAGTACGATCTTAGTTAAACTAAAATTTGATGGATATTTGTTTCTTGTATGGGAGGATTCATAAACGTACGTTATGAAAACATGTATTTGACCACCAAACAAAGTAT
This sequence comes from Vaccinium macrocarpon, assembly GCA_022606695.1. Classification (NCBI taxonomy): domain Eukaryota; kingdom Viridiplantae; phylum Streptophyta; class Magnoliopsida; order Ericales; family Ericaceae; genus Vaccinium; species Vaccinium macrocarpon. The sequence goes on from CM040172.1 coordinate 13,175,981, forward strand.
TTCTCATTTAAGAATGTGAAAGGAAAATGTGGAAAATGATAAACTTATAGTGCGGCATCGGAGTTGTTCATCTCGACAATTAATGGTTTGGGCCAATGAAATCCGAACCATTGATTATGAGATTGACGGTTTGAATGTCGTACTATAACCTTGTATTGCACCATTGCACTACAGGGTCCCCGAATTCATGGAAAATTGGAAATCCTTCCCTTTCTCCATAGGAAATGGATTCTCTTTGGTCCATGTTTCAGACTAGGAGATAGTCATCATAACACCCTCTGTAAAACCATTGGCCCCGTACCTTAATTTTAATCCACATGGCCCAAAATGTGAAGTCCAAGATACTTGTAGTATCGTAAATGATTTACTCGAGTATTATGTGTCCAAGGGTGATCCATGTAGACTTTTGATATGGGACTAATTGATCTTTGCCTCTCAAATTTGGTTTAAATTTTCTTATAAACTCTTCCCGGTAAAAGTTCATGAGAAAATTCAAACCATTAAAAAAAACAACAAACGGTCAAGATTTGAACTGTATCCTCCGGTCCAAAACATATACTAGAGAAGACCCGGATCCTTCTTCATATTCCAAACTTGCCTCCCTCTTTCTCCAAATATTACAATGACTGCCCCCTAACCCTATACCATTTTGAAAAATAGATTTCACTTTCACAACAGGAAAAACAGAGCACCTCTGTCTCTCTCAAAAAAGCGAAGCCCCCCTGAGAGAAGGTTTCCTTTCTTTGTCAGGCTTCCTCTGGGTGGATCTCTCTCTCCTTTTCCATTTTCCAAGGAAAATTCACTCTCTCTCTCTCTCTCTCTCTCTCTCTCTCTCTCTCTCTCTCTCCCCTTCTTTTCCATTTCCTTTCATTTCCCATTTCCATGAAATCTTGCACATACCGTGTTATCGCCATCACCAGACTGGGTTTTTCCCAGAAAAAGAAAATGAAACTCCCACTACAACTTATCCGGACGAAAGAAAAAGCAAATCACGTACTATTTTCTTTCCCAACGTCCAAACAAAGCCTAAGAAATCAGTGGAACAACGACGATACGAGAGAAACGACACCGTTGTTTTGTCAGAGTTCCAATACTGGGAAATCGATGCAATTTGTCCCACGCCAAACGCGCCCCAACCGCATAGTAATTTTTATTTTTATTTTTTACTACTCCGTATTTGATTCGAGCTATAAAAGCTTCCCCTACGTGTAGGCCCCAATAAACGTCCTTCCATTCGAGAAAAGTGGCACACGTGCTCTCCTCCACTCGAAATCTGTGCCAGCGCTTCAGCTTACCCAATACAAAAATCTAATACGAGTCTTCTCGGTCCTTCATTTGAACTAGATATGATACTCCGTAGTTTAAATATGCGACAAGGGTTTTTACTGTGCACTAAGGCCTTATTAGATAGTAATATAGATTCAATACTTAAAAATTAAAATTGAATCAACTAAGTAGTAATAATTTATTAAATAGGTTTGATAACTATATTTTATGTTACTTAACAGATTAAATGTCACTTAAAATATGGGCTAAAAAATTAATAAAAATTAACTAGTTTTGAGTTACTTAATTCTGACTGAATTCCTTTGTACTTTGTGTTTACAATTAATCATCACACCGCCGCTATCACCGCCACACCACAACTCCGTAACCACCACCACCATCACAACAACAGCCGCCGCCGCCACCATGCCACTACCACCATAACCACCACCATTGCCCTGCCACCGCCACCATTATTATTGTCACCCATATACCACTACCACTATTGTCATGCCACTGCTATCACTTCACCACTACCACTCCTCATCCTCCTCCTCCACCACCACCACCACCACGCCAAACCATCACACCACCACCACTTTTACCCTACTGCCACCACAACTCACCATCATTTCACCACCACCATTATAATCTCCAATGTCACCTCACCACCTCCCAATCACCAATCCACCACTGGTACCACAAATACATGACGACCATTAGTAAAATTAAGAGACAATTAGAACAATTTTTTGATCCGAGCTGTGCATTTTCACAACACCCACCTGGATGGGTGCGAATCTGAACTGTGTATTGCTACAATTAATAATTCAGATTTTCTCAAGACTCTCATCGAAGAAAATTCGAATCATTAATTATATTAACGTATGATCTAAATTTATATTGTCTTGTCATTTTGGACCGGAGCAAACCGAAACCAAATTCCCACATCAATATTGACATTAGAAAAATGCTAACATCATCTCTTTGGATGGAAGATAATATGTAGAAAGTACATCGACATTCGAAGAAATGTATTAATATTCATAAAATATGTATTGATATTTGAACTTGTTTGTCAGTATATGAATCCTCCATACACGGGTGGAGGTTCGAAAGATCCTTGACATTATTATAATCTGCGGCAAATTTGGGAATTGATGGCAGTGTAAAAAAGTAATCAATGACACCACTGATTTCGATTTATTCCGATTTAGAAAGATACCGTCCTAAATTATATCTTCCAACGAGTTAAGTAGTTTATTCCAGTCATAAGACTGAGGCCATGTTCCACTACCTAGTTTTTTTCAAAAAATTGTTTTTTTCTAAAAATTAAGGCAAGCTCATCTTCTCACAATACATCACTTTTTCCCAAAAACCGAGGCAGTTTTTAAACAAAAACACTTAGTGGAACACCCTAGTTTTGCAAAAGATTTTAGTAATTTAGTTGCTAACATCAACTATAATTTTACTTGCTAAAATCAACCATAATTTTAGCAAATAAATTTATCATGTGCTAAAATCATAGTTAATTCTAACTTAAAATAAACTATAATTTTAGCATCAAGTGAACTCATTTATCAAAACAACCATATTTTAGCAACTTAATTACTAAAATCTTTTAAAAAAACTTAGCCGAGATCACAATTCAAAGAACTTTTCTTTTCCAAAAAATGGATCATCCCTTATTCCTCCTGTACAATGTACTTTTTGTGAATTTTTCCATTTCATAATTCTTTAACGGATCGTTGTACTTTTCTTGATATTAATGATTTTTTTTATTCTTTCACCAAAAAGAAAAATAAACAAAAGGAAAACGAATCAAATAGATGGGAAAATTGCAAGTTCCAAATGTCATTTTTCCTTTGATCATGCAATCAACTTATATTTATGTTGACCCTTGAGAATTTTGAGACTAAAAAAAATTCACATTTATATTTGTTATCCAACATTTCAGGTATGCGAAAATAATGAAAAATGAAACAACATTGGCCCTCTAAAAGACGAGTCTATGGTATACCAAAGCGGTAATGGTATATGGCATTCCAACATTTCATGTACACGAAAATAAATTATTCAAGATGCGTGGTATATTCCATGAAGTGTTAAGTATTTCAGATGTTGTGGTAAGTATATCATATGTAATTGTAAATATTGCAAATGCTGTGTTAAAAAAAAAAAAATTTGTTTTATGCGAAACTATTCCATTTTTTCGTACCCGATTTTCATCATCTCCGAAATTTAAACTTTAACAACATCCAATACACTTTTAAAACCTTGACGATAGTCACTTGGATTGATTTTAGAAATTTTCAAAAAAAAAAAAAATCCATAGAAAACAAGTTGCTATAATTTCAATATTTTGAACTCTTTACTTTATCAATTTTTATACACCTTTCGTACTACAAGGACACGTTTCTCGATACCCTTTTTTCCTTTCCCAATTTTGCCTAATCGCAAACCCAAAGCCTCGAAAACTCAAAAGAGAGAACCCAAGAAAAAATATACTATAAAAAAAAAAAACCGAAAAAAAAAGGGTTCAAAAGAATCTCCATGTTTATGGCCGGTAAAACGACTCGGCCAGTTTCCCGATCCTCTCCGCCATCTCCGGCGAAATCTTCTTTCCCGGCCTAGTCTCCTTCTCGGGTCTGAAATCAAACCCCAACGCATCCGCCACCTCCTCACCACTCCACCCGGCCTTCAGCAACGCATCCGAAAACCGATCCGCTTTCAACATCAAAGCATCCAAAACCGCCTGATTATCCAACAAAACCATCTCGCCGCCTTCGAAAAAACCCGACGCCGACACGTGTACGATCTCATCCACGTCCGATTCACCCCACCCGCCTTCCCTCAACACCTCCCCAATCTGCCCCACGTATTCCTTCACCCATTCAGGCGGTTCCGATCTGGGTATATCGAAGAACCGTTCAGGCGACTCCGATGAAGAGCACGACGAGGAGGAGTTCGAGTTCCTCCGCCGCCTGTCCACGGCGGCGTCGCTCCAAAACTCCACCCACCTGGGCGTCCTACCTGTAACTGAATCGATGCTTCTGCGAGAGAAATCCGACGAGGACCCAACGGATTTCTGTTTCGACAGAGTCTGATCGGGATCGGAGCTGCTACGCTGGTCGAAGAAATCGGGCAAATCGAGACCGCAGCAGAAGATTTTATTCTCGTCGACGTAAAAAATAGGGTTTCCGGCTAGACAAGGGTTGGAGGGAATGTAGCAATGGTTGAAAATGGGGATCAAGAGTGGAGCCCGCTTGATTTGGTTTCGGGCGATTTTAAGGGCTTTCTCGGGGTCGGAAGGGCGTGGGCCCCACGACTTGGACCAGAGGGTGTTGCGGGAGATGTGGAAGGAGATTGCGGCGAGGGGGAGGTTAATTTGGGAGCGGAGGTGGAGGCGGGAGGGGGAGTTGGCGGCGGCGCGCCAGTCGGGGAAGCCCGGGCCGAGGGGTAAACCAGCGGAGAGGACGGCTTTGAGGTCGGGAGGGAAGGAGAAGCCGAACTCGGCTTCGGCTAGGGCGAATTCGGCGTCGGTTAAGCCCGGGTGGACTTGGATGTTGGAGGATTTAAGGTGGGTGATGAGTTTGGTGGCGAGAGAAGTGAAGGAGAGGAGGGAGGTGGAGGTGGAGGGAGGTGTGGGTGCGGAGGCGGCGCGGGCGGAGAGACGGCGGAGGCCGGCGATGTGGGCCGGGTTTAGACCTGTCATTCTTCGGTCCACGTCGACCATGGCTGTGGATTAATCCTGCGATGCGTACTTTTTGTGCTTTCCGATGAGTTGGTACTTTCTTCGGGGAAATGAAGAGATTCGCCGCCGGAAAATGTGGTTTGCCTGTTGGGTTTATAGAGAGAGAGAGAGAGAGTGAGAGAGAGAGAGAGAGAGAGAGGGTGAGGGGGGTTAGCTGCTGGGAGTGGTAATTGTGGAAGTGTAAATGAAAGAGAACGGTGTGAAGAAGGGGATTTTGCCTCTGTTAAAGGAACAGATATTTATAGGAGATGGTGCCGGGTCCCACTTTGCGGTCTTTTTAATGTGAAGATTATACAGAATTTTCGGACAGTGAAAAAATTGAGGTCCGTTTTGGCATAATCTGAGTCGGGTCGGTTATTTTTTCGTCTTTCATTTAATTTTTTTTTCACGTTTAGAGTATTATTTTTTTTCTAATTTAATTTTTGAATTTTGAATTATTGTCAAAATAGATTGTTAATCTGTATGAGTGTTCCGGATATGTGTGCAAAATGAATTTTGTAAATAGTAGTGTTTCGGAGGGACCTAAGGATTAGTTTGAGTGAATTGGAAAAATTGATTTTTTGGTTTTTTAAGTTGTCATTATTCAAAAAAAAATTGCATTTGTTAGTTTTCGGTCGTTTTTTTTAGTTTCTTGGCTCGTCTCGACGAGAGGAATCTAAAAAGTATAAAATTATTAACCAAACTTAAAGTTTTGTGAATATAGACGAAAATTTTTGGATTATTTTTTGTTTTTATTCGCAAAACTTGAAGTTTGACTAATAATTTTATACTATTTTTTAGATTTCTCTCGTCGAGAAAAGTCAATAAACCATAAAAAATTGAGCAAAGACCAACAAATGCAAAAAAAAAAAATTGAATAAGGACAACCAAAAAACCAATTTTCCCAATTCACCCAAACCAACTCTAACCATGGGAAATGGGGGCGTGATGTGCACCCCCTTAGCCATTGGATCGTGTTTTGAACAGTTCAGATGTGTTTTGATTTTTTATCGGTAAAAACCAAGAGGTGCATAGCACGGTTGTGCATAGTCCCCCCCAGTCACTTACTATGGTTACTGAACAAAGGGGAACCGAAGATGTACCAACAATATTCAGAGCCCATTTTCGGGTCTCACATGAATTATTAAATCGTTCATTAATTTTTGAAAATATTTTTTTCGAGTAACCTTGTAGAAAATCAACTCAATTGGATATGTGCAAGTAGTCGATCCAAATATTTTTTTGAATAAAGCCAAAATACTTGGATTATTTGCCAATAATCCAAGTATTTTGGCTTTATTAAAAAAAATTGAGTTTTGACCACAATTTTATACTTGTTAGATCTGTTTTGCCGAGAGGAATCCAGAAACCACAAAATCTTGACGTGAAACTAATAAATGCTAAAAAAATTGAATAAAGACAAAATGAAAAACCCAAAAACCAAAAACCAATTTTTAGCCAAATTAGCCCTAAGCCCGCTCCTGACTTAAGTCAATTTCTAGAATAAGGTGCAAAAAATTCTAGGAGCAGATTTTGAGAATATTTAGCTTTCGAAAGCTGTTGTGGGTGTTTGGCATTATAACAGATTTTGAGAACCTACGGATTCTAAGATGCTAAAATAGAAAAAATAAAATAAAATAAAAAAATTGAAGAGAGGCTATGTTTGAGGTGATTTTCGGATCAATTTTAAGATTCCAAGTAATCTGGAAGCTGATTCTCTTTTTTTTTTTTTTTTGTAAACAGTACCAACTTTTAGGATTAATCATAATTCTACAGTTTATAGCAAACATGTATATCTGCTTCAAATAAAATCTGAAATCTAGAATCTTCAGCAAAATCTAAATCTGGAATCTAAAATTCATATCCACGGCTATCACAAACACAAACACGATCCATTTTAGTAGAAGAAAAAAGAGAGGAAGAAGAGGTACACTAATAAGCTGGGACAACGAAAAAGGTTACCGTTAATTGCTTAATGATTTTGTCACCTCTGCTCTGGAACGTATGTTGTAGCTGTGTAAAATAGGGCAAAAGCCAAGCAATGTGATTGCCTTGCAATATGTGTGGTAGATAAAGGTATTAAGACCCCAGTGTCTCTAGGCCACCCTATAATTTTTCCATTGGAGGAAATGGCTACTCCATATGCGAAACGTTTGTATTCTAGATGTGGGACCTACCTACCTTATGTGGAGTATAATAAAGTATCCTAAATGATATTAAAACGGAAAAACAAATTAAAATAATGAAGAATTGACCTTAAGAATTTGATTATAAATCTGCCCGTAGTAATTTCTTACTTTTTCTAGTTTCCCATTGCTGAAGTCTTTGTTCTTAACAATTCAGGACGTCTAGATTATCTTAAACGCAACTCAACTAATCTTTAGAAAATAATGTTATTCGTTGACATTGGCCAAAATTAGAGCCTAGAAAACAACATCTACTAGGTTTCACACTTGAGACTTGAAAAGAAAGAAATCCACCACTCTTTTCGGGAGTCAGTTTGGCGATTCTGGTGATGGTTGTGGATGGGGTTTAGTTTTTTGATGTAGGTTAGACGGGTGAATAAGCTATGGATGCATTAGCCCCTATCGGCAGTGTAGGGTAACCACATTAGCAGTTTCAGTTTTCAGTAATCACAGTTGCGATGTTTTTTCGAACTCATTCTACCGATATATCTTCGCTGTAGTTGGTCCTGATCATCTAGTTGAAATAGTTTTTAACCGTGCATGCAGTGCTCTTTACCTGAGGTGAGTTACTCAGTTAAACTTTCAGACAGTTTCTGCTTGGAAGACTCGTCAATAATGGAACTACCGTGACGACTTGACATTTTGCATGTGATTCTTCGACAAAGAACGTCCGCACCATTTTTTCGCTAGATGTATCCTTCATTAGATTTGGTTGTATTTTTGTCTTATTGTATGCAATTATGCATTATGTCTTTTCAATTATTTTAGTTTGTACTTGGGTAGGTTGTAATAGTTGTTACCAATGAAGTTTCTCGCACTTCTACTAAAAAAAATGCTAGAAAAAATAAAATGTTACTCCCTCTATTTCATATTATTTGCCCCCTATCAGAGTTCGTGCATTTCGCACACAAAAAATAACGGTCATGTTCGGTTAGTGGGTTTAGTTTAGTTTTGATGATGTAAGCAGGTGTAATAAGTGGAGAGAAATAGAGAGAAATGATGATGTAAGCAAAACTAAAACAGGGCCAAAATTGGCCCAAAACTCCCAAACGAAGACGGCAAACGTGATTATGAGAACTTTTTTCGAAAAAAAAATACACCAATTTTTTCTTCTCAATGGAATCTTTAAATTGGTGTAAAGTTTGTTGAAAACAAAATAATGCTTGTACATTTTTTTATATGCAAAATGCACAAACTCCCATAGGAGGCAACAGATATGAACATGCCTAAGTCAAAATGAAGTGAACAGATATGTTTCCATCATTTTGTATGGTTTGCAATTGGAATCCAGGAAGCTTTTCTCATGTCCAAAGTGGCAAAATGATAGTTCAAGCAGTAAGAAAGATGAAACTATTATGTATAAGTCGAAATCCCTTGTAAGTTTCTCACTAAGATAAAAAATCCTTCAATTAGGATCATCCTCACCGCCAATGAAAGCTTATGGTAATTGGATGTGATAGGTAGCTCGGTTTAACCAGCGATGGATCTACGGTTGTAGCTGGTGACACTACGATAACACTCGCACAACACTTGTCAATTTCACTCCCATAATCTTGCGACATTACAAAAGCGCACAATACTGTTGAGTGTGGTTTCAAAATTGGTGTTTACAACATCTCTGGTCCAGACCAAGACTTTGGAAGTCTGGACCAGACTTCGGGAGACCAAATTGGAGCTTTCTGCATCGATAGACTGGACGGGAGTTTTCTTGGTCCGGACCAAGGGGTCATGGTCCGAACGAGTGATTTCTTCGTCCGGACCATCACTCCAGAAACATTTGTATGGGTCTTAGGAACCATGGTCCGGACGAGCAGAACCTTGCTCCGGACCATGGCGACGTACAACACCTTATTTAAATGCGTTTTAGGGTTTTCTAAGCTTGTTTTGGAGAGAGAAACCCAGAGAGACTGAGAGAAACAATGAGAAGAGATTGGAGATTGTAATTCTTATTGATTATAGTTGATTGATTCGTCCATTACCCCGTGGATTTAGCTACACAGCTTGTGTAGTGAACCACGTAAATCTTTCGTGTTCTTGTGTGCTTGGTTTTCTTGATTTCCTTGCATTCTTCATCTTTATTGTTCTTATTTCTAGATTGATTGTGTTTGCTAGAATTGTTGTGACTTCCGCAGTATCGCACACCAAAGTGGTATCAGAGCTGTTGGTTAGGGTTTCTAGCAGAGTACCCAGTTAGGGTTTCAATCTAGGGTTTCACTAAAGATGTCGAATACCAAGTATGAGTTGGAGAAGTTCACCGGTAAGAATAACTTCTTTTTGTGGCAGGGGTAAATGAAGAATATTATGATCTAACTGGGTGTCTCAAAGGCTTTAAAAGGGAAGATGAAGAGCCTGTGGAGATGAAAGACAGTGATTGGGATGATCTTGACGCTAAGGCGGCAAGTTCTATTCATCTAAACTTAGGCGATGAAGTTATTCACAACGTGTTAGACTCAGAGATGGCAGATGCAATCTGAAAAAAGCTCGAAGGTTTGCACATGAGGAAAAATCTGACCAGCTGTATGTCAAGAAACAACTATATGGATTGCAGATGAAGGAAGGTACGAATCTACTAGAACATTAAAATTCCTATAATATGTTGAACTCGCAACTGGTGAATTTTGGAGTAACGCTTGATGAAAAGGATAAGGCTATCATGTTGTTAGCGTCGTTGCCCCCTTCATATGATCATCTAGTGACTACAGTTATGTATGGGAAGGAAACCTTGTCACTCGATGAGGTTACCAACACCCTTTATTCTCATGAGAAGATGAGGAGGAATGATAATGTTGATGCAACATCAAGGTCTTTTTGTCTTTAAGCCACAGTCGAGTCGAGGTAAAAACAAGTCAAAAGGGAAGGGAGGTTCAAATCAAGAAGGGTCGTAGTTGAGAGGGAAGTCGAACACAAAAAAGGATGTGGAGTGTCACTTTTGTCACAAGATGGGGCACTACAAAAATCAATGCAAGGATTTGAAAATCTTCTTGCAGAGGCGAAAAAGGGAAAGAAGAAGGTGGAATTGTTAGTATTCCAGAGGACAAATCAAACAATGAGATCGACGCAGATTTACTCTCCGTTTCTTCAGGTAGCAATTTTCTTTTAAAGTCATGGATTTTGGATTCTGGTTGCTCTTATCATATGTGCCATAATAAAGAGTGGTTTGATAATTATAAGCCCTGCAATGGTGGTACAGTTGTAATGGGTAATGATGTAGTTTGTAAAGCCATTGGAATCGGTACCATGAAAATTAAGATGTTTGATGGAGTTGTTACGGTTTTGGGGAATGTTAGACATGTGCCTGAACATAGGAAGAATTTAATCTCTTTGGGAACATTAGATTCAACTGGGTGTATGTACATAGCACAATGTGGAGCAATAAAAATTAGCAGAGGAGCTTTGGTGCTAATGAAGGGATAGAAGGTGGGTAATTTGTACAAACTGATTGGGGACACAGTTGTAGGTGGAGTTGCTATCTCCACACATGTAGAATCTAGCACTGATGACACAAGACTTTGGTATATGCGGCTTGGCCATATGGGTGAGCGTGGTATGTTGAAGCTTCATAAGCGTGAATTTTTGAAGGGGGTGAAAGCGTGCAAGATGGATTTCTGCAAGTATTGTGTGTATGGGAAGCAGCATAGAGTCAATTTCAAGATAGGTGTTCATACAAGAAAAGAAGTTCTCGATTATGTTTATTCAGATGTTCGGGGTCCACTTACCGTATCTTCTCACAGTGATGCTCGTTACTTTGTCAGCTTCATTGATGACTATTCTAGAAAGGTATGAGTTTATTTTTTGAAGCATAAGTCTGATGTGTTTCCTACGTTTAAGACTTGGAAAGCACATGTTAAAATTCAGACTGGGCAAAAGATAAAGTATTTCAAAACTGAAAATGGAACAGAGTACAAGGAAAATGAGTTCTTAGCCTTCTACGATTCAGAGGGGATTATTCGATACTACACAGTTAAAAAGACTCCACAACGAAATGGAGTAGTAAAAAGGATGAACAGAACCTTGACAGAAAGGGCCAGATGTATGCGGTTAAATGCAGGGTGACCAAAGGTATTTTGGGTAGAGGTAGTCAACATGGCATGTTTTCCCATCAATAAGTCTCTTTATTCAACCATTGATTTCAAGATCCCAAAAGAGGTGTGGTCAGGTAAACCAGTTAATTTGTCGGATTTGAGAATCTTTGGCTGCCTGGCTTATATGCATGTGCTGGATTAGGAGAGGTTGACGCTTGATCCCAAGTCCAGAAAGTGTATCTTTCTTGGGTATGAAAATAGTGTCAAAGGCTACAAACTCAGGGATCCTGAGGCACAGAAAAGGGCGATCAATAGGGATGTTGTGTTTGATGATGAGTTTATGTTGAATCGGAATGATGAGACAGAATCTGGGGGTCCGAGGGAGAAATTTGTAGTCAAGGTGGAGCTTGAGGAACCTAGTTCATTCAGTGATACAAGTGATATTGATCATGACCACAACAGCAGCAAGAGGAGCCTTACACAGACGCCAAAGGAAGGGAAAAACTGGTTCACAAACCTCCAGTTCGGCATGGTTTTGAGGACATGGTTAGTTTCGCTTTGGTGGCTGGAAGTGGAGATCCATTCTCTTACAAGGAAGCTACAAGCGGTATTGACAATGACAAATGGTTGGTAGCAATGTCAGAAAAGATGGAGTTGCTCCATAAGAATAAAACTTGGGAATTGGTGAAATTGCCTAACGAGAAGAAGGTTGTTGGATGCAAGTGGGTGTATCGAAAAAAGGAAGCGTTATCAGACAAAGAGGGTGAAAAGTACAAGGCTCGGTTAGTTGCTAAAGGTTATTCGTAGAAGGAAGGAGTGGACTATAATGAGATTTTTTCACCGATTGTGAAGCACACTTTTATTTGTATAATTTTAGCAATGGTTGCGATACATGACATGGAGTTAGAGTAGCTTGATGTTAAAACTGCTTTTCTCCATGGAGACTTAGACAAGCAGATTAACACGCAACAGCCCGAAGGCTTTAAGGAACCATGTAAGGAGGAGTATGTGTGTTTATTGAAGAAGTCATTGTATGGCTTGAAGCAGTTTCCCAGGCAGTGGTACAAACACTTTGATTTGTTCATGGTGTCGCATGGGTACACACGTTGTGAGTATGACTGTTGCATATACTATCATGTCCTTTTAGATGGTTCTTATGTTGTACTTGCTTTATATGTTGATGACATGCTGGTAGCAGCAAAAAGCAAGCAGGAAATTGGGAAGTTGAAGTCAATGTTGAATAGTGAGTGACATGAAAGATCTTGGAGCTGCTAAGAAGATTCTTGGAATTGAAATTCATCGTAACAGAAGGCCTAGTCAATTGAGGTTGTCTCAAAGTAGTTATTTGCAGAAGGTGTTGCAGAGGTTCAACATGCAAGATTTCAAGTTTGTAAGTACCCCACTTACGACGCACTTCAAACTTTCTGCCAAGATGAGTCCTAATTCAAAGGATGAGGTATAACACATGGAGGAGGTGCCCTATGCGAATGCAATTGGGTGTCTCATGTATTTGATGGTGTGTACAAGACCAGACATATCATATGCAGTCAGTGCGGTCAGCAGGTATATGGCGAACCTTGGAAAGAAGCATTGGAATGCAGTTAAATGGGTTTTCAGATATCTCGCAGGCACTCGTGATCTAGGGATAATGTTTGATCAAAAAGAGGCTTTAGAAGATGTGATGAGCTATGTGGATTCAAATTATGCTGAGAATCTCGACTTTCTAGGTCGATGACAAGGTATGTATTTATGTTTTTCGGAGGTTCTGTCTGTTGGAAGTCTACTTTTCATAATACAGTGGCTTTATCGACTACAAAGGCAAAGTGCATGGCAGTGAACGAAAGAAGTAGTTTGGTTTAAGGGGTTGGTTAGTGAAATTGGTTTCATGTAGGACAGTGTGTTGTTGCATTGTGAGAGTTAGAGTGCAATTCACTTGGCGAAGAATCAGGTATATAGTGCAAGGACAAAGCATATTGATGTGCAGTATCACAAGATTCGGGAGTGGTTAGCACTAGGTGACCTAATTTTGTCTAAGGTTCACACTGATGAGAATGCGTCTGATATGTTAACGAAGCCAGTTCCAAGGGAGAAGTTCGAGCGTCTCTTGGACTTGCTCCATGTTCTCCATTGTTGATTGAGGACTTGAAGGTGCAACACTCATACTTGTAAAGGGAGTGCAATTGGGGTTACATCAAGTTTTTCTTCAGGATGGTTCAGTTTGAAGCCAAGGTGGAGATTTGTTGAGTGTGACTTCAAAAATTGGTGTTTGCAGCATCTCTTGTCCAAACCAAGACTTTGGAGGTCCGGACCAGACTTCGGGAGACCAAATTGGAGCTTTCTACATCGGTAGTTCAGATGGGGGTTTTCTTGGTCTGGACCAGGGGGCCATGGTCCGAACAAGTGATTTATTGGTCCGGACCATCACTCAAGAAACATTTGTATGGGTCTCAAGAACCTTGGTCGATACGAGCAGAACCTTGGTCCAGACCATGGTGACATACAACACTTTATTTAAGTGTGTTTTAATCAGTTTTAGGGTTTGCCAAGCTTGTTTTGGAGACAGAAACCTAGAGAGACTGAGAGAAACATTGAGAGAAGATTGGAGATTGTAATCCTTATTGATTATAGTTGATTGATTCGTCCTTTGCCCTGTGGATTAGCTACATAGCCTGTGTAGTGAACCGCGTAAATATCTCGTGTTCTTGTGTGCTTGGTTTTCTTGATTTCCTAGCTTTCTTCATTTTTATTATTCTTTTTTCTAGATTGATTATGCTTGTTAGAATCATTGTGACTTCCACAGTATTGCACAACAAATACTCATGAGATAGGGGTAACTAATGTGTCACCCCTGTGAGGCCATAGAAAGGCAACTACAAGATAAAGCTTAACCATGGGGTTTCCGAATAGGAAGAAACCCAGAAGCATAAGTGACATATCGGCATGGCCCAAAGATTCATGGGTGATAACTCAAGAGATCAATCAACTAGTATATTACCACGATCTTAAGGCAGGACCTCATGAGGGGCCCATTGAGCCTTGTTTAGGTACTAACATGGTTGAACAAGTCATGACTTTGCCCAAACGGGAATGGAACCAAATCTAGTAGCCTAGTGGCTATAAAAGAAGAGGGGTTCAATGCGATAAGGGGAGTATTGCGCCTAGGTGTCAAGAGGGTGACCCTTGTGGTTGGACATCATCCCTGGATGAACGAAAGAGACACTTGTTGTCATGTCATACAAACCATCTAGTACTTGAGTACTGGCCCAGGGCGTCTATAAATATGAGACATTCTTTTCATAATTTCTCAGAGATTCTGATGATTATTAGAGTACTGTATCATCCTAGAGAGAGTTGGTAGGCAATGATTTTGGGAGGAGAACATTTTTTAAATAGCGATACTATTCCATTCTCTCTAGAGTTTCTAGGCAGCCCACATGGATTAATCTAAGTTATCCACTGCCTTAGTCTTTTCTTGTGTATTGTCATTTTCTTCACCCTTCTAGATCACTCCATTTGTCATTTTTTTGATTATTAGCTATTTTCACCTCTCCATATTACATTATTCTCGGGCATATTGACTATGATTTGAACCTAATTACCCAAATAAATTCTATTCACTCTCTAGCCTTCAACTTAGCTCACCCCCATTTAAGGACTGATATTTGTTGTCCTATTTTGTTGTGAGAAAACACCCAAACATGTGGTCATATTCCAATGTATAATTCGAGCTAGTTTTTGTACCGTTAATGGTAAAGCTCTTCCTTTTCGACCAAACCTACAAATATAGGAGTACGTACGTATGACGATTCAGCAATTATTGGACAGTAGATGCCGAGGGAACCACATGATTGCTCTGGTAAATAAGTTGTGAAATGCAATCAACTTTTTTTTTTTCTTTTCGGATTCCACTTTCAGAGTATAAGTTGAAGTGATATTTTTTTATGTTGGTACCCAGGAAAAATCTTCAAGTTGATTTTTTAGTTATTGCTAATCATTGCTTACTGTCAGAGAGTTGGTTTTCCTTATAAAATAATATTTTTCTATTGTTAGTTCACAGAATTTAAGTAAAGCAAGAAGAAGAAGAGGAGAAAACACATGCACACTTTACTTTAGTATACTTTTTTCATATACTTTAACACATTTTTTAAATACTTTTTAGATATTTTAATACATTTTTTTAAACTATAACGATAACTCAGTAGGTTGATTTTAGAATTTTTTTATGTTTGTCCACTTCAATTATTGTAGAAACATACCATATTCCACTAATATATGTACCTTCAACTGTTTCCTTTCGAAGAGGTAAATGAGTAGTTCTAGGGTGCAATGGCAGAGCCAAGAACCCATTTTAGTTGGACTCGGAGTCCCCGGCACCGTTTAGTTGCAAGGAAAGGAAGAAGTTATAAAAATGGTTGACTTTCCTACTGCGTTTGAGCATTTAGTTACTCCATTTTGATAGTTGTGGAACTCACACTAATTTTCTCGCTAGGATTAATTTTTCCTCAAATTTCATCCGACAAAAAACACAAGATTTTGCAAGAATCAATCTTATTTTTTTTATTCGGGTATTAGTTTACTATAAAATTAATTTTTGCTCTTTGGCCTTTACTCAAATTTCTTTTATCAAATGAACACATGAGGAAAATTACTTTTCCTTTACTTAACTAAAATTTTATTGAAAGTAATTTTTCTGCACCAATTTCTAAATAGAGCCGTGGAATAAACGCACAAAGGGGTTAGCAGTGGTGGAGCCACTTGGTAACCAGTGACGCACATGCCCCTCACTGGATTTTTAGGTTTTATTTATTTATTTATTTATTTATTTATTTATTTTTTATTATTATTATTATTATTATTATTATTATTATTATTATTATTATTATTATTATTATTATTATGCATTTTTAAAGAAAGATATATTATAAGTTTTATCAGTGTATATCACCTTTTTCATAGAAAAATTTATCGAGTGCTTTTGAGGTGCGACCATATGGTGTTAGAACGTCATTCTCCTACACATATTTATGTAGACTCAACACTAAATATGTGAGTTTCTCCTAAATATATGATGATGAAGTCCGATAAAACAAAATAGTGATGAAAAAGGGTGTTAGGGCACCACGTGGTGATGCCTCGGGACCACTATATAAGTAATTACTAACAAGCAAGCCTCAATTCAATTAATTTTTGCTTCGAAACTTATTACATGTTTGTGGGATTATAATTATTAAATTACCATAAAATGTAAGTCAAGTGAGACTCCTTTTACATTCTCCCTTATTTCTCTCTCTTTTTAAATAATATTGTGATACTATAGCACTATTCAAATTAATAGGAATATATTCTAAATAGATTCTTAAAGAAGATAGATATTTTATTTATTTATAAAAATAGAAGCACTGGCATTTTTAATTATATTGTGCCCTTACTGGTATAGTTTTCTGGCTACGCCACTGGGGGTTAGTGCGTCTTAGTTAGGTTTTGGAAATATCATCTCGATTGGAACCGGTTATTATACACTTATTAAGTGTTTGCCAAGAAATTTATTTCTACAAAAAATCAAATTAATCGATATTTAAAGTGAGACTACATATATTCCCGATGAAGCAGTTTCCAACTAGCTCGATAGATGACCTGAAAAACAAGTGAGAATAGGAACACCGGTGTAGTGTTAGTCAACCAGCTTCCGATGGCTAAGTCAGTGGATATGTAAATGATGAGAATATTTTTTTGAGTAATTAGGATACTAGATCAACGTACCGAATTTATAGTAGTATTAGAGTTGTATTTATAGCGTTCGCAGTGGTTTCATCTTGTGAGAAAGTTTTGTCTCTATATTTATTACTCCTTCGTTCCATTTTGCTTGCCCATCTTGGGGTTTTGAAAACCAAATTCCTAAAGTTTCAGCACTTTTGGTCACGACCATTTGACAATGTTCAAGACCATCAGCAATTTCTGTAAAGACGGTCTGGACCATGAACAAGTTGGTGATCAGGACCAACTTGTGAAAACGGTTAGGACCATGTCGAATTAATCAAGACCATCACAGATGAACATAACACCTATTTAAGGCCCTTTAGCAATTCTTTATGATTAGAACATCATATTCTTTTGTGAGAAAGCGATATGCTTAGAGAGAGAGAGAGAGAGAGAGAGAGAGAGAGAGAGAGAGAGAGAGTTTCCTCCATTGATTTATAATATACGGGTGTGGCTCCTAAAGATTAGGTGGTTGCTGCCGAATCTCATAAATCTTGTTTGTTCTATCTTTCTCTCTTTCCCTCAATTTCTTTGATTAGATCTTGAGTGTTTGTATGTTGGTAAGTTGAGCACGTTGTTTAATTTCCTAACAATCCTTTCTTTTCTTTTTTATCTCTTTCAGTGTGAATATTAAAAGATATGCAACATGACTCTTTTTTGATGGATTTCAATTTGTTCTACAATAAGAAGTTTTTGAAATCATAAAAGAACTATAGATTGAAAGATGTAGGCTATAAACACAAAATAGAAAAATGAATAATTGACAAACAAAATAGGATGGGGGACCATCCTTATACTTGCCCTAGCGGAAGAGGAAGGGCTCTGCCTCTAGATTTGGGCAGGGTTCGATTCCTCTCCAGAGTGGTACTAAGATTTACCTGACAAGTCGGGGTGATAGTTTGCTTCGGGTCACCTGGAGGTTTATTCTCTATGATTGGGTCCAATTAGTGACCCTACAGTGGAACCCTACAAATATGAGAAGAAACGTATTCAAAGCAGTTTGATGCAGTCATGCAAATGTTGTCAAAAACATCGAACGAGCCTGAAACCAGTCGGTTCTGGAGAACATGTGGATTGCGCATGTTATGGTGTTTTTCTTTATGAGCCCTCACATGTTATGGTCTTTTATTTATGTACTTGGAAAACATTGTCAAGTACCTAAAACTAGAAATTCTAAAAAAATTAATTTTGTCAAATAATTCAAACTTTTTCTCAGAAATAAAAAGGACTTAGTGATATCGCGAAACTTGAAGAAAAAGTATGAATTTTTTTGACAAAAGATATCAAGTCTTTATTTTATGAGCTAATTTTCTTCTCGATGGATAATCTCCTTCTTAATGAATGAGAATCCAATGGGTTTATTCGAGTGAGCATGAGACAACAGCTAAAGAACTTGTATCCGTAGAGATTACTTGAAAATTTATTTAGTCGTTAAATTTAAAGCCCTGGTATTAGTCATTGTGTGTGCAAATTTACCGAACTACCCAGTTAATACCTTATTCAGTGCCTCTAAACTTTTCCTGTTACTGTATTTTATTTCAACCGTTTTATTGTTTTATCCTACAAAATATAGGTTAAGTGGTAATTAGGTTGGGAAACCACTGGATGCTTCAGCCACCTGATTCCCTTAAAATAAAACAAAGGGTATATTCCCTTCGAATAAGGACACGTCCTATAACTATAATCTAATGTGTGAAACAGATCCACCTTCATTTCAACATTAGCAGGAGTACATTAGAATCGGTGCCAACCTAACGGTTACTTATTCAAACAACGCACGTGACTGGGCCACTACCACCCCTGCAAAATAACAGGACTTATTAACAGGGGATTGATGGCAGGTAGCGGGTAAGCTCATTATATCCTTGTAATGAGCAATTACGGCCATCCGTTTGATAATTAAGAGTCTTAATTATCATAGATAAAAGGTAAGTATTTTACATGTAGAATAATTGTATATAATCGGGATCAGTGATTACGGAACAGATGGCCATAACTGCAAGGTTATAGTGAGCTGACTTGCTATAGCCCCCTGAATCTTATTACGGCCCGATTGGATGCCGGATTAGTTTTAGTGGTATTAAATATGGAGGGGGTATAAAATAGTAGGGGGTAATATATATGGAGGGTGGTCCCACAGTGATGTGACATTTATAGAGGGGGGATTAAGTAGCACTTGGTTTGGATGATTTTGTGAGAAGGGGTATTAAATTTGGGTGGATGATGTAAAAAACTGTCAAAAGACTTTTTTGCCCTTGTTTGAATATTCGTATTAGTTATGTGTTTTTTTAATTAGACAAATCTAATAATTAATTTATTTATTATTGAAACTCAATAACTAATTAAGCTATAAGATTTAATTGTAATGAATTTTTATATTAATTGTTTTATTATAAAAATTAATTTATATGTTTACTTTTTTATTATAAAAATTATTGAATCGGATCATCTTTTAGGAGTTTTCAAAAAGTATGTCAAAAAACTAACAAGATTTTTGGGTAAAGAATGTATACTAAAGAGATTTTTGGGTTTTATAATTATTTTATTATAAAAACTAATTAATGTTTTATTATTTTTGGGTAAATAATACTCCTAATTTTTTAGTACATTTTCAAATAATAAAAAAAGAAAACATAGTACATGCGATTGTCTTGGGAGGGGTATTGGGATGGGGTATTAAAAGGGGTACAATGGTAATTTTTCAGGGGGTATTAGGGGGTCATAAATATGGACACCCCCTGGGGTGTCCATAAATAACACCCCTGAAGGGGTGATATTTAGTCCAGATGATAAATAACTTACCCTCTTGCTTATTTTTAAGAAACCATTCCATACCCAGTAGTATAAATAAATAAAACCCCATATTTATCGCCTACTCAAGCACCCCATCCAAACGAGCCGTTACTGTATTAGGGTTGGGAGGGCAAATTCATGGTATGTTGACTTTGATCCAAAAGAGCCTAAACTTTTAACTTTTTCACGTTTTATGAGATTAGTCATTTTTTTATATTTATTAATTAAAAAAACTTAAAAACCCGAAAAATTTACAAAGTCAAAAAGTCAATTGAATAAAGCCTAAGCTGGTTTTTTTTTAAATAAAAATAAAAAATTTGCCAAAGCAAACATGTGGGTGTCGGCTTGAATTCCGTTTTTTAAATTTTGACTAATAAAATATAGTAGTACTAGAAAAGGTTTATTGTTTATATTAGCTATGTTTAATGTCACAATCATTGGGTTGGTAAAAGTTGCAATGGGTCAACCATTACCCTTTCGGGTAAATTGCTGCGAGCCGAAAGTTTATTTTTATCAAATTTATGCTAGCGTTCACAAAAAGATTTTCAGGTCATTAGCACTTTCCTCGGTTGCTAATTTTAAGAACTCAGATCGAGTGAAATTGTGTTTAAGCTCGTCCGTCCATCGCCAATATATATATATGGGGAAATTTTCTTATCCACACTCCCAAAAATAAGAAAAAAATGGGTTTTTTTTGTGTTGCAAATTTGTTTTGGAAAATCCGATCCGTCCAATGTGTTCAGAAGGTGTTTTCGAGGGTTCACGCGAAAAAAATCTTCAAAAAAAAATACCAGGAAGTGCTTGATCCAAGCAATTTTCGCAAAAACTGTATTTATATATTTTTGCGAAAAGTGCTTGGATCAAGCCCTTCCCGGTGTTTTTTTTTAATATTTTCCGCGGAGACCCTTGAAAACACCTTCTGAACACATTGGACGGATCGAATCATCAAAAAAAACTTTGTATAAAAAGTCCAAAAATTAAAAGTCCGGATTAGAAGCTTAACCTATATATATATAATAATAAGGTGCTGTAAGCTCCCCGAATGAATGCCAACTCTGTTTTTTTTTTAATCAACTAGAACACCGAGAGAGAGGAACAGAGATATATTGTTGGACTTTTGAGGTTAGCATGGGCCTTCTGAAATGGAAAATACGGAATTGCGTAAGCTGGCTCGGACATTCGATTATAAAAAAAATCACCAGTCCCCTTTTCATTTTTTATTTTTTTTGCAAAATGACATTGTTCATTGCCAAAAAAAGAGAATGACAAGATAAAATAGCAAAATACCAGTGCAGATGCTCTTATGATTTTTTATTTTTTTATTTTATTTTTTATTACCAATGCTCTTCTGATCACACTCACATCTGAAACGAGCGCATACCTTTGGTGGGGCCAATATTTAATTTAAAGATTTGATCAGTTGGCTTTGGCTAATCAATAAATTAATACTGTCTATGTCTTGACAAATCGGACGATAATTAGGCAATCTCCAAATTCTAATGTCTAGGCAACTGTAAATAACATTGAGAGCTACAAAACACGCAGAAACGTTACCAAAAGGGAAGTGAAAATACTCAGCTAGTTGGGGGACGGACAAAACTCCATACAAGGGCCCCCTTTTTTTTTTTTTTTTTTTCTATGCATGCATGAATCTGCTCACTTAAAGTGTGTGGTCTATGTCTATGTATATATCTAAGTCATCGTGCGTGTATACGAGCGGAGGAAAAGTGGAAGTGTGAGAGCGTAAAAATGTCTTTCAGAACCAATCGGAATTTGAGAAGGAAAATGAGAACAGGAAAGCAAAGCACATACTGAAGGAACAAAGTTCAGAGCGAAAAGGCAGTGAAGAGTCCAATCTCGAGCATTATTATTATCACATGACTCAATGAATGCAGTATGGTCATCGCAAGTGATCATTCATCATAATTTTGCGCTCTCGAAATAAAAATTGTTCTTACTTTTTATTTTAAAAATTTTATAATTTTTTTTTTAAAAAAATATTTATAAAAAGCCATCAAAAATATACTCCAAAATAGCTCCGCCCCTGGAGGGCAACATATATTGGTTGCTTAATTCTACTACACATGGATATGATGTTCCCTTAAAAACCTTTGTTTTGTCAATTTAAATCAATCTTTTGGGCGTTGGAACTTATACATCTCTGCATGGTCCTACCCACAGGGCTGCCTACAATGTCGAATGCTCTTATGATATGTTAGTTTTCACATTTAAATGAAGCACACGCCTACACTCTGATATCTCATTATCACCATTTCGATTGATTGATTTACTCTGTTGACCAACAATTTTAAATCTGTCTCTAATATCTATTTTCAGTTTTTAAAACTGTAATATGAGTATTGAGTGCTCCGGTTTTCACCACTACGCATTGGAGTGAACACCGAGAACCAATGAATAATTTTCCTTGTGATACACTCCCGGAATAATTTTTTTTATTTAGAGTTATTAATAATTTATTTCAATAATTGAAATTGTTCGTTATTTAGAGCTTATAGAATCATTTATTAATGCTTCTGCCTTTTGCTTCTCTCTTTTTTTCCCCTTCTACGACTTGTTTAGGTAAATTTCTCATGTTGCCTTCAATATGACTAGCATCACATTGACTTACTCCTCAGAAAAAATTAGATAGCTGACGTTTACGAGGCATGATGCACCTAGGTGAAAACTAAAAAAAGAGGCAGTATAACATAGATATTAATGTAGGTGTATGCATTCCAAAAAAAAAAAAAATTAAAAGTTCTACTCGTCCACAACATGATCAAGACCATTTACGTAAGAAAAAAAAAATGAGTCAATTGTCATCGATAACCTTTAATAATTGTATACAATTCATGGATAAAATATTTACATTCTTAATGAGCTTATTCCTATCACTAGAACTTTAATAAATATTGGTAATCTATTACTATAGTTAATAAATAATAATGATCTCACAAATTATTCTAACATTGGGGGCTGGTTGTGAACTTGCGATTCTGTCAGAAAATCCAAAAGCAATCATCGTGGTTCCCCAAAAACTCTTCAAACAACACAGCTCCGGCCGCACAATTTCTGACTTATTATTAGGGTACTTCTTGTTTAGCTCCTCCTTCGGCTTATGCCACCCATTCACTGGGCCACTAAATGAGCCTTTGCTTTGTGTATATTATTAGGCTTCAAGAATAACAAATTTTAAGGGCCCTAACCCTGAATTGGACCACTTGCTTAAAAAATAACCCTACTGGGCCTAATATTAAAAATTATTGGGGTGCCCCTTTTTTAGAGTTGTTTTTTTTATGTCCTAACCCTACGCTTTGGCCTCTTGGGTCCCAGGAATGATTGATATAATTTGCTAGATGTAAAAATGAGTAATTTTCAACAATCGAAGTGGATCCGAAAAGAGCTCACAAATGACCCTCACAAGAATAAAATTGAATGTGTCTTGAATAAAGCCGAAATACTTGAATTATTAGATTAATTTTGGCATTATTAAAAAATATTTGGTTTGCCCATAAATTTATACTTTATAGATTCGTTTCGTCGAGAGAAATCCAAAAACCAAAAAATCTTGACGCAAAACTAACCAATGCAAGAAAAAAAAATTGAATTAAGGACAAAATGAAAAAAACCAGTAATCCGTTTTTAATTTTTTCCCCAAAGGAGCCCTTAGTTGCTAAAGCCAATCCTTCCTGAGTTGCTACCGATTCAGCTATCAAGCCTATCATCAGATCAACAATCCCTCGAAGTGGCGTTGATCTGACAGCAATAAACCGACTCCTTGCATCCCACACCACCAGCTCGATTCCCCCTGTACGGCTTTCGCCACAATGCCATAGGGCGGAACACGAGCTATTGATCTCAGCAATCAACGGCTCGAATTTCATCTCAGCAATTGACAGTTCGGATCATGCAAGTGCCAAGATGAGATCCGAGCCGCTGATTACGCAATCAACGAATCGGATGCCGCACTACAACCCTGTAGTGCATCAAGATCCCAAATCCTTTAATTTGTACAAGAGTTGGTGGGTCCGCCGTATTTTGTGACATCAGGATGAGGTGTTATAGGTAAGGAGGGATATACTAGTATTAATCAAGTTTAAAGCAAATCATTTCTTTAACAAAAGATCTACCCTTAAAATAGTCATAGAACAAAAAAGAGTTAACTGCGATTTTCATGATAATATTACTTATGTCAATGCAATTATTGATTATCAGACGGCAAAGCATGCTTACAAGAATAAAATCATTTTTGTAGGGTAGAGATCTATCACATTTATAATCATACCTACCTTTAAACACTCTTATTAACCCTAAAGATTGCTTATATAATAATAAGCTTCATGTTTTCCAAGAGATCGAGTGATACACCCTCCCATGTGCTTCGTCCATCTTTTTACTACTAAAATACAAAAATGAAATTATATATTGAATCTAGGCTTTTACAAAATAAATAATAGTGGGGTTGTTAAAGCCTAACAAAGGAAGTTTAGGAAGAAATGTATAGGGGATTCTTTGCTTCCTTCTTTAATGTAAAATAGATAAACTATGTCATTTAGTAAAGGGATATGATTACTTTCATAAAAGGTTTAAGTTTGTTATGATTTTTCCAACAATTCGATTGCGAATCTACTCTAATGTTCTTTTTCAGCTTTTCTAGGAATTTAGGAGTGCAAAAGAAAAGAGAGGACGAAAGATATAATAGATGATTTTCCTTTAGACGGAAAACGATCATGCCGTATACAAACATTAGCCAACGTTCATTGCTGCTCTAGCCATATCATGAGCATCTCTTACAAAATTCCTAGACGATAATGAGAACGTAACGGACAAAAAGGGAGTGAAGAGAAGGGAGAAGCCCTGTGAGAAAAGAGAGAGGGAAAACTATTCGCGTAGGTTGAAGAGAAGATAGAACGAGTAAAATGATGAATGAGGATTGAGGGGTGAGATCCTTGAAGAAGAGTGTGAGTGAACATGATGAGAAAATAAAGAGGGGCGAATCATGAAAATTTAGAGTAGAGTTGGACGATTTTTCGCTCCACCTTTTTATAAACAAAATCGAAAGTTTTGCGTGTGACTGAAAAATAACGCAAAACCATTCTTGCTCCACCTTTCGTTAGTGCAATTTCCAATTTTTGCGTTAAATTTTAGCGGCTAAAAGTATCAAAGAGGAGTAGAGCTCCAACACAACATATATTTTCATGACACTTTTACATACATACATACATATATCCATTTACTTTTTGTTTTATAACATTACTTTTTTCATATGACGCAAGTTTGAGTCGCGATAATGGCCTTAAACTCAGGCTTATTCTAAGATCCCTTCCATTAATAGTGCCACAGTTGAGATCCAAAAGAACTACACTCAAAAAAGTGACCGGACCTGTGTCAGTGGTGATCGGATCACTTTTTGATCACCTATCCCTAACCCTAGATATATAGGTATAACCAAAAGTGTGATTCTAGTTGAAAAGTAGCCCCCCTGGATGTTTGCTTGTAATGGGGATTGGAATAAAGTGAAGGGGGTTGAAGAAGAAGAAGAAGAAGCACTTTGATATCTTTAACTTTAGAAGAATAGGGTCCAGATTCCACAACAAATCCCGTGAGGTACACGGGAGGATTTACAAAAGGAAGATGCTTAGTTAAAGGCCAAGTAAAGGCATAGATTGAGAGTGTCCTAATCTGTGGGGCACATTCACATTTCTCTCCCCACGGGTGGAGGCTTCGATGCCTTCAAATGTAAATGACTTTCTCTCCACTCCTTGTGTAAAATAATGAATACGTGCGTAGCTTCGCTTAATTGAGTGGGAGGAGGACAGAAGGATAATAAAATTCAAATACAACTCGTTGTTAGCCGTTAAAATGTTGAGGAATTTTGGGGAAGTATGATAAGAGGGGTGATATGGTAGAATGAGGGATTATTACAAAAAGATACAGTAGTAAAATCGAAATACAGTTATACAGTGTATGTTACACATAAAAAATTGAAACACAGCATGTTGTTGCCGGTCAAAATGTTGGAGGAATTGAGGAAAATATGATAAGAGGGGTGATATGGTAGAATGAGAAACTATTACAGAAAGATAGTAAATTTGAAATACAATTATACAATGTTTGTTACCCATATAAGTAGATTGATGAGATTTTGTAATTACTCATGGGCATTTCCGTAAATATGGAGGGCAAAATTGGTCTGGGTGTGGAGGATTATTTAGTACCCTAGATCATATTTTTCAGGTGAGAAATGCAAGTAAATCCTGGATATTGGTCCAGAGTGTGGAGGATTATTTACTACCCTGCGTCTTATTTTTCGTGTGCCCCTCTACCCAGTCACTTATTTCTCTTCTATAAATTTCTTATTTATTTTTAGAGTGGCAACCAAGTAATTTGTCAGATTATTTCTTTATCCCGCCACTCTCATCCACCAATTTCAACTACCAAACAATTAAATTATTTCTTAACTAACCTCTCATAACCACCTCTTATCATACTCTTCCTTATTTGTCCGAAAAACAGGCCTTGCCAAACCTGGTGACAAGCACGTGTCGTTCCATGCCTTCCATAGCTGGTTGGCGGGTGCATGTGAACAGTGAACTTTGTAAGGACCAAATTCTGGAGTCGTCTTGTTTTTGGCAATTCCATATGACAAAACTCATATTTATTATCGAGTTGTAATTTTCTAAGTAAAAGTCTATATAGGATTAGAGTGGAAGAAATCTCTTTGTAATGTAATTTGAGTGTTAGTGGTTTTAGTCGGTCGACGGCATTCGGAACGGGAAGATCAATCATGCGATCAATCGGTTTCTCAATCGGGTAACTCTGAATTTTAAGCACAGGACAGCCGTGGACTATTCAGAACATAGCGATTAACAAGAGGATCAATCGGGTTGTTGATCGGCATCTGCATAAATTTCGGATCTACAAGGTTCCGATCAATCGGCTTCCGATGCGATTGATCGGATTGACAAATTTATAAATATATGCCCTCGGTTCAGATCTAGGTCATCTTGAGTCGGCTAAGAGAAAGAAGAAAAAAGGGAAAACCGTGTGTGTGCTTGTTCTTGAATACAATAACATCAAGAGGGTTGATTGTGTATCTTGAAGCACTTTCTTCATGGATTGTTAATCAAAGCTTCAAGAGGTTTCTACATCTTCGATCAAGTTCAATTTTCCGGTGGATTTCCGGAAGAACATTTGAAAGGCTCGAGGATTCGAGGCAGCGGCAATCAAACGCTGGGTGTGGTGTACGAGGATTCGGCAAGTACATCTTAGAGCGATTGTGAGTGATTCAAATCGTAGGGTAAGATTACTTGTAACTACACAGTGATTTTATATTGTTTGATTCATTCCCGTGGTTTTTACCCGTATTGGGGTTTTCCACGTATATCTGGTGTTCATCTCTTTAATTGCTTTTTGTTTGTGATTGGTTCATAATTGATTGATGCATGTTATCTTTTTTTATTGAGATAAAATAACCTAGCAAATTATAAAACCTGGGCGATCTAGGATTTTTCAAACTTGAGCTAGGTTCTTGCGGCTTCGATGTTCATGCTAGCACATCCTTTAGATAATGGCCAAAATAACAAAGGATGTGCCTGTTACCGCGTTAAGGCAAAGTGCCTTTCGAAAAGATTGTCACCTTATTATGTCAAGCATTAGACATAAGAAAAATTCAATATATAATTTGAAAATTCTATATGTGTATTTATAAAAATATATTGTTAAGAGAAAGATAAGGAGTATTCATTTAAAAACAAACAAATAAGCCTTTGTGTGTTCGTCTCTCCTTACCCCTCGAACTTTAAATAGAAGTGTTGATTAGGGATGACCATCTCGACCGACCCGCCTCTATCCAACCCATCCCCTCCCCATTCGGGGAGGTGATCCAGGGATTTTTTCGGGGATTGGGTAGGGGATGAGGATTATTTTTTTTAAAATTCGGGGATCAGGTAGGGGATAGTAGTGTTAGTCCCCTTCCCGATCCCTGCCCCTCTCCGCATCCCCATTTATATACATATATATAATATTTATTATATTATAAGTTTTTAAAATTTCTTTTCTACCACAATACTTCACAACTCCTAGCCCGTCTGTCCATAACCCCATTAACCCAACTCTCATGGTCAATGGTCATAACTTAAATTAGAAATTTAGTACTCCTTCCACCGCAATTTCTTAGTCCTTCTTTCTATTTTGGGATGCCCCAAAATATTTGTCCCACTTCTAAAAACATCCATCAAAACAGGGTCAATTTACAATTTTACCCTTAAAAAGTATTTTTCCCATATTAATTGGCTAGTCTATTATTTTTTATTTTATAACGATTTTTATGATTTTGAAAATTTTGTATAATAAAACTAATTAATATCTATCAAACAACATCCATATTGAATATGTTTTGACTTTCATATACTCCAATAAATTAGCCTCACAAATTTAGTCACAGTAATATTGACTGAATTTAGAGGCAAAATAGAAAAGTCAATACAAAATTTTCACACGCCTTAAAAACCTACTTCCCCAAAAGGAGCAAACAAATTGGGACAGAGGGTGTACTTCACAGCCCTCGGCCCCCAACTCTCATAGATTGAATTTAATGGGTAATGGCAACCAGATTGCATGGATGGAATGGAATTGTGGCCGTCGGGGTTGAATTTAATGGGTAATGGCATGGACTAGTGCATGAATTTTTGAATGCCCGATTCCGCATGGGGATCCTTGTTCCCCGCATCGGGGCGGGGATGGAGGTTAAAACCTCCGGTGGGAATTGGAGAGGGGATGAGAATTGATATAGGATCGGGAATAGAGGTAATGGTATCCACCCTCTACTCTCCCCATGCCCATTCCTAGTGCTGATTCCGTGTCACATAAAAGTGTGCCTTTTTTTTGGTGAACATCACATAAAAGTGTACTTCATTCTTGCATCAATCTCGTTATTCTGAACTCTTCTATGGTCTATGTGGTACAAAAATCTGAAAATATCCCACATTTTTGCATTCTCATTAATGATTTTTCTACTTTTGGGTGTCCAGGTGTGAACCAAAATGAATTTTGAGAGAACTAATTTTTCATTTTTCGCTTTAACGAAAGAAGTCAAAAAGAGGTTCTAACCTAGTTTTCACATTCTCTACTCACATTCTCCACTTGTAAAATATATTCTGCATATTTCTCTCAAACATTCTTTCCAAATTCAAAACATAGTCTAACCATTATCCAAAAAGTCAAAAAACCAAAAAATTGAAAATGAAAAGCTAAAAAATAGGCTCTTAAACACTCCCTAAATGTACAACTGAAATTGTATTGGATAGAAGCAAAGACTTCGGAAATGTCATTCAAGTTAACAGGTCCATATTAATTCAGTGGTTTTCAGGGGAACTTTAGCTTGCATCCATTTCAGATCACTGTCGTAATCCAAGAACTATTTATCTCAGCTTGAGGGATCTGGACAAATTAAATCGATGGGTTTGCACCAACCATGCACCGCCGGTGCCGGCGCCGCCATTGTAGGCCCCAAACGATCGATCTAAGTTCATTGAAATAGGATTGATTTTGGATTGAGCTCATACAGCCGTTCGATTGCCTCGATTCCACATAGACCCACTCAGAATTCAATTTTGAGAATGATGAACGGCTCGGATCGATCGTTTGGGGCCCACAACGGCATCGCCGTCGGTACATGGTCGGTGCAAACCCGTCGGTCCCCTTATGTTTTCCGAATTAAATCATCCAAATCAATGGCAAGATAATGGAAAGTTCAAACTCCACGAATTTAAGCCAAAAAATTTTATTGCCCAATTCAAGGAAGTGTCACTAGTACAAGGAAAAGCGAATAATGGATAGTATTGTCTGAACAATAATAGCTAAGAACATTAATCACTCAAAATTATCACACAGAAACAAAGTAGAACTTCCAAAATTGAAGAGCAAAGATTAAAAAAAACACGAGATAGACGAGTAGTGTTGTATCATCGCTTCTCTTTACGAATCACCATGACAATTCCACAAACAAGGACATGAGAGCTAGCTGCAGTAGCTGCCGCTCATCGTTCTACAATATACTTACTTTCGAGAGAAAGGGTTATGCATTAATCATTCTCCCCCATTCGACCCCAGATAAAATCTTTCTTAGTACCTTGAACGGCTTCTTACCCTGCAACATCAGCCATCTAATCATTGCCAGGGCGTGCACAACATCTGCATCTTAGATTGGGGACAAAAAAAAAAAATAGAAATGATAATATTACCTGGGAGAGCGAGAGCGGGAGATGGAACGGGAGTGGGTGGGCGAACGAGAACGGGAACGATATCTTCTTCGAGAACTGCTTCTACTTGGACTTCTGCTCCGCCTACTTCTTCTGCAGTAAGCAATATATGATTGCACCCCAGTGACAGAAAACTTCAGTTGATTTAAATTGTCACATAACACACCAGAAGAGGGTTGAATAAAACTTGCCATGCTCATTAACAAATGCATACACATACACATACACAAACACCCACCCCACCACAAGCATCTTCAATCGAAG
Organism: Vaccinium macrocarpon; assembly: GCA_022606695.1. NCBI lineage: Eukaryota > Viridiplantae > Streptophyta > Magnoliopsida > Ericales > Ericaceae > Vaccinium > Vaccinium macrocarpon. The sequence continues at coordinate 13,206,264 of CM040172.1, forward strand.
TATCCATCACACCAGCTTTCAAATTAACAACCTAAATTCTCATTATGAATTTTCAGTTAGGTGGAGCTTGATCAATACATCCCATAAAGAGTTAAGTTTGTGGGTGGCTCTGCTCAACTAGGTGTAGAAATAGAAAGGTTGGTCGCTGTATGAGTGTTGTACAAAATGCGAACTAGAGCAAGTGCAACAGACTACCTAAACTCTTCTCTATCTCTATTTTACTCAGCCAAACCCCAAAAACAAGCTCCAAGAGGCTCCCTAAATAGGTGAACAAAATACCAAATGCTAAAGTAACTCCCTAAATCCCTCCCCATATAGGGAGTCACTGTTCACTCCCTTTGGAATTGTTTACTATTTTTTCTCTCTTCTCTCTCCTTTCTTTAGTAATATTTAAAATAGGAAAAAATAGTATTTTAATAGTAGATAGGTAATATAGGTAGTATTGTTGGAGTATTGAAAAAGACATGAGTAGATAAAGAACTGTTCACTAATTTTTTTGGCTCAATATTTACTGAGCCTTGTTGGGGATGCTCTAGTGTGAAAATAGAAAGGTCAGTACCAAAGAAGAATACACTACGAGGTGAAATTGGCTTTCCTGCCGTATTTACAGTGTCCCGTAACGCATCTCACGTCATTAACCTTCAGTTTCTTTGCTCAAGTCAATTTTCAATGCCAAGGAGAAGCAAAAAAAGTTCACAGATATAATAGAGTCAATAACAGTAGTAAACCTTACCTAGTAGCTGAGGTCTTGCTTTCGAGGCTCAAGCTAAAGGAGCAACATCAGCCACCAAGTATTCACTAACCCACTATGATCCTACCTACTGCTATTCACAGGGAAAAAATGCCATTATAATACCTTGGAGGGGATCGACTGTAGCTTCTGCTGCGACTGCGGTGCCGATAGCGACTCAATCTGCTTGTTTCTGCAAGTTTTTCATTCCTCTGACGCTCCTGCTCCTTTTTCTTGGCGATTTCAACAGCAGTATCTTTCTTGACTGTGGAAGTAACAAATCAAGGCAAAACAAAGATGCATATAAAAAGGCTTCACAGCTGTATTAGAGAATGCGAATGAGAAATAACTGGATAGAAATGCAAATGAGAAAGAAATGGAATGTAACGATAAACAATGCCTCCTTTGAAGCTCTGTCGGCTCAGGGAAAAATTAATGCTGCATGGCTGCTTTACTACTAGAATGCACATAGAGCAGGGTATACTTTGCTTGTTAAGTTGCCGGCTCATTATTCGTTTAAGTCGCTCTTGAGGCGTTTCCTTCTTCTCCCCTTGTTTCGAAATGCCCCCACTAGTACTAGATTTGCTTAACTTTGCCAATGCTGATGAAGTGCTGCCCATAGAAGAAACACATGAAACAAAAATAAACAGAACAATAAGATCACCACTATCCACACATGCATGTCTCTGGTAAGTTCAGCTGCAATCGTTTTTTCTTTGTACGATTATATGTTCATGACAATCACTCAACCGCAGAAATCATGAGATACCTTATTTGAGGCAAAACTTTAGAATTCTTTTCCTTTTCAAGGGAGACACTGGAAGCAGGATCCGTATGTAAGGCCTCAAGTATCTGACCAGTCACTGGCCTGCAAAAAGGAAATGTATCAGACACCCATTTCAATGGTTGCAGGAAACTTGGATGCATAGACACAAAGTCCATGTCAAGGGGAAATGAGCTTCATAAAAAAAAAAGCATCCTTCCTCCCCCTTCCGGCATTTATGCTGATAACCTAGGCCTCATATATTCTAAACCACAAATATTGCCTCAGGTAACATAATTGAGGATAAGCTGCAGCAGAGTAAAGACTGTCCAATCTATCATTGCAAGAATCAAAGGTCGAGTGCTCCGACCGGTTCAACACATCAGCTTTGGATGGAGAAGGTGGTGGAGAGAATCCTTCAAGCTTTGGCTCATCCCCATCAGCAGATCCCCCAAATTCCGTAATATATTCTATTTTAGATGCCTTTGACTTGCTTCGATGACCATCGTCAGAATGCACACCGCGAGCATAGCGCCTTGAGTGCGATGGGGAGTATGAATGTGACCTCGATCTGGATCTGCCAACATAAATGACAATAAAATTTATGCAACAAGACTGCTTTCATTAGAACCCACAATAAGGATGAGAATACACATTGTGTTGAATAGACTCAAGTGTGGGAGGTGCTAATACATTTGTAAGGGACGAATCACGCACCCCCCAAAAAGGGATGATACCTTTTTGTATGAAATTTACTTAGTGGCATATAGAATGGTGTCTTGCAAAACACAGGACGCTTCACTCATTTGTAGCAAAAATCCACAAGATAAAGATGTGAGGGCAATGAGAAATAAAATTACAACAGTGTCTGACGGAACATATCAGGCACATCCCACCCTTGTCTGGGTGCAAAGTGTATAACTGGATTCCTAGGTTTATTTTGAAGAGTCCATGCAAATTAGTGTGGACACAACCACACAAATAGAAAAAGAAAAGAAAAGAACATAGCCCACCTTCTAGAACGAGAATAGGCCTCATAAGTTGGACTTCGTCTTGGCTCCCTACAAATTATGGCAACTACTAAGTAAAAAACAATCACACTACTCAATTCAACCAGTTGGCATCTAGTTCATATGATTTCAGAGCTTATCAGGTGACTTTCCAGACAAGTTAAAAAAGATACCGCATTGATACCATTTACCTATATGGATCACGATGAAGCAACCGAGAGCCCGTAACCAGGGCAGCTTCTCTTTCTCTCTCTCTTTCTATCTGAGAAACCTTCCTCCTCTCCTTTCGTGTAAGCTTCCTCTGGAGAACTCAAAGTACCCCAGATAGACAATGTAAGCGCATTGCAGTCTTTCTTTTTTCTTTTCTTTTTTTTTGTCTTGAAAGGAAATGGTCAACTATAGTTTTGACAAACTTACAATTGAAGGATCCCCCTTGACCACCTCTTTTTGCCTCTTTTCCTCCTCTTTTGCTTTTTTATCCATGTAAACAAGCCAACCGTACCTCTTGACACCAAATTCTTTTGCGATTTTCTCCATCTCCTCATCATTGCTATCATCACTGTTAAAATCCTCCTCCTCCTCATCATCATCTTCATCATCCTCATCATCCTCATCACCATCTGAAAAATTAGTTTCATCTTTTCCATCTCCATCATAAGAGAAACCCACCTGTGAATATGAGCCCTTGGTTGCTGGAGCCTGAGTCGGATGAGATCTACCAGATACAGACAAACAAACATGAGATGTTGCACAAAAGAATTACTCATGATGAGGCTATTAAACATGGAAGATAGCAGAAGGCAACACTGTCAAAGTAGAAGTGTATGCTAAAACAAAGTTTCAGAAAAGTAGACATGCTTAAAATTACAAAAGTGGTCATTCGACATTGCAACAGAACAAAAAATATATAGTCTCCCATTTTAGTCAGTAGTTGAGTAGATTAACTACATGCATCAGTAGTGACTAAACTAACTGGCCACGAGTTAATACAGGATCCTTGAACTCATAATAGCTTACACAAACGAATAAGTTGGCACTTCAACAGAGACAAAGAGTTCTACAAGAAGAAAAAGATTGTGAACCTGTCAGATCCAAATAGAGCAGCAGCCTTGGCCTCCATCTCTTGATTCACATGCTGCAAACCCTCCTCATCACCAACTGTTAATAGGCACTTCTTAGCTAACTGTTAGTAAATAAATCCCTTGTGGCAAATATGATTCTAGACAAGCACAAATTGTAATTGACACAAATTTTCATAGTTAGAATATATATAAACTACACATATGCAATGTTCTAATTCAACACATGAACAAAAATTAAAAAGTACCGACATCCTCTACGTTGATGCTTAATTAAATCCCGATAACGCTCAAAATTAACAAACTCTTCTAATTCTTCTTCTTCCTCTGACTTCTCAGGGGCCCGAAATCGTCGGGAACTGGAATCTCGAATAAAATCGAGAAGAGCACGACCATCAAATCTATTTTTTTTTAAAAAAAGGAAGATCTAAAATCAGAACACGTTCCCCACTACAAAAACAAAATTACAAAATTACAGAAGAAGGGGGGGGCGGTGATGTACCGGTCTATCAAATTATCTTCTTTCCCATTCCATGGTATCCTGAAATAGAAGACAAATGTAACTCCAATCAATATAAAAGAAAATGAACCATAGTGAAGATCATGCCACATGAATCTTTTCCTTAACCAAACAATACCTAAGAAGCACGGGAAGTTCCAAAAATTCTTGTTACCTATTGACTTTAACACGTCACTCCAAAAGAGAATCGTGGTATTGGATAGGATAAAGTAGGAGGACTCCAAGTAATATCAATCCACCCCAAACATGGGACTTGATGGGAAATGATCACGATGCCACTTTTAGAGTGATGTGGACGGATTGGAATGTCTACCATGACCGTCTTCCTTAACAGAACCCAAACACATCCTAGGTGAGACATAAGATTTCAAGACCTTCACTACTCCCTCCGTCCCATAAAGTTAGTCCCCTACGAAATTACGTGCAATTTTCAAGCTTAAGAATAATGTACTTACCAAAATATTTTTGTGCGCAATATGGATCTTGTTTGATGGTTTTCAATGAGATCTTTTGAACAGGGCAAAAAAAATCTAAAAATTATTTTCAATAGTAACATTATTTTAAAGTTTGAATATTGCATGTAATTTCATAGGGGACCAACTTTATGGGACAGAGGGAGTACTACTCAATAAGAGGAGAGGCAAGTAGAATTTTTTCTTTTGGACAAAACATAATTGTTGAGGGCGAGAAGTGCACCGAGGCCCAAAGCTTCGTTGGTGTCTAGGCCCAAGGCACAAGGCCAGACATGGGCCTTATTGAAGCGAGGCACATTTTGGCGAGAAAAAAAATTCTATACAACAAATTTTCAAGTGGACTCTACAACTGAGATCCACATGTTGAGAGATGAGAGATCCGCATGTTGTACTTTTTTCCCAACTCGATTAATGTGGTGCTACTAGAAATAATATCATTGGGCGTATGCCAGTGCGAACCTTGGTGGCCTAGGCCTCATCTTTGTCAGGTCACCTCGCTTGGACCCGCTCTAGGCGCCAAGAGCAAGTGCCTTACCGTGAAATTGCCTTAAGATCCCAAATCTCAAAAGCTGTGATTTGAACCATTAGGCATCCATCCCTCTTACAACTCTCCTAATTTGATTAGATAATATGCCCATACTACCATATCGTAATGCACATACAAAATAATGTTTCCCTTAACCGTTGAATCATTGATATCAAAAACCCAAAAAGCCGCCACCATTACTCCCAATTATGTACTCCTGTTTTGGATTAACAAGTAAATACTGTGAAGAAGAAGTTGATTTTATATTACATTAACCAAGAAGCACCAAAAAAGCAAGTGAACAGTACCATATACAAGTTGCATGTTTAAACTATGCACCACAATGCAATACCAAAAATAGTTTATTCTCCAAAAAAACTAAAGAGTATATTTGAAGATTGGTCCCCTGTCATCTACACCCACAATCATCAAAAAGACCCATAGGTGCAGCTTAATCTCAAAGCTAGGCAAGATGCAATCTGTGTTTAACCATTGAATGATGCGACTTGAATGAAGCCCACAAAGCATACGTCTTTTGCAAAGCACAAGAATGTATCATTCTGGAATCAAAAATTTACTAATAAGTTAATAGACATGGATTTCATTAAGCGCGCCGAATAACCTGTTGAATTTGACTATATCGGCTGTGTTTGGTTAGATAGTTTAGTTTAGTTTTGATGATGTCATCAGGTGTATTGAGTGGAGAGAGACAAAGAGAAAAATGAGAGAAATGATGATGTCATCAAAACTAAAACTAAAACTAAACTGAGAAACGAACAGGGCCATCATATTTATCTAAAGCAAAAGTGTACTACTTAAGGCACTTCAATTTTCAGTTTCTGTAGCCCACAAAGCATACGTCTTTTGCGAAGCACAAGAAAGTATCATTCTGAAATCAAAAATTTTACTAATAAGCTAATAGCCATAGATTTCATTAAGCGCGCCAAATAAGCTGTTGAATTTGACTATATCATATTTATCTAAAACAAAAGCGTACTACTTAGGCACACTTCAATTTTCAGTTTTTTTTATTCCAATTATGAGAACTTCTTCATGTTTTCATTGCCAAGAAAATGGGGATGATTCATTGCCATCATCCACTGCCATGACTAAACACGTGTATATAAAGGAGTGAGACACAAATGGATGAGAGGGATGTCAATTTTGAGGTGGAGGCCACGATTAAGGGGCTAACTGTGAGATCTGAAGGTAAGAGATGAGACAAACATGAGATGCAAGTTGGTGATTGATAAGAAGCTGAGAGGAAAAGGAACAAAAACCTAAGATCAGATATGAAGATGTCAGGAATATTTATGGTTTTCTGAGATTGGAGCATAATTTTACTTGGTTGCTAGCGGATTGAAGCACATGACCTCATGCATGATAAGTGCAAGCATTGTAGCTCCTTATTTTGTGGCTGGCGAAGGTTGTTTACGAAACATGGAAACCCAATTTTTGTGTCTCCACTATTTACATAAACAATTAGAATTGTTTTTCTGGAATAGTAAACGAAAATATTATCACAAACCAATTTGCGGTACACATTTCAAAAAAATATGTTCACATACTGCACCAAACAAAGCCTTAATATTTGATAGATGCTTGGACGGCTTCTTTATGGGCATTTGCTTCTTGAAAATCTTTGTTGCATTGTGAACAACTTATGAATTTCAATATGGATAAGTATGAATCTTGAATTATCTGCCCAGTGTCTATGTTATGTTTGGCCTTTTTTTTCTGACATGCACCTCATTTCTCGCATCGCTCTTAGGCCCCAACAACCTGTGGTTGTGCAGAGAACTTGTGCCTCTAAACTGTCCTTAACCAACAATAGAGTAAATCAAACACAATAGTTTTTTGTCTCATTAGAGCCACCCACCGATAAAAAGGCAACCTATTCCTTTCCTCTCACGTGCACTTTATCAAACAAAAAGACACCAAAACCTAAATGTTTCGCCATAAACCTCTCTATCATATCTACAGCATACAATCACCGTAACCTCTAATCTAGCATCACTCGATATTGAGTTTGGTCACCCACCATCCATCTGTCATGATTATGGACACCATCCTCGTATAAAAAAACAACAGCAATACCTCAACCTTTCATATCTCTCTGACTTGCACTGCACTAATATGGATGTCAGTAGAAAAGTCTAGTCATTTTCCACTTGCACCAACATCTAAAATGTTTGTGCCTTTATAACAAGTTTCAATCCCCAAGATTTTTCTCATTTCTTTTATTTGTTTTGACAATCTCCATATGCTTTCAGTTCCCCTTTCTTCACCACTTATTTGCTGAAGGTTTGATCAGTAACCTTGGTTAACCAGTCCCAATCTGAAAAATAGACAACCCCTTGAAAACAATATTGCCCGCAATAACGCCTTAGCTTGCCATATTTACCACGTCAAACAATCTAGCCATATTTGCAACATCAAACAATCTAGCCATACAACAGAACCAACAATTTCTGTAAATAACAAAAAGTGTACCATAGCAAGCTTCATATCCTTAATTAAGTTATGACAGAGCTTCAATACTAAGAACCCAATTGAAAACAACTTGGATTCAAGTCATTTTCCACCTGAACAACGTCAAGTCTATAGAAACTAATACATCCTAAAAGAGAGGAGCTTCCCTTTAGGTGTAATAGAGAGAGAGAGAGAGAGAGAGAGAGAGAGAGAGAGAGAGAGAGCTCTTGATATGATTCTTGATGGTTTTCTGGTGCTTATACCATCGAAATCTCTTAGTCCTGTGGAGAGTCAGATACCCTCTTCCTGCTGTTCCACCTCGTGCCTTTGTAATCCTCTGTTACTTGGGGTTTTGGCTCTGCATCGGTTTCCATCCCTAGGTGTATCACTGTTGTTTCTATGAAAAGGTTTGGAAGGTCGACAATCTGGTGCAACGACATATGAGACATGGTGCTTTCGAGCTTATTTGTGTTACTAGTCAGATCTGGTCCTGGGTTGCTCATCAGCGTCACTAGCTGTGTCTGTTCCAGTGGAAGTTTCAATCCTGCCGGTGAAGGGACAATGCTGTTTTCCCAGAGCCGGCTTGAAGGTTGCCGTGCTCCGTTTATTCACGGTGTGATTGGATGCTATGGCCAGCAGAATAGTGTGGTCAGTCGGTGGGCAGTTGGTATTGTTTGTATTCCGTGTAATACATGTCCCTATGAATCAGTCAGTTCATTTATCTTGTGGGCCTAAGTCACATAATTTGTGAGCGTGAAAGCGTCTTTTAATAAAAACATAAAGTATTAAAATTCGCAAGAACAAGAATTGAGTGCAAGTGCAGAGCAAACAAAGGGCATGTAGTTTTTCTTTTCTTTTATGTAAAAGCTCCAGAGGTGGTTGTTGTTATCTAATTCAGAGGTTTTTTCCCTTCTCTTGTCTTTACTTTCCTGTAAGCCCTTCGAGGCACTTCACTAGTCTCAATGAAGTTTTTTTGTTATTAGTTCAAAAAACATGTAGACTGTCCCTCCCTTTATCACCAGCTCCAATTCCTCATTGTTTGTCCCACCTTTATTTTAGGCTTTCTCCTTAAATCAACTAAACCTTTGAACACAACAGCTTCAACCAGTAATCACGATCAAAAAAAAAGGGGTAACCAAGCCAATATTAACCGCGGCTGCACCTCGTTTTGAGTTTAATCATCATGCAATCCCAGAACAATTATCGCAATTCCTTTCGATGTCTAGGTCTGCGCTGTTCGAGGTTAAGGCTCAAGAAACAGGAGCAAATTAGCTATTTTGTCATTCGTAACGCAAGGAGATAATTCGTCAAAAAAAATTACTTAGGGAGATCTTCCGTCCATGTTGAAGAAAAAAAGGGGGTATATTTCCGCCAAAAGAATGCATTCGGGAAAATTTCGTTTAAACATAAGGAAAGCGATAAAGATAAGGAGTTAAGTTAGGGTTAGAAAACATTACAGGCCTTGCTGATCCTGGGTGGCCTGATAGAGCCCGTCGTCGCGATACATGCGGCAACGAGATCCGGCGACCTGAATCGATTGCTGAGGATCGCCCCGTCTCTTGGCTAGATAAACAGCTCGTCTTTGAGCTCTCTTTCGAGCTGCGTCCATCATGTCGTGGACCTTCTTCTCCGACCTACGAGCTTCGTGCCACATCTCTCTCAATTTCTCTCTCTCTCTCTCTCTCTCTCTCTCTGAATTTGATTCCGTTGTCTGCAAAATGGTCGATGGAGTCCTAAAAATCTACTGTAACCTAAATTTCTCCGATCGGACTGAGAGAACCAATGAAGATGGGACCACCAGTGTACAAAATGGGTATGTGTTACAGATTTGGGTCCTACATATAGACGTTCGTTTTTTGCGTTTTGAAACCAATTTTCTCAATTATTACTTAATCATTACATATATTTTTCTTTAATTATTACTTTCATTTTCAAATTATTATTATTCTCTCTATCTTTCTCCAATCACTTCCTCATATTTACAATTATTACCCTCATTTTTCTTTCTAATCAATACCCAAAAACCAAAACTCAAAATCAAGACAAAACAATGTCATCATAGTGACTCAAGTCACTACACTCCGAAGTAATCTTAATTGTAGCTTTCTAAGAGTATAATATGTAGTTGGGATCGAAACCGTTTAATTTTGTCAAAAATGTTGAGTAGATCATTTATATAAATAATCAAATTAGTTAAATATTGGTAGTCATATGATTGGATACCATTTATTTTAAGAAAATGGATGATCAATATCATTTAGACCATAAACTGTAAGCCATATTTGTCTTAATTCTGTATCTACCAATCTCCAATCATAACTTTTTTTTCATAATGCTCTCAACATTTTTAAAAAAATGAACGATTTCGATCCTAAGCGAAAATTTCAAAAGTTCCACAATTAAAATAAATACAGTGTGTATTGACTTGGGTCACTATAGACACCCAAATCCATATATTAACCTATTTTTTTTATAGAGATTTTCGCACTACAAGTGCAGGAGATACACAACTTAAATAAAAGAAAATTAAATATTTTAAAATTGCATCTATGCCCTTTTTGTTTTCTGAGTGTGAAATTACGACAAGAGCCTGTTTGGAAGGGGGAGAAACAGCCCTAATTACGTTGGGCCCGAATTAATATACCTGGGCCCACTGGTAGTCCTGGGTTTGGGAGGAAACTTTGGACCTGTATTTAAATTAAGAGAATATCTTATTTACATATCATTTGTAAATAGGGAGTTTACGCCGAGAAAACTTTTGTTGTCCATCCCAAGATTCAACTCCGCCAAAGTTCAAAGAGACTTTTTTTTTACATCTGCGGTGCATTTAAGGAGGAGAGAGAGAAGACGACTTCCAGCCTATCAATCTCTGGGATGGGCCAATACGCTTCTACAAGAAACCCCCCTATTTACAGATTATCCGTAATAAGATATTCTCTTAAATTAAATAAGCCCGATATAAGTTATGGAGGGCCAGCCCTTGTGACGTATGGACAGGTCTCACCATGTCCATATTTAAGTCCGGAGGTGCGTGTTACACTTCAGCCCCGCTGCTGTAATAAAATGCTTTGTAATTTTTTCGGATCAAATAATAAAGTCATTTTGCTCTTATTTTTTTATTTTTCCACCAAATTAAACAACTAATAGAGATCTTTAATTTGATATAAAATTTTTTGAAAATTTATATACTTAAGTATTTTAATTTTTTGCTTGTTGGCTTGTTGAGTTACTTTGCAATATCCTTAGAATAAAAAAAAGGGAGAGTTAATAAGAGGTCTTATACAAAAAATATCATTATGATTCTATCCTATGATATTTGAATATTTATGATTCCATCTTGATATTCAAATTAACCCCAAAATACCATTTCTCTCTCCTAAATTTTCCAATATTTCTCTCTCCCAATTTTTCTAATCTCTCTCTCTCTCTCTCCCCCTCTCTCTCTCTCCTAATCTTATAATTCTCTCTCCTAATCTTCTCACACCTAAAATCTAAAAAAATAATATGAAAAATTCTTTATAACAACGAACACATAAAGAGATGATAATTAAGTAACCGTATTAGACTATGTAAAAAACGTGATAAACTAATGAACCATCATAGACAGTATAAAAAATGACAAATTAAAAACAATAAATACAGAAAACATGATAGATTAATAAACCATGTTCACTGGACGAATCACTAACATGATAAATAAATTAACCACTAACAAGAACTATAACACAAACATGAAAAGTGGGAGAAGACATAACAGAACATGGTAATTTATTTTTCATAATCCATTTTCTAAGGACATGGAATCATGGTTTATTGATTTAAAAAAAGAGTACTTCTACACATAATTTTTTATTTTTTTGCATCAAATTAAACTACTTATAGATATCTTTAATTCGATAAAAAAATTTTGAAAAATTATATACTTTAATATTTTACATTTTTTCCTTGTTGGATTGTTGAGTTGTTTTGCAATATCACTCCAATATTACTACGGTGCTGATGGAATACACAGACGTCTGCTTCCTAAGATTACCTAATTTTCACCGAACGAAAGTAGCACTCTAATCTGATCAGTAGGCGAACTAGAAAACTGCGTAGAACTCTCAGAATGTTTGATGAATGAATGTGATACATGCGGAGATTTTTCGTCAAAGAAATGAGAAAAAAAAGGTCCTATTTATAGATAAACCGACACCCGAATGATCATGCAAGAACCCATTCGGAACCGTACGGACATAACTTTTCAAAATAAAGCCGAAACGAGAATGCAACTGTTTGGAGCGGTGCTTGGCTAAATGGCTATTTTAATAGCCTGAAGATGTACCGTCTATACATCACGTCGAAATACAATCAAAAGGGATGCAACTCTTGGTCTATAAGCGGATAAGCCACCAATTCAAGGTTAATTCAAAGCCTTCGATTGGGATTAATTACTAATTAAAAAATTAACCAACTAATCCGTCCAGAGATAAGCCTCTGAACCTACAACGTCAATGTCATGTCTGGCTTGGTTTAATATTGCAACGTGAACAATAAATTATATATTTTCACCCACTCAAAATGTTATTCATTTATCCAATGATATAATTTGGAGACAATTTCCAATTCACTCATAAATATGATTTTGTAATCATATTTATTTTATGTATAGGTTCTTGATATTAGTATATATCTTTCTTTATGACTATTTGTGGTTATATTTACATTTTCTAATGGTCGAAAGATTTATGATTATATGTGGATTAGGCTGAGTTCTTGAATAAATTTTATTTAGATTTTATCAAGATTTAATAAAAGCAAGCCTTGATTTTATCCATTCGTGGAGAGAGTTAATAAAATCTTAGATACAAGGACTTGTATGATACCCACAAAGAACCAAAGGTGAATAATTCATAATATATAAATATAAATATAAATATATAAGAGCCCCTTCTAATAAAAGACCCTTATTTAAGTTTCCACGTGGACCTAGAGGTATTTTCTACTATTCGAAGCAAATTTCAATGATCCAAACCGCTCAATGTTTTTTAAATGTGTTTTTAAAAGCCATCGGGAAGAATATCCATGAAAAATACCCGGAAGGGCTTGATTTGATCAGTTTTCAATAATAACTATATGTATATAATTTTTATTGAAAACTAATCGGGTCAAGCTCTTCTGGGTTTTTTTTTGTAGAGGCCCTTAAAAATACGTTTTAAAAATATTAAGCGGTTCAGATTGTTAAAATTTGGTCCGGAAAGTCGAAAATACACTCTCTCTCTTACCTTTTTTCAAATCAAAAAATTAAGTAATTCCATGTATCATTTTTCAAATTTTTTGGCACCGAATTAAAGTACACGATGAGTACTTTAATTTGGTGTAAAAAAATTTCAAAAATGATACACGAAAACGCTTTATTTTTCCATTTGAAAAGTGACGACTTTTCGTAGAGGACAAATAAAAAGGAACGGAAGGAGTAATATTCTATATTAGCAAAACCGTGTACGTACAAGTATTAAAAGAGAAAATAAGTGACGTGGTCAAACTATATGTATATGGGAGTATATAAAAAAGAATATTTTACTCTTTTTGACAAAGTAAAAAAATGTGCGTACAAAATAAGTGACGTGGCGATGATGATAGTAACAGTTAAGGTATGGTAGATATTGCTTTTAAAATTGAGACGTTCACATACAAAAATGATACGGACACACTCTTTCAGCCACCCACAATCTGTCACATCTCCACTCACATGCGGGTGGTCTCCACATATGGTCCTCACACCCGCATGTGAGTGAGGGTGTGGTAGAGTGTGGCTGAAAGGGTGTGTCTATATCATTATTCTTTGCTATATAATACGAGTAACGGGAAAAATTCCCTCCAAACTTTGACCTCAATATCAAATATACTCCTAAACTTTTAAAAAAACTTAATTTTATTCCTAAACTTTAATTCCATTAATCAAATTAGATTCTATAGTTTCAATCCGTCAACTTACTAACGGAATTTGTTGAGTTGGACGTTAGGCTCTATTAAATATGCTTATGTGGCATCAAATTCCATTTGAAATTTGACACATGTACCTCAACACTCACTTTCTCTCTGTCCCAAAGAAATGCGTTAAAAACAAAAATATGTTTTCAAACTTTATTTCCAAAAAAATGTTGTTTTAAGAAAAATTAAATGTTTTTTTCAAAAAATATATTAGGTAATTATATAATCATATTTTTTTGGACATCACATAAGTTTTCATCCCTATCAGTTTGAATAGTTTTGTTTTCATTATTTTTGTTTGTGAAATGCCTTGTTTACCCTTTTTTATAAATACATATTAATATATGTAAACATAGTTTCCTATTTAAGAAGAATTTGATTAAAATTTATATAGATATTGTTTTTTAATGGAGGGGGATTGATTTGACTATTTCAAATAGAATTTTTGAAATGGTGGATGATTGTGTTGCCTAAAATTATGGAATTTTTGAAATGATGGAGATTCAAAATTAATTGAGATGATATTATTTCCAAATAGTAGTCCTATGAGAGTGTGAGCACCGAAATTTAAGAGATTTTTGAAAGAAAAAAAAAGAGTGGTGGGTAAAAAAAAAACAATAACAATTCTCATGATAAATTATTAATAGTCATGGTAAATTATGTCCACATCATATTTCAGTCATTATGATAATATATATATATATATATATATATATATATAATATGAATCTTGTTTGACATATTTCAATTGGTTTTAGGGTTAAATATCTATTTGCCCCTTAAACTATCAATTTTTTTTACTTCCCCCTTCAACTATCAATTTCATTTACTTTCTCCTTCAACTATGTAAAAGTTACTTAGGGTGAGTTTCCAAATAGATTTTATCTAGATTTTATCAAAATCTGATAAAATCAAACCTTGATTTTATCCATTCGTGAGGAGAGTTGATAAAATCTTAGATTTTTGCATTCAAAAATTTAAGATTTTATCAACTCTCCTCATGAATGGATAAAATCAAAGGCTTGATTTTATCAGATTTTGATAAAATCCATTTACTTGGTCAATTACACACATTCCATCCAAGGTTTGGATGGAAAAGTTAGCAATGAGGGTAATAATGTCTTTCAACTACTAATATACATATAATGTATATCCTCTCTCTCTCTAGCTTTTTTTTTTTTTGTCAAGGGAGATCTTACAGGACTTTCTACAAGACTTCCAACAAGCAATCAAAAAAAAAAAAAAAAAATCCTAGCTTTGGTTTGATCGACGGAATGAAAATTGATCAAGTCAGCTTCATTGTTGTAGCCTTGTAGGTGTATGAGATATTCATATTACCCTCTCTTTTTTCATTAGTTTAAAAAAAATCTCTCTCTCTCTCTTTTTTTTTTTTTTTTTTTTTGTCAAGGGAGATCCTACAGGACTTTCTACAAGACTTCCAACAAGCAATTAGGAAAAAAAAACCTCCTAGCTTTGGTTTGATTGACGGAATGAAAAATGATCAAGTCAGCTTCATTGTTGTAGCCTTGTAGGTGTATGAAATATTCAAATTACCCTCTATTTTTTCATCAGTTTCAAAAAAATAAATAAATAAAGGTTAATGGTTTCCGTCACAAATTTTGGATGAAAAACGTGAATTGTCCTTAGTAAAGAAGAAAATGATAGTTGAAGGGGGAATGGAGTTCTATTGGTAGTTGAAGGGGGAAATAAAAAAAATTGATAGTTTAAGAGGCAAGTAGATATTTAACCCTTAGTTTTATTATACAAAGTTTTCAAAAGCATGAATAACATTATGAATTCAAAGATATAGACAATATTGACATGAATATCAACAATGAACATAGTTTTTTTCCAATACCCCATCCCTTCGTACCCTCCATACACTTAATTTTTTTCCACATCTCGGGCCAAAAAATATGATCCGATTAATCGTTTACCTTATAGAACACGCAAAGAACTATAAGTTACAGAATATAAGTATGATTGAAGATCGATAGGCGAGTGAAGAAGTTGCACGAAAATTTTTATGCAAAATGTATGGTAAATATATTCTACTCCAAGTTAAACCTACTACACACACAAAAAAAAAAGAAAAAGAGTAGCTTTAATCACATATCTATCGAAATCCAATCATGTTGAGATTTTGTAGACATGTGGTCTTTTACGTATTCTATAAATTGAACGGTTCAGATTATAGTTTTTGACCCTAGATGTGCACAAAAATTGAGATTATAGAGAGGAGATGAAGTATGGAGAGGAAATGATGCCGGGGGACAACAGCTCCTACCAACCCTCTAACGGTTACTTTTTGAGCATAAAATCAAAACAGAGCTGAATTTCTCTTGAGCTTTATTTGGAGTGAAAATGGACATGCCTGAGCTTCAAAATGAGGACGAGGTTAGGCCGATTTCAGTTTGTCGATCATCTACTTCTTTATCAGCTCACCCAAGCCCTACATTCCATATCCTTTCCCCGATATTTTATCCTTCTTGCAGCATCTCGTCTAAGTTGGACAATCGCACTACCAAATGAGGTACTCCAATTTTCTATTTAAATGATTAAACTCAAGAAAAATCACCAAACAAGAGACTTAAAATAATTAATTTCCAACCTATTGCAAAAACAAAGACAATTAGATGATGGCAAATTTGAAACACAAAATTAGGCTTTATCTCTGGTTTAGTTTTCCAAGCCCTTTCTTTGGCTTCGAAGGTGGTGGTGGTGGTGGTGGTTTTAGTTGTGGGGGATGGCTGTGGGCGGTTGTGATGGGTTGTCGGTAGAGAGAGAAAAAAACAGAGGGTGTCCAAGAGTGATGTTAACCATTGGATTTAGTAATCACCATGGGTCACACAACATTACACGACGGATTGGAGAATTGAGAGGAGACAGAGTCTCATGCATATGAACTGGACTTGGGCATTTCCTTTTTCACTCCAAACAGGGCTTTGTAAGAGGAACTCGGCTTTCTTCTGTTTTTTTTGGCTCAAAACGATATCGGTTGGAGGGTTGGTAGGGGATCCCCGAATCCAACTTTTTACACGTAAAATTAGAAGTTTGGCATATTTTGATGGTTCTTTTTAGAAATGGCCGGGACTAGTATTTTGGGATATTCGAAAATAGAAAAACGAAGATTTAAATTGGGACAAAGAGAGTAATTACAAGAACTTAATAACCAATTGTGTAATTTCTATGATTATTGGCGTGATAAAGTAATAAGAAAGTAGTGACACCCAAATATTTTAATTGTTTTATTTGAGGCCTGGTCGTTGCCGTAAATGAGAAGTAAAATATATGATTGTACTATAAGGAATGTGCCAATTTTATCCTTTTGCCTCCTTCCGTTTTCAACTTTATTTGATTTTCTTTGACAAAATGTTTGTAGGGGAAAATGATGTGTAGTTTTCAACGGAAACGGGGCTCCGTGGTAGCATCATCTGGCCGTCCATCTCGGCACCAACGGCTTAGTTTTAATTCAAACTCCAAATGATTTGAGTCATTCGTTGTCTGGATTAATATCCGAGAGCGTTCATTACCGAGATTGACAATTGAATGAGCTCACTACAATCCTATAATGAGCCCCTCACTGCAGAGACCCCGGATCCATTTCCTACAAACATATACACACCACGTCCACAAATCACTTTCTTGGAGTTATTAGGAACAAAAGGAAGTTGCAAAGAAGATAACCATCTTCTCATGCTTAATCACCCTTTTCCATTTTTGACTCTCACATGGGATGCTTCATTGTCATTTAGGAAGATTTTTTGACCGTCGGGGGAGAAGGTAACAAGTTCATTCAGTCCATTGTTGGTAATGGCCTACCCACATTCCCATGGTTGGATAATTAAGCATAAAATTGGTCCCTTGTACCAAAGAATTGGTGAGAGGATTGTCTTTACCTTGGCAGGTCACTCAATGCCAAGATGGCCAATACTAATTTGTCTCCTAATGGCTATTACTCTTCCAAATCTGCTTGGATGGCCCTAAGATCAAGAGATCTTGAAGTTGATTGGTTTCGCATGATCTGGCGCAGGAAACATGGAGGCCCGTATGGTACGCCCCCTCTGAAAGGGCCTACGTATTTTTTGGTACTTGTAATTAATATATGGTTTGGTACTTGTTACGGACCGTTATGGGTTTTAAAATTTACTATTCATGTCAAAGTCTTGCTACGTAGTACGATTTTGCACTTGTTACGAATGATTTTGGTCCGTTAAGGGTGTAGAAAAAAAATTCATTCTTCAATTGGGAAAATCAGTATTACAAGAGTGGGTCTGTTGGGTCTGTTATGTACATACATTGAGTTTCAAGTGCAATGCACAAGATTATGGTCAAGCTCGTTCTATTTTGTTATGGAAAATGGAGGGGCTCATGAATTTCGGAAGACACATCTTTGTGTGGGGAGCTCTTTGTCGAGAAAAAGAAAAATAATAAGAAAGCATATTTATTTATAATTTCTTTATTTTATTTTTTTTTGCCAATCGAAATACAAAATTTTCATTCAACGAAAGAGATCAAATACAAGAGTATTTCTTCTCTCTACACACAAGATCCCACACACACACAAAGGGGGAATCGCCCCCCAAGTTGAGCAATTGCCCAAACAACAACCCTCTTTGGCCAATTCATGAGCCACTGCATTACTAACTCTTCCAACATGAACAAAAGAGAAAACAACAAAAAAATTCCTACAAAGCTGTAAAATATCCAACACTAGAAGTTGGAGATCCTCACAACCTGCAGAATTACCATTAAGCGCCTCAATTAGACCTTTTGCATCTCCCTCAAAAAACCACACTTCAAATTCCTTTCTTCTTAGCCAACAACACACCAATTCCCAAAGCAAGACTCTTCTCCATGACAATGACAGAGCGAGTTTTGAGGCCTCCACACAAGCGAGCCACAAGGAAAGAACCATCCTCAGATCTAGCAATAATGCCCACACCACAAACATTCAGATTTTTAATAAAAGCACCATCAAAATTAATTTTAACTAAACCGGAGGCGGTTTCCAATGAACCTGCCTTCCTACTCTTTCATCACTATTTTTGGGAACCGGGGAGGTGCTGCGCAGCGTGTTGTGCGGCCCATTTTGACGTTGTTCTAGCGTTATTTCGATGATCAGAGACGTCCACCGTGTAGAGCTCATTGAGTACTACGAATGTTCCAAAAATCAAGTCGATCGGATATCGTTAAGTGCTTAATCGGAGCACAACTAAGTTAAAAAAATTGAAACACACATGTCTTGAAACATTAAATTAAAATCATTGAAACCATTTTTTTCAACATGTTTGTGTTTCGATGAAGCACTTAACGATATCGGATTGAGTTAATTTTTTGTACACCTACAGTATTCGACGAGCTCTACGCAGTCGACATCTCCGATCGTTGGAATGGTACCAGCGTGGTGCCAAAATAGGCTCGCACAGTACGCGTCGCAGCACCCCCTAGTTTCCCTATTTTTGGACCCCTTCAAAT
This sequence comes from Vaccinium macrocarpon, assembly GCA_022606695.1. Lineage (NCBI taxonomy): Eukaryota > Viridiplantae > Streptophyta > Magnoliopsida > Ericales > Ericaceae > Vaccinium > Vaccinium macrocarpon. The sequence goes on from CM040172.1 coordinate 13,225,288, forward strand.
CCTTTTCCATACCAATGAGTTGTAGCTTAGTTGGTATCTCCTAGCTCTCCCTACGTGGGAGACTAGGGATCAAGCCCCATCAGGGGTGTTGGAGTTTCAAGGCTATGGATAGCCCCTGTACTCGTCTGGGCGTGTTTTAGGGCTATAGATAACCCCTGTGCTCGTCTGTGATCGGACATACTAACACCCCGCTAACCCCCACTAACAGCTCTCCTAAACTATGGGGGAAAAAAAATTCTTTTTCATATTAGCAAGCAAAAGAAGTTAATGTAGGCCTCCTTTGGGTAAAAAACAAGTGTTTGGTTTTTTAAAAAACCAATTTTGTCCTTATTCAATTTTTTTTTACATTCGTTAGTTTTGCGTTAAGATTTTGTAGTTTCTGGATTCCTCTCGATGAGACGAATCTAACAAGTATAAATTTATGGTCAAACCAAATATTTTTTTTTGAATAAAGCCAAAATACTTTGATTATTGGCTAATAATCCAACTATTTTGGCTTTATTAAAAAAATTGAGTTTTGACCATAAATTTATACTTGTTAAATTCGTCTCATCGAGAGAAATTCAAAAACTACAAAATCTTAATACAAAACTAACAAATGCAAAAAAAATGAATAAGGACAAAATGGTTTGTAAGGAAAAAGAAAAAACTGAATCCACGTCATTAAATCACAAAAATTGAATACACATTATTAAATTGCCCAAGTAAATGAAAAAAAAATACTCCTCCAGGTCATGATGAATCGGACGAACCAATTACTATACGCTTTGCTGGCCGGGCCCACCCTCGGACTCCTTTATAATCTCTCTCCACACCCAAACAACAAATCCCACCCTAGAAATATTCGAGAAAAGAAAAAGAAAAACCTAAAGCCATAGAGCTCCCCCAATCCACCCCCGGGGTCCGCCGCCCTCCGCCCATCCCCGCTGTGGGGTTTGCGGAGGAAAGCGTCCCCAACGTCCTCCCACCGCCACAGCGGCTTACTCCGCCGCCTTCGTCGCTCATCAAACACAAGTCGTGGTCGCCGGACGCTTACCGCGACGAGGCGTGGATGAGGCGGAAGGAAAATCACGACCTCCGCAGACGGCGAAGTAAAAGCGTCACCGACGAGGACCTCGATGAGTTAAAGGCGTGTATCGAACTTGGATTCGGGTTCGAGACCGACTCGCCTGTTACGGATCATGGATTGTCGGATACTTTGCCGGCTTTGGGACTCTACTACGCCGTTAACAAGCAGTACTACGACACCGTTTCGAAGTCTTCGTCGTCGTTGTCCGGTGTTTCATTGACGGCATCGGAGTGCGACTCACCCTGTTCCGTGGGTAGCCCCCACACCATATTCGGTCCAGGTAATTCAGTTTGAACGTATATTTAATCTTTTCAATCCGTCGATGGTTAAATAAAAATCATTTACTCCAATTTTGGAATAATGTGATTTTTGAAATAAATCTAATTGAAATCATGCAAGATTTCTCTCGGAAATTGTAATTTCAAAAAATTACACCCGTCAAAGATTGTTATAATTTCGAAAATATCACTGTCACTATCGTTTGTTTAAATAGCATTAAACCGTGTTATGCACGGCAATTGAAATATGGAAACGAAATAAAAAATATTTGAAGACACCGCAATATATGTAAATCGAGATAAGTTGATAGGTGTGTAGATTTGATTGATCTATAACTAATTGGGTTGGGGAAAAATAATTCTAAGTTATCTTATTTTTGGTCCAATTGAATTTTAAAATAATTGAAGTTTTTTTTAAAAATATTTAAAATTCTAAGTTATCTCATTTAGCACTTTAATTTGGTGTAAATTTTTTATAAAACATTCTACAAAAATACATTTTTCGTCCAAAAATAAAATACATATTTCTCAAATGAGACATTCAAATCCAAATGGAGTACTTGGGATGGGGAATTGTAATTTCAGAGATATATGTCCGTTCAATTTTCCCTGTATAAAATGTTTATTTGTGAATCAATAATTTCCTCTGTGTGTTGTTACAAAATTACAATGCCTAAGCACGTTTGAGTTTATCAAATCAGTTTATCAAATCTACGAATGGTGCATCTCAACTGTCCAAAAACTTTTTGACACTCCGGATTAGCCTTTGCTCTTGGATCGGTAAGAGTTAACTCTCTTACCAACTCTTACCGGTCAAAGAGTGTTTAAAATTCAAACCGTTAATTTATTAAAATGAACGATTAAAATTTATTCGTGTATTTTCGCATGCGCGTACGGCCATACGCATAGCTTGACTGTGTTGTTATCATCTGCTTTGGATGTTCACATTGTTTTTTTTGGGGGTGGTTTTAGGTGAAAGCCCACAGACGGTGAAGACGAGGTTGAGACAATGGGCACAAGTGGTGGCATGTTCGTTGCGTCAATCTTCTCGCTGACTCTCTCTCTCTCTCTCTCTCTCTCTCTCATCTCATCATATGCATGTACCTATAACTATCCTTTTTTAATTTAGTAGCAGCTAGCAGTAGTTTATAGAATATAGAAATGGGTTGTTGAATGGAAGCAAGCTGTAGTACTCCATGAAAATCAAAAGTAAGAGAACGCCAACCGACTTTCGTTGATGCGAATATTATCATGTGGTTGATGCCAAATATTTGTACCCTCCGCACATTTTTAAAATCGGACAAAGGAAAAGATCTTCCTTCTAGTGTGGGAATATACATTTTTTACTATTTATTTCTTCGTTTGTCCTTTGTGACTTATCCTTTTACTCGGTTTGGCTGAACTCTTCTGAAAATGTCAAAAGTTGTTATTCTTATTTGACATGTTTTCTTTTGCCATTTTTTTTTTCCCTTCTCCTCTTTTAGTTTATGTCAAATTACGTGGTCGAACCTTAGGCTTAGTTTCAGATTTATTGGAGGTTAAATCACCTCCCCATTTCACTTAATAAAATCACCTACTTTATTTTAGTAAATATCTATTTTATCACATGAAAAACTAAGCCTTGGATCTCAAGCTTTATAGGAGCGTTATACAATCATTTGACCAAACCCAGTTCAAACTAACATGACAATCTGACTATTCGCACAAATAACACAGTGCACGAATCATGTATAGAAGATGTCATGTGGGATCCACGAAAAATCAGCTCAGATGGATGACTGTAAGGACTTGATTCAATCTTTTAATTTTTCAATTAGACTAAAACAATTCCACTAATAATTACTGTAATAACAAAAACTGTTTCGGTATGGGTGACAACGCCCGATTTTTGGATTAGGGGGAGCCAAATCTGGGATTTCAGATCCAGGCTCCTAACGGCGGCGGCAGTGGGTAACAGCTCTAGCGTCCTTATTTTCTGTCATTGTTGTAATTTTTTGTTGTCTTCCTTTGTAGGTAGTTTCGTGGCCGGTGGTTTAAGGGCCGACAATTTAGTGTGTACCCAATTTTTTGGCTGGTGATTTTTTATTTAATAACATTTTTCTAACTCTTCACCCAAAAAAAAAACAAAAACCTTTCAAAGCGTGTCCACCTACATACCATTCTGTATAGAGGTGCTCACGGTCCGGATTGGTCCGCATTGACATGAATCCAATCCTAATCCGCGAGTCACAGTTTTTTGAAAATAAAACATGTGTTAGATTCAAAAGTCTCACGATTTGGTTTCAATCCGATCCGCGAGTCACGGATCGGTTCTGGATTTGTCCACAAATTTTCAATTTATTCTAAAAAATAATCATCATGAACTCATCCGAACCCAACCTCAACATTGAAACAAATAATGAAAGCTTATTAAACATTTCAACAAATTAATTAAACAAATCTAAACTTGAACATTATGGAATCAAAATAAATAACAAAAAAACAAAACCCAAAATAGTTACTCCACTGCTTATGAAATATCCATGGCAAACCAATCATCAAATGTTTGAGCAAATGGTTGCCAGCCTGGTTGGTTTACATAGCAACTGATCCGACTAAAAAAGAATCTCCTTCAAGTCCTAGCCTGATGTAATAATAGTTAAGTGATAGAGTACAAGAAATGCAAGGTAGTATAGTGGTAAAATTATAAAATTGGTAAAAATTATTTATCTATACATAATATTTTTTAATATATATATATATGTATATATGTATATTATAAAAATCTCAAGGTCCGATCGGTTAATCCACGGTTCCAAAATCAAAATCCGTGTCCAGACAGCGAGTCACGATTTTTTATTTTTTAAATCCGTGCCCGGACCATTAATTCACGGTTAAAATCCAAAACATGCGGACCGGTTGGGTCCGGATTGAATTCACGGTTCATCGATTTTTTTAGCAGCCCTACTCCTGTGGGCATGTAAACCACCACTGATTGATAAATAGCCAGCATAATTTGTGAATTCGTGATACTCTGCTAGCGGACACGGGGTGGCTGCTGTGCAGCAGCCAGCGCCAAATCAGACAATGCCTGCCGCATCCGGCCGTCCGTTCTTTCGGATGGGCGGCCGAGATTTCACCTTAGCAGACTTTTGCATCCAAACCGTCCCGTGCGAAGATGTATTCGGCCCCATCCATCCGGCGGACGGGCCGATACAAGATAATCTTGCAATGCGGCTAACAGTGGCTGCACAGCAGCCACCCCAAATCCTCTGCTAGTACCTGATAATTGTTCTATAGAACCAAACCATTGGTCTTTGGGCCAGCCCAAAACAAAAAAGGAGAAAAGTGGTACCCTCCAACACATTAGTAGACTTGAGTAGACAACACCAAGTTTGGTCTGTATCATTGTGTGTGGTGATCAAGGGACAGTTACTGCTAATTTTTTTTTTTATAGTGAAGCACGCTTAATTAGAACGCGGGGGCTTTGTTGTCCCCTAGGTCGGTTGGCTCAGCCAAACTCAATCCAAAAATGTTTTGAATGGTTTAGATTTCAAATAAAACTTTTGCAGGAAAGAGTCTCTTTCCCAAAAGAGTTTTATTTTAAATCTGGACCACTGATAACTGAGACAGATGGTTCCAAATGCGGTTGGTAGGGTCTACTGATCCATTGAGACAACCGAGCCTCCGTATCCACTTAATTACTACTGTCGAATGAAGTTGAAATTATCTAGACAATTATGTAGCTTGAAACAAAATTCGTTGGCGCTTTAAAGTGGACCCGGATTTTAATTATTTATTGAGCCAACACGGTGTCATGGCGACACAAAGGCCTAGAAATGCTTATCAACGAAGTGATTGATCACATAAAGCTCGTGTTGATTTCTAAATTTACCTAAAAGATGGTTCCAATAGCCTACAAATGCATATCTTGCATCTTTGCATTTAGGAGTACGAAATATCGAAACCAACTTCTTTTTTTCATTCGTCATTTTTAATCTATTAATTAGGGAAGGAGAGAATGGGGCTCGATTATGAAATGCAATGCGAGGCGTTGAAGAACTCTACTTGCATCGAAACCAACTTTAAAAACAAAAACCTTTCAAAACCCCTCTTTCGAGTAAAAGCAATTGGACCATCAGCAAAACCCACAATACAGCATTGATTCGGCCCAACATTATCAACACTCTTGGGGCCTGTAATCTTAGCAAAGACTGTCACAAAAGTTCAAAACTAAACAACTTTTCTGATAACTGAGGTATTCGGCCAACGGACCGACTATTTCGGGAATTAATTTCACTGTTCATTAGCGAGACATTAATTAAAGTCCAAACAAACTCACCATATGAACTTGATAGCACTCTGGTAGAAATTGAACCCGAAATTCTTTTAGGCCTCTTGAGACTCTTGATTGTCAAGTGACTACAAAGACGCCAACCTCGGGTTATTTAATGAACCTTTTCACGCCAACAATTTTTTTGGCTTCTTTCCCGTCAAGAGGTTTGTCATGTCCAGTTTTAAATGAGTGTTTTGTTTCTTCGATTTATAAGTTGTAGGAGTATTTTGTTTGATAAGTTCTTTAATGGAGTTCTTTACATATTAAGCACGAAGGATTGGACTAAGTTGGGGGTGTAAATTTGGCCCAGCCCTCAAATTATCGTTCTCGGGCTAGCCCGGTCCAAGTTCATCAGGCTTTCATGTCAAAATATCTAGGCCCAGGCCCGTCTATGACCTTAAAATATCAGGGCTACAAGGTCCTTCTTTTTTTTTTATTAAATGAATCAGCCGAGAGGACTTGCAGGGAAGTGCATATATGTTAGGATTTTCGCAACCCCACAACACCCCAAAGATCTTGAAAACAATGGGTCACAAAACAGAAAAAAAAAGTAATCGTGCGTAATGAAAAACAGGAAAAAGAAAATGAGAAACAGATATACGTGAAAAACCTCAACGCGAAGAAAAATTACAGGAGCTACACCAGTCCACTATGAAATCGAAATCAAGAGTACACGTCTTATCGCAATCTCTCTGAGATTTGCGTTTTCTCTCGCCTCTCTCACTCTGTTTTCTCTGAAGAAATATTACCCTAATTACACACTAATAGCGAAATAATTAGATCGGGCCTATAGCCGAAATTACACACCAAGGTCTCAAATATCATTTTTCGTGTCCTCACCATACCCCTGGTACTGTTACAGGTTGTTTGCACCCTAATACACCTGGCGACTGTCGAGGAGGAGAAATTTTTCAGTGTGGAGTGGGTATTGCCCATGTGGTACCCACTCAACAATCTCAGCCGTCCATAACGCGATTCAACCGTCCGGATTTTAGAGAAAGAGTGTTTGGTTGAGAGGAGATCGAGAGAGAGAGAGAGAGAGAGAGATAGAGAGAATCAACCTGAACCGCCCAAAATATATTTGGACTGCTCGGATTATGCTTAGGTACCAAATAACAATACTCACTCGGCACCCAAAAAAATTTCGTCAAGGAGGGATCTCCATTGGATGCCCCTCGTTGCAGTTTACATATCATTCATTGTTGTTGTAAAGTGTATCGAGAAATAGATATGAATCATTTGATTCCATTTGTGACACGTAGTAATGGTGAGTTTTTGATTGGATTTTATCTAGATTTTATCAAAATTTGATAAAATCAAGCCTTGATTTTATTCATTCGTGAAGAGAGTTGATAAAATCTTAGATTTTTTAAGGCTTGATTTTATCAGATTTTGATAAAATTCATTCAAGAACTCACCCTAAATAATATTTATGTTCACTCACCCAACGTTAAAATCATGTGTCCGTCCTTTTCAGCTCTATAACTATAAAGAGAAGGTAAATCCCGCTAAGGAAGGAAAGTTTGGCGTAAATTCCATCTATTTATGCTTGTTCAAGTGGTTTGAAGAAAAAGAAAAACTACTACTACCTTTCAAAATTGGCACCTTTATTTGGAAACTCAAATTTATCATACTCCCAGTCCGTTTGGAAATAACACTTGTTGCCAATCGGTACGAGCACACATTTTTTGGCTTATTGGCTTTTTGACTTTTTTGTTAATGTATTGTGATCGAAAGAATGACTTGTTTTGAAATTCGAAATAAGTTGGTTTTTTTGTTTTTTTAAACTACCTTAGTGAAACAAGGAATATTCTCCGGATGAATGCCCGATAAACTAGGTCAGATAATCAATCATTTCGTAAGACTCTTCGTGATCGCTCTCAATCTCGCTTTCGCATCCAATCCGATGTGACGCAGACTATAAGATGCAATCTAACTCTCTCTTTTTTTGGTCCCGTCTTGCTCAATAATTTCCAACTACTCAATGAATAGAGATTTTTCAATGATGTAGAAGGATTATTATCGCCTAAGATTGGTATCTGCTCCTATTTTTTATTTCCAAAACAATTCTTTAGTCGCCTAAGATTGGAGAATGCTTCTTTGGTAAACGCATAAATAAAATAAAAATAAAACAATGGCCAAGAAGGGTCAACAAATGCAACGTGTCCTATATATATATATATTGGTTTCTTCTAACGGTTTAACTTTTTTTTATAAGATCATGTTCGTTAAATTACAAAACTAAAATACTAAATTTAACCTTTTACCATATTTTCGCCGCCTCTATTGAATTTTTCATGATAAAAAATTTGCTTTAAACCACTCAAATATCAAGGCCCACCCTGAGTACAAGTAAAGATTTACGACAAAAAAGAGAAATTCTGTAGAATAATTTTTTAACAAAAATAGTAAAATTTATTTTTGTACACTTCAATAATATGATTGCTACGTACTCCAGATATTTCCACCAAGTATTTGTCTCCACCACCTTAGATTAAGCGGTCTATTAGCACCTTGAAAAAAAAGTTGAACTCATAACCTCCTTTTCTCCCCTGACACTTAGGGGGAGTTTGGCTAAATTTGGTTTTTTGGTTTATTGGATTATTTGGTTTTGTCTTTATTCAAATTTTTTTTGCATTTGTTAGTTTTTGATTATTTTTTGAGGTTTTAGCAGGCATGCCGGCGAGAGGAATCTAAAAAGTATAAAATTATTAGCCAAACTTAAAGTTTTGTGAATAAAGACAAAAATAAACCAAATTGGATTATTGGTTTTTGGTTTTTGGTTTTTTGGTTTATTTTTGTCTTTATTCACAAAACTTTAAGTTTGGCTAATAATTTTATACTTTTTAGATTCCTCCGTCGGCATGCCCAAAGCTTAAAACCAAAAAAAATCGAATTTAAAAACTAAAAAAAAAAAAAAAATTTGAATAAGGAAAAAACCAAATAATCCAATAAACCAAAAAACCAAATTTAGCCAAAGCACCCCTTAGCATACTCCTAATGCCATTGGACCGAAGGCCTCTCGGCTTCTTTCGCTCATCTATAGATCTAACATTCTAATTATCTCGTCTTTCGCACAACTCAATGGTGGATTTTCTAATCCACACTCCCGGATTTAAGGAAAAAATGGGATTTTTTTGTGTTGCAAATTTTTTTTGAAAAATCCGATCCATCCAATGTGTTCAGAAGGTGTTTTCTAGGGTCCATGCGAGAAATCTTCAAAAAAAAATACCGGAAAGGGCTTGATCCAAGCAGTTTTTGCAAAAACTGTATTTATATATTTTTGCGAAAACTGCTTGGATCAAGCCCTTCCCGGTGTTTTTTTTTGAAATTTTTTTGGGAAGGGCCCTTGAAAACACCTTCTAAACACATTGGACGGATCGGATCGTCAAAAAAATTTTTGTATAAAAAGTCCGGAAATTAAAAGTCCGGACTAGAAGTTTACCCTATATATATATATATATAGCTTCAGGGTAAAATACAGTTGGTCTCATATCAAGCAAGCTATCTTATTTTTTGTTTCTCTTAAATTTCTGTTTGATTCAAGTTAATTTATTTTGCATTAATTATTCTTTTCGAGGAGAGCAATCTGAAAAGCAAAGGTTATGAACAAAAAGTCGAATAAATTCACCTAAGGACTAAAATAAGTAAATAACTCAAAAAAGACAGTCCTAGTATATATCTTTCTTACTTTTTTTAATTGTCCGAACTTTTTTCAACTCTGATTTATATTAATATACTTTTCTGATTTTACTTGTAGAAAAATGTTTAAGAGAACCCACATGAAGAAATAAGGAGATCTTTCTATATCGAAGTATTAGCTGAAAAAATCGTAGGAAAATTCCTTGGTCACCCAGTAAGAACGTGGGGAAGAACCAAAACATAATGGTTCTGACTACTCAAAACTAAGAGGGGCACTCGTATGCCTTTCGAGGCTTCCCACTTGTAAATATTCTCGGGTAAGAAGAACTTCACCTCTTTTTATTGCTTAACACAAACCCACTTTAGAATCACGAACTGTCCCATAACAAAACCAGCCATTACTGCTACCCATCTCCGGTTGTCTTCCTAATCCCATCGATTGCGACAAAACGTTTAAAATAATTACTAACCATGAGGCCAAGTCACTATCTTTAACAATCAATAATTTAGTCCAAGCACCTTAATTAATCTTAGCTAGGCAGAATAGTTGGAGTAGTTTTGAGTTTTGAGTTTCCGTAATTGGGGGTTTCATTTTCCATTTCTGTATATTCCATTTTCCAAAGAATTGTTTCTTGTGACATTATGATTGACTTTAAATTTTGAAAAGCCATCACGTAATTTGACTAGTTGATCTCTTATATATGAATATAAACAACTCTAAGGTTTATAAATAAACAACTCTAATATTTAAGTGACCCATCTCAAGATTTTAAGTTAGAAGCTTCTAAATTGTACAATCATTAAGAATTTTGGGTTTTCATCCTCCTGCCAGCTCTCCTCTTCCTATTGACCCGGTAGAACTGGAAAATCGTACTCTGTTTTTTTATTTTAAATTTCTATATAGACGTGTTTTAATTTAATTTTTGCTCAAGATGCTTCAAATTGTTCCGATCACTTTAAATCTACAACCTAAAGATTAAATAGTAGGCAAATTAATGAGAACTAATGAATGTGATTACGCTATGTTATTGAACAAATCAAAGGAAGGAGAGAGAGAGAGAGAGAGAGAGAGAGAGAGAGAGAGAGAGAGAGAGAGAGAGCAATATACCACAGAGAACATAGAGATTTTACGTGGTTAGGTAATGATTACCTGCATCACAAACAGTTAGACGATTGAGGGTATCACTATTAGATGAAAATAGATGCCCAAAAGGCTACATACAAGATCTCTCAAAGTTTCTCTCTTGCCTCTCACTAAAGAAATTGCCGCGAATGCAATACAGAGATCAGAAAACCTTTTAATAAAAACTTATATACGATTATGTTCCACTACTGACTGTTCACATAGACTTGACCGCCATCTGAACGAGATTTTCAAAGAGTTCCTCAACTCACTGCTAACGAGACTCAACTGTCCTGACAACCCTCAATCTCGTCCACACTATTTTTTGAGAAAGGAGAAATCGGGCCAAAAACTTCAATGCAACAACTTGAAAATCACAAACAGAAAAAGCTAACCCAACGTACCGTGTGCTCTGACTATAATCAGACAATCAAAGTACCTAATTGTGCATGAGCTTGAAGGTGCTCAAATTTGATATAAAGTCCACACAATGCTGAAACTTGACCCCATAAACGACCTTAGTCATCATATCAAACAGAATGTCCCCTTCTCAAACAGAATGTCCCCTTCATCAATGATCTCACGAACAAAGTGAAAGTGAACATTAATAATATGTTTGGTTTGAACATGATGCATCTGATTCTTTGCAAGATAAATTGCACTCTAACTGTCATAATGAACGACAACTTGGATCCTATTTAAAGCCCAAATGAGTCATCAACCCATGCAACCAGATTGTCACATTTATAGCTTCGGTCATAGTCATATATTCAGCCTCAGTAGTAGATAGTGCAACCGCCGACTACAAAGTACATCGCCAAGACGCCAACTAATGGGTCCACCAGCCATGGTAAAAACATACCAAGTTGTAGAACAATGCTTCTCCAAATTAGCATCATAATCCGAGTCCACAAGACTATATCACCAACAGATGTGCACCTCTCAAACTTCAAACCCAAATTCACGGACCCCTGAACATATCATAAAATCCAACTAGCCACTTGCCGATGTACTTTACCGGGATCATGCATATAATGATTAACCATACTGACGACATGTGCAAGATTAGGCCTCATGCAGATTATTCTAAGAGTGAATTGCATTATCACATGATTTTTATTAGCTAGAATAATAAGGTTGTATTTCAAGCCATTTCTTTCGGTGAACAATGTGCAGTTCTTAATTTCGTACTAAAACTAAAAATTTAGATTTTGCTATTGTTGGAATTTGATTATTTTTGCATTGCCATTGGATTCAAATGGGGGTACTTTGATTATATTCATTGAATAAATTAAAATAAAGAAAGGTTGAAAATGTTGTCTTTACTTAACTTTAGGTAATGAAAATAAGGTGCTCAAAGCACAGGAGTCTAATTGTGATTTCAACATCCAAACCAAAGTAGAGGGAGCTTACTACCACAACCGCCGAAAGAGGCACATACGTGACAATATTTGATTGGCCACTTTTTGTACCTGAACTTTTGTCTTGTAAACACATGGCATTATTTAATTAGCCAATTTGTGTGCCCTAGCAACACGTGGCGATTTGTGATAGGCTAGAAATTTTACATGCTTACAAATGCCCCCTCGAGAGTTGCTTACGATTGAAGGTGAGTGAGTGTTGAATTATAGACTTGACCTGATTTGCTACTAAAAATTTGTGTATTCAGCAATTAATTTTTTTCTCGACATTTGGTGTCAACTTGATTTGAATTGATGACAAAATTCCTTTTGCATTCGGCCGCTAGTTTTGCTTGCTCATTGAAAATGCTTTTGTGAAAAGTACAATTTCGTTTCGCTATCGACCGTCTGGAAAGACTTGAACGCCACTCGGACGAGATTTCCAGAGTGTTCCGTAACCTGCTGCAGACTAGACCCAATTGTCCGGACGGCCCTCAATCCTGTCTAGACGGTTTGTTTAAAAAGCAGAAACCGAGCCAGAAACTTCAAATTTTTTCAGATCGTAATATTTGATTTTAGTTGTTCCTTTGGCAAATAATATCCAGTAAAAAAATTTATTATTTCACTCTATTGTTCCATGAAAATGAGAACTACATGGACGGACGATGGGACGAAGAAATTGTGTTGTGGCCCTCCACCATCTGCGCATCTGGCTGTATACCCTTTCTTTTATTGATCAACATTTTTTTAACCAACACAAAAAAAGATTTTATAAAAATCCATGGGGTACATGGAAGACAGGAAAGCAGGAATTACAAATTAATGCATAAACTAACCAGAGAAAAGGAAAAAAAATCCAATAAAGATCTTAGTAATAGTTAAATTTTTAGCTAGATAATGGTTTTTTTTTGGCAAACCCAATCTTAATAAAGTTCAAATACTTGATAGACAAAAGCAAGGACGGAGATATATAGGGGCCACCCGAATACAGGTATAGAGGGGCTCAGGGTGCCCCAAAATATTAAAAAAAAATACCAATATTATATATGGTACGATTATTATATAAATAATAAGTATATAACGAATCACTAAAAATGTAAATATTTTTTATTTGATATAGTTAAGACGTAAAATAATTCTACATTGTTCTGCAAGATTTTCTCAATTTCTTTCATAGACGCAATTAGGGGTTGTTTGATAAAACTGAAAACTGAATGGTGAATTTTTTTAAGCTGAAAAGTTGTTTGATAAAATATATTAAACACTAAATTAAAAAATACTTTTTTTGTTCTAATTGTCTCTTAATTTTACTAATGGTCATCATGTTTTGTGGTAGTGGTGGAGTGGTGATTGGGAGGTGGTGGGGGTGGGGGGCTGGCGATGTCGGTGTAATAGTGGCAATGGAGTAATGGTGCTGGTGGAATGATGGTTAGTTGTGGTGGTAGTGAAATAATAATGGTGCAATGGTTGTGGTGTAGTGGTGGAAGTGTGATAGTTGTGGTGTGGTAGTGGTGCTGGTGGGCTAGGTGGAGTGCTAGTGGTGGTGGAGTGAGATCGATGGTGGAGTGATGACGGTGGCATGACAATAGTGGTGGTGGTGGTGGTATATGGGTAATGGTGATAGTGGTGGCGATGACGGTGTGGCAGTAGTGGTGGCGGCAGCAGTGATGGTGTAGTGGTGGTGGTGGCGGTGGCGCTGATGATGCATTGGTGGCGGTGGTGGAGTGGTGGCTTGGTAGTTGTGGCGGTGGTGGTGACAGCAGCGTGGCAGCAATGATGGTGTGATGGTTGATTGTAAGCACATAAGAATTTAGCCATAATTATGTTGCTTAAAACTACTTAATTTTTATCAACTTTTTAGTCAACATTTTTAAGTGGCACTTAATCTGTTAAGTAATATGAAATGTAGTTATCAAATCTACTTAATAACTTATTATTTAATTGATTTAGTATTAAATGTTGAATCTGTATTATCAGTTTTTAGTTACACATGGGTGTTGCAATTGTTTAATTGTTGACAAAACAAAACAAAACAATGTTATATACAATACATTAAGTAATGTACCACACAATCTACATTATATGATACATTGAGTACATTTTTTGTTGAAAATACTTTCATTATCTTTGCCCCCTCGTTCTAAAATTTTGGCTCGCCACTGGAGAAATTTTTTTGTTACTTACAAAAACAAGACATAGGTCAAGTTAGAATGTCTTGGTGAACTGACTTAGCCTACCTCTCTCTCAAAGACGAATTTCAAGAGTGTATGTTGGAGTACGAAAAAATTGACAATGAAACAATAGGAGCGGCTCGGAGGAGCCTTCACATTTATGTGGGACTAATGGAGGATCCTCCTCAATCAATAGTCCAATTGAATTTTGTAGTTCAATTCTGAAAATATGTAATTTCCATCTTTAATATTGAATTTGAATAGAGGATTAAAATTCTGCCATTATACTCTCATCATGGGGGAGTTACAACCGCACCATTAACTAGTATATTGAAGAAGACACTAGAGTCCGTTCGATTGCCTTATGAGATTCTCCGATTTTCTCCAATTTCATTCACAATATTCCAACACTTGACCGGAACTAAATGAACTGGGCCTACACGCAAGGTCCATTTGTCAACTCTAGTTATGGAAATTGATTTTGGCATTCCCCAAATTTATCAAGTCCATATAAGAATTGATTTTGACACTCCATTTGAAAGTGTCAAAATTAATATTGGAAATGCTAAAATCAGTTCCGTTTACCATCAATACAAGTAATCTTTGTGTCTCGGACCAGAAATTTGTGCCAAAAACAGAATTCCCTAGTTTGTACACGGTCTCCACAGGTAAATGCGCTCAGCATCCCACAAAGCTTTGCTCAGCACTAATTTTGCTATTATTCATGAATATCCATTCACTAAATAGTATAGTACTAATATCTTTTCAGAAATAGAAATTATTTACGAGAAATGCTAGAGACACTAATTTATGTACCAACTAATGTACTAAATGTACATGTGGTATTAATTTAGTAGGTGAGTGCATCCATGTATTACATCATGCATTGATGTGGTAATAACATGTATACTTTAAGTGTAATAGTTTGTAAGTAATTTAGTATCTCTAGCATTTCTCAGGATTCCGGTCTAGCTTGGTCATCTAGACAACTATGGCCTTGTTTCTCTTAACTTTTTGTACTTTTTTTTCCATCAATATTTAAAAAAAAAAATCACATTTGTTAGTTTTGCATTAAACTTTTTACCTTTCTTGTTTGTCTCGATGAGAGGAATCAAAAAAGTACAAAATTATGACCGAAACTTGAATAAAAACAAAACTAAAAAAGTATGAAAAGTCATGCAAATAAGTTAAAGCGAAACGAGTCCTATAATGAGTGTATAAAAAAACAAAGATCAAGAACATCAAAAAAAATTCGATTTGCTTATAATTTCTCAAGTAAACATACTTTAACCAAAGTCGGATTGCAAATTGTCTTTTCTCACTCTATAAGACATATCATTTTCTCATAATACATTAACTCAAAATACAAAAAAAAAAAAAAATACAGTAAAAGACAGATTTAATAATTAAAAAAAGACAGTTAAATATTTCGTTTGACCTTCAGTTTTAAAACTCTGCTATCTAGATTTGGTTCTAGATTTGGGGACAGCATGCATGTTGTACGATCTGGGCCGTCCGTGCTCAGCGATGGACAGTTTGGATCACATCTTGTCCAAACACATTCGAATCGTTCGCTAGCAAACAAATCCAAGTCGTCTATTACCGAGCACGAACAACTCAGATTGGGGACAAATGCGGACATCGTCATCCCCCAAAGGATGCCATCTTATTTGACTGGGATTCGTCATAATGCATTTACGTGATGAGAGAAACTCACCCTAAATTCAACCATTCTGTCCATTCATGTACCTGCAGGAATGGGAAGCCTTGTAATCTTCTTCACCGCCCGAACAAAAAATTGACCATTGTCCCCCTCGCCTTTTGCCTGTAAATTCAATACAGTGACGTCCTACTGCTCATTTTCAATTAAATTCAAACAGAAAATTGAAAGATTCGTCCTACTACTTTTGCTCATTGGAAAAAAAAAAAAATCTTAATATTGTGAACTTTCCATGGAATTCATGGATTACAATATGCCCATAGTTTCTGCGCACTTGTCCGGTTTGATGGTCATTTTCTAGAGGTAGCTTGGCCAGAAATATTTGCCATAAAAAAGTATAATTACGTAAACTTGTCAAACTGTCTAGAAGTTCGACAAATGAGGTGTAACGTCAGAATAATGTCTACCACTATTGGCAGGACGGAGCCATAATTTAACTTTGTCATTATTCAAAATAAATTTGTATTGATTAGTTTTCGGTCGATTTTTTTTTTTTGGTTTCTTAGCTTGTCTCGACGAGAGAAATTTAAAAAGTATAAAATTATTAGCCAAACTTAAAATTTTGTGAATAAAGATGAAAAATAATCCAAAAAACTGGTTTATTTTCGGCTTTATTCAAAAAACTTTTATTTTTGGCCATAATTTTATACTCTTTGGATTCGTCTCGACGAAATAAATCTAGAAACCACAAAATGTTGACGAAAACTAACAAATGCAAAAAAATTTTGAATAAAGACAAAAAGAAAAAAAATCAAAAAACCCATTTTTTAAATTTAGCCAAAGGAGGGAAAAGTGGTGACGAAAATATGTACTTAAAAAAACAAAAAGACAAATTGCATTATGAATATTCATCTACTTTATGAAAAGCTATAGTATCATAAAAACTTTGTGGTCGCGAGTCTTTATAAGTTGGGAATAAACATTTATTTTCTACATAATAATTGTATTTTTTTTGAAAATCTTGTGATAGTGGCTGCCACCACTTATTTCCCCCTTGCTCCATCCTTGATTATAGTACCGTTTAGGGTGTGTTTCTCGTAATTTTTTTTTATCTTTAAGTAGTAGACAAATGTAACCCTTTTTTTTTCTTTTCTAATTGTAGCTTTTTCAACCTTTTGGAGTTCTTTATGTGATGAGAGATTTTTTTTGAACTTTTTAAATAAAATCGATAAGACGAATGGGCCTTAGAAGCCTCCTTTGGGTAAAAAACCACTTTTTGGTTTTTAAAAAATCTATTTTGTCTTTATTTAAAAAAATTGCATTCATTAGTTTTGCGTCAAAATTTTGTGGTTTCTGAATTCCTCTCGACAAGACGAATCTAACAAACCTTAGAGGAGTGGTTTCTTGACAAGACGAATCTAACAAACCTTAGAGGAGTGGTTTCTTTAATCTCTCTCTATCAAGAAAAATTGGAAGTTAGGCAAAAGCAAATGAAAGCCATGCGTCAAAATCAAAACTGACCCCCGAAAGTACCCTCTAATTCTACTAGAAGCTTGATGCACGACCGTGTCCATTTTCACTCATTTTTTATTCCTCAATATTGACATTAAAATATCAACAAAAGTCTTCTTCTCTGTTTCTTCTCCGTGGAAACTGAGGACAAAACCGCGTGATCTTCTAGTATTTGTTTTTTCTCCAATTCTCTCTCTCTCTCTCTCTCTCTCTCTCTCTCTCTCTTATCTACTCTACGTTTGAAAGAGGACCAAATTGTTCTCTTCTTTTTCCCTCTCCATTTTTTTACTAATACGTTGCCTTTCTCTAATTCTCTAGAACCAGTAGTCTCCGTTAACTTGTATTTTATAGAGATACATTGATATAGATATAGAGATGTACCCAGAAGAACCCAGAAGAGAAAATCCACGTCTCATAACAAACTTTCTCTAGAAAACTAGTTATGGTTCAATCTCGATTGTTTCTCTCGGGATTCTATTGCTGGGGCTGGGAATTCTTGACTGCCCTTTTGCTTTTTAGTTGTTAAATTAGATTAGAATTCCCAGGTTGAACTTCCCCACAAAAGGAGAAAGGGAAATTCAATCGATCCCCAGTTGTTATTTTCATTAGTTTTTATTACTAGGATTTATTGAATACTTTTAGCTGTATTTTTTTTTTTCTGTGGGTTTGGTGAGGTTTTTGATCGGAAATGGGGCAAAGGACAGTTCCGGCGCCGTTTCTGGCGAAAACGTACCATTTGGTGGATGATCCGAGCACCGACGACGTGATCTCGTGGAACGAAAGCGGCACGACGTTCGTGGTGTGGAAAACGGCTGAATTTGCCAAGGATTTGCTGCCTTTTAGCTTCAAGCACAACAACTTCTCCAGCTTCGTTCGCCAGCTTAACACCTATGTAAGTTCCCCCCTTTCCTCAATCAGACTGATCAACTCATTGAGTTTCTATTTTCAGTATTTTTGGTATTTTACGACAAGTTTTTAAATCATAAAGTCATCGCTATTTTCAGTATTCTTCCAGTAAGTTCTTAAATCATCACGTTATCAACTGATTTGACAAATTATTCTCTGTACATCAACTGATTTGATAATTTATATTAAAAAATATTGAAAATATACCATAGTAATAACTACTCCCGTTAATTTCTCTCTCAATCATCATAATAATTACACTTTAATAGCTGTTTGTTTTTTCGGTTAACTTTGACAGTCTGTTGGCTCTAAAATATTTATTTTCTGTAATTAGGTTGGTTTGGCATAGTTAATGACCATTGTCATTTTTTCCCCCTTAGTTTTAAATTATTAGATTTAAATCAAATCTTGGTGGGTTAATCATTCTCCACGAGAAAAACAAGGAATTAAATAAGTATACGAAAATCGAGAGACAAAATTTACAAAAGTTTTTATGAATTTTCAATAAAGAAAGAAGGAATATCTATAAATTATGGAGTAATTAAAAAAAATTCATTTTAAAATAGTGAAGGAATACTTGGAATGATTTTTTAATAAATGGTACAAAGAAAAGCTACAAGAGAGAAATTATTTGCTTCTCTGTGTAAAAATGATTTTTAAATTCGCAAATGATAACTTATATAGGAATGCATTTTGTCAAGCAAATTCAACTTTAACAATTTAAAAAATTTAGGTGCATATCTATAACTTGTAAAAAAACATTTGATTTTTTTTAAAAATAATAATAATACTCTTATTTTTAACTTATCGTTTTTACGAGTTCGAAAACCTAAAAAATACCAAATTTCTTTAAACTAATAAATTTATTTAGTTTAAACCATCTCTTAAAAAAAATTCATGTTGTTACAATTAGACTTTGGAGTTTGACTGTAATTGGTTGTTGTTGGGGTTGTACTAAAACTACTCCGTATTTGTCTCATATGATTAAGGAAGAGTTTAAGGGACCAGGCCGCCAGTGGAATGGATTTAATGACCTATTTACCGTGGACAGAAAAAGGGCTAATAGGATATGACCGGTGGTAGGTGAGGGGTATAATTGTGATTCAGGTGTTAATTTAATTGTAATTATTTGATTATGGCCTCTTTAGTGGGTGGGTGGTCTTGCAGTTGCTGTGGAAAAATGACAGTTTTTCTATTTCCAAATACGAGAAATTTGTGTCTGGTTTGGGTCTTTTTGGACATGCAAAAAATGTTACCGTACTATTGTTTGGGAGACTTGAGTCTCTGTCTCGTGCATACATTGGGTATATGGCGTCTATCAAGTTGGCTACCATCCACTTACGAAGGATATTTCCATATATTCAATCGAGAAGTGTTGTGATGCTCATGTGATTTCACTTAATCGTGATTATGTTAAAGAATAAAATCAGGGCAAAAACTTGAAAGAGGAAGGATGTTACTTGAATTTGAGGATATAATGCTGAGTTTTTCTGAACTTTTAGAGACAGACCAATTACTCTTTATGTGCTTAATTATTCATATAGTACTAAAATCATGAAAAGATTACAAACTTCAATGGATATTACAAAGTACAACTAAAATCTTTATAAAAAAAATTCGATCGTACAATATTCACCAGTATTATTTGGGGTGGTACAATGTTCTCTAGAGCTGGGTTGGTGATATTAAAGGTTTATTTTCTAATTTTCTTGTGCCTACTAAATGCATTGTATCATGTTCTTTAGGGATTTCGGAAAACTGTGCCCGACAAATGGGAATTTGCCAATGAGAATTTCAAGCATGGACAACGAGAACTCCTCACGCAAATTCGTCGCCGGAAGGCCGTGACGTCATCTCCTGCTCGAACCACGGCGGTCGCAAAATCTGCACCCGGAGAGGGTTTTTCGTCGCCATCAAATTCTGGCGAGGATTTGGGATCCACTTCCACATCATCCCTACCATCGAAGAGCACCGATGCAGTAGCACCAACACAATGTGTCGAATTGTCAGGCGAGAACGAGAAGCTTAAAAGAGAGAATGAATCGTTGAGTTCAGAGCTCAATCAGGTAAAGAAACAATGTGAAGAACTCACTAGTTTTTTGACAAATTATCTTAAGGTAGCGCCACACCAAATCAATTGCATCATGCGACAAGGAATATGTGGCTCCACCAGGGATGGATTTGATGGTGTTATGAAGACTATGATGAATGAGGAGTGTGATGATGACGAAAATGAAGGTGTGAGGGAGGAAAATGACGAGGGTTTGAAGTTGTTTGGGGTGTGGGTGAAAGGGAATAGCAAAAAGAGGGGCCGGGATGAGAATTTGGGGTTTGAAGGGGCCCGTAGCAAAGAAATTAAGATGGTTGACTTTGATGTTCCGTGGATGACCAGCAAGGTTTGTGATTGACGAATTGGCATGTAACACGAAAGCAAAACAAACGATGGTGTACGGTAAGGTTGATTTTGGTGTGGTAAAATGTAGACAACAGTCATCAATCGTAAGGTTGGGACTCGGTAGCATGAAGAAAAATAACAACTCTAAATGTAAGGTTGATTTATTTGTAGTAATTAAAATCTTAGGTAATTTAGCGGAGTTGGAGTTAGGGATCGAAAGCGGTCTCTTGGCTCATGCTTTATTTGCAATTTATATCGACTAGAAAAATGTAGTTGGACTTGTGTTGAAATATATTTTTATCTAAGTTTGGTTATGCATTTACGATGATTAACTATTTGCTTGATACACAATTTATGTTCTGCTTATTTTATAGGAGTGTCTTCATCCAATATTTTGTCATTTTGGCATGATTAATTGATTGTATTTAGTTGTTTTTATGTTTTGTTTATCATATTAGATTTTTCTCTCATAAGAGAGTTTGAATCAAGAGAAAATAACCCAGCTTAACAATGAGAAAGGAGTCTTATAGTGTATAAGAGCGAGGTTTCCTCTTTTTGTTCTTGAGTTCTCCTAGGGTTTTTACTTTACGAGCACTGCTACGTACCCAGAAAGGGTACCCAGACTTACCCTTTACTTTACCATAGTCACCGCTCCATTCTCATCCCATTCCATCGCAGATCTCCTCCTCCATCACTCTCCCAGTCTCCCTCTCCTTGTTGCGTCCCAGCCCCACCTAGTTCTTTGCCTAAGGCCACCCATTTTCAACCCCTTGGCAACCTACCTCTGGCCTCTGCCAGATAAGTCTCCAACCACCAAATCTCTGACTCATCTACACCACCATCCATTCCCTCCACCTTTTACCATCTCCCACCTTTTCTGCCCCCATATACACCACCAAACCATAGTCACCCACCTAAGCCGCCACTAACCTTCATCGTACTCCATCTCCACCTCTATCACAGAAACATCCTTCGCCATCTGATTTGAGGCCTTTGTCATGGATCTAACGAAGGGTTGAACTTGGATGGTTTGGCCCCCTTCGCCGCAATAAAGCTTTAGATTCGCAAGCGGGGGCCTTGGAGCTTGGTTCTCATCCCGAAGAAGCGGCTAGTTTGATACATGATGCATTTCGATCCAACTCGGTGAAGGGACTCAGTGGATGTTTCGGATGGACTAGTTTTATGAGTCCAAGGTAGCTATTTTATTATATATTTTTTATTTGTTTTTGTTTGTTGGTTCGTATTTGATTGCATTTGGCTGTATTATGTAATGGTTTGAGGGTATCTGTTGGGATTATCTACTACTAACCATTGATCGGATTCATCAACCTGTCTCGATGGTGTCGGGTCTGCTTCAACAATTATGTCTAAGAGCCGGTGGCCTTTGAAAGCTTTACCATGTTGTGCTCACTTCAATTGTTAATGTTTCTGTTTTCATTACTGTCTATTGATGTAATTGTTGCTAGATGATGTTTCTTATGAAATGACATGATGACTTTTTCAAAAAAGAAATAATGATGAGAACATGTAGAGGCGCTAAATGTGCATGCTCACCTAGTCCGTATCAGATTAAGCTAATTTTATATATTATATGTAAAAAAGTATTTTAAAAATAATGAGCAATTTGAATTAGGATTCAAAATGGGACCAAAAAAATCAATAAATTGATTAAGTGTCAAACGGTACTTTAAAAACTCCCTCAGAATTTTCTCAAAAGTCCAAAAAATAAGCCGTTTTGGGGGATGGTAAGGTCTGCGGGGCAGCCCCCAAATCTATTATCGAGCTAATTTTTTGATTAATTTTTTTTATCCTTCTACAGCACACTAGGCTGTCAATAAGACATAACGACAAACAAAAAAACACACACCCTATGAAAGTTTTTACACCTTCAATACACTTTCACACAGACCAATATACTCCTTTTTACACTTTTCACACAGTTCATTTAGATGATGAGAAAATGTGAGATAAGAAAGAGCTAGTAAAAAAAAATTATTTGTGTACTTTTCTTTTCATTTCTCACCATGACACTCAATAGGGTAAATTTCACTTACCTCTCCCAAGTTTTTTGACAAATACAAAGACCCACCCTTATACTTTCTAAAATTCCACTGCCCATCGTTACTTTATGAAGTAATTGGTAGATACCTCTCCATTGCCCTTAATGTATACCTAACGGGGTTAACTTCGCTGGCAGAATGACATTAATGCCCTTAAATTAGAACTTGCCATTATTATTTTTCTTGTTTGAGTTTATAGTGCATAAATTTTTGAAAGACATGAAAAAGTAACTTAATTATTTACTTTTTTCTTTGACTCAAAATTATTATTTTAAATTTTTTTTAGTTCCCATAAGAGTATATTTTTACATTTTGATAATAAAAATAAGAGTATCAATAATGACCTAAACCCACTGCTTGCATTGATAGTTTTATTTTTTTTACTTTTATTTTTTTAGGTTTCTTCTACTTTCTCTAAAAACTATAACTCTAACTATACTCCTTTTTCTTGTCTTTTTTTTTATATACATATTTTACCTAAACTCACTCACTCACTCACTCACTCTCTCTCTCTCACTCTCACATTGCATTAGAGGTAATAATGGTCTAAAATACACATTTACCTTAAGTAGGGGTGATATAACTCACTTTATTGCTTTTAGCAAAGTTATACTCCGTCCCAAATATGTATACCATTTTAGGAGAAATTAGCATTTCACACCTAAAAAAATAAACTATTGGCATTAAAATTTTCAAAAAATATTTTTTACACCAATTGAAGGATCTCATTGGAATAAAAAAATTACATTATTTTTTGCAGGCATAATGCAAGGTTCTCACAAATAATAGATAAATTTCCCATAATGATAATGTACTTATGAGTTTTTTTTTTATAAAAAAATTAGACTATTTTTTTTTCTCAATGAGATCCTTCAATTGGTGTAAAAAAATTATCAGAAAAATTTCATGCTAATATTTTACTTTTTGGGAGTGAAATACTTGTTTCTCCTAAAAAAAAATGTGTATATTCGGGAAGGAGGGAGTATAACTCTGCTAAAATTAATAAAGTGGCACTATAACACCCATACTTAAGCAAGTAAATATTATTTTAGACTATTATTACGTCTAATGTAGAGAGAGAGAAAGAGAGAGAGTGGGGGATTAGATAAAATATGTAACAAAAGAGACAAGAAAAGAATCTTAGTGAGAGCTTTAGATTTAGAGAAAGAAAAAGAAATCTAATAAAAAAGTAAAAAAACAAAATCATCCCCGGAAGCGGTGGGCTTAGGTAATTATTAATACTCTTGTTTTTATTATCAAAATGTGAAAATATATCTTATGGGAACTAAAAAAATTATTAAAAAATACTATAATAATATTGAGTCAAAGAAAAGAAAATTCTAAGAATAATTAAGTAAACAACTAAGTTACTTTTTCGCGACTTTCAAACTTTTTAGGCAATATAATCTCAAACAAGTAAAAAAAAAAAAAAAAAGAAGTCAAGTTCGAACTTAAGGGCATTAACATCTTTTCACCAGCGAAGTTAACCCCGTTAGGTATTTGCCAATTACTAAACTTTATAAAGTAAGGGAGGACAGTGAAATATTAGAAAGTATAAAAGAGATCATTGTATTTGTCAGAAATATCAAGGATGGTGCATTGCACTAAATGCATTGCACCGTGTAGTGCACTATCCGACTGTCCATTTCGACAATGAACGGCTAAGATTTAATTGACTGTTGGTTATTTAGATTAAATTCGAATCTTCCATTATTGAAATAAACCGTTAGATGATGCGCACTACATTGTGTAGTGTAGTGTGTTTTCTGCACTAGAGAGACCCCTTGGTCAGTCAAAGGGCTTGATTACATCGTGTTTGGAAGGAAGCGCAGGTTTATCTCTATAAGTCCAGATTTATATATCCACCACTAGATACTGAGAGAGTATATCAAGAGCGACAAAGAAGAGTGATCCACTATGGCTGTGATCTCCGCCCATTCCCTACACTCCCCTTTCTCAACTACTGCACCTCTTCTTCCCCTTCGTTCTTTCCCTTCTCCTCCTCTTTCAAAACCGCCTCGAATTTCCTGCTCTCCGTCGCCTGTAATGGGCCCACAAACCGACGACGGCGACGGGCGCAAGATGTTTATGGAATTCCCTTACGTCTCGGCCCCGTACAAGGATCTGATGGTGGATCTTGTTTCGACGATGGAGTCTCGCCTTGGTCCCTACCTTCTCCCATGTACCCTCCCACCGGATGTGCAGTACTACCACAACCGCACTAACACTGCCTTTGGCACTCTCCACATCAGATCCGGCATTAGACCCTCCCCTGTACTCTCTCTCTCTCTCTCTCTCTCTCTCTCTCTCTCTCTCTCATGGAAAATAATGTTGTTTCGTTCCCTGTTGTTAGTGAT
The DNA here is from genome assembly GCA_022606695.1 of Vaccinium macrocarpon. NCBI lineage: Eukaryota > Viridiplantae > Streptophyta > Magnoliopsida > Ericales > Ericaceae > Vaccinium > Vaccinium macrocarpon. The sequence continues at coordinate 13,250,176 of CM040172.1, forward strand.
GGTAATAGATATTCAAGTACTAGGAATTAGCTGAATAGTGTTCATGATGGGAAAGAAATGGAATGAGGATCAAAATAATTTTATGTTGAATGAGTATAATATTAGTCATGAAGGACTATAAAATGAATTGGATTGATGTTCAAGTGGGTATTTGGAGAAATGAAGCGACTGTAGATGCTACTTAATAGTATTTTTTTGAGTTTCAATAACTAAGACATTTTACTGTTAATTTCTCTTTTAGCGTAGACAATTTTTATGTTAAAAAAACAACTAGAATTTTCCCTAATTGTTCGGTGCTCTTTAGATAAATATGCAAATTGTTTTCATTATTTAGGGCTTTTAGCTTGCACTGCCGGTTCCTGCAATTAGAAACATATTGTGGAACGTAGCAGGTCAATAGAGTTCGTAAATCATACATCACTTGTAGTTCCCTTCACCGAAGTTAAGGGTTTGGGATAAATTTCGAGGGATTGGTAAAAGAAATTGGCACTACATGAAGTTATTTTCGTCATATCTATATGGTTGCTTGCATGGTGTTTCGATTCTATTAAGTTATAACCATAAGGTATCACCGTATCAGAAAGGCATACAGCTAATAGCGATAGGCACAAATCATATATTCCGACTTGTACTTGATATTTAGTGTCTAGAAAATCAACCAAATTGCATATGAATTGTTTTCTTTTTATTTTTTCATGTTTCTTTATGATGCAATATTTTGTTTGATGTGAAAAGTAGAGCAAAATTTGTGTGTAATAGTTTCCATAGATTGAAAATTTCTCGACATGCATCTTTGCTCAAGCTACTACCAAAGTTAAAATTATTCTTCTTTCTTCCCTTCCTTTATTGGTGGTGTTATTGAGTCAAACAATTAGGTTGCCTTTGGAAGTTTAAAATAGAAACTAAGGTGGACTAGACACAAGGATTGTGGTTATACAAATGTTCCTATTCTATTCAATTTGCGGAGTTACCCTTTGTAAGTTTATGTTACATAGACTCAAGTACGAGTATCGAGTTGGGGCTCAAGTGGTAAAGTTCCTAAACTTGTGTCTTCAGATGCTAGGATGTGTACCCAAAGGTTGGTTATGGGTATGGGGGATCCAGGCCTGATTATTCTGAACATGTATTTGTTTTGCGGCTGAATTAGACCTTGCTTTTGTATTCACATTATAGGAGTTTGGTTCCAAACCCCTTTCTGAAGTAAAAGTTAGTGATATTGGATGACAGTCCAAGAATTATGGCTCAAAAAATCATACTTATATGTTAGTTTATGGAACTGATCCATGATACGAAAGACATGGTTAGAGCTTGTGTTGCAGTACATTGACATAGACAAGCAGAGTGCAGAAACTAAATAGGAGGTTAAATCCTGTCACTTTGTAGTCAAAATTATGAAAGAAAAACTCTATTCTGTTAGTCCACAACCAGTAACGTAGGAAAATTCGATGTAGATGAGTTCATTTTACGGCCTCTGTAAGAACCGTAATTTTTGTTAATTAATTATGTAATTATTACAGTATGTTCATAAAGTAGATAGTAGATTTAATCCCTGATTTCTATTTGAATTTGATTTTTATAGACACCCTTGTTTTTCTCCCACTCCCTATAACCTCCACTACTTACCCAATTTCCCTTCATTTTCTCTAAATTACCTCTTCCCGCCTCTCTGAAACTCTCTCTCTCGCGCATGCGCGCACGATACCCAATCTTCCTCCCACGGTCTCGGTGACTTAAATCGATCGTATACCGTCCTTTGTGCTTTAGATGAAAGGTAGGACACTTGAAACTTACTTTTTACTTAAGGAATTATTGCTTTCGTGTTACGTGTTATAGTTTTTATATCCTAGGGTGAATGGGAGATGATAGATTAGTATATATTTAACGCAAGAGTTTGAATCCTAGTGAAAAGTATGCATGAATTAGTATGAAACATCGAAAAACATTTGTTTCGCGGACTGTTTCTGTGGAAGTCGGACCCTATAGACTCAGATTTTGTGGAAACTCAAAAATGTGAAGTTGTAGATCTCGTAAAGTTAAGCGTTTTTCATATGGAACTGAGAAAATGAGGGGAAATGGGGTAAGTGGTGGAGATTATGGGAAGTGGAAGAAAAATAAGGGTGTTTATAGAAATCAAAATCAAATAGAAATTAGGGATTAAGTCTAGTAGGGGTGTCCACGGTTCGGATTCGGCCGGATCGGTTCCGGATTTGATCCGAACCGGTAATAACGGATTCATGATTTCAAGATTCAAAACCATCCGTGGATGATATAAGGATGGATCGGTTCGGTTCTGGATTTGACGGATAGGTTCCGGATGGATTTGATGGATTGGGCTGTGACAAATGGGCCTCTAACTTGGGCAAATTTGGGAAATTTTCCAATCATATTTCTAGCCCATTTTCAGGCCCAATCATTTTTCAAGCCTGTTTAATACAAACTCAGCATCACTTTAACGCAAAAACATCACTTTAACACAGCCGTTACCCGTAAACATGGATGAGGGAGGGAGGGAGGGAGAGAGGCGTCGCATGGATGAGAGATTGAGACTGATTAGATTTAGGATTTTAGGGTAGTGGACTGGCCAGCCCTAGTGGCAGTGGGTAAACATGGGTGATGCGTTAGGTAAACGTGGGTCATGGGTAAACCGTAAACTGAGGACAATACAAGTTTTTTTTTTTTGCAACGGGCGGATCGGTTTTATCCAGAACTGAACCGAATCCGATCCGAAACCGGAAAATTGGCAACCTCAAGAAACTGTTACCCATCCATACATACCTTGGATGGATCGGATTGGTCAGATTGAGCGGATTGAACGGATCGGATGATCCGCTAGGCACCCCTAGTCTACTATCTATTTTATTAACATAATAATTACATTTAGTTTTATAAAAAATTATAGTTCTTACAGCCCCTTTGAATGGTGTGAAATGGAGACACAATCGGAAGGAAGGACAAAATCCTATGACTTATTCGTATGAATTGTAAGAAATGGGAAAAATAGGGAGAAATCAGAGGAATGGGAAGAAGTAAAGGCAGATATCAGAATTTTACTGGTCCACTTTTGTTTGACAACATATCTCACCAATGTGGCTATTAGATTTGGTGAGAAACCCTAATCCCTTTTTTATCTCCAATCCTCACTTTCCAAAGGAGCTCTCAGTGACTATAAGTCAGACATGAATGTGAGTCATGTGACTATTCCTTTGTGTACTCTCTTCTATTGATTCTGTGCTCTGAAATTTCCTTTTGTACCAGATTGATTTCGTATTGGGAAGTTGGCTGCATTGTAAGCTACCATCCGGAGCACTGAACATAACAAGCCTCTCAGCTTATCTGTCCCCTTCAACAGACGCACCAAACTTCTTAATTGACCTTATTCAGAGCAGCCCAACGTCAGTAGTCCTAATACTTGACTTGCCGCCACGGAAGGACCTTGTACTCCATCCAGACTATCTGCAGACCTTTTATGAAGACACCCAGTTGGACAAATACCGAAAACTACTGGATAAAATCCCTGAAGTACGACCTTACTCCTCATCGTCACTTTACATACGGTGTTTTGTGTCTCCTACTGCGATTTTGGTATGCATAGAAACAGAACCTGGAAGAACGGAACGGATGGAGGAGATAGTTAGACATCATGTGAGTGTGATTGCTAAGGAAGTGTTCGGTGTATGGTTGGATCATTGTGCCTGCGGAGGCAGAGAGGTGGGAGAGACTGACCGTGCACATTTGGCAAAGAGGGATCAGATATTCAAAAGCAAGAGTATCGAGATTGATCTGGGCTCAAGCTTGCCGAGGTTGTTTGGCCAAGAAGTAGCAACCCGAGTTTTGGGAGTCATTCGCGATGTATTTAACATTTAGGCACATCTTCAGAATATAGGACTTGGTTGTGATTTAGCTGGTACAAATGCTATTGATGAATGTAAATACTTGAATTTGGCATGAGTATAGGCTTTGTTGTTTTGATGTAAAATGTTTTCCATAAAAAAAGATTTTCTTGTATAGTCTTTTCTGTGAAAAAAAAAATTATCCTTTTTTTTTAAGTGTTTGGTACTGAAGCTTAGAAACGAAGTGTAGAAAGTAGATCTTATTCACCTATAATTCATCTTCTGCATCCAAAGTAGGGATGCAGTCGTCATAGCATAGGTTGTTTGAATTGGAAATGAACATAGGCTGTCTGAATTGGAAACGGAGAGGTAGTTGGCTGCAAGTGTAGTTGTAGGCGTCCTTGTGGGAATTCCATCTCTAGGACTTGAGACATGGTCAATGGAAAATGACTTATCGAAATTTTTGAGAGAAGTCATTTTATGCCTTTTGAATGAAAATGTTTTACTATGTAAAATGTTTTCCTCATGTTTTTGTAACCAAACAACGAAAAAATGGGGAAAATATTTTACATCCAAACAAACGGAGCCATAGGCTATTAACAAATAGGGAAATAACTGAACCACGTCATCAGGCATAATTGGCAAAGGACTTTGGAAATCCCTCTCTCATAATATGTTCCCAGGATTGAGAATTTGGTTGATCTATGCTCCGTTTGTTTGGACGGAAAATATTTTCATGTAAAATGTTCTCCCTTTTCCGTTGTTTGGTTACAAAAAAACGTGAGGAAAACATTTTACATGGTAAAACATTTTCATTCAAAAGGCGTAAAATGAATTTTCTCAAAAACTTTGGTAAGTCATTTTTCCCTGACTATGTCTCGAGTCCTTGAGATGGAATTCCCACAAGGACGCCTACTATTGCACCTGCAGCCAACTCTTTCTACATTTACAATTCAGACAACCTATGTTTGTTTCCAATTTAGACAGCCTATGCTATGACGACTACATCTCTATTTTGGATACAGAAGATGAATTATAGGCAAATTAGATATACTTTGTACTCCCCGTTTCTAAGCTTCAGTACCAAACACTAAAAAAAGGGATAATTTTCTTTTTCATAGAAAAGATTTTACCAGAAAATCTTTTTTTATGAAAAATATTTTACATCGAAACAAACGGAGCCTCAGTGTTTGCAGTGGTTATTGGATATGAACTTGCGTATAAGTCCATATTTTTGGGTCTGTTTTCTTTTCATTAGGGACTATCAATATGGTCTATTTCTGGATTTGAGTTCATTTAGAATTTAGTGTGTTCACTCACAGATCCTAGAGAATGCCTATGGCTTCTAAGATTGTATCCGGACTAAGCAAGGCGGTATTGATTATCCGTACCAAAAAACCAATGGCCATATGGGAACATTAACATTTGTGACCAAAATGACAGACTGATCTGTACTGTTATCTATTCTATCTATCTATCTATCTATCTAATATATAATGGGAGAACACAGTTTTATGACTTGTTTGGTTTGGTTCTTAAGAATCAGTTCTCTCAATTATTATTCAATTATTACCCCTATTTTTAAATGTTATTTTTATTTTTCTCTCTATCTCTTTGAGTCTCTCCAATCATTAATACCTATTTTTTAATTATTATCCATATTTCTTCCTCTTATCGTTACAAAAACCAAAACTCAAAACCCAAACTAAACACAACCTTAGTGTCTTGTTTTTTGAGGCTGCATGTGTAGACGTTTGTCTAATCCAATTCTACCCTCATTGAAATTGGTTAATTCCATTTTCCCAACATGTTATGTGCGGTTACATCTTGGGCAAAATAGTAAGTTTCTTACCCAATTTTTCCAACTTCCCCACCCCATGTTTAAAAAAATGCCACAGTTTTGATTATTCATACAGGTTTGGAATGCAGTGTTTATTTTCCCCTTCTTTCATCCTATTTTAAGGCTTTCTCTTACAATTGTTTTCAGCATATAGTGGTTTTATTTATTTGGGTTTTGGTGATTTCAAATGCTTTGAAGAAGCTGAGTTTTTTAACCCAGGAGTCAAGAGGAAGTGTAAAGACAGAATTAACGACAAAATTAGTGACGAAGTCAACTGAACTGGACTTTTGTTTATAAAAAATGCTTAACAAAATAACAACCCTCGTAAGGGTGGTGGAAAATTTGTGATCGTATTTATATTTCTGAAAAATATACTGAATTCTATTTCTATATACACGTGCGGTGATAACGTTAGCATGGTTTGCACCGCACAAAAGAAGAAGAAGATAATATTCGAATGAGGGCATGTCTGCAATAGCTCATTTAATTATACGTGAACGGAAAGGAAAAAATAGCTAATATAGCCATTTTTACAATTACAGGGATGGCCATTTCCGGATCAGACCTTCCTCCCCGACCCCGAGTTTCCGCCTCGAATAAATCGCGGATTCGGAGATTTTTTTCTCATACCAGATTGAATTTGAAGAAGAGATGTGGGGAAAAAAAAAACTCAGAAACTGGTTGGAAGCAATTATTCCTTTACTTTAAAAAAATTATACACTTGCATTTTCTTAGACTCCAAAAAAAACTACTTTACATTTTAATTTTTGAAAATATATTTGTAAATTGCAGTCTCTAATATTTATGAAAAATGTAAGTTTACATTTGAATTGTTAAAATGTGTAGCAGAGTATAAAATGCCTTTTCTTTTTTCTTTTCTTTTTTAACAGGAAAAGAGGTTCAGATCCACCATCTTCATTTCCCATTTCAATTGGTGACGGGAGATGGGTTCGGAGATTTGGGATGAAGATAGTGATACTGATACACAAAGAAAATCATTTGTGTGTGTGTGTGTGTGTATATACATTATATGAGTAGTGATCTAGTCCGGGAGTCCCGGATCCGGGACTCCACCTTCCCGATATTTTTTTGACAATCCGAGCCATCCAATGTGTTCAAAAGGTGTTTTCAAAGGTCCCCACGGAAAATCTTCAAAAAAAATACCGGGAAGGGCTTGATCCAAGTAGTTTTCCCAAAAACTTTATATTTATAGTTTTTGCGAAAAACTACTTGGATCAAGCCCTCCCCGGTATATTTTTTTTAAGATTTCTCGCATGGACCTTGGAAAACACCTTTTGAACACATTGGACGGCTCGGATTTCCCAAAAACAATTTTTAAAAGCATCAAAACACCGAAAAAACTTCAATCTGGAAAATCCGAGATCCTTGACTGGATCGCCGGTGTATATATATATATAATCAAGGGCAAAAGTGGATTTATTTGAATCTCGGGATGGAAACATAACTCCTAAAAAGGCTCAAGATGATTTTCTAATTTCAAGTGAGTTAAAAGATGATTATTTAAATGTCCCATAAATTTCTTGATTAGCACAAAAAAGAAAAAAAAAACCTTTGACAAAATCAGAAACTCCTAAAAAATTACGTTTATTTTACCCTCCACTATTACCGTCTATCAACTTTGTCTGTATATGCATCACATAACAAAAAGGAGATTAAGGACTAAAACGAATGTTTTCATCCAAAATTATTTATGTTTCCATCCAAAAATTCTTTGTCTATAGGGTATAAGATTTTTTTGGATGAAAACATAATTAATTTTTCATCCAAAAAGTAATTATGTTTTCAACCAAAAATTCTTGGCCTATAGGGTAAAGATTTTGGGGATGAAAATAGAAATTATTTTGCCGCTATTCTTTATATTTTCATCCAAAAATTCTTGATCCAGTAATCATGATTAAATTTTTTAAGGTGTCGAATGCAAGGGCCAAATTCATAAAGGGAAGCGATCATGGTTAAAATCAAACTAGCAATCATGTCAATAGTTTTTGAAATTTTTTTACCATGATTCATGATGTTAATTCAATAATTTTTACCATGTTCAAGAAGAGCGTACATACTTCTTATCTATATAGGCCCGCGCAACGACTGTTTTGATCTTTTTAACATGATTTTTTATTGTTTTATTTTTTTTACCATGAAAAGTCGAGTATGTGGTTTACCATGATTCAAATAATCTTGATAAAAATCAAATACAAAACATAAAATATGGTAAAATCAAGTAATCCTGGAAAAAATTAAAATGATTGAGATAATGAGCCAGTAATATAGTTAAATGTGATTCCAAGTTCCAACAACAATTATGATAAGATATAATCCCTCTTTTGAATTTCCACCATTTTCGAATTTCTTGATTTTGGGAAGGAGAATAATTCACCAATTTAAACATATCTTAATTTTAGGATGTGTGGATCAATCAAAAGTAACTAACTTTGAATTCAAAAATTACTTCCGTTTTATATATTTTCATCCTCTAGGAAGGGTAACAATGGTAATTCACATTACAAGATGATGAAAACGCAATTTCATAAAGAATGAGGGATGAAAGTCTAAGTGGTACCCAAAAAGCGGATGGATATTTAATTACCTCAAATTTTATAAACATTTGGAGAAAAACAAACAAAGACAAATAGGACATGGTCACACCGGTGAAAAAAGCCATCGAAGACACAACTAGTCGGGAAGGCAAGAAACTAACCAAAATTAGATACATCCAAAATAGATCAATATACACCTAAAGACCAAAAAAAAAACCCTCCAAAACAGGAAAACCCAAAGTAAAGATCCAAAAACAAAGAAGGCTAAAACTCCAAAGAAAGGCATCGTCCTCCTTGTCAACTTTTGTCAAAGTTGATAGACGCAATGCATATAGAGACAAAAAGGACATGTTACATATAGATTTTATGATCATGCTTTTTATTTTATTTTTGGGATGGGATAGAATCCCTCAAGCTACACAACATGATTGTGTGTAATTGTATGTGTGATAACCTCAACATGTGTCATTCCACTACCACAACAATAGAAATATGTGATGAAATGTATCATTGACAAAGTTGCTTGTCGTTACCAAATCACCATAGACGAGGAATATTATGAATAGCTACCATGTTAAGTAGATAAAAAAGTTATAACAACGATTTTTTGAAATATGTGATTATTCGGATGCCTCACTCCATTATCAGAAAGAAGATATGAGTCATATATTGCGACATACACTAAATTATCATTATGTTGAAAAATCATAAACAAAAAACCTAATACATATAAAACATCATCTAATAAGTTTTGATATATTTTTGGCTTTTATGGATTCTTTGCAACCGAGCATATCTAGTCCGATGAATACCAAAACACAACAGTTGTACATATAACCCTAAGGTTTACTGATTTATATATAACCCCTGAAGTTTGACAAATTAAAAAAGTAACCCTAGAAAATTTGAAATGGTAAATCAAGCTCTAAAGTTTATTAAATCTTCAATTTTATGCCAAAAGTTTAGTAAAATGTAGATACTAGATACCCCCGCGGGAGGGCGTTCACTACACAGGATGACTAATAAGCGTTTAGGCTCGTTGCAGCACACCTTGAAATTCAGAGTTGACACTTGGTTTGGGCTAAATCAAGAAAAAGTCTTGCCAGAGATTCATGGTTCAGGAAACACGGATACGGTGAGAGGAAGGTGTTAGGCACCCCTTGCTTGACCAATCGGGCATATACGAATTAAACTAAAGATGCGTCCCAAGCGTAGAACTCTCGACCGGTGTAACACAATATCCAGAAATACCAGAGTTGAACCACAAAGACAGACGAACGGTGTTTGACTCAAAAGTGTAGAATTCTAGTTTTAACTGGCTCTTAGGTAGCCACCCCTTGTGCAATTCGGTTGGTTTATTAACTAAATGGATGAAATTAATTAACTATGGATTTAAAAGAAGAGTAGAACCGTGGGAACTCCAGCGTCTGCGACTAGCCCCAACCAATGTTTACTCAGGTCACAATTCGCTAAAATAATCGATTTTGAAATAGGAAAAGGTTTCCTAACGAATGTACACCACCTGTCACCAATTTTCGTGTACAGTCGAGAGGAAGGCTCTGGATTCCTTCACCCCGCTTACAAGGACACCAGCGATGCCGAGTTTTGTTCGTTAGAAAAAGTTTCGTATCCTAAAATTGCTTAAAAATTTAATTATGTTGAACCCGGGTGAACATCGATTGGTCCAGCCACAGGGCGCCTTTGCCCCACGGCCGCACCCTATGGAACTACTCACTCATGATTCTATTGAACACAACAATAATATTAACCCTATATCTAGGCATGCTTCAATTAATTGAATTGTAATAAAGAAATTAAAATGATACCAAAGATTTGCGGGAAAGAACGGATTTAAACACCAAGGGAAAACAGGAATTCAAAGCTGGAAAACTGAAGAACTTGAATTAAACTGGAATCCGTAATAATCCTGAAAACAGAAGCAAAAATTAAGAAAATAAAGCGTAAGTTGTGAATTGTGGAACCCTAATTTCGAGATATAATGGGGTATTTATATGGAATCCCCGCTAATTACAATTAAAATCATAAAAGAAAATAAAATCACGTTGCATGAAGGCCAAACGCCACCGTTTCCTATGCTTCTTAAGCCCTTGGTAGCGCTACACTTATTTTGGTGTAGCGCTCCCGAGCCCCTTATGGCTGCCTTGATCAGTTGACATCAATGTTGACCGTTGACCCTTATGTGCTCGGTAGCGCTACACCGATTTTGGTGTAGCGCTCGCCAAGCTTTTGTTCCATTTTTTTGCCCTGTTGTGCCATTTTTGAGCGCTCTACCAAATTCTTTGTAGCACTCACGATGGTTCAAATTGCTTTCCTCGAGAATCCACCTTAACACTTGGTCTCCACGGCCTCCCATGTGAGAGCTCCATCTCAGCCTCTTCTATGTCTCTAATTAGCGCCAAGAATCACGAATATCTGCAAATAAAGCCCAAAACATAAAATCCAACCACGCGCGCCCATTAAATGGAAAATGAGAATTAAACGCACGTCTAACGCGCTAACTTTCCCTACTTAGGCGCCTAAATTCATGAATTTCGCGTGCCTATCACCCCTCTCCACCTAGCCACAAAAGCTAGCATGTACTCGTTTGACAAAAAATTGCATTAATATTCTAAAAGATCTTGCACACAATTAGTTATTAAACCGTTGTAACAGATATGGGTGGTGTAAACAATAGAATATAAGCACACAGGGGTAGGAGAACAGGAGCACACAAAAAGAAAGGAATATACAACAGAAAACATAAGTTAATAATATGCTAGCATTCGGATCTGCCGACCGGCTAATGGATTCGGTGGCCAGTAGATCACGTTGATCAATGTACCGGTAGCACATCAAACCGTTCGTTGGTGTTCTTCCCAGAAAACACAATGACAAAAAGCTAAATACACAAAATTGAACTATGAATTCAACAAGGATTGAGAAATTGACCGACTAAAAAGTGTTGCAACCTTCGTAATTTACTCCCTCAGCAATTGTTTTGCTTTCATTTTCTTGCTTTGATGTTGAACTTCTCGGGACCTTAAACCCTAAGCTCGGGTTTGGGGTTTTGCACTCATATATTTTCTCTCAATGGGGAGTTAGGGCTTTTGAAGCTAAAGATATGAGGAGTATTTACATAGATTTTCGAGGTGTGAGGCTTGAGAATTATTTGTCAATTTCGGAGGTGAAGGTGCCTATTTGTAGGGCTTGGAATAAGAAAGTCCCGATTCAATTTAAGCTCGAATTGAGAGTGGTTTAATGCTGGCAAACTCTATCAAAAGAGTCCCAATCTTTCTTACCACGTAAAATGAAGTAATCCAATCAGAGAAGAAGAGCTAGAGTTTGGATCGGGCTATTGCTGGAAAACCTGTGGAAAAAGATGATTTGTCAGTCGTTTGATGCATTTGTCTAAGGGTATTTGATTTCTAACAGAAGACTGGATTTCTGGTGACTGGGTAATGGAAGTATCGACCAATTAATGAGAGTGTTGGCCGATATTTTGGCCGAGTTAGGAAAGTTTGTGGTTTAGGTTGAAGAGTTTCTAAAGTCCACGTGAGTGTGCCAAAGCTTTCGGGTAGCGCTTTCATCATTGGGAGGCCGCTTGCAACGGTACATGAAAATATCTACTGCTCCAACTTAGAATGTCTACAGATGCCCCTTTTTGACCGATCTTGAACAGATTGCGAAGTGTGTTTGAGTGAGGTCGAAGCCGTAAAGGAACTCTATGTTGGCAAGGCAAATATCTCCAGGGGTTTTGAAAAATACTTCGATTTGTGGTCAAGCCCTCGGGCCTCCTACGTATTCCTTGGAGGAAATCAAACCACTTGTAGTTCGGGGCACTTGAATTCACCAAGTTGAGAGAAATTTTATCTTAGACCATACCAAGTCATCGGGCAATTGCGTACCTGAGCAAGTTTTCAAACCTTTTGAAATATTGCTTCTGGACCGAATGCAAGATTGTTGAGTTGCACTTTTGCGAAGCGGCTGAGTAACTGCTAGTGTGAAGCTACTAAGAGCTATTTAGTTTGCAAGTGTATATCTTCCTTTTTGAAGCTTCATCTTTGTTCCAAACTACGTTTGACCAGATTCTCCTGAGATCGGAGATACGTTGGCAGCCTTGAGATCGGTCTAGGTCACAACTCCTTCTTTGAACTGCTTTATGACTTGATTCTCTTGAGACTAGAGATACGTAGGCTAGCCTGAGGCCAGGCTAGGTCAAAATCCCACTTTTTGTTAAACGTTTCTTCAATAAACATGTTATTAGACAAAATATTAGTTTTCTTCTCTTTTTTCTAACAAGGCTTTATTCACTCATCTGTTTCCAAAGAATTTGTTCCAAGTACCGTAAAGGTAGTGTAGGGGGCTCTGGCTTCCTTACACGTAACGATAAATCATTGAACCTTTTATTCTCTAAAAACGCAAACTAAAATAAAACTGAGTCATTTACATCAAACAAAATCAGGTCCTTTGACCCGAGAAATTTTTTCTTTTCAAAACACTTGAATTGTCTTTGGATCATTCAAGAGATGACTTGGCACACCTAAATTCTTTGCCAGGTGGGAACTCTGAGTTATTTTGATTTCCAAAGAATCAGCCCAGGTCTTAGCTATAAAATCCATGTGTTATAAAATCACTCGACCCTTGGTTCCCTTTGAACGGTCGAAATCCCAGACGTGACAAAGGAAATTTTCGGCCAGATATCTTAGATGCACACACACATCTTCAGTATTTTGCTTCATTGTTCCATCTAAAAATTTTGATCAGTTGATATAAACTATCACATCCAAAAATAGTCAATGACATGGAAGGACTGTTTTAAGAAGGATACATGTATATGACTATTGCCATAACTTGAACAATACTCATAATTGGTTTCGTGAATTCGGACTTTATAATCGTAAGCAAAGTCACGCATTAGTGTAATCAACAATTTAATAAAAGTAGATAGAAAAACACCAACATTTAATATAGTAAGAGCATCACTAGTGGTATACTCAAATATTGTCACATCACATTTTGAGTATTCATTTAATGGGTTTATAAGTTAGAGTATCTACCCTTCTACAATGGTTCATTTGTGTCCATAATCAAAAAGTACTATTCACTCTATTTTTTATTCATAAAATGGGCACAACTTTAAATTTGTACATATATATATTTTTTATAATATTATAACCATTTAATAGATATTCACAATACGTTTAAAATGAGATCAATATTGAACATATTTTGGTAAAGATTAAAAATTGATAATTTCTATTTTTTGGAGAAAGAGCAAAAAAATTGAGTTTTGAATTAAGTATTTGAAAAATGGAGAGAGAATGTTGTTACTTTTGATACGATGTAGTCTCCAAAATTTGGTTATTGAGAAAGATTTGTAGTTTTGAGTATCCAAATGCATGCCAAAAGTTGAGTATTTGTAACAAATGTTGTTAACTTTGAGTATGTATCCAAATACCATTGTGAGCCTCTTTTGTGTATCAAAATACTAATCTTTGAGTATTTTTGTATACCACTAGTGATGCTCTAACATATATATTTTTTATCAGCAAAAATATTATTAGTGAAATCTTGACAAGGGTATCTAGTCCACAACTGGTAGCCACTGGAAACACACCGCCACCAACCAGCAAAGCAAACTCAACACGGTTGCCGTTAGGCCTAAACCAACACCATCCAACAATGGAATTGGTGGTGAGACGAAGTCGCCGAAGGAAAGGAAGAAAGAGGTTTGGCTGCCATGCCGTTAAGCCCAAACATGAAACCGAAAGCAACCCAGAGGGAACCAATGGATCGAGGTTGGAAAACGACAAAAGCAAGGGGAGGGAAGATGTAGACTGTTATGAAGCCACACACTACCAACGGACCACCAACCCAAGCAAATGAAAGCACCCGGTGCCTCGAATCCAAAACGAGTTGCCAATCTCCAGATCTCTAGAAAAGAGGCCATTAAGAAACTGCCACTTTGGTCCTCACAAACAACTAGGAAAGACACCAACCGAGATCCGTGCGTCATCGCAAGCCACCACTTAAAGCAACAAAAAAGAAAGAAAAGAGAAAAAGAAGATAAAAGAGGAGCTCCTATTTTTGTGAGAGAGAGAGAGAGAGAAAGAGAGAGAGTGAGTGAGTGAGAGAGAAATACTTTCTTAACTTAATACAATAAGTCATATTCATATCTTATATATTTACATATAGCTATGCACACAAGCATATATTTATTAATGTGTACACACATACACACACACACACATACAATCCAAATCAAATAAGGGATCCCGGGCAAAGTTATGGGTGGACCCCCTATTTTTCAATCGAATTTAATTTGATAATTCAGACTGTTCAATGCGTTTAAAACATGTTTTCAAGGATATGGAAAAAAATGTGTTGAATCCTCGCTGGTACCCTTAAAAACAGGTTTCAACACATTGAACGGTTCAAATTATCAAAATTCGATCAGGAGAGGGTAAGTTCGCATATAAGCAAAACCGAGGGACCTCTTGTTATATCATTGGGGTGTGTGTGTGTGAGATATATATTTTTATGAAAAACTAATCGGATTAAGCCCTTTATAAGTCATTTGTCTTTTGTGATTCCTCGCAAGTCGTGGGACCCTTAAAAACATATTTTAAACACATTGATTCGGACCATCAAATTTTGATCGGGATCTATAAGGTCTGCACTGTAAGAAACAGATCACACACACACAAACAGACACAGATCTCGGTTCAATTTTTAATCCACAATTTCATAACAAAAATTCGTGCACCGAGCCATACCTTATGGTTCTCAAAGTTTTAACCCTTATCCAGATCATTATTCCTCAGATCCGGATTGAACCACAAAAAACAGGATATAAGTGTCGCCTTGTTTTTTAGCGGGATATGTATATAAGGGGTGAAGGAAGATATAATAAGAGGAGGAATATAGAGGTGGATATGATTTGTAGAGTATTATTTTAGAAAGGGGAGATAAAAAAAATTACTTTGTTTGTTTTGTTATTGTAGAAAGGGGATATGGGGGTTGGATAATGTAAAATACCCTCGCCGATCAAAAAAAAATGTAAAATACCCTTTTTGTCCCAATTAAAAAAGTCAAAAGGTAAGAAAATGGTGGGTCACACCTCTCTTTCTCTCTCTCTCTCTTCTCTCTTCTGGTGCCATCCAGCCTCTGTCTATCTCTCTCCTCTGCTGCACTGTGGTGGGCACAACAAAAGGTTACAAAAAGTTGAAGTAAGACTGGATATAACTAAGGCCGGGGGGAGGTTGCCTAATTTTAAGTCAGCTGCCGAGGGATATACAAATACCAACTAAAATATATCCGAGACACTCTTAATCAAACAAACACTAGATATGAGTCTCTCAGATATGTATATCCGGGATAAATTTATATCCCCTCCATATGCTGCTACCAAACAGGACGTGGCAGGGTATATATCATATATGTTTGTTGATAAACTTTTCAATAGGAAAACACCTGGCTGGTACGTGGCTGGCCATCTACAATAGCTGGCGATTGTTCCGCTTCGATACCAAGCCGGGCCTGAGGCCGGGGAATTGTAACGGCTGCCCGTGGCAAACTGGTGGGCCCGGGTCCACGGCCGTTTCGTGCTTTTACTTCCACTCCGAGAAAAAACGATGCTGCAACCGTAACGTGACATCGCCACCTGCCTCCTTTGGACTTTTCTTGACCTCATAATTACTCCGGGTTTTTGACTGACTGGGGTTTCCAAACCGGTTTACCCATTCGTGGTCTCAAAAAGTAATTTTAAAGTGTTTGTTTTTTCATTATCAATTTATACAGTATCACACAGGATGTTGTGTCTTTATATTGTGTATATAGCAGTATTGTTAGTGAAGGCTCTTTTGGTTGTATTAAATTACTGTCTAAAATGCACGTGTGAGGTGATGGTTAATTTCGGGACTTGTTTTTTAGTCTATGTACACAATGACTTGACATGAAGTCGTCTCAAACTTAAAAAGGAAGTAATGCTATGGATACAACTTTAAAACGTAACTTCGGAAATAAACGTGTCAGAAACTGTTCAATGGATATGGGTCTAAATGAATCGAACGATTCCAAACACAGTGAGTACGGAATTGTATTTTAAAATTATCCGTCTCGACTGTCTGTTTAAAAAAAAAAAAAGCCTCTGGATTCTTTTGTATAAATACCTCTGGCCTCAACCTTTCTTAGATGCACATGAGAGAGAGAGAGAGAGAGAGAGGAGGGAGTATAGTGTGATCGATGGTGTCACACTTTTTCTTCCTTGTGGTTGTGATAGCGGTATTAGGTTCATGGTTTTTGTTTAGGAATAGTAACAAGGTGATCAGAAGGAGGCCACACAACAATGGACCCAAACTTCCACCGGGTTCAATGGGTTGGCCAGTTGTTGGAGAGACACTCAAATTATACTCTCAAACCCCAAGTGTCTTCTTTGGTGACAGGCACCACAGGTTATCTTCTTCTATATCTCTCTCGGATCCTTTCTCTTCCATTTTTTTTTGGGAAAATTGGAAGCGGGGCTCTGTATTGAGCCTCATCCGTCCGTCCATCTCCGTACTAACAACTTAGATTTTATCCAAATTCTGAATGATCCAAGTCATTCAATGTTTGAACTAAAATATGAGCGTTCATTACTGAAATGGACGGCTGGAGAGGCTCACTACAACCCTTTACTAGTACAAAGGAAAATTTCTGCATTTTTCTCTGTCAGATCGTTTCTGTTCACAGAGAATACCAAAAGTATCATGGTGAAAACTCACCATTAAAATAATGTGTTTTTTGCATTTTTCAAAAAATGTTACAATTAATTTAAAAAGAAATTACCCAAAAAGTTACATTATCCTGTACTAATTTAAAGATCGCATTTCATAATTTTTTAAGGTGAATTTAATCTATAAAAATATTAATTCTTAAAAAATTATGATTTTCCAATTTTTGTTATATATGTAAGATAACTCTACGCTAAAACCCCTGAACATTTTAGGTACGGAGACATATTCAAGACCCACATACTTGGCAACCCATGCGTCATGCTGACGTGTCCAGAGGCAGCCCGGTTTGTGCTGGTGACCGGAGCGCACTTGTTCCGGCCCAGCTACCCGCGAAGCAAGGAGCGGTTGATCGGACCGTGGGCGGTTTTCTACCACGACGGCGGGTTCCATAGCAAGATGAGAAACTTAGTCCACGGCTCACTCTCACTGGACCGGGTCCGAACCATGGTCCCTGCCATTGAGGCCATCGCTGTCTCTACCCTGGACTCTTGTTGCAGTGGTGGTCGAGCTGTTAACACTTACCATGAAATGAAGAAGGTTTGTGCTCTAATTTTTCTTTTTGATAACCGCATGTCTAAGCGAGCTTTGGGTACCTCGACTAATTTTAAGACTCTGAAAGTAACGACTGACATATACCCTGCGGTCTTCCTGAAAGGAAAATGAATGGCTGTGTTTGGTTTAGAGTTTTAGTTTACTTTTGATGATCTAAGCAGGTGTAATAAGTGGAGAGAGATAGAGAGAGAAATAAGAGAAATGATGATGTCATCAAAACCAAAACTGGCTCAAAACTTGTAAACGAACATGGCCATTATAATCCTAGTTTCTCAACAAATTTATACTAATATTTATGTAGAAATTTAATACTCATTTTCTCTTAAATAATTCGTGACATAACTGAGTTTTTAAAGTAAAAATGCCATAGAGATCCATCATAATTTACGGAAGATAGTCCACAATACCACATTACATTTATTATTCTGCCGAGTTAGGCCCCAGTCCAAGAACGGAGCTAGGCTTTTAATCCAGTAGCGGCAAATATATACACTAGTATCTTACACAAAATTTCTTATATAGTTAAAAATGCATGTGTCATCATAGCTATCGATATGAGAAATGTCAATGCAAGACGAAATAATCCATGGGGAGAGAGATAAATAGTGGATTTTTTTTTTGTTGTTCAATCCTTGTCTTAACTCCGACATGATAGTGGGATTTTTTTGAAAAACTTAGAGGTTAAAAAATATTAAGCGTATAATTTTTGAAAATCACTTGTCCCTCGTAGCTACATTCTTACTCCCCCGTCGGAGTCAATACGTACATCTACTAATAAGTATTTTTCACGTAGGATAAATCGAAGAAAAGGAAATGAAAGGCTTTTCATATAGTAAATAAAATTGTAGAAACAAGAATGGCTAAAAATCTTTTTCCTATCTCACTTTGCAGTTTGCTTTTGAAGTAGCAGTTGTGTCCATATTTGGTGAATTGGAATCTAATCTCAAAGAAAAGCTGAGGGAGAACTACTTCACACTGGACAAAGGTTACAACAGTTTTGCGGTAAACCTTCCAGGGACTTCATACAGGAGAGCTCTTCTGGTAAGAATACGACAGCTTCCACTTTCGTATGCTTCTATGCATACATTGTATTACGTGTATATATATATCGTCATAATCTCTTTTTGCTTTATTAGGAAAACTGAGTCAAAAACGTAACTATTATTCCAGGTCCTGATCATTTTTATCCTCCACTTTTGGTTTAGTTCTCGGATATTGTACACTCACTCGGACCCACAAAGAAGATCTAAGGGGTATTCCACTAAGAAAAAATCAGCTTATTTTTAATCAAAAAGCTATTCCATTCCGCTAACAAAAAAAAACTCTAACAAAAGCCAATAAATTCCGCTGACCTTAAAATAAATATATATATATATATATATATATATAATAAAAAAAAAACTCTAGCCAAGAAGCAAAAAAACTGGGTTAGTGAACAAGTTGGTTTATTTCAAAATTCAAAGATAAAAAAATATAAAATAAAATAAAAAACTAAGTTAATGGAACACCCCCTAAATCATACTTCATAACAGCGCGCGCGCACGCGCGCACACACACACACACATATATATATGTATATATACCGGTTCTAGGGACACAATAAAAAACACATAAAAAAAACACAACATGGTTCGGAGCACCACGCTGATAATCCGACTCATTTAACTTGTTTAAACCATGTTTTTAAGGACATCTGCAAAAATTTAACTCATTCGGATGTGTGTAAGAGCTCGATCCAAACAATTCTAAGAACACCAGTTCCTATCAAGATTTAAAAAAAACTGTTTGGATCAAGCACTTATCGATATTCAATTGGGCTGATTTTTTACATGATTTCCTATTTTATTGATATAAACAAAGTGAACGGTTTAAATCATCACAATATAACCCGAAAGTATTTTTCTGGAGCTAAAATACTGAAGCTAAAAGAATTTCAAGTCTGTCAACACTGCAAGAATTGCTGCAGCAACTACAATTCCTAGCAGGGCTTCAATGTTCCTGATATGCTTGTTAGTCATTGCTTTAGCTCTCTTATGTATCTCTCACTTATGTACTTGTCTGTTGTAGCATCTGTTGGTTTAGTTGGTGGGCATGTCCTTTTGCTAAATATGATACTTTTGTGTTTTGAGTAGGCATCTTGCTTGCTCTATTTTGGATTTGGGTGTGGGCATGTGATTCTCCACTGAGGGGGTGCCAATTTTGTTGGGATACCTTCCCTAGTTTGGATTTGGGTGTGGGCATGTGATTCTCTATTGAGGGGGTGCCAACTTTGTTGGGATACCCTCCCTAGTTTTGATGTATTTCCATCCTCTCCTTGTTAATTTTTGTATCTCCTTAAGGTTAATATTATTTTTTTGTTGTTCAAAAAAAATAAAAGCGTGTGTTTTTTTTATGTATTTTTTGTTGTGTCCCTAGAACCGGCCCATATATATATATATAACTTAATCTAGCATCAATGATTTTTGGCATGAATCATCATCTCTACTAGGAATATGAATCTATGGGGCCAATATTCACCCATTACTCGACCAAACTATAATTAGCTAGTTTTGAGAATAAGTCAATTCAAGTTCACATTGTATAGGGATACTCCCTGCATCCCGAATTTCTTATCCATTTATGGACATACATGCCAATTTTCAATTGTTTATATTTTTCAATCTATAATGTTTTTAACAATTTTGAAACTTTGTTTAATAAAACTCAACGAAAACTATTAAATGAGATCTATAGTGAATATATATAATATTATACATTTAAAAATATAAACAAATTTCTAAGGTGTTGTAAATAGTGGAAACGGACAATAAATATGGGACGGATTTATCATTACTCTTTACTTGGTGTCAAATCTGTCCCAAGGCAAGACGAAGGCTCGGCCGGATACTTACTGAGGTAGTTATCCGAAGGAGGGAGAAGAAATCGGAACAGAAGAATCTTCTAAGTTGTCTATTAAGGTACACAGACAAAAATGGCCAAATCCTGACCGATGATCAAGTCGTCGATAACGTCATCGGTGTTCTTTTCGCGGCTCAAGACACCACAGCTAGTGTCCTAACTTGGGTCGTTAAGTACATCCACGATGACTCCGAACTTAGAAGTAATATAAAGGTAAGATTAATCTGTACGTACGCAAGCGTTCCTTTCTTTCTTCAATTTTTTTTTTCCGATAAATGGCATGTCATCGTTAATGAGAATTTGAAATTTCAGATGGAGCAAAAGGCAATATATGAGTCGAATGATGGAGGAAATCGGCCATTGACATGGGATCAAACTAGAAATATGCCGTATACTCATAAGGTCATTCCATTTACTTCATAAATGTAAAGAAAAACCATATTATAAGCACATGTAACGAATCAAAGTCAAAATAAATTAAATGTCCTTATAATCACGATCGGGCAATAAAAGCTAGTGTTTTAGGTCAATAGAATGAAAATCTTACGTAGAAAAATAGACGACACGTATTTCTTAATACCGGAAGAATCATTTCTTGTAAGTTAAATAAAAACAAAAATCTCAAAGTGTTTATCGGGAAGACATATAATTCGCTTACAAAATGTTTATGATACTTAATATCTTGAAATGGTAGACTTATTTTCATTGTTATGAAAGATATTTTTTTCGAGAAATAAAACAATTAAGCTATCATTCATTTATTCGATTGCGAAATTGGGTTCTTCACAATGATATTCTCCGGTGATTAATTTTGTTTTATTTTTTTTATGTATACATGTAGTTTGTAATGGAGAGCTTGAGGATGGCAAGCATCATAACACATATCTTCAGGGAAGCCGTTAAAGATATCGAGTACAACGGTAAGTCAATTAACACAATATATATGTTCAATTAATGTACTGATTTGGAAGCAATACACACAATTCTTACATTCTATATTTTGATGCATACGATACGCACTGTTTACTATACACAAAAATTATTATAGATAGCACTATTATTCGACATTAACTCATACTCTTGTATTCGTTATTTTTGTATAAAAGTTATAAAATTTACACACGATTTCTTAACACCCCCTTGAATACATAGTAATTACTATTTTTTTGATGTTACAAAATTTTTTACTAATATTTTCATATCTATGCAAATTATATGACTGTCAATTCACTGCTATAAATTTGAGACCATTCAAGGAGCTAGCTACAAACAGTACACTCTCAAATAAGGCGCGTATTATAGCTCTTTCTAGTGATTTTGACAATAAAGTACCAGTTTTCAATCTCACGAGGAATATAAATATACAACCCGATGTTTATAATTTGGGTCATTTTAAGGACCAATTAAAAAACTAAAATGGATTGCAATAGCTCTACCTAAGGAATAAAAAACCTTGAGTTTTGACTTGATGAATTAATTACATATTTCTCAGGGGTCTTGATTCCAAAAGGTTGGAAAGTTTTGCCTTTGTTTTGGATCATTCATCACAATCCAGATTTCTTCATGGATCCAGAAAAAATTGACCCTTCAAGATTTGAGGTATGGACAGTGATTCATTTAACCCAATTTCCATCATTTTTTCATTGCTTTTCTATTTGTTACAAAGGCCATTGTTTTTCGTTGTAGATTAGTATAATTTTGTGACAGAGCGAGTAGTATTTTTAAAAAAATATATGAGCCACAATTGTATGAGTAATGTTACATACACACCCTCTCATTCACACCCCCGCTCACACTCACTTTGGATTGCTGACATGTGTCCTTTTACTTTGGAAGTCAGGAGAGAGAGAGGACATGCGTCAATAATTCAAAGTGGGTGTGAGCAAGAGTGTGTATCTGGAAGATCATCTCAAAGATCCGTTTTATGTGGGCTCATGTGCATTAATCGGCTCTTCATACAATTATGACCGGAATTGTACACTACAAGAAAAAATGTCTACTGTGAGGATTGAGTTTCCTCGCCAAAGAACCAAATTTCCTCGCTAAAGGAATTGGCGAGGAAAAATTTTCTCGCCAGGTTTCCTCGCCAAAAGGTCGTCGCAGAAGGTATTCTAGCGAGGAAAAATAAATTTCCTCGCCTAATCTGCTAATTGGTGAGGAAATTTTTTGTCGCCTATTCGGAAAATTGGCGAGGAAATTTTTTGTCGCCTATTCGGACCAATTGGCGAGGAAATTTTGTTTTCCTCGCCTATTCGGAACAATTGGTGAGGAAATTTTTCCTCATTTATTCTACCCATTTATTTGAGGAAAAAATTTCCCTCGCCAAAACTCTGAAACAAAAAAAAAAAAAAATCAATTCTAGCTTCTCCGCAAGATCTGCTTTGGGATTCAACCCGCAACCTCCTCTCAAGCAACGCTACCCCATCCACCACACCAACTTCCATTTCAATGCAAAGTTCAACAACTTTTAATATATAACCTTTTGTAGGTCTTTTTTTTACCTCACTATATTTTTAAATCTTTTTGTCTAAATTTAGTCTCTTTGTAGTGTTTCTTTAAACTTCTTTCTTAAATCTTTTAACGTTATTAACATCATGTTTTTAAACATTATTAATATGCTAAAGAGTAATTTGGAATTTATTGACAAATAATTGATCTACTCTTTGGCTTTCTTGAATTTTTTAAACTTCTTATCAGGAGAATTTACTTCACTAATTTGTTTTGAAGAGAAAATGTAAAAGTAAAAGAGGACTAAATATAAAAAGATTAAAAACAAGACAACATTAGCCCAAATAATAAGTCGAAAGTATAAATTTTCTACGGCTTGGGGATTTTTTTCATATAAATTCTAGTTGAAGAGAAAAAATCAATTGCTTTGTGTTTGTAGACCATTTTGGTGAGTGATGCCCGTAGGGATTTTTTCTATTTAGCGTGTTTAAAACCGAAGTTGAAACACTTATTAGAAAACTAAAAGGCAAATTGAAAAGATAGCATTGAAAGAGAAGTTAAAGGGTAATTTTTTTTAATGACCGTAAAAGGGTAATTTAGTCTCATTAGAAACACGTTTTCCTCCAAGACAAATATAATACCCACCTTTGTTTCAAAATGGATGATCGTTTTAGGAGACCAAATCATTTTTCTACTAGAGTAATAATAATAATAATAATAGATTTATATGCAAATGACATGATCAATATGATATGTATACATTTAGTCTCACTAATTAGTATGTGCATACACAAATAAATAAGTTCTTTAATTATAATTTTATGGTATCATAAATAGGATAAATACCTTACCATTGGATAATATAACACATCTATATCAAAATCTAAATATTCCTAGAAAAGGTGTGGAAATATTTAGTCACCTAACATTAACATTTGGTGATCTAAAACAAAATTTCCTCGCCTATTCCGAACAATTGGTGAGGAAAACTAGCATTTCCTCGCCAATTCTTAGTTTTTTGTGAGGAAAGATAATTTAGCCAAATAAATCTTAGTTTTTTTGAGGAAAGATAATTTTAAATGCCAAATGGGTACCCTTTAGCGAGGAAATATGCATTTCCTCGCCAAATCTTATTTTTTAACGAGGAAATATAATTTTGTCGCCAATGTTAGCTTTTTTAGCGAGGAAAGATAATTTCGTCGCCAATCATTGATGTTTAGTGAGGAAATTCAAATTTCGTGGCCAAATAGTAGCCTTTTAGCGAGGAAATGTTCATTTCCTCACCAAATCTTAGTTTTTGGGCGAGGAAATATAATTTCGTCGGCATAGTGTACTCTTTGCCAACGAAATTGATTTCCTCGCCATAAAGACCCATTTGGCGAGGAAATTCAAATTTCCTCGCCAGTTTTCGTCGCCATAGTTACTTTTTGTTGTAGTGGTATTTTAAAGCTGTGTTTTTACTATTGCTCGGGTTATTAAACCAGTAATTAATAGCGCATCATCGCATTTCTTTTATTACATTAGAAAACAAATCGAATCATTTGTATTTTGAAGGTTGCTCCAAAGCCCAATACATTCGTACCATTTGGAAATGGAGTTCATTCATGTCCAGGGAACGAAATTGCCAAGCTAGAGATTTTAATTATGGTCCATCATCTTGTCAACAAATTCAGGTATGTTGGTGGGGCTGGGGTTGATTATTTAATAAATTGGAAAAATTAAGAAGTAATGTAACCCGGGGGCATGCATGTTGTTATTGTTGTCCCCATCTTAGCCGTTCGTGTTTGGCGATCAATGGCCCAGATCAGTTTGAGTCCAAACAAATCTAGGCCGTTGATTGCTGAGTACAGACAGCTCGGATGGGGAAACATGCATGCCGTTCCTTTGGCAACAACACCATCCCAATTCCATAATGATAGCTTAATTAGAAAGTAAATGACAGATTAATTTCATCAACTAAAGACTGAGACATGCATGCCACTCATTTATCCACACTATCTCCGATACCTAACCAAATTACTGTCTGCCTAAGTATGTACGTGGCTCAATCAATCAATCAAAGATTCAACAAGTGAATGATTAGTAATTTTCAAAACCCATTTGAAATGGGAAAAACATTTTCGAATGAATGGGCACCAAGAGACATTAATTGACTTGTTGGGTAACTTATGATAAATGGCATATATGTTTATAGGTGGAAGGAAATGTTTAATTGACACGTATATGTGAGCTGTTGTTGTTGTTTGGGCCATTGGAAATCGTAACGATTAACGGAAATCTTTGGTGCAATATTGATCAAGTGAAAAAGACTTGCGAATATCATCTTTCGTTGAGTCAAGTTGAGGAAGGAGTCTTTCATACTTGTAGATCGAAAATATTAAATATCTTATGTACCAAAATTGACAAGAAGTGCAGATATTATACCCAAAGAACGAACCCGATAACAAAACTTGCGCAACCAAGTCTGTATGTCGTGTTGACGTCAATTTCATGACTGGCTTATGATTTCTCTATTCCCCAATAGATAATTATCGTATCAAACTATTTAAATTGACACGTATATGTGAACTGCCACTTGACTTGTAAGAAATCTTTCTTCACTTGCTGAAATTCTTAAGAACAGTATCGAAACCTTACTAAACACGTTGAGCAAATATTAGGTTTAGTATTATTGAGGTGACGAGTATGGTGTCATATCAACATTACGATTCCTAAAAAATAACGGGTGTTGTAATTGAACGCGATAAAAGCTCCATTCAGACACGGTATTGAGATCGAGCATGGATTAATTACAACATTCTTTCAGTGTTGCATGTTTGTTACAAAATTGATGTACTATTATTTTTGTTACTTTACAGGTGGGAAGTAGTGGGTCCAAAGAATGGTGTGGAGTATGGTCCATTTGCAGTGCCAAAGAAAGGGCTCCTAACCAAGTTTTCCAAAGAGTAGTCTACTCAATTCCATCTGGGTTTTATATATAATAGGCTATATAGTACTGTACTTTTTTCTTTCTTTTTTAGTTGTTTTTGGAGGTGGAGGTATATAAGCAATATACCTTCTGTTTTTTTTTTTTTTTGATCCATATACCTTCTGTTTTGCTCCTAATGTATTTGCACTTTCAGACAATGAGCTTTATGTGTACCTTTTGGTTTAACAAGTATGAAAAAAAAAAAAAAAAAAGGAACCTAAATGATAAGGGAGTTTTAAAGGGAGAGTTCTTGTTTTGGCTTAACTCAATAATAATTTTCCGTGCACCTTCTAGCTAGTCTTTTGTCATTGTTTCCATACTGAGAAATTGGAGAATTCTGTCTCATCACTACAAAAAAAGTGAGCTATCACGACAAAGCAAATTCGTCGCCAAAGCATCAATTTTTGTCGCCATTGGTATTGACGAGGAAATATTTCCTCGCCCATTTTCCTCGCTTATACCCATCACAAAAGGTATTCACAATGAAAAGTCATTTCCTCTCCTATTGTATAGAAATTGTGACAAATTTTTTCCTCGCCATTTTCAAATAATTTCCTCTCTAATTCTACCATTTTCGTCTCCAAAACTATGGGATTATATACTACAAACAATAATAGGCGAGGAAAAAATTTCTTTGCTAATTCCAATAGGCGTCCAAAAACAACCATACCTTGCAATCCTTGCTTCTGCCAATTAACAATCTTGCTCTACGATTTGAATCGCTTACAATCGTTTTAAGATGTATTTATGGAAATCCCAGTACACCACACCCAGTGCTTAATCATCGCATTGAATCCTCAAGTCTTCCAAACTCCTTCAGAAATCCACCATAGGCCAACTTAAGTAAGTTGTTAACAAAAAAAATGTAGAGACCTCTTGGAGATAGATTGAAACCTCAATGATCCATGGATCGCATAAATACTCCAAGATATAAAGAAAGACCCCCTTGAATGTTTCTCCCCTTCAAAAACGTGTTCGGAGGTGCTCTAATATGCTAGGTTACCTTTAAACCCTAACAAAACGTTATATTTATAGCTACTGAAAATCGCAAAAGTTGCTCAAGCAACTTTTCAAAGTGCTTGATTACTTTCTGATCAGACATATTGCTTGACGGTTGCTAAGCACTTTTGTGAAACTTCTTCCCTTCAGCAAGGATGGCAACAGAGAGGATCGAGATGGATTTGACCATCCCCACCTCCAATCCTTGAACTCCATATCAGCCTCCATCCCCTACCCGTTTCCCAAATGGAGATTCACCTCCACCTTCCATCTCCACTTCAATGGTGATCAGGGATCCTTGCCCTAATCCAAAAGTTATCTGACCAAAAAATTAAAAAAATATACCAATTTTTTTTTTCCTAGTACAATATATTTGATATCCAAGCCAACTAATTAAAAACATTGCAACAAAAATTTTCAACAAAAATCTCAACCAACTAAATAAAAGTACATAGTCATATATTAGATTACCTAGTTTTGTCACTGTGTTTGAGTATATATAACTTGGTAATTATAAATTGTTGGAAGGTAAACATGTAATAACATACTTAGCCTACAAAAAAATGGGCCAGGGTGGAGAACGAGGATCGGATCGGAGGTGCGTGGAACGTACCGCCTCCAACCCATTCCGTGAACTTTTTTAAGTTTTACCTCCAAATTCAATCTGATCTCAGAAAAATTCTTGAAACTCCAACCCAAACAGATCAGGTAATGGATTGAATCAGATTAGATTGGATGTAATTGTCATCCCTAACTATGAACACTCCAAACCTACTGAACTACCTCTCAATATAAGATTCGATGATTTCATTCCACATTCCTAGACAAACTCTCTATATAATGAATTAAAATTCCAACTCAATAAAAGAGGGAATACAAAGGAGAATGTGTTTTGATATGGAATTTCCAACCACGACGGAGCTAGGCCTATGGAGCTTATAAAGTTATTTGGTTGATTAAGAACAGATGCTAGTTCTAGTATTTTCTACCGAAAAGTATTATCATTTTGACAAAAAAATAATAATAATAATTACCCCCTCTGTCACGAACTTCTTGTCCACTTTCACTATTCACTATTTACAATATCTCAAAAAATTAGTTATATTTTAAAATCTATAATGTTATATATATGCGATATGGATCTTGTTTGATAGTAGTTTTTTTTATATATATAATTGGGTGGTTCGAGCCAACTTGCGCAAGTCTCAACTAATTCTAGGGTCTATGTATGCCCTGCCATATATATAGACCAGGCAAAGCCAATACTCCATGAGAACCATGAGATCTTATGCAAGTGACCCAAAGAAGTTAACAAAAGTTGAACTCAAGATTGTAAAAAGGTTTTATAGTTCTTGAAGAGTTCTATTAAATAAAGTTTTCAAAATCGTAAAAAGCAATAGAGTAAAAAAATATAGGCAATTGAAAAATGGCATGTGTGCACGTAAATGGACAAAAAAATCAAGACGGAGGGAGTAAATAAATTAGCAACGTGGTGATTCTGGGAAAAAAAATAGGGTGATTCTATTAGCAACCCACTATTTTCTTCATGCAACCCACTTTCTCCATCCAACCCACAACTAAATTTTTTCAAACAAAATTTACTCATACACCAACCATCGCCACCAGCAGCCATCTCATCTCTCTCTCTCTATTGTCTGTTTGATAATTTGAAATTCACCATCTGAGTTTGTAGAGTGATGCAAATTAAAATCCAAAATGCGACCAGTTTTCATACTTTGAATGTCGAAATACACATCCATTTTCGACAACCACATGTCGATTTATATGGAAGGTCGAATTTTCAAAAATTGGACCTTGTCTATTTTTGACATCCTCATGTCGAAATTTATGTCTTTATTCAGCTTCTTAATGTTGAACCGAATACTTGTGAAATTTGTGGGAAAGAAACTTGTATATGTTCAACATCATCCTGTCAAAATGTATGTCTATATTCAACTTTCGAATGTCGAACTAAATACATGTGGATAAAATATTGTTGTTTTCGACAATAACATGTCGAAATATAACCATATTTTTAGCTTCTTAATGTTGAAATTTGTGAAATCAAACATATGATTTTCTCAAACATCGTTTTCAAAATGCAAATGTTGATGTAATGCGTAGAATTCGATATTATGATGATGAAAAAAGTAACTTAAGTCGACAATTTATTATTGAACTTTGTCTTGCATAATTTCGGTT
This sequence comes from Vaccinium macrocarpon, assembly GCA_022606695.1. Taxonomy (NCBI): domain Eukaryota; kingdom Viridiplantae; phylum Streptophyta; class Magnoliopsida; order Ericales; family Ericaceae; genus Vaccinium; species Vaccinium macrocarpon. Next base: position 13,279,242 of record CM040172.1, read on the forward strand.
AAGTGAAAAGTTTCAACATCGATATATATGTTGAAAAAGTTTACATATTTCAAGGTATGAATGTCGAAAAAAACCACAATTTTTTAGATTTGTTCTTGGTGTTCAAATGTTCAAATGGGAACGCATCATTGATTGGATGTCTACTCCTTCATTCTCCATTGAGAGTCAGAAGAATAAGAAGTTTACAGATGGAAAAGGGGTGGTGGTGAAGATGGCGGTGAAAGTGGCAGTGGAGGTGGCGGGATTTTGTCTTCATAGGAGACTTCAAAACTTTGGAACGGTGAGGAGGGAAAGAAATAGGGAAGAAGAAGAGGAGCTTGGGTGTTAAGATTATTGTAGGAGCATTTAGGTCTTTAGCCAACAATAGAAATTGAAGACATTTTACATGGAAAGAAAAAGGGTTTCAAATAGAATCATCCAAAAAATATTATACTTCCTGGTGGACTAGGGGGTGCTTTGGGTAAAAGACCAAAAACCAAAAAACCATTTTTGTCATTATTCAATTATTTTTTTTTTGCATTCGTTCAATAATCCATTTTTTTTGGCTTTATTAAAAAAATTGAGTTTTGACCATAATTTTATACTTGTTAGATTCGTCTCGTCGAGAGGAATCCAGAAATTACAAAATCTTGATGCAAAACAAAAAAATGAAAAAAAAATTGAATAAGGACAAAAGTGGTTTTTTGGTTTTTGGTTTTTTACCCAAAGCACCCCCGGTTCTGCAAAATAGAAGAACGTAGAAAACTTTATGCTGTGGCTGCTTTGTGTGGGCCTAAATGTGAACGGGCCTAGACTGCGCTTGTGGACGATTTCCGATTACCCACCCGGCCCATGCTACACGATTAGTGTGACCGATAATGGAAATGTCAAGCGCCAAAACGTGTATCGAGAGAGAGAGAGAGAGAGAGAGAGAGAGATTCGGTAAGATCGATCGAAGAGAAGAACCATGGTTTGTTTCCTCATCTCAAACCCTAACTTTCTTCATATTTATCTTCACATGTTTATTGTTCCTGCTTTAATCCCTCATTTTGTTGCCGTATGTATGAATTTTACATCTAAAATCAGATTCTGATCAGAATATGTGCATATTCCTTGCTCAACCCAATTGCACCGTTCTTTTCACTTTCTTAAACCTAATTGCAACAGAACATAGAATCAATGATTTAGTTACAAAATTGAGGTATTCTGATTGAGGAAACCCAAATCAGGCATTCGAATTCAGTTTCCTACTTTAGACATCATTATTTGAATAGAATTTTACAGCAAGACCTGCACTTGATCATCGTGAAAGAGAGATATTTCCAGTTATTTTTTAGTGGAATCATCACTGATTTAAAGCGGACTGATAGAAGTAAATCAATTTTCTTTTTCTTTTTCTTTTCCTTGTGTCTTCCCTTTTCTGAGAAAGGAGAATAGGAATGAAACAAAATCAACTAGAAAGAATTGAATAGAAGAAAGGGTGGGAGCACCCCTTCTTGCATATCCATACAAGAAAGTAGGCAGGTCGAGGTCCTACGAGGTACCTACTACTCAGAGTACCCTCCAAAAAGGAAAAAGATGCGTCTCTTAGGCTCAATTTTTCTTAGTTGGGTTGGGTGAGTTCAACTAGAATGCTATTCTTACACACAAGACTATACCTCTTCCAGAAAGCTTTGCAGGGACGACTTTGCAACGACGGACCACCGCCCATAGGGGGTCTACTGCACAAGGCCCCTGTAGAGGAAAAGCTTTCTCCGAGCGAATAGAAGATGCTCAACTCCACATAACATAGGGATTAGCACGCTTTTGAAAAAAACATAGAATAGTAGAAGATCCAGCATGCAGAACGCAGTGAGCATTAGAAATGTTACACTACCGTGAAGAAATTTAACCCTTGAGCTAGAAGACATAGTTATACGAGAAAAATACCTACTTGTCATATAAGTATGGTAGTGAAAGATATATCTTTCAATTAATACATAGAGGCTATCACGTGGTTAAAAAACCTAAATGGACAAATAAGGATACAAATATGATATATCATGATATGGATAGTTGGGGATTGGGGGGAGGGATTCAGATTGGGTAAAACCCAAGATCATAATTCCTTTGGTTTGCACAACCAAACTATTCTGAAGGTCTAGAAGAAGATCAAAATTTACGAGATTTGAAGAACATGCTAAAGCATATCTCAGCTAAGATGGTTTAATCAAGTTCATTTTAGGTTACTTATCAGGAAAAAAAAAATTAGTTCACTTTAGGAAAACATGATGTAGGTAGGAATTCAGGTTGTCTTTGTTCTAGGAAGTCAATCAAAAATTACTACCATCTGAAGGATACAAGAACCAAGTTATGTGAATTATGACACATCATCTTTTTTCTTTTTTTTTTTAATGTTCTTGCAGTAAGATTTTCCCCAATGTTGTGTTTGAATCATGGATTTTCAGAGGAATTATGGAAAAAGAGGAAATGGTAACGGTCAAAAAGAAAATAAGAAGATAATTAAGATGTAAAACTGACTTTTCGGTATTGCTTTCTTACCCTTGATATATGTCTATAAACTCCATGATCCAAATTCAGCACTTGAGATCTATGTTACTTGGACTCGGGTATGGGTGTCGGGTGCGGGTACGTATCTAGGTGTCGGGTTCAACTATTTCTCATTTCAAGGATACGGGGACACGGCAAAATATTCAAATTTGTTTCTATTTTTTGTGTATTTTCTTATGTAAAATTGTGCTTTAAGGTTCTATAGCGCATTTCATGGATAATAAGGGAGGTTTATGCATACTTCCATGATAAACTCAAATTACAATTAGATTTTCTATAGAAGTATCTTACTAAACTTATCGGACACATATCCCACACCCTTATCCGAGTGTCGAGTGTCCGACACGGGTACTTTACACTGTCACGAGAGTCCGCGTAACATAGCTTGAGATTTTAAGATGCCTTCTTTATCTGATTTTCTTAGTACTACAAGACTTTTTTTTTTCCCTTCCCAAACATTGATTTTCAAATCCAACATCAGTAGATTTACAATCTATTTTTTGAACATCTACATGAATTTGACTCTAACTCTTTTATAAGTTCACTCTTTTTATGAATCATTTAATTCAGAGTGGGAAAACTAATTGGCTTGACCAACATGACTGTAGAACATTCCCAATTACTCTTGTTCCATGTGATGTATACATATGTTGACCTATAGAATGAGAGAGGGGGCCTTTACCATACATTCTGTTGCCTCGAGATGACTGCATGTTACATCATAGCAGCACGACCAAAGGAGGCAGAAACCCCTTGTATACTCATGTTTTTCTTTCCTATTTTCTAGCATAAGATTGGGATCCTGTTATTATATGGTAAGTATCTTCATTTGTTTGTTATTTCCATGGTGACGTCTACTATTGCCTTTTGCATGTCCTCAAAATTAAAAGTAGGTGTGAACTCTCCCAATTTGTGAGCTATAATAACTGGTATGTAATTGTTAAACGACATATTCATGTAGCCAACCCCACTTGATTGCGATATTCTATTTGGATATGCAAAAAATAGTCTAATAGATAAGATCAATAATAGTCTATTTGGATTTTTTATTTTTCAAAAGGAAAATGAAAATGCTCTAATGATTGTGAAATTTTAACCTATTTATACCTTTACGTGTTCAACAAAGTAGATTCGTCATAAAATCCTTTTTGGTTTGGACACTTGTTCTCTAAATTCTTTCGTTGGATCTTAATACTTCATTAGGCAAGCATTTACAAAGGTGCATCTAGGAAAGACAAACCCAAAGGACGTCATCATGGTTTAACTCAACAGAAGAGGCAAGAGATAAAGGAAGCATTTGAGCTCTTTGATACTGATGGGTCAGGTATGAGGAATTTTTTTTCTTTGACATGAGAACTTATATATGTGTAGAGCTTAAGTAGTTCCTCTACTTTTGTCATCTAGGCACTATCGATGCTAAAGAGCTGAATGTTGCAATGAGGTATGGATTTTAATCTCGAGCACCATTGTTGCTGACTACTGAAAACGTTATATTGATAGATATACTGTCCAATAATTCATTGCAGGGCATTGGGCTTTGAAATGAATGAAGAGGTACTATCTATATCTTAATAACTCAGTGTGATGGACTTCCAAGCAATATAGGTTTCTGCCAACTGTTGAGAGTGCTTCAGTAGGAGTGTGCGGCCTGTACTGGACACACGTTTCAAGCACTATCCTAGCCTCTCAAGCATGCCTATTTATGGGTGAAAAAGAAAACAAATCTTTCACGAGTCCTTTTTCTTTTGAAAGCCAGGCTACGGCACAAAGGATGGAAAATCCCAATACTCGTCCTTTGTTTAACAATCTCAAACAGTGCTCAATGCCTAGAGTCCAGGCTTGTTGAAGCTGGCTCGTTCATGCTAATCATCTTAGAGCTAGAAGTCAACAATGTTCACCAACGCCTACGTAGTAGTCTTCTTAAAGGTGTTCATATGAGTGGCTAAAAACCTGGGATCCTGTGAACTAATTTTATATTATGATTTGGTAGCTCTGAAATGACATTTCATTCGGTAAATCTTGGACTTCTTTTCCATATGGATGTAGTTCGTTTGGATGGTAGCTGTACAGACCTAGTTAATATTGCCTTTATTTTGGAAATATCTTCCCTATTTAAGGCCATTTTCCTTTCCTCGCGTTCAACTTGTGCTAAGTTGTTTGACTTCAATGCCTCTTGGTAGCACATTCTTTGGGTAATTGCTGGCATGTCCTTGTCACCGGGCTGGGCAAGCCATGGCACGACATGTGCTTGCAACCGGGCTAGTGAAGGCATGACACGATTGGTGGTAGGTTGTTTGGCTTCAATGCCTCTTGGTTGCACATCCTTTGGATAAATGAAGTTCCTACACGCTGCAGATGCTGCTTTCTTACATATGGTGATATCTGATCTTTTTGCTGGCTAATTAAGTTTCATTCCACATTGTTGCAAGGGAAGCTTCACTTTCTAGCAAAAATAGAAGGGAGCCAATACTTTCAGCTAATTTGTTTTATTGATAAAAGAAGTGTATATCCCAACTGTTGGTTCCCTTTTCATTTTCTGTGCCTATAAGAGGATTCTTTGTGTTCTTTGACATGCCATGTGGTGAAACCGACTGTCAGTTTTTTTTTGAACGGCAGAAACCAACTATCAGCTAACATCTTATTTGAATTCATCATGCAGCAAATAAGACAAATGATTGCAGATGTAGACAAGGATGGCAGTGGTGCAATTGATTTTGATGAATTTGTGCATATGATGACTGCTAAGATTGGAGAAAGAGACAGTAAAGAAGAGCTTATGAAAGCATTTCACATCATCGACCAAGATAAAAACGTAAATTTTGAGTTTAAGCTCTTGTTTTGCTTTTTATTGTTGACAACTGATTTGAGTCATTTGAATATAGGGAAAGATATCTGCCACAGACATTCAGAAAATTGCCAGGGATCTAGGGGAGAACTTCACTGATAAGGAGATTCAAGAGATGATTGAGGAAGCAGATCGTGATCGTAAGTTTCCGGCTTGTCTAATATTCAGTATTCTCTGTGCTATGTGCTTTCAGGTTTTGTGTGTATCTCTTGACATATATTGGTTCCATGAGTGACTATCCCCTCCTTTATCTGATATATAATCCCTCCCGTTACTGTACTTCTGAAGTTTTAACTCAAGAAATTACCGTTTCCATGTATAGTGGCCATGAAAGTTGAATTTATACTCAAGTTTATTCACGCAACTATACTGTCCTAAACATTCATTTGAAAGAAGTATAGTACTATTTGATTAATTATCTACAAAGCTGCACATGTGAGTATGCTATATATTTCCTCCTCTTTTCTCAATGCATTAAAATTGTCTCACTTCGAGATTTTTGCTTAGAAAGGTTTTGATTAATTATCTACGAAGTTGCACATGCGCGTATGCTACATATTTCCTCCTCTTTTCTCAATGCATTAAAATTGTCTCACTTCGAGATTTTTGCTTAGAAAGGTTATAGACAGAAATGAAGATGGGCGTAGGGGGGTGCAAGAGGGGGCCCATGTCCCTGCACACCCCCCAATTATCTCTTTAGTTCTACTATATTTTTTGTTTTGCTGATAAAAGTTATGAAGAATGGCCCCCATATTACAAGCCCAAATCAAAATTCTTGAGGTATTTTTCCCTTGAAAAATGTATACCACTCATTTTCTTCCATAATGTATACTTACGTAATCCACTTTGGTCTTTTTTGTTGTATGCAAGCAAGAAATGTACTTCACGGTATTCACATTTGTTACTTTTTGGCATTTATTTCACTATTATTAATATTTAAGATGAGGTTTTGTTGTTAATATATGAATACATGTGATTTGGTCCCCCCACATCATGAATCCTGCATTCGCCATAATGAACATAATGTGATCTGTAATGAACTTGAAGGGAAGATGTCCTTTGTTCCAAGTTACAAAGAGGCGGCATTTTCTTCCTACTTTTCCTCCTCCGCAACTTGTTCATCACTTTGTATGGATCTGGGAATTGTGACAATGTTCCGAGAAAAGTTTGGCGGTTAAATAGAAACGGTTAAATGAAAGCAGAAAACCCTATGCTTTGCCTGATATTGTTGCTTGTGTTAATTACTAATTTGGTATGTATTGAAAATTTGCAGGTGATGGGGAAGTGAACGCGGATGACTTCATGCGGATGATGAGGAGAACTTCCTATGGATATTGAAATTCTACTTTTAGCCTATGAAGACGCTGCTGCTTTTGCTCTTGGTTGTATTTTAGTACTGTATTGTGATCCACTGTATGGTGTGTCAAAAACACCACCACCAAGTAACCACATTTTGGATTTGATGAGCTATCTCGACACTGTATTGGTATACTTTTTTTTTTATTATAAATAATTGTCATTTATTCTAAGGGAGTAGAACTTCACGTCGCGTGATATTCAAAATTTGATCACCAAAGATAGGATCACTGTAGCGTTGTTCTTGTTCTTTTGTAAGGCAGAGAGAACAATCACACGCACAGAACAGAAAACAAGCAATCGTAAGCAAGACACAAGATATAGGCGGTTCTCACTTGAGCAAATCACTCAATCCTATCTCACGGGGTGCTGGATAGTTTCACTATGATAAAGAATGAATAAGAATACGAAGTGGGCTGCCTGCCGAATATTTTGCCTTATAAAAGGAATACAAGAGAAGTTCGATGAAATGTCTGTAGTTTTTTTGTTCTTTTTCTTTTTTTTGTTTATCGCCCTCTTGTTTTTGTTACGTGGTATAACTAGTCCCTCTTCTGGACCATAGATATTATATACGAGAGTTAAAACTAAAGCATATGGATTTCACGTGATTTTTGGTGAAGAAGGGATCCGGACAACCAATCTTTCTATGGTGCCCCAATGTGGTATTAGGGCACCAGTGCCCCACTAAATTTGGGCCATTGGATTTGCCATAAACGAATCTCAGCCATTGAATCCCAAAAAGCAAGTGGTTTTGCCAAAAAAAAACAAGGTGGTTTTGTGGTTTTCTCGCCAAAAAACTCATATTTTACTTACCATGAAAACTGGAAATATATATATCACCAAATAAGCTGAATATTACTACATAGTAAGGCAACACTTTCCACGCAAAAAGGGAATAATTACCACAAAATAAGGTGATTGGTCAATGCGGTAGCAAATCACCATTTTGGGAGGAAATTTTTTTACTTTTTGGAGTGTTCTAACACCACACCGCTTTTTACTTTTTGCAGTCCATTACTTATGAGAATGTTATTCCCTATTTTTGGTTAACAAAAATTAGAACTGTGGTTTCCTCTTAATTTCAAAAATTCTTTGCTTAATCTCTGTTTGTTTTCTCTTCATTTGATCATGCTTGTGACTTGATGGGATGTACCCCTGATTGAAGAGGGAGAGGAAAATCACAAAAATATGGATCGCATTACTAATTAAACTGGACGTTCCCCACAATTGCTATGATCCGGATTTCTTAAAGCTGGTAGTGTACATAGCTCTGCGAATTTTTTGCTGATCATTTGGGATATATGTCTTTCTTATGATTTTTAGAGTAGTGAGTTGTGTGAGTTTCAGTCATAGAAAGATAACAATTACACAGTTATAAAAACTCTTTGAGTTTTTTTGTTGTGATGGTTTTTTCCAGATGCACCAGCAAGTACATTCTTAGGAGAAGGCATAATGTTTTTTAGCTCTTGTGTTTTTTCCGGATGCACCTGCATGTGTGTCCATATTGCAAATTTTCTTCTTTTCTGCTTGCCCCCTTTATGGATTTTTTATTCGGCTGCTATTTACTATATCAATAACAAGGCTGTGAGGGAGGCGTTGGGTGTTACTGGAATCTTTCTTTGTGTTTGGTTTTGTTGTTCTAATTTAATATTTTACAATTTATATTGAATAATTCTCAATTAAATAATTATATGTTGGAGAGATATAAGGAATTTGTTTTTACCTATTGACTTGGTCTCCTAATAATTCTCCAACAAATCAAATCACTATCCTACTTCCTCAATAACAATTGCTATTAAATAGGATGAGTTGGTTTTGTTAGTAGATATTTCCATTACTTAAAAAAATAACGTTGGCTGTTCCTATTTTTTCTCCTACATATTGCCGGATATCTTTAACTGATTTTGCCCTTTATATGCCTATATAAACTATTGTCAGCTAATATATAACTACAGCCAATAAAAACAAAACCAATGTCCTATGTTGCTTATTCTTCTTTCATCACCAATATACAATTTCTCCATTAAATATATACATCACTTGTCTATTTCTGAGCAGTTGCTATATACATATATTTGTTGTCGATTTTCTTTTACCAAATTTGAATGTCGGGAAACAATTGGTTCGTGAGTTTACTTCGCTGCACAGAAGGAGGCTCGTAGGTCGTTGTATCTTGGGGAAGGAGCGTCATTCAACCCCGTGCAGAAGGGGGTGTATCTTTCCTAAGGAGAGCGCAATTTTGCGTGCCTCGACCACCCCACAGGCTTTTCTAATCCTTTCTCTACTTATCTAATTTTCTTAATTAGTTTGATGCATATTATTTAGAATTATTGTTCTACAGAAATTCCTATTTCATATAATTTCCCCAACATGTTTTATGTTGGGTTTTGGGGGACTTAGATGAGAAAGAGATTCAACTTGCCTTCGTCTACTTTCTGTTATGGAAAATCAGATGATGCTGATTGCGGTTGTGGCTTTTCCATTGTTGGTGTTCTCTTGCTCAGGAAGGACTGTAAATTCAATTCTTATGTTGTGGAAGACAAAATTTTCAGAAAGCAAGCGAATGAATTTTGTAGAATTACCGATTTCTCTCTTGCATCGTGAAAGAAGGGATCTGCACTTGCAAGTACATATTCGTTTTTCCTCTTTTCCGTGACATAATCATTTGAAAAGATCATTCGGGATAGTCTTATTGTCTTTCTTGAAAAAGTTGGCTTCATTATAACAATTAACTCATATTAGTCATGTTCAAAACGTGACGCGCCGTGCCTTCAGGCACGAGCATACGCTAGTATACATATATGAAATGAAAATCAAGAGAGTAATTTGCGTATTGGTTGTTTCGGTTACATTTTGTTTCCTATGCACGGCTGAGATTAGAAAATTGGTGCACTGGTGCCCCCAAACCAAACCAGAGTGGGGCACCACAGCCATTCCCTGGACAACACGTAACGATTGATCATTTGGAAGAACTGAAACTCTCTCTCTCTCTCTCTCTCTCTATCTCTCTATGGGGATGTCCGCCGTTTGCCACGACCTTCGACACTGATGCCCGAGGTGTTCCTTGTAAACACACGTGTCTCCATCCACTTTTTGTACACCTGTTGACGTAAGCGACAGCTTTACCATGGCCCACTCTAGAGCCTTCGTGCACACGTGGCCCAAACGCCCTGCCATCTTTTCACTCGTTTGGCACAGCCACGTGGCAGCTGGCAGCCACGTGGTCCTCTGTTTTACACAACTTACACTTGGGTATAAATAAACATACAGTGATTCGTAGGTTGTTGTTCCTATCTGAACTCCGAAAATGGCAAAATATCACTAGACAATTTTGTTCTTAATTTTGAATGGACCCCTTTAAAAAGCAGAAACTATCGAATAGCCCCCTAGATGAGGAAAATCTAGCAGAGAGGTCCTCATCACCACCACCACCACCACCACCTCTCCTGCATTTGACGCGAGATCAAGAATTCTCTATCATGGTGGCGGTACTCAAGCACGTCATCTCCGGCAACGGCGGCTGCAATGCCGACGGTCCGTCGAGTAGTAGTGGGAGAAAAACTCAACAGCCAGATGAAGAAATGAGTCAGCTGTGCAAAAAAATCGATGGCTGTTCAAATTCAAATGCCACCACAAGTGGTAAAGGTGTGAAGAAGAACACGATGACGAAATCAGTAAAATACAGGGGAGTGAGGCAGAGGCCGTGGGGGAAGTGGGCAGCGGAGATTCGAGACCCGCGACGGGCGGCCGGAGTGTGGCTGGGAACTTTTGAAACTGCGGAGGAGGCCGCCAGGGCTTATGACAGAGCCGCCGTGGGGTTCCGAGGAGTGAAGGCAAAGACCAACTTTCCATTGTCGGACTACCAATTGGGTAATCACAACTCCCAAGCACACAGAGAATAGTCTTCAAAATTGAGCCCATTAATGATTTGCAAGTTCAAAAAGAGAAATTCTAAAATCAACTCATTATTAAACTTTAAAAAGTGTATTGAAATATGTGAAAATTATATAAAAACATGTGAAAAGTACGTTGCAACTTGTGTTTTTTTTTGTTGCCTTATTATCAGTCTATTGCGCTAACGATAGAAAAACACGGCCATAAAGGACCCTAATGTCAAAATGTTCATCCAAATGTAATCTAAACGGTTATGTTCTAGCAAGGCAAGCCTTCGAAGCTTTTATGAGCTTGTGTTACAAGAAGTCTTGTTTGGAAAAAAAATAAGAGCATCTTTACCAGATGTCTTAAAGTACTTTACTGCCATATTTCAAATTTTGAAGTGTTAATTTATGTTGTGCACTCCACCCTTCGAATTTAAAAAGGCTACAATAAACAACTCTTATTTGGGTGTGTATAGTACACACCTGTTTACATCTAAAATCAACCAATCCAATGATTAATTGACACGTAATCAAGAGTGCCAAACGTTGGCAATTACTCATCGATACAGACACACTGGATTAAAAGAACATATTTGAGTAAATACGATGTCGTATCGTGTTCAAATATAAAAACGGTTATTAGCAGTTACGAACCATCATTATTGGAAAGAATTGACCTCAAAGCTATGGGATCAACTGTTAAGTATATAAGTTCTACGTGTGAACTTGGGAAGCAAGGCAAATTGGCAGTTATAACACGTGGAATACTTATAGAAAGGCAGTTATTCATCTTAACGCTTAATCATTTGAGTTCGTTTGAACAACTGTACAGATTCAAAATCAAAGCTTTTAGAGGAAGATTTGAGAAGAATTCAAATTCGGGCGTGGAGGAAAGAGCAACCGCCAACCCTCGAGTGGAAGTTAGAGTTCAAGCAAGTTCGATGTTCAAATTCATTAAGCGGGAAGTTCAATCACAAGCAAAGATCTATAAATAGAATAATTCAAAGAGTAACAACCCCCCGACAAATCTTCAACAAACAAATATCAAAAAACCCATGCTTGGTTTGTTCATTGGCAAAAGTAGTTTTAGGATTTCAACTTCGGTTCAAGTAGATTAGGAAGTAGATTAGGATTTAGACTAGGATTAAACTCGATTGTTCTTATAACAATCACCCATATCCCGATTGTTTTCGCAACAATCACCTGTTCGAAGTTTTGTATTTGAAGTTGGAGACAATTTCGAAGTAAGTTTATCTTTGATTCATTAATCGAAGTGTCTTGTTTCTTTGTTGTTCTTCGATTTCCTAAGTTTGTTGGTTTACATTTCTTCACTTGTTGAAAAAATCCTCTTAATTGAGGTAATTGAACCAATAAAACACAATCGCCTGATTAGATTTGGTTTTTCCAAAGTTAATCTGAGGGAGGAGATTTAAACTCTCTCTGGCACGCTCGCACACAATTATTTTCCATTTGCAAAGAAGTAAAAGAACCAAACAACACCCCTATAAAAATTACGAATTTTTTTACAAAAGTTACGAATTTTTTGTAAAAGTTACAATTTTTTATTTTATAAAAGTAACAAGACACCAAAATGTTACGAATCATAGAAAATATTACTAATCATATTGCTGAAAAGTTACAAAAACTAAAAAATGTTACGATTGTCAATGAGGTAGCACAACCTGGACCATACAATAGATGCATATGATACACCCAAATAACGGGTGTGTATTGGAGCCATTCTTAAGTTTTATTATTTTAAATATAAAATTATACATTTCTTACATTGCAAAAAAAACTATGAGACTCTACTTTCATTTACTTTAACTTTCTTTTTTATATATAAATTCCAATTTTTAATATAGTTGGGTGATATTCAATACTTTTCTAATTTTATATCTTCAACTTAAATACTTAAACATTTTTCACCGAACACAACTGTCCATGTACTTATCATAGCAAGAATACACTATCAATTCAACAGTACCTTATTTTGCATATTATTTCGACGACGGTAATATTGATTTTTTAAATAAGCAACCATAAGTAAAGGATTCGAGTTTTCAGATTCAATATCCGATTTTTCGGATTTGGATTGCTACTATTGGATATACCGATTTCAGATTTGGATTAGATTTGAACTATTTCTGATTCAGATTCTATCGGATTTGGATCTAATCTAGTCCATTGATAGGCCTAGTCTATAGGAGCTAAAATTTCCAATGGCAAATGAAAGGGATAGGTTCGATAAAAATAAAAAATAAAAATGTAATGTGATCTAAAGGAGTTGCAATGGTATAAAATGAAATGAAATAACAATATTTTGAGATTTACGAGGTGGGGAAAATTTGAAGGATGACTCCATATTATTTGGTATTTGGGGGATGTCCCGAGCATATTCTCCCCCTTTCTTTTTCTTTTTTTTTTCGGGGGGGAGAGGAACCTATGTCTATTCTAACCCCACCCCCAACCAATCACAATGGATATCAAACTCCTTTCTACAGGATTTGAACCCACAATCTAGGGATTGTAATCTATATGCCCCGCCCCGCCCCTCTCCTAACTGGAAGGATTTTTTCCAATTTTTTGGGTAATGGGGTAGGGTTAGAGGAGGAAAATGAAAACCCAATTGGGTTTTGATAGGGTTAGGGGTAGTAGTACCCCACCCCAATACCCGCCTTGATATATATATATATATATATATATATATATATATATATATATATATATATATATATATATATATATATACATATGAAATAACATTGTAACCCTTATATTTTCATTTAATTTCAAAAGTACCACAATATATATAAAGAAAATTTTTCATTTTAGATTTAGGGAAACTTCTGATCATATTTCTTCCATGTTGTTTGTTGGCAATAGCTTGTGATGATTGGAGTAGGAATGTGCTTATGAATACTATTTGCCCATGACTAAATATGTAAAGCAATTCAGAGTAGGGTATAAGGGTAAATTTCCCTTACTTGGTAGGGTGGGGTAGATGGAGTTTGCCATATTTAGGATAGGGGTAAACCCCCCCACCCCCCCTTTTTTTGTCAATTTGGTCTAATCCAATTTCCATTCTAAATCTATCTCCTAATATTGGAATTGTTCAACTAGATGTCATCAACTTTTCAGAAATTTGATGGACAAGTAATAATAAATAAATAAATAAATAAGAGTATATTTCCGTGACCAGAATTAGGCATACTAAAGATAGAGATATGGTGGAAACCTGGGCGAGTATAAGCAATTACCATTTTTAATAATTTAAAGAAAGATAGCTAACACCAAGTCTTCCTGTGGTATGTTGGTTGGGAGTTTACTCTCTATCCTTCAGGTCTTGCGATCGAGACTTGGTAGAGGGAGAGATGAGAGAGAGAAGCCTAACGGCAAAGAGGTATTCCAAAATACCTCATTTTTTGGATTCTTACCTTTCTTTTCTTTCTTTCTTTTTATTTCCCTCAGTAATGATCCTAATCGTTCATCACACAAATCTCACACCGAAGAATAGCATTTCAAAATATCAATTTGACAAGAGATATCGATAAGGATGATATGAAGAGGTTGAACATTGTTTTGCATTTTAGATGACAGATATGTTTATGCACTTTAAATGAGTTTGTTCATGCATCTTTTCATGTGTTTTCAAATCGTGGAATGGAAAAATGTAACTGTATTAGAAATATGGCCATCTATCGGCCAATAAAGGATAGTACTCCCTCAGTTGCATTTTCTTGGCCTATGATCAAGAATGGAGCCGGGGTGCTAGTAGGGAAAACGTAACTGTATGGGAAATATGGTCATCTATTGGCCGATAAAGAATAGTACTCACTCAGTTGCATTTTCTTGGCCTATGATCAGAAATGGAGCCGGGTGTGCTAGTAGGGACAGTTGTCCTTGTAAGAGAAAAAAAAACCTCTAGTATTGTATAGAAAAAAAATTAACAATTTTCCTATTAATTATATAGGCTCGCCTCTATGCAGTGAAATTATTGGTTCCGTCCCTGCTTATGATTACATTTTTCGTTGTCCCAAAATTTATGTCCATTTTGATTTTTCAATAAGCATAGTCGGGTATATTTCTTAATTTTTCCCTTTCTGTTGAAGTCACCATCAACTTTGAAACACTTTTTGTACTTCATAAAAGATGTCAAATTAAGGGTAAGGAGGGAAATTAAATTCTTTTTAGATGTGATGATGATGTTCATTGAATAGTTGAATTCTCCACACAAAAAAAAAAAAAAAACCCAAATATTGTGGGACGGAGGGAGTATTATAAATGTTCAAACTTGCTGTATTATAAAATGTCTATGTTCTATAGCAAAGCAAGCCTTCGAAGCTTTTATGATCTTATCCAGTTACAAGTACTTTATGCCAATGAAATTATGGTGGAGGCGCGATAATAGATGATTTAACTTTCAAATCCCACCTTAGTTTTAGGAATACTAGCGTTATTATGATTTGCTCTTGTTAATTTACCACCTGTGTAACTGGTATCTTTACTTCAATAAAGTTCTCTCACTTTCTCACAAAAAAATTGGTGGAAAACCCACATTTTCTTGTCAAGATTAGTTAAGAAATTTCTAATTTTCTCATCACCAAAATGCCTTCTGTATTAGTGGGAGTGCACAAAGGCTTCTCTAAAGAGAGATGATGTAGACACCATCTACCATACAAACATTCTTATATGTAAAATATGGGGAACCCACTTATGAGTGGTGGGGCCCTAGACCCCATGAGAATATTTATCAGTTGTTACTGCAAGTGTTTGTCATTGAGGTCTAATTGTGGTGCCCCAAAGTGGTATTGAGACACCGATGTCCCAGTTTTACTTAGTACAAACACTGGTCTACAAACAATAAAAACATATTACAATAATCATAAACACAGGATTTACTTACCACACTTTATGGCATATACATATGGTAAGTAAAGCATAGTAAAGCCTGTGTTTGTCATAAGTAAATCATGTGTTCGTAAGAAATACAATTGTGTGGGAAAAGAGCAAAACCACCATCCTTGCGGTGATTTTCATCTAATGGCTCATATTCATCTATTTGTTATCTAATGGCTTAGATTTAGTGGGGCACCATAGAAATATTCTTGTGATTGGGTTGTGATTGTGGCAAACTTATTCTAACAAAAGGTACCGCTTGAGCGTCCTAGCGAACAAAAAAAAACATACAAAGACCGACAAAGGGAGGGAATAACTAAGAGGACGCGACACCAGCATTCCCCACATTTATCATTAGTAACAATCAAAAATTACATCTTGGTCATTAATAGTTTTAATACATATTAAAACAGCTAAAAGATAATAATTGGATGCTGAGCAAAAGAACACTTATAAAAAAATAAAAAATAATAAAAACAATACACAAGGCCTCCATCCCACACCATGTATATTTCACTAACCTAGTAGCACTCATCCTATAGAGCATGCCCCACACCATTAGCTTCTTTACTAAACACTTGAGACCCATTCAAAAAATGCTGTCACCCATGAGTACTACAACGTTTTTCATAAACGACCATACCCAAAAATATTGGTCAAACAAAAACAAATACAAGTGCAAAAGATGTGGCCAAAAACACTAACCAAAGTATTCGATTGCGACAAAATGCTTTAACCATAGTCCTTTTTGCTAGCTGAGACCTGAGAAGCCATATTTTCTTCACTCATCACACTGCAGAAGAATTACCACCTGTGGTCTGTTTGGCCACATAAATTTGCTTCATCTTCGAAGATGGGGGATAACTCTTTTCAGCACCCAGAGACTGATTCCGTCCATGGAACCCCATTCTACGGTGTTGCGACCATTCAACCCCTGAACTGTTTTTCTGAGATACAACCCCACCACCTCTCTGATAATTGTACCCTGTAGAATGATTCACATTTGTGTTGTGCCCACTACTGTTAACATTCTGAAGAGACTCAGTTTTCCCGACTTCTGTAAAAGTACTTCCAGAAGAGCTTTTGACACCACCACCACTGGTGGAGCTTGATGAATCTAGTAACCCACGTTTGTCCGGAAATTGGGCGGCCGCTGAATCTGGGGCCACTGGGAAACTGTGACTGCCATCGGATGGGGTTGAAGTTCGTGATTCGGAGAACCTGTTGGCAGTTAATGATTGGTGGGTATGGCTAAACTGGGAAGGCAGTAGTACACCTGCTTCCGGTCGCTGTAATGGGTGCGATAGAGGAACAGAATGGAGGGGTGGTGCAGGAAGATGGGACCATCGTCCTTGGACTGACATTTCTGGGGCAGACTGAAGGAAAGTTTTGGCTCAATGTTAGTTGTGTCAGATAAGAACTAGCAGGGTGTAACACAGAAAACAGTGAATCCTTCAGCATGATAAGAACTAGCAAGGTGTACCATAGAAAACAGTAAATCCTTCAGCATTCTTTCTAATACCATTAACGTTCATCATACGATGATAACTGTTTTCTATTAGAATACCAAAAAGCAGAATAACAAGACTCTAATTATAGCTAGTACCATACATTGCCTTTATTCATGTCATAACTATATGTAATATTTACTTCAAAAAAATGAGGCAATAAAGTTTCGTCACTAGCATTTATCTTCATAGCCTAATCTACCATCATCTACCACACAAAAAGAAGACGTTCCTGAAGTTTAACTAGAATCATCTATCACATAAAAAGAATGACTTACCTAAGCTTTAACTATAGACTATTAGTAATGTGTTTGCATCCCCGACGGATTCCACAATTGCCTATAGGTTCCACGCGTGTTTTAACTTTTAACATTTCCCAGGGTCCAAATTAAAACACAGATTATAGGAGTAGAAAGCACAAGACAATAATACTAGGAGTTTCGAACATGTGTTGAGAGAGAGTACATGGATTGCCCTGTACAATACATATCTACCAGTACATGACCTTCAATGAGTTGTCTGTCTTCATAATGGGTAACTGATTTTGATGCAATGTCATCATTAGTAAAACTAAGTTAGGTCTCATACGGTACAGCATATACTAATGAAAAGAAACCCACCCTGAGATAAATCTTCAAAATTAACATGCCTACATCCAATTTCTAAACTTTATATGAGCCCACGGTATCAACACATGACAGCACATTAAAAACAATAAATAGTCATTTCAAAACAGAATTGGCTTCTGCACGTGAAGGTTCCCAATCAGAAAGTATACCTGGAATGGAGACACGTCGAACATGGCAAAAGGAGATGCCATGGGCAGAAGGGGTGACCCGGGGGAAAGATGCTGGACAGTAGAAGGCATGTTGAGAGGACTTCTCTGAGAAGAAACCATGTTCATATTGTTACTCATATCCCCCTCACCAGAACCCATTGCGGATGATGTCGGATTATGCTTCCAATCAGGTTGCTTCCCAGAGGGTATGTAGGTGGTGCCCATGAAACTCAAACCAACCTGACCAAATTGTCCAACTGGAAAATGATTATAGACCACCATGTGCGGAGGGCATTGGACCCCTGGAATACCTCCAGGTGGATTAATGTAGGGACCAGTGAACCCTGCTGGAGGACCATAGAATGAGTCAACACCAGAATGGCATTGTTGCCAGCTACCAAGTGGCCCAGAAGCCGATGCAGTACTCTTTTGCATCTGTGACTGGGTCCCGGCAGAGTCATCGTGTGGACCAAAAGCAAAGATGGGACCACCCAACATAGGGTTCATCTCATAGAATGGAAAATGGGAAGGAGGGCCTCCGGGGAAATGAGAGAGCATCTGGCTCGAAGCATTCTGTGGGCTTGGTAAAGGAGGCCACAATGAGATTGAAGGAGTATCAACAGAGAGATCAGCCGGGAGTGCTACACTCAGAGACTCCTCAGCTCTTGATTGAGCTGCTAATTGCTGATCACCTGCCATGCCTGTAAGAGATTTTAAAATGTACAAAAAAATTATTTTTCCCAAAACAAAAGCAAGAAGTGGCAGAACAGGTTCGGGAGATTGCTCAAGGATCAAAACTTTGTTTTCGTATGCTGTTTCAGCCAGCTACGAAAAGGAAAAATTATGGAAACATTTTGAACATGAAACCGGAAATGTCGAAGTTAGTAAATGTCATTGTTGGATATTCCTATTTGATGTTGAAAGAACTTAAAAGTTACAAGGCGTCCCTTGGATTTCAATATGTTTTGGTAGGTCTAGTAAATGTCAGTGCAAACATCGTAATCGTAATTTTTAAATTCCACTATTGTTACGTTTGTCTCCTATGACACAGAAACGTTTTGACCATTTTGAAAGAAAAGAAACAAAATTGTTTTCCTTGACATTGCCCAAAAAAATCAAGAAACAGTTCAACAAAATATCACCTCCGCCAATCCCATCAATATCTGCACCAGTGAAGCTTTTGGAGTCTGAGACAGAAACCGAACAAGGACCCAGCCCATTCCCAACAATTTCATCGCTGCTGATGGCTGCAGCAGCAACAGCAGAAGCGGCTGCTTCAGCTTCAGCCTCACAATCTTCTAAATCCACACAAGACTCATTCTGGTGCTTGTCCTTCTCAAAAAACAGAGTACAGCCATTCTCAGCCGCAGAAAGATTTTGTGAGATTTTGATGTCAGACCGACTGGAACCAGGAGCCCCAATCCCATGTAAACTAGTAGATCCACCAGGGGGAAGGACTGTAGGAGATGTAACTGCACCTGAATAGTAAGGGAGGAATCCATAAAAAATGGGAAAATGCAACTAAGGTTGGGTGTGGAAGATTGTGGAAAGAAAGAGACAAGAAAGAAAGAAAGTTAAAGAGAAAGTGTAAAGAAAGTTTTCCTTTGTTTACCTTTGCACAAAAAACAAAAGAAGAATAGAAAAGGACAATTGACTTTCCATTTTTTGGTTTCAAAGAAAAGAAAGAAAAAAGACATTGATCCTAACGAAGAAAATAAAGAAGGAAAGATGAAAGACAAAAGGAATGACAGAGAGAAGGAACATTATTTATAAGTCCTTTTCTTTCAGTTTTCCTTCTTCCTAGTAAATCAGAAACCAAAAAAAAAAGGTTCTTATATTTTCTTCCTTTCTTTTTCTTTCCCTAGGCTCCAAAGACATCATAAAGAAAATATTGGAGCTTGCTTGGATGTATAAGCTTTACCAAATTGAATTTTCTCTCCAGCTAGGAGAGAGTTGATAGGGTTGGTTGCGGAAGTAAATGATTTGTCCTTTGTCAAGATGGATGGCGATGGCATGATAGATTCAGTATTTGACATAGTATGATCTCCAATAGATGCTGCATATGTGTCAAATCTACCAGGCTTCATAGCCTCATCAAGTTGGGTCTGTGTTAAAGCCATGACCTAAAATGTAAACAGAAGTTAGATCTGGATGCTTCACATGTTGCTGAACCAATTACAACATATAAATCTCCCCTCTTAAGAGGCAAACAGTACACAAAAAACAATAATAGGTCAAAGATACAGTCATCTTAGGGTATGAATCCAAATTAGAAACAAATAATCCAAATATTCTCTTTCCTCTTTCCTCCTATTATTTGAACTCTCACCTTATTTGGATATATGCAAGAAAAAAATAGAGAGAAAATTGTCTCTGGCAATGCATGTGAGCGCATTTCTTTCTTCATATTCTTTAGACCTTACGTAATTTAAGTTAATGTTGAGCATTTATCTTTAATCCCAAGTCAATGCATTTCTCACCACTTTCAATCAGATATGTATAAATCGCAGCATATTGGGAGCCACAGTAATACATGGATCATATTCTTGGTCAAGCTATAACCTTGATCAAGTATGGTCTTATAGGTAAAAATCTCCACATCTTGGGCCCTATCCTTGGTAGAAGTACGAGACATTTACTCACCTATAAATGGCAATATTACAATTCACTTCACTGAGATGGGAGTTTGGACTTTTGATAATAATATATAATAAAAAAAAAAAAGGTACTACTGATGCAAACCAACTTTGTCGAGTAATATCTAAAATGTTCAGGGGAATCCTAGAGTATTCTCGTCCGTTTTCTAGTCTCGGTTTTTCTCTTCCCTTAATACCAGCTATAAGATCTTGTTACTCTAACCACGGAAAATTGCTTTCTTTCCTTATTATTCCCGAGGGTGTATTTCCCAGGGTTACCTATTTGGACTCCATTAGACACCAAGACTCCAACAACAACAACAACAATAACATAACCCATTTAGTCCCCAATAATTGAGGGGTATGGGCGGAGGATGGATAGGAGACAGACCTAACTTTTGGCAATAAATGCACAAAGTGGCTGCTCCCAGAATACCACTGAAACAGATGGATTGGAGATAGACCTAACCTTTGGCAATAAATGCACAAAGTGGCTGCTCACAGAATACCACTGAAACAGTGGTCCCCCTATACCGTCGCGTTTGTTACAAAATCATGCCCTCAAATCAAAGCCAAAAGGCATCAGAGAGGGCAGACCCAAGAATCATTTCGATTTATGTGCACATTACCATGCTTCTTTCATTCAGCATCCAGAGCATTGGCGTTGCACAGTAACACCAAGACTCCACAATACTTAATTTTTACAAAATTCTAGCATACCACTGAATCCTGCAATCTATTACTTTCAAATGGAACAAATCGATACTCATACAAACACTAAGTTATTTGTTTAACATTTTACAAATCCATCAATACAAACTTTTCACAAGCTTAGTGGCCGACATCATTAACTACAGGCTGCAATGTTAATATCTAAGCCATAGTGCGGTATGACATAACTGTGCCAGCTTAGATGAAAGGGCTAACAATACCCGTATAAGGTGCAACTGCAACAAGTAATGCTGCCCAACTTCACAAACACGACGTAACTTAAGAAAGATGCAAGGTAAGGAACCAAAACAGAAGCCCTCTAAGGGCATCTCCAGTCGTGGTATTATATGACACAAAAGTGTAAAAAGTGGGTCACATTTTTGTGTTGTTATGACAAAATGTGTTGTTAAGCCCTCCCTCCCTCAGACCCACTCTTTATGAGGTGTTATGAAAAAAATTAAAATGTGTTGCTAAGCCCTCCCTCCCTTCCTTCCTCCCTCTTGGGATGTACCGTACTATCACAGATAAGTTCAGAACTCTGATTGTAGGAGTAATAATTAACTTTCTTACTAACACTATTGGGTACCAAGACAATAGTAATTTTTCTATGCTAACTGTAAATTTCTGACCCTAGTTTTCTATTTAGTTATGTTGTCGGAGATGCCCTAAAATGAAACTGAAGCAGTACCAAGTAATCTACAGAAATCATCTCACCTGTTTCAGAAAAGAAGACTAGAACACTAGCAGTACTGCTAGAAAAAACATACCATCGTAGAAGGAAAAGGCAAATACCATAAACAAAAGAGTTATCAGTTAACATACCTGTTGATTAATCTGCACATTGTCCCAAGAACCCAAAGACGATTGAACATTATCGAGAATTTTGTTCTTGGTCTCAAACGTTAGGCCTGGCCCAAGGTTTTTCCCACTATGAGTAATAACTGGTGCAGAGCCTGTTTGGAGGGACCTGTAAAATCAACATAAGTCAGACATAGAAATTCAGCTGTTCGGAGAATGTTAGCTTTTATGAGTCAGTAAATACTTGATATTGCGCGGCCTTTTATCAGCCTGTGTTTCAGAATTCAAAGCAACAGGAGTGCCAATTGGAGGCAATGGTTGGGACACAATAGTGCCAAATCCTGTGGATACTTCCATATTCAAAAGGGGTCGCCCCTCAGATGCAACAGAATTTGAGCGAATGCTATTTGGTGCTTCTCCACCCAATGGCACAGAAATTTTATTCGAGTTTATTGTGCCTGCACCATTTTGTGCAGATCGAGGTTTGCGAGGAGCCTGGCACAAAAAAAGTGTTTTAAGAAGCATAAAATTAATTTGCAAAAAAAACTGAAAACATAAGACGACATAAGACACTTAAAAAAAAAGTTGGACAGCCGACGTTACCTTTGTGACACGAGACTTCGCCTTGATTTCTTTTTCCCTCTGCTCGCGTCGATCGTTCAGCAATTGCCTCTTTGACCTCACCTCAATGAAGTCATCCCCATCACTAGGAGCTTCTATTCCAGGTTGTTTAAAAACGCGCACAATGCCGCTCTGCAAGGGAGCATCAACATCCTCTTCAGAAGATATATTCCTTTTCAGGTTTACTTCTCCAGTGCTCTGTGTCATGCTGTGAGTCCTTGTTGATGCTTCTTCTTTTTCCATTCTCCTATCAAGTCTGGCTTCAGAATCAGTCCCTTTAGAGCCAACTGGATCTGAGCTTGAACCTATGGCCTCAATTATATGTGTCGATGTTTTGTTACTAACCACCAGCCCTTTCTTAGACCCACTTTTCACAAAACTGCCCACGTTCCTCCCTCTAGCACTTAGCTTATCATCTTGTCCAGGTTTGGTAGAAGAAAGTAACCCTTGTGATTGGCCCCTATCAACAGTTTCCCTAACTCGAAACTCAGTTCGTTGGTTGGGCCATCGAGGCCTCCTTTGAAAACCACGAGAATCTGAACGAGAACCCTCAGAAGCCACAAAAGATGATCTAGGACCAGAATTTCGACCAGAATAAGCATAATTTCTCCCCTTGTTACCAAATTGGGGACCTTCTGCCTTTGACCCTCTAGAATCTTGTTCACTTGGAAAGTGGCCTTCTGATACAGACCCATTTGACGAAGGTATGAAACTATTTAACACTGTTTCTTGGTGTCCTTTATCTACACCATGGAAACCTTGTTTTGACACAACCTTGTTCTCACCTGGATTGGAAACCTCAGCTTCGTTCTTATGCATCGGAACATTGCTTTCTGTACACCCTCGGTCCATTGGAACAGATTGGACCCCATCTTTGACCATATTATGAGTAGAATTCTCTTGACCAGGTTGTATAGGCAGGGAGGCTCCTAAGCTCTGATTCAAATTATAATGGGCCTGAACATTGGACTGCATAAAAGACACTGCTTGAGGAACCACCGGCAAGATTCCCTGGGAGAGAGAAGATGTGTATCTGAGTTGACCAAACTGAAAGAGTGGAGGCTGGGAGGGGTGCATATGAGTAAGGGAGGGACCAACAGGGGGGTGTAGATGGAGAGGCATCTGTATGGAACCTATCTGAATAGCTGGAACTGGTGATGGTATCAGAGTAGGCCCAGAAAACAGCCCAAACTGAAGTTTAACAGGGAGATCAGATGATTGCAATGCCGCGCTAACAGAAGATGTCACTGCATTCTGAGCAAATACACTGGAATTATTAGAATCATGAACACTGTCCAAAAGATCAGACGTTGACTGAAGACCAGAATCCTGGATTGCTTTGTCATTCTCAGGAATCCCATCTACGGGTCCCTGTTGTTCCATATTACCAGCAGAGACCTCTGGCAATCCAAATGTACTCTCATCGTTCCTAGAGCTTCTCTCAAACTCATCACTAGGTGGTATTCCTACTTCAACCCCCTCGTCGAATCCCAAAATCTTAGGAGATGAGCTTTTATCCTCTATACCCAAATTTTCAAATTCCTGAGTGAGGTCGACACGCTCATAATCACCTTCGTGCACTTCATCTTCCTCCTCGTAACCGTCTTCATCCTCATCATATTCCTCTTGCTCTTGCAACTCTTCATCATTATCAAGAGCCCAATCTTCATCATCACCGCCAGAGATATACTCAGTCCCACAGTTGTCATTTAAGACAACAGGTTCATTCCCAGACAAAGGTATCTCTTTTCCTTCTGTAACAGAAGAAGCCTCCCCACATTCATCCAAGTCATCATGGGAGAGATGAGTGGGAGAACTAGGGGGACTAGAAACAGAGAGTGAAGATTGTGACTCACATCTTGGAGTGGTTTTCTCCAATTGCTGCTCCTGAGTCGTAGTACTCTCTGGCTGGACATCAATGGTAGATTCAGTTCTTGATCCATGATCGTAGTGCACGTTGTTATCTGCAAAAGCTGAGGGACCAGGACTTTCATTCTCTCCTCTGAACGAATTCTTGTACATAGATTCTAGTGATGGAGGTGGTAGGACACGTGGTTGTCTCATGGAATACCGTGACCTCCCATATGAATAAATTTCATCTCCCTCGGAATATGGAGAATGTGGATAACCACGTGAACGGACCTGTCCCTGTCCCCAACCCATATCACCATACTTTTCCCCTGCATTGTCATGAGATTCAGGACCAATCTCTAAGTTTCTGCCAAAAGGGTCTCCTCCGTCCCCAGAAGCACTCAACCTGTGACCTTTTGGATGATCAAAATCTTCAGTGTGAAATTCTTGAATGGCTCCTCTGGAATAAGCCCGAGAGGGCAAATAGCCGCCACCTCCGCCATAGTATTCTTTCCTTGCGACTGCTCTCCCACCATTATCCTGGTTTTGCACAAGGAATGATGATGAGTTGTTCCCCTCCTCAAACACATCCCTTCTCCATGAGTTAGCAGCTTTCCCTCTGTCCAAAAAGCCAGAAGAACCTTCTCTAGATTTAGATCTAGGACCATATTCAAAAGGCCTGTTCAAACCAGATGAATCAGAAGACCCTGACGTAGTTATCCTCTCCACCATTCGCTCACTATCTTCCCAGTTTTCAATGTCAAGGGCCTTGGAAACAGTGTTTTCATTTACAACCTTTGGTGCTTCAGCCTGCCTCATGGCAATCTTAGCCTCCAATTCCAAAAGCTTTTGCTTTGCCGCCTGTTTCCTCCTCTCTTCCTCCATCAGCATCCTCTGTTTCTCCTCTTCTCTGGCAATCCTCTGCTCCTCGGTTCTTCGAATGGCTTCCACCCTCTCCTGTTCCGCCCTCCAAGCAGCTTCTCTGGCTTCTTCCTCAAGTCTCCTCCGCTGTTCTTCCTCTTCCCTAATCAGCTGCCGCCTCTCCTCCTCTTCTCTCCGCGCTTGCTCCATAGCTCTCTCCTGTTCTTCAATAATCCGCTGACGCTCCTGCTCCTGAATTTTCTGAACTCTCTCAAGTTCAGCCTCAAAAGATTCCCTAACAGGGTCGTGGAAATCAGAATGTTTAACCACCTCCTTTTTCCTCTTAATTACACCAACAAGGCCTCCAGAAAAGGGTTCGTGCTCATCAAAGCTTGTAGTGCCAAAGTCTTTTGCAAAAGGCTCATCTACACGAGTCCTTTCACTCTTCGAAAAAGCATGTTTTTCCCGGCCAAAGTTGAGTATTGGATCATTCATAGGAACCCTTTTACCACCGGGAGAAAATGAAGATTTTGTAGCTGACCCATCCTGGTGAACACCGCCTCTGTACCTATTGAACTGTTCACCAACATATTGGTCTTGCGTACTGCGCTCAATCCCACGGCTGATAGATGATTCCGCCATGTGATTCCATTGATGTCTTCCTTCATTTTCATGCCCCATATCCCTCCTTCCAAATGCAGACTCCCTGTTTCCAGTGGAACTGTCACGAGAATTGTCCCCAAAACGTGGAGGGATGAACTTAGTCTTCTCCTTTTCCATTTCTCTATTAACAACCATCGGCCCCACACCATGACCATTTCTACCAATTGCAACTTCTTGAGCATTAAATCCATCTTTGGGAACAGGAGGAGTTCTCCACGAGTTACCTTCCCTAATAGGTGTTCTTACATCCCTCCTGTAAGGGTCAACTTTAGGGATTTCAACTGAATAAACCTTCCCACTTTCATCCTCAAGCTTACCTCTCCTTTCAAATAGACTGTGAGCTGGTTTGTGTGGTAAAACACTGTTCCTGGGCAATTCAAACTCTCTGTCCCAATAAGCTTCATTTTTTGAAAACCCATGATCTCTGACCCGGTCCGCAAACCCACGGCCTGTATCCCGCTCATCATCTGCCCAATCGGATCTTGGATTCAGCATAACAAGCGGAAGCGGGCCAGGAAAATACTCCTGCTTTCCGGTTTGCTGCTTTGCCAATTGTGAACTCCCCAATCCATGACCCTCACCACCAATCTCATTTGAGCCATTGGCAAATGTATGATGGGGAGATTGCCCCTGTGGGCGCATGTCAACTAGTGAGTGGGAAGAACTGTTTGTCTGTTCAGCGGACGATTCCTCACCCATAACATGCTTCTGTTTTTTATGCAAGCCATCCTTTTGTTTCTGCACTCCCCCAGATGCACTACTAGGTAAAGCTGCCTTTAGAGAAGGGAAATCCTCACCCCTCAAAACCGACGTTTTCTCAGCTAATGGAGCTGATACAGAATGTGGGACACCAACCGCTCCCAACCGAGCTGAGGGCTGCACATACCCAGTGCTTGATTTAGTTACAGAAACAGTTTGATTTGTAATGCCACCAGCTACTGCCTGCGGAACATTCCCTTCCTTCTCTTGCAAAGCAACAGTACCGGGCTTGGTCCAACCCAAACCTGATGAATTGGGTCTCTGCCCAGCACCAGAACTACCGCCCCCACCCGCACTGCTGCCCGGTCCAGACAAATCAAACCTCTCATGCTCTTTCCTCAAGGATGGCAAGTTCAAGGGGGGTGGAACAGATAGCTTCGGCCCAGGCTTCTGTGGAGGCCTAGGGCGCGATAAAACCACCATTCCACCACCACCACCACTGCCGCCGCCACCTCCACTACCTCCTCCACTGCCGGGCCTGGTGCGGCTAGCCGCCTGTCCATAAGAACTATGTGAAACAGGTCCATAAGACTTGTTGAGATTCACAGACATAAACTTTGTCCCGACACCACCGGGATTGGCCATCACAGTGCCCGAACCAAACCCTAGATTCAAAACCCCGCCAAAGCATCAAAACTCAAACCCTAGGTTTTCTCCCTCTCTTTCAAAAATCCGCCACAAAATGACAGATCTCGCGGTGAATGATCAATACCTAATCAACGACAACATTGAAATCGGTCACCAAGTATGATCAATCGGAAAACAGATTGAAATAAGTGATTTTTGGGTTGATTAACAGATTGCAAGTGGTGGTGGTGAGATAAAAAAAATGATCAAAGAGATGAAATGGAAAGGGGGTGTAGGATAAGGAGCTTACCTGTTGAAGGCGAGAGATAGGACCGGCGGTGTCTAACGTACGCCGCGTAGGGAGGGAGGTGAATACGAGGTACGTCGGCGAAGCCCTGCTACTCTAAGCCGCACACAGAGAGAGAGAAGAGAAGGAAAAAAGAAACGGGTTTAACTCGAGAGAAAATTACTATACTTATTAACTAGTTAGTCTTTTCGGCTTTCCCCCTTGATTTTATCCTAATTACGTATTCACAACGACCTTAGAAACCTTTGGCTGGTTAGGTAGGGAAAAGGGCAACAAAAAAAAAGGCTACGGTTTCCAACATGTCATCTAAATAACATTGAGAAAAAAAAAAACCCTCCCCTTCTCAGTCTAGTGACCAAAATAAAAGTTCAAAACTTTTCTTTGATCACAAAAGTAGTTTCGCCTTAATGAGATGAAGATAACGGTGCAAGTATGACAACGATTTAACGAGGGGTGGACCGCACGTGCTGCCGGAAGTCAACGACGATCTGTTCGTCCTCCCTTTCTCACAACATCACACCACTTTTAGTGAGAAAGAAAACTAGGTTTGTAAGGGGTTCTGGTCTATTACTATTTACATATAAAATTAACAAACATAATAATTAATTGACACATAACTAAGTATGCCAAACGTTGGCAAAAATCTGTCAATGAAGATGAATTGGATCAATAAGATAGAGTTGAATAAATACGATGTTGTATTATTTCTCAGTTTTAAAAGGCAGTTATTGGAGGTTACGAGTTATTCCTCAAATTTCGAAGCCACAATTGTAATCGTTAAAAGCAAGAACTCCACGTGTAAATCTGTGTAACAAGACAATTAGCAGTTATAACACGTGGAGTACATCTCGAAAGACAGTTACTTCCTCAATGTGTAATCATTTGAGTTAGTTGAGCAATCGTGCAGGTTCAAATTAAAGCTTTTGGAGGAAGATTAAAGGGATTCAAATTAGTCAGAATAAAGGGGAGAAATTGTCAATTCAAAGTGCAAAGATAGAGTTCGGAGCAAGCCAAGTTCAAACTCATTGAGCGGAAAGTTCAAACTACAAGCAACATCTATAAATGGAAGAAATTAAAAAGTGATAAACCCCCGGACAAATCTTCAACAAATAGCGATCAAACAAATGATGCTTGGTTTGTTCATTGGCAAGTAGTTTTAGGATTTCGAACCCAGTTCGAATTAGTGTAGGAAGTAGTTAGGATTAATCTCGGTTGTTCTTGTAATAATTACCTGTTCGAAATTCTCGTTATCTTGTATTTGAAGTTGGAGACAATTTCGAAGTAAGTTTACCTTTGATTTTATCAATCGAAGTATCATGTTTCTTTATTGTTCTTTGACTTCCTAAGTTTATTGGTTTGCATTTCTTCACTTGTTAAGAAAAATCCTCTTAATTGAAGTAATTGAACCAATAAAACACAATCACCTGATTAGATTTGGTTTTTTCCAAAGTTAATCTAAGGGAGGAAATTGAAACTCTCTTTGGCACGCTCGCATTCAATTATTTTCCATTGCAAATGAGTAAAATAACCAAACAATTACCCCCTCTCACCTCTTGAATCATCCAAGCGTGTGAAAGACTTAGTTGTCTCTTTATTTCCTTTCTTCTCCATTGAAATCTCTCAATCCAGGGTGTTACAGAAACTTATGGAGAGGACCAATGCCTTGACAAGTATTTCTAAGATCCACGCCAATTAATTTTGGATTTTGTGGAGCTAAAAATGACCCACAAAAATAATTGAATCCGTTCATTTTATAGAGCTTGTCAAATACAATGTTTACATACAAAATAAGCTCAATAAAACATCAATTGATGCATAAACAGAACAAATGAGCAGGCTACCATGCTCAATGAAATCCCAAACTTGTGATGAGTTTACTTATTTTCTCAATTTGTATTAAAATTTAACCTCTGTTAGTTATTTTATCGTTCCTTTAATTTTTATTTATTTTTAGACAATTTAGTAGGAGTACATATTCAAGACACTTTTGATATCCAACTGGAAAATGTGTGTCAAGCACAAGGGGGATTGGGGATGAGGAGGTAGTTTTCGTGTTTTCTGGGCTAGCTTAGTGATAAATGTATAGATGAGTATGCAAAATGAACAAAGGTATTAAAAAATGTGTATCGAGTAGTACATATTACGCTTATTAACTTTTTTGGTCCCTAAAGTATTGACCGTGTCTCAATTTGGTCCCCAAAGAAGCAATTGGAAAAATTTAGTCCCGAACATTTAAAATTTGTACCAATCAGATCCCCAACCCTAACTCCGTTATTCCCTGTTGTTAAAATGAGGGTTATCTTCGTCATTTTGCTCACTCGAAATTTCTGTCAGACAAAATAGAAAGAGAAAAAAAAGAGGAAATTTTGGGTTAAAGCCCTGGTTGCCTCCACTCTCCTCCTCCTCTCCTTTTCTCCCTCCCCTGCATCACCACAACCTCTACCATAGCAACCATCCAAAATCGGGGAAAAAATAGAAGAAGAAAAAAATAAATAATGGTGGGCAAAACAACATCATAAGGACTACTCAGTCGGTCCAGTGTTTGTACTTGATCAAGGCGAATAGAATATGGTGCTTTGAAAAATTCATATGTCTTTATCTGAAGAGAAATTAAAGGTTTATTTCGACAATGGCAGTGATGGCAGTTGTGGAACAGAAAAAAGGTCTCACCAGAGTTTTTCTCATATTTGAAAGTCGGATTGTTGAAGACTTTAATGGTGGTCGTAAGTGGATCAAGGATGGGGAGAGTGGTAAAGAGAGGGTGGAGAGAAAGGGATGGTTTGGGGGGGTGTCCTACAAGGTGGTGGCGGTGATGGCTCCGGTGGTGAGGATTGGTGGTCGCACGGCTTGAAGGGAGGGGAGAGAAAGGGGTCTATTGGAGGGTGGAATGGGTGGGGTGAGGGGAAAGAGAGAATATGCTTCTTCTTTTTTGTACTATAAAAAAATAAAAATCAAGGCTTTGTTTGGTTAAGAGTTTTGAGAAGAATTTTTTGAGATAGTGTTTGGATGAGTTTTTTTGAAAAAGTAATAATTAGAGAGATGTGTAATAATTAAAGAGAGATAGAGAGAAATGAGAATAATGATTGGAGAGATTGGTATGAGTAGAGAGAGAAATGTGATTAATGATTGGAGAGATGAGAGATGGGTAAATAATTTTTTTAGAAATTTTGTAGGAAATGTGAAGTGAATACAGTGCAAATTTCCCAAATAGTTGAGATTTTATTATTATTTATATTTCAAAAATTCTTTTGAAAACTCCCTTTTTCTCCCAAAAAAGTTTTCAAAAAAGGGAGAGGGAGGGAGGGGAAAAAAACCATAAATCTAAAATGCCCCTCATTTTAACGGCGGGGGATAACAGAGTTAGGAATGGGACCTGATTGGTACAAATTTTAAACGTTGGGGACTAATTTTTTTTCAATTGATGCCTTGGGGACCAAATTGAGATGTAGTCAATACTGTGGAGACCAAAAGGTTAATAAGCCACTATTATAATCAAATTCGCTCTAAGTTGTAGGCATTGTGAAACTTATCGATTAAGTATAAGTTGTCTATTGAGGTAAAAATAGATAAAACAAAACTAAAGATACAGATACTGTGTTTGGTTGAGAGTTCTGAGAAAATAATTTGAGAAACATTTTTGAGATAGTGTTTGGATGAGTTTTTGAAAAAAGTAATAATTCGAGAGAGGTGTAATAATTGGAGAGAAACAGAAAGAGAAATGAGAATAATGATTGGATAAATGGGTATGAGTAGAGAGAGAAATATGATTAATGATTGGAGAGATGAGAGATGGGGAAAAAAATTCGGAATTTTTTTTGGAAATGTGAAGTGAACAAAGTGAGAATTTTTATGAGATGGTTAACGATTAAGTTTCTCAATCATAACCTTTAATTTTGCCCATCCAGACTTTATTTTTCTAGCTTTTAACTCTACAAGAATTGTTTTCAATCTCATCATTTATTTTACTCGCCTGGCCGCATTCGGTTAATTTTGTTTAGGAAAAGACTACAATATACACTCCTTATTTGGGTGTGTATGATACAATACACACCCTAGATTGTGCAAAATGTTACTCCGGAGTAACAATATGATTCCTAACATTTGTCAGGCTACAATACACATCCCAGATTGTGTCACCTCATTGGCAATCATAATTATATTGTTGAAAAGTTACGAAAAATTAAAAAAATGTTACAATTGCTTATGAGGTAGCACGATCTGACACATACGATAGATGCATATACTACACGCCTTTAATAGGGTGTATTGTAGCCAATTTCTTTTATTAAATACAAGTTATACTTGCAAAGTTTAAAAAACGTACTAATCAATAGTTCGGGCTCCGAGCAATATAATTTTGCATAAGGGCCCTTTTGGAACTCATTCCGTAGCACACCTCATCTTGCATCCAATTTTGGAACTTGAGGAAAGTGAGATGAAATAAAAGAAAGTTAAAATTTTTCCCTCTTTTGTTTGTAAGGATGGCAATTTCCCCAAACCCAATGGATATCCGCTCCACCTCCGGCTATTTGGAAACGGATATTATTTGATTTTTCCTCCAATAAGAGCAAGTATGGTAGAACTTAAAGAATCCTCGGTGAAAATAGAGCGGGTATGATTTTGTGATACCCGTCTCCGAATACCCGTACCCGCCCTCGTTTCAAATTGTATACATATTTTTATGAATGTATATACAAGCATATATTAGTATATAAATGTATATGTATGTGTGTATATATATATAAGTATGCATATTGATATAATTTATGAATATTGTTCCGAATTAAGACTATATATGGTTTAAGTGTTAAAAAAAGTTTAATGATGGTAGTTTTTAAAATTATATATAATCTTTGTAAACTATTATTTCTTCGCAACTTTCTATTATATTTTGTTTTAAATGGTTGTTTTTGTTAGTATAGGATACATAAATTAGATCTTATCATCTTTCTTTTCTTTTCTTTTTTCCCAACTAGTTTGGATATAAATTTACCCAAATATGAGTATCCCCAATAGGAGGCGAGTATGGTGGATTGCCCACTATCCATTTTGGGTATGGAGGTGGGGATGGGGAAGAACTTCACAATTGGGGATCGGGGGTAAAATAGGGTTCTCCGATCCATACTCTACCCGTTGCCATCCTTATTTGTTTGGTTTGGAGAGAGAGAAGAGAGAAAATAAAAAATCTAACGCTTTGTTTGGTTGAGAGTTTTGAGAAGAATATTTTGAAAAATATTTTTGAGATAGTATTTGAATGGATTTTTAGAAAAAGTAATAATTAGAGAAATGTGTAATAATTAGGGAGAGATAGAGAGATAAATGAGAATAATGATTGGAGCGAGTGGTATGACTAGAGAGAAAAATTTGATTAATGATTTGAGAGATGAGAGATGTGGAAAAAAATTTTTTGAATTTTTTTTATAAATGTGAGGTGAACACTTTTGAATAGTAAAATTTTCCTTCCACTTTTCTTTTACTTTTCTCTCATTTTATTTTTTCTTTTTTTCCTTTCCCTTCCACATATTCCAAACAAGCACGATTGCCAGGAGAATGATGTTTGTGTGCTCACCATCATGCCATTGCTCCAGAAACAGAACAATAAAATTTGGTTTCCGATAATTTTTCTTGAAAAAGTCACCCAAATAAAATAGTAAATGATGTGAACTAAATTTTTAACCAAATTTTAAAGGTGTTTTTTGTTGCACTGTTATTTACTCTTTTGTCATTTAACGTTATTGAATTAAATCTCTATCGTACAATTTGAGTAAGAGTTAGAATGAACTATACCAAATCAAGTAGTCAACCAAATTTTTACTCAAATTTAAATTGAAATAAAAATTTGGATAAGGAGTGGAAAAACAAAAGGAAAAGTTTCAAGAAACCAAAGGAAAAGTATGAATTAATTTTGTTATTTCCTCAATCTTATGGATCGAACAGCGAAAATAAAAGATCATACTGGGCGTTACACTGAAGAGAGAGAGAGAGAGAGAGAGAGAGAGAGCTAAAAAGAAGACCAAGTGCCCTTTCTCCTTCTGTCGGACCCCATGGCGACGGATTTGCTCGAAGCCGCTTCGCCTACATCTCAGTCGCCAACCCATTACAGGTTCTTCTACAATTGTTTGATTTCCGTCTTCTTTTACCCAAATCAGTAGATATGTGGATTAATTTTCAAGAAATCTGAGACTCTGTACTTATAATTTGCAGTCAACTACGGCACTTCTACCTCGCAGTAGATCGACTCCAGTTCAAGATGGTCTCTCCCTCTCTCTCAGTCTGAATTTATCTTATTATTGCGACTATAATTATGATTTGTTTTGGAGTGAGTGAGAGGTTTTGGATTGAAGGAGAATCTCAACACTTGTTTGGATAAAAAAGTGAGAAATGAGAGGAATGTTTGTAAATGCAAGGTGGCAAGTTTTGTTTATCACCATTTCTCACCCAAAATGATGAGATTTGGTGAGAAAGCATAACCCTTTCTTTTCCCAGGAAATTCACTCAATCCGAAGGGACTGAGTCCTTCGATTTCTTAATAGCATAAAGTCATTTAATTTGCAGGAGACCTTAGTGGATCTGCTGAGGATGGCAGGCCACCGTCCATGCCTGCCTATGGTGGTGTGCTGCAGCACGCGCGACGAGCTTGACGCAGTCTGCTTCGCCGTCTCCAACCTCTCCCATATTTCTATAGACTCTCTGGTACTTCTTTGCAACTCAGTAAAAAAAATGTTTTTTAACATGAGAAGTACTCCGTATTGATAGGACTGGGGAGCTGCTGTGCCCCAAATTTGGGGCCATCTAGGGTCCAAAAGAATGTTCATTTTATTTGGTTTGTCAAGTTGGTCTAGAACAGCTGATCGAACAGCAGTGGCAAACTATATGATTGAAACACGTCGTTTTTATGTAACCTATCCTCGAGTCTTTTTCTATTTCCTCCCTTGTCGAAGTTCTACCCACAATTAGGGGTCATCATTTGTGTGCCCTGTATCTTGTCCATGAAATAGGAGGTACATGTATTTGCTTAACTGATGCATGATATAGATTCGGACTCTACTGTATAAATTTGTTCTTTCTTATTTGAGCTTGGCTTTTGGGAGGAAGTGAATGTAGCAGCTTACTTCCCTCCTGCTTAACTGACATATAATTAATATCCCTGCTCTACTATATAAGTGTTTTCTCACTAGTATTTTGGAGTGGGGGTTTTGGGATCTTGACACTTGTGTCTTTATCTAGATAAGATAACCATGTTGGAATCTACTTACCACATAAATGGAGGGGGGGAAACCACGACTGTGCTGTAGCAGGGTCCTTTGTCATTAAATTGCTACAAAATATGCAGCAGAGTCATATAAGCAAAAGCTAAATTCAGTGTGCAAATCGTTTCCCCCTTCTCCCAGTACAGTGATCTTGCTGAAGCAGAACGTGCCTTGATTCTAGACAAATTTCGGCAAGCAACAATAAGGTGGAATCAAAGTGCCACTTGTCTGTCTGGGGACGACGATGAGATCGAGAAAGAGAAGAAGTCTCACTTGATAGTCGTAACAGATGCTTGCCTTCCACTTCTTGCTTCGGGGGAGTCACCTATTGCTGCTCGGGTTTTGATAAATTATGAGCTGCCGACAAAGAAGGTTGGTGTGGAGTCTTCCTTCAATGTTTATATTCATCTCAAAATCATACATTTGCTGCTATGATCTGAATTTTTTAATTTTTTTTTTGCTTGCTTACCAATCTAGTCTGGCAAGTCGATTGTTCAGTACGTGATGAGCATTAAGTATATTTGAATGTTTATTGTGTACGCATGATGTAACAATTTTCTTTTTAATAAGTATGATAATACTTGTAATATTTTGCTGTGCCCCTGCTGTGTCCATTTCCCCCTTTTTTTTTGAATGCCCATGTCCGTGCTACGTATGATATAAGGGCTAACAGTCTCGTTGAGTTGCACTGAATCGGTGGAATAATAAGGAAGCGCTCAAAGGGTGAATACAAAAGACAGAATCCGTAAAATGTGCATGGCAATGACAGTTCAGAAAATCAGCATTAGTAGAGTTTACTCTACAATAGCTCTCTGAAGTTCCTAGTTAAGCTATTCACTGGCACTTCATGGTTGGCAGGGGATTTTGCTAACTTTTTGCCCCTTTTTTGGTTTTGCTAAGTTGAGTTTTTCTGGTGATTTTCTATATGGAAATGTTAAATGCCCCTAATCTGTTTCCTCATTGTCAGTATAGCATGTTCCCCGTTAACCAGTTTGGATGCATGTTAATGTCACATTGTACTGTATCCAAATGTTGTCTGATTGGCATAAAATACCGTGGTACGATTCATATCTGCTCATTAATGCAAAAATGCATGTTATATCTTCCTTTACATGTCATGTTCACCAATGTTCTATGATACTTGAACTCCTGAGTTGTACGTTCTTTCCTGAGCATGAATCTGACTTTACTCTCTTGTTTCCGTTTTTTGTTTTGTTTTTTTTGTTTTTTTGTTTTTTTTTCCTTTGTCTGATTTCTTGTTGGACTTGGTGTTTACTTGCAGGAAACGTATATGAGGCGCATGGCAACTTGTTTGGCAACAGGTTTTTCTTCGACGCAATAGCATTTCATTGTCATACATTTCACGCAACTACGTTTTACAGTTGTGGATGAACACAGATGGGATTGTGATTAACATGGTTGTCGGAGGAGAGGTTGTTACTCTGAAAAGCATTGAAGAAAGCAGCAGCCTTGTCATTGCTGAGATGCCCATAAATGTAAGTTTCCACCTTTCCGTATTCTTGCCTAATATGAGCTGACGCTTATTTCCTTGAAGAAATAAAAGGGTAATAGAATTTGCTGGTTTAAAAGATGGTGATATCCATTATAATTTGGTTGTGATGCAGATCTTTGAAATGTTGTGATTATGTAAAAGTCTTGGAGCGCAAATAGATACATTAGGGGGACTCTTTCCTATGGGCAAGGCACTTATTTTATGGGTTGTAGTTCAAATCTATGAGATCAGATTATTTATTATATTAACTTTTACATTTTGTTAATTTGTTCATAAACTGACACCTATTCAAGATTCCTGACAGGAACTTCCTGTTGTTCTTCCCTCTTTCTCCATGTTTTTGTTAGCCGGGAGTTAGGTTTTGTTCTGTATATGGTTCAAGTTTGATATTCCTCGGAAATCTGACATTTGGTGGCATTTTCAACTCAGAAGTTTGTTGTGTCTTTACCAAAAGAAAAAGAAGTTTGTTATGAGTTATCATCCTTGGTTTAGTGTCCTCCATCTTCCTGGCAATTAAAATTCGAGGGTTGAAATCAATTTGGTCTGGTCGGCGTGTCGAGCGAAATTTCCACCAAACTGAATCCCTGATTTCACATATCGAAGAACCCAAACTAACGAACCAAATTATTGGGCATACCAGAAAATGTTAGTACCTTTTTTGAATTATGTCTTCGTTCTTATGTTCCAAAATTCTCTTTCATTTGAAGATGGTGAATCTGGCATTTCCCAAAGCTTGTGTAAAAGAGACATTTGCTAAACTAAAAATCTAGAGAGTGTAGCTTGCACAAGAGAGATGTATCACATGATTGTTACACCCAAGGAAGCTTTTATGCATAGGGATTGGTCAATAGTTTTATTATATTGTTAACCATCAACGCGTCTAAAAGCTTAATTGTTAGAGAGAGGGGAACTAAGATAATTATTTATATTCACAACATGTCCCCTCACATGTAGCAAAGCTTTCCTCCATAAGCAGGCTAAACACATGTAAATTTTTAATCATTAGGTAGGCGGTGAGGTTTGAACATAGGATCTATTGCCTGCTCTGATACCATGTTAAAGCATCCAACTCAAAAATAATTGGTAATGAGTGGAGAGGTAGCCAATGCTCATATACTAGCTTTAGAGCTTATAATTAACCAATGTGGGAGAAGCTCTAAGACTCCTGCACATGTGACTCCTAACCCGGATGTGGAGAGGTAAACAAACAATTCAACACATACAACAACTATCTACCATCAACGACAAAGGGGAAACCAACCATCAACGACATAGTCTTGTCCAAAAGACTTCAAAAACCTATCTTTGATACCATGTTACATTTGTTGGAGGATTCCAACCAATAGGCAATAGGAGGAGTAGCCTCTAGATTATATTAACCAAGGTTGGGCCCAGTTTTCATAAAGATTTTAGCATCCAGGTGCTAAAATTATGATATTGCAAATCAAAAAATGAAGTGGTTCCGTGTATTGTTTTTCGATTTTTTTCACACCAAATTAAAGTGCTCTTCATGTACTTTAATTTGGTGCAAAAAATCGAAAAATGATACACGGAACCATTTCATTTTTTGATTTGAAATATGATGATTTTAGCACATGGGTGCTAAAATCTTTTGGAAAACTAGGCCTATTGGTGACGTGGGATAGAGTCTATCATATGTATTATGTTTGTTGCTTGGAGGAAATAAGTTTGGATCTGCTTCCAGAGAAACACCAATCTTGGATAGAATGCTAGGCTGTCGACGGCTAGTTAGTGATTTAAACCCAGGAACATGAGTCTTTTGTTCTGTTTCCCACAATCTCTGTTACAGATGACGTGGAATGTGACCATAAGGAAAGGGCTGCTCTAGTCCATGAAAATTAGGAACTAGATTACTGGAGGCCATACCGCGATAGTATCTGAGAGCGTAGTTCACTGGCAGTAAGTCGCCTGTGAGAACACAATGAAGGATGGTTTCAGGGACACCACCATGGAAAAGACGAAACTGGAGAGTACAGTAAGGCATTCATTTGTAGAACTACAAAATATACATAATTTTGGTCGAGAAATAAGTAAATAACGGCACGTTAAGGGTAGTGACTGAATCAAACAAGAAGCTGGAACTACAAACCACAATCAAGTCCAAACAACACTTAGGTTTAAAAATCCAATAAAAAAACACATGTACTGTAGTGATCACCAATTTTTGTTGTCGATTTTCATGTGAAGATGCTGTTGAGCATAGCTAACCAACTTTGCGATTTCCTGGGCGTTATCGATATGGCAAGTATGATCCTGATCGGCTTCCTTCATGGCTTGGCGCGCCTTCCACCCCCTGAACCAAATCCGTAGGCTCTGGAGAGCCTCTTTGAGCTCTTCGCGGCTGATACGGCCATCTTGGTCCCCGTCAAATTGGCGGAGCCACGCTTTGAATTCATCTACCGTCATCTCCTCGTTTGGCTGCACGTTAAAGCAACAAATGATAGCCATCTATTTCACTCCCTCGATAACAGAAGCTGTTGTCTAATGGAGTTTTTGTGTGTTTACTTTTAAGCTGATCATACACTATGGGAAGAAAGAGATATAGTGGCACACGAATCTGCAAAGCAAAGGCTCACAATTTGACCTACACTTTTTATTGGCATCTTTAGCATTCGAATCCTTTCTGAAAATATATTGAATCAGGGAGGAAATTATTTTATTTTTTATTTTTTTACAAGGGACTGACTTAGTGGGATGATTCTCCTGACTTTTCTTTGCAAAGTTGTTTCGCTGGTCGAGCGAATCTCCAGACTCTATCTCTCCAGATTTTTTCATACTCTCACTCGTGAACCCCTCGCCGAGTCTAAACAGTGATTCAAATAATTTATCCTGTAAAGCTTACATACATCAGCAAAACGATAGCTTTGATCAGACATCATGAAGTACCTAAATAAAATGAACTTCGTTTGATGAAAATGGAAAATATAAGTTTTAAGTTTCTGTTGGCCGTCGGTTTTAGGAATCAAAATCTGATTAGTTCACGTACTTATCCATGACAGATCAAGTTTACCCTATTTGTGAATTTTCCACCCCATTTGTGATGTTGAGATACAGCAGTTTGGGCTCACAGGTGAGAGAGTATGGAGGAGGGAAGCTAATCCCTAGAGCAGTAATCAACAAATTGACAAGACCTTTGATGGTCTAAAGTCACACAAAAGTGAGTGACAATGCCTCAATCAGTCAATTGGCGCATCTCTAGTGTAGAGTTTCTTGTGCCATGACTAGTTACCTAAGAAAAACTCAAGAAATGATCTCTAATGCACAAAAATTGACTCCTTAAAATTTTAGGTGACACTCCTCACTACCTAAAGTGCCCTAAGTGACTACCTAAATTTAGGAAGAGACTTGGGGAGAGACTTAGGGAGAGAGAAAGAGGAGAGAGATACAGAGAAGGGAAGGAGAGGAGAATTTTGTAGGACCACTAGACATCCCTCACCACTTAAATGGGTCTCACTCTAAAAGATTATGAACATTTTTAGGGAGCCTTATTAAAATGCGTTTCTCCTTAGTTAGCTAATTAAGTTCTTAACATACAAAATAAGGTCTCACGTGTGCTTAGGTGTACACTTTAGTAAACATTTTTTAGGTAGTGTACTAGAGATGCTCTAAGCACCCAGAAGCATTTGTTTTGCTTCTAAACTGCATCGATCTATATGATAATGTGAAAGTCGGATGTAAGGGCATCCACAATATACTTCCTAAAAATAGCTCTTAAATTGACTCTTAAAGTATATACATAAGCTTAATTGGGGTCCATTTTTCACTCTTAGAACTAGCTAAATTTAGAGAGCATATGTGAACTCAATGGGCTAGTAAGAGCATTCTATATTTTCAAATAAAATCATTTATCTTTTGAAAATTTTGTATTAAAAAAAGATTAAAAAGGTTTGGGTCCCATTTAGAGCTAGTTACAAAACTACCTAAATTTAGCTAATGGTTTAAAAGTCATGCTTAGGAACCACCCTAAGGAGCTTATATTGGGAGCCCATGGAAAACCATGGTTTATAAAATGACATGTTAAATTTTAGGAGTCTCACTTAGGAGCCATTTGAAGAGTTCGCTGTGGATGCCCTAATCTAGTCCATACTCTCCAAAATTGTGGTTGCTTCATGAAAATCTGATTTTTAATCATTACTCTTAAAAACATGTAAATTTCAAAAATTCCACTCCTTTTAAGAAACTCTAAATTTTTCATTTATGACTTTTTCCATCCCTAAAAAGAAACATGAGATAAAATTATGGGACGGAAGGAGTAGTTAAACTGGTGGACTGATGATTTTCCTCGTTTATCATTTGTTTTTATACTCCGCTTGGTATTCTTATTAGTTTTATTATTTTTGGTTTGGTCCATGTAGCTTTATTCTTGTACACATGGAATTTTAGGCATGTCAATTGAATACCGTTTAGTGTACGTTCAAATCACATTTATCTCGAGAAAAATAGATGTAGAAAAACAGCCCTGTTACGTGCACGTAACTACGTGTATGTATATGCACAAACACATTTAGACTGTCTATTTAAGGACTCAATGGTCCACATTTAAAGAACTCTTCCATGGAAGAGATAAACTCTCACGTGGAAGAGTTTTTTTTTTTTAAAAAAAGTCCAGACCGTCGAAAATATTTTCGAAGATGCACCATCCATTTATTTTATACACATGATGTGCATACGCGTACTATTTTTGTTAGAAAAAATTGCAACATTAGATGAAAATCCACTTTTCAAGAGAGAGATGTATTTCATACACACATTAAACAATCTTCAATTATAATAAATTTTAACGTGCCTAAAGTTCTCGACGAAAATTAAAAGATCAAGGTGCTCTATTATCAAAATGATCTTGTGAAGAGGTCCGTCCAGTCCCTTAAAAGTGACTCCTTTCCCAAAACAAAAGACAAGAAGACAGTCCACTGAAAACTTGGGATTGCATTCAAAGATTTGGAGATGAATGTTGCCAATTAAAATGTGATGACAAAAAATCACATCATGACATGACATGCATGTACTCCCAAAACAGCATCCATGGAAGATCCTTGTCTCCTTCCGGAAGAAAAAGGAAAAAGAAAAAAAAAAGAAAATACCGTTTAACGTAGGAAATTGATATTGACACTTCCTATTTAAGTGAAGTTTCTAAACTACCCTTGCACTTTATAATTGCATTTATCTTTTGCTATTAAAATAACCAGTTTAACCCTTTTATTTATGTAATGGACAAAGAAGGAAAAATTGGAATTTGTAGATTTAGGGTGTTTCACTAACAAAAAATTATTATTTTCAAAAATCAAGACATGTCATTCTCTCACAATACATGACATAAAAAACCTTGAAAAATCAATTTTTTTTAAAAAAAACCACCTTAGTGGAACACCCCCTTAGTGTTTAACTTGGGTTATGTTCGATCAAATAACCAAAAAATTGGAATTTGTAGATTTAGTGAAGTGAAGTTTACTTTACTGGTTATGTTTGGTTGAAGTATATTTGAATCTGCTTGTTTTTGGTCTTCTTCTTGAGTGATTTTTTTTTTTCCCTTTTGGAGCTCAAAATGACGTCATTTTGGGCGATTTTTAGGGTGATTTCCCGGGGTTGATTTCCGGCACCCCCGGATCCGATGTTTTATGTGAATGGTCCCATTTGCTGGTGTATGTATGAACATGTATGTAGACATCAAATTTGTGTTTAGTTGTTTGATTTGCGTTAAGTTATTTGATTAGTGGAGTTCCCTCATTAGTAAAATAAAAGGGTTATTTCAGTCATTTTGATAGCAAGGGATAAATGTAATTATAAAATAGAAGGCTAGTTTAGGAACTTCACCTAATAGAGACAAAAAAGAGAGTGTCAATATCAAAATGGGGAGTCCCAATATCAATTCCTTTAATGTATGTTCAAATCACATTTGTCTCGAAAAAAATGGATTTTAATAAAAATTGCAACTTGATGAAAATCCATTTTTTAAAATATAAATGTGTTTCGTAAATATTATTAAGGGGTGTTCTGCAAATGGTTTTTGAAAAAAATATGTTCATATAAGAACAGATTTTTTTGTCTGGTCAAATCCATACCTTTTTTCTTTTCAAAGCATGATTTTTTATTTATTTATTTATCAAACTATAGATTTTATCATTAGAGAACACAATGTGATTTTTATCACCCTTTTATAAAACTCAACTAAAATGAGAATTGTTATTTTATCTCATTTCATCGTATGAAAAATTTTGCCTAAATGTTTCTTCGATTATCATAAATTTTGGCGTATTTAAAGTTCTTGACGAGGACTTAAAAGATTAACATTCCCAATTAATAAAACAAACTTGTGAAGAGTCCAAAAACAGAAACAGACAGGACCGTCAAATGATCAAGTCCCTTAAAGTGATCAATAATGCTATAGAACCGGAAATGTTACTCCCAATTAACTCCGAAAGTGTAAATCAACTGCCCAGATTCACTCCAAGTGAATCTGGGCCATTAATTTTTAAATTTTGGATAAATTTTGAATGTGTTTTTGTGCATGTAGCAGTGCTGTAAAGTGACCCCTTCCCCAAAACAAAAAACAAAAAGACATCCACTGAAAACTTGCGATTGCATTCAAAGATTTGGAGATGAATATATGCCAATTAAAATGTGATGACAAAAAATCACATCATGACAACATGCATGTACTCCAAAAACGGCATCCATGGATGATCCTTTTAGGAGTAGTACTTTTGTTTTTATTAGTTCTTGTGCTTCTTTCTTTTTCATAATTCATTGTAGGAGTATTTATTTTCTTGGGCCACTCGAAACCTTTTGCAGAAGTATTTTGTTTATCTATTTATTTGTTGGAATTATGATACTCCAGAAAATAGGTAAAGATTTTGAGATAAGGTAAATAAATAAGAAAATAAATTAATAAGTACAAATGGTCAAACAGATCTTGTTACGATCCTAATGTCCCACAACGATTAAGTATGAGCTTGACCTTATGTATTTAAGTTCTTGGAGACCCTCTCCTTGTAAGTTGGTTTTAAAGCTGAATTCTATCCATGAGTTTGTATCATTGGTATCAGAGCTAGCTACCAGTTCCAATTCGACCCAAAGAGGATACGACCTAGGGCTGCAAACGAGCCGAGCCAACCGAGCATTACTGTGCTCAAGTTTGTTTATTAACTTTTTAACAAACTCGAGCTTGAGCTGGGTTAGGCTTGGCTCGAGCTTATTTACGAGCCTTAACGAAACACTGAAAATATATATTTACATACTCACATAGGCTTAAAACAACAAAGAAAGTTTTGCATATATATATATATATGTGTGTGTGTGTGTGTGTGTTTTATATTTATATACTCTACAGGAAAATAGTAGTATCCATTTCAAAATAATAGTGAAATTTAATAAGTTTTTGAAAAGATAGTGCATTAGGATATCAAATTGGAATAAGAAGCTACATTATTTTATTCATCTAAAATGTAAATGAGCCTTATCGAGCCGAGTCGAGCCAAGCTTTGCCATGCTCAGGCTTGTTTGTTAAGGTTTTTAACGAGCTCGAGCTTGAGCCGAGTCTCAATAAAAACTTAACGAATGGAGTTCAAATGAGCTCTTTACGAGCCGAGCTCACGAACGGCTTGGTTCATTTTGCAATACGACCTATAGGCTGGATTAAAATACCTAAAAAGTATTGAATACTAATAGATGAGTGTAGCCGCCGAAAAAGAGAAATGGTTGCCATCGGGTCGGTGTCGATGAAGTGAGCCACCGTAGACGTCGATTGCAGAGCGTTGTGTGTTACAATTCTAATGTCCCACATCGACTAAGTATGAGCTTGACTTTATGTATATAAGCTGGGCACCCTCTCCTTGTAAGCCAATTTTTAAGAATGAGTTCTACCCATGAATTTGTATCAGATCTTCAATGTAACTTTTCGAGAATGAAACAAATCCTTGAAGTATTGAACAAAGAACACAATTTCAAACACATCTATTGAGAGTCGATACATATGTTTAATTTTAAAATCAAATGCATCTAGCAGATCAAAAGACAATTGTGTCCTAATACTCTATTTTAAAATTGTGCTAGTAACATTGCTCATATATATTTTCCTTGCAACACAATAATTTGGACAAAAATTATGCCTTCGACTTGAACACCCCTATTAACAGAGGTAAATAGGGAGGTAAATATCATGGACACGTCCTAATCTATCAATTCTTTATCACTAAAGACTATTGTCTGAAAAAAAAAAAAAAAACTTTCAGCTACCGCCTTTGATCTATTAATACAGTAGAGAGACTTCAACTCTATTTTTTGGATAATACAGAGTGTTTCAGGCCAACTTATACGCATTTCTATTGATCTCTCTAGTCTTTTTTACCCGTTTATATGTGGTGAGGTGACATTAAAAGTTGCTGTAAAAAGAATCAAACTTGAGACAATAGAAAGGATTAAGGGCAAGCTTATTACGCAAAGTTGCTTAAATTCAAATTCTTTTAGGTATTACCAAATTTTTGTAGGG
This sequence comes from Vaccinium macrocarpon, assembly GCA_022606695.1. Lineage (NCBI taxonomy): Eukaryota > Viridiplantae > Streptophyta > Magnoliopsida > Ericales > Ericaceae > Vaccinium > Vaccinium macrocarpon. Next base: position 13,324,078 of record CM040172.1, read on the forward strand.
TAACTTTATACACAGCTCAACTTCAAGTCTAAATGAACCCTGCTAATGGAGCTAAAAATAACCTTGTAAGAGTATCTCCAACACTACTGTGCATTTTAATTAGCTAAAAATACTAGGCCTCCTTCGGGTAAAAAACTAGTTTTTGGTTTTTTGTCCTTATTCAATATTTTTTTTGCATTCGTTAGTTTTGCATCAAGATTTTGTGGTTTCTCGATTCCTCTCGACGAGACAAATCTAGCAAGTATAAATTTATGGTCAAACCAAATATTTTTTTTAATAAAGCCAAAATAGGTGGATTATTGGCCGTTGAGAGGAATTTAGAAACCACAAAATCTTCATGCGAAACTAACGAATGCAAAAAAAATTTGAATAAAGACAAATGAAAAAACCAAAAAACCAAAAACCGATTTTTTACCCAAAGGAGGCTAAATAAGGTACACTCCTACTTTGCCTAGCTAGGCACTTTTTCACATTTCCAATACCACTCTCTACTTTTGTTCTTTACTCTCTACTTTTTGGGCAAAAATGGAGGAAAACGAAGGAAGGTAAATGAGAAAATAATGAGGGAAAAGTATAATAAAGAGGCAAATGCCTTACTACAAGTAGCAAGCCAAAAGGAACAAAGCTAGAATCGATAGCCAAGTTGCAATTCTATTGGAACATGATTTTTTGGTTTGGCTAGGAATTGTAGCCAACAAAGTGCAAGTCGTAACCCTCTTGGAGCTAGATGCTCAAGTTACTATCAATAACTCCTAAAATTCTGAAGGAAAATTATAATGCTAAAATTGTAGTAATATACAGTATAATTTTTATGAACGCTTAGGGTTGGCCCTGAAATTTGAGAGGCCTAAAGTGAATTTAAAATGGGGTATTTGTTCACTTATTTTTTTTAATTTTGATTTTTAATTTTCTACTTTAGTTGTTTGGCACACCACAATAGAACATAGTCCGCGAAAATGAGTTTTGGATTTAGAGAAGAGAAGTCACAAGTATGGGGGAGGAGCTTTTTGACTTCACATTTTTCATTTTTTCCCATTTAATTAACAAAAGTATCTATAAACTATATTTTGCACATATCTCCAAAACATTACTCTTGTTGCAAAATACATTCTGTACATGTATCCCAAACACGAAAAAAATCATACTACATTCCAACCATAAACTAAAAAGTAAAAATGTAAAAAAAAAATACAAAAAATAAAAACATAAGGCTGCAAAACACTCCCAAAATGGGGTCCTTGGTTTCTGACACACACACACACAAACACAATATAGGTGACTAATACAAGGTAAAAAGATTAATCATGGTATTTTAGTTAAGTAATGTAAAAAATAAATCAAACATAACAAATGTACTACTCGTACAGTGCGTTTTTATAACTGATTTATGTTATTAAGTTTAATTGTAAGATACTATTTTTAACAATAAGAAAATTAGTTATTCAAAGCCTTTTTCAATCGAAGTATGTTGATTGGAAAAAAAATATTTTTATTTATTATTAGAAGTATTTTATTTGTGAATTTGATATTAAAAGTTAATTTAAAATAAATAAAATAAAATAATAATAACTTATAAAAACATTTATGGTGTGCAAAAAATTTGAACTTGGTATTGTTTAACAGCTAATTTGCCAGGACAGAGGGGCTCTGTTGTCCCTTTTGAGGGACAGCACCCGGCAACTACGGGCCTCTCCGGTCACTTTCCGATGATCGGAAACGTTCATTTCGTAGAGCTCGGTGAGAAGATCAAGTGTACCAAAAATTAGTTCAGTCGGATATCATTAATTTCTTGATCGGAACATTTTTATCATGAAACAAATGCATCCGAAAACACTAGATTAAACCCACTCAAACCCATAATTGCCGAGTTATATGTGTATCGATCAAGCACTTAATAATATCCAATTGAGCTGATTTTTGGTACACTTGTTCTACTCACTGAACTCTACGAAGTGAACATTTCCGATCATTGGAAAGTGATCGGAGCGGCCCGTAATTGCCTGGGACAGCAGGTGCTGTCTTTCAAAAGGGACAGCAGAGCCCCTCTGTCCAATTTGCCAAAAGGGAAACTTCTTGGGGTTGAACCAGCCAACTCTTAGTTAAAAGGTTTCCCATGATCCGCTACGGGTGAGCTTCTTATTTGCTAAAAGTAAAGTTTTAGCACTCCAACTCTCATTTGCTAAAAACACCAAGATAATTTTAGCAAAAGGAATATGTGAGAGAAGATTGGTTTTTTTTTTTTTTTTGCAACTTTGCTTTTAGCTAATGAGAAATAAAAGTGATTTTAGCAACCAAATTAAACTCAGTTTTTATGGAAAAACTCAATTTCGCAAATGATAAAACAATGCTTGATGCTAGGACTAGCATTGTGTTAAATTGTTCAGGTCCCTGTTTCGCTTAAAATTTGGAGGTTTATAGCAGTGCACCTGCATTAGCCTAGAGCCGGCTCCATAGACATTTAAATTTCAAAATTAACGAAAATAATTTTGACATTATCACCGCTTAATTCTTAACAAAATTAGGAATTGAGAGATGCTCTAGGACAATATCAAAGAAAAAGAAACACACACACACACACAGAGAGAGAGAGAGAGAGAGAGAGAGAGAGAGAGAGAGAAACAATTCGGATGAGCAATGAAATAGGTCGGGTTTTTTTTTTTTGCCATTCGTTAATCATAATCTGTTCTATCCTAGAGGACTAAGGGAGGGGATAGATACTTACGAGAATCGAAACATTCGCCTACGCGTAGATATAAAAGAATAAATGCGCTGCAGCCAACCGCACTCCACTTTGCAGAATGAAATGTAGTTTACACTTAACAAATCCGGGTTGTGGATTTTGAGATTCAATGGCTCGCATTAATGCGCATATTTTGTTTTTTTTTTTAGTCCGACATGCTTTAATAAGAGGAGAGAGAGAGAGAGAGAGAGAGAGAGAGAGAGAGAGAGAGAGAGAGAGAGTATATTGATCCGAGCCGTTGAATCTCGAAATTCATGGCCCGAATTTGTTCGACGCAAACCACTCACCTCAGTGAAAAAGTTTTTCCAAAAAAAAAAAAGGGGGCTCTAAGAAATACCGTAAACTTTTTTGGAACCTCACCCATCTGTCGTATAAATTCGCACACCTACTGTGTGTGTTTCCAATAACTCTTACACCCCCACAAAGGGACCCTCTCCCTAACAATCCATTGATTCTCCATCAGCCAATTATTCTCTTCCTCTCAATGCAGTAATTTCCACAACCCCCATGGCATGCTTAGACATGTACTCCTCCACCTCCTCTTCTTCCAATAACCAAAACTCCGACCACAAATCCCTCTCATGCAGCAGCCCAAGAATCTCCTTCTCCAACGACTTTGCCGAGTCCATCCATCACCACCACCAGCAAATCTTCAAACCCAGATCAGAAACCCCTCCTCCTCCGCCGTCCGATTTCGAATTCTCCGCCGTCACGAACCACTCGATGATGAGCGCCGACGAGTTGTTTTCAAAGGGTCGGTTGTTGCCGTTTAAGAATCAATTTCAACAGAAACCCACTACTCTTAGGGAGGAGCTGCTTATGGGAGATGATGAGGATGATGATAATGGTGGTGGGTTTTCGCTGCGGCCGCCTAAGGGTTCGGGTTCAGGTTCCACACGGTGGAAGGAGATTTTCGGTCTGAAGAAGACCCATATTGGGTCGAGGAAAACGGGTAATGCTGATGGGTTTGTGGAGAGGAGGCCGGGTTTGGGTCGTGATCTGGAGGCCCAAGCTTCCAATAGTTCACAGGTGAGGCTTGCTTTGAAAGGAATTATCCAATATGCCTTATGAGGTCAAATAAGTTAGAATTACAATATATATCAATATATTTGTGTCAGATATCGACATCGATGTGCTTTTTACACATTATCCACCGTCGCATTTCCCTTTTTTGTAGTTATACAAAAAATTCCCTGAAAATCACACATTGGTAAGGTTAGAAGTTGGGAGGCAAAATAATGGAAGCATTATTTGATTGTTGTGGCCGTAACATTGCTCATGTGATCAATTTAGAGTTAGATAAGTTCATGAAATATTGCAGTAATGCAACAATGCAATCCATTTGCTATTTTAGACTACCAAAAACTGAGATATGTCATTCTCTCACATAACATCACATAAAAAATCGTGAAAAATCAGTTTATTCTAAAAACAAGTTTAGCATTAAATGGTTTGTCTGATTTGGTGGTGGTTTTTTGTTTGTAGGAACTGTTGAACGATGGACGGTCGAGTAGCAGAGATGTGCAATTCGGGATGTGATTTGGTGGATGCAATTGTTGAGGCCTTGTTTATTGATGAGTTTGTAGAGATTTGGGGGGTTTTTACTTTTGTCGTTTTGGTGAATTTTTGCAGAAGAGGAATATGGGTTTATTTCTTCTGTTACATAGAGAGGTTTGGGTGAATTTGGAGGCCTAATTTGTGGGGTTGGATTTTTAACCTTTTGATTCATCTCTCTTTGGTTGCGGGTTTTTTTTTGGGTGTATTTTGGGTTCGACAATCAGAAATGTCCGAATTAATTTATGCGCATCTCAAGTCTTTCTTCTTGTACAAAGCGTTTGAAGTTGGAAAACTTCTTTGTGATGTTGAGCTAATATCCCTATCATTTTGGAGTAATGGATTTTTTTTGGACCCATTAATTTTATCCTGCTTCACCTTGGAAAGTGAAAACACTTACCCTTTTTGCAACTTTTGGTAGATATAAACAAAGACATGCAGATAAGTGGAGCGAAAACTTCCCCTCACTCTCCTAGGCAAAGCTTAATAGAAATGGTTTTTGCACACTAGAAACAAAAAATTTGGTATAATTTGATACAAGAGTGGAGTGGAGTGTGAAAATTATTTGCATTTGAAATCTCCTCCTTTGTTATGGTAAATTGGTATCAATATAACGATAAACACGAAAATATTTAGTAGTTTTTATCCACCATTCTTCATTAACCGTCAAAAATCTTATTCGTCCGACAAACGAGTCGTAAATCTCTGTCTGTATTTACTTTCGAGGTAGGAATATACTACTCCATTTTTAAAGTTCAGTTGCTCGACGTTCTTTCATTATAAGTAAATAAACTGAGGAGGAGTTGAGGCATGTGGAGGGAGTAATGTGCAATAGAAATTAAAAACGAGCTCTGTTTCTGTCTTCTTCTGAGGTCCCTGAGGCACAATTTGAACTTTGACCAGAGTAAAAAAATGCAAACGAACAGCGTGGCAGAGTCAGTCAGCAGTCAATGCAGACAGCTAAATAACAGCTGTTCGTCCTTTAATGTAAAGAAGAAAGAAACATAAGCAGAGTTCCCCGCGGCTTCTCAGTATCTGACTCTGACGATAAAAATAAGTAGTACAACATTGGAAGAAGACATGTGCAAACTCGTAAAAATTACTATTTGAGATTTTCATTTCGGTTGCAATGAACAATTGAACTTTGTATTTCAAGTCATATCCTCTCATTTTTGTCCGATTCTAAGGGGTGAATTGGGTAAATTGAAAAAACTAGTTTTTTTTTTATTTTTTTTTATTTTTTGGTTTTGTCCTTGTGCAATTTTTTTTTGCATTTGTTGGTTTTCAGTCGATTTTTTGTAGTTTCTTGGCTTGTCTCGATGAGAGAAATATAAAAGTATAAAATTATTAGCCAAACTTAAAGTTTTGTGAATAAAAACGAAAAATAATCTAAATCAACCAAAAAACCAAAAACTAGTTTTTTCAATTCACTCAAACCAACCCTAAGTCGTTGGGAGTTTATTTGTTGTCCTAATAGATACTCATAATGGTTTTGTAATGTTATGTTTGACAAAAACTCAGACTTGAGTACTGAAAGGTCTCTCTCTCTGGGAATTTATTTCCTATTTGTTTTTTTCTTTCTTTTTCTTCAACTAGGGTTTTCGTTTGGGAGGGGGGCAGCCCCTTGCCCCGTTTCCCCCTCTCCGTCCTCCTTGCCGGTCACCCACCTTCACCTCTCTGCCAGAGTCATATCCAAACCCGAAGCTCAGACCTCCTCTCCCCTACCATTTCTCATCTTCTTTCCAGCCCTCCTCCATCCATCACTCTCTGCTCCTTTCTTTGCCTTCCCTCTTCCCCATCTCTATCCTCCTGCCATCTTTCCCTTCTGTTTTTTGGGATTTGGGGACCGGATTTGACGTCAAGGTGAATCTTGGGTGACTCGGCCCCCTCCTGCAAATAAAGTCTCCAGAACTATGGACGGCGACTATGGAGTGCTATGAGTCTTCCTGGAGAAACGACTCGTCCTAACTCGGTAAAATCTGTGTGACTCGGGGTGACTCGGTTTTTGATGAGTAGACTTGTTCTTTTCTTTTTTGATGTGCAATTTTTTCATTTTGTTATTGTCCGGAGTCCATCGGCTAGACTCACACTAAACCCGACTTTGGTGGGTTTGCTTGCGTATCCGATCTGTTTACGTCTTGCAATGTGTTAGATGAGTAGAGACTCTGGTTTAGAGGATTGAGGTTGCTCTCTTACCCTAGTGCTTTATTTTTTTATTATATGTTGATTTCTAGGTTGTTTTTTCCTAGATTTTATCAGTGTATTTCAGATGGAATTCATTGTAAGTGTCGCTAAGCTTTATGAATGCGAAAGCTTTTCTCCTATTTTTTTTAAAAAATACTCATAGTGGCATGGCCCCGTTCATTTTCAATCTTGCTATTAAGTAGTATGATTGTACAAAAAAGAAAAATGAAAAAAAAAAGATTGATCGGACCACCAATTATTACTACATCAACACATCATATTTGTTAGAGATAAAGCTAAAAGCTAAGTTGCTAAAAATCAATTTTCTCTCTCATATCCTCTTGGTAAAAATAAGTTGCTAAAATCACATTAGTACTTTTAGCAAATAAGAGTTGGGAGCATTTCCGTAGTACCAAAAAAAAAAAAAAAGGAGTTGGGAGTGTTTACTTTTAGAAAACAGAAAACTCACAACATTCTAAAAGGTTCTGCTAATGTCCCATCAAGCTAGTTTTGATAAAATATAGGAGTACTTCTTTGCGATATACTCCCTCCGTCCCTTTTTAAATGTGTTACTTGAGATTCTATGTCATTTTCAACGGCTTATAACTTTTAATTTATAATAGCTTTTATGATTTTGAAAACTTTGTATAATAGAAATAATTAAGATCTATCAAACAAGATCCATAATGCATATGTTTTGAGGTTCACATTAAAAGTTATAAGCCGTTGAAAATGGCACAGAATCCCAAGTAACACATTTAAAAAGGGACGGAGGGAGTATAAGTTATGATCAACTAGCTTGCCCTATTTGTGGGGGTTCTCCTATCCAAACTCACAGCACGTCATGCTCATCCCACATAAGCCCCATTTTAAGTAAACTAACGAAAGTACCCCCACTCATCCACTTAACCTCCTTCATCGTCTCCTTCCTCTCCCTCATTTCCTTCCTAACCCTGACCCTATTGCAACCACCACAGCTGTCGCCCACCACCACCACCACCATCATATCCACCATCTCTGTTGCCACCCATCACCACCACATCCATCGTCAGCGTCACCACCCACCTCCACCACATAATCCTTCAAATTCGAACGATTTGCACCGATTTAAACCCACCACCACCACATTCACCATCTCCGCCATCGTCACCAACAACCACGCTTTGACCGATTTGTAGCTCCAAATCAATTCTTCAAGTTCTAGTCTTTTTTCTTCAAGTTTTGTTCGATCAGTGAAGGTTTGAAATTAGACTTTAGCTTCTGTTTTATAGGGATGGCAACGGAGTGGATCAAGGATGGACTTGACCATCCCCACCTCCAATCCCCGAACCCTATATTTGTACGTCCCCGCCTCGATCCTTGAACGGGGAATCATCTCCACCCTCTATCTCACTCTTAACAGGGATTGGGAATCCCCGCCCTGTTTTGAAAGTTACCAACCCAATAGAAAATAAAAAATCTAGAAAAATACCCCTTAGACTTTACCAACATATTTGACATCTAAACCACCAAACAATGAAAAACATAGCAACAATTTATTATTTTTCACCAAAAATCCCAACCAACCAAATAAAATTACATAATAGTTAAGGATTCCAACCTTGAGTCCGGAATTACCAGCTGAATTATGTTTGAGAATGCGAAGAATGAAATGTATTACGATGTGTAAAGTAACATATATAGTGGGGAAACCCTAGCAATTAACAATAATTCAAGGATTCTAAATGTGAATAACATATTAGATGTGTAAGAAAAATTGGGTCTGGGAATGTTTCGCCGTACAGGTCGGGGGTCTTTAGAACCGCCTCCAACCCAATTCCCCATTTTTCCCCTCCAAATCCGATTTTATCCCCAAAAACAATCCCTAAAACTCCCACCCGAACAGAGTGGGAATGGATTGGATCGGATTGCCGGAATTGTCATCCTTAGATATATATGAGTCATTAAATTTTTTTATATATGTAAGATAAATTTACTTTTATTTCCATGAATAAATTAGACATAGAGATCTATAAAATAGATGGTTCTAATCTTGCAATAAAATTGCTATAGATATTGTTGGAAAATTAATGACAATGAAATACGCGCTCAACTCACCAACACACAAACACTCGAGATCTTGAATGCTACAAATCACAAAAGTAAACCAGAGAGAGAGAGAGAGAGAGAGAGAGCACATATATACGTGGAAAACATCAACACGAAGAAAAACCAGGGGAGCTGTAACGCCCTGAATTTCAGACGCGTTAGTAAGACACTTTTCAAATTGATTTCGTTAAATAGAAGTTAATCTCTTAAATAACAACGAAAGCATAATTTGATGTCATCAACTTGACGAAATAGATTAAACTTCTAAATAAGATTAGAACTTGAAATCGAATTTCTAAAAGGGAACAGAGCACAAACTATTAAAGGATCTATAGTTTGACAACTTTTGTCTTCTAAGAGAACTCCACCTTTAGCCTGATGGAGAGGGTAAAACCCAATTATGTAAGAAAACATTAACGCACAAGGAGATCATGTGTTCGACGTAATCATCATGAGATGATGGACTAGGTCAGCGGCACCACGGGAGGGTACCCTAATCCTAAACCGAACAAGACATGCCATGAAAAAAGCCCAAAGTAATAAGTAACACCATGCGAGGGTAAATTAGCTCGGGGGAACCATGTGAAGGTAACCTAGGTCATAGCCGAGCTAGGTAGGCCCCGAGTATGGCTAAAATCGTACTATGGAATAGTGACATCACCAGGATAGGGTATAGAGAACCATATCCTGAGCTTGATGTAGCTCGGCACTTACACGGGAAGTCTTACAATGCCCTTGCCAAATAGAATGGCATCTCAGCTAAACCACCTTAAGAGAATAGGGTGGTGGCCGTTCTAGAAGGATTTGAAGTAGCCTCTTTCATGATAAGAGGTGAATCTGCGATCTAAGGAATTAACACAGACATTCCGTGTTAGATTAGAAATGCATGCAATACGAAGGCAGAATCCTAGTAAGGGTCCAAATTAAATTACACAACCATATAAAAACGGGTCCTATAGCCCTAATTACAATTCAACTGCAATATAAAGGGGTAAGGCTCAAAGACCAAATGTAACCCTAATTACACTCTAACCCTCCGACTTATTGCTGAAAGTTATTTGCAACCACAACAGAGATGCACTTGGAATGTCGTTCGTAAAATGTATTAAAACACATTTCAATTCGGATTAAGACCCTCCCAGCAAACAACATTGGTGGTCTCCCATTTGCACTGCGCAAACAGTTCTTTTAGTACTTGTAGTTTAGGTTAATGAGGGATTTTATATTTGTGATGAGGGGATTCCAGCTTTTCCACAACATTTTGGTAAATACTTTTGCTCATCTTGTCCCTGGATGAAAGATGCTTCTGGTGGACCTCCTCATAAATGGGATCAAGCCTTAAAAGGATCTAAATCGTCTTCTTGGCCCCATTGTTCGTAGTTCCTCACATACTCATTTAAATAATGGAAATCTCACTTTTTAGTAAAATCTTTGGGCACATGAGTTACACCGAAAATAACCTTAATTAAACAAATATCATTGTAGGCACCTCAAAAGCATTCCCGATGATGAGGACAAATCAAAACAGTACAAAAGGCTTGAATATTGCTCTAGAACCCTGAAAAACAATCCTAAAACCCAAGAAAAACCCCCAAAACCCTTTCAAGCAATTCAAGTGCTCAAATGCAATAACCTCAAGTGCTCAAGTCAATACAAGACTTGAGCCCTCAAGTGGTGAAAACCTGAGCGCTCAAGTTGCCTGTCCGCACTAGGTTTTTGCATAAGCATCTTCAAATGCGATGATGAGGATTCCCTACTCAGCCGGCATTCCCCCAGCCCCCGAAACGCTCAACCTTCACGTCCTATTGATCTACCATTGACCAAATAATCCCCCTAATACCCTACCCGCCACCATTTCCCTCCAAAATCCATCTATTTAATCACACCTACCCTCTCCATTTTCGGGTAACCATCAAACACTCCAAAAATAGAGGTCTATCTATTACAATACACTCCAATTGCATATTTTCTGTCAAACACCATCACATCCCCATCCAAAAACCCTTTTTACTCCAAAGCTAAACATCCAAAGTCCTTAAAGCCACCAAAACTCTTCACTCGAGTTATCCTTTGGCCTATTTACGAAGTCAGTTCTATACCCACTTAAAATTTCAGTCTCCAGCAATATTCCCCCAAAAAACCCTTCACTATAAGCATTGTTTCAAGCTACCATTGTATCATGAGGGAAACCAGTAGGCCTAAGCTAGTTCCTCATACCAGTCTTGGGCTTACATTGTCTATTTGGTAATACAAAATGAGCTTTCAAAACTCAGGGGGCTATTGCTGGTTTGAGCGCTGAAGTCAGCATTTGAGTGTTCAAGTTATCCTTTTTCATATTTTCATGTTTTCACTTCAAATGAGTGCAAAAATCATTTTCGCTCACTTCTGTTTCCTGTTTGCATCCTAAACAAGGTCTATTCGGGGGCTGGTCAGTTCATCTAACGAGTTTAAAGCGTGATTTCAAAGTATATACACGCTTGGATCAAGTGTTTTAGTACAGAAACATGATAACAAAGAAAAACTTCACTTTTTAAGGAACAGAAACAAAACAGAAGAAGCAATGGGAGATGACCCGAGCGACTTATTGACTTGAGAGCTCAAGTTACCTTCTCCGAGCTCTCAAATTAGAGAGACAGTGGGCGGGTTGGTTTTGATAAAAACAGTTCCTATTTGTTATGTACTTCACAGTTTAGCTTCTGTTTATTAATTGTTTTAGCATACGTAGATGTGGTATGTCATAACATGTTGTACATAGCATCTGTTTATGCATTTCGTGTCATCAAATCATCATAAATAATCACTTTGTACACATTGAACAAGCATCCACCACATGTAGTCATAAGCATTTTAAAATCCCACAAACACCGAGGAGAGACCGACTTTCGGGTCGGGCGAGTGGGTGCCATAAAACCCTTTTCCTCTCGTAACCTATCTCCTAAACCGAAGGTATTATGGTGACGACAGACTAGTAAATAAAATCTTATCAAAAAATGAGGCACGAGTCGTTCAAGTTCAGTTTCTCGAAGACAATCTAGTGAAACCCGGGTAGCGATCCGAATTGACTTCCTCGGAGGGGTGTCCACAGTCGTTTTAAATGATGCTTTTGTTGGAGCTACTGTATTTCCTAACGGACAAGAGAATCACATTGGAGACGTAAAAATACCTGTCTTATAGGACTAACATTAGATTAATTAAAATTCAATGCTCAGCATTTGTTGGAAATGATTTTCACACTTATTTTTTTTTGATGAATGTACTCTCTTTTAGGGTTCTTCTATTGACTATTGACGGGATGGCAATACGAAAAGAACGAGAAAAAAAGTACATAATGTACTTTAGTGTACTTTTTAGTTTTTACATTTTCTAATGTACTTTCACACAATTTTCAATATGATAATATAGTAAGCTGATTTTATCATTTTCCTAAAGAAAAATGTAGATTATTGATGGAGTACGATTCTAGCCCAAACAGAGTACAAATGCAGGAAGAAACAACAGAGAACCTAGCATCAAATTGGCTAGAAAGAAAAACGAAAGCTAGCATTGCAGAAATGACAGTAACAAGACTTTTCTTGATTGCAGCACCAAACCATAGAGACACAAACTTTATCGGTGTTGTTAACGAAAGCCCATAAGATTTTTAATATGTACAGGAAGAGGAAAAGAACATACCTTTTAATACATTTTTCAATATATTTTTCTTTATTTTTATACATTTCAATACATTTTTTTAAATCTTAACAAAAACTCATTGGGCTTCTTTTAACATTTTCTTTTCTCGTTGGGTTTCACCAATCTTTTAACATTACGAAATAGAGTAAGAGCAACTCCAATCGTGCTTCAAATTTTCGTTTGGTTATTCAAATCTTCATTAAAAAAAAATTCTCTCCTCCAGTGATACTTCATTTGAGTTCTTCAAAATGAAGAACTGTTTTTGATACTTAATAGTTGAAGGATAATTCAAGATACGAAGAACCTTATTCATTTTATTTCTCCATTTTCCCAATGGTATAGGATATTATGTTCTAATTTATTTAATATAAAACAAAAATAATTAGAAAAAGATTCACAATACCTTTAGAATAAGACCAATCATCAAGATATTTAACAATTTTTTTTAAAAGTTGATAATATTAAATTTTAGATGGAAAGTTGAGGTTTGGAGAGAAATGGATGAAATTTTGAAGAAATGAAAAATGGTGATTAGAGTTGACCATGTAAATAATTGTATCCTTCAAAAATTACTTTTTGAGTTAAATATAGAGTATTATTTTTACCTTTTTACTGTAGTTTTGACATCTCAATGCCAATGTCACGCTGCTAAGTCCTAAGAACAACACCAATCCAAATACACCATCAAATAATGTGAGGTCTCTACATATTTTGATAATTTGAGTTGTTTATTTTGTAGCTTTAGACCTCTAAATCTTTTATACAAAAAATTAGATTGATCAAATATTTTTAAGTGGTTGATTCAAATCAATTGAATAACAAGAAGAATTTTAACTATGCAATTATCTCAAGGAAAATGTAAAATTTTTAAGATTGCTATGATTGTCTGATCAACATGATTTTTGGCATAGATAATATTCGTGCCTAAACATATAAAATGAAACATTTCAATCATTAAAATGTGTAGTGAAACTCACTCCACTTGGTGCTTTGTTTGATAGGTGTGTAAGTAGAATTACCATTTGGACCTTGCAGTGTGCTTTGGGACTGATACGTACGTTCTATGCTCGTTCCAACAAACACATGCTTATCCCCGATAAGAAAGAAAAAAACAAACACATGCTTATTAACTTAATTACAACTTGGTTTTCTTTATGTAGCAATGGTTCTTCCAATAATTAGGAGCATGTTATGATATGTTCCAGTTCCTTAAAAATAAAATTAAGGAACATGTTTACACATTTCCCAAGTGCTATAAACATGCTGTACTTGTACGTGGAATGGACAAAATACTTGCCCAGAAAAGCAAACGAGAATTGCATTGCATGTGCTGCCAGAAGGGTATTGGCAGAAGACCAACTTTATGGTTTTAAATAAATTGGTTTTCTTAATGATACTCTTAACTAGGGAGCCCTACCCCTACTCTTAAGTACAAATTGGATCTGGTCCTGAATTCTGATAGATTGACTGGCATCTTGTGCCATTACAAGTTTCTTTATTACTCCATCAATCAAGTACCAAAAAATCAAGTGCCTAAAAAGATACTCCAAGAGGTTTAAGAAGTGGGCATAAGATGTGGGCAAAAGATACTCCAAGAGGTTTGAGGTTACATGTTAAATTCCACAAGAAATTGGAGGGCCTGTAGTGAGGGGGCTCATTATAGGGGTGTAGTGAGTCTCATTCGGCTATCCATTTTGGCACCGACGGATTGGATTGCAAATTAATTTTGAGTTGGATATAAAACTTTCATATGGTATCAGAGCGATTCCATTTCATCCTAAATTTAATAATAACGAAAATTAAATCAAGCCCACACCCCATGATAATAGACAAAAAAAAAGTTGCATGATAATAGGACCCAAAAAGTGGGAACACACGGCAGACCTAAATTCGGTTGCGCAGGAAGGAAGTGTTAGAGAAATTGTCTCACATTGCTTGGGTATAGAATGTGAGATCACTTAATAACACTTGAGATATCTCCACTAATTGCCAATTAATTTTGAGTGGATATAAAGTTTTTACATTTAATTTCAAGACCCCAAAACTAATCGAGGTGAGTGTGCAAACTAACTTATACATCTAATTATTAAAAGAAGTACTACCATATAAGAGAGGGACTTAAAGATTTAGAGTTCAGTAGCTGGATTGGAACAGGGGTTTTTCTGCCAAAGCAGGGCACCACGTGTTTCTTTTAGTTCCATGGTTGGTTGTTTGAATCTGGGTAATGAGCTTCAAACTTAATGTGCAGCTAAAAAATGCTTGGGTTATGCTACACCAGGCGAACTAAGGGATTTTTTCAGAAATGGAATTATTGACTGAAACTGAGTTACTTGGTAAGTTTGGATTGATGTATTGTGTAAGAATGACATGCATATCTTGGTTGATAGATCAGTGGTGTCGTAGAATAGATTCTCAGACAACGGAATCATGAGTTATACTATACCAAGCTAATTTGAGAGAAATTTTCGTAGACCGATTTTCCAAAATCGAGGTTGTGCTCTTCTGAGGACAAGCTACTGCTGTGGATCAAGTTTCTTATAAGCTGGTGAACTCTGTTAGAGATTTTTTGACCTCGAGCAGGGGTATGAAACCTTCTACATTGAACAAGTCCATAGTTGTAAGTTGGGAGATTTGCCTGATTGTATTTATTTTTAGCTTCTGTGTCTGTTATATTGGGGTATGCCCCTTTCCTTTGAGGATGCATGTGTTTGTGCTTTATAAATGAATACTAGTACTTATCAACAAAAAAAAAAACTTTCTAAAATCGAGTAACTAAACTTTTGAGAGTTTAGTAGAGTTGCATGTAAGCTGGCCTGGAAACGAGGTATACAAAAAAAAAAAAAGGAAGGCCTCTGTGAGATTGTTATATAGTACCACATAATATTATTGTTTCTTTTTTAGTACAAGCAAGAAGTGTAAGTAGTTAATATGTTAGAGTTAGTATTGAGGAGCGCCTCTACTTAGGCTCGAATCTTGGTTTCTCATGTGGAAGGACAAAGAAATAACTGTTGGGCTACAAGTTCTTCTCTTGCAGGGACGGAGCCAGGATTTCATATCTGAGGGGGCTAAAACATAGACGACAAAATTTTAGAAACACAAAATCTAAGTGCTCTTAACAAATGTCTTGGTAGTACCCAATGCAAAACACAATATTTAAGTACTCTTATGTCAGTTTACATTTTTAATTTAACGGTCAAGGATGTCCGGGCCAGTATATGTTCACCTTGGTCTCGTGTCAAACGCAGAACATCCACAAGAACCACGACAGGACTAGAGGGTTCACAAGAAATTTTACCTCTTGTTTACCGGTCTCAAAAGGTTGCCAAGTTTTGAATCCTCTAGTCCCGGCTATTGGTGTTCAAAACATGGCAAAAAAACTCTCTCGCGGAAGGCATAAAATCGGCCCAAGCCGCTACAAAACTCATGAGCAGGTTCAATTGAAAGGCTGAAACGCAAATTTCAATAGGTCGATTTTCATGCGGTTAAAAATTTTGTAGGCCGCCTTCAACCCGACCTAACCTGCTGTAGTTACATGTGTAAAACAAGAAGCCAGAGGATACCATCATACCAAAATGTTGACAGTATATCCTACCATACTCCACATATGAATTGCACCTAATTGTACAAAAAAGTCCATCTAAGGTTTAGAGATTTTTTCTTTTTCTGAACTAATATAAATAGGCTGCTGTTTGGGTTGGGGGATGTCGTTGGCGGTGACAGGTTGCGGTCGGAGGTTTTGGGCTGTGGGGCAGTGGGAGTTTGTAGATGGTAACTAGGGTTTTGACTCATGATACAGGCCTATAATTGTGGGGTAGGTCTTTCGCTGTTTTAGGCTTGGTCCATTGGGTATTTTTTGGCTTTGTTTTAACCGTGTTTTAATTTCTTCAATTTTTTTTTTGAACGGCCTCTAACCTTGGTTGGAGTCCCCTCCCATTCTACCCCAAATTCATGTACCCTTTGTCAAGTTTTCATCAATAAACTTTTTGCCTATCAAAAATAAAATAAAAATGTAATCCATCCATTACAATATATATAAGAGCATCCTTAATTGCTTAACTAAAATTAGATAACCAAAATCTGCCACATCAGCTTTTAGTTATCCATTTAGAGGTTGACCAACTTAGTAAGTTAAAGTCCATATTGGTGGTTTTTTGTTCATAACAAAAAACAGTGGACCCCCATCATTTTTTCAAACTTGGATAATTGCCACATCACTTTTTAGACTACAAAAAAATAGTTTTTTTTTAAAAGCAAAACCAATTACAATTTAAAAAATACTCCTTCCATCCCTTTTTAAATGATCACTTTCACTTTTTTACTTTATTTTTAAATTCTCTATAACTTTCAATCTATAATATATTATGTACTTTTGAAAAAATTGTATTTTAGAACTCATTGATTTCTATAAAACAAGATCCATATTGCATATTTTATGTAATATAGATTGAAAATTGCAAACAACTTTCGAATCCAACTGGAATAGTAACATCATCACTTAAATAGGGACGGAGGGAGTAGTTTTTTTTTTATAGTAAAACACAGTTTTAGAAAAAATAATATTTGAAAAAAAAGTTTTTGTTTTTTCACAAAAATTGGTTGTCAAAAAGCAAATTTTTTGAGTAAAAAAAGTTTGAGTAAAGAAACATTTTTTAAAAAAATAACTGTTATTGAAAAAAAACACAATTTTGAAAAAAACAAAATTTTGAACAAAAAACAGTTTTTTATAAAATAAATTTTCGAAAATATTGTTGAGAGAGAAAGAGAGAAGGTTTTTGGCTGTGTTCGTACAAGGAGTTTTGTTTTGTTTATTTTGGTAATGAGCGAAAAGAGGAATAGGGTATTAATTAGAGAGATACGGGTAATAAGTTGTGAGAGATAGAGAGTAATAATCGGAAAAAGAGGGTAATAATTGAAAGAGAAATAGGATAATGATTGGAAAACTAAACTAAACTAAAATGCCTAAACACACACATATATTAATTAGATATATAATTACAAAGACGACTCCGTGCAAGGTTGTGAGCTACCCTCACATCTTGACGGGTGGTCTTAGTCACGTTTACATAGCAAAAAGAAACACTGATATCTAAAATATCAGTGTAATGATAGGTGTATTTGATTGAGTAAATGAGGGACCCACTAAATTTGCTTATTGACAAGAGGTTACTAGTTTTGATTATCCATGAGCCAAAATTGGGTTTGTTGCTAAGCACAGAAATCTGTTAATACTTCCACTATTGTAGACGAAGAACAGAGTCTTGTGACGAAGGTGGTTTATTTGGATGATTTTTGTGTGAATCAGTGAAGTTGGGCGAAACAATGTATTTCGGTTTCATTGTGCAAATCAATCCAAATGAATTCTCTAGTTGAGTTTGTTTCAGAAAATTACCAGTAGATCTAGAAAACCAATCCTTAACTCCCACTAAAGATACACTTAATTTTTAATTACCGCTAATTACAATCTCATTATTAAGATTACCGTTCTACCCTTGAAACACATATTTACACTTTACTCCACCTCCCACTCCCCAACTCCACCCACCATCCACTTCCGGCCAACGAACTTTCCGGGTGACGAACTTTTCCGGCCAGTGAATTTTTCTGGCAACTGCGAACGTGTAAAAAAAAATTTGCTTCAAACAAATTTTTGCTGCGAATTTGTAAAAAAACATTGTGAATTTGTATGAAATAGGATAAATCCCCATGGATTTGTATAATTTTCTTTGCGAATGTGTAAAAAATTGTATTGTTGACATGTAACACGATCAACATTGATTGGCTGCGAATTTTTCTTTGCGAATTTTTTTAAAAGATTGGCTGCAAATTTTCAAAAAACAAATGGGTACATTTTTTTACTTCCTAATAGAAAACTGCGAATTTGTAAATAAAAAGAGGAATCCATGTAAAAAATTAAATTCTTGATGTATAACCCAATCTAAACTTTGATTCCGGCCAACAAAAGTTCACTGCGAATTTGTAAAAAAACACTGCGAATTTGTAAATAAAAAGAGGAATTCATATAAAAAATTAAACAGTTGACGTATAACCCGATCTAAACTTCGATTCAGCCGACAAAAGTTCACTGCGAATTTGTAAAAATAAAACTGTGAATATGTAAAAAAACACTTCGAATTTGAAAAAAACTGCAAATTTGTAAAAATATAGGATAAATCCTAACATTCAATCGAAGTGGAAATCGAACAAGAAAGAAGCATCGAACCCAATCTGAACTTCGAAGTTCTTTTGAACCCAACATTTTAATCAAAGTGAAAAGTTTCATAGGAGATTTGACGACACACAGAGTCTTCCTGGTTGTTAGATGTAGATCACTTTTAAGGCGTAGAGAACCTTGGCGGTGGAGGGCTTTGTCAGTGGTGCATTCTCATCAGGACCTAATTTGGTTGATCTGATCTTGTAGCTCCAAAAATTTCATCTAGATGAGCATTGATTTCATACTTAGCAGTGGAGAGAGAGAGGCAGCGTTGATGCGAAGCAATGTTGGTTTGGAGAGGAGGGGAGAGAAGGTGAGAGAGAATAACGTTCATATGAAGCAGCATCGTTGCTTCTTTTCTGATTTTGTAATAGTGCAAGGGTCATTTTGGGTAGAAAATTAGGAAAAAACCTTAGCCGTGCTTTCTTAGAATTAGTTGTACTTGGAAGTAAATTGTGTCAACAAGTTGGACCGGCCTGTCAATTCCTCATTTTGTTTTCCTTCTTACCAAGTTTTGAAGTTCGCAATTCTTAACATACTATGTTACCAGGTTTCTAATGAACTGTAAATTTGGAATGTAAGAATGTAAAAAATCTGGTATGTTCTCTAACTCTGATTAGACTCATACTTTCGTTGGTTGTTGAGAACTGTGATAAAAAAATGTTCAGGAATACCAAGAAACAAGAAGAGCGAACGGGAAACTATGGAACTCCAATGCTTCAATATCTACAGGCGAACTACTATGCTCTTTCAAAAGAATTTAGCACATTAAATTATCTCCTCTTATTGTTTTTGTTTATTGCTGGATCATCATTCGAACGATTAGTATAGTCCTCTTCTTCAATTGAAGTAGTTAGTTTGAACTGATAAAAGTCTAGTTTAAGTACATTTCTAAGTACATTTCACACCAATTCTCCTTACATAGAATTGGTTTCACTCATAGCGTAGACTCTTGGCTCTCTTCTATCTTATTTGACATGCTCGTGCAATTACAAATTCAAGGAGTTCCGCCTTCAAGCGGTTCCCTACGGGGCAAGTTACAGTAAAAAAAGAAACTAGCTCAACTTAAAATGTAGAAAATAGCTCAACTAACAGAAGTTACAGGACTTCTAAAAAGTTAGAAAATAGCTCTCAACTCACAGTTTGATACCATAAGTGATGAATGAACCCTCATCCAAGCTAGAATTCAAGGCATGGGTTGCTCGGTTGGTTCAGTTGATAGTTCCAATCGCAGAGAAAATACAAGGGTTGAGTACAGTATCGTCTCAGAAGTACATTTAGCAAACAAGATGCGATTACAAGTTGAGTTTGAATATATTGGTTTGTTATAAGTTGTTTTGTGTGAAGATGCGTCCCTTTATTAGCCGAAAGCCATGAAAAATAAGCATAATCGGAGCAGGTGACAACATTGTTAAACCCCCGAGGTTCCCTTGGCAACCAGGGGCTTCCAGAAGCTTTTGGTCAACTTCTGTATTGAGCTAGTCCATATGAGAATTTCCCTTGTTTTTGTGGGGCTATCCACTGGTGAGCGGTTGAACCGGGTCCTGATTACTTGGTTCATTGGGCAGGATACCGAGTTATTAGAAAAATGGCTAACACTTCTTGTGAATGCTAATAAAATTGACACTAAAATAATTGTGAATGGAAAATAATTTAAAAAATAGTCATCGAAATAAAGATACTGGTGAGCTTTTGAGACTTTCACTGAATGAAACAGATAAGAAAACCATGACTGTTTTTGAACTCCTTTTACATTCTTCTCATCTGGAAAAACATGAGAATAAAAAACGGCAAAACGAAAACAGTACCGAAAAAGAGTAATCCATGAACAAAGCAGTCATAGAAGTGAATGTGCAACAGCTTTGAGTGGAATTATCCTCTTACTCTTGTTCAAAAGAAGCCAAGTCTCTGCTCGCCTTTGGCAGATCAGACTCTTGCATAGGTCTCTTGAGGCCCGTTGTTATGGTATTGCTTTGCGTAGTGAGGCTCTTTGGACCAATGTCATCTGGGTTGGCTCTCACATCAGGAGTTTGTGTTGTGTTAAAGGGTCCATTCCACCTCTCCCTAGTCAGCAATTGCCACGGTGAGATGGTGTGTGAAATTAACCTCTTATCCTCATTCAAAAAAAAAAAGAAGAAGAAGCAAGCCAGCAGCTTGGCCTATATCCTGTTCTAACACTTTCTTGAAATGTTTTCTGACAATAAATTCCAAATCGATCAGGACACTTGGATTGATAGAAATTCTATGAAAGTCCCTTAACTACATGTTCAGAGGAAGGGACATATGAATAGGAATATTGAGCCTCTGAAACTGCCAATAGAAAGGGCAGCAGATGACAAGAGACTGCAGAGGGTAAACAAGAAACAACCTTTGAAAGAGCCATGGGTATTTTGGTTCATCATCTGAGGCAACCAAAGCACATGGTATTTATAGGAGAGATTGTTTGGTGATGGTCATTGACTCTCTTTTGGAGTTTTGAAAAAGTCTATGGTTTCGGCCTTGGAATTTCAACTTTTGAGTTAGTGAGGAGGTAGTTCTTTTTCCCTTTTTTTTTTCTCTAGACGATAGAATTTTAGTATTTGTTTGATTATTACGATGGTTAACTACTGGCCCATAGGAGTCGAACTCTAAACCTTACACTCTAAAAGAGCGTTACACAACCCTCGGGTCAAACCCTAAAGTCACAAATCTTCACCGTTGTTTTATTGATTTTTACCGCTTAAGTGCATTTACACAACATATGTTGTGGGTGCAAAATGAGACCCATTATGTGACTATGAGTAGAGCTATGCTAGTGTAATTTCCAACCAGAGCCGGCCCATACTTTTGGGAAGTCTAAATCAAACTTATTAAACGAGGTCCAACCACTGGGAAAAAAAAGGGGCCCACCCTATATTTTGTATACAAAAATTAGCCAATAAAGTGTCATTATAAAAACTATTACAGAAGATTTACCATTACAAATGCAAACCTATAGTTATCCAAAAATATACAACTGCTACAATATTTCAAAATTTATCATTCAAACATTTGTCGTCTTGCATTTTAAGCGGCAAACGTACAAAATTGTATTGGGCTTAGTATATATATGTAGGGAACTGAGAGGGGCCCTAAAATTTTTGATTTTTTGGGGGGCCTAAATTCTAGGGTTCATGAGATTCATGCATGAGCCGATTCTGTTTCCAGCTCAGCTGGGGTTATCCTGGGGTGATTTCCAACTCAGTCTTGCCATAGCATAGGTCTGCCTTTGTCTAATATAAAGTACAGAACAAAATCGTAGAAAGCTAGGCTGTTACTATTCACCAGAAAGCTCTTTACTTATCATTCTTGAATTGAGACTGATATAAGTATCGGAGTGCCTTTCAATTTTATATAGTTGACTAGGCATTGGCTGATGTTTGATCTTGCATGGTAGTTGGGTCTAGATCCAGTCAGATCCAAGATTAGAATCGGATATCTCTCACATTTCTTGGTAGAAAAGTTATTATCGACATTTTTAATGAATCGATACGCAAGTATATGGTCATTCATGAAATCTTTTGCATCTCTATTCATTTCAAAAACAGAATATAAAAGTTCATTAAATTCTTTTATAGAACGATACAATCTTAGAGTGGTGGTGGTTTTTTTGTTTTTTTTTTTTTCCCATTTTCCTGAAAAAAAAAAAAACCATGTTAGAGGAAAAATTGTCTAGCAGACAAAATTATATATAATATTCAAGTTTTTCAAAAAAATATAAAGTTATTAAAATTTTAAAGAAATATTTAGTACATCCTTGGCTAATGAGTCCACCCTCCCTAAGTAATAGCCCTATTATTTTATTCACAATCACTATTTTATTCTCCCAAAACCAATCCAACATCCAATGGAGCCATGATAGCAAGAGTAGACGACTGATTGTTGATCCATGTAGATCCGAACAACACTGTTTATTGGCCATGCGATAGGATAATTTCGCATCGAATCAATTAAAACAATTTTTGTATGTTTGTGAACAAAAGTCTATCAATGATTGTAATTACAGAACCCTAATGCCCTGTTTGGATGCCGGACTTGGCACCCGGATTTGGCAAACACCCGAATTTGTAATCCCGGATCCACTCTACTCCGGTGTTTGGATGCCAAAACGCCCTCCTGGATTTGATCGAAAAATTTCACTGTTGGGAGTATAAATCCGGGAGAACCCGGACTAGCTAATGACAGCTTCCTCCCTGTCGTTAGCAAATCAGGGGGAATTTGTGGGATTTTGGTACCAATCTACCCCTCCAAATCCGGGTGAGATCTAGAGCTCGAAATTGAAAAAAATGGAGTTTTCCGGCTAAAAACTTACCGCTGAGATTTGTTTGCCGGAGCTCGCCTGCTGGGTTCGCCGGAGCTGCTGGGCTCGCTGGTGCTGCTGGGTTTTTTTCGGACCAGATCTGTTTTTGTGCAGGGAAGAGAAGTTTGGGTTTTTGCCAGACTACTGCTGGGTTTCATTCGATATAGACAAAGAATAGTGGAAAATGTTCCTTTGTGGTTAGGTGCACAAATTAATAGTTTAATTAACCTTTATGTAAAATACTACAGTTCATGTAAAAAAAAAAAAAAAAAGACCCAAGTAGTGTAATATATATTTTTATATCTAATAAATTTTTAAATATTTTTATGTACTTTTTGTGCATTTATTCTATTGTATTATGTATTTATTAATAACTTGTGGGCAATTTAGTCATTTGACCTCTTATCCTATCAAATCCACCTTCCTAATCCCCCTTCTCAAAATAACATCCAAACACCTCACTAACAAATCCACCCTTCTTATGAGGTGGGGCCACCCTCATTATAAAATCCACCCTCATTACAAATCCACCTTCAAATCCACCCTCATTACAAATCCACCCAAATCATCTCTGGCATTCAAACGGGGTGTAAGGGGTTGGCAAAATAGTCTTGTCTTGGACTTAGAGTCTTACTCTCACTTAAGGTCTTAAGTTCAATTGATACTTATGGAAGATGCTTCTGTGGTCTTGGGGTTTTGTGTTGTTGCTTGAGATGTTTTGGGCAAGCTTTTTTTGTATTTTTCTTTCTTTCTTTTTTTTTGGTTCCTTTCATCCCTTTCAGCATTTCGCTGGTTGTGGATTCATAGCTATTTCCTTGCTTTGTGCTTGGTAGTGGCTTTATCTCAATGTACCCTTTGTCGAGTGCTTATAAATTGTGTTGCCGATCCAAAAAAAAGAGAAGGGTCTTAAGTTCAATTTTCCTTGTCTGCAAACCCTTGGAGCCACTGGGGGTTATATCTAGTCGTTACCTTCAGGTCCCGGAATTATTTGAGGCGCACGCAAGTTGGCCTAGACATTCGGTTATAAAAAAAAAAGAGTGTAATTACAAAACTAAAACATTGCGTATCAAAGTCGTTCGGTATAGTCCGATGCAATTTGTTAAGATCTTTTATTATTATTATTATTATTATTATTATTATTATTTATTTATTTATTTATTTTTTAAGGTCTCAAATTGTAGTACTAAAAAAATGTTTGATTTACATGATCGATAAAAGAAACTCTAAATAAGTTGGGGAACATTCTTTATACCGGCAGTGTAAACCAAAGTTTCTTCTAAATAAGGCAAATACTCCAAATGAGGCCTCACCTCCACCTCTAGATAGTCATCAACTGTATGAACAAGAGGGTCAAGTGAGTTTGTGCTATGTATTTTCATTATTTTTGAATAACAAGTTATCAAATCAATTAATATATGTGAAGAGAATGACTTGTGAAAAAATACTAAAAATATCAAGAATGCAGGAAATACAAAAAATACTATAGTGTGTAATAGATGATATATATAAAAGTAACGTAAAGGACCGATAGATGTAGTATGTTCAATAACTGAATTCTTATTTGAGATTGAACAAAAAATTTATTGATAGTTTGGGCAGTCAACCTGATTGATATATATATATAAAATAAACTTCCGGTCCAAACTCCCTGACCCTCTTAAGTTACGGACCTCCACTTTTCGGTCCAAATTTCGACGATCTGAACCGTTAGATGTGTTTAAAACATAATTTTAATAGTGTTTTTATGAAAAACTGCTCCAATCAAGTCCTTCCGGATTTTTTTTTTGCCAAATGCTCACGGTGTACCTTAAAATCACTTTTTAAACACATCTAATGGTTTGGATCATCGAAATTTGGTCCGGAAAGTGAGGTCTGGACGGTAGGTCTGGATTTAGTGGTTTGGATAGGAAGGAGACTCTCTCTCTATATATATATACCGTGGGGTTCTAGTCCACACCTCCCGTTAATAAGAAAAAACTGATTTTTTTTGTGTTGCAAATTATTTTTGAAAAATCCAAGTCGTCCAATATGTTCAGAAGGTGTTTTCAAGGGTCCAGAAGGGAAATCTTCAAAAACAAATACCGGGAAGGGCTTGATCCAAGCAGTTTTCGCAAAAACTATATTTTTCGGCCGCTGGATCAAGCCCTTCCCGGTATTTTTTTTTGAAGATTTTCCGCATGGACCCTTGAAAACATCTTCTGAACACATTGGATTGATTGGATCGTCAAAAAAATGTTTGAATCATAGAGGTCCGGAAACGGGAGGTCCGCACTAGAACCTCTGTGTGTGTGTGTATATATATATATATATTATTTTGCGTATTCCTAGCAGAAAAAAAGGGGGAAAAAGTCAATGCAACCAATTTAAAAACTTATTTTGAGAAAAATACCAATTAGCATTTGCGTTATCACATATTCACATTCCATATGCTAGATAAGGAATTTTTTTGTCTAAAAGAACAAGTATCTTTTCTAGGTTATCTTTTTAAAGAGTAAATCCGCCCATGTAACATGTTATACCATGCCAACTGGACTTTAGCCCATTTTTATGCGGAGGGGCTTGAGTAACCAAGAGAGAGCTTTTGGATTCGAGTAAATGAAATATCGTTCAGCTTGTTATGGTGAAAAAATTATCCTGTTGTACCACTATCTCGACAATGTGCGTGCCTTTCATTCATTTGCCGATTGATTCTGAATAATAACCTACATCCCACAAACATATTTCATAATATTTTGTAATTGTAGATTTATTATTCCATTTCGAATGGCACTATGTTCTTTGAAGATCTTATTGTGATCACATAAAAAAAACGCGGTGCCAATAAGAACGTGATATTTATTAGCCGAGTGCGTTAACTTTCCATTAGGCAAAGATTTTGCATTATTGCAGGTCATTGGATGAAAATTAATCTCGTCGTCCAAGTGCTATCTTAACCAAGACATGAAGACAAGGTCTTGCATTTGAATCTCAGGTCCCATTGGATGCGAGACAAGTTTTGGGGATCAAATAGTGAGGGGATAAGATAATATGAGGTATTCATTATTTATTAAATACGATATAATAATTCATTTCATTAATTATATCTAAAATAAAATTATTTAATAATTCAATTGTTTTGCAAAGAAATGATATCTCGGGTTGAGAGACCTGGTTTTTGTTTAATATAAATGACTCAATTTTTATTTGGTTTACAATTTTAGAGAGAAAAGGGTTCGGTAATTCACTATTACACGTAGGGAAGCCGGAGCACACTTGCGGTACGCGGGATAAACTTTTGGAAAACAAATAAGTTATTGAAGACTTGTGAGAATGATAAATAATGACATGCATACGATGAGAAGAAGAAAACTAGTATTCTATTTGAAAATATATTATTGTAGAGACATTTAATAAAAGAGAATATATATATATATATATATATATATATATATATATATATATATAAAGAGAGAGAGAGAGAGAGAGAGAGAGAGAGAGAGAGAGAGCGCTTCTAGTCAGGGAGCCCGGATTTTTTAAAAAAAATCCGGACATCCACTTTCTCGATCAAATTTCGACAATCCGAATCGTCCAATGTGTTTAAATGGTGTTTTTTAGGGTCCCTGCGAGACAGCAGTTTTGTGAAAACGGCTCGGATCAAGCCCTTCCTGGTAATTTTTTTTGCTAATTTCTCGCAGGGGCCCTAAAAAACACCTTTTAAACACATTGGACAGTTCGGATCATCGAAATTTGATCAGAATCAATGAGGTCCGGATTTTTCTTAAATCCGGGAGTTTGGATCGGAAGTGTGGTGTATATATATATATATATGGTAAACTTCTTATCTGGACTTTTCATTTCCAGTTCTCATGATCCAAACATTTTTTTGACGATCCGATCCGTCCAATGTGTTCATAATTTGTTTTCAAGGGTCAACGCAAGAATCTTCAAAAAAAAAAAAATACCAGGAAGGGCTTGATCCAAGCAGTTTTCGCAAAAAATATATAATTACATTTTTGCGTAAAAACCGCTTGATCGCTTCTCCTTCATGGTATTTTTTTTGAAGATTTCCCGCATAGACCCTTGGAAACACCTTCTAAACACATTGGACGAATCGGATTTTCAAAAAATAATTTGCAACACAAAAAAACCATTTTTTTCTTATTTCCAGGAGGTTTGGATTAGAAGTTATATATATAATAGGGAGAGCTTCTAAAACGGGAATCCCGTTTCCGGACCTCCATGATCCAAATTTTTTTTGACGATCCCAGCCGTCCAATGTTTTCAGAAGGTATTTTCAAGGGTCTACGAGGAAAATCTTCAAAAAAAAAAAAAATACTGGGAAGGGTTTGATTCAAGCAATTTTTTGCAAAACTGTACATGGACCCTTGAAAACATCTTCTGAAAACATTGGACGGCTCAGATTTTCCAAAAATAATTTGCAAATAAAAAAACACTTTTTCTTGTTTCCGGGAGGACCAGATTAGAAGTTTTCGCTATATATATCTAGTGAGCTTTCAATCAGAATTCCCTAATGGGGTTTCCATCAGGGAGCCCTCTACTTCTCCTATTTCCCGATCAAATTTTCATAATCCGAACAGTCCAATGTGTTTAAAAGGTGTTTTTAAGGGTTCACGTGAGAAATCAGTGAAAAAAAAATATCGGGAAGGGCTTGATCCGATTAGTTTTCGATAAAAATATATATACACAGTTTTTATCGAAAACTGATCAGATCAAGCCCTTCCCGGTATTTTTTTCACTGATTTCTCATGGAGACCTTTAAAAACACCCTTTAAACACATTAGACGGTTCGGATCGTGAAAATTTGATTGGGAAATAGGAGTCCCTGATGGGTAGCCCATCTGGTATACCTAATGAAAAAGATTTCGTATATGCATATATATATATATATATATATATATATATATATATATATATATATATATATATTTTCTAGTCCACACCCTCCAAAAAATAAGAAAAATTGATTTTTTTGTGTTGCAAATTATTTTTGGAAAATCCGAGCTATCCAATGTGTTCAAAAGGTGTTTTCAAGGGTCCACGCGAGAAATCTTCAAAAAAAAATACCAGGAAGGAATTGATCCAAGCAGTATTCGCAAAAACTGTAAATATTTTGCATCTAATTAAAGATCTCCATTAGTAGTTTAATTTGGTGCAAAAAAATTAAAAAAATAATGCGTAGAAGTACTTTATTTTTTGATTCGAAGAAAATTACAAAGGCAACTCAAGAAGCCAACAATGTAAAATACTTTCGTATACAATTTTTCAAATTCTATCACATCGAATTAAAGATATCGGTTAGTAGTTTAATTTGGTACAAAAAAATTAAAAATTATGAGAGGAATACTTTATTTTTTAATTCAAAGGAAATTGCATTGGTAGAGTTTCTGGAAATGTGAGACAATGATATCTAATTAATTTGGGTGGATGTATAAAATAATAACAGGTGCCAGACTGTTATAATTTATTGAGGGAAGAGGGAGATTAAGGGATACTAAATAGGAAGTAGGGATGGCAATGGGGACGGATCGGGGCCAGATACCACTATCCCCGTCCCCAATCCCCGAATCCCTCCCCCGTCCCCGTCCCCGTCCCCGTCCCGATCCCCAATGGGGATTAATTTTCCCCCTCCATCCCCGCTCCAAATGGGGAATGGGGATCCAAAGCGGGAATTTGGGGATTCTCCAAATTTAACTTGAAGAGACCCACATTGCAAGAAAAAAATCGAGAAACAACCAAAAAAATCCAGGGACGAGAGAGAGTAGTTACTGGCCAAGATGTGGCATGAAAATGGTAGATTATAACATGCTTATAACATAATCAGGTTTTCAACCTTGTCAGATCCATTCTCAAAGCCATACGACTGTAATAAAATAAAACAAAAAAATTCAACACAAACATAAGGATAGCAATTCAAAAGAACTTGTACATGTATTTTCTCATTAGATTGGGAGAGGGGAAGTGCTTTTGGCGAATGATGATAAAACCTGCGCAATCACCACCATGAATCAAGCCTCCAAGATGGTCGGTAGGTAGCTAGGGTTTCAAACAGTGCTATTGATCAGGAGAGAGAGAGAGAGAGAGAAGCCGTAAGCGTGCGTGATGGGGAAGAGTCAATGAGGGAGAGAGAAAAAAGGTGACCCATGCTGTTTTTTTCAAGAGAACTGTGGGCAACTGCCAACTGGCAGTATTATATGCTTTTTTATAATATATATATATATATATATATATATATATATATATATATATATATATTAAAAAACGTATATAAATAGAAACGGGGATTCGGGGACGAATCAGATTGGATTCAGAGCGGGGATACCCTTGTCCCCGCCTCCGATCCGATCTCCGAAATTTTTCAAAAAATATCCTCAAATCCGATCCGATCTCCAAAACACTGATCCATTCGGATCGAGGATCGGATCGAATTTGAACAGGTCGGAGGAAATTGCCATCCCTAATAGGAAGGGGGATAACTCATCCACCTCATCTCAAAACTTCCCAAACCATGCATGAGGGGGGACCCAGAATAAGTCATCCGAGTCCAAAAGTCATACCCCTCCTCATTCTCCATCGAGGGCTTTTAGGAGAAGGTTTTTTGCTTTGTATGGATGGAAAAAAAGAAAAGAAAACAAAACCCCTCATAAATTTGTGGTCAAAAGAGATTTAAAATTGCAAATGGCTGGCAAGAGAAAGAAAATGAGTGGTCCTGGCCACTTCCCACTATTTGGGGTGTCTTTGCCTAATATTCCCATGTTTGACCAAAAGGATGTTTACGTGTGCGGGTATAATCACACGGCCAGCGGCGCAGTAGTACTATTTTAAAGGGTTGTTAATATGTGTTTACTAGGCACACAATAAACTTACAAAAAAAAAAAAAAAACCCTCAGTTCACTTTTTATACTTTTCAATATATTTACATTTACTTTTATAGATTTTTCAATACATGTTTTAAACCTTAATATGAGCCCTCTTGGGCCTACTTTAGCATTTTACTAGTTTAAAACACATGTTTATGAAAATAGTACACCTTCCGTCCCATAATTTTGGTCTATTTTTTTCTTTTCTAATGTCACAAAATCTGTCCACTTTCCTTTCTTGGATGTCCCAGATAGATTCAATTCAGTTTTTGCCATTCATCTCCACATTCAAATTCAAACACAAAAATGGAAGGAAAATATTTTGAGTCTAAAAAGTTAATCAATGCAATTCAAAAGTTTATATGTTTTAAGGGACCGGTTCTGGGGACACAATTTTTGACACAACTTTTAACACTCCATCTCAACCCTTGAAATCAAGGGCTCAGATTAGAACTCTCTCTCTCCCCCTCTGTCTCCATCTCCATCTCCATCTCCACACGCTATCCTTTCTTTGTATAACCTAACGTCGACTACACTCTCTCCGTTGGCCCCTCCATCGCAGGCAACTCCATCTCTGGTGAAGGTCCTCTCCGGCGATCCCATACACGCTCTCTCTCTCTCTCTCTCTCTCTCCAAAGCTGATTGCACCTTGATTCTAACGTAATTTATATCCACAAATGAGCCATTTGCATCCCAAATGATGATTCAAAAAGCCGCCCGCTTCGAATCCGAGAAAAGTAGAAACCAATTGGTCAGGGGGGCAAGAAAAAGAGAGGCCACAGCTACCCCAAATATCTTTGGTCCATTCATAATAGAAAAGAGTATTTTTAATCGGTCGTATTTCGAGATGACAAATAGCATGTTTGCTTTCAATGCTTCATTGTTTGATGTTTGGTCCAGAAAAACAAAGGTGGACGTCCTCTAAGTCTGGATTTGAGATGGTGGTCGGCGGCAAGGAAAACTGATGGAACATAGTTGTTTCTTCTTCTGTGAAATTGATGTTTGGTTTTGGCTTGAAGGTAGCAAAGGGAGAGAAATAGGGTGAGTCAGCGTGAGTTAGTGGGTGGGACCCATTAGTGTAAGTTCTAATCTGAGCCCTTGGTTTCAAGGGTTGAGATAGAGTGTTAAAAGTTGTGTCAAAAATTGTGTCCCTGGAACCGGCCCCATGTTGAAAGTGTAATGATTGTGTTTTCTTAAAATATTGAATTCCTAAAAGAGAACTAAATTTTTTAGACGGCAGGATTACTATGGCCTTGTTTGGTTTGGGTTCTTAAAAACCGGTTCTCTAAATCATTATTCAATTATTACTCTTATTTTTAAATATTATTCTTATTTTTCTCTCTATCTCTCTCTAATCATTAATACCTATTTTTTAAATTATTACCCCTATTTCTCCCTCTAATCATTACAAAAATCAAAATTCAAAACCAAACCAAACACAACCTATATAAGTATATGATAAGCCTCCGTTGCTTCGCAGGGTTTTTTTGGTCGGAGCTTTGCAGCTTAATTTGCAGAATAGACAGATAAGTACTTGCTTGTCAAACAAACAAGTTCGATTATTTGCATTATTTAATTAATTACAAAATGTCCAAAATAAGCAAAGACGCACAATTTATTGCCAATTCCTGGGGGTGCTTTGGCTAAATTTGGTTTTTTGGTTTATTGGATTATTTGATTTTGTCCTTATTCAAATTTTTTTTTTTGTTTTGCTTTAGTTTTAATTGATTTTTGAGTTTTTTTGATTGTCCGACGAGAGGAATCTAAAAAGTATAAAATTATTAGCCAAACTTAAAGTTTTGTGAATAAAGACAAAAATAAACCAAATTGGATTATTGGTTTTTGGTTTTTTGGTTTATTTTTGTCTTTATTCACAAAACTTTAAGTTTGGCTAATAATTTTATACTTTTTAGATTCCTCTCGTCGAGACAAGCCAAGAAACCTCAAAAAATCAACCGAAAACTAACAAATGCAAAAAAAAATTGAATAAGGACGAAATCAAATAATCCAATAAACCAAAAAACCAAATTTAGCCAAACTCCCCCCTGATACCGACGACAAGGTAGAGTACATGGACACGGGTTCAATTCCACTCTTACTTGGATGATTTAAGTCAATCATCTTATTTTTATGGAACACGATGTCAATCTCAACCGCATAAAAAAAATTATATTTATTGAATATCGTTAAATACGTAGATCCAAAAAAAAAAAAAAGAGAAATAGAATATTGTTAAATACTGGATCTAGACATATTGTCCTAAAAAACACTGAGAGTCATAAATCTTGCTGCCTATTTTGTTCGTTTCAAAATAATTGTCTTTTGTTCAAATACATTATCAAACGAATGAGTTAAACTATGTCTTCTGTGATGCAAACGACTCGGATAATTTTAAGTGAGATTGACGGCCTTGTTTTTCATTTGTTAAAATGAGAATTTCATAAAATCAAATGAGTTAATTTTAGCAAATGAGGATACCATTTCTAAAAATCAACCTATTTAGGAAATATGTTGATTCCTAAATGGGTCGAGTTTAGGATGAGTTAATTTTAAGAAATAGTTTTCCTATTTGTTAAAATCACCTTATTTGATTTTATGAGATTCCTATTTTACAAAATGAAAAACAAGAACTAAGATAGAGCCCATACGTGCAATATTGAGATGGAGTCAGACGCATTTAGATTGCAGTTTTGCAGGCATCGACAAATACCAAAGAGCTTATGTCATGAGAATATAATCCGGGAAACTAAATAATGACCCTACACTAATTTGTGATTAAAAAAGAAGAAGAAAATGTTCACTTCGCTGAGGCATTATAGGATATAGTAAATGTTCGACTTATTTAACATAAGATTATACGATGCTTTTTATTTCTGGCCGTTGGATTCTGAGGTGGACCCGAAGCTGGGACATCATCTGCCACGTGTCATCGTTTTTTGTTTCTAAACCCCTTCCGTCACGAAAGGGACTACGATGAAAAGATAGCAGAGGTGAAATCTCAGGAAGTCTCATCAATGAATGAATCAAACAAGGGAAAAAAATGAAAGCAAATTCTACTTCTTCCAGAGCCCATTTAACTCTATATTTGTGTAATCTTTTCCAAGTTTTTCTCTCTCCGGTTGGTTGTATATATGAGTATTATACACGCTTATCTACGTATATATATATTGGTAAATAAACAAACATTAGTTTCTAGTATTTGAATGTCCTCCTTGGCCTTCTACTGTTGGGATTTGGTTGGGTTTGAGTCCTTTTTATTCTCAGTTCTTGTCTTCTCCTTGGAGCCCACACCTCTTTCTCTCTATCTGCGCATAAAAATAAAAACTTTTTTAGGTTCCAACAAGTTGTGAGCTTAATCTGATTCTGGGTCAGATCAGGGGAAAAAAAGAAGAAGGAAAAGACTGTTTCTGGGTAAAAATCAACTTTTGATGGTGGGTACTTTACTTTTTACGAGTCTTTGGAAATAGATATGCCGAGCACTTGGGAAGAATGGTTGAAGATCCTCTACGTTGTGTTTGCATTTTGTTCAGCGCTCTTTGTGGGTGCCCTCAAAAGTTAGTTCTTCTTCTTCTTTTTAAAATTTCCTTGCTTTTAATTGTTCTGTTTACTGGGGGGGCTTATTTGGGTCTGATTTTGTTTTAATTTTTACTTTCTTCCATAATCTCCTGAGATTATTCATCTAATACTGGGTTTAAGTACTGATGTCAATATATGTATAGATTATTGATTTTTTTTCACCCCCTTCACTGATGCAGGTTTATTGGTGGGTCCAATTGCTGGACTGACACTAATAATAGGGAATATTGTGGTGATTTTGGGTCTTTTTCCTTCACATGTTGCCTGGACAATCTACACACTGGTCAAGTAAATATACTGATCATTCAACTCCCCTTTTTTTTTGGTCAATTCCTTTCAATGACTCTTCTTCCTTTTTGGGGGTACTAGGTCAAAGAATGTAGAAATTTTGTGTTTAGTGGAATTTTTCAACTTCTTACCCATAAATGAAATGTTATTGTCACAGGAGTAATAGGTTTGACGCTCCACTTAAGGTAGCTTTCCTCTTTGCTTTGCCTGCTTTATTTGCTATTTGGTTGGGTCTAAGCATAGCTGGTAGCGTTCTTTTGGGAGTGGGATATGGGTTTTTCAGTCCCTGGGTTTCTGCTTTTGAGGCCTTCAGAAAGGAAGATGAGTCCAAGAAATTCTTCCATTGCCTTGTGGTAACCTCTTAATTGCTCCTTTTGGTACCATTAATAGTTTATTTTTGGAATCTTGAGTGTGATGTAATTACATAGTTTATCTTACCATATGTTTTCTTCTAATTAGGATGGAACTTGGGGAACTATCAAAGGAAGCTGTACTGTGGTTCAAGATTTTGCAGATATTTGCTATCATTCGTACCCACTCTACTTGAAGGAATTGCGTGAATCCCCATCTACTAATGAACTTCAACCTCTAAGGTATTGTTTTACGGGTACTTTAAACGAAAACCATTTCCTTTGTGCGATTCTGATGTCGAAAACATTGCATGACTCTCAAATTTTTAAGTGGGTTTGGATTTGCCTTTGAATACTTGTTTGTGACAAATTGAATGCAACATATTTGCTTAATTTCTTTAACATTAAAGGACTATAAAAAATTTACACCAACATGGTCATGAAGTCAAAATATTTGGTGCGTTTGGTTTATACGCTGTCAATAGGAACTATTACTTGGATATGGGCCCATATAAGTTGATATAAGTTTTAATTGTTTCAATTAGTAGTTTGAATCAAAACAATTCCTTTATTGCCTAAGGATGTTAATAAAGTTCATGTGAACATATATAACTACAAAGCTGGCATTGGATTTGAAAACTAGTGTGGGGAATAATTCATATCGACTCAGTGATCATTCATGAATGCAAAATATTTGGCACTTGAATTACTTAATTCCCTATCAATTGTTCATTTTGGTTGTAGAAGGGGGAAAGGGAGCCTATGCATGTCAATGGAGTTAACCACTTTCTTCATACCATGGGGGCATTTCTCCATAAACTCTGGCTTCTCACTTCCCTTTTTCTGAGTAAAAGATTGGAGGTTCACTGTTCTTGGGCTTTGGATCCTCTTGAAGCAATGGAACCCATGCTGTAGTGATGAATTGGAAAACCGTCCATATTTGAATTGCTTAATACTCTGTCAAAGGAGCAGTTACTCATTTGGAAGCTTCTTGCAGGTTTATTCATGTGCCTGGATGTATTTTTGTTGGGGTGATGGGACTAGTTGTGGAGATTCCTCTTTACACGGCTATTGCTATAGTAAAGAGTCCATACATGTTGTTCAAAGGGTGGCACCGACTTATACACGACCTAATAAGCCGTGAAGGCCCATTTCTAGAAACGGCTTGCATCCCAGTTGCTGGTTTGACAATCCTCATGTGGCCACTTTTTGTCATTGGGAGCATCATTATGGCTGTTTTCTCAAGCTTCTTCATAGGATTGTACGGTTCAGTTGTAGTATACCAGGTTCATCACTTTTTACCTATAAAAAAAATTGTCAGATGGTGATACATTTTTTTTTTTTTACCTTAACTTGAACTTGCCCATAAACCTTGACATAATTGCAGGAGAGGTCAATCAAAAGAGGAGTTGCCTATGTGATTGCGATGGTTGCAGAATTTGACGAGTATACTAACGACTGGCTTTATCTTCGAGAGGGGTCCATCCTCCCAAAGTAATCATTCTATCAACCGTTTCTCCTTTTCATCCTCATAAATGATGGTTGTATGGGTGTTTGTCGAAACTCAACTTATGGTAAAAACTATTTATTAAAAAGCACCAGCTGGAAAATCATTGATATGGAGAGTATAAAAAAAAAAGTTTTCTTACCCAGTTTTCGAAGTTATTTTTGGACAAGAGTCAGGACTCAAGTTGTGCCAAACATGACACAGCTTTTGAGACAAATAGATGTCATAAGTTGCAGCTGCTAAACAATTCATATGGCTTGCTTATCATGCTGCCTTAGTTTAGTACCTCACTTCTGTGATCTTCCCTCATTAACCTTAAGTATCCCTTTGGTTACGGCCAGGCCAATTTACCGAAAGAAGAAAATCTCTCATTCATCAGAGTTCTCTGATAGAGGAAATCCTTCGGTGAAGTGAAAACGAAGTTCTGTTATCACAGAAACACCAGCAATGCTGGTGCCAAGCATATCACCTTCGAGATCAGTCAGAGAGGCCATACAAGAAGTGAAAATGGTGCAGGTATTCTCTTTTGTGCTAATATAGGACATAAATATAGCTTTTGTTCTCCACCCGAGTTGCGTAAACATGATACATTACGTGTGTTGCTGGAATATTGCTGCAATAGAACTTTACCCCTATCCTATGCAAATTTATTGTGTTCAGTGCAGTTCACATGCACTGGATAAAAATTTCTACTCCTAGGGCAGGGTTGGGCTTTGACCCTAAGTATATTTGCAGTACATCAACCTCATCACCACCGTCCATATAGTCAATCTGTTGACCTATTTACTTAGATTGGAAGGTAATGTGTTTTGCTTCTTAATTTTGTTTCTTGGGCATAGGAGCAATATATATATTTTACCCAATTTCATTGGACCGGCTTTCAAATTATAAAAGAGTCCAGCGCAAGCGCATTTGCTTCTAATTTGCCTTTTCCCACTCTTATGTTATTTAACTCTTTTCTCTTCCACTTTATCCCTTTCTGTCCTATCATCCTTAGAGGCCTACATGGTCCGCAGGGTGGTCACATGGATACCCTGAACTCCATAAAAATGTTGCTGGCTAGTCAATATTTTAAGGGATGGTTTTTCCTTTGAACTCGCTCAAACCTCTATGCTGAACACACTCCACATTTAATCCAATCCTTTGCTCCCTTTTCCCTAGTGCTTATCCCCATTTTTTTTCATTTACTAGATTAAGGCTTACTAACAAGTTTGTTTAGCATTGGCCTTTTGATACTAGATTCATCTAGTTTAGCAACTTTCAGGCTAACAACTAGATCGCTTGGTATCATTTATAAATCAGCTTTGATGACTGCAACTTTTTGGATTATTTGTTTAAAGGATTTCCAATCGGCTGGAAATTTTATATGCATCTTTAAAAAATATACAAAGAAGTTCAACTTGGTTATTGATCTTGTCAAATGGAAACTGGAGACTGAGGGTTCCAATATGTCGCAAGTTGACTAAACTCCTTAAATCAAATAAGGACTGCCTCATCGGGGTTGATCAACAAATTTCCGTGATGACAATCATGGCCAGTATTTATGGAGCCACCTTTAGTCTTAAGAAGAGAATTTCACACCAATACACGCTTTACTTAGGCCATGTTTGGTAAGACTTCTGTTTTCTGTTTTCTAATTTATGTTTTTCGTAAAAAGGAAGTAAAAACAAAAAATGTTTGTGTGAAATTATTTAAAAAAGAAAAAGAAAGTGAAAACATAATTATGTGTCGGTTGGAGGCGTGCCGGCGGGAGGTGGAGGTGGTGGGTGGTGGGTGGTGGGTGGTGGTGGGCTGGAGGTGGTGGTGGGTGGTGGCGGTGATGGTGGGAAGTGTGTGGTGGGTTGTGGGGGTCATGGGTGGTGGCGGTGATGGTGGGTGGTTCTTTGGAGGTGGTGGTGGAGTGGTGGTGGTGGGTGGAGGTGGTGATGGGGGGTGGGTTGGGGTGGTGCGTGGTGGTGGGAGGTGGTGGTGGTGGGGTGGTGAGTGGTGGCTCGAGGTGGTGGTGGGGTGGTGGGGGTGATGCGTGGTGGTTGGAGGTGGTGGCTGGAGTAATGGGTGGTGGCTGGAGGTAGTGGTTGAGAGTTGGAAAACAAAAACAAAAAGTGAAAGTTGAGATTTTCAACTTCCCCAAATTTCATAAATAGTGGAAGTAGGAAGTAGAATTTGAAAGTGAAAGTGACACACAAACAATATTTCTGTTTTTAAATTGTGAAAATTCTGAAAACAGAAAACAGAAAACAGAAAACAGAAGTGCCACCAAAAAAGGCCTTAATTACATGCCCTTTTGTTTATGTTGTTCTTATCCTTTCCTCAATTTGATAAATCTCCGACCTCAAAATGGTCATTTGATGCGTACACCTATGTGACAATGTTGAAGTTTGAGTGATACATGATGATAGAATGTTTGGAACTCCAGACATCAGCTGAATTGAAGTAGCCAGTTACTAAAGCGCAACTGAAAAGAGGCTAGTGCCTATCCTAAATAGTAGTGTGGGTGGACTAACTTGATAAAACCTCAAGCACAAAATAAGTGTAATAATATTGTCGCCCCAGAAGTTAACAGAATATCTTGCTTCTCCAGTGTTACCCTAGTTCTTTGAAGATGCTTTGATGTGAGCTTCTCCGTAGCTGAAATGAATTAAAATGAAAAGCTTGACCAAATCTATTCACTGCAAATAAACAATACTGGCCTTTTTTGGACTAGACTGATTTATTTGGCAATGAACAGTATTTCCCATGGGGGTGTCAGGTTGCTTAAAATGCACCAAACCCAGTGAAGTAAGATTGGATCCAATAATATGCAGAATGATAAAACTGAAAAAAATAAAAGAATAAAAAGTTCTTTTTACTGCTTTTATAGGTCACTATTGAATGATCCACCAAACACTATATGAGGGAGTTGAAGTCATCTACATTCTACAGTAGGTGGGCAGACAATTCTATCTTGTTCGTGCTTATTAAG
Organism: Vaccinium macrocarpon; assembly: GCA_022606695.1. Lineage (NCBI taxonomy): Eukaryota > Viridiplantae > Streptophyta > Magnoliopsida > Ericales > Ericaceae > Vaccinium > Vaccinium macrocarpon. The sequence goes on from CM040172.1 coordinate 13,362,385, forward strand.
TGTTAATAACTCTTTTTTTGTTCTGCTTTGATGAGTTGAAGCATGCATTTTATGTTGCATCGAAATATGACAGATATGGGGAAGCATGATGAGGGGTTGTGAATTGCGTGGCAAGGAATTACTGGATGCCAATGTAATAATGCCAGATGACCTCTATGATTGGCTGAAGGCTAAAAGCAGTACTGAAGCATCCATTGTTGGTGTTGGGCTACCTTGTTATGCATTTTTGCAAACTCTTCTTAACTCCATAAAAGTTGGATCTGATGGTTTATTACTCCTTGATAATACTGAAGTCACACATCTGAATAGACCCCAGGACAAATTGTTGGATTGGTTCTTCCAACCTGTTCTGGTCCTTAAGGAACAGATAAGGGTCATAAGATTGGGAGATGGTGAGGCAAGGTTCTTGGAAAAAAGTGTTCTTTTTGGAAGCAATACTCAACGTATGGAGGCTTGGGGAAATGGAAGTTTGGTCCCTCAAGATGCTCTCAGAGCCGCTCAAATCCAGGGTATTAGCAGAAGGTAGAACTTTTATAGAATCGTCATATCTCTGTCTTTCATGCATTTCTAAGCTTTGGCCATAAGAGAGGGAAAGGAAAACTTTCATATTGTTGATTAAACCAGATAAAGCTGAAAATATGTTTTTGTGCATCCCAATACAGATGCAAAGATCCACCTTCATTTCATGTAATGAATGGTATCCTTTTCTCGAGATGTCTTAGCTTTCCGATTTTTGCCATCTGGGTTGAAGTATTTATGTGTCGGCTGTCAATATTTGGATTCCTTTCCTTTCTAAGTTGGGTTCATAATGTGATGTTCAGCACTTTCTCACTTTTTTTTCAGGATGGTGGGAATGATAAGAAGTATATCAAAGTTTCCCACTTATAGAAGGAGATTTCGACAGATTGTGAAGGCCTTAGTTATATATTCTTTAGAAAAGGAGGGATCCAACAGATCCGTTTCTGGGCGATCAGTTTCCTCCATTGAACTGGTATAAGAAAAACCATCAACTTGATGTATTTTTTTCCCCCCTTTCTCTTCTCTTTCTATCTGTAAATTCTCGTAGTTTTGAAATCCTTAGGCTGTGATGTAATTGATGTTAGCATTACAGAGTCATGCCTTGACTCAAGGCGTTGCGCCTGGAAATCAATTCAATGATAGAGCAAGCAAATGAGATCATTCCCTCCCTTATCTCAAATCTTCTGAAAATTGTGCACAAATCACTTTATTTCTATACGAAGTCGAATTTTTTTGTTTGAATTTTCTTGAAGTTGGGCCAATACGTTATAGTTGCATAAATTCCATTTTGTGATAAAAAAAAACCAAATTGGTCGTTCCTCAGACTGATAAGGATACTGTTCCGCATAGAAGGCATCCCTTGATATGTTTGTAGGCGGGTTTAAACTCCACTATTAATGAACGCCTAATGATCGATCTACTTAGAATAATTTGTTACTTGTCTAAGCAAGGTTTTGCCCCTTGGATAATCCATGTGCAGCTTCCATTTTGTGTTTCACAAAGTTTTGATGTTCTGTTTATTTGGTCGTAAGAATGGGGTACCCTCAATGCTGTGTTTGGATCATTAGATTTGTGGAGTGATTAATCTGAGAAAAGACAATGATAAAGAAAAGCTGTTTTTTTATATTTTTTTTTTGTCTAAAATTTTATTTGCTGCTCATCCTTCTATTTTCATTTTCCTTATGGCAATCATTTTACAAGTTTTTTTATTCAAACACGGTCCTAGAATATCAATGAGATGAGCGAACGGAATTGAAATTTGTCTGTTGGGCGATGTTTGGATTGTTCAAATTTAGAGTGGAATTTCAGGGTGTTACTAAAGCCGCGATTAGTTTTTTTAGTGAAACTAAATTACATATTTTTTTGACAGTCCTATCCCTTAACCAGTAAATCATTCTCTCATATATTCATCGGAAAGAAAAAAAAATTAAGGAGGATATAATGGTCTCGTGGCATTAGATAGGAATCTGATGGTCTAGGTGGCGTTTCATGTGAAATATTACTCCTCCCCGTAACTATTTAAGTGTTTAACTTCGTAATTTAACTTTTTTATAGAGATGTCATTATTATGTTTTAGTCGATGTGCGCGCAAGTTGGTCCGAACGTTCAGTTATGAATTAAAAAAATAGCCAAACCTGAACTGGGCAAAACAATCACCATAACCGCTTGCCAAATCAAAAAGTAAAGGTGCAGATACCTTCTGTGTTACTTTTTGGTTGGCCCAACTGCTTTTATATTTACATATTAATTATTCTAGTATATTTTTTAACATTTTATATCCAATATATATATATATATATATATATATATATATATATTCAGCTTTTACGATTTTTTATTCATCGGGGTTAATCAAAACAAACAATTATTTTAACTCAATAACGAATAACGATTGACAAACAACTAAAAAAAAAAATTGATTTCCAGAACATGTTAAAATAGTGCAAATTCAGCGTCCACTATAGTGCCACTCTGTAATAAGGTAGCCCTGCTAATTATAAATTGCCATTGCTATCATATGTAGTACATTGGTTTGGGAAAATTATTTTTGCACCACTCTCCTGTGGTAAAAGATTTCCAAATGTATCCAAAAAAAATAATAATTCCAATAATGGCTGTAAATAGTGGAAGTCTGGCTGCTTTTGTCCAAGCATTTTTTAACAGAGTACTTGTGCAGACATAAAAGAAAAAACAGAGTACTTGTGGAAGTTGACATAGGTATATAAGCAATCATGTTCTACTAAAGACTCCCTCAAATTCTCAATTTGCGGACCTCATGGATCGGAATCGAATATTGACGATCCGAACCGCTCAATGTGTTTAAAACGTGTTTTTAAGAGTCACCGGAGGCCATGGATCAGGTCAATTTAGGGTTAAGGTTAGGGTTTCAAAATGGGGAAGAAGAATGGTGGGTGAAAAGACTAGTTCGACCCTCAAAAAAACCCCAAATTGAGATTTCCGTTAAGTTTGCTAACGGAAGTTAACGTCAGGAACTCAATTTGACCAAAATTGAAACTACAGGGTTCGTTGGAGTGCAATTGGAACTAGAAGGACTAAATTGAGACTCGGGTGAAATTACAAAGACCATTTGGATAATTTTCCCTATCCTAATTGATGTGAGTTTTTTCCCCAGAGTTTGATATATTTATGAGAATTTTTGCTTAAGAAATAATTAGGAAAATAATAGGAGTAAATTAGTTAATTTTGGACTTTCTAGCATGAAAACACAATGATTAGGAAATCAATATTTAGTTATTTTAGATCTTTGAAAAATAATTTTGTTGAGGGTTATAGAATAACCCTTACCATGGAAAATCTTTTTTTCTTTAGTAAAAAATGAGGACATTTTCAATACCATCATAATCACCAGTGGCGGAGCCAAGCTTTCCAAAAAAATGTTTCTAGTGGCCCTACTAAAAATTAGCTTAATTGAATATGCGGAAGTGGATGATCCAATATTACAATGTTTCGGATCATTCGTGCAAAACCCAAAAGTGAGCTCACAAGCAGTTGATATGATTTCTGTATCTATTTGTTCTTCGTTCAAAATGTATATTCGAGTCTAAAGCTAGGGATGGAGCCAAGACTTGGGCTAATAAGTAGGTTACACTTTTTGTTGGAAATCCACTAATAATTGTTGCATTTTGTTCATGAAAATGCAAAGCGAAAGTGTACCATAAAATCAAGTTTTATCTTAAGTTTTATTTATTTTTTTGTTTTTCAAATAACAAATGCTTGATTCAACTATCTCACGGCCTTTAATGAAAGTCGTAGAGATATTTATATGATCGGAACCGTTAATTTTTTCAATTACGATATTTCCGTTGTCTATATTATAAATCAAGTTATTTGAGTATCGATAAGTACCACATTGACTTCCATTACTGTCAAAAAAATTGTTTTTTGAGAACCGGGGGTGGCATGTGCCATCTCCATCCCCTATGAGCAAGAGAGGACTCACATGGGGTCACATCCCCCCACTCAAAATTGAAAAATCTCACTTGTGCACAAATATGTTTTGAGTAATTGTATAAAGAACACCCAAAATTAAAGTATATCAATTGAACATATATTAAAAATAATCAAATTTATCACATTTCATGCATCAATTTTTTTCCACAACCTTGTTTAGTTTACAAATGTCAATTTATAAATTGCTACGGTGATTGGGGTATAAACTTCTTACTCATTACAATACTTTCTATTATAAAGGTATTGCTAACATTCGCCCATTTTGCAGAGAATAATATGACAAACAAGTTTGGATATCAATACACTTTTCTTGGATTCCTATACATTTTCTACACATTATTGTCCACCCTAAGAGTTGGTGTTAGCATTTTCGTACTATGAAACAAGTTTTTTCGACATAGTCAATTGAGTGCTTGCACTACATCAAATTTTGAATTTGCCACTGCCTATGAGCTTCCATACCTGTCCAAAACTACTTGATAAACACATCTTCTGATATTTTGTTGATATTTCCATGCTAAAGCATCACAAACTCCAGGATAACAATGCACATTTTATGAATATTACCAGTTTGTATATTAATGCAAATTTTATGGATATCACTAGTTTGGTATCAATACAAATTTCACGAGTATCAACAAATACTTTTACGAATATTAATACATTTTTTTTTGAATATCTATTTATCTGTACACTTTCTGCTTATACTACTATTATCCTCTGGAGTATTTTTTAGGCTTCAGTCAATCTCGCCGTTGACTCCACGTCAGCCCCATTCTTCTTGAGTCTCACTTGACGGCGTCGTTTGTCGCCTGCAAAATTCGTAGACCCTGGACCAGGAAACTTTAATTGAGAGAGAGAGAGAGAGAGAGAGAGAGAGAGAGAGAGAGAGAGAGAGAGAGAGAGAGAGAGTTTATGGTGGACAATTTTGGATCAGGCTCCTTTTGAATTTCGAATTGAAGAGAGGAGAAGAAAAGAATCAAATTACACGTTGATGATCCCAATTCCCATTTGAAAACTAGTAGCGCACTGCAAATTCAACTTCAAAACGTTAGTAATTTCGAAATCAACAAAAACAGAGCAATTTATGCACAAGAATCGAAAATTCAATTTTAACGGAGTGGTGAATTATGCCATTCTTCAGTGCCTGTCTTCTCGAGTCTCGCATACCTCTAGATCTACTACTATTCCAACACTCTTATTAGCCACGTCGTCTAGACACTTTACTCGAGCAACCCGAAGCCGTAGCATGATCAAAATTCTCCGACGCCGCTGGCGAAACTGAATTCCTTTGAACCACCGCTCGACGGCGACTTCTGTGCTGAATTAACGACGTCGTAGAGAATTTCGGTTCTCCAGCAGAAACCTTCCTCCTCTTTGCCTTAATTCTAGAGCTGGCCTCCGCCGCCATGGATACAGCTCGAGCTCTTGTCCTAACGCCGACATAATTAGCCACCTCCATTACCGTAGTGTCTCCAATTCCCTTACACTTCTGCCTAACGTACTTACCTTTGAATTCTTGTAAATGAAGCGCTGTGAATTTCATCTTACTTTGGGTTTGGGGTTTTTACTGTTTTGTTAATTTGCACGGAGAAAATGTGGAGAGAGACAGAGACAGAGACAGAGACAGAGATGATGGTGACGATAATGACGACGCGGATGGCAGGGATCGGATTTCGTCAACGGTTTCGGATTGGATTGTTAATTTTGTTTGTTAGTTCAGGTAAATATCTTTCCAACATTCGGTTACGAGTTTTCGGTTAACTTGATTTTTGACATATTTAAACTTCTCTACAAGATTTATAAAAGGCCCTAAAAGAACTAAATCTGGATATCCGGTCCATTTTGTTCTCCAACGTAACAGGTGTCTATAGTACTAGGTACGACTGGGCATCACGTGTCGTGTAGTTTCTTGTCCGTGTTATAATTCTCTCAATCTTAAATCAACTTGTTTAGTTTTTTATATTATTGTATTGTGTCGTGTCATATTCGTGTTCCATGTCAGAAATAACTAACTTTAACATGCTAATGTCCGTATTAGAAATAGCTGATACTAACCCGCTAATTTCATGTCAAACTCATATTGTGTTCTTATGTCAGATTGAAATTCTCACCCCCAATACATATCCTTCTTCTCATAATGTAGTCTTTTCACAACGTAATAGGGACCACTGCACTATATTGTGTTCTTATGTCGGATTGAAATTCTCACCCCCAATACATATCCTTCTTCTCATAATGCAGTCTTTTCACAACGTAATAGGAACCACTGCACTATGTAAAGAGGGGATATAAATACACGTAACATGAAATATCCCCTCCGATTTGGAGAGGATTATCTTTTTATACGGAATACTTTGAAGATATTTGGTAATTTGCTGCTTTAATTTCAATGGAAAACAACTATAACCGCTGCAGATCCAGGGTCATCTCAATGGCATTGCCCCATCTTGTCCTTTATGTGATTTTGAAGAAGAAACTTTATGATTCCGAAGAAGAAAGTTTAGATCATTTGATTCTAAAGAAGAAACTGAATTTCAGCAAGCTGTTAAAGCGGGCACTTCTTTTAGGGAACAACATTTAGATTGGTTTATCCGCCTTCATTTGAATAAACATAAACTCGTCTCTCTTACCGCTATGCTTTGGGCCATCTAGAAAAACTGAAATTCTCTAGTATTCTAAAATACTCCTTTTCGCAGAGATGTTGTTCTTTCTATGGCAAAGGACAGTACTCATTGGTTCCATGGGGCATCCAACTGGTTGAATAAGACCAAGCAACCAACGCAACCTTCAGGCCAACCTGCAAACAACAAATTTAAAAGCTCACCCTTAATTCTTCAACCATCCAAAGAACTTGTATGCTTCATGTGGATGGGGCATGGAAAGAAGGTAGTTTATGGAATGGGATAGATTTTACAACTAGAGTCCCTAACAGAGGCACACTTGCCCAACACTATATCAACATATAGCAATAGTCCTACCCTAATGGAAATCTAAGCGATCTATCAAGCAATTAAATGGGCTTTAAAAAATAATTTTAATGCTATCTATATTCTTTCTAATTGTTTTAATGCCATAATGCAGATAGGGAGGAGGAGAAAAAGTCACCACTAGGACACTTTTTTGATACGCAACTTGCAAGAAGAGATGCAAAACTGAGCTTTTGTCAAATTACTAAAGTAGCGTGGAAAGAAGTCCAGTGTGCGCATCTCTTGGCCAAGCATGCGCTTGCCTATTTGGTTCCTCACCCAGACACCGGTGATGGAAACCACGTTTAGTTATTTTGCTTTGTTGTTTTGGTTGTTGTTCGTAATTTCTATGTTTAGTTTTCAGCTTGCAAGAACATGGCTTGTATCAGGTTGCGTTTATTAATGATATTTTTATCTCTTTATAAAAAAAAATTTATAATCGCTTAGAATGCCAAACCAAAAGTTACATATACTTTAGTAAAAAAATTGAATTAATTATGCTGCAATCTTTTGAAAACTTGTACATTCAATATATGAATATATGGATCTGGGGTTGCTATTGTGTGGGTTGTCTATCTAAGTAACGGACGGTCTCTATGTGCATAACACCTACTGTGCACGGGATGAAAAACGAAGTTGGTGCCTAGGATAATTTGGAAGAGCCACATGCGGTTCGAGTCTTGGAGCTGAGATTCTGGAAATGTACAAAGGCCTCATTATCATTCTTGAGAAAGGAATGATCAATGTAAAGATTGAGTCGGATGCCATTGTTGCTATTAAAATGATCACTGATGGCCCGAACGTGGAACGAGGGGCCCTATAGTGAGCTGCTCATTCTATGGTGTAGTGAGTAATATATGTTGGAATTGTGTCTTGAATTTTTCTTTTTTGTGAGAATTCTAATTGTGTTTAAAATTTCCTATTGTGTTTAGAATTTTCTATTGATTGTGCTTCTTATAAATAGAGGCTTTTAGGGATCTTTTGGCTATCTCTCATATTGTGGCCTCTCTAGAGTTATGGATCATAGCCGGCTCTTTGTATCTCTTCTTCACCATTGATAGTGAACTCTTTCTCTCCTCGCCCGTGGACGTACCTCAATCTTGAGGGAACCACATATATCTTTGTGTCGTGTGATTGCTTGTTGTTTTGTTTGCTTTCTCCCAACTTAGTCACATTCATAGCGTTTGTTACAACAAACTGGTATTAGAGCTTATGGTTAAAAAACTAGGGTTTCGTTTCCGATTGTGGCTATGGTGGCTAAGTTTGAGATTGCGAAGTTTGATGGCCAGAGCAGCAACTTTAGTCTTTTAGGGTTAAGATGAAGGCTTTGCTAGTTCAACAGGGGTTGCACAAGACCTAGCAAGGGCAGGAAAAATCCAACATCAATGCAGAAAATTGGGAAGACAAGACATGGATGCTAAAGCTCTGAGTTCAATTCAGTTGAGTCTAGTAGACGATGTTCTTCGCGAGGTGGAAGAAGAAACTTCAGCAACAAGAATTTGGCTGAAGTTGGAAGGCATATATATGACGAAATCGCTCACGAACATGTTGTATCTTAAACAACGTCTTTATATGTTTCGAGTGCGTGAAAGTACACATGTTAAGGATCACTTAGGCGAGTTTAATCGTATTTTGATGGACTTGAAAAATATTGATTATAAAATTGAGGAGGAGGACCAAGCCCTAATTTTGTTATTATGTTCTTTACCGCCATCGTATGAACATTTTGTTACAACCTTATTGTATGGGCAAGACACCATATCCATGGAGAATGTTAAGGTTAGTCTTCATTCGAAAAAGTTGAGGAAAAAGGTGTCAGAAGAGGTTGATGATCATACAGAGGGATTGTTTGTTAGTGGAAGAACGACAAAAAAGGGTGGTACAAGTAGTAGGGAAAGATCCAAATCAGCAATTAAAAATAAGAAAAAGGGGAAGTGCAATTATTACAAGAAACTGGGGCATTGGGCAAGAGACTGTTTAAAACTCAAGGAGAAGGAAAAAGAGGACCATAAAGGGGGTAAAAATATTGCCGGGGTTGGCAAAAGTTCGGATGAGTTAGATACTGTTTTATCAGTTATAGTGGGAGATTCTTGTTGTGATACCGAGTGAATTTTGGATTCTGGGTGTTCATATCACATGTGTCCGCATAAGGAGTGGTTCACCACTTATGAGGCGGTCAATGGTGGCACAGTTTTAATGGGCAACAACATGTCCAGCAAAACTGTTGGTTGTGGAACGATCCAACTCAAGATGCACAACGGTACTGTGAGGACTTTATCGGATGTTCGGCATGTCTCGGAGTTGAAGAAAAATCTTATCTCTTTAGGTGTTCTAGATTCCATTAGATGGACTTTCACTGGTGAAGGTGGAGTTTTGAAGGTCTCAAAGGGTGCTTTGGTGCTAATGAAGGGTCAGAAGTGTAACAATCTCTATTCACTCATGGGTAGTACAGTTATAGGTTCTGCAATAGTGGTCTTTTCTTCAAAGGTTTCGGGTTCAGATTTGAGTCGATTGTGGCATATGCGTCTTGGGCATATGAGCGCTAGAGGGATGATAGTTTTGAGCAATCAGGGTCTACTTTGTGGGCAGAAAACTGAGAAGCCGGATTTTTTCAAGCATTGTGTCTATGACAAGCAGTGCAGGGTCAAATTCAGTACAACTGTTCATCGCACTAAAGGCACGGTGTATTATTTTCACTCAGATCTTTGGGGTCCTGCTGAGGTAACTTTCTAAAGGTGATTTTCGATATTTTATGAGTATTATTGATGATTTCTCTCGTAAGGTTTAGGTGTATATGCTAAAACATAAAAGTGATGCTCTACGTACATTCAAATGGTTTAAAATTTTGATAGAGAATCAGACGGGCAAAAAAATAAAACGTTTGAGAACTGACAATGGTATGGAGTTTTGTCTTGGCAAATTTGATAAGTTTTGCAGTGATGAGGGCATTGTAAGACATCACACAGTGAGGAAAACCCCCTAGCAGAACGGTGTGGTTGAACGAATGAACAAGACTCTTTTGGAGAAGGTGTGTTGTATATTGTCCAATGCTGGGTTAGACAAAAAGTTTTGGGCTAAAGCCGTTTCCACAGTATGCTATTTGGTGAATAGGTCTCCGTCGACTGCTATTGAGTGTAAGACTCCGTTTGAGGTATGGTCGGGTCATAAGGCTAATTATTCTGTACTGCATGTGTTTAGGTGTCCAGCTTATGCTCATGTGAATGAAGGTAAGTTGGAGCCACGTGCCAAGAAGTGTATTTTCTTGGGTTATCAGGCAGGTGTGAAAAGGTACAAATTATGGTCTCTGAAAACCTCTAAGTTTTTAATTAGTAGAGATGTTACTTTTGATGAAAACTTTATGGTTAAGGGGTCTAAGCAGGTTAAAGGTACAGTTGAGGAACCGAGGGTTCCAAAGTAGGTGGAGTTGTTATGTGAATCTTCTGGCTCAGGGAAGAATGACAGTAATCAGCCAATTGAAGAGGAGTTCAGACACAGATGATGATGTACCAACAGTGCAACCATGCACTATTGCTAAAGATAGGCCAAGGATGGAGATTCGGCCTCCTGAAAGATATTCGGTTTATTCTGAGATTGTGGCTTATGCTTTATTAGTTGCTGAAACAGTGGAGTATGATAAGCCTTCTAGCTATGCGAAAGCTATTTCGAGCAATAAGTGTGCATAATGGTGTGTTGCTATGAATGAGGAGATTAACTCTCTTCAGAAGAACGAGACATGGGAGTTGGTGGAACTGCTAAAAAATAAGAGGATTGCTGGGTGCAAGTGGGTCTTCAAGCGCAAGCCAGGTATTCCAAGGGTTGAAGAGGTACGGTTCAAAGTTCGGCTAATGGCAAAAGCATTCAGTCAAAAGGAAGGTGTTGACTACAATGAGGTATTTTCACCAGTTATAAAGCACAGTTCCATTCGCACTTTACTTGCTATTGTTGCTTGTTATGACCTTGAGTTAGAGCAACTTGATGTCAAAACGGCGTTTTTGCATGGGGAGCTTGAGAAAGAAATTTATATGCGTCAACCAGAGGGATTTGTTGTTTCTGGTAAGGAAGATCATGTATGCTTACTTCGTAAGTCTTTATATGGCTTAAAACAGTCTCCTAAGCAGTGGTATAAGCGGTTTGATACATTCATGATAAGACAATCATATTTTAGGAGTGAATATGACAATTGTGTGTATTTTCGGAGACTTCCAGATGGTTCATTTATTTATCTATTATTGTATGTTGATGATATGTTTATTACTGCCAAAGGTGTATTAGAAATCAACAGGTTGAAACATCAGTTGAGAAGTGAATTCAAGATGAAGAATTTTGGTGCAGCAAAAGGATTTTGGGTATGGAGATAAGCAGAAATTGAGTAGATGACAAGTTGTTCTTGAATCAGAAGTCATATGTTCTCAAAGTGCTTGAGCATTTTGCCATGCAGAACTCGAAGCCAGTCAATACCCCTTTGGTAGAACACTCTCGACTTTCAGCAAAATTGTCACATCAGTCAATGGATGAGGAGAAATATATGTCTCAGGTTCCATATTTGAGCGCAGTTGGGAGCCTTATGTAAGCTTTGGTATGTACTCGCCCCGATATTTCACATGTAGTTAGTGTTGTAAAGCGCTATATGGGGCGACTGGGAAAGGCACATTGGGAGGTTGTGAAGTGGATACTTCAGTATTTAAATGAGACTATAGATGTGGGTCTTTTGTATGGGGTTTCTAACCCGGGTAATCAAATTGTTGGTTATGTTGATTCGAATTTTGCCGGTGACCATGATAAGAGGATGTCTCTGACAGCTTATGTGGGCACTCTATCTGGAAGTGTCATTAGTTGGAAAGCAACTATGCAGGCTACGATAGCATTGTTTACAACAGAAGCGGAGTATATGGCCATTGCCGAAGCTGTAAAGGAGGCATTATGGATGAGGGAAATTCTTTGCGAGCTTGGTATTGCACAAGGGGTTACTTTAGTATTTTGTGACTCTCAGAATGCTATACATCTGGCTAAAAATCTGATGTATCATAAACGGACCAAGCATATTGATGTCAAGTATCACTTCGTTCGAGAGATCATCTCACAGAAGCAAGTTGAGGTGAAGAAAGTGAGAATGGCAGATAACTCAACAGACATGTTGACTAAATCAGTTTTGGTTGCCAAGTTCAAGCATTGCTTGGGCTTGGTTGGCATTTGCAATTGATCGCTCCTTGGAGGAATTTTGGCGAGGTAGATGCAGAAGAGGGTTGCTATAATTAGTGATTTGGGTTCAATACAATTCAAGTCAAGGTGAGAATTGTTGGAATTGTGTCTTGAATTTTCCTTTTTTGGGAAAATTCCAATTGTGTTTAGGATTTTCTATTGTGTTTAGGATTTCCTATTGATTGTGTTTTTTATAAATAGAGAGCTATCTCTCATATTGTGGCCTCTCCAGAGTTACGGATCATAGCCAGCTCTTTATATCTCTTCTTCACCATTGATAGTGAACTCTCTCTTTCCTCGCCCGTGGACGTACCTCAATCTTGAGGGAACCACGTATATCTTTGTGTCGTGTGATTTCTTGTTGTTTTGTTTGCTTTCTCCCAACTTAGTCGCATTCATAGCATTCGTTACAACAATATAGACCATTGATCTGTACAATTAATGGCTCAGATGTGATTTACACTATTACCGGTAATAGTACACTTTGACTAGTAAGAGTGCATAGCGAATCTTAACCATCAATGTGGAGATAAACGGTCTCAATTACTCACCACACCCTGTAGTGAGAAATGCTCACTACAGGCCCCCTACTTCCCCCAAACGTGAACCACCCCCTGAGCACTCTAGCTTATTGCTGAGCTAGAACGATTTTGGCGGGTACTAATTCTACTCTTGCTCACATCTACAGAAATGCCAACGAATGAAATGATCACCTTGTGCGCCTTGGTGCTGAACAGGATGAGGACTGAAAAATCCTCACTAACAACCCTATGTCTATTTGGGAGCTTTTAATTAGGGATAACCAACATTAGGCAGTTTTTGGACTAGTTCCATGGTGGTGGTTTTTGTAATATTGTTTGGCCCTTGTGGCTAACTCTGCTATTGCTCTAGCTTAATTTTAAGCTTTCCGAAGTATCAAAAAAAAAAAAAAAACAGACAATTTACCGATAAATAACTACACTAATAACGATTCACTACAATGAAAAAATAAATCCATAAACAGGAAAATGTGGGTCCTCCATGCTACCACCACAATCATGGTGAGGTGAGTATATTGTAAGTTAAGGTATCCCAGCTAATTCTGAAATTGTGATTAATAATGCTACGTTATTTTGGATTGGGTTTTTTTTTTGTCTTACTCCAGGGTAAAATATTTCCAATAACGGCTGTAAATAGTGGAAGTCTTTGTCTGTACGGTTGCAAGTTTTGAACAGAGTACTTGAGCAAGTTGACAACGTTAAAAGTCTCCAATTCTCGATCATCAACTACACCGCCAATTTCTCTTCCCAAAAAAAAAAAAAAACTGTACCCCCATTTCAGTATGTAATCTATGTACGAAAAACAAATAAACAGAAAAAATACTCTTTCTCTCTCTCTCTCTCTCTCAAAATATTGGTCGAGTATTTCATTTTAAGTTGTCCAAAAAGGATTAATTTACCGTCCGCCCAATAGGCGGACATTAAAATATATTAAATCTGAATTCTACATGTAAGAATTCAAACAGTGAAAGCTCTGTTCGTTTCTCGTTTAGTTTTAATTTTAGTTTTGATGACATCATCATTTCTTTCATTTCTTTCTCTATTTCTCTCCACTCATTACACTTAATAAAATCATCAAAACTAAACTAAACTATCTAACCAAACACAGCCGAAAACTCTTCCATGTAAGAATTATGATTGTTTTGTGTTTTACTATCCGCCCAATGGGCGGATAATAGAAAGATCCGTCCAAAAATATTAGTTTCTTTACAAAAATTAATTTACTTTTTAATAAATTTTGAATTTTACACTTCCCTTTTTTTTTATATGACAAGAATTATTTAAATGCAAAATAATAACAATAATTGGCAAAATAGAAAAGACGAAAATGGAAAAATGTACCTATTTGTTTTTTTTTTAATCCTTTCACCCCAACGACAAATGAACGTATTTGCTGGCTTCAGCATCACATCAAAGTGACTGGATTCGAACCTATGACCCTATTTACCCAAAATAGATGTGTTGACCAGACTGCGCTACACATCCTCTCACCAGCCCATAGCATATAGATCCACCCGATCAATAAACACCCAAAGTTAACTCACCCTGAGCACAGGGACGCGAGAACGAATCCGACCACCGCTCTTTTTTTAGCAAAATATGCCTCCAGAAAGATAGGGCGACGCCATATCAAATATGAAAACGGTGTTGATATGTCCTATCCACATAGAAAGCTCACCCTTTTCACACACATTACCAGTGGATGCTACAACCGCTATCACTTTGGCTGCAGGAGGGAAATGGTTAAGTGACACTCTCGAAGTCTTGTTTGGTAAACTGGATGATTACTCAGGCGCCGTAGTCTTGCCTAACCGTTCTGCCGGAGATGCCTTTGTAGGTTTCTAATTTTTGGCAAATTCTAAAGTCAGCCTATTAGACTGATGTTAAGATTTAAAAAGTGTGTTGCAACGTGTAAAAGTATATTAATAAGTGAAATGGGTATGAGAGTTTTTTTTTTCTTTATGTGTGTTTATTGTCTGCCCTTCGGGCTAACAATAGAAAATGTACCAACTTTTTTAGGGATTATTATGATTATTTTGTAAAATTCTTGTCTTCATCCTTCAATCATGATTTGATTTGTCAATTAAATATTTGAAGACAATCGTAAAATAGTGAAATTGAACCAATTCACTCGTTGACTTTTAGACGTAACAATATTTAAGGGACGCAAAAAAAGTGTATTTATGGCCTAATATTTTGTAACGGAGGGACTACTAATGATACTCTGATGAAGCACCCCAAATTCCCAAAAAGTTCCGCTGTTAACAAGAATATCTGGAAAAAAAGAAGAATACATCCGAAAATTCTTAGGTTATTGGGAAATCAACCAAAAACAAAAAAAATTTCCGTGATAAAAAATTAACAATGTTATGGGTATAGCACGCTCGCATATCAAATACACTCTAAATTGACTCTTACACGGAAGAGTTAGTTTTGTGTGCATTTAGTAGGGGTGTACACGGTCCGAATCGGATCGGATTAGCATGAATCCAATCTTAATCCGTGAGTCACGGTTTTTAGAAAATACAATCCGTGTCTGGACCAAAAGTCTCACGGTTTGGTTCTAATCCGATCCACGAGTCACGGATCGGTTCCGGTTTTATCCATGGATTACATGTTATATATAAAAAAGTAACAAAGTTATATATTTAAAATTTTACCTAATGGTGTAAACACAACTAATTAGAGAAGAGGCCTTCGTTTGGATCTCACACTAATGGTGTAAACACAAATACACAACTACTAATTGAATCTATTATATGTTGTCACAAATCTTGAGTTTATTTACTCAAGATCGGCAATATTAGACTGCTTCCATGAGTCATCAATAAAAATACACATCCAAACACGGTTATCAACCTAGTTTTGAAAGAGATCACAGTTTATCCCAGAAATAGATAACAAGTCAATATAGTAGAAGTTAGTGTAAATGTGTAATAGTTTAACCTCTAAGTTTTGAAAGATATTACGGTTTACCCCCTAGTCTGTGTAGTAGAAGTTTGTGTAAAATTATGTGTGTGTATATATTTTTAAAATTTATAGATAATAAAAATCTCACGGTCCGGATCGGTTAATCCACGATTTCAAAATCAAAATTCGTGTCCGGACCGCGAGTCACAGTTTACTAATTTTTCAATCCTTGTCCGGACCATTAATCCACAGTTAAAATCCAAAACGCGCGGATCCGTTTGGTCCGGACCGGATTCACGGTTCACCGGTTTTTTTGTGCAGCCCTAGCATTTAGTGTGTGTAAATGGTGTACCTTATAGCATTTTCCTAAAAAAATTGTACCAAAACTGGGAAAGATGAGAGAATTAATTGGGGGAAGAAAAGGCTAAAATAGCTGACTCTGAAATTTTTTTAACCGTACTAGGAGAAAGAACAGGGAAGAAGAAGCAGCAGCAGAAAGAAGACATGAATTTAAGGGCTTAATAAGCCAGTAGACCGTAGTACCCAGCCAGAATAAACAGATTGAGCCTGTACATCAATTACTAGACGACATAATTATATAAGTCCTGGAAAAAAATAAAAATAAAAGAAGCCTTACATCTAAATCCACCAGTGGCCGTACTAATTTTCAAAGAAGCCGACTCTTCTTCTTCGTCTTCTTCTTCATGGGTTTAGCTGAATCCACTCGTAACGACCTTCCAATGGCACGTCCTTTGCAATGTCATAGTTATACCTGCAAAATTGAAGTCAGAGAGTACTTAGCAGCTATGTAAATGTCTCAGTCGTCAGTATTGAATTAGGGTTACAGTATACACCAACTTACTTCTCCGTAAATTTTTTCTGGAGTTTTTTTTCTGCTGCCACGAAGAATTCTTCGAGTTCAATTTCGGACGGCATAGCCCCAGCCAACGA
This sequence comes from Vaccinium macrocarpon, assembly GCA_022606695.1. Classification (NCBI taxonomy): domain Eukaryota; kingdom Viridiplantae; phylum Streptophyta; class Magnoliopsida; order Ericales; family Ericaceae; genus Vaccinium; species Vaccinium macrocarpon. The sequence goes on from CM040172.1 coordinate 13,378,943, forward strand.
TCTACGGTGGGCGTTAGCTTCCGTCGGTCTCGCCGTTGACTCCAGCTCGCCTGATTCTTCTTGAATCTCACTTGACGGCGTTGTTTCTCTCCTGCAAAATTTGGAGATCCAAGAGACGGTAGTTCAGAGAGAGCTAGCGAGAGAATTAACGGCGGACCGTTTTGGATCAGGCTCCTTTTGAATTTCGAATTGAAGAGAGGAGAAGAAGAGAATCGCATGGAAATGCGAATTAAATAAGGTTCGTGGAATACCTTCCTCTGTTGCTCAAGTTTGACGTTGATGTTTCAATTTCAGAACTAGCAGTCTGCAAATTAACTTGAAAACGTTACAAAATGAACGGAAACAGAGCAATTAATGCACGAGAATCGAAAATTCATTCATTCAAGAATCGATCGATCGAGAGAGAGAGAGAGAGGTGAATTTCTCGCATACCTCTAGATCTACTATTTTCACACTCTCGTTAGCGACGTCGCTGGACGCATTACTCGAGCAACACGACGCCGTAGCACGATCGGAATGCCCAGACGCCGCTGGCGAAGCTGAATTCCCCTGAACCACCGCTCTTCGGCCACTTCTGAGCTGAATTAACGACGTCGCAGACAACTTCGATTCAACACCGGAAACCTTTCTCCTCTTCGCAGCGGCCGCCATGGACAGAGCTCGAGCTCTTGTCCTGACTCCCACATGAGCCACCTCCATGACCGCAGCCTCTCTAATTACCTTGCACTTCTGCTTCACGTACTTCCGCATCAATCTCTCTCTCTACACCATCTCGAATTCCTAAACCGAACCTCTCCCTAGTCTCTAGTCGAGATGTACTTGAATTCTTCTAAAGGAAGCACTCTGAATTTTAATCTTAGCGTTTCACTTTTTTTGTAGTTTAGAGAGAGAAAATGTGGAGAGAGAGAGAGAGAGAGAGAGGGCGATGATGATGACGACGCGGATGGCAGGGATTCCGTTCAACGGTTTCGGATTGGGTTGTTATTACTGGCTCACCAGAATGATTTTTTTTTTCCCCACTAGAATGTGTGTTTGGTGTGTGCTCGCGTTGGGTGTGGTCCCACGAAAATTATTTACTGTTCACGAGGCAACGTGACGGTGAGTAATTCTTTTTACATTTGTTAATTTTTGCGTCTTTGTTTTTTTTTTTTTTTTTAGATTATAAGTTTATCTTGATGAAAATCTGTGCACCGAATCACAGTATTGTTTTGGTAAAATGATGCTTTTAAAAATGCCACTTAGTCAAAAATTTAAAACGTTTGACATTTTTAAACGGAAGTACAATAAATTTTTGCAATAAAACATAAAAACAAAAAAACATTTGATGTTTTTACAGGGAAGGACAAAAACTTTTGCAATCGAATATAAAGACAAAAAAAATTAGTTAGATGTTACTAATTTTTGAAAATTCTAAATTCGAATATAGAATTCAAAAAAATCTTCACCCTACCTCCGGCTGACTACCACCCCACCTTTGGTGACCACTTCCGGCAACCAAGAAAATTAGTGAGATGTTACTAAGTTTTAAAAATTGTAATTTCGAATGTAAAATTCAAAAAAATCTTCATCCCACCTCCGGCCAACAATCACCCCACCTCTCGCCAACCACTGCGACCAAAAAAATTAGTAAAATGTTACTAATTTTTAAAAATTCTAATTTCAAACATAAAATTCAAAAAAATCTCCACCCCACCTTTAGCTGACCACTTCCGACGACTTATAAACTAGTGAGATGTCACTAATTTTTAAAAATTTTAATTTCGAACATAAAATTAAAAAAAATCACCACATCACCTCCGACTGAACACCATCCCATCTTTAGCTGACCACTTCCGGCGACCAATAAATTAATGAGATGTCACTAATTTTTAAAAATTCTAATTTCGAACATAAAATTTAAAAAAAGTCACCACCTCAACTCCGACTGACCACCACCCCATTTCTGGTCGATCACTTCTGATGACAAAAAAAATTAGTGAGATGTCACTAATTTTTAAAAGTTCTAATTTCGTACACAAATTCAATAGAAAACAAAGTCAATTCTTACCTCCGCTGACCACCACCCCACTTTTGGCCGACTAATTCCGGCGGCTCAAAAAATTAATAAGATTTCGCTAATTTTTAAAAGCTCTAATTTCATATAGAAAATTCAAAAAAATCAACTCTTGCCTCCTGGCTGACCACCACCCCATCTACGGCCGACCACTTCTGGTACCCAAAAAATTAGTGATATTTCACTAATTTTAAAAGTTCTAATTTCGTACAGCAAATTCAAAAAAATCAACTCCTACCTCCCACCTCCCACTACCCCACCTCCGGCTGATCAATTCCGGCTAATCAATTCCGGCGGTCCAAAAAAGTAGTGAGATTTCACTAATTTTGAAATGTTCTAATTTTGTACAGAAAAATTCAAAAAAAAAAATCAATTCCTCCCTTCGACTACTAGTCCCCACCTCCGTCCGAACACTTCCACACGATAAAAAATGTTACTAATTTTTAAACTTTTAAATTTTGTACAAGGAAATTTTTAAATAAAAAACCCACCATAACAACCTATTTCTCAAAATTAAAGCTATGAAACCAAAGTCGGATAATTGGAAGCCTCATTGGTCACTGACACCATAGATCTAAGTAATTTACATATTTTTTTTAAAAGAAAAAACTGTAATATTATTGCATTAGTATATTTTGGTGTCATTTTGGCATACTTTTAAGGTATGATGATCATTCATTTTTAACTCACCTCATTTTTCAATGCAGATTCAACGGTATGCATGACGAAGCAAAATTTTTGAGATTCGTGCCAACAGAAATTAGTAATGTTGCCATTTTTTAGGAAAAGTAACAACAACGAATAAGACTTTTAAATTTTTCAACAATGAAATACACAAAAACAGGACTTTTACAGCCACATATAATCGTTAGCCTCAAGAGATACCGGATACGAAGAGTTTTAAATGTATTTGAATCCATAAAGGGTGTTTGTGTCAAAAATAAAGAGAGAGAGTGTGTATTTAGTACTTTTTTTAAATGAATAATAAAAACTATATCTTTATGCTTGATTGCAAAAGTACCTTATCTTTTATGTTTGATTGCAAAAGTACATTGTTCTTTTCTTTAAAAAAGGCAAAATATAGTGTATTTATGACTAATTTTTCCTTTAAATTATCTGCAAAATCTTTATGTTTTTCATTGAAAATAAGACGACTTCTTATTGACGAGTAAATTTTTTGAAACATAAAATTTATTATAAAATTAATTTTTGTAACTATCTCAAACACTTAGGCCATCTTTCTTTCGGTTTTGCTTACCAAAAAAGACAGTTAGGCCTTGTTCTTGAATGAATTTTCTGAGATAAAAATGGATTTTATGAGATAAAATCTATTTTTGATAAAATATAATTTTGTTTAAAGGTGTAATAAAATGAGATATTCTTTTTCCAATTAATTAAAACTCGGATTGATAAAGGTGTTTTGTAATGAGATAAAATCTAATGTTGATAAAATCTAATTTTGCTAAAATCTGTTCTGAATGTTTAATTTTATTAAAATTAAATTTTCTGAGATAAAATTCATTAAAAAAGAAGGCCTTAAAAGAGTACTGCAAAGGTTATAAAAAAGAAAAAGAAAAAAAGACTACTTCGAAAGTACTGCCTCGACGGTAGAATCTCTCACTCAAGCGCAGCTTAAATAAATCGTTTATTACTACTCTAAAAAAAAAGATTAAAACAAGTGAAGTCTAGGAGATAAAAGAAACGGTAAACATATGAGTATAGAGGGTAGTGTTCAGAAAATATATTGATCGTGTTTAGGGACTTACTTTTGGGTTTCACACTAGTGATTCGAACCGTTCATTATTCTTAAAATATTTTTTTAAGTGGCGAAACAAAATTTCAACTCAATTGGACAGTTAGTAGTGCTTGAACCAAAAGTCCTACTGTTTCAACCAAATTTTTTTTTGTGTGAAACGGTAAAACTTTGGTTCGAAAACTTCTAACTCTTCGATTGAGCTGAAATTTTGTGGGATTCTTCAAACATATTTTTTAAGAATAATAAACGATTCGAATCACTTTAAGAGAGACCCAAAAATGAGTCCTCAAATACGATCAATACATTTTTTTGGACATTATCCTCTCTGTACACACGTAGTTGGGTCCTTAAATAAATTGAGAATGTGGGGCGATGGAGACATGCTCATTTAATTAAGACAATTATTAGTGTACAACGTCCGTTAGGTAGGTAACCAATTTAATGCAAACAAACAAAAATGTCCAAATCGTCCATTCGCTGCATACCTCACGCTTTCAGTCTTCTTCTGCTCGTACTCGTACTTAACAGAGTACGCGTTGCAGTCGTCTTTTACTTAACAGAATACACGCATTGTAGCCGCAAAGGTTTAAGAGGTGTTTATGAGACTCTTTTTTACTTTTTATTTTTACATATTTGAGTTTTGGAGGTTTAAGAGACTTTAACCAAAAAATGAGTTTTTCATTTTAGAATTTAGAACGGAGAAGTAAAAAAGAGGTGTGAGGGAGCTTTTTAACTTTTCATTTTTGAATTTTCTCATTTTCGTTAACAAAAAGACTCACAAACAGTACTTCTGTTAAAAAATACATTCTGTACATTCCTCCGAAATACTCCTACCAAATTCAAAATACATTTTGATCATATTTCAAAAAGCTAAAAAATCAACAAATTGAAAATGAAAAGCCAAACACCCCCTTAGTCTAGTTAGTTCTTGCCTTCACTCTCTATACAATTTATTATGGAACAATGCTATCAGTATACCACTTGTGTACTCCAAATACAGACCACCCTGATGTGGCAAATGAGGAGAAGTTCAATATGAGGCTCACCCAAAAAATGAGTTTCTCTTCATTTGCCCATATTAGAGTGGTGTGCATTTGGGGTGCACAAATAGTGTACTCATATCATTTTCCTTTATTATGTTTTGATTTTTAGAGCTGGGTTTTAAGAAAATAATTTTTTGTGTATCCTTAGTTTTGACATGAACAATTGGCTTTTATCCGAATCTAAAAAAGAATTAATTAAAGTGCGTATAAATTGGTCAAGATATGTGTGACCACAAAAGGAAAAAACAGACAGAGGTGGCGTTGTGGTCCACTACCCTAGTTAGTGGCCATGTCACACTAAAGTTACACGACGCTATCGAACAGTGTTACCTGTATGCATTTATGTTTTAATTTTTTCATTTTTTATGTACCTGTATGCATGTTTACTATTATGGAAAAAGCTAGACTCCACTTAAGGCAGAGGGTAATGTGTAAAAAATGTAGCGATAACTAAAAAAATATATTAGTGTCCTTGAAAGTGTTATTTTTCATGAGATGTGCATTGAAATCCAAACCTTTTTGTTTTTATGTACTTATTACCCTTTGCAGTGTACTAAAATTTGAACTCATTTGTATTTGTACCCATTACCTTCACCTAATGGACGAAGATTAGTAAGACACTTCAATTATTTTTAAAGATGGTTAGTATTGTTACAAAAACGATAGGAACACAATTGTATGGACACAATACCAAATACGACCCTAACATACACGCAGGTCTCATTCACATTTATTTTGGGGGATCCACGTATATGTGAAAGATTATATTTGGTGTCGTGTCTAGATGGTTGTGTTTCCAACATCTCTTGTATTGTTAGGCAGAGTTTCTCGTTTGTAGCACTCATTTCTAAAAGTTAATCCTTGGTTTGACTTTTAGCACTTCAATTAAGGAGAAATCAAATTTTTAGCACTTCTAGGCAAATGACTTTTAGCTAATGGGAAATTGAAATGCTAAAAGTCATGGTAGTTAAAAATGGAAAACTCAACCTCAGAGTTTTGTAGTTTTTCAAAATGTGTCATAATTTACGATACGTCTCAACAAGAAAAATCTAAGACGGAAATTGAACACAAATTGAGAAACAATATAGATGGGACAAACAAAAAGAATATTACAAAAACTTGCATTTCTAAATTTTTTCCCCGTTTTTAGCGAACGTTCTTTTTCACTATTTTATTTTGAATCTCAGAATTCAAAAGAAGATTGTTCAACGATGTTTAATATTCTTTTTCACTATTTTAAAAAGGGACAACTATTTCCGGATTAATGGTCCAGTTTTTGAGAATTACAGTCGCATGTGAGAAATACTATATTTATTAGTTGCATATAAATGAAAGTACGGAACGCATATACCCAAATGATGTTTAACGATGCCGTGCAATTCCCCCGAAATGATGCCTATCACATCATTGCTCAAACTTATGTGGATTTGCGTAGAGAGCCTTTGGATTGTGTTTAGTTTGGATTTTAAATTTTGATTTTTGTAATAATTAGAGGAAAAAATAAGAATAATAATTAAAAAAATACTCTCTTCGTCCCAATTTGTTGTGCTTATTTCATTTTTTGGATGTCTCAAAAAATCGTCTATATCTTTCAATTTATAATATTTTTTATAGTCAATATGGATCTTGTTTGATAGATTTCAATTAATTTTTTAAAACAAAGATTTCAAAATCGTAAAAAATATTATAGATTATGAAATATAGACAATTTTTTGAGAAGTTCCAAAAAGGAAACAGGCGCAACAAATTAGGACGGAGGGAGTAGGTATTAATGATTGGAGAGATAGAGATAGAGAGAAAAATAAAAATAAGGGCAACTTGTTCCAAAGTCCTACGCAAAGAATTTGTAACCTCATTAATCTACCAAACAAGTTTATAACATATCCAGTCCTAACGCTGTCATATTTATTTTCTTTTTTTTTTACCATAAAAGTTTGTACATCTATGAAAGTGCCAAAAAAATTTGTATCCTGCGAAAATGCCTAAAATTTTAGGGTACCTTATGAAAGTGTCTAAACCACTAAAACCCTATAATAATAAAGTGCACCCGAAAACCTAAACCCTAGGGTATCCTATGAAATTATCTAAAATCCTAGGGTACTCTATGAAAGTGCCTAAAACACTATAGTACCCTATGAAAGTGTATCAACAACTAAAACCCTATAATAGGAAAGTGCACCATAAAATCTAAACCCTGGGGTACCTTTTTAAAATGCCTAAATTCTTTAAAAAAAAAAAATGGTAGACCTTAGACCTTATAAAACTATAACATGGACTAAATGGGATAATAAATTCACACTTCTGGACCGTAGAACAATTACACCTATTTTAAAAATAGGGGTAATTATTGAATAATAATTGAGAAAATCGGTTCTTGAAAACCCAAAACGAACAAGTCTTAACTAATTGCCTAGGTAGTTCTATGGAGACGGCCTGTTCTATTCGGAAATTAGTTATGACTCAATCAAATATTCCATAGTGGGTCGGGAAACCCAATGGTCACGCTCATAGGAATTTCTATGCCGATCACCCCTTTATATCTTGTTGCACCTTCAGAGAAACTAAATGGAAAAACCTATGGGTACAAAATTCTCTGTACAAATTGGAAATTTAAAGTTTTGTGAATAAAGACGAAAGTGACATTCAAAAAATCGATTTTTTGAATTATTTTTCGTCTTTATTTACAAAATTTTAAGTTTGGCTAATAATTTTATACTATTTAGATTTCTCTTGTCGAGAAAAGCCAATAAACTAGAAAAAAACAACCGAAAACAAACAAATACCATTTTTTTTAAATAAAGCTAAAACCCAAAAAACCAAAACAATCAAAAAATCAATTTTTTAAATTTACCAAAACTAGGCCTTAATTAGAAACAGCACCTGAATAAAAATGACTGCATTGTCATTATGTTGTCTAATCAAAATTTTTTATTCTTTTTTGGCGACTTATCTTGACCTTTGATCAATCATTTTTGTACCAGCGAAACGACATTCCTCCATGTGAAACCAACCAGTATCCGAACAGGAACGACTGAGTTGTCATTATTTGTCTAATCCAACTTTATCAAACCATTTTGACCCTTCAGTAAAAGTATAGAATATTTTATTTGGTTTTGGTCTCAAAATTTACTATGTATAGTTTTTAATAATTTTTTTTAATTTTAATTTTTCTACTCATTACCCTTGAAACCCTTTCTCAAAATTCAAACCGAACAAAGCCCTAGGACCTAAACGAGAACGATTGGGTTGTCCTTGCGTTGTTTAATCCAATTTTTTTTTTTGGGAAAATTAACTCTTGCACCTTTTATCAAGCAATTATTTTGAACCTCGGGAATAAAATTAAAATGGTCCATGAAGCCCAAGTAGCAGTACCTGATCGAGAACGATTGAGTTGTTATCGTGTTGTCTAAGAAAACTAAGGCTCCGTTTGTTTCAAGCGGAAAAAACTTTCAAGGAAAATATTTTTCAGGAAATAAATTTTTTTCTAGTGTTTAGTTGAGATAGGAAAATATTTTCTAGAAAACATTTTCTATTGTTTAGTTGACACAGAAAACGACCAAACAACCACAAACCACATACCATTACTTCTGAAAATGACCTAAATAACCTTTTATTTGAGTTCAATTTGCACAATCAAACCCAGATTTCCTCAAATTAATCCAAACCAAGATTTTCTCAAATTGATCGCACGGCCTTTTGTGAAAACGTTTCCGTCATCTCTTCCGCCACCCACCGTCATTCACCGCCTAGGACCTCCATGCACCACCTCTCTTCTCTTTATCTCCAAACCAATCCTGGCATCACAATTTCATAACACAAATAAGATCAGCATCAAGATCAAGATGAAGGAGTCAATTGCAAGAGTCGCCGCGGCGTCAACTCCCCCAGATAATCCATCTCCACCGTTTCAATCCTTCTTCCAGCGCGGGAAATCCTATTCATCCCTCAACAGTAATCCAATCTGAGTTTTTTCGATTTCGGTACATAAATGATCAAACTCAATTCAAATCTGATTTCTCACAAACACTATTTTGTTTGAATTTCATGATATTCGAACGAATTGAGTAGGATTGACTGAATGATTTGAGAGTGTATAAGTATGCATGAGAGAGAGAGAGAGAGAGAGAGAGAGAGAGAGAGAGAGAGAGAGAGAGAGAGAGAGAGAGAGAGAGAGAGAGTGTTCGTGGGCTTGAGTTTTGAAATAGAAAATCTGAGGTTTAAGAAAAGCATGGATCGGGATTTAGAGGGATCACAAGCTGTGTCCGGAAATTGTTTTCCGGCTTTCAAAAGGGGAAATCGTTTTCCGCCTCAAGTGGCTGAGTTTTCCCTCATTTTAGGTTGACCACGGAAATTGTTTTCTGTTGACTTTTATTTTCTGTTGTTCCAAACGCCGGAAATTGTTTTCCATGGAAGATATTTTCCTGAAAACGTTTCCCGCCAAAACAAAATGGAGCTTTAGTTTTTTTTGTGAAAATAATGGGTGCTTTGGCAAAAATAAATTATTTGGTTTAAATTTTATTTGTCTTAATTCTTTTTCTTTTTTTTTCATTTGTTAGTTTTGCGTTGATTTTTTTTTTTTATGAATTATTGGTTTGACACGACGAGAGAAATCTACAAAGTCAAAAATTATGATAAAGATATTAAAAAAAGGAAATGATTTTTGCACCCCCCATTTTATATTCCACACTCCCTTTTTGTCTTTATTCACATGAATTTACAATCTTGCCCTTCTTCAATACACTTTTTTCACACATGCAAGAGTAATATTGTAAATTCATGTGGATAAAGACAAAAAATGGAGTGTGAATTGTATAATAGGGGGTGTGAAAATCATTTCCCTAAAAAAATTCACAAATATAATCCAAATGTTTGTGGATTATTGGATTATTTTTGTCTTCATTAAATTTTGATAGTTTTTGTTTTTATTCACAAAATTTTATTGTAGGTAATAATTTTTTACTTTTTAAATTTTTCTTGTCGAGATGAGCCAACAATTCACAAAAAAAAAATGGTGCGAAACTAACAAATATAATTTTGTTTTTGAATAAAGACAAAAAAAAATTGCCAAAGCACCCCCTCATGCATCCTAACCTTGTTTTACCTCGAGTGAAAATAAATTGCTCCCATGAAACCAACATGGCACCAGTGGTAAATTTGACCAGGTAAAATTTAAAATTAAGAATACCATGAAATTGTCAATTTGTCAAAAGTGGCCTATCAATCAATACAATGAATAATGGCCCTTGTCCGTCTGAAATGTTATTTTCCCCCATTGAAGTGGGTTCATGTAGGTTGTGTTTGGTTTGAGTTTTAATTTTTGTAATGATTAAAGAGAAAAATAGGAGTAATAATTAAAACATAAATATTAATGATTGAAGAGAGATAAAGAAAAAAATAAAAATAATATATAAAAATAAAAATAATAATTAAATAATAATTGAGAAAACTGGTTTTTAAGAACCAAACCAAGGCAGTAGAGACGGAAACCAATCACTGATTTTGCCAATTGGCATTCAAAAGTTTCAGAACTAATTTTTCATCATTGCTTTTTCTACTTGTTCCTTTCAGAGCTAATTTTTCATCATTGCTTTTTCTACTTGTTCCTGTCAAAGTACCATATAAAGCTGGGAAAAAACAAATCCCCACTTGGCTTTGGTACATGGGACTACGTAGCCATGAAATGCTGTCAAAGGAAACAACAAATGGGTCCATATATAAATCATTGAATGCAACTGTGATTAAAAAAAAAAACCCATCATTTTTGTTTTAGAAAAATTCTAAAAGCAGTTCATTGAATTGTCGTTTAAGCTTAAAAAGTATATTTAAATATGTGAAATTGTGTGAAAGTGAATTAAAAAATGTAGAAAGTAAATTGGAGAGAGTTTTTTTTTGTCTTTTTTTTTGTTTATTGTCAGCTCAGTCGACTTTCAATAGAAATACTATTTTCTTTTTCTTTTTCGTGTTTTTCGAAGAAACTTTGAAATCAGGTAAAAATAAGTGATGTCAATGTTGTCGGGGTTATAACTATGCCTTGCTTCTCTGATAATCTCTTAGCTCAAAAGGGTACGTATAGATTTTCGCATTATCATGTGAAATCGAAAACCGTATTCTTTTTTTTTCTTTTGGTACGTCGAAAATGTTAAGCTAAATGAAATACATAGTTGTGACACTGTCTTGCCAGCATGAAAACATATTATAGAGCATCCTAAAAGTTACTGTAGTTCAGATACTGCCTAATACTTAGGTTGTTCTCATGTGAATTGCTTGTCATCTGCAAGTACAAAATGAGATCTACATGATTGTCATATTCGGTATTTTTGTTTTTATAATTTGAGTATCTGACTGATTTACGCTCATCTTGATTAATCTCTTAAATTTCAATTCCGGTCCACTGTTCACTAGCAGAGAACCGAAGTAACGCTAGCAAGCCCGTGGAGGGCTAAAGTAATGCTGGCAAGTCCTTATACACAGTGCAGCAATGGCGGCCTCATATAGGGGCAAGGGGGGTCAAGCAACCCCGCTAGACTGAAATTTTTTATTGCCATGTATATATAATTTTGGATATTTTTGGTAATTTTGCCCCCATACCCTATACATTATTTTCTAATCTTGCTCCAAGTAACAAAAAATAAATATAACTATGCCCAAATAATTTTTCCGAATCACCTCCAATCTTTTCATTTTTTTGGTGGTCCCAGAACTTTTTAACTTTCTTTATCATGGGGTACCCACACCCAATTATTTTTATGTTTTACACCTATTGTTTTACACCCAGAACTTTTTAACTTTCTCGGATATTCAATCATTTAATGAATGTTATATTCCATCACAAAGCGGGGCACAACCACATAGATATATTTTTTTGTGTTCCCAAATAATAACGACATACTAATTTTTGGTTGAATAAATCTCTTTTATTTTAGTATTCTAATGTATTCCTTTTGTCCTATTTTGATAGATCCCTATGAAAAAATGTGTAATTTTCAAATAAAAAATAAAGTATTCATTCAGTTCATAATTCTTAAATTTTTCTCACTAAAAAACTCGGAAAAATCAAGTGCAAAAATACTTGAAACTTTTATCTGAAAAATTAACAAACTTTCGAGGGACCATCAAAATTGAATGAAAGAGTATATGTTATAGATTTTTGACCCTGCTAATGGTAAATCCTACGCCCGCCCCTACAGTGTAGTACATTTTGTTAACTGCACTATCCCCGAACCGAGTTGATAACACATACGTATAAGATTTCGAGCCTGAACCCTATAAGAGCAGAGATTCCCAAATCTCAGACCAGACTTGCCAGACCAATCCTTGTCATGGTAGCTATTTTAGAGATGATACTGTCTAACTGCAGTGATTCTAGAGTTGCATTTCTGAGAAAAATTAAATGAGAAAAAGCTGAGATTGCTCCACTTGACTTCTTCACCTCCCCTCTAGACTTGAGCTAATAAGTGGAAAGTTTCAATCAATTCTTGGTGAATGCTAGAATGAGAGCATATCCACTAGGTTGGCTCTATTTAGGTATTCCCTCCTTCCTACCATGTTAGGGTTATTTTGGAAGTTCAATTATTATTTTTTTTTGGGAACATGGTGATTACACTTTTTATTTTTGTTTTTCATTTTGCCAATAATAATTACAACTTTGCATTGGAATGATTATTGTCATATCATAAAGGAAGGGGGAAAATTAGAAATTTATCAAATAACATATATCGATTTTTGCAAAGGAGCTAACATTTTTTTGGACAACTCAAAATGAAATACTAGAATAACATTTTGGGACGAAAGAAGTGCAAAAGAGTGAGATTTTAAACTACAATAGCTCGGTGTTAATGTTAAATGTGGTCGTGATAAATTCTGCAAAAAATCGGCACAAAAATTAACACAACGCAATTCATACATACTCCTTCCATCCCGTTTTCATACTTAGTCCCTTTTGAAAATTTCAAATTTTTAAGGGAACGTAATCGTTACTCTAAAAAGTAATTCACTTTTCAATATGTCATCCCGATTTGAAATTTGATTGATGAAATAGTACTAGCTAGTTCCATTTGAAAACAATGGTAAAAAATGACATTTTATCAAGATTCTATTGATATTTTTGAAAAGTGGACATCATTTTAGAATGTCCTAAAATGGAATAAAAAACCATCAGCCGGAGGGAGTACTTTTCAATTGAATTAGTACAATATGTGGGGCTAGTCCACACATGGGTGGATATGCACATCACCTAGTTTCAATCGTTTACGGCTAGGACTACTGGGTTTTCTAATCTCGTTCGCTCCCCGAGCTTTCGTCTCTCAGTGCCAGTGTTGGCCCAACAAAGTGCGTCTTTAAATGGAACTTACACTAATGGACGATGAAATTAGTTTATGGACAAAGAGAGATGTACGACTACAACTCCTATACTTTAATAGTCCTCGGTGTACTTTCGGGTTTATCATCTCTGTAGAACCTCAACTGTAGAAAGATCCTATGCATGAAGTACTGCTTCCATCATGAGTTGTTCATCTCTACTCTTAAGCTTCTATAGTACTTTTGTGAAATGCTTGAATATTTATGTGGTGTCACATAAATCTAAGTCATTAGATGAAAAAAAGATGAATATATGCTACAATAGGTGAAAACCATCACAAGAATGGGGATGATTTTCCTTCTTCTTTTTTTTCGCGCAATTGTATTTACTATGATCACAGACTTTCAACTTTAGAATTTTAATACGAAATATTCGTATTTCAAGCAACTAATAAATTCGAATGCATATTTTGGAGTCACACTTGTCTCATTTCTCTCAATTCCATGAAAATGTACTGAATCATTCAATTGGCCTGTTCGTATGGTCCATTTTGATGATCTAGACCATCCATAATTTATAGCTTGTCAACACATCAAAAATTAGATTGATTAGATACTCTCTTCGTTCTTATTTGTTTGTCCACTATGAAAAGTCGTGCCGCTTTTCAAATAAAAAATAAAGTGTTTTCGTTTATCATTTTTTAAATTTTTTTACACCAAATTAAAGTACTCATCGTGTACTTTAATTTGATGCAAAAAATTTGAAAAATGATATACGGAAGTACTTAATTTTTTGATTTGAAAAATACAAGAGAAATAGAGTATAAGACAAACAAATAAGAACAGATGGAGTACTAATTAATATAATTTTGGAATTCATTGGCCTTGGGATAAACGAGTTTCGATTCGGTATTGTAATATTGTTATCTACTAAGACAAATAGGTACGGAAATAATAGTGAACGATATTTGATTGACCTGATTTTCGGCCTGACTATTACTTTTGACAAACTCAAAAATACAAAATGCTTTGGATCATTAAAAAGAACCAAAAAATGGTTCACAAATGGGCCAATTGAACGATTTTCATGGACGGAAGAGAAGCTGGCTCCCATACTTTCTTATGATAGGAATATCTCAAAAGCTACATTGGGTTAAAATGCATAGGAAAAGAAAAAAGTGGGAAGCAAAAGCCATCGACATTATAGAGACAGGAGTGAGATTCTTTTCAAAAACAAAGGGTCCTCTCAAATTCAAAAAGCCTTGCCTTTTTCTTTAAAACTTATGCCATCTCCAATTAATATTGTCATTTACGTACACACTTGGGTCATATTTTTAAAATTTTAACAAAAAAATATTCTTCATATGCGCTTCCGCATAGAGAGTTTAATCATAGCTTTTGGAGTACCGTCACGTGATGCCAGTGACGGATCCAAGAGGGGGCAAGTGCCCTCGGTGACCCCCCATTTGTCAATATGTAAAATAAAAAAATTTAAAAAAATTAGGAAAATAAGTTTTGTATAGATATATATATTATTATCCCTTATTATTATAATTAGGAAAATAAGCTTTGTATATATATTATTTGTGTCAAGATCTATTAACATAGTTTGGGTGCTGCTTGGTTGTAATATGTGCTACCTCTATGTTGAAGGTTGTGTGTTCAAATACTACCACCCTCTTTTTTAAGCCACAAAATTAAAAGATTTATCAAACATGGGTGATTGTTGAGGTTTAAACCTTGGACATGTGGTTCCAAAACCAACACCTTCTCTCTTGCCACTAGACCAACAACACTCATTATACAATAAACTAGTAGTTTTATTATATATTTTGAACTTATAATGGTAATAATAATTCCTCTAGTATTTTTTTCCTGAATTTTAATTTTCTCCTTTCTTTTTAAGAAAATGAAACAAAATGATGAGAAAATTGTTTAACTTACATATTTTTTAGTTTAGGAATCTTTTACAACGGTCTCTAGCCTTCAATAATTTCTTGTTTGATATTAGGTTTAAAATCAATCTGACACGATTTATTGTTCGTGGCAAAAAAATTTACTACGAAAAAAATTGCACTATTAAAATTAATAAGAAGCCCCCACTGGGATGGATTTTTGGATCCGTCCTTGCATGATGCTCGAGAGACCTTTTCCATCACACGTAAGTGTAAGAATCATGTACGAGGTGATGGAGTCCACAGAACTGTGTTGTGTATAAGGCTCTGGACGAGCAACATGTGCAAATAATAACTTCTTGCACGGAAGGGTTTTTGGCCCTTTGGGACATGATAGTCATTTTCGATACCCTTCTGGTATACGAAACGAAAATGATTGTGACACATATATTCAACCACACACACACTCACATGCAGTGAAGCCCATCCTGGTAGGCCAATGATTGTGATATACGCACTCAACCATACACAACCACACACACACTCATATGCAGTGGGACCCATCCCGGTGGGCCAATGAGTGTGTATGGGTGAATCGGGAAAATTAGTTTTTTGGTTTTTTGAGTTTTGTCCTTATTCAAAAACAATTTGCATTTGTTAGTTTTCGGTCGATTTTTTGTGGTTTCTTGACTTGTCTCGACGAGAGAAATCTAAAAAGTATAAATTTGTTAGCTAAACTTAAAGTTTTGAGAATAAAAACGAAAAATAATCCAAAAAGATTCTTCTCGTCGAAACAAGCCAAAAAATCACAAAAAATCGACCAAAAACTAACAAATGCAAAAAAAAAAAAAATTGAATAAGAACAAAACCAAAAAACAAAAAAACCAAAATTTCCAATTCACCCAAACCAACCCTAAGTATGTATCACTATTCTATACGAAAACACAAGTGACACTTTTATGCGAAATTGGGCCGAAAAATTTCTGGACGACTGTGGTACTGTAATGATTTCATATTAAAAAATAAAAGGAGCTCAGTAAAAGAGACAGTAAATTGAATGCTACTCTCTCTTTCTTCTCCTAGGGCTACTTTGATTTAAAAGCCAAAAATTAGATTATTGAATTATTTGTTTTGTCTTTATTTAATTTTTTTTTTTGCATTTGTTAGTTTTGCGTCAAGATTTTGTGATTTTTGGATTCCTGTCGTCGAGACGAATCCAAAGAATATAAAATTGTGGTCAAAAGTAATAATTTTTTGAATAAAGCCAAAATAGGTGAATTATTGGCCAACAATCCACTTATTTTGACTTTATTCAAAAAGATACTCCCTCCGTCCCAATTTTATAGTCTCAATTGACACTTTTTGTTGTCCCCAAAAAATTGTCCCACTTCAAAACTAAATGAGTAATTGTTAATGAATTTCCTCTTATACCCTTGTATTTTGAAATTAAAAATAATAAAAAAGTAAGAAAGTGTAATGATTGAAGGGTAAAATAGGAAAAACATGTTTTCACAAGTGCAATGATTGTGTCCCCTTATTAAGTTGGAATTCCCAAAAGGGACCATAAAATTGGGACGGAGGGAGTATTTGCTTTGACCATAAATTTATACTTATTAGATTCGTCTCGTCGAGATGAATCCAGAAGTCACAAAATTTTGATGCAAAACTAATAAATGCAAAAAAAAAAATTAAATAAAGACAAAACGAATAATCTAATAATTCAGTTTTGGCTTTTAAGCTAAAGTAGCCCCTAGTAATATTTCTATTCCATTCCAACACATGGTTTGTACGTTTCCCAAAATTGGACACTCACCAATTTGGACCATGTTGTGCGCCACCTAATGCTTTGGCCAAAAAGAAGATTATGATTTTTTAGTTTTTCGTTTCGTTTTTATTCAGTTTTTTTTTGTATTTGTTTATTTCGCGTCAAGATTTTATGGTTTCTGAAATACTCTCGGCGAGACGAATCTAACAAGTATAAATTTATGGTCAAACCAAATCTAACAAGTATAAATTTATTGGATAATAATCCAAGTATTTCAGCTTTATTAAAAAAAATTGAGTTTTGACCATAATTTTAT
Organism: Vaccinium macrocarpon; assembly: GCA_022606695.1. Classification (NCBI taxonomy): domain Eukaryota; kingdom Viridiplantae; phylum Streptophyta; class Magnoliopsida; order Ericales; family Ericaceae; genus Vaccinium; species Vaccinium macrocarpon. The sequence continues at coordinate 13,396,069 of CM040172.1, forward strand.
ATTTGTTAGATTCGTCTCGCCAAGATAAATCCAGAACTAAAAAATTTTGACCCGAAACTAAAAAATGCGAAAAAATAATTGAATAAAGACAAAAAGAAAAAAATCAAAAAACCATAATCTTCTTTTTGCCTAGAATGTGTTAACTCTACATTTGTACTAATAATCAAGTGAAGCAAACATTGATAATAACCACATTATCAACGTACGATTTGTCTTGTATTTTATTTTCATTTTTTTTTTGGGGTAACAAATTCTGTCTGAAGTTGCTAATGATATAATCAATAGTTCCAGCTGGCTAAGACAGTTAAAATAAAGACTTTTAGGAGGAAGCAATTGTTGGGGTGTGGTCTAGCCCAGGGTGCAAGAGGCAAACGATATTTTTGTACCTCGGGTGTAATTTTATTCATAAGGCCCGACCTATTTATTTTGTAGTTTGCTAATAATTAGGGCTATTAGTTTTTAGAGAAAAACGGAGAGAGGCAAAAGAAAACGCACATTTCAGAGAGATTGCGAGAAGATTTGTACTCTTGGTTTCGATTTCATAGTGGACTGGTGTGACTCTCGTGGTTTTTCTCACATTGAGGTTTTCCACATATATATTGCGTCTCATTTTTCTTTTCCGTTTTTTCTATTTCGCACGTCTATTTATGGTTTTGTTTGGTGATTCACTGTTCCCAAGATCCTTAGGGGTATTGTAGGATTAAACAAGTGTTCCGAAAATCCTAACAACAAACTTACTTCGCTACCAAGCCAGCCCCTTGGGTTACATGGGCGGTTATTAGTGTTCTCATGGAAGATTTTTCTGAAATATGGGCTAGGATTTTGGTTTCATCCTGTTTGTATTGCCTTGGGTGGGTTTCTCGGTTGTCATTGTATTTTCCCTTTATACTTACCCAAACAAAAAAATTCGCAGTGTGAAGGTTTTACAAGAGGCACTGCTTTGATGTGTGACCTTTAGAAATAGACTTGTCACCATACTATTAAGTTGGGGTCTCTATCAAACCTTAAAGAAAACGTAGGGGCTAAAAAACTTGAGCAAGGTGTAGGAGGCACATGGCACAGCCAGCTATAAGCGTTTTAATTTGATCAAGTGGTCCATGACTCAAACGATAGCTAGAAAGAGATGTAATACAAATGTGAGGACATGGGGAAGATGGTTTTTTTTTTTTTCCTTCGACGGTCAGGGATGTCTGGGCTTTTATGTGCACCTCGACTAATCTCGTCTCTGGTCCGGTCAAAGACAGATTATCCATGTCTCGACTAATCTCGTCTCTGGTCCGGTCAAAAATAGAACTGGTTAATTGTGTGGGGAATCCATACTAAAAACAACCGAACTTACCCGGGGGCTAGAAGACGTACATTAGTATTTCCCCCTCCTTTTCTGCCAAAGGCTTTTTCCTTGTGGTCTGCAATGCAAAGTGTCCATTTTTCAACCAAAAAATAACTGCGGGACATATGCATGTTTATGTTAGTCGTTTTTACAAAAAAAAACCCAGGAGTCCCGGGCAGTCCAACGTCTTAAATTGGTCATTTAGAAACAACTTACAAATCCGAAGGTCTAATATTCCCTTTTCACTGGTAATGCGTGTCGGTATATCCATATTTGTGTTTTGTAAGTGGTCACAGTTATTGAACATTTGTAGGGTGAATGGGGGTTTGTAGTGAGCATTTCTGACTACTACAGGAAAGGGGTGAGTATTCAAAGAAAATGCCTCTTAGGGTTCACCGTTAAATGCACAAAATACAACCCTAAAAGCAAGTCCAATGGGTGCTTTGGGTAAAAAATCAAAAAGTGGTTTTAAAAAAAATCATTTTGTCTTTATTCATTTTTTTTTGATTTGGTTAGTTTTGCATCAAGATTTTGTGATTTCTGGATTCGTCTCAACAAGACGAATCTGACAAGTATAAAATTATGGTCAAAACTCTTTTTTTTTGAATAAAGCCAAAATAGGTCCAATAATTCACCTATTTAGGCTTTATGAAATTTTTTTTGAGTTTTAACCATAATTTTATACTTGTTAGATTCGTCTCGTCGAGAGGAATCCAAAAACCACAAAATCTTGATACAAAACTAACGAATGCAATTTTTTTTTGAATAAGGACAAAATGATTTTTAAACCACTTTTTAGTTTTTTACCCAAAGCACCCCAAATGAATTGGGCCGTTGTGATCTTACTTTGGCAATGAATAGTTGACATTTTGCTAGAAAATGATAATGTCGGTGAAGTGCCATTTATAGTGTTATTATTATTATTAGTATTATTTTTGCGAAATCTCCTTTGTATCCATTTTTCAACTATTTCATCAATGGTGCAATGCTATTTGGATTTGATTGTTGGGTTTGATCATTGATAATGTGGCACAACCGAGGGCTCTGAGTGAGTGAATCTTACTACAGGATGTAGTGAGTGAATCTTAGTCGTTAAAAGTGTTTTAAACGGTCTAGATTTTCAATCAATTATTCGCTCGAATAGTTAAACTCTTTGCACGAATCGGTTTATTTAAAATATGGACTATCCAACACAAGAATGCATGGCGGAGATTTCCCTACAGGGCCTGTAGTGATTGAATCTCACTGCAGGCCCCCCCTTCTGGCACAAATGACAAAGCCAACATTCTGCCATTTTGTGTGTGTGTGTGTGGAGGAAATGGCATGAAAAATGGTCGAGGCTAAAAATAACAGCACAAATAGAGGACAATCGTGGCACCAACTTTTTCAATTTTGGGCCAATGGTTCAAGTCATGATTGCACAATTAGACTTTATCTAGTCACCAGACCAAGGACTAGAAAGCCCGTCATCAGTTCATTCTACATGGGCTAGATTAGCCCCAAAGCCGGCGGTTAAATTGGATTTGAAATGAGCCCAAGTTATGTTCAACGGATTGCTGCAACCAAAATGTCTGGATCCAAGTCCACAATAACATACCAGAGTCTCCTTCATCTCATAAAGTTGATTTTTTTTTTTTTTGGGTTATTTTTCAAAATACATTATACATGTACTGTTGAGTCTGCTACAAAAACTTGTAGATATTCATTTCCAAAAGCAGAACTAAAGAACTTCATATCCATGACAGTTACAAAAACAAAAAGAGTGTTCTTAAAAGAGACAGTGTTACAATATTTACAAAAAAAAACAAAAACATAACCTAGGAAACAGTTAAATTTATAAGCTGGACTCTCTTGTGAGATAAAAGTACTAGATTCGCATGCTTTTCTATGATAAATTATAACAAACTTATATGGTAGAAACATATAACAAAGCAGTTAGATATGTTTCTACCATAAATTTTAACAAAGCAGTTATATCACATATAAATGAATGATTTTCGGTGTATCGAAGCAAGAGACAAGGACCTTCTTATATAGTACAAAGGAGGAGCCTCTCCATTCAATAGGGGAATTAACCATACCATAAATCTGGTAATTGCATACCCGTTAATGCAATCGGTGCAATATAATTATTGCATTGATTTTCTATTTGTAAAGTTCCCGTAACTTATATGGCAATAAGTGCAATGTACATATTCCAAATGAATTCATATTCATGACCAGAGCATAAACCGTAGAAATTGATTTCAAATTCCAAATAGTAATTGGTTCTAAAACTGACTCACAATCAGTTCTATCGGGTTGAGTCGGAATCAAACTCGCAAGCTATTTGAGTTGTAAAAACCATGAGAGCTTGGGCCCTAGCCCAGTCACTAGTATAGCCTACCAACCAGCCAAGCCCAAGCCAAGGACCACAGCCTCGAACTTATAGTCCCGGTCACGACCCGCTCCGGGCAGACGGCGGCGATAGTGCGTGTGTGGTAATTGGGTAAAAACCCAGAACCACATAGTGTATGCGCTCCCTTCCTTCGAAAACTTTGGGTACTCCAAAGAGTTCAACCCTTAGGCTGATTAAACCCCACTTTGAGAGACAATTTCTCATTCATTCTCTAATTGGAATTTGCTCATTCCTCTCCTAACATAGGAGTGTCTATTGCCACTAAGGGCCCACCACACGCGGTGTGGGTCTCACTTTAATTTAAGGGTCAAAACCCATAAATATTTAATGGAAAAATTCCAATTTTCCAACAATATCTAGGTCTAAAAAAGAGATGTCTAATTACCAATAAGGTAAGTCATTTTTTTTAATTACCACTAAGGTAAGTCACTCTTTTTGGAGTTTAGGTTTATGGTGCACTTTTCTATTATAGGGTTTCAGTGGTTTAGGCACTTTCATAGAGTATCCTAGGATTTTAGGCACTTTCATAGGGTACCCTACTCATAGGGTTACCCTAGAGTTTAGGTTTAGGGTGTACTTTCCTATTATAGGGTTTTAGTGGTTTAGGCACTTTCATAAAGTACCCTAAGATTTTAGGCACTTTCATGGGGTATCCTAATTGTAGGATACCCTAGGATTTTAGGCACTTTCATAGGGTACCCTAGTCATAGGGTTACCCTAGAGTTTAGGTTTATGGTGTACTTTCCTATTATAGGGTTTTAGTGGTTTAGGCACTTTCATAAAGTACCCTAAGATTTTAGGCACTTTCATGGGGTATCCTAATTGTAGGATACCCTAGGATTTTAGGCACTTTCGTAGGGTACCCTAGAGTTTAGGTTTAGGGTGCACTTTCCTATTATAGGGTTTAGTGGTTTAGGCACCTTCATACAGTACCCTAGGATTTTAAGCACTTTCATAGGGTACCCTATAAGTTAGGCCTTTTTATACGGGTTAGGGAGTTGAAGGAATTTTTCAGAGTTGGGCTTGACCTGATGGTAATTATGGGATCCAAGGATAACCTGATGGTAATTGTCCCTTATCTTTAACACTTGAATTAGTGATAGGAGTAGTTCCATAGAAAGGGGGTGTGCATTTAACGGGAAAAATCACCTAGTTAACCATTTCCGTTATCTAAGTGTTGGATTTAGATGCAAGGTAGGAGTTTTTGAATAATGGGCAAAAAAATTAGGTTTAAAATCGAAGTTCTTTAAAAGTTTGGGGGTTATATTAGCTTTCGAGATCAAAATTTGAGGATAATTTGAAAAAATTTCCGACATTTAGTGAAATCAGCCTTTGGATGAGTGTGAAATTTCGTAAAAAGTTTGATGAACTAGGAGAGAGATTAAGGATGGAGCATTCAATCCTTCTTCATAAAAAATTGGTGAAATGAGTTTTTACGATCAGATAGAAATTCTTATAGGAGGTGATGGAAATCAATCTTTTAACCAAATTTTACATTAAGTTTGATAACATAAAAAAGAGAGGAGGGTAACAGTTGTTAAAAACCTACGATACACCATAGGTATCCTACGATACGTTTCATCACTTTTGGAAAACGATTCTATCGCACCCTGTATCCTTACTGTATAAAATTCCTACGATACAATCATGTATTCTACGATATATATGCGTATCTTGATTCGGTACATATCCTACAATTACTGATTGGAAAAAAGTTGAACCTTAACACATTAATCTAAGCAATACCGAGGTAGTGAGGTGACCTTGGACCAATAAGAGTTTTATTGAGGTATTCCACGGATAAAATGTTCATTTATTTATAATAAAAATTCAGGTTGTGATACTAAACCTAAACTTTAATGTACCCTACGACTAGGGTATCCTATGAAAGTGCCTAAAATCCTAGGGTGCTCTATGAAAGTGCCTAAACCACTAAAACCCTATAATAGAAAAATGCACCCTAAACCTAAACTCCAAAAAAGAGTGACTTACCTTAGTGGTAATTAAAAAAAATGACTTATCTTAATGGTAATTAGAAATATCTTTTCTAGACCTAGAAGTAATAATCCCTATTTACAATCCTTCCAAAAGGATTGTTCTGCTGGTGAGCCATTGCTGCCATTTGGATTGATGGAGGAGGGGTGACATTGTTCAAAAAGAAAATGCATTTGCTACTTCGAATGGATTTGGGGTTCGTGTTCCATATACGAGCTGCTTGGAGGTGGGAGGGTGTTTGGGAGGGAAAGCAGGAGAGAGATGGAGTAAAAATATAAGCGAGGGCAAATTTGAAAGAAAAATATGTATTTCGCCAAAAAAATTAACAGAACTGAACGGATTGTTAACGGAAAGGGTGTCAAGGATAACGTTAAATAGTAGAGGAGTGGCGTCGTGGGTTAATTTAGTTCAGGGGTGTCTGGGTAAAAGAGCTATATTATAGGAGGGTGTCTAGGTGATTTACCCTTCGTTTTTTTAAAAATGTAGTTTGGTGCCGGTTTTAAAAAATTAGAAACCATGTTAAATGGTTTGGTCTGTGGATTCACATTAATGATTTTGGTTCCAAACAAATCTGAACCGTATATATATATATATATATAGAATCCGATTTGAGTACACTAAATAAACTTTTTTTATGGTTAATTAATTTCATAATCAAATGCTCTATTTGACTATCTTATTCTTTCACTTTTAAGATTAATTTCCTACACTTCTATATGACCATAATATATGCATATGATTTGAATAAACTAAATATGCACGTTTTTTGAGCTTAGTCCGATGGTTTTTAAAAAAATATTTTTCTTGATAACTTAATTTTCAATCTAATGCTCTATTCCATTTGTTGTGAAATTTTAATGTATTTGCTAGCGCACGAATTGTATTGCAATATAGTATGGCGAGAGCGAGGTCAATTCGATTCGTGCACTAGCGAATACACCTCGCAAGATGCTGCCCTGTTGCTGTGTTGCGTGGTCTCTCTAAGAAAAATACCAAATATATATAGGCTGTCGAAAATTCCTTTCGAGGAACTATCCTTTTTCGATTCCATTAGAATCCTAACCTAAGTCTAAACCTAGCATTGGGCCACCACCAAATATACTCAATTAGCGTCTCGGATTCCACGTTGCTTGAGTTCTTTAAGCCAGTGATGAACTCCAATTCCCAGCCATTTGTCCATAGCCCACAATAAATAAATTCTGGCCCAATTAAACTTAGATCCTCACCATATGCTCCCTTGATAATTTTGCTTCTTAGATTAGTCCATCAAAATAATTTTGTCAATTGCAACTTCAAATTACCGCAATGTTGATTTGAGGGTCCACGTCACACTCTTCATTCCAATGACTGAAATAAGTAAAATTATTATCTTTTCCTGCAAAATAAATTATTCAATGTAAATAAACCAAAATAATACTAATCATAGCTAGCTAATTGCATGCAACTAAGAACTAACAACAGATAATATGGAGCTTCTATATGTCAATAATTTGTGCTTATCACCATTGCCTAACAATTCATTAACTACTTGTATTCTGCTGTTCTTTTGTTGGTTGATAGCAGGCGTTTTAGTGATTTTGAGATAATCTGTTTTGGTATAAGTTTTTGTTTAATCTATCTTCGCAATTTCAAATACTTTAAATAGTGTATGAAGATGATATATCAATCTCAAGAAAACTGTGGTTCAAGACGGAAACCAAACCGTTTTTATTAATGGTTTGGATTGGTTTGGTTTTATGAATTTTATGGTTTGATTTGATTCTCCAAATTCATAATTTGTATTGGCAATGGTCAGGGGACATTTTTATGGCACGACATTGGCATCCCTTGGAGCCCCCTATAAAACGATTTGGGGAAGAAGTAGTGTTTAATTTATGAAGATCCTTTCAGGCTAAGGTCTCTTCAATTATATGCCATGGTGAATAGCCTTATTGGCCCGCATTCGGAATAGGGTCACTGAAGCTATCCTTAGGCAAACCCCTCAAGATTTCAAGACTAATTGTTCTCGAGATGATTTTGTAGTATGGTTACCACATCTAGTCCAAGAACTTTGTTCCACGGTGGGCTTTTGTGCTTATGGATGGCTGTTCAATGCAAAATGAATACAACAGACAGATTGCTTTAGTTGGGGAATGCAAGTGGATGACCGATGCTTGTTGTGCAATACTGAAAAAGGAGTCCCATCATCATCTTAATTTTCATTCGATGCTCTTTTTCTTCCACATTCTGCTATAACCTGTGGGGAAGGATCCCAAATTTTGGCATTCCTAATACGTTGTTGAATGTGATGACCTAGTATATACATAATGTACAGCGAAACGGATTTCGGAATTTGCTATTGAGGATTGTCGTTGCTGCTGCTGTTTCCGGCATATGGATGGAAAGAAATCTCAGGTTCTTTCAAGGCAAATCTACTGGTGTGGACATTGTTTCCCTGAAAATTGTGAACTCGATAAGGGATTTTCTAAGTTCAAAGAGGGGTGTTAAGGCTTCTCCTATAAACAAGTCCTTGGGAGGTAGTTGGAGACTGCCCGATTGCATTTATTCTATGCAACGCTCATGTGCTTTTCTCTATTTTTAAAGGCTATGTTAGAGGGAGTTTGGCTGCTATTTTCGTAGTTTAGTCTTGTCTATAGTACAATTTTGTTGTACTGGGGTATGCCTCTTTTTAGCTTGTATTGGTTTGAGCTTGTTTAATGAAATGTGCTTATAAAAAAAGTAAAAATTCGTAAATAGTGATTTTGGTTCTTGATTTACTATAAAACCGAACTAATCTGGTTCATACTCACACCTACTTTTGGACACACTGGCACTTGAAATGACCTCAGATCTGAAAGGCGGAAAAAAAAAACGCGCGCCCACTACACTAAGGCACCGTTTGGCGACTGAAGATGATTTTGAGTGATGTAATGTGTGTGGATTTGAGAGTAGATTTGTAAAGAGGTTGGACCCACCTCCAAAAAAAGATGGATTTGTTTATTGAGTGTTTGGATGGTTTTTTGAGAAGGAGGATTTGAAGGGTGGATATGAGAGCAAATGACTGAATTGCCCCAAGTTTATTAATTTAATAAAGAAAATGAATTAATTTTATTATAATTACAAATAAATACAAAATAATTACAATAAATAACTTAAGCTATAAGATTCAATTATAATTAATATATAAATTAATTTTTGTAGTATAAAAATTAATTTCCAATATATTAATTAATTTTTCGGATCAATTTTTTTAAAAATTGTGTTCATGTGATTGCATCTGATGCATATCGATTCAAGAGGTGAGTTACAATCAGGTGTGGTACACCTAGCAAAAAAAACCAAAGTTTATGGTCAAAGAAAAATATGTAATTACAAGTGTCACATTATGAGTGGGACAAAATTTAAGTAAATTGTGCCCACATAGGATAAAAAACCCTTTTACGAAGAACACTTCTTCATCTTCGTCTTCCTCAAAAACACCAGATCAGACGAGCAGACGACAACAACGATCGCAGGCCGGAGGACGACGATGACTACAACCGTAGGCTGGACGACGACGACCGCAGATCATAAAGTTTCTCCCCTTTGTGTGTGTGTGATTTTGCTACCAAGAAAATGCCCGGATTTGAAGGAGTAAAAATAGGTAGTAATTCCACCAAATTCCCCCTTGTTAGCTAATGACAGGGTCTGGACTATTGTTGGCAAATCTGGGTGAAGTCGGATTTGGGCTCCAAACATAGGATCAAGTCTTGGTTGCAAAATGACATTTCAAACGCTGACTTGTGGTGGGCCTTGAATTACAAATCTAACTATGAGACAAATCCAAGTGCTAATGCCGTCACCAAATAGGGCCTAACGTTTTGCCCGCCAGGCTTACGTTAGCTTTTCCCAAAAAGAAATCATCCAAATAGTAACTGGTGTCAATTTTGGTTCCTTTATTGACGTGGGAATGTGGATAGATCATAGATAAGGGTCATCATCTGGCAACAAAAATCTAACCCAACCCAACTTCCGCTTCCGCCTGCCACGCCGAAAGCTTAGCGGGCTTTTCTTTGAGCCGCCGGGCTATCTCTCAAAAGACGGTTTCAAGTCTCGCCCACGCTTTTATACTAGTCGGGCTAAGCAATGGACTAGTTTTCTCAAAGCCGTACGAGCCCAAGTTAATTAATTAGGTGGGCGAACTTTCTCTCAAAATGTTTATTGCATAAGCTCTCGGTTTGAAAAAATGGAGGTTTCAGTGGAAATTGAGAGGGAAGAGACATGGAAAAAAATGGTTGAAAGTTTCCGAGACACGGTTTGAAGAAGGCAATAACCTTCCACACAAAAATTCTTTGTAAACGTCGGAAAAAAAAAATTCATTGTAAGAAAGTGGGCTTACAATGAATTCCCCATAGTAAATGTTGGGAAAAAAAATTCTTTGTAAAAATTCTTTGACCATTCTTTTGTGTGTGTGTGTGTGTTTTTTTTTCCATGCTTTTTGAGTTTTTTAAATCTTGGAATAAGAAAGTGGGCTTGAGAGTTCTCCATAGTAAAGTGGACTTGGAATCATTCTAAAAAACTTGAGCTATTTTATTAGATATTTATTACATATATGTATATTTGTTACTAACTCATGCTACGCTACAGATATAGTGTCATTCCACGGCTGGCCTAATATCTCGCCTTTCGGCCGGGTGGGCCGCCAATGGGCGGGCGGGTAGAGGTGTCAAACGGGCCAATGGGCGGGCGGGTAGAGGTGGCATGTGGCACGGCACGACACGGTCTTCTACGGGCACGACACGGGCACGATAAGAAGTCAACATGGCACGCAGGCACGCACGAAGCACGCATCACGGCACGAAGCACGAAGTTGGCACGCACGTACCGCATGGAAGTAGGATCGGACATGGCACCGCACTCCAAGACGAAAGCATCGGAAATCGGCCCGCACGCAAGACGCACCCGCACAAGCACGGAAGTAGGACGGAAATGGCACGCACGGCAAGTTTTAAGTCGGCCCGCACGTACGCACGCACAAAATACGTAAATTGGACCGCGCGACATGAGCACGAAAAGTTGGTCTCAAGACGCGCACTACACACGCCGCCTCTACCGCTTGACATGGGCACCGCATTGGCAAAAAAAAAGTTAAATAATTTATTTGTATGTATTTTTTGATAATCACAAAAATAAAAAAAAATTATTTTTTTGTTGTGTAACTTGTGTTAGTGAATTATATATTTATATCAAGTTTAAAAAAAATTAAGTCATGAACAAAAAAATAAACAAGAGGGAAAAAGAAGTTACAAAAAATTTGTTGATTTATTTTATTTTATTTTATATTTTAATTTTGAGAGAGAGAGAGAGAGAGAGTTTGGACAAAAAAATCAAATAAGCTTTTTAATTTTTTTTGACATGTTTGATAAGTGATACATTGCCTTATCTGATAAAGATTGTGAAAAAAAAAATATTTTTTTTGTTTGTGAAAAAAATAAGAAAATAGTGTTTTTTTTTGCTAGAGAAAAAATAAATAAATAGTTTTTTGCAACTTGTTAATGTTAAGTAAGTCGCTAAGTCATGAACAAAAAAATAAAAAAAATATAAAATTAATAATAATTTTTTTAGAGAGAGATTTTGGACAAACAAAATAAAATAAACTTGTAAAATATTTTTTTACATGTTTGATAATTGATACATTGCCTTTTATCTAATAAAGATTTTGAAAATAATAATAATAATTGTCTTTTTGTAAAAAATAAAAATAATAAATTTTTGCAACTTGTAAGTTGTAATTAAGTCACTAAGTCTGTAAGTCATGAACAAAAAATAAAAAAATTACAAATTAAAAAAATAAGAGAGAGAGAGAGAGAGAGAGAGAGAGAGAGAGAGAAAAGAAATACAAATTATTTTTATAAAAAAATTATAGAAATTCAAATTTATAGGAATTTAATTCTTTTCTTAAATTATATTATAGAAATTATTAGATGTTAAATTAGAGAAATTATATAAACTATTTTTTATAGTTTCCTTGTCTCACTCTCATAGGAACACTGAACACAATAATGGGCCTCCACTTTCCGGACCAAATTTTGACGATCGGAACCGTTAGATGTGTTTAAAACGTGTTTTCAATGTCCTACTCAAGGATTTTGCAAAAAAATAATACCCGGAAGTAGTTGATCGGAGTAGATATTCGTAAAACAACTATACGAAAACCTGGTCTGATCAAGCCCTTTTGGGTATTTTCTTTTTTCAAATATTTTCTTATGACCTTAAAAACATGCTTTAAACACATCTAACGATTTAGACTTTTTAAAAATTGATTAGGTGGCCTTGAAGTGGTGCATTCTAGTACTGAAATTCCATTAGAAGCACTAAATGTATTTCGATCGTGTTGTTACCGATATTGGATGATCATCGATTTGGGGGAGAATGATAAAATTGATGAGATATTAAATTGCAACGGTTTAGATCGAACATTCGAAAAACGAGTCTACACCTACCTTATAATTCTATACATAGAACTTACTTGGTTATGAACCAAGCTATTGTGTTATGGTATAATGTACGATAGCCACACAATCACAATGCAATTACGACGATCCACACCGTTCACTTTGTTTGTATTGATGTTTTAATGACTGTCTCCAATTTTTTCGACGATCAGATTTTGAAAGCCCCTCCATCGCAACACAACTACGATGATCCTCATCGTTCATGTCATGCAATGGCTTTAGAGGCCAATTTTTTGATCCCCTGCGAGTAATCCAAACTGTTAAATAATTTCAAAATAGTGTTTTGTACGGTTTTGCAAAAAATAGGTCAATTGGATATGCGTAACTCATCGATCTAAGCTACGCACATATGAATGATTTAAAAACTTGGAGTTTTTGATCAACCAGTTACACATGTTCGATTGACCTAATTTTTTGCAAGGTTATTCAAAACGTTATTTTGAAATGATTTAACGGTTCAGATTATTCACGTGTGACCAAAAAATGGGTCCCAAAAGCAATTTATGTGCATTAGATCTTCTGTACCGGTAGCCCTAGTTTTTAGTATAAATAAGCCATTATAAACACACAGCCACCACATTTCCTAACCGGCTAACCCTAATTTCATAATCTATCTCTCTCTCTCATCGATCTCAATATCTCGCATCTCCTCAGAGTTTTTGTAAAGGTGCAACGGGTCGCGCTCTCTCTCTCTCTCTCTCTCTCTCTCTCTCGGCCTCGACGGCCAAGCATTCGCGATTCGACTCAATCAACCACCACCACCATAGTCCAGTCACCACTGGTTCACCATCCACACGGACCACACTTGTTACACAGTTACACTCTCTCTCGACCCTAATATCTCACTTTCACGACACCAGTCACCACTCACGAGACCCACCAGCCGGCGACCACCACCATCATCCTCCGCTCACGATCTGTGGTTATTCACCATCAATCCATCATCCACCGCTCACGATCTGTGCTACGCACTGGACCACTCTCTCACGACTCACGAGTCACGACCCTAAATGGCTAAACCCATAAATCTCACTCCCTCTCTGGCTCTGTTGTGATTCACCAATCTCCACCGTCCACGATCTGTTGTTATTCACTACATCCACTGCTCACGACCATCACAATCCACCATCCACCAAACCCCCACTGCACCGCACCGATCTGTGTTGATCCTAGGGTTTGATTTCTGTACTTAGATTTTTAGGTTTCATACTTTCATTTCATCACTGGTTACTGTTTTGTTGATTTACTGGTAAGCATTTAAACACGGGATTTTCATTCTATATTTTGGGTTTACTCATTTAGCACTGATTTATACTCTTTTTTTTGTGTAGATGGATGCTAGTAATTTTGATTTTTATGATGATGAACATGGTGGAGACCCTGTTGTTGCACCAGAGGGACGGGGTTTGGATTCTGTAAGTGTAGGCGAAGCTGCTTCAAACTTTGTTCACACTGGAACATGGGCTTCTGGTTCTACTCCAACAGATTCAACTCCTACTGATTCAACTACTAGTTCAAAAAGGAAACGCACGTCATGGGTATGGAAACATTTCTCTATAGTTAAGAACTTTAAAGATGAAAATGGTATTGACATAGGAATTAGGGCTGTATGTAATTATTGTGGCCTGAATTATACTTGCATTAGTGATACTGGAACAGGGCATCATGGTAGACATATTAGAAATAAACATCCAGATAAATTAGTGAGTGGTGAATCTGCGACTAGTTTGAAAGATTTTGTTTATACGAAAGAAAAAATGAGAGATGGACTAGCCCGTTACGTAGCTGCAGCTGAACAACCATTTACTTTTGGTGATGATATTAGATTTGAATATTTTATGCAAAATTGTGTGAATCCTGAATTTGGTAAAGTTTCTAGAAATACAACACGTAGTGATACAATGAAAGCATATAATGAAGTTAAAAAATATTTGATTTGTGAACTTGCTCAACTTGGTGCGATAGCTTTTACTTCTGATATGTGGTCTGATATAAATAATCGTGGTTATATGTGTGTCACTGCTCATTATATAGACTCTATTTGGACTTTGCGAAAAAGAATTATTTTGGAACCAGGTTTTGTTATTTGTCTCCTTGGAAGGAGGCATTCCTTGGTACTCTTATGTCTTGTTGATGCGTCTCCTTGGAAGGAGGCATTCCTTGGTGTATATAAAAATCATGTGTTTGTTTTAGTCTTTAAGCTCTGCCATGAATTTATTGTTTGTTATATGGACTGCTATGTTTGGGCAGAGCTGCTATATTTCCATGATTGTGGTCACTGCATTAGAACTTGGGTTATGGCTTTGGGCAATGATGATGATAGAAGTATTTGAATTCTGAGCTATAGTATTTGAATTCAGAGCCATTTATGTGTTATAGTGACTGAATTGGCATTTGGCAATGATGTTGAACTGAGCCATTCGGTCCAAGCAAGAGTCACCCCAAACTGACCGAAACCGAAACGATTTCACCCCTAATAAAATGTAGACGTAATGCATATTGTTAATAAATAAAAAAAAATACTTCAACAGTTCAACTATTTAAAAAAAAAACAAACTTATAAGTAAAGTGGTGAGTCATCCAAACTATAACACGATGAGAAGGCACGCGTCGGCAAGACGATTACCTACTAATTAAACGCGACGGCACGCATCGACACACGAAAAAAAGCACGCGACGCATTACGACTAATAAAACGCACGGGCAAGACGGCCAAGATGGCACGCCAAAGACGCCAAGCATCGACTAAAAACTCACAAAGACTCCAAGACGGCCAAAAAGGGCACCCATACCCACACAATAAAAAAAAAATAACCCGCACTCAAGACCTAATAATGAAGAAGTCAACTGGCATTATACCCAAGCACTCAAGACGCATTAACTAATCGCAAGAGACCCGCACTTACACCCATTAACGATTTCAAAAAAGCACGGCGACGCAAGCATCTGCATTTACGAAGTAATTTGGCACGGCACACCATGACACGATGAAGTAAAATAAAAGCACGCGACTCCAAGACCTGCACGCGACGCAGCCGTAAGACCTGAATGGACGCAGACGGGCATCTATTACCCAAGACGCGACGCTTCGACACCTCTACGCGGCATGGGCGGCTGGTTCCAAATTTGCTTAAGCCCTACCATGAAAAGCCGTCGGCTAATTTACCCCGTTCGACGGGCTTCGGACTCGCGTAAAACCCGATTAACTAGCTGGCCGGATGGGCGGGGGCAGACGGATAGAATGATGAGGCTTAATCATATATGGACATACCAAAAGAAAATTGCAATTCCCCGTACAAAAGGAGATTCGGAAGAAGTCACAAGTGACTTGTGGTAATCTAACAGGCGAGGACACTCCCAGTGACGGACCTTTTTTTAACCGTCCACTTGTTTGTTTTTGTCACACATTGGCATCATTCAATTCGTAACCCTATTAATGACCTCTTTGTAATACACATTATTTCGACACAACTATGGATAGGTAATGGAAATGTACAAGCAGTTTGTGGGCTTATTTTTGAATTTCATATAAATAATCCAAATCGCTCAATAATTTTTTGAATGATCTTATAAAAAATTAGTTCAATTGAATATGAGTAAGTGGTTTATCCAAAGTTCAAGTTTGTAAGTGATTCAAGTTGTAATTTTGCATTCAGAAATAGGATCCTAATTCTAAATTCTAACTTCTAAATTGGAATTTTGATCACTTACTCGCACATATTCAATTGAGCTGAATTTTTGAAGGAACACTAGAAAAATTATTTTAAAGTAATGATCTGTTTGTATTATTCAAATGTAGAACCCAAAAGAAGATCCTGCAAGCCGCTTGTATATTTTCGATACCTTTGCTTATGTTCCCTTATCTCGTCGCATTATTTTTGTTTTGGCGTCATGTGGCATCTCTAGTAATTGCTTTGCTCAAATTAGGTTATTCACGTTAGAACTAGTCGTTCATAAGAAATTACAACCTTTTTGCACTTATCAATTAAGAATTGAAAGTGGTCAACGGGAAGTTGGGTTATTCATGTCGGAACTAGTGGTTCATCTTGAGGTTATCGACCAAGAATAGAAAGTAGTCAACAGTGTCAGCAAATTCACCGCTATTGAGTTTTCGCAATATTATTTTTGAATAAAGTTGAGTTTCTCGAAAGATTTTATCACATATAAAATCAAGATTTGATAAATCAGTTTAGTTTACGTATTCAACTGAATTATTTATTGATTTGTGAATTATTTATTAATTTGACAACTTGTAAGCTCAGCCTCAGCCGGACTAGACTTGGCGCTGATTAACAGGAGTAGACACTTCACCGCCGTATGTTCCCCCTTCAATCCATTCTATCCTTGCCGTCTTTCCTTCATCCACCGTATCCCCTTTCTCACGTTTCTCTCTCTCGCTCAGAATGGAATCGATGCCTGTGAATTGGGAAGCTCTGGACGCCCTAGTCATTGATTTCGCCAAATCCGAAAACCTAATCGAGGACTCCGCAGTTTCATCTCCTTCGTCTCCGTCGTCTTCACCTTCATCTTCGTCTTACCATTCCCGCGTGCTCATTCGTCAGGTTAGACGGTTGTTAGAGGTCGGCGATATTGACGCCGGACTGGATCTCCTCCGTGCCCACGCGCCTTCTGTCCTCGACGATCACCGACTCCTCTTCCGGTTACAGAAGCAGGTGAAATGAATAACAGATATCCAATTTCAGATATCTATGTTTTTGGATTATAGGTTGTAATGCACTCTTACGTAATTAGGAAGCTTGTAGTCTGAATTCAATAATTAGGTGTTAATAGGGGCGGCTCCGGGATTTTATTTGAGTTCAGCGCGGTGAGAGATACGTACATACTGTAATTTTTCACCGCACAATACATTATACTCCTTCTGCATGCTTCCTCACAAATATCAGTGAATTTGGTTTATTTGGACTTCGTAAGGTGATCCAATGCACACAATTTACAGACAATACTAAAGAACAATCATGTTACATATAAAAGTAATAAAAATTTGAGTGCATTTTTTGTACCTGGCCCTCTCCAATTGAGAGGTAGAGCCGCCTATGCTGTTAAACTGATTAGATCTACGTTTTATCTAAATTTTAATTTTATTTTGCTTATTGAACTGGCTGTTATTTTTTCTATCAATTGTTTATGAAGAAATTTATTGAGCTTCTGCGGAGAGGAACTGCTGAGGACCACGAGTCTGCAATCAACTGCTTGAGGACAGCAGTTGCGCCTTGTGCCCTTGATGCCTATCCGGTATGCTAAAACACTTTCTTTCTCTCATTTCTTGACTTGCTTTTCTTAAATTGCCTTTTCTTATCATGTTGGACAGGATACTGATTCTATGACCAGGGGTTTCCCTACATTAGGTTATAGCTGTGTTACCAGTAGCTGTAGTAACCTAAGCAATTATGTTTTAGATGTTCGTTTATAAGTTTAAGTGTACCTTTGTTCCACAATGGGGAGTTCAGTGACTCGAGAAGTTCCTAACTTTTTTTGTTATTTATTTGCTTATCATTTTGCTTTAATAGAAGAAAACTATCAAATGTAATAAGCTCAAAATTTGGAGGCAGTGAGCCATTGGACAAAATGCACAAATATTGGTCATAATGATCCTAGAATTGTGTTTTGCACGAATAAATGGGGAAAATGATTTTGTTGAATGTTTGTTGCTTGAACCAAATTGATGAGGGGTGGCATAGTTTATAGCCAAGTGCCCTTGCCATGTTCCCTTCTTGGCAAAGGGAGATATTCTCGTATGAATTATGTGTCACATGTGGTGTTCAGAAGCAATAAATGCGAGCAGTAAATGCAAATTCTTGATGTCGGATCTTCATTTGTCGCTTCATCTTGTTAGTTTGGACCAACTCTTTTGTGCGTGTGGATGAACAATTTGGATAGCTTATACATCACTTAATGGATATCTTTCCCGTTATTCTGATTCAGTTTTTACTTTTGTGTTTCTTTTAAGGAAGCATACGAAGAATTTAAGCACGTTCTTCTTGCCCTTATCTTTGACAAAGATGACTGCACCTCTCCAGTCGCAAATGAGGTAGGCAACAATTTATGTATGTATTTCAATGACGCATGTTGACTTTATGCTTGTTCGGCGTAGTTGTTTTTCATGGATGACATTTTTGAATAAGATCTCCACTGGCAATTTTTTGCCTTTTCTTCTTGGTTTACTTGGTTGTTGCTTGGGTGTGCCTTCGGGTGCAATTGATGTTTATAGTGCATTGTTGTCAAACAAGAACCTCCAATATACTTGCTTTTGTGCCCCTTCAAGTTTATTTTTGCTGCTTCTCAACTGTGCTTATCCATACCATAGACATTAGTTGAGATAGTTAATAATATACGTGAAGGGTTTGTGTACATACATTTGAAATAGAAGGGGTCCATCTATTAGTTTTCAATATAAGTACTTGACTTCAACTATTTACTTGTTTCTTATATGTGTGATTGTATTAAAGAAAACATATTTTAGTTGAGCAAGTGAAGTGAAGAAAGGACAACATTGATTTAGTACATATTAATAGAGGCTAGGATCTTTTTGATGCATTGGGTCATATTTTCCTTGACTTAGTTTCCAAGTCTTTTACTATAGTTGCCCAATATTTAGAGTTTTGGACCCCTGAAGTCCCAATTTCAGTGTTTTAAAAACCGGACCGGACTGGCCGGTTCAATCGGTTGGACCGTCAATCGGACCATAGTCTTGTCCAGACTAACCCCAAAACCGTTTATTTGTAAGAACCGGTCTCTAAATTAAAAAGCGCTAAAAAAAACGGTCGAACCGCTGACACGGTCAACCTGGGAGCGGGTTAATCAAACCGAACCAGAAATTTTTTGAACTTCCCAGACATAATAAAAGGCTGCGAAGCTGTCCCTTAAATGCCAAAAAGTGGCAAATTGCAGACAGCTGTCAAAAGGATTTACAATCTGCAGCCTTTACCACGCCTTTTTGAACTTTTACAGAGACTTCTGATGGTTTTATAGAAGGGAAGTGGGCTCCCAAAGAGGTACTTCACCGATGTGGGATTAAAAACAAAGACCCACACAATACTTCTTCTTCTTTCAAGCCTTTTCATATGTAGTATTTTTTATGTACTCATTTTAATTATTTAAAAATATATATTTATATATAATTATGACATCACAGTTCGATAGCGGTTCGATCGCGGGTGAACCGGTGACCCATCCATCCGGTCCCTTTTCTGGTCCGTCCTCCAGTCCGGGTTTCAAAACATTGCCCAGTTTATTATTATGGTAAAAAGCATTGATATGGAGCGACATGTTATGATACTGATACTGGTAAATAAAATTTTCATTGGTATGGACTAAAAGCAATCTGAACATTATTAATATTTCTATTAAATTAGGGATAAGACCGGAGAAAGAATACGTACATTATGGAGATATAATGATAATAATAAGGAAAATGCTAAAATAGACCCAATGGGCTTTTATGTTAAGGTTTAAAAAGTGGGTTGAAATGTGTGATAACCGTCTTGGATGACATCATCCATGATGTAAGGCGTGAACTCCCTCTTGCATTCCTTGTGAGTCACTTTGGGTTTACCCGGCTCGGGTGACTCGTCTCGATTAGTGCTGTCTCAGCAGGGATGCTAGCTCGTGCCGATTTGAACCATATCGTTGCAATCACATTTGGCTCGGATACCGACTTGGCCCTTTTAGATTTAGAAATGGGCTTCGGTCCGTTTGGGACTTGGGTCTTTGGTCTGAGCCAACTGTAATCCGTCTGATCGTTATATTTCAGCCCATTACAGTGTAAGATTAGATAAAAAAAAATCAATTACGGTATGTTTGTTTGTTTGTTTGTTTATATAAGGTATGGAAATATCAACTTTTGAAGGCATCTTGGGATCAATAATTGCAAGTACACTAACAAATTAGCTACCAAATCCAAGACAAGGGAATAGAAAGCTCCAATCAACATCCTTATCTTTCTCAGTATCCCGGTTGCAAATAACCTCTAACATGCCAATGCTCAGCCACCAACTTATAATAACACACGCCATCATAAATGGAACCAAAACCTTAACCTCCTCTTTGGTCGTGTTCCATCTCCCAAAATAATTTGTGTAGCCATCCATTTGAACCAGGACCTTATCTCCTTGCAATTTTGTTAGGTTGCTAAACCCCTCTTTTGTTAACTCTTTCCAGCTTTCTTGCTTTATTGCTTTCTGCCAAGATGAACTAGGAGTCTATTGTCTGGATGATTTACAGGTGTCAGAGTAGAACCTTTCAGTTTCCTTTAACCATGGATCCATTATCTTATGCCTCCTACTAATTTGCCCGTCAGTGGATTCAGCTCTCTATTCATTTGGATTCCATTGATGCAACCAGCTTCACTGTACTTCATGTCAAACAATTTATTAGTGCCAATACATATAGCTTTATGAGTTGCCAAATTCTTCTTTTGTTATCTTCTTTTAGCCAGGATTCCTCATTAGCCAATAACCATGCTATAGAGTCTGCAAACTTTTCAGAAAAATTGCTTCAGTTGCCTCTTATGTCATTCTTGTTGTCTTCCAATTCCATTCTATTTTTTCCCCTGAGGATTTGCCTTGATTTGGATAGTAACTTTGAGCTCTTTTAGCTACTCACTTGATGGTGTGATCAGGTTTGACACTGATCAAGCCTTCTCTCCAGTGGATGTTCAGTCGTTGGACCTGTTTTAGTTTTCTTGATGGATATATAAAATGCTTTCATTGATTATTTCAGTGGTCTGAAAGGAGAAGGTTTGACATTGCTGGGTCGTTATCCTCTGTTTTGAGAGCTCATTTGCATGCATATGATCCAATCATTTCGATGACATTGAGATATTTGATAAGGTAATTCCTTGATTTCACACTTCTCCAGTGATTATTATTTATCTCTGTTACTCATGCTCGTATTTGTTGTGATCTTTCTTTGATGTTCTCCCTATCACACGCAGCATACACAAAGGATTTTGCTTATGTCAAGGAATCTCATCACCCATTTCAGATCTTACTGAGAGGTTGCTCCTTGAAGAACGTGATCCCGCTGCAAAACCCCCGGAGAGTTTGTATGAGGCACCTCCATTTGACGAGGTTAGTTGTTTTACAGAATCCCGTCTATCCTTTGATGTCAATAAGGGGATAGAGGTTCATGTTTCATTATGTGTTAAGTCATTGTCTCGTTGGTTGCTCATGTATCTATATTTGTATCCAAGTTTATAGTTTCGACTTGTGTGCCTTTTGACTTCAGGTGGACATACAAGCCCTTGCACATGCTGTAGAGCTAACAAGGCAAGGGGCTGTTGATAGCCTGAGATTTGCTAGGGGTGATTTATTCCAAGCATTTCAGGTTGCTCATGAAATCTTATATCTTTTATATATTGCTGTAATCGTTATTTTAAGTCCACCAAAATCTTATATCCTTGATAGATTTCACACGCTAAAATCTTAAAGTATGGGCTGAGCAGCTGTGATATTTTGAGATTGTGCTTGTATGTCACAGAATGAATTATGCCGGATCAGATTGAATGTTTCGGTTTTTGATGAGCTTGTTCACGAATACTGCATGTACAGGGGTATTGTTGACTCTGGTTTTGCATCCCATCCTGGTGAGGGCTTAAACTTTATCATCTTTGAAATTTTGGTTTTTCATTTTGTTAATTGTTTTCATATAATTCTCTTGATTTCTATTGCACCAGGAATGCAAATTTTGCCCGACCCTTGTAAAGTTAATCAGCCAGAGCCTGAGTATGGTTCATCAAGAAACAGTTCTCTTGAAGTTGAGTGTGCCACCAGCAAACATTCAGATGGCGAATCTTCCATTAGTAATGCTCATATGGATGGTTCTCCTGAAATTAGTACTGATGTGGTGAGCATGCAATCTATGGATACTGAAGAGCGATACCCTTGTGAGATGAGAAACAATCATGAAGACTGCAGCACCAGTGATACCGATCAGATTGTGATTTCAAGGATGCTGAAAAAGAATAGAAATCATGACCTTAGGGAGAGGAGCAAGCGAAAGCGCTGGAGAGGGAGAGAAGAGAAGATTGATGTCACTCCTGAAGTCATCAGTGGAAGCAGCAACCCAGATCTTAGCACTGCTACACTTTCCAGCACCACGTCGTTGAAGGAACACCAGGTATCTTGTTGCATTCTCTTTTCATTTTTATTATTTCCTGCTAGTGGGTTATTGTTTAAAGGGTTTTGTTTGCATAGGTTTCTGGTTCACCTACTGCAATGGAAGTAAAAAGCAGCCGGGAGGATAAGTATGAGATTGTGCTGGCGGTGAGGGAATTAGCTAGCAGGGGAATGGCTGCGGAGGTTGTGGAAGAAGTAAATGCCATGGACCAACATTTTTTCATGCAAAATCCGCATTTGCTATTCAAATTTAAGCAGGTAAGTGTGGTCATATTGTATGAGGCATGATGGGAAAAAGGTGGAATGGATTTTCCTTTCAGGAAATATTTGGGACAAAACGTTCAGATTTGGACTTTCTTCTGACGCAGGTTGAATTTTTGAAGCTGGTCTGCTCTGGTGATCATTCTAGTGCACTAAGGGTTGCCTGCTCTCATTTAGGTCCTTTGGCAGCTAGTGATCCAGCTTTGCTGAAGCCCCTGAAGGAGACATTGTTGGCTTTGTTGAGACCTAATGAAGATGCAGTTGGGGGAGGCTTGCCCTTGAATTCTCTTGCAAATTCCCTCCAGGTATAGCATGTCCTGCTAATGAATTCAATCATAATATTACTGTAGCTTTTACCTCAGTGATCTAAGTTTTCTCGTTATTAGATTATGGTCCTGTTTGTGTCTACAAAATATGGTGGCACTCGGAACAGAACGGCCGTACGGTCAATGAATTTGGAGCTGCAATCTCCTTGAGTTGCCTCACACACATGTGTCAAATGGCCCTTTTTGTCTGGAAATCAGGGATTGATCTTGTAAGCCTGACAGATGTCAAAGACAAGTCTGCAGTGCCAACCATAGGCTTACTAGATGCTTATATTTCTAAGGATTTTGGATCCTGGTTTTGTGGACACCATGCTCCTCTCGACGTCTAATTCATGAGCGTATTCTAAATCTATTTTTTTGTTATTTGAAAGGATCATTGAGAAATTGGTCTATTGTAGAGGGGTAAATCTCTCTCTCTCTCTCTCTCTCTCTCTCTCTCTGAGCTCTGTGTGTTCTTCTTTGTGCATGCGGGTTAACACTGAGACTCCCTTTTTGAACTATGTTTGTTTGCCTTTGTGCATTTATTCTACTACAAATTGAAACTATCTATTACCCAAAACTATGGTAGTGATGGTCAATTATTTGATTTTTGGACACACCCGTCAAGTTGTTACACAACAATGTTGGTATTATCCCAAGCCCAAGGCGTCAGCATAAAAATGTTGGTTATGTCAATTGCATCTGTTTAAAGAAGAAAACAAAAGAAAATGTAGAAAGAATATAAACGAGGCTTCATCAGTGCAAGAGAAACTTTGATATCTGTTATCAAGGTGGGTCGAGGTTAGAGGCTTCTGAATGTGGTCGGTGGGTGACAGGTGGATGGAGTTTGCTCAAGTTACTGGATTTCAGAGGTCAAGGGAGAACACCCAAGGTGGTTGATTGCCGATTGTCCCTATCAGAGGTGGGTTGGATTGCCTGGCCAAAAAACTTATTGGACAGAAAAAGTTATGGAGCAGTTGAAGAGAAAGCAGGCTGGAGGGAATGGAGTTGAGGTTTCAATGGGAATCAGAGAAAGAAGGGTGGATCATGGATGCTGGTAGAGGATATGATTAAGGTTGGGGAAACAAAGATGTGATAACCAAATTTCAACAGGGGGTTCAGTTGGTGCTGCGGTAAGTTCCATGATGGGAACAACTGTACTACAAAGTTGGTGCTGTGGTGACAGGAATGGTGGAGTGTGGTGTAGTACTCTGCTGAGTGGGGCTGGAACTTCATTGTTGGTTCGTTTTGTGGAGATCTTTGTTGCATGGATGTTGCATGATCTCGGGTGTAGTTATGCATCTACATGTAGTATTCTTCTAGTTCCTGTATCGAAGGGCACACGGATATGATAGAGTATCCATGGTCATTAATGACCTTTTTCTATTTGTAGGGTAAAATGTTACTCCCTTTGTCTGGATGTCTTGGTCCACTATTCCTTTTCTTGATGTCCCATAATACTTTTCCAATTTGACTACTCAAGGAGAAAAATTTGAACCATTTCCTTTTTGACCCTCCATCCCCATATTGACATTGAGTCACAAAATTGGAGCAACAAATGTATTGGAGTCCAAAAAGTAATCATTGTATTTAGGAAGAGGGTAATTATGGGAATTCATGTGTTTTGGATAGTAATTGGTTGTTCCCTTAATTTGTAGGATTCCCAAGAGAGAAATTTTGGGATGAAGGTAGTATTTACGTGGTTCTCTAGGGAATCTGATGCTTAATAGGGGAGTTTTTTTTTTTAGTATATTATTCACTATATTGTTTAATCGACTTATAAAGTTTTCTTGAAGGTGGATATCCAACCTTTTGTCAGACACTACCATTACCACAAGTGTCGAGCGTCCGACATGGGTACTTCATGCATTCAGAAGAATTGATGTATCATTTGTGGAAAGATGTATTAGAGATTGCAGTTGCACGTTGGAGTTTATATATAGCATGAATGGGTTTTGGAGAGGTGGGATAGATGAAGTTAATGGGGAATTGTAGAAGCCATTTTTTTAAATTTGAAAAGTAGTGGGGAATTGATTGGGTATGTTGGAATGACGGCATGTGTCCTCTTTGGGAAGTCCGACTATCTGAAGAATAAGGCGTTTGGGCTCTATATTCCAATATCTTTAAGATGGTGGAAAGTTTAAAAGCCTACCTTGTTGGAAAGATCTCTATTACAAAAGCATAAGGGCAAAGGGGAGATTTTGTTGGGGCATGCTAGGAAGTCATGGAATGCAAAAGGAATTGGGTGTTACTGATGGACAGACTTATACTAATAAAAGGCTACTTATTATATTTATGGCGGCATTGGAAGGTGGAGCAATGTTCTTGAAAACTTTTAATTGTTAGGGTGAGCATAAGTTATAATTTATAAGTTAAAAATGGCTTGCTCTAAAGGAGGATAATGATGAGAAAGCTGAAGGGTCGAGGGAATTATTGTTCAAAAAGAGTGGTGGCCTGGTGGGGCGATATTGATTGCATACTTTCTTTCACCTTTCCAATTTATGAGAGGCTTAGTGCTTCTTACACCGATAAACCATATCTTTACTCAGTTTATGAGATGTGGGATGCAATGATTGAAAAGGTGAAGGCTGCTTTCTACAAGCAGGAGAACATGCCTCAAATTAATGAGCTAGTCCTTTATCGTTTGGTGCACAATATCCTAGTTGACAAGTGGGCCAAAAGTAACACACCTCTTAATTGCCTTGTGTTATTGAATCCAAGGTAAGAAATCATTTCTAAATTCTTACCAAGTAACATTCAGATGTGGCTAAGATGATTTGATTTTTTCGTACTTCCTCACTTTATTATCTAGGTGCTATAGTACAGTGTGGTTGGATGAAAATCCTGAGCGTATTCTTCGTCATAGAGATGAAGAAATTTCAACTATGAGAAACAAGTGTTTCCAAAGATACTTTTGAAATCCATATGAGAGAAGGGTTGTTAATATGTATGCTACGTTTTCGGGTTGCTTGGAAAGTTTTGGAGATTCTGACTTAGAAGTGATAGAAGGGCACTAGAACCTCTTATGAAGAGATTTTGCATGTGTCTCGCACAACTACTCCAATCTTTAGCATTGAAGTTGCTTAGCCCACTATGTTTTTGTCATGTTGCAAAAGGAATTGGAGCCTACTGTCATTCTTTCCATTAAAAGGAACAAAATGACACCACAACGAGTGGGTCTCCTATCAAGGAGAACCCGATTACACATGGAAGGAGGTACCAAAGTAGGGGATGTAGGTGGAGATGCAATTGATTCACTTGAAGGTGTCGGTATGCTTGAAATTGCAAGTCTTGCCCTTGATGACCGGATATTCACAGATGAATGCCAAGGGGATGAAATTGAAGCTAATAATTGAAGATTGAAGTTGATACGAGTGGAAATGAAATTGTAACTTTCACTTCTTGTTTTGGGCTTTTGGCATGTATTGAATGCTTCGTATTTGTGTTAGCTTTCTTTTTGTTTTGAAAGACTTTTGGCAATGACATAATAACTGCTTAGTATTAGCAATTCAACTGCTTTTTGCTACCTTTAGCTTTAATTTTATGGTTAGTACAGGACTCGTGGTTATGAAGTGGTATAGATTTTATAAGTACTTGTGACGTATCCGTATCTGTATCTCTATCCGTATTGTAGTTTTAGTTTTTCCCTCATCACCGTCTCGATATTGTGTTGTATTGTATCCTGTATCTATATCTGTGCTTCATAGCAGCACAATGAAGGTTTTTAGTGATGCAACTGACAGATGATTAAATACGAAATTGGGGAGGTGAAGATAGAGGCGGGATATCAGCAGATAACAAACCATCACACTTATGACAAATAGAGGAGGTGGATCCATAAGCAAGGCAAGCAGTTTGATTATAAGGACTTGGGAGAAAAAAATACGACAATCACTGATCATATGATCATTGCCTCCATTAACCACAACCCAAGTAGGTTTCTCAAGCCGATCATGAAAAGCAGTAGAACGACCCGTTGCGAAGGTCACAGTGAGAGGAAGATACTCATTAAGCATATGTAGTAAGGGATTCGAGCTGCTCCTGCAGTTGAACGATCGGAGATTGAAGGTGGCTAAAGTCTGACAGTGTGGGAGATCTTGAACTGCCAAAGTGCTCAGCAACTGAAGCAGTGTATGAAGCAGTTGAACCCTGAAGAATGGGTTTCAACTCAGGATGAAGCTTGAAGTAGCAAGGCCTTAGTATGCCCACATTGTCTCAGCTGGTAGTTGAGTTATCAAATTCGCAGCAAGCACCATCTGATCTATCATAGAAGGAGACTCAGAGGCAGACGGAAAGGAATGGGGCACCAATCGACTGTGTCTATCGTCAGCATCAGTAGTTATAAAAGCTTCATAAAAAAACATGTCCTGTAATCTCTTCTCATAGAATTGAAGAACCAACCAAGATAGTGCAGTTATCCATGTCTCATGGAGCATGCTTAGGATCACCATCTTTTTGGTTGATTCTCAGTCCCTAGAAGCCACCTTGATTTGCCTTCACTGACGATGTAGAGCCGGAAAGATTGACTCCATGCAGCAACTTTTTTTTCCAAATATTCACAAGTAACACGATGAGCAGGTTGAGAAAGAGAAAAATCTGATTTGGGTAGAGATTCGCCACACTTTTGTCACTTGATTCAGACATATCATGCAATAAACCACACTCAAGAGGGTATTGTTACGGACAAAGACAATGAAGACACGAGAAGAACAAGAGCATTGCAGCTAAAGAACACCGGTAGCCCCAAATTGATACGAATAACCACAGAAATGCTTATGACCTCAGCAAAGTATCAAACTCCCTAAAGAGAGTATCCATCGGATAACGGAACACCAAAGGGGCTGGATGAGCCTCATAGGGACAAACGAACCAACCAGGTTAGGCAGCTGGTGATGGGCTGGCAATGAGGGGTTCATGTGGGCTGGAGAAGAAAGAGCGTGATATTAGCTTACCTTCTGTATATTAGCTTACCTCCAAAGAAAGATTAGGCTATTTATAGTACCAACTACCAACGTAGGTTGCAAACTAAGGAAAACAAGGAAACAAATCAAAAGCCGAAAGAAATCAAGATGGACTACATCTCTCTCTCTCTTCCCTAAGACATCATTTGTTTGCTCTTATAAATTTTTGGTCTTAGAGGAAAGGTCAGCCATGATCAATTGATTTTGTGTGGGGGATTTCTAGAAGACCAGTTCACAGTTTATCTTTTGTTTTTTCAGTTCCAATGTACATATTTTCGCTTTTTGTAGTTCCATAGCTATGGATGGAAAATCTATCAAAAATGGCTAAACTGGACCATGGAACTATTCTGTCTAATTTATGGTTGTGTTTGGTGGTGGCCAGAATGTGGCCTCCTGGTTCTGTTTAAAGGAAAATAGCCGAAGCGTAACCAGCGATACTTTTCCATATCCTAGCAGGGTGTTCTCTTCTTGATGCTTACTTCAAAACTACATCATATTGGTTCTTATTTAGATTCCATCGAATATTAGGTGTGACTCAACTTTCTTGTCCTCGACTAGAACATAAACACTTATTTGGTGTGCACAGGTTTCAATAGGTAGGAGGCTTGGAATCGAAGAACCCCAGCTTATGAAGATAATGAGAGCGACTCTTCACACACACAATGAGTGGTTTAAACTTCAAATGTGTAAGGATCGGTTTGAAGGACTTCTAAAGATTGACTCATTGAAAGACGTTAGTAATCCTTTGCTTACCGATGCTGGAGTTGCTAAGTCAAATTTAGATACTTGTACCTATGGATCTTCCCAAGTTACAATATCTTCAAGCAGTAGGACACAAGAAGATGGCAGCAGTCCGACACAAGTGTCATCAACAGAAGTCATCTGTGATGAAAATGCAATAATTAAAGTAATGGTAAGTTCATCACCCATTTTGAAATTCACTGCACCCTCCATCCGCAGTTGTTTATCCACTTTTCTCTTTTTTGATGTCCCAAAATGCTTTCAATTTTCAAAAGTCAATGTGTGCCCTATTCTGTTGAATTCCATTTCTACCCTTTTCCTCTCTTTTTTATTTATTTATTTATAAATTGGGATTCTAGAATGCATTTTCAACTTGAAAATGTTGAAAGCTGGGTAAGCTGGTTTTGGAAAGGTGAAACTTTCTTGGTGCAATTATAATGTTCCTTTAAAGAATTGGATTACTTGGTTCCCTTGAAATGGTAAAACAATTGGGGCAAAGGAAGTGCATTCCAGCGTGTTACATTAATGGTGAATATGTTTCTTCTCTGATTCCATGTTTAAGGTCAAACACGTTTCTTTTGAATTTGTATTATTTAATATGCATGGTAATGGAATCTTTTATATTTTCGAATTTAAGGAGTGTGTGCATACCATGCCACAAGGAAAATAGAAGGTAAGCTAATGTGTACAAAATGTAATACCTAATGTGTAGAAAATTTTAAGCTAACAGTACTCTGGACCTTAAGTGACTAGTTAAGATAAAAGACAAGAAACTGTCAGTATTAAGATGTAAACTATACGCAAATTTATGGGATCGAAATGTCACTAAATTTAAAACACATCTTTGATGCTTGATTTACTAGCTAATGTATTTGTATCTTGGATTGGTGCAGGAATTTCTTGCTCTGCCTCGGGCAGACGCCATCCATCTTCTTGCACAGTACAATGGAGATGCCGAGATTGTCATTCAGCAGATATTTGCTTAGTTTGGAGTGTATACACTCTAGTCGAAATAATGTTCTCTCTTCATTTTCATCATGGATATCATGTCACTAGTGCACATATTTGCAATGCAGATATAGAAAACCATTGGTTGTTAAGGTAAAGCCCCTATTCTGTACAATTTCACTAGGTTGTTTCTTTTATAGATATTCTGCCAATAAATTATTTGATTGATTTTTTTCAGGGTTAGTCGAGGGTGGAACATTCCTGTTATTTTTAAGGTAGATTGACTTGTAAGTTAGTAATTTACCATTTGCTTCTTCGACTCAGCTAGGTTTATGTTAAACCCTTGTTTCGGTTATTAGTCCCTGGAAGT
This sequence comes from Vaccinium macrocarpon, assembly GCA_022606695.1. Taxonomy (NCBI): domain Eukaryota; kingdom Viridiplantae; phylum Streptophyta; class Magnoliopsida; order Ericales; family Ericaceae; genus Vaccinium; species Vaccinium macrocarpon. The sequence goes on from CM040172.1 coordinate 13,425,987, forward strand.
GTTCCATCCTGATCACCCATTTCTTGGTTTTTAAGCCTTGCCTCAATTGTCATCCAGGCGTCGTTCTTTAGTTTGTCTCTTTATGTTCTGATTGTACCACTACGTCGCCTCTGCTAACACCTAGTTTCATGGTTTCATTTCTTTCCAAATATACCAGGTCTAAACCTGGGTATAGCAACTTGAGGAGAGTGAGGAATGATTTTAACTTCTTGTTTTTTGTGCATCCCAGTAAACCCTATTGGCGTATGTCGTAGTTTTCTCTGCATCACAATTTGTCTGGTTGCCTGGATGTCAAACCCTTGGTGGAAGTAAGGCTAATAAAGGAGCCGAACAAGTTAAGCGGTTGATTGTCCAAGTTTGGTTCGATAACTCTATGTGCTTCAAAATATCTTCGAGCATATTTTTGTTTTTGGTGAGATGAAATGTGATTAATTGATCCAATCTTGAGTAGCTTCAATTTTTTAAATAGTCTATGCCGAATGAGCCAAGTAATAACTTATTCAAACTTTATTTGAAAGCTTGATGAGCTTAATTTTTTTTTTTTTGAATTGATTCATTTATGTAACGGATCAATCTTGATAAGTTCTTGCCGAGGAACTAAAATTGGCCAAAACTCTAGTCTCTAACATGTTTTTTCTTTAGAGTACTCAGAAATTGCCCAAAATTTGATATCAGTGGCTCAGATTCACTCGATGATTTCAAATTCTAGGCAAATTTCAAGACAAATTTTATGGGTACTTAGCATTAGATCATTACCGACAAAGAGAGAGAGAGAGAGAGAGAGAGAGAGAGAGAGAGAGGTGCAATCAGACAAAAAGCATTATTTGAAGGGAAATGACGGGTACTATGTACATGAAACCAAAACATGAAAATGAACATGAAAAGGCAGCAGACGCCCAACAAACAACCAAGCACGCACCAAAGGTTCACCAGTTTACACCAACTTAAGAGAAACACTGATAGTGATAGGTTACTAGGACGACATGCCCTCGGTGATATTCGACTCCCGGAATTTCCTTTCATCTGAAAGCTTTTTCGCAAACCTGCAAATATGTGAACGAAAATGTTATCACTATTTGTCAGTATCGGTGTAGCTCAACCGGTTTAGGGTTCGAGCTCATAGAGGAGCGCCGAATGCTGGGAATAATTTAACTAATTACTAACCTTGCTAACGCTACCTTGTAGCAAGCAAGTGTTTAGCTTGAATAGAATGAACAATTTGATTTTTTTCTCTGTGGACCTTCTTTGATAATCCGAATAGTTAAATTCCACTGAAGATGATCATGTTAATTTACTTTGACAAAAAATCGATGATGTATTCTAACTTTTCATATTCAGAAGTGAGGATGTCCATTTTAATAAGAAAGAATTGGAAAAATTATATGTCCACTACTGTTCGATCAAATTGACCTTTTGCAGAAATAATTTGCTATTTATACTATGAGGACAAATAAGTGTAGAACGAAGCGTTTTATACGTACGCTTTGAGTGCGTCTTCATTGGTGCCACCATTTGGAATTGGTTCGTTGAGCCCAGTGTCGATGTTCGCCCTTGAAACTGGTTTCTTCAACAATTCCTCACCAACTTTCACAAGATTATCCAAGTTCTTCGTTGTAGATACGTCAACTGATGATAATGTCCCGCTTAATGTATCGTCCTGAAAATTCGTATTATTTGAAAACTCTCTTTAAATAACTTTGTCATCAATATATACATTGAAACAGAGTGTCAGTGTTTGTGTACTTTATCTGTTGCTTGCATAATATTTGTGTAGTCAGGAATTCGATGAAGTTTGTAACCCAAAATTTGCGTTTTGTGGAAATAATTTTTATACTTTTACGCCACTCAAATTAAATATTTGATTTTGAACTTTTTAACTGTTAAAAATACTCCTTCATCTCTAGAAATGCATTTTTCAGGGTTAGAAAATGGCACAACTCATGCAGGACAAAAAAAAAAAAAAATTGTGACACAGCGAATTATAATTCATTTATGTAATTGCCTTCTGTTGTTGCCAAATTTCTCCTCTATTTCAATTCTTCAAGTCCTTATACCGTTTTATTCAAATCCATTTATGTCTATGAGGATACCATCAGTTTGTATGTGCAAGAAATTTAATATATTTTGATCTATGGAATTGGGATGGTCTGAGCGGGGTTTGAAACCACAACCCAATGCATAAAATTATATCGTTTCTATCACTAGGCTACCACTCCACTTGCTTGTTAGAATGATAAGAACCAGATTTGTTGACAAAACACATGACTGACTGTGGGGGACTCAGGCAAGGTGATGTGTACCCCTCAGTCATTGGATCGAGTTTTGAACGGCTCGGATGCGTTTGGCAATTTTTCTTTAATCTTGATTTGTTTTTTTACCGGTAAAAAATCAAAACACATCTGAATCGTCCAAAACTAGATCCAACGGCCAAGGGGTGCACAACACCCTGCCTGAGTCCCCCACAATTAGTCATGTGTTTTGTCAACAAATATTAAAGAATTATTTTGGGTACTTGAACCATTTATCTTGTAAGTGAAGTTCCAAAAATGGATCAAAAAAAAAAGTTCCAAAATATATATATTAAAGAATTCATCTTGGTGGAGTATCATTGTAACATTTCGGACAACAGATATAATTTTGAAATGACTGTTTATTTTTTACGAAAAATAGGTACTTCAATTGTTGACAATTGATATGTGATCAATTTTATTTTTTGTACGAATATTTGTTTTGGATCATCTAAATTTATTAATTAAGCAACGGTAGGCCCATCAACTGTACCATATGTGCAAGCAATAAATTCTTAATTTCTTATCCAGTGTTATTCTATACTCCATCCGTCCCAAAAAAGTTAGACACGTACTTTTACTATTTCGGTCCTATGAAATTTTTTTTTATATCTTTTAATTTATAATGTTTATCTATATATTGAATGAGATAGATTTCAATTATTTTTATTAGACAAAGTTTGAAAATTAAATAAAACATAAAATATTAGTATGAATTAAAAGACAGGTGCAATTTAAAAATAACATGCAATCCCAAAAGTGTCTAACATTATGAGATGGAGGGAGTATTTAAAAATGATCGTAGAGATCTTCATTATTTTGTTCAGGTGTATTTTTTATTTTCTTTGACCTTATATCAGGTAGTTGGTGGATCACAGTCTGCAATGTTTATTTCGAATTTCTTTCAATTCTAACCAGAAAAGAAAGGTATCTCCAATTGTTCTTTGTCAACCAAATTATATTTCTATACTTTTGACTTTTGAGAATTGTTTTAGGGTATTTTACTCAGTCATGAATTGAAAATCGTGTATTCTGAATGAAAAACTGAAACATTACATTAAAAATTTACAAATATGTCATTGAGCTGATTTATCTCAAAGCGACCCGAAAAGATGTTTTAAAATTAATGAATGACTCAGATAATTTGTGTGAGACCCTAAAGTGAGACCCACAAACCCATTGGTGCATCATTCGTCAGTACCCATAAAATAATGGAAACAGATAGGTTGAGTACACAGTACACGCGCGTACTCAAATTTGGCTAGAAGGTCCACGTGCACTGCAAGTCACACTCACATTGGTAGAGGGTCCATGCACAGAAAAAGTATTTGCACACACTCACATATTTGTAAAGGTGACTTCCTTGCTACATTCGTGGACCCCCTCTTACATTTGTGGACCCCCTCTTAATGTGAGTGTTTGTATGAGTCTTTTGGTTTAATCGTTCAATGATAAATTAAGTGAAAAGGAGTACACGAGCGATTATGGCTTACTTGGATTCGGAGGTAATTTGGTTCGGATTGAAGAGCTTCAAAGACCGCAGAAAGGTGGTAATCAACCATATCTGAACTTGCCTGAGTGAAAACACTTATCAGAGGAGTATGCCTATTATTATATAACCAACCAAAAATCCCCCAATTTGCAGCCATTGTAGCAGTGTACGGATGGTCATTCTTTTGCGTCCCTGTCCCTGTCCCTATTGATATCACTAGAAAACGACCATATTCCAAGGGCTTCATTGGACTGAAGTTTGGATGTTTGAACACTTGTTTTGTCACTTCACCTATTGCAACCAGAGCCTGCAATTTTTACGTAATTCTAGGAAAAATTTAGTACTACTTAAACAAAAAAAAATAAAATGAAAAAAGAGTAGGGAATCAGCACGTCAGTAAGTCACATAGGTGGATTGGATCATCGAGTACCGATCGATGGTCACATCAAAAGTCTTAGGTTGATTGTTTGTGTTTTTTATTTTAGGTTACTCTGTATCGAAAAGAAATCAGGTTGATTCGATAATTGTAGACACGTGATTTTATCTAATTATGCATGATTTAATTGTTATTTGTTTTTTCTTTTTATGTTAAGACATATATGTACGATAAAATCACGTATCTATGATTACCAAAGTATTTAATTTGATGCAAATAAAAGCCCTATATAAAATGGATGATTGAATACTTTTTGATAATCTCCAATCATAATTGGGTTTTTTTTTTTTTCTCACTATAATAATGTGTTGATGGCTTGATAGTACTTAAGCACATCATGCACAAATTTTTTGATTTAAGAGGATTGCCACCATCCCACCTTACTGGTTCTTTTTTGGCAGTAATCAGGTCGACAAATGATTTATTTTGTGTCAGAAAATTATAACCAAATTATTTCACCAATCAATAACTTTCATTTGTCTTTCAGACAAAAATAATTTTGAAAATCATGAAAAAACGAAGTAGTAAATATTAATAAATCTTATAACGAGATGAAAAAAGAGAATGATTCTTTTGTTTGTTTATGAATGGGATAACGTACCTTGTTAGTGCCCCTCATAAAAAAAAATTAAAAATGTTATAAATATGGTTGCTAAGATACCAGTGTCACAAAATTTTGCTAATAACATTATTTATTACACTACTTTTTTATATACCGGGTTATTGGCAGCAACACCACCGTCGATCATATTGAATTCTTTGAGACTCCCATCTGGTTTAGTGTTCGTAAAATAATGTGCAGGAAGATATGTTGGCGCTGCCGAGGTGCTGATACATATATCCGAGAGATTCACATCAATTTCCGGATTGCTTGTCACCTGCAATTATTGCATTATTAGAAAATATACAATCATATTTTTTTTGATGGTTTAATTTTGTACTGTAGTTGACAAGTTGTAACGCACATCATTAGAGTATCAAAAGTGACCCATCAACTTCTGAAAAATTCCAGAAGATGACGCTAGTAAACAAGCCTAGCAGCCAACCCTCGTGGTTTGACCAATCAGTTATATCGTAAACTTAAGGGTATAGAGGTTTATGTACAGAAAATGAACAATTCATGCTTGTTTGGGTCTCACACGAGTGATCTGAACCGTTCATTATTCTTAAAACATTATTTTGACGGGCCGCACAAAATTTTAGCTCAATTGGACGGTTAAAAGTGCTCGAACCAAAGTCCCACTGTTTCAATCAATTTTTTTTATTGAAACGGTGGGACTTTGGTTCAAGCACTTTTAACCGTCTGATTGAGCTAAAATTTTTGTGGGGGCCCCAGAATAATGTTTTAAGAATAATGAACGGTTCAGATCACTCGTGTAGGACCCAAAAGTGAATCTCCAAGCATAATTTGTGCATTTTCTATACATAAACTTCCGTACCTATAGCACTTTCCCAGTCATATGATCAGAGGAGTAGTAGCCAGTACGGGTGTAGGAAAAGGAAAACTATATTTCCAAAAACATCCAGGAAAATTGATGGCAGAGGAGTACATCTTATAAAAAAATTAACTTGATTGGATATTGATAGACATACAAAAACTTGCATTTTGGTTTATAAAATAGATGGCCATGAACAGTTTAGCCCATGATATTGGGTAGAATAAAAGCTTACGTGGGAGCTCCACTTGGGACCATGATTTAATTTACTCTAATAATAATAATTTTTTCGGCACATTTTCTGATATTAATCAGTATTTTCCTCTGGTGCACTATTTGATTCGATTTTTATTTGCTTGTGGGGAGAGATAATTAATCTCTAACATATTTGAGTTTTATTTTTAATTTGTGGGTTTTTTCCCACATCGATTTACCTTATCAGCAAACAAATACTCCATATCGATAAAGGGGAGAAAAGAGGTTACAAAATTAGGAGTAGGCACATGACAAGGTAGAGTAAGGGGGAACACATCCCAACGAGGTTAACATCTGATACCTTACCCATATAGAATAAGCGATTTGGAACTAAACAAAGCTGGTCGCTTCATCTATGATACGCACGTGTTTGTGTGCGCCATTGTTGTTAAAATCTTACGATATATAATACGCATCCTACAATTCGTATTGCCCCCTTAGAAAAACTATAAGTATCCCATCCCGTATCTTTTTTGTATAGAAATTCTACGATATGAAGGCATATTCTATTTTAAGCAACAATCAAATCATTTGAAAGATATCTAACCTTACTGTAGGGCTTGAATAGAAGAATAACTATACTTCGATCGTGTTTGAATAGATATCAAACCAATTTCTTTTCTGTTCTTGACTAAAATTGTAGAAAACCTCAATCTGATAAATCTCAGTTGAGAGACTTGAATTTTATTGTAACTTAAAAACTTAGTTTGTTAATATTATTAAGTATAAATACTTGTTAATTAAATATTAACTATGGTTAACGTCAATACGTACCCCAATATATTGTATAAAACAAGAAAAACGATACACGTTATGTATCCTGATTTCAAAACCTTGCATGTGTGTGTGTGTGTGTGTGAGAGAGAGAGAGAGAGAGAGAGAGTGAGTGAGTGAAGTTTAAAAAGGAACCTGAAATGTGCTGAAGATGGTCGGCTGTAGTTTCTTGATGTCAAAAGCTGGAATAACAAGGTTTGTCAAGGACTGGTGCAACTTTGTCTCCCCTAATATGTCCTTGATCAGTTGATGGAGATACTTCCCGTTGTATTTAGGTCCCGTTAAAACTTTGAATAAATCTATTATCCCAGCAAAAGGTCCACTGTATTTTTTCAAATAATCCAGAAATGAAAAACAAAAAAATTCGAAGAAAAAATAGAAAGCAAAATAAAACAAAATATTCGCATGAATTTTAAGTCCCCTTCCGTGTTTGTTTCGCTTTGTGCTTACCTTAATTGGGGGAATATTTTGGGAGAGTTCTCAAGATAAAAGGGTACTATTTCTTTTGCAGCATATAATGGTCGATTATCCTCCTTTTTTGGTGCAGTTACCATTGCTGCTATTAGACCACCGGTACTTGTTCCTGAGACAACATCAAAGTAATCTGCCAGTCTTGCATTCGGTCCATCGAGTTCCTAATCAACAACTATCTTTATTAGACATCGAACCTACATCAGTAGTGATACAACAACAAAAACAAAAACAGAACTCATTTAGTCTCTAATCATTGGGGTATAGGCGGGGAATGGTTGGAAACAAACCTAACCTTTGGCAATATGTTCACAAAGTGACTTCTCTCAAAATACCACTGAAACAGTGACCCTTCTAAACCTTCAATAATTGAAAAGCTAATTAAGAGTGTTTTACTGCAGAACCATGCCCCCACATGGAAGCTGAAAGGCATCAGAGATGACATGCTTAGAGATCCAAATCAATTTTTGTACTCATTATCATGCTTCCTTCATTCACAATCTAGAGCATTGGTATAAGCAATACACTATTTGCTAGAAATTAAAGCATACCATTAATTATGATCCTTAATATTAATTGGTATTTCTCAAATCATCTCTCAATTATACTATGAATGATTCGATCAGGTAGTACATATAATGTGCCTGACTATGCAATCTTATCAACAATTGCATCTCGGTTGTCCATCTCAGCAATTGTTCACCTATATAATAGGAAGACTTGATTTCTTACTTTCGAAGAGAGTCTTTTAACAAATCTGAACTATTAAAAAATCCTTTCAAGATTTTTTAAAGAAAGCATAACTTACCTGAAGTTGTGATTCTAGGTAAGAGAGCACAACTCCGGGTATGATTCCTCTAACCCCTCCTCCATCAATGCTAAGTATTGTAACAACATTCCCCAATTTTGGTGGACGGATTTGTCCAAGTGGTTCCCCCATTTGAAGAAGAAATTAATGAAACAAGAATGAATGAGAATTTAGAGGTGATAGAGATTTTATATATCGTTTTCAAAAGACTTGACCCGGCCAATAAAAGATAATCAGTAGAATTTGGAGATGGAGTGTTTGAATAAACCATGTTTCATTCAACTGAAAGCCATTAGGAAAAGACTACATTTTTATCAAATGTTTAATTGCTGCAAGCTATGATCTGAAAGTAATGTGACCTCTCATGGGAATATTTTTTGGTCAACGAGAGGAGGGTATGCAAATTCCATATGCTGTGAAGATCAAGCCCGGCCGTAAGGGTAAGGTAAGGCCCAAGGTACCCGAGACTTGGGGACTCATATTTTTTACCTAACAAAGTGGCCATTATTAGAATAGCAGTAGTTTTTCCAAAATAAATAGACGAACTCTTCTTGATGCAACTGTTAAATGAATGTTGTCCACCATTTGTGCCCAAGTTCAAATCATGTTCCTAACACTTTCTTTTTAAGTGAGTGAAAAAAAATTCCATCGTTGGGATTTGGAGCTACAATATAATGAAGCTAGGATTTAGGGTGTGTGTTATGCACACGTTAAAAATAATATCCCAGTGTATTTCTTTGCAATGCACGGTGGGGTATAGTTGTACAAATCTGGAAGCTCATATGTCCTATGTGTCATCAAATAGGCAACCCAATTCACAAGTATTGGTCTCTATGAAACCAAATGTGGGACTGATTGCCTGAATAAATATTTTTGGCAGTCATGGGTTTGTTCCCCGTTTTGAAGTTTCGAGCTACGGAGTTTCATTCATTATCCAACTAAACATTAAATTAACACATAAAAGGGTTGAGTAGGATAAATCTACCTTAAGTCCTTTAGATTTAGCTAAAGTCGGAGTTGTTTGAGTGGGACACGGTGGCGTCAAGCGGTGGTGGGTTTTCTCTTTCTCCGGAACTTCTTCTTCTTTTCTTATCCTCTCTGCTCGCTCGCTCTTTCTCTTGCTTGTGTGGTGAAAATAGAGACAATAGAGTAAATAAGGGGATGGGGTTGGGGTTGGTTGGGGATTGCAGTGTCAATTAAGGTGAGTCAGTAGGGGATGGGTGTGTCAATGACAGGGTAGTGCTTGGGTAAGGATCGGCCTGACTCGGAATTGATAAGAGTGTAAAAGTTACACAAATAACTACGTATATGTATACAGCTAATTACTTACCCGCATGTGTACTCGTATTTTGTACATTATTCCCCCGTGCGGTACAACACATATAACCTCTAGGTTGCACGCCCATTTAAGATACAGACGAAATTTATCAAAATATAATTTAAAAATAAAATGAACTAATAATTTTATAAATCAAATCTTTAACACCCCGCCGTGTTCGGAAATTCAGGTCTTTATAATTATACCTATTTGGAAAATAATTTACTTGACTATAAAAAATAGGGTTAAAAATAGGTCGTTACATAAACCGTTCCTTATGTTTGTCTCGTGGAGTACTAGGTCCTTGCAAAATTTCAGGTTAGTTAGGCATTATTAATGATTTGATCAGTGAGCATTTAACTTACAACTTTATTAAAAAATCTTCTACGAGTTTTTTAACCTTTTTTTTTTTAAAGAAAAATGCATCCTAAAAATATTGTTACCAATGTCTGAACAAGCTGAAATTTTACGTGAACTTACTCAACGAGACTAACAAAACGAACAGTTTGCTCAAATAATGGAACCCTAAGTGGGCCCCATAACGTGTGCATGACACAACATAGCACATCAAAAATATCACATCACATCACACACCTTGAACCCGTGAACCTATGTCACAGACGAACAATTAGACATCTAAGCAGTTGAAACTGAAAAAATAAACATGTTCATTAGTTAATATAGATAGACATAATTATATACACAAATTTCTAAATGATTATGCTTTAATTGTAAGAATATATATGAGGCAACTTGGCGATTGAGCCTACGGCCCCAAATACCTTGCGGTTTACGCCGGCCCTCGTAGTTGGAAAAGACATTCTCAGCGGAAAAAAAAAAAAAAAAAAAAGAAAAGGGAAAGAAAAAAAAAAAAGCAATTGGGGATTTTTTCTTTAATTTAGGCGGTTCAATTGATCTTAGGCATTTTTAAAATAAGACGGCAAGCCTATTGATTCAAGATACATATTATTTTAATTGGAGTGGAATTTTCCTTTCAAACTTTTTAAGGATTATTTAAATAATCATTCTATTTGACAGTATTAGTACTTTTTCATACTGTCATTTTGAATGATTATGTTTCTATTCTTTTTGCTTGTGAAATACCTTGCGTAGCCTTTTTTAGTGATACAATTAACATATGTAAATTTAGTTTCTTAATTAAAGGGATTCGATTAAATTTACATAAGTGTGGTTTCTTAATTAAAAGGGATTTCATTCAACTATATTTCAAATGTCACTTAAACATGATAAAACATGATTTCCCAAATTCAAATGCTATTTCTTCAATTGACAAAATTTACCATAAATTGATATATACTTATTTTTTACTATAATGAGACGGAATCACATTATTATTATTATTATTATTATTATTATTATTATTATTATTATTATTATTATTATTATTATTTATTTATTTTTTTTGATGAATATTATTATTATTATTATTATTATTATTATTATTATTATTATTATTATACTATTACTTTATTTATTGTGCATATGTTTACCATGTAGTTATATTTACCATGTTTACTGTTGTACGGTGATTTTTTACCATCATTTATGGGAGACGTACCCAATGTATCATACATACCATGTTTATTTGAAAATTTATCATGATTCCTGGTGCACATACTTTTTAATCACTGTCATTAATTTCCTCTATTGGCCTCGTTTTAGGTTTCTTTACCTCCTTTTTTTCTCCTGGGCAATTTCGAATGTTATATTATGATACATAAATCAATAACTTCAAGTAAATCATTGAGCGAATAGTACAAACATGCTACCATCGAAATCCTATTTCAACATAACATAGAAAAAACAAGGAATTGCATCCCCATATTTCGCATTCACCAAGAGATTCATCAAAACACAAACAGAATAAGGAAGGAAAAAAAGAAAAAGAAAAAGGGATAAGGATATATATACGTAGAACCTCTTTCGAAGTCGAGACATGATACATCATCATTCATAGCCAACTAGAAGTTTCCAAGTGAATTGTAGCTTGGTGATGGAGGGTGGATTGGAGGACAATGACGGCGATGTGCGACGGAGATGTGGGCGGAATGTGACGGTGATGGGTGTCGACAATGAGCCAGAGAAGAGAGTGGGATTTCAAAAGCTTTGTAACAGATAAATGGAAAGAATAGAATGAGATATTCGTTAGATGTGTATATCTCAAAATAACAAAAAAGTACCTCTAAGTTTATGATTTAGTCCTAAAATTCTTTGTCTATATAGTGTGAAAAAATGAAAAAAGAAAATATAGTGCAATAAAGGCGAAGTTGAATTTGTTTAAATATGGCGACGAAAACATAGCTCCCAAAACTAGATGGGATGAAAATATTACCCATTCTAGGATGGAAGACCAATACTTAAGTTAAGTACCCATTTATTTATTTACCTAGCGATGTGGAAATTTGCAATCCATCCAAAACTGTTTTAAATGGACTGTTGGTTTTTCAAGCGAGTTCCTCTTGTAATTAATTAAAATAGTGAGATCTACTGGTTTAAATAGAACTACAACACTTAAACAGTGATTTCTCAACAAATATTTAGCCTTCGGCGATCATATACTCCCACCGTCCCAAAATGTTTGTTTTACTTTTAAATTTCAACATTTCATGTACAATACAAAATGGTACCTAAAACTTGTAACTTTTCAAGTTTGCCCTTTTTATTAGTTGACTTTAATAAAATAGGAGTTAATCAAGTTTTGAATTTAAATTATTTTCTGGAAAGTGGAAAGTTTTGCCGCCAACGTAATCAAAGAACTACTTCAAAATTTTAGAGCACACTTTAAACTTTTCAATTGTTCTTCGCTTGGTCTCATTGTTTTGATTATTAAAAGCATCTCAACTGCATAAGTGGAATTTTACCAATTTTCTTTGTTCAAAATTTTCATTTTGTCCTATATTTTGGGACAGCCAAAAAAAAAAAAAAAAAGAAGAAACTTCTTGGAACAGAGGGAGTATTAATTTTTGTTGCCCAACTATTTTAAATGATAGTGTTGCAAAAATTTTGGCAAACTTTTAGCGATTGCAATTTACAGTCGCTCACTAGCTTTAAAAGACGTGTTCAAAATAAGAATTGGCTTACATAACATAAATTATGCATGGAAAATACTAACACATATGCCTAATAGGTACACATTAAGATTGAAAAAAGTGTGTTTAAATGTGTGAAAAGTGTATAGAAATATATAAAATGTATTGAGAAGTGTAAAAGGTGAATTAGAGTTTTTTTTTTTTTTACACTTACCGGGTATTGTGCAACGCCAATGCTCTGGATGTTGAATGAAAGAAGCTTGGTAATGTGCACATAAATCAAAATGATTCTTGGGTCTGCCCTCTTTGATGCCTTTTGGTTTTGATTTGAGGCGTGATCTCAGAAGAAACTCGACGGTATAGGGGGCCATTTGTTTGATGGTATTACAGGAAATAACCACTTTGTGCATTTATTGCCAAAGGTTAGGTCTGTCTTAAATCCATCTGTTTCAGTGGTATTCTGGGAGTAGTCACTTTGTGCATTTATTGCCAAATGTTAGGTTTGTCTCCTATCCATCTCCCGCCCATACCTCCAATTATTAGGGACTAAATGGGTTATGTTATTGTTGTTGTTGTTGTTGTTGTTACACTTACTGGGTGTCCATTAGATACACGTTAGCAAAACCCTTGTTTATTCTTTGAGTAACAAATCTTAGCCAACCACACAAGGTGAATGTCCATTAGACACACGTTAGCAAGACCCTTGTCTATACTTACTGGGTGTCCATTAGACACACGTTAGCAAAACCTTTTTCTATTCTTTGAGTAACATATCTTAGCCGACCACACAAGGTGAATGTCCATTAGACACACGTTAGCAAGACCCTTGTGTATTCTTTGAGTAAAAGATCTTAGCCGACCACACAAGGTGATCTCCACCGTTTGAGACGAGGGAATGATTTCACCAAAATAGATATTAAAAAACAGCTTCATCTAGAGACCACGAAGCTTGGAAAACAGAACAGTTACAGGTTTTTTTTTCCCTCTTCAGACAAGTTTTTTTGATGCATATGACTACAAATTACAATGGTACGGGCTCTTGGTCTTAGTTCTAGGGTGACTGAATCGCAAATATTACACTGTATCCAACATTATATACATAAAAACTACATAGGCAAACTCTTCCAAAATGCTACCTTCTAATTACAGCAACACCTGAAAATACGATTCTAAACTTGCCAAAGCGTTTGAGGAATCTAACTTCTCTCCAGAGGACGAACCCTCAGCTGGTACTTTGGTGGCTACAGCAGTCGAACATTAAAAGTTTTCCCTGATTAATCTTGTACCAAAGATGGCAAGGATCAACAGCATCTCCAAGGGAAGAAGTCATCAGCAAATAATGTGACATATAAAGATAGATCCCTTCCACTTTCTTAGAACCAAACTATGCAGTAGAAATTCATCACCACCACAGGGTTGTATATACACGTATACATATTCTTCATGTGTGTGTATCTACAACCGACGTGTAGGTCAAGGGTACGGAAGTCATCTCTCAAGCTTTGTTAGTAAGGTCGCAGTTTCACTTTCTTCTGCTATAATAGATTCCACCACCTGAATAATGCTGAAAATAACGATTCCGCGATCCAGCACTCCCCCTCCCACTGTGTCCGTCCCAAGTGTGGCCCCGACCGGAAACTCTACTTCCTCCACCACTTTGCATCCATCCTGTCGGTTGTGTTCCTACCCCGTTATGCTCCTCCTCTTCCCTATCATTATATTCCAAAACCAACCTCTTGATGTCTTGTTTCTCTTCCAGCTCAGCCGCTTCTTTTTGTTTGGTGCTTTGCACAAGTGAGCAGTCCCTAGGAATATACATCTGTTTCGTTTGCTGCTTGCTCCCTCGCTTCACGAGAACTTTGACCCTAACCTCCTTGCTTCCTCCCGGCTCCTCGTCCAACATCTCGTCGCCGCTTTCCACCTCAAAGCCCCCCCTTCCGTGATGATCTTTTGTGGGGCCCTCAAAGATATTCATTGGTATCACCATGTTAATAGTTGGTCGGGCTCGCAATTCTAGCTTTCGCGAATCCAAGCTCTCCTGCATTTACAGTTCAAACAAAGGTTAATTAACCTTTGACAGCAAGCCCACAAGTTACACATAGGCTGGATAGAACATACTGCCATCAAGGACGGTGTCAAGGCAAGTTGCTTTACTGACCACTTAATAGACAAAATAGAGATTATTTGCTAATTATATCTCAGCCAAAGAAGGTGGACTGACACAATAGGACTATTCTTCTAAGCACAGACACTTCTAGATGCATGTTCGCACACATCATAAATTAACTTGGAAGTTGGAACACAATGATAAAGGAAAAAAAAGTAAATTCTTACATATTTCTCCTCCTTAGACTTCAGAAAGTAGTGTACTAGTGTCACATTACAGTTCAATATTTTCATTTTAATTCAATATTTCAATACTTGACATATCATTATTAGTTAACTATGACATTACACAATTCTGAAAAATATTTTGCGGATGTCCTCCATGGGGCCGTAGTTGTAGTCAGCGTTGACGTGTTTTGTTGCATCAGTTGTCCTTGTCCATGCATCTTATTTTAGCTTAATCAGAGATAATGAGAACTTGGAATTGTCTTTCTTCTATCCAATAATTACAAGGAAAGAATATGCCACCAGAATTGCACCAAATAGCAAATCCCAACACCTTACCTGCATCAGAGCCTTAAGTTCTTTTTCAAACTCAGCTTCCTCTAGAGGGTCTACTTCTATCACCCTCTGCCGAAAGTGGACTTCTTCATCCTCGTCATCCTCTATTCCGTCCCCATCATCATAATCATCCTCACTGTCGCCCATATCATCATGATCCTCTTCATCCAAATCTTCTTCCTCGTCGTGTCCCTCTGGATCAATGGTACTACTCTCTGAATTACTGTCACTGTCCGGAATTCCGTCATGAACTCCCCCATTTTTCTCAAGAATACCATTCACAAGGTTTTGTCCATTCACTGAGGTGCTGCCAGACATACTACTGCTTGGAGGTTTTTCCACGTCTGAATGCTTCTCACTGTTGGCCTTATCTGTGGATACAGAGCGTTCATGCTCCTCAAGTTCAATCAGAACAGCATTAACTTCTTCAATAGATGAATATCGAGTCATTTTTGGTCGTAAATCCGCAAATAAGTCCTGCGAATTTCAATTATAAAATCAAAATAATAAACAAAAGGGGGCGGTTCTCAAAAGCAAAAGTATAGAACAGTAATCAAACACCACCTATTTCTTCACCCATATTTCTTTAGGGAGAAAAGTATGAAGAAGAATAATGAGAAAATATACTGGAATTTTAATGCAACTCTTCAACAAAAATATTCAATTTTTACAAAATTCAAGTGATTATTGGCTACTACGGCAAAGTTACCATTCCAGATTCTTATTTCCTGCTGTGGTTAGCCACTTGGATTCAGGCATTGGGTTTTATAGTTGGAAATTCACATTGTTTGATTATCCAGTGACTTGCTTTACTGATCACTGCATATTACATAGAAAGTTGAAATCCAAATAATCCCAAGTCCAATTTCAATTATGGTTACAGAAAGGGAGTTTTACATTCTTAATTTTGTGAAAAGGTTAGGAGGAGATAGACTCTGATGTTGTCCCATGTGGGTAACATGCCCATATCCAGACCCTGCTGCAAGAAGGCTTTACTTCAAACTACCACCCCAACAATACGTCAGAGTAGCACTGCAATGAGACCCGTTGAGATCACAGGCTGAAGCCGCATCAAGATGTTGCCCCCTACGCGACATCACCTTGGGACCTCCATATCCTATGGGGGCAGCTTAGGGCCACTGGACCACCCTTTGTGATAAGTTGCAACTATTATTCTATGCTTAACACCGTAATCCAAGCGCATTTGATAATGAGAAATTCTTGACACTCCAGCTGTATTATCATTCTTTCAAAATAAAAATAAAACTAAATTTGAATGACCCCTCTATTTTTTTCTTACAAAATCCAAGGTGAGGTCGTACATGAGAAATTATAAAGCCCCAACCTCTAGTTCATTGAAGGAATAGCTACGAAAGGGTTTGAGCGGATTGACAAAACAGGGAGAGAAACAGACATAAAAAAATATGCTGGATACTGGTACCAATATGAAATTGAATTGGCTTTCCCGGGCCAATGAGCTTTGGGCCCCACGCCCAAAAAAGGTGGGTTTTCAGCAACTATATTATTCTTAATGGCTAAAGCAATGAAGGAAAACCTAAATTGGAGCAAAAGATAGGTAAGGCTGACCTGTATGTCAAATTCAATATCCAGCGGTAATGCACCTTTGCTAAGGATGTACCTCTGGAAATAAATCAAGAACCGATCAAGTTTCCTCTTTGAAGAACCTCGATCGAAATAATGTCCACAAGTTTCCAGAAGTGTAATGACCAATCTGGCGCGAAAAAAATCTTCAGGTGGATCCAACATATCTTGCTAATAAAAAAAAAGTACAAACTATTAGGATTCACAGAACTCCAAAAGCAAAACAGAACAGAGATAAAGCAAAGATCACACTGGGAAACAGAACTTTCTACTTCCCAAAATTCTACAAGACTGCTCCCTCCCTACATCAATTGAAAAATCTCTCCATACTTGACAACAGTGATGCTGGGTGACAAATACCTTCTTTTTTTTTTCTTTTTTTTAATTTTCTTGGTATATTGGTATAAAGACATGTGAGGTGTAGGAGCAATCATTGCTTCCATCTCTTTTTCTCCTTTTTCCTTTCTACCTCTTCTTTCCTACGAACCCTAAATCAAGAAGAACACTTCTATGTATTTAGTTGTAACAAACTATTTAATCAAAACAGGTACTTGATTTTGTGGGAAATATTTCACCAACTTCTAAATAACGAAATCAAGTGACTGAGTCACAAATGCATGCTCCTATTTGATTTCAGATTTCTCCAATAATTTACATGTGTGGAATTTATGCAGGGATCAAGGCATATGAAAGCATATCAGAATCCACATTTGACGAGAAAAGGTTAGAGTGAACTTTACAGAACAAATGCAAACCAAATTAGAGACTATCCTTCACTCAAGCCCATAAACTACACCATTTCAGAGGCACATTAATTAAATAAAACCAATTCAAGAAACATAAAAATGGAGTTCGGACCAAACAAAATCATATACTACAAACGGTATGGACTGCCCATCTAGGGGATTCAGCTCCGTACACGGGGATATCTTCTCTAGATAATAAAAAAATTGTGTCTACACCGTTTCATTAACGGCAGGACTTAGTTTGTCTTTGACCCATAAGCGACAATCTCACATAACCAGAGAAACAACACATTGAGTGCAAGAAATAGTCATAAAGAACTAGTTCTTTTTCAAAAAGGCAATAAATGCAAAGAATAAGTTAATGTATTCCTTTGAGTTGTTTTCTTCACTGTACAGACAAGATTCTTTTCCACAGTAGGGAAAAATTGTTCACTAGGATGTATGTAAAAGTCAGAGAACCCGAGGACATAAAATATATGCACTAATTGTAGTTCACATAGGAAATTTTAAAATAGGGACAGAGATGCTGGAACACTTCAAAAGAAAAAGGACGTAATTGAACCAAGATGTGGGGATTGGGTACAATCTCAATGGGTAATTTTAAAGAACCTCTTACAAAACTGAAGCTAACACTGGATTTTTCGAAAGGTCAGTGGAGGCAATTTCTCAACTCTTGGTAGCTCTGCCCTTTGGTGTTGACTAAAATTGAGCATATACAGGACAATATCCATAACTACTGTCAAAATGATCTAAACTAAGCTATTAATAACCCATACCTCTGAGGTCCCATGGCCAAAAACGAGAATCAAGTAGAGCGTATCGAAAATAACAGACGAATCCAATTGTTCATAGTTGTACAGCTCCCCTAAGAGCCGCATTTGAGCAAGGCGGCGTTGTTGCATTTCAAAGTCATTCAACTCAAGTCCCACCCTGATTTCCTCCAAGACCTGAGAGTAAAACAAGTTGATGTTGCCACAAAAGCACAAATTGATTGGAAAAACATGACAAAATGAGCGCATGTGGTGCAGCTAACATATTTTTTTCTTTGGTTGAAGATATCATGCAACACAAGTGCATACCCAAAACTGGTCTTAGTGCAGTCATCACAGTTGAGCCACATTGTCATCATCAAAGAACTTATATCTATAAAGAGAAAATAAGATAGCCAAAAGAGGAGCAAAATGCTTGGATGGGCTACATTAATGGTGATCACCCAACAAAAGGAGCATCTTTTTGGCTCTGCAAAGCTGGGGACATGTTCAAAGCGCCAAAAGGAGGAATATAACTCTATTGCAGCAATGGACATGTTTATAAGAGAAAAACCAAAATGCTCTCCAATAACATTTTAAAGAACCAACCTCATCAACAACAGCAACTGCAAATTCATCATGATAGCGACTTAAGCCAGCAGTAAGTGATGCAATCAGGTGAATCTGACCATACTTGCCCTTGTGAACCTTCATAAAGCATTTTAGAAGGTACGGCTCGCATTCATTCCATGGTAGTTTACGAAGCTGTCTCAGCACTTGCTCAATGGAGGACTTATCGAGATCTGAGAAGAGCAGTTTTCTGATATACTACAATGGTAACCAGAAAAGTCGCTCAATGATCTGTGATATCAAGTCATATAAGATGCAAAATCATTGAACCAAATAATAGTTTATACCTGATGCAATGGTGGACGGACTTTCGAGATTCGGGCAGATCTTTCCGGTGGTTTACACAAGTAATATGCATTTTCCACTAGTGTGCTGTGACGAGGATCCAAATTTTTTACATTTTTTAAGCGCATTAAAATCTCCAACATGTTGGCCATGCGTACAGAAGTTTCAGGGGACCGGTAAAGAAAACGGCCACATGTCTCAAGAAGATTGCAAGCAACATCAATGTTGTGATGGGTAAAGTCATCCAAACAAGTCTGGTAAGAAAGAACAACTGTCTGGCATAAGTACAACAGCAATACTAAATATTTGTCTCAACCTATAGGCTATAACTAGAAATCTTTCTCAAATCCCAATTGACATCATAAAATTCCTGTTAACTTGCAGATCTTCCTGGTGGTTTGCACAAGTAATATGCATTTTCCACTAGTGTGTTGCGATGACAATCCAAATTTTTGACATTTTTTAAGCGCATCAAAATCTACAGAAGTTTCAGGGACCGGTTAAGAAAATGGCCACATGTCTCAACAATATTGCAGGTAACATCAATGTTGTGTTGAGTGAAGTCATCCAAACAAGTCTAGCAAGAGAGAACTGGTTGCCATAAGTACAACAACTGGTTGCCATAAGTACAACAACAATAAAAACTAGTTGTCCTACCTATAGGCTGGAAGAACAAATTTTTCTCAAATCCCAATTGACATCCTAAAATTCCTGTTAATTTTGCAACAAAAATAATCCACGACATGGGTAGCTTCGGCTGTGGGACATACCTTCAAACAACTAAAAACGAGACCAGCTGAAGCAATCTTGAACTTGCAGAGTTCTCCAATGAACCGAATATTCCTGATCTTTGACTCAATATTTATTTGATCCTGGAATAAAAATTGAAGTCCACCATAACATGATGGTTAGTAACTCAAGAAACAAAACATAGCCGCTAATTCAAAAGCAGCCTCTTTTATCAAGAAAGGCATTGAACTCCTGAATAGACCTTCTTATTAATCAAAAAGTTGAACTCTTCCTCCAACAACTGCAAGAGCATGGAAGAGACGTCCTTCATGCAAGTTGACAAAGTGGCAACCATGCGTGAGTAGTATGGCAGCAGTTCTAGAGATGTTCTTGAAACATTAAACAAAGCCCTCACAAGCTTTTTCCGGTTGGATTTGGAATTCAAATAACAAAACTCCACCTGGCAAAATAAAAATAAAAATTATCAAACAGTATGGTGCAGGGATACATGGCAATACGTTTTAGAAAGCAGAACAGAAGAAACAGAAACAGTAAGGCTTAAGCAGGAATGGGTCCTTACAGTCAACTGATCAATAAGGTCACGGCTCACACAACTGGGCAGCCTCTGCAATAGACCATCCAAATTTGTCCCTTCGAGACCTTTAGTTTTCTCCTTTTCAGATTCACCCTTTCTTTCAGCATCTTTGCCTTTTCCTTTCTCTTTGTCTGGGTCTTTGGTCTTTTCTTTATCTTTTTCTTCTTTTTCTTTACCTTTCTCATTTGGTCCCTCCTGAGAAGCTCCAGGATCTGCAGAGACTTCGGTCAAATCTAAACTAGCCGTCTGGCCTAGGTCTGATTCAGGTGGTGAATCCTGCAAATTAAAGTTTCTGTATAAGTAGCTACAACAGAATCATATAGAAGATACAATAAAAACTCCAACATATTCTAGACCCTCACCCATACAACTTCCATGAAACAGATCTTTTCAACATCAAATGGCATTAACAACTGCAATGCAGAAGCAAAGCAGCATACAGGAAACATAATCCAGACATAATGGTTCACTGCAAAAATGGACAGCATCTTTTGAAGTTCAAGCATACTAGCTGTCACTTACTTTTCAGCAGCGCTTATATCCCCTTTGGGGGAAAAATAAAGTATTTGGGGTGAGATTTGGTGAGAAACAAAAACTATTACTGCTTACAATTTCTCATATATGTTACACATCGTGGTAGGAATAGTGTAGGATTTCCCCTTTTTTTTCATTTTATCACGATTTCTCACTATTCAAATGGGCTGTAAGGAGATATTAGAGGCAAATCATCACCCAAGCATAACGAAAACTGATAATGCATTAGAACAACAACACACACAACAATAACATAACCCATTTAGTCCCCAATAATTGGGGATATGGGCGGGGGATGGATAGGAGACAGACCAAACCTTTGGCAATAAATACACAAAGTGGCTGCTCCCAGAATATCACTGAAACAGATGGATTGGAGACAGACCTAACCTTTGGCAATAAATGTACAAAGTGGTTGCTCATAGAATACCACTGAAACAGTGGTCCCCCATACCGTCACATTTGTTGCGGAATCATGCCCTTAAATCAAAGCTAAAAGGCATCAGAGAGGGCAAACCCTAGAACCATTTTGATTTATGTGCACATTACCATGCTTCTTTCATTCAGCATCCAGAGCATTGGCATTGCACAATGATAATGCATTAGAACAGAAATTGAAAATTCCTAACATCTTAGTATCTTCAAAGAAGCCTATGCAGAAGCTCAATAAATATCATCATAACACAAATGTTATATACTATTATGACATCACACATGATGTCATGTGGATGACCTCACCCTTGAAGCGGTGAGGCGGCATCACACTTCTTCAGGCAGAGGATTATATACAGTTCTAGTCCCTGCAGTATTTTGGACATACAAGTTTAGTCCCTGGAGCTGCATCTATAAAAAGGAACCTCAGTCCTTACTTTCATTCGTTCATTCAAGAATAGAGAGAGCTCCAATCGTAACGAGTTCAGCATAAGATTGGGAGAAGTATACCAATAATAATTTGGTTGGTCTTGGAGATTAATCATTTTCTTGATAGTTCCCGAGCAAACTAACTTTTCAACATCTGTTGTCCTGTGGTTCCTTTATTTCTTAAATTTATAACATATACACTAGAGTTTTTCATATTGATGTGCAAGGGCAACAATAGCCTGGGAACGGAAGAAAACTTACAGAGAAGAGAAAGGAACATGACAAAATTCAGGAAGATCAAGGGCATCAGATTCGTCAGCAAACATGGTTACGGAAAAGCAGCTACTATGAAAGATGTTTGCATGGACACACGGACAGAAGACAAAAACTAAGGGCAGGCCACAAATACATATACTGCCATGCCGGTTGTGATACCCCAGGTTTGGGGGTAGATGGTGTTTAGTCTTACATTGGTTGTTTACATGAGTGGTCTTGGGTATATAACAAACCATGTAGGATACTACTAGTACCTTTAGCTTAAGCATTTTGGGCCATGTGGAGTGGTTACTGGATCAAATCAGGGTAATGGGCTAGTGGTTTACATGGGGTGTTACAAATGGTAACAAAGCCCCACCCTGGTCCAAGTGGTGTGTAGGATGCGCTTAGCCACCACGAACACCAAGGGAGGTTGCTGGGACTATGCAATGAGAACGTTGCATCCCGAAAGGGGGAAGATTGTGATACCCCAAGTTTAGGGGTAGATGGTGTTTAGTCCCACATTGGTTGTGTTTACATGAGTGGTCTTGGGTATATAACAAACCATGTGGGCTACTACTAGTACCTTGGGTGTAAGCATTTTGGGTCATGTGGTGTGACTAGTGGATCAAATCAGGGTAATGGGCTAGTGGTTTACATGGGGCGCTACGCTAGTGGTATCTCTTGACACAGAACAATCCAACA
Organism: Vaccinium macrocarpon; assembly: GCA_022606695.1. NCBI lineage: Eukaryota > Viridiplantae > Streptophyta > Magnoliopsida > Ericales > Ericaceae > Vaccinium > Vaccinium macrocarpon. The sequence goes on from CM040172.1 coordinate 13,448,673, forward strand.
CTCACGACCATTTATTCTATGCAAATCAGGAATTACTAGGATAATGAAACAAAAAATCCAGATACAACTTTTAGAACATCCTCCAAAATGTGGAGGCATGAAGCTAATAACGTCGAAAGTAACTGAAAAGCAAGGCAATGTATTTCAAAAAAACAATGCTTGAAGCAAAGGAAGGAATGTGTTGCTGTTCTGCGTGAGATTGCGAGCAATCAACATATAACAAAGAACAATTTGCCAATACATGATAAACTGATTCAATATGCATGCAACTGTAAGCTACTAGAGAAAGCCCAATTCAAAATAAAATCAGTTATTATCAGTAATCTAAGAGAAATTATGGCTGTAAAATGAGCACGACTCTGATTCCTTACAGATGATTGTTCTTGTGACTTTGGAGATTGCTCATTCACCTTCGGTTCTGCTTCTCCCAGTAATACTGCCGGAACAAATGCTCTGGGGAAAAAATACCACAGGATGTATATCAGTAACCTCAAGTTGGAGACACTTCCCTTAAAGCGCCATTGCCAAAAACTAGAACTATCTAACCAAACAAACGAGTTGAATCTGTTTAACACGAATTACCGTGGATACCAGTTGTGCGACCATTACATATGACATACCTGAGATCTGGTAAGCTTTCATAAAATGCCCTAGTATCTTCATCATCCCACATTGCTTCAAGAACTGAAGAATCTTTTCCAGCACCAGGTGATGATGTGTCCTCCCCAGATGTGACCCTTGTTGTGTGACCATCCTCTGGCAGCACCGGAGGTTCCATGTCAAGAGCTTCAGCTAAACTGTAACATGAAAAATTTACAACCATCAAATGGATTATAGGAAATGAGGAAATGTAACTGACAAGGGATTATAACAGACATTCCGAGCAGATAACAGAAACCCACACAAAATCTGCTCCCTTGGTGTTTAAAATAAGACAATTTTCTCAAGAAAGTTTCTAATTTTAATGGAGTCATATCAATTACAATTGCCTTTTTTAGATTTTCTCCTATGGAAGATGCTATCAAATCCTCTACATTAAGACAACTTTCACAGTAATAACTGCAAGAAAATGAAAACTTCGCAAGAACTAGGACAAAATATACATATCTAAGAAATAAAGAAACTAATAACTGTCAAAGCACCACTCACATTACAATAACCACCAATGGCATCGACCCTCCAATTATTTTAGAGTTTTGGAATGCTGGGTGTTGATTGAAGAGGACCAAGAAGACTTGGAGAGCTGGCTCCTTCATGTCTACTAATGACAGGATTAGAACGACTTTTGAGGATGTTCAAACAGCTTCTCACATGCTCAAGCTGTTATTCATCAGGACCTTAAGAATTTTGGCTCAAGTCACTTTGGAGCAAGGTTGTCAAAATCATACGATTCCCGATACGAATCGTACGATTCGGTTCGATTCAAGACTTAAACGATAAGTTACGTACCCCAAAATCGCATGTGTTATAATCGGAACAGAATCGCATGTATCGCAACTAGAATCGCAAGAATCTTGAATCGTACGATTCGTTTACGATTCAAACTGGTGGGTCTGAAACCTAATTTATGCAAACTGGGAGGGTTTTTTCGTAATTTGAGCCCTTCAATTGGGTCATAACCCATTGAATAACACTCGAAAAGTTAAAAACTTCAGAAATTTTAAAAACCCAAACCTGATTTCATCATCTCCAGTTCTCCAAATCTAGGGTTTCAATTGAAGTTGATGAACTGGTGATCATCATCTTCTACATCTCGACTGTTAATGGGTCTCGACTGGTGATCGTCATCTTCTACATCTCGACTGGTGATCGTCATCTTCTACATCGCAACGCTTCATCTTCTACATCTCGATTTCTGCAGAGGTAAGTTAATGGGTCTTCTTCTTCCACATCTCGACTGTTTAAGGGTCTTCTTCTTGGACTGTTAAAGGGTCTTCTTCTTCGACTGAGTTACGACTGTTAATGGGTCTTCCACATCTCGACTGTTAATGGGTTTTTTATTACCGAAAAAAGGGATCAACAAGAAAAGGGCTTTGGTTTACCACAAGAAAAGGATCGAGCAGAGGCACTAAGGCTTTATTTGCTCTGGTGTGGTGACTTCGAAATGGGTTTTTGCATGTCTTTGAAATGGGTCACTCAGAGCTCTTTACATGTGTATGGTTCAGTGCTCTTTAGTCTTTCCATGTGTCTTCGAAATGGGGGGGTTTTCACATTTTTAAAGGGCCGACTGTTTTTTCTGAGTGAGTCTTAAGACACAACTGTTTGTGGCTCTGTTGACCACAAAAAGGATTGTTTAAAGGCTCCACTAAATCACTAATGATCAAACAGTAAAAGGTTTTGTTGACCACAAAAAGAATTGTTTAAAAGGCTTAGTGGAGGCTATGTTGACCACAAAAATGGACTAAAATACTGAGTCAAAGAGGCAGTAAGGCTGAGGCCTTATTTAATATATTTTCTCTTCCACTAAGCCTTTATTTATTACTAATAGTAGTGATATAAGTTTAATTACATTGTATCTTTTCAATGGGAATGCATAGACTTACTTTATAATGCATTTTCAAAATTTTGACCGAATCGTTACGATTCCCGATACGATACGATTCACGATTCTGAAATGGGCCATTTCGATTCGCGATACGATTCGCGATTTGACAACCTTGCTTTGGAGAGAGTTTAGAAGTTATAATTTTTGTGTATAGCTTCCCCATTCGTTTTAATAGGGTGACACCCCCATGGCATCTCTTGTTGCATCTCTTGTTATACACAAATACTTATCAAAAACAGCATGACATTAGCCTCATAACCAATGTACGTCATCCAGATACTAGTTACTCCTGCTTGGTTGTAATTTCAATCTTCTAGATCTATGTAGGCCAAACAATCATGGGACTCCAATTTCCTTATTCTTTCACATGACAGTACTCTAAGCTAGTAAAAGAACAAAACGCAATCTCTCTGTACTCTCCAGTCAGATACATTACTTGACTTCAAGAGATCAACGTATCTTTGAACTCCAATTCTCATTAGTATCACTGATGCGTCTTGAAAGAGCCAAAAGTAGCCTAATCAGCGCAACAAGATGAACATGCTTTCTGAGTCTCTGAGTGTGGTCATCAACAACTACTCCTGACGAATATGTATCAGAACTTCATAGACTTAAAAAGAAGTCCCAAACATGAAATACTGAGATGACTAATCTCATAATGACCATCTCAAATGTCGAGACTCAAGCAGGCTTGCCTTGTGGGTGTGCCCAGGCTGCTGCAAGGCACCCTGCTTGCCATTATAATTGTCCCAAATAAAGGCTACACAAATCCATTCCTCATATTTAATGGTGTGGTATGGTGAGCCAGTTAATTTTCTACCAATTCTGTGATATGTGACTAAAAAGCTTACAAACTTCTGTTTTCCTCATTAAAAGAAGTATGAATAACTGAATAACATGCTAAGAAGATTAACTACAGCTTGAATCAACAGAACAAAGAACTTACACCGAGACACCACGATACAGATGGTCATAAGATTTTCGCAGCTTTTCATATGAAGTGGCATTTTCATCACTTAGCTCTCCTTTTGCATTCAGGATCTTTGCATTTTCATGCTCCATTTGGCGAAGTGACTTCAGTTCAGCATGGTGGGGGCAACAAAAAACAATTACACCAGTTAAAAGAAGACTATAAAATGCAAGAGAAAGAGATCAGATTCTCCCATCAAAAAGGGACATCAAAGGACAAAACCTCTAAGCACCTTAACCTTAAAGGGGAAGGAAAAAACTATCAGAATGAGATCAACATCTTACACTATGCTCTGAAAGTAGTAGTCCTGCAGCTGCTTCATAATAAGCATAAAATGACTTCCTGAAAATTTTCTTCTGATCGACAGTGATATGGAGGCCCTTAAAAAACTGCAATATTTTGTCAGGACAGATAATAAAGCATAACAGAATACCCAGTAAAAGAAACCCAAAGACAAAAGGCCACAAGAAGTAAAAAAAAAGACGTCAATGAAAGAAAATAAAAGAGCTCTGCATGGGAGAAGCATACAATACCTTGGACTTTGAATACATGTGTTGTATGCTACTAGCCTACTATGCTTTCGAAAACCCTTGATTTGTTTTAAAAAATTGCAGAACAAATGACAGGAAGGGTAAAAATCAAAAGCATTTTATAAGCAGGAAACTATCAGCTTTACGAACACTGGAGATATAAGGTTAAGATGAACCCAAATTAGCAAGAACTAATTAACATACGAGTAAGTTAACCATGAGTCACAAACAAAGCTGAGTATTCTTAAGAGTATCGAGCACCCTATAGAGTTCAATATAGAGAACTAGTGCTACTTCAGCTTAGAGAAACCCAAATATTGTACTAAGTCCTCTTAAGAAAAATTTGATCCTCCCAAAGATCCAGAATAAACGAAATAAGAAACTAAAATTGTAACCATGAAACGTAAACCAGAATTAAGGAAATTTATAGAAATAGTAAGGCAAAGAAAAGACAAGAAGTAAAAGGAAGGGAACCAAAAATAAATGAAAGAAATATTGCACCTCGTCAAGAAGTTCTTGTCCAGACTGTGGAAGTCCCAGGAAAGTTCTCCCTTGTCGTGCAAAACTGGCAAGAAGAGATAGATTTGTCTGAGTTGCATCTCGATCCTTGAAGTGATCTACGTTAGTAAGGTCCTTAATAATATTAACGAAAATGCCACTGTCTTCTGTGACTCCAACGTAGAAAAGTTCCAAAAGGAGTTTTAAAGAGCTGCGTTTCTTCATGGCTCTTAGATTCCTGTCTGCCTCAGAATCATCCCCAGACTTCCCAGGAAAGAAGACTTTTAAGAGACCCTGAACCAAGCTTGACGAGAATTCTTGGTACCTTTGATGAAGCAAAGAACATATCTGCAATCAGAAACAAAGGGAAAAACTTACGTAAACATACATGCTTGATACAGAAATTTGAGGAAATATAAACATGACCTCACTAAAGTTTTTGGACACATTTTCAGGGAATAAATTCAAGTTCTTGGGATAGTAAAGTGGTTAATTTTTGGCATGGAACCTAGAGGGTCCGTAGGGTGACATTTGCATTAATGACGCAAATCAAGCTACAAATAAAGGCTAACAATACTTAATGGAACAAAATAACTTTAGCATAAAAAGTTCAGGCAAAAGAGGACTACAAGGGAGGAAAAAATATGAAAACTCAGAAAAAAAAAGAAACATAATGCCATATGTCCAAAATGCAGCAGTTCAAATCAACATGTACCTGGACTGCAGCTTGTATATCTGAAGATCTAAGCTTGGCATCACAAATAGCTGTCACTGCTTCGCTAACAAATTTGCTCAAGTTGACACTTCGCAAATCGTCCATCAAACTTTCCCGTTGCTCTTCATTAATCTGCTTGAGTTTCTTAATAACTGCAGTGTTGCGCTTAATGCTGGAATCTAATGACCTGAGAAAACCAGAGTCTGCAACCAAGAGAATATCGTAACTTTGTGTGCACAGAAAATCACCGCATGTTAAAGATATTAATACCTTTTGCTGAAATATACGATAAATCACATTCTCAGGAGCTGCATAATTTGCTTTTTTGTAATACGTGATAATTTTTTATTGAAAAGGCATCAAGGGGATGCCACCCATGTACAAAAGAAATCGACGGATACAAAAGAAAAGGTCAAATTACCCATGGATTTTCTTAGATCTTCTTAGAGCTTGTCCCACATTGGTTAATTATAACCTCCAAAACTAGTATATGATCCTAGGCAGCCTCTCCATTCATTGCCAATTGGTTTTGAGTTGGATGCTTTAACATGGTATCAGAGCTAGGCTTATGACAAGACTCTTTGTCATTGATGGTTGGTTCCCCCTTTGTTTGTGGTTGATAGTTGATAGTTGCCGCATGAGTTGAATCATTTGTTTACCTCACCAAAGTTAGGAGTCGCACGTGCGAGGGAGTGTTCCAGCTCGTCTCTCATTGGTTATAACCTCCAAAACTTGAATATCATAGCGGACTCTTCATTCATTGCCAATTGGTTTTGAGTTGGATGCTTTAACATACCTATAGACCCCTCTATCTTCCAAAAATACCTGACATCTAATAGAATTGACTCAAGATAGGGTTGCACTCCCTTAACCCCCAACTAAGCGAAGTAGAAATCAAAAGACTCTTAATTTTTGAAAAAAAGGCCTATCCTCCCCATCAAAATATCTACGATTCCTTTCTCTCCAAATTGACGGGATCATAATCCAAAGCTTCCGTCGTCTTCTAGCCACTCTAGCACATACCATTCTTGAATAAGCTCCACCACCGTCACAGGGAAAACCCACAACATGCCCCACGAAATAAGAACCGCATTCCAAAGCTCCTTAATTTGCGGTATAGATTCGCTTGTATTATCCATGAGCAATTTATTGTATTTCATTTTAATTGTGTCATGAGCAATTTATTGTATTTCATTTGAATTGTGTGGTCATTATTTGAGCATAGCAAGCAACTTGAATTGTATACGTCATGCAAACAAATGAATGGTGGAACTAACTTTGTACGAAAAATCTATGATTTTATCACAGTCGACAATACCCTCAATTTTTTGGCATTCCAATGGCATTGTATTCTCTGTGAAAAGTCCTGTTTCCTCTATAATATCCAAAGTTATTGCATTTAAAAGCATGCGTTTGAAAGCATCATTTGAAGCCATTTCAGGGGGGGAAAAGCACTCGTTTGAAGCCAGGTTTTTAAACGGTTTCTGTACTGGCTGGTACTTCCTGTTTTGGAGAGAAACCAGAACTGCGGAGGTTCGATTTTGTTTCGTTCAACTCTCTTAGGCGAGTTTTGGCCGCCGAGTTCCGGCCTTCCAGACAAGTGTAGGCCATGGTTACCGGTCAGCACAAAGAATTGAAGAAATGCAAGAAAAACATAGAGCGAGAATTTTAGAGTCAGAAGTGATTTTTCAAGGCCTTTTTGGCATATTCCGGTAGTCCTTCATACTTCCTCTTCAAAGAGACAAAAATGTCGACAATAAATGGAGTTAATTCCACTGCGGCGAAGTTCTTTGTCCAGAACTTCCTTCCAAGCCTCTTTAAGCTAATGCTACTGACTTTTTTATGCTCAAGGATAAAGAGGACAGCAGAATTTTTTTGGAATTAGAGCAAGGGTAGGAGGAGTGGGAAGAGGAATAGTTGTCTTGGACAGTGCAATCCTTTATCAGCCTAGCTTCTAAAGATTAAAATTGTCTACAACCTCATTCACTACAAAATGATGTATGTATATCCATTTGGTCAATCAAATCTTTTACGCTTCACAGGAGCGGCACGCAGTGTTCTAAAAGTCGCTAGTCGCTCCCAGGTCGGATGGCTGCCGACTAGCGACTAGGGGACTAGTCGGGGATTAGTCGGGGACTAGTCGGTTAGATTTTTTTTTCTTTAAATATATATTCTCCTTCATCCTTCATAAGTTTTGAGTAAGTAGAATAACATAAATAGCAAATCATCAAATAAAAACATAGTGGCAACAAAAACCACAACAAGAATAATTAATCCTTAGTGGCAAATCACAACAACAATATACAATGTGCTAATTGATTGATTTATTCTACAATCTACAGTACATGAAAACTGTTTTTTAATGTTTACTGTTTTTTACTGTATATTCTACAATCTATATATGGAAACCACAAAACTTAGCCTCTCGTAATCATAGATAAAGAGACAATTAAATTATTAAAACTGTTTTTTAATGTACTGTACATCATCCACAGTTTTGAGTTTAGGGTAAAAAGTTAAAAACATTCAAAACAATTACACTGCAGCCCCAAAAATTTAGCAAATTCTGTTTTTTTACCCCAATTTTTCCGATTAGTCGCCGACTTTTCCGATTTTTTTCGATTCGCGACTTTTCCGATTTGCCGACTTGTCCGATTAGTCGCCGACTTGAGCCCGACTAAGTCGGCCGGCGACTAAATCAATCGACTAGGCCCTAGTCGACTCGGAGAGCCCCCGACCCCGACTTAATCGCCGACTAGTCGCCGACTAGTCCCGACTTTTAGAACACTGGCGGCACGTAGGTCACAGGTTCGATTTTTGCTCTGCTTGCAAGTTTAAGATTGAGTACATTAACCCTTCCCTAGACCCCGCATATGTGGGAGCTTTGTGTACTGGGTATGCCCTTTACACTAAACAAGAGTGGGTGCTAAAATATAGTTTCAGTTCATAACATATAACTATTGCATATATATTACTTTAGGCATATACTTATTTTATAACAAGGAATCCGAAATGGCACCGGTAACACACCGGTATGGTACGGTACCTTACCGTACCAAACTACCAGTAACAAAACTGGTAATCTATCCAGTACGGTATTCAGAAACTTGCTTTCAAGCATCCAAAAGAGTATATTCAGCAAAGTGAAAATGGAGAAAAAGCATCTGCACTCCAAGGCTCTGACATAAAACCCTAACATCAACTTCGATTATACATTCTCTCAATGGTATCATCGATAGAAAAAACAATCTAAGGGTTACTATTCCACGACAATTTCATTAACAAATCAAGAAAAATAAATAAATAACAAATTCACACTCCACTAGGACCAACTTAAACAAATCAGGACTTCTTTTAAGAACTAGAATACCCTGATTTCCAACCGTATAATTCACAAAACTCCCTCTTTCCCACTACACTCAACTGATGGAGTAGTCCTCTTCAAGCTACCCTATATTCTACCATACGGCACTATGAGCTTTATAGCCTATCAGTGTCATAGGAGTTCTAGTCAACATCTTCAGCACTTGCCCACTTTAGTTTGTTGATTTCACCCTAGTTCTATGACCAACATTGTTTCCTATAAATCCAATCAGCTGTCCACAGTTTCCATCTTTGCTGACAATAGTAATGGTACATTTCTTAACTCTGGCCGGGACGAACTATTGATCTGGATAAACCATCATTTTTTTCTCCCTTAATATCCAAGACATAGTGGCCTCGCTCTTACTTCCCAAAGTGGTATAACCCTGATAGACGACAACAACAGAACCCATCTAGTCCCCAATCATTGGGGGTATGGGCAGGAGATGATTGGAGACAAACCTAACCTTTGGCAAAACACACAAAGTGGTTGCTCTCAGAATACCATTGAAACAGTGTCCCCCTTAAACCTCCAAGAACTGAGGAGCTACAGGGACATCAATCATGGTATCCTGCCGATAGCCAATTTGGATAAATACCTAGGGACCCCGCATAATAATTAATAGAGGGCATTTCAACTATAGATTAAAATCGTCCAACATAAGCCTTCTGGTTGGAAAGCTAAAACATTATATCTTGCTGGCAGAATCACCGTCATTAAATCATTCACTTTTACATATCTAATCATGCGATGCAAACTGTTAATTTACAGCGCTATATGCAATGATACTAATAGACTCAACCGTAATTTTCTTTTGGGGTGATACCACTACTAAAAAGAAAACAAATCTCAACAAATGGGACACTGTTGCATGAGGAAGGAGGTAGGTGGTTTGGGAATTAAAAAAGCCAATGACCAAAATATGGCTTACTTTCCATATTCGGCTGGAAAATGTTGATTGACAAGGAAAGTTTGGGGTCCAATGTATCATGGGCCAAATACATCAGAACCAACTCTATTTTTAACTGGCAACAATGTAAAGGTGGTTCCAAAACTTGGAAGGGCATTTTTCAAGCTAGGGACCGACATTCTTAAAAAGGTACTCCTGGAAATGGTGACTATTTCCTTCTGCAAGGACTGGTAGTGCGGAAATGGTCCTCTCTCCATCACTTCTTCAGGAATTCATGTGGAGTCTGACCTTTAAGTACGTGAATTTCTGGAAAATGAGAGAAACTGGAATCTACCCTCTATCCAAAATTGTTTGAAGCCGCATGACTTGAAGAGTATTCACAAGGTTAAAGTGCCCAAGCATCTCTCTATTCCTGACTCTCCTCATTGGCAAAACTCCCAGCAAGGCAACTTCACTACTGCTGCTGCTTAAACATTACTTGTTGGAGAACCTGTTACATCCCATGACTGGAAATGGTGATGGAAATTGAAACTACCAGAAATTTTGAAAGGCTTCCTATGGTTGTCTTCATGAAAGTCTTCCCACTAATCAAATGAGGTTCTCTAGGGACATGATTCACTCTGGGCATGCCCTAGATGTGGTCACAAGTTGGAAAATATGGATCACCTGCTGAGCAGATGCCCGATACCTGGAAATGTCTTATGAACCTTAATTGGAGTAGAAGAGATTTAAGTCTCCCCTTAATTACTTGGAGATGCGGAGAATTTGACTTCATAAAAAACTCATCATCGCGGGTTACCTTGGCATGTATTGTATTCCATTATTTGGCAGATTTGGAAAGACAGAAATAGAAGAGTTTTGACAATGTTCAAGAAAGCCGTAAATTAACTCTCCGGCGGGTGGTGGTGGTGGATGATGCTGGGATGCTATAGAAGATTGATACCTATGCATCTGCAATTGTTGAGGCTTATTATTATTATTATTATTATTATTATTATTATTATTATTATTATTATTATTATTATTATTATTATTATTATCTGCAATTGTTGAGGCATTTGAATCCCTCTTAAACCCCCGGTCTATTCCGCTGGTTCTACTCCTATTACAGTAAAATGGTTTCCTCCAAATGCAGGCAACCTAAAACTGAATACAAATGGCAGTTGGTATGAAAGCAATGGGAAAGGCAGCTTAGGACCTTAGGTGGTTTGTTCAGAAATAATGAAGGTGGATGGATTCCTAGTTTCTATGACAAGCTAGCATGCGATTCCATTTTGGGCGCTGAGCTTCAGCAAATTTTATAGGGGGCTGACGCCTGACGATCATTTTGGAGAAAGGAATGAGCCACGTGAAGATTGAGACAGATTCTCAACTAACTTCTCCAGGAAGGGGCTTCTCCAAATTGCCCTCACCAAGGTGTCGTCGAAGATGCCAAATTTATATTGGCCAGGACCAGTTGCACACTTCGAGCATATTTATTAGCAAGCTAACCAAAGCACAGATCACTCAGCACGACTTGGAGCAGAGCAAGATGAAGACTTAATGTGTATACGGAATTCCCCAAGGGGAGGAGCCAGTTAAGGGATTATCCTTTGTTGTTTCATTACTCTGTTGCGTGTGTGTGTGTGTTCATAAACTCTGTCAAACTTAGTTATCTGCATCACTGGAAAAAAAAAAATGGTGGATTCCGGATGAGCATTAAACATTCAGCACATCAAATTGCTGATGCTTCCGCTATCCACCTTTGAATGCACTACCAAAAGCATATTCAGTTTGATTTCTTTATAAATGAGCTAAAAATTACTATAATTAATCAGAGTCGAACAAAGCATGAACAGATTGGGAATCACTGAGAAGATTTTGCCAAAAAAAAAATCAACTCATGCCAATATTATGATAAAACTGAAACAACTACTAACCAGGCCTTTCAGGGTTCAAGTTACTCTGACGAAGAACCATTTTTGCTTCTATTGACTTCTTAAATTCCTCCTGTCGCGCAACAGCATCCTGGACACAAACATAAAAAGATCAAGCGCAAATAGAAAATTTTCACATCATAAAAGAAAGACCATATTGTAGCAGTTTAGGCTTGTAAATAGAAATACATAAAACCTTCATTCAAAAAGTGTGATAGAACAGGACATACTTGAGATTATATCACTTAATCTAAAACAACCATAATAACCCAAACGTATAACCAGCCGCTGGCACAGTCTCACAAACATTTCAATTGAACTTAGATTGAGATGTACAGCGAACATTTCAAACAAAAACCGCATAGATTGAAAGGTACAGTGAACTATCAGACATCTGAGCATTCAAGTCATTGACAATAACCTATCCATATCCAACCAGACCAAGCTAACCTCATCATCTTGCTTGCCATGATGTTCGCCTCCAACCCGACCTTCATCCTCAGGATGATCCATTTTCCTATAGTAATAGCGATAATTACCTGTTAACAAGGAAAACTAATTGAAAGACTAGCAAGCAAATACAAACCATAAAAGAATTCCAAAGGAAGCAAACCTAGAAATTTTAAGTCCTTGTATCTAACATCGTTAAAACACTGAAATGAAACCCATGGAAAGGTGAAAAAAAGCACACCGACTACTACAACATTCGGTGCATTGCCCTCCAGCCAGCTTCCCTCACCCAAATGTCATTCTGATGAGTTTACCTTGGATGATCCGCCGGCTAATTTGTATTACAATACGAACTCTGTCAATGTTATACTTCCTATAAGGTCATTTTTCATGACCGTCAGTCTCGGAGACAAATAGACAAAACTCTCTATTTTGTCATACTTTTCAAATTTCAAGCATGATCAAAAGCCTTCTAATTCTGAATTTTATCGTCGCATTCATTTTTGGATTATAACGGTTTCTATGAGCTATATACCACGATACAGATATGGACACAGATGCAGACATGGGATTCTAAAAAATGGACACAAACACCACGGGGATATGGCAATACACACACACACACACACACATGTTTTCCATGCTTAAATTGCAAAATACATACAGAGATACATAAACTGATATACAATAACACACCCACACGTATACATACCTGCAAAGATATATTGTATATATAGGTAAGACACTTATAAACAGGCTACATACATATATGCACACAGACGAAGACACACACACACACAGAGACATACGAGAGAGAGAGAGAGAGAGAGAGCATACGAGGGAGAGAGCTTATGCGAGTGAGAGAGAGGGAGAGACAGTCGATCTGACGTCGCCTAGGGCTTCCAGAGAGCAGATCTCTCAATGATGGAAATTTTGGTGCGGTGGGAATGTTTTCATATCCGAGGGTAAATACAATGTAAAAAAGAGGTAATTATATTTATCTACTTTTTAGACACCAAATAGACTTTCATTTCTTTTTTTTTACGAAATTATACTTTCATCATCTTAGGGTTGGTTTGGGTGAATTGAAAAAATTAGTTTTTTAGTTTTTTTGGTTTTGTCCTTATTCAAATTTTTTTTTTGCATTTGTTGGTTTTCGGTCGATTTTTTGTGGTTTCTTGGCTTATCCCGACGAGAGGAATCTAAAAAGTATAAAATTATTAGTCAAACTTAAAGTTTTGTGAATAAAGACAAAAAATAATCCAAAAAGTTCTCATCGAGACAAGCCAAGAAACTACAAAAAATCGATCGAAAACCAACAAATGCAAAAAAAAAAAAAAATTGAATAAGGACAAAACAAAAAAATCAGTTTTTTCAATTCACCCAAACCAACCCTTAATATGATTTACCATTATTAGTCTTTCTTGATTATATAGATATAACCAAAAAATAAGGGCTTCCAAAAATAGTAATTTATTTTTTAAATGAATGCTAGTTACTTCTTTTTGATCCTCTTGCCTAAAATTAAGGAATTTTTGAAAGTGTGAATGATTCTCTTTCTTAAAATCAAGGAATATTTAAAATAGCGGAGATTCAAAATTAGGGATGATATTATTTCCAAATTTTAGTCTTGTGATCACATATCACAATTTTTATGGTAAAAAAAATGGGAAATGGTAATGCCAAAACCATTTTGTGTTGTGCTAAAACTATAATGCATAAAAAGCATGTACCTTGCACATGGTTCAAGATTTTTAAGCATTGCAATTAATCACTTGTAAAAATGGTAATAATTGTTAAATTAAAAACTTGAATCATGGTAAAACATATCAATTACATAATGGACATTTCATAGTAAAAATTAAAAAAAAACATGGTAAAAATATCAAAAAAAATTCTAGTTTTATAGTAAAAAACATTTACTAATAACTTGTAAACATGGTAATAATTATTTAATTAATAAATTGAATCTTGGTAAAAAAAAATGTCAAAAATCATGGTAAATAAGCAAGCCTTATTTAATATTCATGGTTAAAGTTCTAGGATACAATAACCGATGCGCGGGCCTATATAGATTAGGAGCACGTACTCTCTCATTGTAGATACTGCTTATCTATGTAGGCATGAGCTATGGCTCTCTTGTCAAAGGCAAAAAATGACATAAGGTTCTTATAAAAAACAAAAAGCAAACATGGTAAAAAAAACTTTTGTTTCACTTTCTTTTATAAATTCGGCATGCACATGCAGCTCTCGTAAAAATTTTAACCATGATTGCTGGATCAAGAATTTTTGAATGAAAACATAAATAACTACGACAAAAATCATTTATGTTTTCATCCCAAAATCTTTATCCTACTGCAAAGAAATTTGAGATAAAAACATAAACACTTTCTTCACTTCGCATTTCTAAAAAAATTTCCAAAAAGATTCTCTCCCCATCTCTCATCTCTCCAATTGTTAATCACATTTCTTTTTCTACTCATACCCATCTCTCCAATCATTATTCTCATTTCTCTCTCTATCTCTGTCCAATTATTACACCTCTCTCTAATTATCATTTTTTTCTAAAAACTCATCCAAACACTATCTCAAAAATATTTCTCAAAATATTCTTCTCAAAACTCTCAACCAAACACAGAAATTTTGGAAGAAAACATTTTTAAAAAAATTATCATAAAAGTTTTTTTTTTTATATTTTCATCCAATACGTTTTCATCCAAAATTATTTATGTTTTCATCCCAAAATTCTTTGCCTATAGGGTAAAGATTTTTTTGATGAAAACATAAAGAATTTTGGATGGAAACATAAAAATAAAAAAAATTAAAAAATAATAATAAAAGAAACTTTTACTTATATGCAACATTCGTTTTAGTCTTGAATCTCCATTATATATATATATATATATATATATATATATATATATATATATATATATAGAGAGAGAGAGAGAGAGAGAGGTGGATTTTCTAGTCCACACCTCCCGAAAATAAGAAAAACATGGCTTTTTTGTGTTGCAAATTATTTTTGGAAAATCCGATCCGTCCAATGTGTTCAAAAGGTGTTTTCAAGGGCCAACATGAGAAATCTTCAAAAAAAATACCGGGAAGGGCTTGATCCAAGCAGTTTTCACGGAAAATGTAAATATATATTTTTATCGAAAACTACTTGGATCAAGCCCTTCTCGGTTTTTTTTTTGAAGATTTCTCACATAGACCTTTGAAAACACCTTCTGAACACATTGGACGGATCGGATCGTCAAAAAAATGTTTGGATCATGAGGTTCAGAAACATGAAGACCGGACTAGAAGCTTTTGCCACCCTATATATATATAAATATATATATATATATATAATTTATTCATATATATATATATATATAAATAAATAATAAAAGGGCAAAAGTCGGTTTATTTGACTTTCGGGATGGAAACATAACTCGAAAAAGAGCACAAGATAAAACTCTAATTTGAAGGTGGTTGGAGCATGGTTATTTAAGTGGCCCATAAAAAATAGGGTTTTATGGACTTGCACAAAAAATCCGGTGATCCGTGAATCGTACTATGACCGAACTGTTCGTGTTTTTTTTAACCGTTGATTAGTGGTTCAGACATGATTCAAAACTTAAAAACCGTGACTCGCAATTCGGACACGAATTTTGATTTTGAAACCGTGGATTAACTGATTCGGACTGTGAGATTTTTATCTATGTATATGCAAATACTCCCTCTGTCTCATTTTGATAGTTCAATTCAGTCTCCAATGCAATTTTTAAATTGTTAATATCTTTCAATCTACAATATTTTTAAAAAGATTTTAAAATTCTTGTAATAATAGAACTAATTGTGATCTATCATATGGGATTGATATTGCACATAACATTCATTATAGATTGAAAGGTATTAACAATTAAAAATTTCCTTGGAGACCAAAGTGGACTGTCAAAATGGGATGGAGGTAGTATAAAAGATAATTAAATTTATCATTTTCTCAAATAATTTTAAGAAAATTTTAATTAGTCATTCTGTTACAATATTATCCTTAGGATGACAACCTATGAGATTTGAATCGTTATGATTCCATCTTGTAAATGAAAATTGGACCATTGTGCCCCTATTTTGTATTTTAGTAGTATATATTCTATACTAATAATAGATTTTAATACTAATTGACATTCCATAATTAAGTCAAACAAAAAATTGCAGCTACCAAATTATAAGGGATTTATATCAATTGGTTACCTACATTTTAGGGAATGTGGAGATTCTCCGTGGATGAAGTCTGAATTTATTCCACAAACCCGCCATGGGTGGTTGCTACCCATCAAAAACCATGACCCTCCATGCCACCAAATGAGACGCCTCCAGATGGGCCACCCCTAGTGCAAATACAAAGTCAATTTCAACCTCCAACCCTTCGTATCTAAATTCATAAACCTTATCCTCAATGGTTGCATGATGGACCTCGTCCAGCAAACCCCTGCCGCTAGTACGATCGCAACACTGCTGTGCTCAAGGCCATAGATTGTAACACCATATCGCTTGAGGATGTCTGGTGTGGTTTGTGTGGATGTCTCAAAGATCCACTTTTAATTCTTCTTTTTTTCCAGGTTTAAGTAATTTTTATTTTTCTTTCTTTGTTTTGTTCGTCACACATCTGTATTAAAAAATTTGAGGGGTTTGATTTTCTACTTGTACAACACTTTTGGTTATTTACAATTTTTCATAAAGGAGCCACGGTTTTTTTTTTTTCTGATTCAATATTGATTTTTTTTTGATATAGAAAAAATGGCAAATCAATACACCATGTCCACAACATTTTCAAAATTCCTTAAGCATTTAGTAGAGACCGGTAGTTTCACCAGGCGCGAGAGGTGCTTTAAATTCCTTTCCCTCGCGTAACCTAGCTCCCAGACCCGAAAAATCTCGTTTTGCGAGACTAGTAAAATATTTTTCATTCAAAGGGCAAAAGAGTCATTTTTCAAAAGCTTTCTTGGGTATGGTCCTCAACTCCGGGTGGTGACTCTAGTCAACCAATCAAATCATTTTCCCGAAACCATAACTGTTTTTGTGGAGATTTCGCTCCGCGAGGTGTTCACACCCTCTTAGATGAAACTCCGTATCATTGTTTGATACGAGTTACATCTAAAACAGACAAATCCCGATTCGTTCCCTGAGCCTTTCTCAAGCTGCAAAAGAAAACATTAAAAACATGGTCGTGCCACTCTGGCTACCTACGTACCCCATTGTAGGGATCAGACTGGCATAGTTCCTGGGGGCATATGTAAACAAATGCAACGAGTTTTCCTGGCCCACTTGATGATTAATTTAAAAGTTTGGTCCTTCAGGACGATTGATTTAAAAGTTTGGTCCCTTAGGATGATTGATTTAAAAAGTTTGGTCCCTTAAGATGATTGATTTAAAAGTTGTCCCTCAGGACGATTGATTTAAAAGTTGTCCCTCAAGATGATTGATTTAAAAAGTTTGGTCCTTGAAACAAACAAAATCATGCGAATCAACGAGCCTTCCTGAGTCGTGAAACGGCAAACAATCAAATCATACAATTCAACGAGCCTTCTCGGGTCGTGAAATGCCAAACAACACAAACAAAATTACGCGGATCAACAAGCCTTCCTGAGTCGTGAAACGTTAAACAAACTAATCAATTAAATGCAACCAACTACTCATTCAAATGTATGCACCAGCATGGTGGCTAAAACAACTCATACCGTGACATGATTAAATGGAGCTACCCTCTGAGCAACTGGGAGGCTAAATCTAACGGTGGCTATCCCTTGAGCAACAAGATGGCCAATGATAAGATGATTGTCGGCTGAGCAACAAGACAATTGAGGAAATGTGATTGCTTACTGAGCAAAGAGGCAATCAAAACGCTACTGAACCAAACACATTTATGTGGTGGACTTAACGACACGACAGTTCATTAATAACAAATACTCAGAACAACTTATTAAAAGCACTAGCTAAGTGATTAAGACAACTAACAACTTGATATGATTAATGCACCAGCTAGGTGGCTAAAATGATTGGGGTGCACTAGCTAGGCTGCTAAAATGATTGGGGTGCACCATCTAGGCGGCTATGATTGGGGTGCGCCAGCTAGACGGCTAAAATGATTGGGGTGCGCCAGGTAGGCGACTCTGATTGGGGGTGCGCTAGCTAGGTAGCTAAAATGATCGGGGTGCACCAGCTAGGTAGCTAAAATGATCGGGGTGCACCAGCTAGGTAGCTAAATTGATTGGGATGCGCCAGCTAGGCGACTAAAATGATTGAATGCACCAGCTTGGTGGCTACGTCATGTAATGAATCTATTTATAAATTGAATGAAAAGATTATCCTAAATTACATTATTGAAAATGTGACCATTTCTGGTCTTGAAATTATTTTTGATTGAAATTGAAGTGACCATCTCTGGTCTTGAAATTAATTTTGAAGATGACCCTTTCTGGTCTTGAAATTAATTTTGAAGATGACCATTTTGGTCTTGAAATTAATTGTTTATCCCAGAGGACTATTGATTTAAAAGTTATCCCTTAGGACGATTAATTCAAAAGTTTGTCCCCTCCGAACGATTGATTGAAAGTTGTCCCTCAAGACCATTGGTTTAAAAGTTTGTCCCTCAGGACTATTAATTTAAAAGTTGTCCTTCAGGACGATTGATTCAAAAGTTTGTCCCTCAGGATGGTTGATTGAAAAGTTGTCCCTCAGGACCATTGATTCAAAAGTTTGTCCCTTAGGATGATTGATTTGAAAGTTGTCCCTCAGGACGATTGATTTAAAAGTTTGTCCCTCAGGACGATTGATTTAAAACTGTCCAGCAGGACAATTGCATGTGACTCATGCATTGACACTTGACGACAATAATGACAACATTTCTTCTTTAAAAGGTAGGAGGCTCAATAGGGTAGCTCTTTTACTTTACTGTCTTTCCCTTTTAGCCAAGGTTTAGGTTTGAACTTGGCAGGACTTGGGTTTTGGATTGGTGTTAGACTTTAGGCTCCTATGCCCTAGTCTTTGATTTGGGTGTATGCTTCCCCCAGAAATGGTATTAGGCTGACATGTCCCAATTTCAGGTTGACGTACCTTCATAAATGATGAACCTTAATTCTGATTTTCTCTCTTGCCTCTACTGATGGTTTTGGTGACTAATTGACCATGTACCCAAACATGAGTTCTTTGATGCATTGAAATCGTTTCCACGAGTCAAGGATAGACAAGACTAGGGCGACATGATTGACCAAAAAGGTGGATTTTTACAATGCTAAGAAATTTGATCAACCTTTTGACAAGAGGGTGGACATTGATAAGACTGACAAGACCAAGGAATTTGATCAGTCTTTTGACAAGAGGATGGACTTAGATAAGATTAACAAGGCCAAAGAATTTGATTGGCCTTTTTAACAAAGGGATGAACTTCAATAAGATTGATTTGGCCCTTTCGACAAGAGGGTGGATTTCGATAAGATTGATAATGCCAAGGAATTTGATTGGCCTTTATGACAAGGGGATGGATTTTGACAGAGAAGGCTTAAGAAATTTGGTTGACCATGTTAACTTGACGGATAGGAGCAACCATGTGAATGACTTGACTGGGGTGCCCCGAGTGGGCAAATGAAGAACGTGTCGACTTGAAGGTGGATCTTTACAAGGCTATGGAATTTGATCGGCCTTTTGACAAGAGGGTGGACATCGATAAGACTATCAAGGCCAATGAATTTGATTGGCCTTTTGACAAAGTGATGGACTTCGATAAGAATGACAAGGCCAAGAAATTTGATGGGCCTTTTGGACAAAAAGGATGGACTTTGACGAACAAGGCTTGAAGAATTTGATTGACCATGTTGACCTAACGGATAGAAGCAAGAATGTGTTGACTTAAAAGATATGGAAGACTGTGTTGACTCGAAGCTCAGAAAGATGTCAAACATGCCTCATCATTAATGTTGATATTGTCATGACAAAATTGAATTTTTATTTTGTGATTGTTTCGCTCCATCAAGTGATGTTCATTCAAATCTTCTTAAAACACAAGATTTCTTGTCATGAACCCATGCCCCAGATTGCTGATGCTTCATTGATTTTTCTTCAAAATGCCCCAGTTTAAAGGGCTGTTGATGAAGACCTGTGGATATGACCGAGTTTGGATTTTTGCTTTGCATAATACCACCGCTTGCACAATTCTTTGACTTTTGATTTTCAAGGGAGATTAGACTGTTCCTTTTTTACTTAAATTCTCACTATCAAGTTGCACTTTCAAATCTGAAAGAACTTTTATCTAGGTTATGACAGGGTGAAGGTGGTCAAAAATCTCATTTTTCCTCGAGGTTGTTTGAGATGACAGCTATCTCGAACTTTTTGTGCCATTTTTGCTTTTGATGGGTGCTTTCATGTGTCTCTTGTTGCTTTAAATGAGCACTTCCTTTCAGTTGATTTTTCCGTTTCAAATTTCTTCAATGCTCTTCATTTTGTTGACAACCCTATCAATTTGGCGCTTTCATTCTTGTGATACTTTGAATCTTCACATGTTTGTATCTTTGGCCTTTTCATTCTACTAGCTGTCATGTGTTTGACACTTTCACATTTCTTGCTTCACCCCAGTGTGGGAGATAGCTGCCTAGCTGAGTTATTTTTCAAAGAGGTTGAATTGCGCAACTTGATAGGGAGAACTCATGCTTGCTCTAACTTTTGCCTAGATCTCATTTTGAAGTTAGATTTAACGAGCTTTTTGCCTTAACTTTTGCCTAGGCCACCCTTGCAAGTTTTCAACCTAGCAGGCTTTTCCTATGTCAAAGCATTGCTTCTTGATGCCATTGGGGAATGGTCCCTTGGAAATCCTCCTTGTGCAGAGCGAGGGTTCAATCAAAATTCATCTCATGTTTTGAAGTGATTATCATGTTTCTCAAATGATGGTGTAAAATAATTCCAAGTTGAGGGATTATTGCAAAAATCCAAGTTTATGATTTACAATTTCAACACAACAGCGTGACATTGATTTTGATAGTTGCGACCAAACCGCGAAGGGTTGCCTACGTATCCCTTTGTAAGGAATCAAGTCGTGCGTAGTTCAGGACTATAAAGTTGACTTTATTTTTGTTCTTTTTTTTTTTTTGACGACAACAACAACAAGACATTACAGATTCCAAAATGAAAACACATAAACAGACTAGAAATACAAACTGACTCAATCAGAAGTGAAAACTTGACTTGACATTTGAAGACTTCCAAGACTCGTGGAAGATTGAATTATTGCATGGTCATCGATGGTTCATTGTTTTGGCGAGGTGTTTGGTTTTGCCAATGGAGCAGAGATGAATCCGTTGTCAATGAGATTTTGTATTCCGTGACAAAGGCATTGGCATCTCTCGGTAGGGTGACCAGGTGTTTGGTGGTAGATACAAAAGGTATTTGGGTTGTAGGAAGGTAGAAGATTTTGTGGAGGTGGGGTTGGTTGAAGTGGTTTAAGGAAACCAGCCATGAGAAGCTCTTTATAAACTGAGGGCAAAGTGCAGAGAGTTAGGAAAATTTTCTTCGTCAGCTTTGAGGGCGGTTGATTTGGGTTGTGACTTTGTTGGCTGATTCAATTTAGTTGAGATCATTGTTGGTGGAGCTTGAAGGGACATTTTCAATGGAGATAAGGTTGTTTTCATTGATTTTGAGATTTTGTTTATGCTATGGCATGGGGTTTGATATGGTGTTGGATTCTAATGGCAAAAGAGAGATGGTTTTATTGTTAATGAGATCCTGGATCTTGTGACAGAGGCTTTGACACTCATCGGTAGCATGACCGGACACTTAATGGAAGGCACAGAAAGCATTTGGATTGTGGTAAGCTGGGAGCTTTTGAGATAAAGGAGTTGGAGAGAGTGGTTTAAGAAGACTGGCCATGAGAAGCTACTCATAGACCAAGGACAGGGGTGTGGGGAATTGGGAGAATTTTCTTGAATGGTCCTTAGGCCAGTTGATTTGGATTGTGGTCGTGGTTGGTTTGGCTTTACTGGGTATGGCATTTGCATGGTTGTTGGCGAATAGTGTATTGTCCTTCTCGAAGTAAGTCATTTCACTTTTTGGGCTAAGGTTGTCCTTTTCGACGCCCCAATAGTGCATCTCTATAGGTTTGAATCCTTCCATGATAAATTCCTTTAGTTTGGAGATCTTAGCCAAAGCTACAGCCATTTCCGGGGTTTTTCTGGTTTGTTAGAGGTTCTCTTGGAACTCTGGGAGACGGTCACGGACGTCTTGCACCATGATCATGAGCTGGGTGATTTGATTGCCCAGGCTATTCACAACCATCTTGAGTCCGTCGATTTCAGCCAAAACATCCATGTCTTGAGGTTTGGGTTGAGTCAACTTCTACTCGAGGAGTTGTAAAGTTTCTTTCTTGGGACCAACGGCTTGGAACTAATAGTAAAGCAAAAAGGTTGAACTTAGATTGTGTCCTTGGTTTTATTTAAAGGAAATGTTGTGCATGCATTGTTGTCGTGTCATCCTAAGATCTAGATTACCGGTCTCGGTCTCACTTAAGACATTGCATGGACGTTCAAAACAACAACCACTAGTAAGTCGTGATAGGCAGTTTAAATTCCAATCGTTGTGGAATCAAAGCCAATCTCCTTATAGACCATCCGAGACAGAGCAATAAGGTTGTTGAAATTCGGATACGAATGCACTTAAGGCTAGCTCGAAACACAGGCGGCCGTTCGAGCACGGCCAACACTGGAGGTATCTTAAACTCCATGGATTTTAAGTCTCCTAGATTGACATATAACCTAAGGTTTGTCAACCGGATCTTAATCTCACTTAGGGCCATTGCACAGAAGATTTTTCAACACCCCGGGTAGGCCATTACTTGGCAAGTTAAATTCCAAACTTGTTGGAATCAGATCCAATCGCTTTTCTTGACCATCCGAGACAGAGCAATTTGGGTGTTGTAATCCAGATACTAATGACCTTAAGGCTAGTTTGAATCACGGCAGCCGTTTGGGTACGACCAACACTAGAGGTATCTCAAACTCCATGGATTTTAAATCTCCTAGACTAAATTCAATAGTTTTTGAAGATTGCCCCAATCCTCAAGTTTTCTTTTAAGCCATAAGTCTTTTATGCTGGACAAATGGATTTGGGAAAACACAACTTTACAGATCCCCATTAAGAATCTAAACTTGAATTTAAGAGTAATTATTCTTAAATATGGGTAATCACCCCTAAATTTTGTTAGATTATTGTCAAAAATCCGACAATTCAAATTTTCCCATGTTCGGTCATCCTGAAGACTAACTCGTAAGAGCAACGCACATTTGAGATGCACGACTCATCATCGGGCCAAGGCAACCTTTTACTAACTGCCGGGAATTGACAACTTGTGAGACAAGAATATACATATGCAAGTGTATGCATGTATGCAGTATGGCATGCTAGGGAAAACAGTAACATATAGCACATAACAGGATGGAGCACAAAAACCTAACACATGGGTCGGTTATCTAATGTGGGGTTCTATGGTTATCTATATGCAAAGGCCGATTTTGGTTTTAAAGGGTACCTCGGACTCAAAGCCAAAGCTGTCTCCCATAGCCAAGGATCCTGCAAGGCAATGGTAATAATGATAGGCGCGCAATATCACGGATATAAGCATCTAAGTAGGGTGAATTAACGCATTAAAGGCGCGATTTATTCCATTTTCCAATTGATGCGGTGTTGTCTTTTGTTTTGGTATTTTTTGCTTGTTCTTGTAGGAAACAGGTCGAAAGAGCACGTGAAAGCGGACATAGGACGTCGGGGACATTGGAAGCCGGTGGGACCCAAGGAAGGACGAGTGACAAGTTGAAAGTCAATTTGCAGATGTTGGTATCGATACAGGTAAATGTCTGTATCGATACCTAGGCGTCATTGGGCGAACAAAATGTCTGGGTATCGATACAGACATTTCCCTGTATCGATACCGAGAGGCTTAAAGTTAGCCGGATTGCCTTGCCACGTGTTCGACTTCGGGAAAGGATAAATACTTCGTTTTTGGGACGAATTAGGGTTCGAATTTTGTTTTTTTTCTTTTCTTCCAATTAGCAGCCGATTATTTCCTCTAGAGATTCTACTTTTCAGAGACATTTTCATTGGAGTTTTTTTTGAAGTTTCGCTCGTAGATTCAAGTATCGCTTCGGTAACTTTCTGTTTTCTTTATGTTAATCTTGGTTCACGGGAGTTTGTCCGTAATTTGTTCTCGAATCCTTTGTTTTAATCCATATTCAAGTATTAAAGCATGTATTATTTTAGAATCCTGTTATTCATTCAAGTTAATATGAGTGAGTAGTAGCATAAGTATGATTGCGGGGTGATTAACACACCGTGGCTTGGAATGGATGTGTTCTCGCTCCCATCTTTCACATTATAACAGGAAAAACAATTTTGGGTTATTAAAGAGCTTCTGTTGGACGAATCCGGGCATTGTCGGAGCCCTTGTGACACGGGGAACAAGGGACCAAAACTTGTTCTTCGCTGTACACGGGTAATCGGCAACCACGAGGATTCGCATCTTTCGGGGTACCTTTCTCTCTCTAAAATCAAACGTTCTATTTGGAATACTGAATGGAGCGGAATTTTTCGAACCTAGTCACTGGTGTTATGAACCCTACAACATTACTTTCTTTTAAGGGATTTAAGAAAAAACCAAATTTACTCTAGTTTAATTAAATTCACCCATCAAATTACAAGGGGTGGCTACCTAAGAGCCGTTTCAAACCTTACAACCCGAGTTTTAGTTAAGCACTCTCCACCGTCCCTGTGGATTCGATTCCGGTCTTACCGGGTATTGTGCTACACTGGTCTCAGCCCTATGCTTGGGGCAACCCATTAATTTAGGTCTAGGATTTGGTCAAGCAAATAACGACAATTGTGACTTATCACAGTTGGGGGGTGCTGAGCATTTCGGGATTTTCCGTCACCGGCAAGCCGGACAGGATTGTCGAAACACGTCAGCGGAGGCTAGTAGCCATGCACGTGCAATGTAAAAAGTCCATAAAAACAATATTTTCAAAATCCTTTAAACATTTTTCAAGTTTAGCTCTCGATGTTTAATATACGTTTTAATAAAATCACACATAAGTGTAATAATACTAAAATGTATATTAATGCATAACTCCCCAGCGGAGTCGCCAGCTTGTGAACACCCTGCGGAGTGATGTCCATGAAAACGATTGTTTTGAAAAATGATTTGATTGGTTGAATGGAGTCACCACCCGGGTTTGAGGACCGTACCCGAGAAACCTTTTGAAAAATGACTCTTTTGCCCTTGGTATGGAAAACATTTCACTGGTCTTCTTTTATTGAGATTTCTTGAGTCTGGGAGCTAAGTTACGAGAGGGGAAGGAATTTAAAGCACTCCTCACACCCAGTGTAGCCATTGGTCTCTACTAAATGCTTAAGGGATTTTGAAAATGTTGTTTGAATGGACTTTGTACACATATTCATGGCGCTCCTCCCCACTCACTTGACCTTGGACAGCAAGTATTTGGAATGAATCCGAGCGCCTGGAATAAGGGATCCAAGTGCCTGGATTGAGTTTGGGTGCCTGGAATAGGGGAATCAAGGTGCTTGGATTAGGAGACAACACATCATATGAAACTTCACGGGGCCATTTCGGGTGCTACTGAACTCCATTTTGCACATGATTTGAAGCGTTGGAAAGCTTGTCAAGTCTGCTTTCTAACCCAAGTGGTTTGAACCAAAGATGATTTGTACATCAAAATGTGTGACCATTTTACCCTCAGAAGGTCGGAAAAACAAGTCATTTTGGTAAAAATGCACATCTCCTTAATTTCATAATGGATTAAGACATATTATATATTAATAAAAAGGGTTTGGAATGCACTAGAAGGTGGTGTAGGCTTGGGTTTATTTTGGAGATGTTTAGGAGGGGTTTCCAAGTTCACAATCAAGCTTCACATGCTCTTATTAAGTATTTTCATCCTTGGGGATGCTTGATAAGTTTCTCGGGTCAAAATTGGGGTGTTTGCACTCTCTCTCTCAACATGGAATCAGATAAGGGTGAGAAAATATCATCTCTAAGCTCTATTATTGGTATCTTAAGGGAAAATGATTGTGTGTGCATGTGTCCCTCGTGTGTGTATGTGTGCCCACCAATCATTTAAAGACACATATGCACATAAAACATCCAATTAACACATAAAGAAATTAAAACTCATAAAATTGAGTTCTAGGGTATTACAGATGTATGGAGCTTTACACCTACAATTGGAGAGGCTTTCGAGAATTGAACTTGTGACGGAGAGGCTTCTGAGAATCGAACTTGTGTGTTATGAAGCACCATCGACACTCTTAGAGGACACGACTGAGACATGCTCAAATACGTATGAGACACGCCCCTTAGTTTTTCATATTCTTTGGTATGAGACATGTGGAGGGCATGAATGAGACACAACTGGGGACACGACGGGGTTAATTTGTGTACAAAAAACATATTTATATGCATGTGTATGTAGTATTAGACTTGGAAAACAAGTTGGAAGAGGAAGTTCCTTACATGCACCTCTCTCTCTCTCTCTCTCTCTCTCTTAACTTTTTCTCATTAATGAAGAAATCTAGGAAGCATAATACTATTGAGACTTGGTGGGGAAGAAAATAGGGTAGGAGGACTAAGGTGAGTGAATATAATCTTTAACATACAATTTGGAAAATTTTGTGGTACTTTGGTAGGGTTCACACTAAAATTTGGTAAATTTAGAGATTTTCTACTACATACACTCCCTAAAATGTGGACCTTCCGTCTATACCCTAAAATGTGGACCTTTCGTCTACACACCACTTTCTATCTACACCCTAAAATGTAGTGTGGTTGGATAGTCCACATTTTATGGTGTAGATAGGAAGGGGTTCCTACATACATAGACAAGAACTTCATGGGGTGCACTATATACCCATATGTTGACAAGAAGTTATGCTTTGAGTAACAATCACTAACATACTCCTCTGATTGTCCCCCTGATTCAACTATCACTCTTGAAGAAACATGCTCACATGGAATTCAAGTAAGGTCCCATCTTTTACAAGTGCAAATTTGGTTTCTTATATTAATAATGTACTGACCACCCTTGAATCCTCTTGCTTCAAATTCCCGCTCCCCACATGGCTGTATGATATGGTCATCATATCTATTCTTAATGTTCTCTATCTTCATATGAATCTTAGGACCCAAGTCATCAACCCATGTAGTTGCAAACTCCCTTTTTTTAATGAACCTATCCATGAAGTATGTCCTAAGTTTTTCCAACATGGTGAGTATTTGTTTATCTCTTACATACAAGATTGCTTTATTGAAGGTTCACATAAATTAAGTAAGATGTCACATTTGGGAGTGACAATGAAATGTGACCTAGACCAATGACAAGGGTCTCTATCTGGGTATGACAACCAAGCAAATGCATCTGGGTTTTCCTTCTCTAGTTCTCTAATCAAGAAGTTTAATTTACCTACATAACTTGTCCTAGCTAGGTTCCACATCTTATATGCAATACCTAACCTGGAAATCCCGCAGTCTTAAAGTTGTTGTGCGAGTGTCTTACACAATGTCTATGCTCAATTGCTGGTAGAAGCTCTTGAATTGCATGTTCCAATCCCTAGGACAAATAAATGCAGTTAAATAAACAAGTTAGAAAAAAAATCAGGTACAAAACACAAGAAAATTAGGTACAAAAGTGTTCAATTTTTACCATCTGCTTGTTTGAAATGATGGTCCAAGTAGGTTGATTCACTATCTCTAGGCTTGGAATCAAATGCATAAGATGCTGAAGCACTAGCCATGGAGAAAGAGTACCTTTAAGCCTAGAGTGGCAAAATTGTGACTATGATGCTGTGAAATTTTGCTTTGGGCTCACTTTGGTCCGACCCAAAACGGCCCAACGATCAAGACCCATCGCCTATGGCCATGGCGTACGTCATTTTTCGGGCTTTCGTCGATGTTTAGGGCTCCGAATGGCCAAATTTACCGTTTAAGGAAAGATTTGACTTGCCAATTACTTGGACAAGGAAAATCCAAATTAAGCTGTGCTTTTGGAAAAAAATTCTAGAATTTTCTCTAGTTTTTATTTTGCTATTAATTTTGAATTTTCCATTTTTGATAATGTTTCGTTAATTATTGATTTGGCTCCATTCTAGGGAAAATCAATTAGGGTTTTGTCTTTTCTATATAATAAGTTGTAAGCTTTATAAGCAGATAAGTTTTTTAGTATTATTGAATAAAAAGAGTCTAAAGAGCGTGTTCGCTAAACTATCTTGTTTGTGTTCGATTGTTGCATGTCGTTTCTGTAGTTCATAAGGCACCCTACATCAGTTGGTATCAGAACATTGAGTTCTTATCATGACTATGGCCGAAGGACGTGTTGGAGGTCGAGGGGACGAGGTGATTGTACTGCTAGTTGGAGGGCATCTATGAAAGAGATGACGTAGCGCATGAGGTGTGATTCCAACAATTAGAGAAAACTTGTCGGCTGCAATAGACGCCTTAACCAACCAAGTTGTTGCCCTAGTTGTTGGGGGGGGAATCCACCTCACCATCAACAGTACAATCGGCGACCTTGTGAGGAGGACGAAAGTACAAATGGTGAAGCGGTTGAAAACCCTTTTACTGCAAGGGCATTCAGTGTCAGCAAGGCTAGCGGCGGTGGCTACCATCAATAAAAGGGCAGAGGCGAATAGATCATGGTTGATAATCATGATTTTCGTCCATAGGAGTCTGGTTTGAAGATCAACTTGCCTGAGTTCCAAGGGGTTTAATGCAGGAAGAGTTCTTTGACTGGGTTGTGGTTATGGATGAAGTCTTAGAGTTCAAACAGGTTCCAGATAAGTGGGTGTCGCTGTGGCTACCAGATTCAGGGGTAGGGTCGCGACATGGTGGCAGCAACTAAAAAAGACTTGGTTGCGGCAGGGAAAAGACAAGATTAGTCCATGGGAAAAATTAAAGAAAAAGATGCAGGTGGCTTTTCTTCCCCACAACTATTCGCGTTTGATGTATCAGCGACTGCAAAATCTTCGTTAGAATTCACATTTCGTGGAAGATTACACCACAAAGTTCTATTAACTGATATCCTAGAATGATCTTATGGAAATAGAGGAGCAGTTGGTATTAAGGCAGTTTCAGTTTACCTTAAACATGTTTGAGCTATTCTCTGTCTCAAACGCCTATCAAAAGACATTATAGTCAGTGAAACAAGCTAGTCGTAGGCCTTCTTTGACTCCGTGGACTACTCCTGCCTGACCCATAGTTGGCAACACACTAGCAAAGCCAATTGCTAGCTTATCTGCAAGCAATTTAACTCCAAAAAAAGATGAATCGTGGAGGATGTGTGTTGACAGCAGAGCCATTAACAATATCACGGTGAAGTATCACTTTCCCATTCCAAGATTGGATGATCTGCTAGACCAGTTGGGTAGCGTGAGGGTTTTCTCAAAGTTGGACTTGAAGAGTGGGTACCATCAGCTTCGCATCAGGCAAGTGGATGAGTGGAAAACTGCATTCAAAATTTAGGAAGGCTTATATGAATGGATGTTGATGCTGTTCGGCCTATCCAATGCGCTGAGCACCTTCATGAGAATGATGAACCAGACATTTCGCCCATTTATTGGTAAATCTGTTGTCATTTATTTCGATGATATTTTAATATATAGTGCCATGCCTGATCAACACTTGCAGCACTTAAGGGAGGTTCTCACTGTCTTGAGTGCGAAAAAATTATTTGGGGCAGTTAAAATGTGCATGTTCTTAACCGATATAGTGCTTTTTCTTGGATATGTTGTATCCAAGGAAGGGATTTCAATGGATGAGTCTGAGGATGAGGCTATTCGTAGCTGGCCACAACAACGGACATTATTCGATATTCACAATTTTTCAATGGGCTTGCAACATTCTATCGCTATTTTATTTTGCATTTTAGAACTATCATGGCTCCTATAATATATTGTATGAAGGGTGGCACGTTTGCGTGGAGTGGTGCAACGACTACTGTGTTCCAATTGATCAAGCAGAAGTTGACTTTGACTCTTGTTTTGATCTTGCCAAACTTTTCACAGCCTTTTGAGTTACATTGTGATGCATCTAAAGTTGGAATTGGAGCTGTCCTTAGCCAAAATTCCAAACCAGTTGTTGATTTTAGTGAGAAGCTGAGTGGAGCAAAGCTTAATTACAACACTTATGATGTGGAGTTCTATTCCTTAGTCCAAGCTTTGAAGCACTGGTATCACTATCTTATTCATAGTGATTTTATTCTATATTCTGATCACGAGGCATTTGAAACATCTCAACGCTCAAGATAAGTTGTCTAGTCGACATGCCAAGTGGGCAGCATATATTCAGCAATTCTCTTTCTCTATTAAGCACAAGTCTGGCACTTTAAATTGAGTAGTTAAAGCCCTTAGTTGCCATGCCAACTTCCTTGTTTTGATGCGCACTAATGTAACAGGTTTTTGATGCTTTTCAAAGGTTTATTGCTTACTTGGGCTTCTCGCATCTATCTTTTCTGATCGGGATACCAGGTTTTTAAGTCAATTTTGGCGTTGTTTGTGGAGGTTGACCAACACTCAGTTGGACTTTAGTACGGCTTATCATCCCCAGATTGATGGCTAGATTGAGGTGGTGAACCGTTCTTTGGGCAATCTGCCACATAGTTTGGTGATGCATCATCTCAAGAGTTGGAATCAAAAGCTATGTCAAACAGAGTTTGCTTTCAACCATTCCATCAATCGTAGCACTAGATTCTCCCCTTTTCAGGTTGTCTATGGGTTCAATCCACGGACACCAATCGACTTAGCTCCTGTTCCAAGCTTGAAGCACTCTAATGGCAAGGCTAAAGATTTCATGAAAAATTTACATCAGTTACACAAAAAGACTAAGTTACGTTTGTAGAGTAGTACAACCAAGTACAAAGTAGCGGTGATAAGAAGCGGCTGACTAGTGTAGTTTGAGGTTGGTGATTTCGTTTATGCGGTCCTCACTAAAGAACGTTATACATCTCACGAGTATAACAAACTTGTTGCTCGTAAAGTTGTCTCTGTTTAGATTATTGAGAAGATCAATTCGAACGCCTATTGTTTGAAGCTTCCAAGCCATGTTTGTACTGTTGATTTGTTTAATGTCAAACATCTGATTCTATTCCGCGGTGATAGTTCGTCGAGTGATGATACAAATTCGAGGGCAAAGTTATTTTTAGAAGGGGAGGATGATGTAATAGCCATGGAGGAAAAGTACCTCAAGCATTTTAAGCATAGGGTGGCAAAATCGTAATTATGCTGTTGTGAAATTTTGCGTTGGGCCCACTTGGATCCGATTCGAAATAGCCCAACGATCAAGACACATCGCCTATGGCTATGGCGTACATCATTTTTCGGGCTTTCGTCGCTGTTTAGGACTCCGAATGGCCAAATTTTCCATTTAAGGAAAGATTTGACTTGCCAATTACTTGAACAAGGAAAATCCAAATTAAGTTGCGCTTTTGGGAAACATTCTAGCATTTTCTCTAGTTTTTATTTTGCTATTAATTTTGAATTTTTGGTAATTTTTTGTTAATTATTGATTTGGCTTCCATTCTAGGGAAAATCAATTAGGGTTTCGTCTTCTTTCCTATATAATAAGGTCTAACCCTTAAGAGCAGATCAGTTTTGAGTACTATTGAATGAAAAAGAGTTTAGAGAGCGTTTTCTCTGAACTATCTCGTTTGTGTTTGATTGTTGCACATCTTTTCTGTAGCTCATAAGGCGCTCCTGCATAGGAAAGGTTTGACCATTTGCATCTATGCCCACAACTGTGAGCAACTGACCAGGAGAATGTCGCCCTTTCAAATGACACCCATCCACTCCAATTATTGGTCTACAACCTGCTACAAATCTTTTTTTAAATGCTTCCCAACAAACATAAAACCTTTGGAAAATATTTGTAGTTATCCCATCCAAGTCAAATTTCAAATGGATATACACACTAGTCCTTGGATTGGTTTTTTTTTTTATCTCATTGCAATAATCCCACAAGATTGCATACTAACCTCCAATACTACCTTGAACCTTTTTCAATACCTTGTGTTTTCCCCTATAGCACTTACTTTATGACACATTACATTTGAATTCTTGTCTTACCTTTTCAATTAGCTCTGAAACCTTAAAATTTGGACTAATCCTCAAATCATCCAAGTACATCATTGCCAACCAAGAACAACTTATCAACTTCTTATTTCAAATCCTACCACAATTATGGTTTGGGTTATACTTTTTCAATTGAAGTGTTTCGTTACTTTTTCCTCTATCAGAAGCAAAGAGCTCCCATTGACATTGACCCTTTTTCTTTCCATCTTCTAGATCAATATAAACCTTGCATTTAGCCTTCACCCTCTCTTCGTGAATCTTATGTCTTTTCGTTGGAGAATAGCATGGTGCCTAATTGCGCCTGCAATTTGGGCCCTATTCCTGAAAATCATATCCTCACAAAAAATAGGATCCTGTTTCCCTTTGATTGTCTTGAAAACATTTGGTTTTTCTACTTCCAACTTGTCCTCATCATCTCTTTCATGCAAACTAGAGAAACCATCATTAGAATAAGGATACTCCTCATCATTAGAGACAGGATATTCCTCCCCACCATCTCCTCAGTAAACATTGATTTGTGATGGAACCCTTGGTTTGATCCTACTTGAAGCT
This sequence comes from Vaccinium macrocarpon, assembly GCA_022606695.1. Taxonomy (NCBI): domain Eukaryota; kingdom Viridiplantae; phylum Streptophyta; class Magnoliopsida; order Ericales; family Ericaceae; genus Vaccinium; species Vaccinium macrocarpon. The sequence goes on from CM040172.1 coordinate 13,481,277, forward strand.
CATTCTGTGTTCACATCCATATTGTCCTCAAACATTCTATCATCTTCATCACTTAAATCATAATCACTATCACTAAAGTGGTCATAGTTGGCATCAAAATCTGAGTCATCCTCAACAAAGTTGCCACCTAACCCCTTTAACATATCTATATTCTCAATGCTAATTCCACTCTCTGGAAAAGTCCCACAGTCCCATTCCAAATTACCAACATTCACATCTTGCAAATCATCAACAATGGAATTAGGGATGACAATAAAAATCTATATTACCTTATCCTTAATATGCTTGACCATGTCACTAAGTTCACCATGAGTCTGAATAATTTTGAATCCTCCACCAGGGACCTCGTAGTAGTATTCTACTAGATCATTAAACCATAACTTTTTTTGCCAATTTAATCCAACTCAATTAGTGAGAATTTAGTCCTATCCTCATTGTTAGCCCTAAGGTTCTAGATTTTGATGATAACAAACATAACCTAATTGAAGTTATATTTGTCAATTGGGCATCATTGATGAGAAATATTCTTGTTGGGCTAATTGTGTTATTCATTGTTTGTGAAGGGACCAAAGAGCAATTCCCTATCCAAGATGTGCTAGCTTTGTACAGAGAAATATTTTTCTAAGTTTCTACGTCTTAGAGAAAAGAGGCGATGGAAACCACATCCATGGAAAGAAAAGGGATTTAGCTTTGGGAAAATTGAAGATACGTATGGAAGGATATTCTTCTTCAAATTGCTATCTATAATAATCAAGTAAGTTGAAGGAGGAGAGAGATTGAGGAAAATCTTCTCCTAGTTTTCTAACGATTGGAAACGCTTGGGAAGGAAAGAGGAAGCCTTGATTGCTGGAAGGAACTAAAAAGGAAACATAGGTGGCTGATTTTGTGCAACGGCTAAGAGAAAAATTCCAACGTTCAAGTGGGTCTTCAACATTGAAAAGAGAAAAAAGAGGAAGCCACAACTACGGTATTTGAATGAAAAAATCTCCAGTGAGCCATTACTTGAAATTCTGTCATTTAACTCTATGCTTACATCTTGAATATCTTACACTAGCTTGAGTGTAATCTTTGAGAGCATTGTAAAAGGGAAAATACACCTTTCTTCATAGAGTTGTTAACCCTTTTGTGAATGATTTTTGAGGGGAAAATTATATTTTGGTTAGGTTTAACTAGCGTCAGATTCATAGGTAGTTGGAGTGGTTTTGGTGTAATCACTCGGTTGTAAAGGTTTTCTAGCACCCCCAAAGCTAGAAGGTTGTAACAACTATTGGAGATAGTGCAGCAATTCCCGAGTAGGACACTTGGGGAGTGGAGTAGGCCGTGAAGTTACGGACCAAACCACTATAAAATCTTCATGTTTGATTTCTCTCCCCTTACTCTTTTTTACTTTGTGTTTTGCATATTAAAATTGCACGAGTAACTTAGTTTATGCTTGAGTATTATATTGACAGTAGAGTAATCGCATTTAAGTTGATTATCTTTGAATATAAAATCAGATTATTGCTAATTTGTTCTCAACATTTTTGCTTTCTATTCTGGATTAAGTTAGTTTAATCTATTGCTGAACATTTTTGCTCTTCGTCTCATTTCAGTTTCTTTTAATTCAGAATTTACTTGTCAAACCCAATTCACCCCCCTCCCTCTCTTAGGTTGTTGCATTGTTTGGACCTTCACTCATAGTCATTGTACCTCACTTGTCCACCCATGTACGACTTTCTACCAGATTCACCACAAAAACACCCCCTTAGTGAATCTTAATCGAGAACAAGTTAGGGTTGATATCTACATGTAAAAAACAAACAAACAAAACAAATAGCAATTTAGAATATGTAACACCCAAGTTCAAGTATATTGAACAAGTCAGATTGAAACTCTAATCAGTCAAAAAAGTATGTGTATGTTTATTAAACTACATAAGGTAAAAAAAAATGATTTTTTTTGGGTTCAAATGGGGGACCACATCACACCCACTACGGGAACAATTTTTTTTAATACATTGTTGGACCACTTTTCATAACAAAATTTGAAAATCAATGAGGAGAGTCAGACAAAAGGCAACAAAATAGATGCATAAGAAACAAAACCCACACAAGCAGATCGTAAACCCTCCAAAAATCAGAAGTTGGCTACTTACAATTAGGGATTTTGTCATCTCCTTGCCTTAACTTATTCATCCCGTCAATTGGTGTTTCAATTTTGAACAGACAGAATTAGTTAACCCTTGCTTTCCATGTTTTCTTGTTCTGATTCTGTAAATTATGAAACCCTAAGTTGATCTACTGAAGGAGAGGACTTCATCGAGTACAAAGGAGAGAGAAGGGGTCGATCGCGTAGAGAGAGAGAGAGAGAGAGAGAGAGAGAGTGTGTGAGGGAGTATACATCAATGTAGCGATGTATACACACTTATGCGGGTGAAATGCCCTTTCTAACCCTCCCATTTGGGACATGATTGCACGTGGCCGTCACGTGGTGTACAAGGATGGAGCCAGGAATTTCATTACACAGGGGTGAATTATTTTTCAAAAATACTTTACAGGGGCAAGCCTATATAATTCATAGGAAATTTTTTATTTTTCTATATAATAGTAGAGGTTTTTTTTTTTCCTCTTGCAGGGGAAACTGCCCCTACTGGCCCCCCTCCTACTCCATCCCTGGTGGTGTAATTTCTGTCAAAAAACAAATGCCATAGGAGCGTTTTATAAAGACTACATAGAAAAAATGTGCATAGTTTAGGGGATAAAAGCAAATTTTTCTCACTAGCAAAGCCAAGATAAATTAATTCCTTGCCAATCACATGGGCTACTCTGTAAATTTCTAAAATAGCATCCCATGAAACCATGCACATGTATTTAGCTAGGATTGTAATTTGGAAGCTGTAATTGTAGTGTTTCTAATTTTTAATGTGTTATTCTAGAATTTAGTACGTCTCAATAATTTTACGATAGTTTTGGATGCAAAAGGTGAGTTATGAATTATCCCTATTCATGAACTTTTTTGCAAAAATTTATGTTTTTATTAAATTATGATTATTTATATATGAAATTTTTTTGAAGCAAATATACCATGGAATTATAATGTTTTGCTCAATTTTGAGGAAAAAGTATTAATATATATCTAAACAATGTCCTTGAATCTAGGAGACGTTGAAGATACCAGTCAAAACAGTGTTATAAGGGCAGAATGGAAAGGGGCACAGTTAGGTGTCCAATTGAACTGATCAATTCAATATGTTTTGTTGGGACCCTCATAGTTTGAAGTAATTGTGGGATGGTATGTTACGTACAACTTATTTATGCTTTTGGTTACAGTTTAAGCAGTGAAAAAATTGATTCTATGATTTATGTTTTATCTTAAATTCCATGGTAGACCATGTAATTAACTCCAATAATTCATAAACTCACACAAGTGGTGGCTTACGTTGTTGCAATCTCTCTCTTTTCAGGCAATCAAGGGTAGAAGGATGGGCAAAGTACCAGTAATTAGTCTACATTATGCATGTTTGTAAATTAAAAAGAAGGAAAAAAAGTATAACTTATGCAATGAATAAGAAACTCTAACGAGTTGTGATTGTAAAATATGGTTTCCGCAGTGCAGGATGGCTTGTTTCCTTTGAATAAATTAATTTTTTGTTTTATGAGAATTGTCAATAGAGAGGCCTTTGGTGAGACAGATTCACTGGTCGGTCACGATATTTAAATCCGTTGGATTTGGATCGTGACAAATCCATTACTTCCTTTTAGTGGTAATTTTTCTATTCCCTCATAAATGCATGGCAACAATTAGCGAGGAATTTTTGAAATATGTCGCAAATACATTTTTTGGCGTCAAAGTTTTAGTGACAAGTATTAGTGAGGAAAATATGCCTTCCTTGCCAAAAAAGAGTGACTGTTGTCCCATCACCAGGGAAACGTTAATTTCCTTGCCAATAGTATGCTTTTAGTGAGGTAATTGGTTTCCTTGCTAAATGCCAGATTTCTTGTAGGCTTCTTCTTGTACTCAGCTAGTTTTATCATCAACCCGTGTTTTGGTTGTGTGTCCTTAGAGGTGTAAACTTCCATCCTTGGCAAGGGCGGAGTCGGGACTATATTGGCTCTGTTCGTTTCCTAGTTTAGTTTTAATTTTAGTTTTGATAACATCATCATTTCTCTCTTTATCTCTTTCCATTCATTACACCTGCCATGACATTATCAAAACTAAACTAAACTATCTAACCAAATACAACCAATTTATCCTGGACTAACTCAAACTTGTACATATAAATACGTAACGTCCTAAATGTTCAAAAATACACAAAAGAAAAGTACATAGAGAAAGTAAAATTGAGTTGGGGTAAAGTTAATTCCGCTAGAATTTACATAAAAATATTTTAATTTTTTTTTCCATTTTTGGACCTCCACCTGAGTTACAACCCAGTATAGCCCATGAATAGCTCCGCCTTTGATCATCACCCATTTCATGGTTTCTAAGCCTTTCCTCAATTTTGACATCCGGTCGTTGTTCTTTGGTTGTCTTTTTATGTTCTTATTTTAGCGCCTTCACACCTACTAATCCCTAGTTGCATGATTTCATTTCTTTCCAAATATACGAGGCCTAAACGTGGTTTTAGCAACTTCAGGAGGGCGAGGAATGATTTTGACTTCTTGTTTATCTTATCTATACATCGAGTAATCCTGGTTGACACATGCATGTCTTAGTTTTCTGCATCACATAGTGCCTGGTCGCCTGGATCTCAAGCCGTTTAAGCAGCTGAATGTCCAAAGTTTTTATGAAAATTCTGTGAGTTCCAAAATAGGTTTAGAATTTATTATTATTATTTTTATATGAAACGAGATTAATGGATCCAATCTCGAGTAGCTTAGACTTTTTTTGAATATTCTAAACCAAATGAGATGCGTAATACTCACTTTTTGAAACTTAATTTGAAAACTTAATGAGTTTTAAACAAATATATTTGATTGATTTGTTTTAAAAAATCGATCTTGATTAGTTTTCGAAGAGAGAACTAAAGAAAGTCATTCAGTCGCAGTCCTCAACAGTAAACTATTTTGTCAAAAATAAAAAATCTTCTTGTTTGATAGAGAGAGAGAGAGAGAGAGAGAGAGAGAGAGAGAGTAATCAGCCAAATAGTTCCCTCAAATGAGATGTGTAATTGATTGTGTGTTACACTAAGACAAACCACAAATCTCATGTAAAAACGCATTTAAAGGAAATAAAAGTTATTGATTGTGTGTTTTACCATAGGACACACAACACATCACATGTAAGAACAACAAGAACAAGTTCAAAGGGAAGAAGAGTTACAATTCGATGAACAACAAATCTGTCACGTAAAAAACCATTTATGAAGAAATAGCCCACATACACGCAGACACAACATAGGGAAAGACTCGTGAGTTACAAGGATTCATTGCCTTTCGTGAATTTTGACTACTGGAATTTCTACGCCCCGTAGGGTACCAACTTAGTTGGTACCTAGCTACAGGGGGTTCACCAGTAGAGACTTGTAAGTTATCGGGATTCATCGCCTTTTGTGAATTTTGACTCCCGGAATTTCCTTTCATCTGAAAGCTTTTTTGCAAACCTGCAAATTTATTAAGGAAAATAAGTTGAAGTGATTTGTACACTTTGGAGCGATTTTTTTTTGTTGTGGACTTTTAATTCCTTGATGATCCAAATAGTTCAATTCCATTGAATATAATCTCGTTAATTTACTTTGACTAAAAAATAAACGATATAGTCTCACTTCTCATAATCAAAAGTGACGATGGTCCGTTTTTATAAGGAAGCAAATTATATGTCGTTAGTGTTCGATCAAATTGACCTTCTGCAGAAATATTTTGCTATTCGATCAGATTGACGTTTTGCAAAAATAATTTGCAAACCATCCCCTACTACGATTATAGTTGACATTTAATAGCGATAAATAAGTACTGTAGGATGAAGGTTATATACGTACGCTTTGAGTGCGTCTTCATTGGTGCCACCATTTGGAATTGGTTCGTTTCGACCAGTGTCGATGTTTACCCTTGAAACTGGTTTTGTCAACAATTTCTCACCAACTTCCACAAGATTTTCCAAGTTATTGGTCGTAGATCCGTCTACTGATGATAATATCCCACTTAATGTGTCGTCCTGAACAAAACAAGGAAATCATAAAAATCATTAGATCTAACTTTTTAATTAACTTGTCATTATTCTATACCTCTTGAAACAGAGTGCTAGCTTCTTGTATTTTTTGGAAGAGTAAATGATCAAAGAGATCTCAACAATTTTGTGGAAGTGACATTTTGTTTTCTTTGACCTTATATCAGGTACTAATTTGGTGGATCACAGTCTACACATTTTTACTTAATTTTTTCAATTCTAACCACAAAATAAAAACAAGGTGCCACCTACTGTTCTTCGATCGTCAACCACATCATACGAATTTTTTCAGGGTATGTTTTTTCTCGATGAATTCAGGATCCTTCATTCTGAAGGAAAAATTAAAAAACATGAGATTAAGTAATTAAATTATTCGATTGAGTTGATTTTTCACAAAATCACTCAAAAAAATACTTTAAATTAATGATCGACTCAGATCATTTGGGTAGAATCCCAAAGTGGGTCCCAGACACCTGCGATTTGCAACTTTCGCCTGTACCCATAGAATTCTTGAAATAGTTGTGCTGAGTACACACCTAAACATGCACAAATAGTTACATATATTCTCACATGGATACAAGCTAGGTCCATTACTCCATTCGCGCTGCAAGTCACACTTACAGTGGTAGGGGGTCCATCCATTTTTTTTGATCGGCAAGATATATAGTGTCCATCCATGCATGCTGCAAGTATTTGCGCAGGTTGATACACACGAGTGCACTTTGCATAAACACTTGCAGCACGCGTGTGGATTTCTATCTCATGTTAAGTGTGGCTTGCAACATACGTGGAGTCGTGGACCTCCTACTTTATGAGAGGGTGCACAATTTTTTTGTGCATGTGTGTTTAGGTTTGATTGTTTCAATGATGAAGCAAAAGGGGAGTAAAGAGAATTATGGCTTACTTGGATTCGGAGGTAATTTTCCTTGGAACAAAGAACTTCAAAGACCACTGAAAGGTGGTAATCAACCATATCTGAACTTGCCTGATTGAAACAACTTATTAAAGGAGTATGCCCCTTATTATATAACCAACCAAAAATCCCCCAGTTTGCAGCCACTGTTGCAGTGTACGGACGGTCAATCTTTTGCGTTCCCGTCCCTAGTGATATCACTAGAAAACGATCATAATCCATGGGCTTTATCGTATGGAAGTCTGGATTTTCCTTGAAAATTTCTTTGGTCACTTCACCCAGTGCAACCAAAGCCTGCAATAAAATTATATGCCAATCCAATAATTTACGTAATTCTAGCCAATTAAAATTAGAGTGGGTTTCGACTAAATTATTATTTTTTGTTAAAGATAGTCGGTAGTTAATATAATTTCATCTGGTTTTCGTCATAACCAAACAATTTCATCAATAGAAATTTTCTTTTTAGACGAAAATTAATTTTGAAAATCATCATAAAGAGAACATGTTAGAGGAACTATATTACAAAAAGGGCACATGGTAGTGCATGCCCCTTGTGGAAAAGTGAAAAGGCTTATAAATATAGTGTCTTCAACCCATGGTTTCAAATTGGATATGCTACATTAATGTTTTAGAAAACTTTTGTGGCATTTAGGCGTCTCCAAATTTAATATCAAACCTCAATCTCCAATTTTGATGTCAAATTATAAGTTTAAAAAAAAAAAAAAAGAATTTTGAACGATGAGTCAAATTTGAAGCAAATGGAGACAAATCCACGTTTGATTTGATGCACCATTTGACATTAGAGTTGAATAAAAGAAGGATGACAAAAACGGTTTCTACCCCAAATAGGATTTGAAGCATTAGGTTGGAGATGCTTAATATATAGGATATCAACGTCACAAAAATTAAAAAAAATAGCATTAATTAACTATCATAAAATTGAGTTTTATATACCGGATTATTGGCACAAACACCACCGTCGATCATGTTAAATTCTTTGAGATTCCCATCCTGGTCTTTGTTCGTAAAATAATGTCCAGGAAGATATGTTGGTGCTGCTGAGGTACTGATGCATATATCTGAGAGTGCTACATCAATTACTGGATTGTTTGTCGCCTGCAATGAATATACTATGAGAAAATATGAAATAATATCTTTTGAATTTATTTATTTTCATTTTTTTGGCCTCCATTGTATACATCGGTGGGGTTTGAGTGAAATTAATGGGTTAACAATCAAAGAAAGTTCGATATCTATCTATAGACTTGAACTCTAGCCCTCCCCCGCCAAGCCAAGTTAGTTTTGTCATTAATTAACAATTGTAACGTAGTACATAATTGAAGTACCCTCGTGTGGTTGACGAATCAGGAGAGAGAGAGAGAGAGAGAGAGAGAGAGAGAGAGAGAGAGAGAGAGAGAGAGAGTTATGTTTAAAAAGGAACCTGAAATGTGCTGAAGACGGTCGGCTCTAGTTTCTTGATGTCAAAAGCTGGAATAACAAGGTTTGTCAAGCACTGGTGCAACTTCGTGTCTCCTAATATGCCCTTGATCAGCTGATGAAGATACTTCCCATCGTATTTAGGTCCATTTGAAATTTTGAAAAAATCTCTTATCCCAGCAAAAGGTCCCCTGCATTTTTCTAAAGTTCTCAGAAAGGAAAAACAAAAAAATTCAAAGAAAAATATAATGGAAAACAAGATACTATAAATGTTAAATTCCACGAAGATCTCCTCATCTATGCCTCTTTTCCGCCACGGAGATCGACTCCATAACGTTTAAACGTGTCTAGACAAACCCCCTCATTTATGTGAAATGCAAAACCTCTTTTCTTCTTTAACAGAGTGAAGGAAATGACTATGATAACCCTTAAAAATCACCCACACTCATCCCCTTATCTATGGAAATCACATCCCCCAAAAAAAAAATAAAAAAAAAATAAAAAATTTAGAGAAATTTAAAAACAGTATTTAAAAAAAAAATTTGAAAAAGAATGTTTTGAAAAAATATATTTTTAAAAAAGAAGCTTTCAAAAGCAGAATAAAACATTTTTGAAAAACAGCTTTTTTTATATGAAAAACCAATTTACAGATGAGGGTGCCTATCTAGACGATTTTAAACATTAAGGCGTCTCTGTAAAAAAGAGATATAGATGAGGATGTCTCTACGGAATTTATAACTCATTATAAATTTTAAGTCCCCTTTTTATGTGTTTGTTCATTTTGTGCTTACCTTACTTGGGGGAATATTTGGGGACAGTTTTGAAGATAAAAGGGTACTATTTCTTTTGCAGCATATAATGGTCGATTATCCTCCTTTTTCGGTGCAGTAACCATAGCTGCTATTAGACCACCGGTACTTGTTCCTGAGACAACATCGAAGTAATCTGCGAGTTTTGCATTCGGTCCATCGAGTTCCTAATTTACAAAAATCGTTATTACAAATCAAAACTAGATAGGGTTAGGGCCACAAATAAACTTTTATATACAATTACCCATGGTCCTTAATAAAAATTAATATCTCAAAATCATCTCTCTATCATACAATGAATATTTTGATTGTAGTATACATAATGTGTTTGAATATACGATCTTAATTTCAAGATGGAATTGCAGAGAAGTTCCTGCAATTGTATCTCGGTTTTCCATCTCGGCAATTATGGTCTAGATTTTAGAAAGACACTTCTCAGAAATAATGTATTCTTTTCGGAAAGTGTCTTCCAATATATGATGTGAACCATTAAAAACACCTTCGGACTTTTGAGATTACACATGCAAACCCCGGGTCCAAAAAAATAAAATTATTTTTTGTTCAAAACCAGTACTTTATTTCTGGTATTATGCATGCTGATGAGTGATTAATCAATGAAGATATGTAATTTTTCAGTGTAATGTATGTAAATGATTGATTAACAATTGAAAATGTACTACCTTTTCGAGTAATAATTAACTTTTGAACACATGCAGTTTTTTATACTAATTACTCTTTCCATCCGTAAGGCTAGTTCATAACCAAAAAAAGCCCAATTTTTGAATAAAGAAACAAAGTACCTCCGTGCACAATTTCTTACCTAATTGAAGAACTAATTGAGATTTTTATCCAAAGCGTACACAACATATAAACAACAAACTATCTTTGTGGAACAGAGGTAAGGAAGGTATTTATTTTGAGTGCCACCTTCGAATCTGAATCTTGTCTCCATTTCTGACAACAGAAAAGTATGAATAAAATGAAAAATATTATTCACCTGAAGTTTTGATTCTAGGTAAGAGAGCACAACTCCGGGTATGATACCTCTAATCCCTCCTCCATCAATGCTAAGTATTGTAACAAGTTTCCCAAAAGTTGGTGGACGGATTTGAGTAAGTGGTTTCGCCATTAGAGGAAATTAATGAAACAAGAATGAGTGAGAATTTAAAGGTGATGAATTATAGGGAGATAGTGGACTTTATATACGGTCTCAAAATAGTTGACCCCGCCAATAAAAGATAGTCAATAGAATTTGAAGATATATTTGAAAGTGTATTTGAAAAAAATATGTTTAATTGAAGGGTACATTATTGCATATGATGTGAAGAGGCCACCATCTCATCCCTGCGTAATTGAAAACGAAGTTCGATCTCGCTGAGAATCTTTAAATAAAAAAAATACGGAAAAATGTACCATTATATATTTTTATTTAGTTATATACGGTAGTTGTTTTAAAATAAGATGGCAAGCCACATGATTCATGATACATTATTTTAATTGAACGTGGAAATTTTCTTTCCATTTTTTTTTAATAAGCTAACAAGGTGGATTATTGCGAATTGGTACTCTTTACCACTAGTTGTAAAACATTTTATTCATTTGGTCACCGTAAATGAAAAATGAAAATCGATCTAAGCGGAAAAGACTCATCTTTCTGTCATGAGACGAGACGTCAATACTGTGTTCACTTCACATTTCCTAAAATTTTTTTAAAAAGATTCTTTACTTATCTCTCTAATCATTAATCACATTTCTCTCTCTACTCATACCCCTCTCTCCAATTATTATTCTCATTTCTCTCTCTATCTCTCTCTAATTATTACACATTTATTTAATTATTACTTTTTTAAAAAACTCATCCAAACACTATCTCAGAAATATTTCTCAAAAAATTCTTCTCAAAACTCTCAACCAAACAAAGCCATCTCCCAATCCCATGTACATTGTGGTGGTCTTGATTTGAAGGGTGGATTTTCGATTTATGAAATTTCATCGTGGAAAGCAAATTGGTTCCAATCTCTCACTTTTTTTCTGTCATGACCACTTGATGGATCGATCCTTAAGTTTTCCAAGCGATCGAGTTCCTCTTATAATATATTAAACCCAAATAAGGATTTTGAATAAAAAAATTGGAAATAAAATATACCAATGCTAAGGGAGCGTTTGGTAAAGTTTTTATTTTCTGTTTTTTTATTTCTAAAAAGCTAAAAGTAGAATCATGTTTATTTTTTATAAAAACAAAAATAGAAAACATATTTGGTAATAAAATTTAAGTTTTCAGTTTTTGGTTTTTAAACAACTCTGTTTTTAAAAACAAGGCAAATCACCTTTTTTGTGTTTTGAAAACGTTTTTAATAAACACAAAACATAAATAAATTACCAAACACATTTCTGTTTTTAGTTTGAAAAAATTGAAAACAAAAACAAAAACAGTAAAAAAAAAAAATGTTACCAAATGCCTCCTAATATGCCATGTTTCGTCCTTGCATCATGATAGATTGTAGAGCTTTGCTTGTAGGAATTTGGCTACTAAACTCATTATAGGCCCCTTTCAAAAAGCAGGCAAACTAAATAAAATATTTGACTCGAGGAGTTTTCATCAATTAAAGTGATAGTCTTACCTCATATTTATTACTCTGCAGATTTATATAAAATTTAAACACATGTGCCACGCCTATGTACACAATATTAATTCCCGTTTATAGACAAGATTATTTTAGTCGTTGATTAATTATTTAATTTGCTTGCAGTTGGTCAATATATTGTATAACATCTTTATCATCCATGTAGGTTAAAATCTGTGTATATCCCAAAATCTTCGGAATATTATATTAAAATTCAAAATCATTTGACCTAGAGACAGTAAAAAGTATGAGAAATATGGAAGACTAGAGATTATATCTAATTTGGATGGAAAAGTATTGAGTACACACTCTCTTAACGACTTTTGGTGACTTGTGAATTTTTGTGGGTCATTTTATGATTTTTTTGTTGCTTGTTGTATTTTTTGGGTGTATGGTACACCCTTATGAATCTTGTGGCCCATTTTATAAATTCTTGTGATCCATTATATGAATTTTGTTGATTCATATTTTGTGAATTTTTTGGGGTTACTTTTATGATTTTTTTGGGTGTTTTTTGTGACTTTTTTTGTTAAAAGAAACAGCACAAGCTAAAAAAGACGAATCATAGTTATAAATTTTTGTAGTGTTGCTTAATTTTTGTGGTCCAAAATACAAATTTCTGTGTGTTCAATTACGGAATTAATTTTGTGGCTGAAAATAAAAAAAGGTACACAGTAGCGTCGGTGGACCAACTTTTAGGGGTGTTTACCTTAGCCTTATCCTATTTGGATATAAAAAGAAAAATACAAAAAAAAAAAAAAAAAAAGACAGATCATGCGAGATAAGAGAAGAAATCAATTAATGTATAGGTTTATCTATATTAAAAAGTGTTGAAGAGTGACTAATTGGGTTAGCCTTTTTTATTGGCGATTTTAAAATAATGTGAGTGTGAAAGATAAATGTATGAGAGGTGTTTACCCTAGCCTTATCCTATTTGGATATAAAAGAAAAATACAAAAAAGACAGATAATGCGAGATAAGATAAGAAATCAATTAATGTATAGGTTTATCTAAATTAAAAAGTGTTGAAGAGTGACTAATTGGGTTAGCCTTTTTTATTGGCGATTTTAAAATAATGTGAAGTGTGAAAGATGAATGTATTAGGGGTGTTTACCCTAGCCTTATCCTATTTAGATATAAGAGAGAAAGGCTTATTGACATTTTTGGTCCCCCAAAGTATGCCCGAGGCGCTATTTTGGTCTCCAATATTTCAATTGCGCAATTTTGCTCCCCAAAGTTTGAAATTTGGGTTATTTTGGTCCGTATTCCTCACGCCATTTCTCCCCTTCGTCAAATTGAGGAGCATAAGGATATTCCACATCTCCACTTTCCATTCCTCTCTCTCTCTCTCTCTCTCTCTCTCTCTCTCTCTATATATATATATATATATATATATATATATATATATATATATATATATATAGTCTAGAAACGAGCCATTCTTACTGGCAATGCGAGCAAAAACACCGATCGGTGGGTTAATGTGTTCATTTTGATTTTCACTACTTCATCTCTCTCTAAAATGCATGGGGAATAAATCCACGTAAGCCTGGATCACATGCTTCCTTGATTCAACCCTGGTTCTGCAAGATCGAAAAAAAGGTTAGAGCACCTTTGCCTTTTGTCAGCAAAGGCCCTCCGATGCCTAAGTTAGTATCTCGTACTTGCCAATCACAATGCGTATGAAAAGGGTTTCACAGTGTATCTTTCTTCATGGGTATGTTGTTGTATTTATAGGTGTAGATTGCTTTGTTGATTTAGGCATCTCGTGCCTTGGTTTCCTACTAGCTTTAGGAATCCATCTCCTAATAGGACTTTTCCTATTTAGGGACAACTTTCCATATCCTGCTAGATCTCGTCTAGCAAATGTCTTTCTTTCCATATAGGATTCTTCCTTATATGGGGCGTACTACTAATCACATTAGGATTTCCCATATCAATCCCTTACTTTACATGATTGCTCCTTATCTCATAAAGAGCCACTGAAGAATATTTTGGAATGTCTCACCGCTCCACGTAGCTTGGAATAACTCGTATACAACTCATCTCATATGTATTCCAGAATGTTGTTTAAGCTACATACGTAGCCTTCCTAGCTCGGCCATATCAGGGGTACCCCCTTATGTCTCACGCAGAGTTAGTGCATCATGATTTATTAATTTACTATTAGTAATCTAGCCTTATTCATGACCCAACCAGCTCGACATAGGGCTCAAGGACTCCCTATGTGGTGCCAAGCTTATTCACCTTCTCATGGTATCCACTTAAGGCACGTGCTATGCCCTTTATTAGGATAATCATATTTCACCCACTCCAATTGCTCCCTAGGTTTGTCACTACTGTCATTCATCAGCAGTGCGCAGAGCTTCAATGGTTCTTAATGTATTTCATGCACGCCTCCCCTCACGTGGGGGGTAGGGTTACTTTCGCATTAAATGCGAAGTGGCCCATTGGACACCAAATAAGCCCAAAAGACGGCTCTATTGACATGTCACATACGTCGCGCTCCACCTTTATGGGTTTTCAGGCGGGATAATCATTATCCTACCTTTAAACCCTTCCCCTTCTTTGTTATTCTATTTTGTCTAAAAGCAAAGAGAAGGAGAGAGGACTTTATACTGCCATTGTCCGTCATTCTAAATTTTCTGCAACTAAACTTTCTTCATTGCCTCCATTTTTCGTTGGAAAACACCTTCCATTTCCGTCAGAAAGCCTTATCTTAGGTCCTTCTTATTCACGTAAATGCCCTTTTTTGATCATCGTTTGTTGTCCTTCCTTTTTTTAAGAAATCACTTCTAGTTTCTTTCTTTCATCTTCATCGTCTTGGGTATCAATTGTGAAACCCTAACTTAGACAATGGGGAAACATAGGGCTCTTCTAAGTAATGCCCAAAAGATTCAGGAATTTTGCCAGAAATATGAAATTCCAAATGATGTTCGATTTCAACTGAATAGGTGTGATGATCTACGGGAGGAGGGTCAAATCCATGATAAAATTGATATTCCCAAAATATTCGTAGTGGAAGGCGGCCTTAGGTTCCCTCTTCATCCATTCTTTAGGGAAGTCTACAATAGGTGTAAACTGAGTACTATACAGCTATGCCCTAATTTTGTCAGGGTAGTTATGGGCACAATTGCCTTGAATAGGCTGCTCCGCCTAGTTATGGGCACAATTGCCTTGAATAGGCTGCTCCGCCTACACCTGGACTGGTGGGACTTACACTACCTATACATTGTAGTCCCTACTGCAGATAATAATTACTACTTTAAGGCTAGAGACCCTGAGCAAAAGCTAATCATGGACCTTCCCAACTCCTCAAAGGGAGAGGGAGATGACTACCTCATAGTCACAGGCAACTGGGAGCCCTGAGATGCCGGGGGGAATACCATCGACTTCGCTTGCCCCACAGCTGCAGGCCAACCACGTTAGTATTCAATCCTAGCATACTTTTTTATTCCCTGCATTTTTTATTTTGCTTTGTCGACCATTTCTTCTGTATTGCTCTCTTTGTTTGCAGCAAACAATCTCAACCATGGTGGTCACCTAAACCACGAGAGGCTCCATCGAGAAGAGATAACACTCACTCTTTATTTCGATGGGTTCGAGCGAACCCCCGTCGGACTCGGCTGTGCCTCTCACTTGCTACTCTACTACAACCCCACTTACTAGGAAGGCATCAGAAGAGTTAGTGAGCCAAGCTCAAGACATCCTTCGCCTCCAGCTGCTCCTCTGATTGCTTCGCTTGCTCTAGCCAATCAAAAGAGCACAAGATCACGGAGAGGCCAATCTAGAAAGGTAGCGTCACATTCCTGTGCTCCAATAGACCTCCAACAACAAATTACGTTCGCCCATATCCCTGAGATTCCAACTGCCATCCCTGTCATCACAATAGGGGACTTTGGACTAAGCACATCTGGGAGAACGACAGAAGCAGGAGTAGAAGAAAGAGAAGAAGAGAGATTTAATCACCATGCTGCCACTCTTGCCTTAGCCGAGCGATCTACTCTTCTTGCAATCCCGGACTCATCCGGCTACTCTCCTTCTCCAGATAGAGAGATCCCTCGCTAGCCGATCAACCTTCTAGATGAGCTCAATCTTCCCTTCCCACCCTCTCATGGTGGTGCTTCCCGTGCTCCCCCTGCTCCTGTAGATCCCCCACCAGAGACAATATCTACTTCTTCCCAAGAACAGAGGGACAAGAGGCCCTTAGAGGGCCTTCTAGATACTCAATCGCCCCTCTAAAGGCGAAGAATTGGAGAGTCCTCCTCCAGCCGTCCAGAACCTAGTTCCCCTCTTCTTGTGCAGCCGTGGGCTCCTATTTTGGCACGTCCAGATGGAACCCTCTCTTACAAGGATTAATAAGGTCACATCAGCTGATGTGGCTTATGGTGTTGCTCGGGCTACAATGCTTCCCCTGGATCTGGAAAGGGAGAATGGTTGTTCTTACAATGCCTTGATGAAGTCTATCTTCCAATCCAGCGCACAGGTATAGTTTTTACCCTCGATTTCCTTTCCTTCGGTGCTACGTAAATTGCTTATATGTATGTCCTTTGTAGATTATGCAAAAAGCCTCAATTGGCTTTGAACGAGCAAAGGAAGCTGAGAAGGACTTTAAAAAAGAGCAGAAGAGAGCTAAAAAGGCAGAGAAAGAGAGTGCCCAACACGCTCAGTTACTAAAGGACGCTTGGGAGGAAGTCGAGAAACTGAAGAGGGAGATGGCAGACAAAAAAAGGAGAGCTGATAAGACGGAATAGCAACTGCGTCTGGACTTGTCCTCTGCTGAAGCCAGGGTTGAGGCCGAATATGACAGGGTCGTGGTCATTATAACTGAAAGCTATCGATCCCAGCTACCTGCTGTGAAGGACGCCATTTGGGGTACTGCTTGACAAAAATGTCTCACCAAGCTTGGAGTTGACTAGTCATCCCCTCACTTGACGGATATGGAGCTACCGATCGAAACTGAGGCTGCTGGTCGTGCAACTCAAGCTCAACTTGAATCCCAAGCTCAGTCTCCTATTTAGTCTAATGCTCAGGCCCATTCGGATGACCAAGTTCAGCCCGTAGTGCCTTCAAAGCCAGCTCAATTAGAGATGAAATCGTTGATCTTACCATCCAGGATGGTGATGCTCCTGATGCAGCAGTTGAGGGTGCTAACCCTGACTCTGTTGGTAAAGTCGATGATGTTATCCATTCCACCGATGCCCCTGAACTTGGTGAAGAGGCTTAAAGACTTTTTTTTCTGAATATTTCTTTTGTCTGACCCTGCTCGGCCGTGTGTGGCCTTTATTTGATACTCTACTCACACTTGAATTTGGTATTCTATTTTAGTATTTTTGTACTTGGTTTGTTTCTGCAAATTTTCTAAGTGTGTTCGTACTTTTTACTTTATCAAATATCCTCTTACTTGAATATCATGCAATGTTCATTGCAACACTAAGTTTCTTCGTACTTCGACTGCTCTGGTAAGCATTTTCATACTTGAATTTTCTTTCTTTTGTAGTAATTGTTGCCAATCTAAGAAATGTATTGCAATATTCGTTGCGAATCTAAGTTTTTTCATACTTAGAATTTAATTGCAATATTTGTTGCAAATCTTGGAAATTTGTTGCAAATCTAAGTGCTTTCATACTTAGAAATTCATTGCAATATTTGTTGCAAATCTAAGTTTTTTCATACTTAGAAATTCATTGCAATATTCGTTGCAATCTTTTAGAAATTCATTGCAAATCTAAGTTTTTTCATACTTTAGAAATTCCAAGTGTCATTGTACTTGGATTAATTAACATATTCATACTTTTTGCTCCTCAATAGGAATCCAAATTTAAGACAAATTTTGGTTCGTATTAGTCAAAACCACAATAAGAAAAGATGAAATCTCATTAATGCTTGAAACATAGAAAATCTAAATAACTGATGTTGGTGATTCTATTCGTAATCCCAACTAGGTACTAAAACATAAATGTCTCTTATCCGTATTCAAAATCAAATAATCAAATTACTGGTAGAATTTTCATAGGTTCTAGACATTCCATGGCCGTGGTACTAGGTCTCCATCCAGGTCGGCCAAACGATAGGCCCCAATGCCATCAATCCCAACAATCTTATATGGGCCTTCCCAGTTCGGCCCAAGCTTTCCGTCAAAAGATACTTTGGTGTTGGCCAAGACTTTCCTTATGACTAGATCCCCAATCTTGAACTCTCTTGGCTACACCTGTTTGTAACTTCTTCGCAGCTGCTCCCGATATGCTGCCAATGTAATAAGTGCATGCTCTCTTTTTCCCTTAGCAGGTTCAAGATGCTCGACCAAGGCTTCATTGTTGCCTCCTGACTCCACAAGAGTAGTGCGAATGGCTGGCAAGCCAATCTGCAGTGGAATCACTGCCTCTGTCCCATAAGCAAGGGAGTATGGTGTCTCTCCTGTAGATCGCCGTGGGGTGGTTCTGTATGCCCAGAGCACAACTGGTAGCTCATCTAGCCATTTTTCCTTCTTACCTTCCAACCTCTTTTTAAGACTCTTAAAGATGGTCTTGCTCGAAGCTTCTGCTTGCCCATTACTCTGTGGGTAAGTTGGGGTTGAATATTAGTTTCTGATGCCGTACTGAGCATAGAAAGCTTTGAACATTTTGCCGAACTGGGACCCATTATATGAGATGATGGAGTATGGTACTCCAAATCGTGTAATGATCTTGTTCAAGACGAATTTTTCTACCATGGCCTCTGTGATCTTTGCCAAAGGCTCACCCTCTATCCACTTAGTGAAGTAATCCATGTCAATGAGTACAAATTTTCGTTTCCCTGATGCCATGGGGAGAGGACCCACGATATCCAATCCCCATTGTGCAAACGGCCATGGGCTTGTTAGGGGGAGGAGGTCTTCTGCAAGGGCTCGAATAAGAGGTGAATACCTCTGGCACTTGTCACATTTCTTGACAAAGACCTTTGCATCTTCTTGCATGTACGACCACCTGTACCCTTGGCATATTGCTTGGTGGGCTATGGACATTCTGCTTGTGTGCCCTCCACATGTTCCAGCATGGATCTTGTGGAGGAATTTTTGAACCAAGGCTGGGTGTATACACAATAAATACGGGCCAAGGAAAGACTTTCGATAAAGTTTACCTTCTGGGGAGAGCCAAAAATGGACAGACTTGGTACTGACTTTATGTGCCTCCCTCTTGTCTTCTAGCAAAGTCCCATCTCGTAGGTATGCCATTATTGGATCCATCTAGCATGGTCCTAGCTCGGTCTCCATAACTATCTCTATTGCTCGTCCAATGCTTGGTTCATTCAAGTAATCCACGACCACTGTGCGGCGATACTCCATAGTCATTGCTAAGCCCAAACAAGCTAGTAAGTCTGCATGCACATTCTGGCCCGAGCTGATTTGTTGGATGTGGACTCTGTCAAACTTGTCAAGCAAATCCTTGGTTGCTTCTGAGTACGCGGCCATCCTTTCGCTTTTTGTGGCATATTCTTTCGAAAGCTGGTTAACAACTAATTGTGAATCACAAAATATCCTTAACTTACTTACCTTGAGTTCCATGGCACTCTTAAGTCCAGCAAGTAAGGCCTCATACTCTACCACGTTGTTGGTGGCACTGAACCCCAATCGTAGTGCTTGTTCTAGCACCAAACCTGTTGGGAAAAAAAGCACCACTCCTGCTCATAACCCTTTGTTGCAACCTGACCCATCAACATAAAGTCTCCACTCCTCAAGATCCAAACTGGCCACTCTCGTTGGCTGCTCAGGATGATTGATTCCCTGTTCCTTCTCTTGGAGAGTTGGTGGTGGTAGAGCTACTGTTGGGGTGAACTCAGCTATAAAATCGGTAAAAATTTGCCCTTCGATCGCCGTCCTGGGCTGATAATCAAGGTCAAATTGGCTCAACTCTATTGACCACTTTGAGATTCTTCCAGAGTATGCTTTCCCAACCAAAGCCCTTAATGGATATTTAGTAAACACAATAATAGGATGCTGTAAGAAGTAGTGTGGCAGCTTTCTTGAAGTATGAACAAGTGCATATACCAATTTTTCCAATGGTAAATACTGCATTTCTAGGTCCAACAAGGTCTTGCTCACAAAATAGACTGGAGCTTGCTTTATTCCCTTTATTCGTAAGAGCAACGAGTTGACTGCGTGTTTGGATACCGCTAGGTATAGTATATCCGCTCCCTAGCTTCTGGAGTAGAGACCAAGGGTGGTGATGACAAATAAACCTTTAACTCCTAGAAAGCCTGCTCCTGCTCAGTTCCCCACTCATACCCTTCTCTCTTCTTCAGAAGTTGAAAGCATGGCCTACAACGATCTGAGGACTTACTAATAAAACGGTTAAGAGTTGCTGCCATCCTTGTTAGCCTTTGGACCTCTTTCGTGGTTTTAGGGCTTTGGAGATTCTGAAGCGCGGAAATTTGATCTGGGTTGGCCTCAATCCCCCTCTCGGTAACCAGGTGTCCAAGAAACTTCCCCGAGCTGACCCCAAAAGCACACTTCAAAGCATTCAGCTTTAACTTGTATTATCTAAGAATGTTGAAAGTCACCTTCAGGTCAGCAAGATGATCAGGCTTCATTTTGCTTTTTACCACCATATCGTCGATATAGACCTCCATGGTCTTGCCGAGCTGATCCTTGAACATCTTAGTAACCAATCTCTGATAGGTTGCTCCAGCATTCCTTAGCCCGAACAACATAACCTTGTAACAATAGAGTCCTCTTGGTGAGATAAATGAAGTTTTCTCTTGGTCTGGCTCATACATAGCGATAAGATGATATCCTCGATACTCATCAAGGAAGCTCATCCTCTCATAGCCTAATGTGGCATCTACTAGTTGATCAATCCTGGGAAAGGGAAAGCTGTCATTGGGGCATGCTTTGTTGAGACTAGTAAAATCGACACAGACTCTCCATTTCCCATTTTTCTTCTTGACCACAACTGTGTTGGCTAGCTAGTCTGGATAGCTTACCTTTCGTATGGCTTCCGCTTCGAGCAGTCGATCTACCTCTTCAATCACAGAGTCTGCGTGCTGTGGTGCCGATCTTCTCGCCTTTTGCACAACGGGTTTATGTTAAGGATCCACATTCAAGTGGTGACAAATCACTTCGGGGTTTATCCCAGGCATTTCCTGGGGAGTCCACGCCAAAACGTCAATATGGTCCTTCAAAAAGGCAACCAAATCCTTTTCCTCCTGTTCGGCAAGGGTTTCACCGACTAAGAAATATCTTTCTGCATCATCTTCTTGAATCTGTATCTTCTTCAACCCTTCCACCATCTTCTTGGAGGGGTTACCTCCAACGTCCTCCAAGGTCGGTTGATTTGGAACTTCAACCGTTTGGACCAGCTAGGCCTTTGGGGACTTTTTCAAGACCATGTTAAAACACTGGTCGACCACTTTTTGGTAGGGTTGGCCATTTCATCTGCCCCATCTGAATCTGATTCGATCTTCGATCCAAACGGATCGTCAATATGGAGATCTGTTTGGAGATTGGATAAGATATGGGGATTTTTTTTGAAAATATTTGGGGATTAGATAGGGGTGGAGATAGGCATGTCCCCGCCCCGAATCCGCTCTGAATCCATTCCCCGCTCTATCTCCACCCTGCTACTCCCCGTTCCCAAATCCCCGAAATATAAGGGTCTATTCCTGAATTATGAAACTTTGGAGTCTATTCATGATATATATTAATGCTACCTTAGTTTTTGCTATCTTGTTGAAATTTAGTTCAATTTTAATTATGACACTTGTTTTGGGTGATCAAGGACTGTTTTTGTTGGTTTAGAGACTAATTGAAGGTAGTTAGTGTTGTTCTTTGAATACTTATCATTTGTTGCTATCATATTCTGTTTCTTGGGCATATCAACAGTGAGTTGTAGACTTGTAGTCTTTTTTCCTTTGAAACAATTATGTATGTTATCCACTAGACAACCCATGTTGCATTTAATCAATTTTAATTAATGTCATGAATATACATATGAACTCTTCATAATTTCTACTTTTCTCCACTCTTTATGTTGTTCTACAAACATAAGAAGTTTTATACACCCAGGGGTTGCCTAGTGATTGGATTTTAGGGAAAATGATTTGTAATTGGGCTTTTATAATTATTTACTTGTTACTCTAGGGAAAATGATTGGATCCCCGAAATCCCCTTAGGGATCCCCGTTCCCCATTTGGAGTGGGGATGAACGATAAAAATAAATCCCCGTTAGAGATTGGATAGGGGATGGTTATAAAATTATCTTGCCTAATACCCCCTACCAATTTACTCAAATACCCCCCTTATACCCCTTGTTTTTCTTGGAACCCCCATTTTCTTTTTCAACCGCAAACCCTAAAAAATGCTGCAGCTGCTGCTGTGGCGATTGTAGGCGATTGGTTGCGATTCCTCTCCTCCATCGTGAAACTTCGGCGACGACGTTCGATTATCCTTCCTCCACCGTGAATCTCAGTCATACTCCGGCTCAGGTATTTCTTAAATCCGATCTTGTACTCTCTCTCTCTCTCTCTCTCTCTCTCTTTCTTCTTCTTATTGTTGATGGTTGGGTTATTCTAGGTTATTGTTGATGGATATTGTTGATGACTGAGTTATTCTAGGTTATGTACGCGTGTATGTATATGATGAAATGTAGTTTTTTTGGTTTTTCTGGGTTATTGTTGATGGTTACTGCTAAAAATGTGTTATGTATATGATTAAATTAGGGTTTATGTATACCACTGCAAAATTGTAGTTTTTATGGTTTTTCTGGGTTATTGTTGATGGTTTCTGGGTGATATGATTAGATTAGGGTTTCTGTATATCACTACAAAAATGCATTTGGGTTTATGTATATCACTGAAAAAATGTGTTAGGGTTCTGTATATCACTTCATTTTTTTGTTTCCACTGTAAAGAAAGAGTAGTAATTAAAATGGTGTTAGATTCATGGTGTTTGAAAAATAGCTTATGATGGTGTTAGAAAAAGTAGTAATCCCAGCAAGTTAAATTCATATTCATACTGTAATCCCATTGTGTTACAAAATGTGACAAATGTTTAGAGGGCAATGATGAGTTCCTGAGCCCATGTGTTTTTTTGAACATGCCTAGCATGTCTCGTAAAATGTGTGTGTTTGTTGTTTATAGAAAACTATTGTTATATATTCGTCACACACACACACACGTGTGTGTGTGCATAAATAATTTATGTTTCCAAACCATTTTTAGGATGACAAGATTAAATCGAACATAGTTGAGGAGGATAGAAGAGGAAGAGGTTTTCCTGGCTTTAAAAGCCTTTATTACAGCTGCGTTGGGTGTGTGTCGGTTGTACTCCTTTGTTGTGAGCACAATTGTGGAGCCCCGTCCGCAATTGGCTCCGAATCCAAACCTTTACCAGCGATAAATGGATTGAATCAATAGTCTTATAAGAGGCAATGACTTAGATTGTCACGAACAGTTGAGAGTAAACATGCATACATTTTTGAGGTTGTGTTGTTTAGTCCGAGGTGTTGGGTTAGGGGACTCATAGAGCTTTACCCTTGAGGAAAGAGTAGCCATTTTCTTGTGGATTCTCTCCCACCATACAAAGCAGAGGCGTACTAAGTTTGAATTTTGGAGATGAAGTGAAACAATCAATAGGCATTTTAATGTTGTACTCATGGTTATGTTATGACTTCACAAGATGCTCCTTGTAAGGCTTGGCCCTGTACCTGCTGACTACCATAATAGTAAGTGGAATTGGTTTTAGGTACACTTGGTTTATGAAGCTAAATTGTTTTTGCCACAAGTGTTAATTGTTTCAAAATTTCCAACACTAAACTCTATTATTCATAGAATTGTCTTGGGGCTTTGGATGGGACCTATGTGCCAGTGTATCCCCCAGTAGCAGATAGGGCCCGATATAGGACCAGGAAGGGGAAACTTGCAACCAATGTTTTAGGTGTTTGTAATCGAGATTTGCAATTTGTGTATGTATTGTCTGGTTGGAAAAGGTCTGCCACTGATTCTCGAATCCTTCAAGATGCCATTGGAAGACCCTAGGGTTTGAAAATCCCCCACGGTATGTCACATTATATACCAAGTCATTGTTTACCCTTTGCATTTTACAAATGTACACATTATTGATATCCGTTGTAAATATGGTTACCATTGCTTCCAAGACAATACTACCTTGTCGATGGTGGTTATCCAAATGAGGAGGGATTTCTAGCACTATATTGTGGGCAGCGGTACCACCTCAACATATGGAGGCAAGGTCACATTTCTGATAGCAAAGAGGAGTACTTCAACATGAAGCACTCTGCTGCTAGGAATGTAATTGAGAGAAGCTTCGGTGTAGTGAAGATGCAATTTGCAATATTGGAAGTTGCATCTTACTACCCATACATACTCAAAATTGCATTATTACTCCTTGTTGCCTCCTTCACAATCTCATTAAAAGAGAGATGCCTAATAATCCGATTGAGTTAGAGTACACTCGATGGGAACAAAACAACCTACACAATGTTGAGGTATATGATAACATTGGCCAACTAGAGACTTCCAATGAGTGGACCGAGGGGAGGGATGCGCTTGCTAATGTGATGTACAACCATTGGTTAGCCAATCATGGTGGCAATGTGGATGAAGTCTGAAGTGTTGTAATAACCAAATTAGATGTTTAGATAATTTTAATTGTATTGTGAACTTTTTGGTGTTGAGACATTTTTCATTCATTTCTGGAGTGGGTAAAATCGGATTACCCAGTAATTATCCATAACACGTGTCTTATATAAACGCCACGAGAGGGCGATTAGCTCGGTACCACATAGGGAGTTCGTTAGTCCCTGTACCGAGCTGGATTGACCATGAATAGGGTCAGGAGTCAAATTAAAGTAAACGCATCAGAATGCACTAGCTCGGCATAAGGCATAAGGGGATGCCCCTGATATGGCCGAGCTGTGGGAGCTACGGATATAGTTTGGCAAGCATTCTGGAATACATAGTTCAGCTCGGCGTGATGAACTGAACTATGTACGAGTTACTCCGAGCTACGTGTAAGCTCGGCACCGCCACAGGAAGGGCGGTGGGACATTCCAGAATATTCTATAAGCGGTACCTTACGAGATAAGGAGCAATCCCGTGAAATAAGGGATTAATATGAACATTCCTAGTAAAGATGGGAATAGACCCCATATAGGAATGAGTGCTACATGGAAAGAAACACTACTGCTAGATGAGATCTAGCAATCTATGGAAACTGTCCCTTGATAGGAAAGTCCAATTAAGGGAAGGACTCCTAAAGAGAGTAGGAAACAGTGGCACGAGATGCCTAATGTGAGGGACGTCTACGCCTATAAATACAAGGCAATAACCGTGATAAAGGGTATGCTGTGAATTGCTTTCATACGCATTGTGCTTTAAGCTTTCGAGTACGTGATACTAACTTAGGCATCGGAGGGCCTTTGCCAACGAGAGGCAAAGGTACTCTAACCCTCTTTCTATCTTGCGGTCGCGGGGTTGATTCAAGGAAGCACGCGGATCCAGAGCTACGCTGGATTTATCCCCGCAAATTGGCCGGCTCGTGGGAAAGTGGTCCCTTTCAACAGAGATCCACGATGGTACATTCGGAGCCTCTTCTGCGCACTCCACAACGAAACGATGTGGAAGACGATGGTACCACACTTGTGTATACTACGAGAAAGAGCACAAAAGTGGACAAAACTCCCCTGGTTCTCAGAGCACCGTTGAAAAAACCAGCAACCAAGAGGTTTGACGTAGCGCATATCCCAGAGATTCCAAAATTCAGGGATACGCGCTTAATACTCCGCGATTCTCCAAGGAGGAGACACTCAAAGACACCACCAAAAGGTGGAGAGGCTTCTGCCCGACGTGAGCGGGGAGTGAGCCCTCCAGGGAGGGATGGTCACAAACACACCAGAAATCACCAGAGAGAGGATAGCCTCGGCGTGAAAAGGAGCAAGAGGGCGCAGGAACTGCCCGTGAGGTCACTCGACGAGAACGAGAGATTCGGGACCTAAAAAAGCAGCTTCAAGAAAAAGAAAAAGACTTACGCTCTCGGACGAGATCCGTGCGTCACGACCAAGAAAAGAAAAGTTGTCATCATGACAACGCCTCCACTGACCGAGCAGCTTCTCCACGTAAAATGAGAGATAGGAGCGTTTCTGTTGAAAAAAGAGAAAGGAGGAAGCACGCTAGGGACAGATATGAAAGATCTGGTTCCAATGAGCTTATTCCTGTGTAGTATGAGAAAAAGAGGGACGCGGGCCCAGCTGACCGAGCTGAGGGAGGTCCTAAAACTGCACGAGAGGCAGCTAAGGAAGCCCTAGGCCAGATCTCCAAATCACCTTTGGCTCACTGGATTCGAGCGGAGAAGACGCCGAGCAGGATAAAGTACTCAGTGTTCATCCCTTACGAAACCAGCACGGATCCTGTGGCCCACATTCAGCACTACTAGCAGGCCATGTTCATGCACGAATAAGACGACGCATTGCTGTGTAAAATGTTCCCGTCTAGCTTAGGGAAGGTAGCGCTAAGTTGGTACCATAAACTCCCAGAAGGATCCATCCTATGTTGGGCACAACTGGCAGAGGAGTTCACTGCTCGGTTTCTCACAAGCCGAGCAGCTCCGAAAACTTTCGATACGTTAACCTCTATAAGACGTAGGACGACGAGACTCGTGTCAATACTCAAAACGCTTTTGGAAACTTTCAAATCTAAATTGAGAATTGTAGTGAAGAGTATGCTCTGGCAACGTTCAAAACAAGCTTGCCCATGAGCAGTAAGCTACGAGAATCGCTCACCATGCATCCAGCCAAGACTGTGGCCAAGTTGATGGAAAGGATTCAAGAGCACGCACGGGTAGAGGACGACATCCTGCAGGCTGGGGGAAAGATCGTGGCTGGACAACCTCAGTTCCCAGAAAAGAAGACGATCGAGCCAAAGGTATACAAGAGGGACTTTACGACAGGACGGAAGGATTACGCCCAGCAAAAGAAAGATAAAGCCGAACCCGACCCCAAATCATACTTCAGCATCATGGCTACTTTCAATATCCCAATATACAAAATGCTGTACAGGATCAAGAATGAGCAATTGTTCAGGAGACCCCCAAAGATGACGGGGAACCCAGAGAAAAGGAGGGCTACAAATCAGCATTGCAGCTACCACAGGGATTGGGGGCACATGACTGAGAATTGTGTGGAATACAAGAAGTTCTTGGACGAGAAAGTAGCAGAGGGCCATCTGAAGGAGTTCTTGGCTGACAGCAAGAATGATGCCGATCTAGTAAAAGAGATAGACTACGAGAAAAGGGCCAAAGGGGACAATCCATATGATACATGGATTGGTTGCTCCATATACAAACAACGAGATAAGGCACGTCCAAAGGGTTAATGGGCAGGCAGGGCAAGTCATGAAGCTCGGCATGAAGAGGCCGAGGGTAGGGGAAGTCCTGGAAACCCCGATCACCTTCAATCGCGATGACTTAGGCGGATAACGATACCCCCATAATGACGCGTTAGTTATCACCCTACCTAATAGGGGATTACGGCGTGGAGAAAATCCTAGTGGACCGGGGGGGCCAAAGACCAAATCATGTACTACGACACTTTCAAGAAGATGGAACTCCCAACAAGTTCACTACAAAAGTGCCTTGTCCCCTTGGTTGGTTTCAGCGCACAGACGGTATGGCCAGTGGGGAAGGTCACACTTCCTGTTCGGGCAGGGTCAGTAGTATTGAAGACAGACTTCCTTGTGGTTGACATCCCCTCCTCCTATAACGTGATTATAGGGAGGACGTGGATGCATAAGATGAGGGCGGTCTCATCAACCTACCACCAGAAGATCAAATACCCCGGGGCAGATGGAATAGAATGCATCAAGGGTAACCAGAAGGTGGCTGATCAATGCTTCACCATGGTCCTGAGAAAATCCCCAAAGGCCGAAATATTCATGCATAGGTTGAAGTTCCGCACCAACCAACTTTAGAAGACGCCGGTGGCGATCCCACCAAGAAGATGGTAGAAGGACCGGAAGGTACGATTCGAAGACAATGCGTAGAGGTATTTCCCGACGGCGAGACCTCTCCGAAAATGGAGGAAAGAGATCCGTCGCTTTTAAAAGCCACATTGATGTGTTTGCATGGACCCCCCAGGAGATGCCTGGGATAGATCCCGAGGTCATCTACCACCACTTGAACGTGGACCCTCAACATAAGCCAGTTGTGCAGAAAGCAAGGAGGTCGGCCCCACAGCACGCGGACGCTGTAATTGAGGAAGTGGAACGGGTACTAGAAGCAGATGCCATACGAGAGGTGAGCTATCCAGATTGGTTGGCTAACACAGTCGTGAGTCGAAAAGAAGAATGGGAAGTGGAGGGTCTCAAGTGGATTTCACCGGCCTAAACAAAGCATGCCCGGGACGACTTTCCACTCCCCCGTGATCGATCGGCTAGTAGATGCCACATCAGGCTATGAAAGGATGAGTTTCCTTGACGCATACTGAGGATACCATCAAATAGCAATGCATGAGCCAGACCAGGAGAAAACATCCTTCATCTCACCAAGAGGACTCTACTGTTACAAAGTTATGCCATTTGGGCTAAGGAATGCTGGAGCAACCTATCAGAGGCTAGTTACTAAGATGTTCAAGGATCAGCTCGGCAAGACTATGGAAGTCTACATCGACGACATGGTGGTCAAAAGCAAGATGAAATTAGATCACCTCGCTGACTTGAAGGTAACTTTCAGCATTCTGAGAAAATACAAGCTAAAGTTAAACGCCTCAAAATGTGCCTTCGGAGTCAGCTCAGGGAAGTTTCTTGGGCACTTAGTGACTAAGAGGGGAATTGAAGCCAACCCAGACCAAATTTCGGCTCTGCAAGGCCTTCAAAGCCCAAAGACCACGAAGGAGGTCCAAAGATTGACGGGAATGGCAGCAGCTCTTAATCGTTTCATTAGTAAATCTTCAGACCGCTGCAGACCTTTCTTTCAACTTCTAAAGAAGAGAGAAGGCTACGAATGGGGAGCCGAGCAGGAACAAGCTTTCCAGGAGTTAAAAAGTTACCTATCATCACCACCATTACTCTACCCCGTGGCGGGGAGCGGTTGGTACTATACTTAGCAGTATCTGACCATGCGGTCAGCTCGGTCCTTCTACGAATAAAGGGGACGGAGCAGGCTCCAGTTTATTTCGTGAGCAAAACGTTGTTGGATGCTGAGACACGCTACCTACCACTGGAGAAGTTGGTATACGCCCTTGTTGTGGCATTAAGGAAGTTGCCCCATTACTTCTTACAACATCCCATCACCATACTCACTGAATATCCACTTAGGGCCTTGCTCAGAAAGGTAGACTTCTCTGGAAGAATCTCCAAGTGGTCAATAGAACTGAGTCAGTTTGACCTTGATTATCAGCCTGGGACAAAGAATTAAAGGCGATTTTAGCAAGACCGTTGTTGAGTTTTCTCCGACAGTGGCACCACCACCGCCTATGCTCCATGAGAAGAAGCAAGTTGGAAATCCCGAAAGCGGCATAAGGAAGGTGGCCGATCCGGAACCGCATTTAGTGGAAGCTTTACGCTGACGGTCACCGCAACAAAGGATCTGGAGCAGGAGTTGTGCTTTTCTCTCCAGAAGGATTGGCTCTGGAGCAAGCGCTACGGCTAGGATTTAGTGCCACCAACAATGTGGCAGAATACGAAGCCCTGATCGCTGGACCAAAAAGTGCCCTAGAACTCAAGGTAAGCAAGTTGAGAATATTTTTGCGACTCCACGCTTAGTTGTTAACCGGCTTTTAGGGAATACGCCACTTAAAAGCGCAGAAGATGGCCTCAGACTGAGAGGGGCACCAAGGATTTGCTTGATAAATTCCATACGATCCACATCCAGCAGATCAGCTCGGGTCAAAATGCACACGCAGACTCACTGGCTTGCCTGGGCTCAACCGTCAAAACAGAATATCGCCGCACGGTGACAGTGGACTATCTGGGCGAACCAAGCATTGGCCGATCTATGGAGGTCGTGATGGAAACCGAGCTGGGACCAAGCTGGATGGACCCGATAGTGGCATACCTACGAGATGGGACCTTGCCAGAAGACAAGAGGGAGGCCCACAAAATCAAAACCAAATCAGTACGCTTTTGGCTCTCTCCAGAAGGTAAGCTTTATAGAAAGTCTTTCCTTGGTCCATACCTATTATGTGTACACCCAGCTCTAGTCCAGAAATTTCTTTACGAAATTCATGCTGGAACTTGTGGAGGGCACACTGGTGGGAGGTCTATAGCCCACCAAGCAATATCCCAGGGGTATTGGTGGCCATACATGCAGGAGGATGCGAAGGCCTTTGTCAAAACCTGTGAAAAGTGTTAGAAGTTTTCCCCTCGATCCGAAGGCACCACCGAGGATTTGCTACCTCTAACTAGTCCGTGGCCATTTGCCCAGTGGGGATTGGATATCGTAGGTCCTCTCCCTGTTGCAATAGGGAAACGAAAGTTCCTACTTATTGGCACTGACTACTTCACGAAATGGATAGAGGGGGAAGCTCTTGCCAAAATCACAGAAGCAATGGTAGAAAGATTTGTGTGGAATAAGATAATCACAAGGTTTGGAGTACCCTACTCCATTATCTCAGATAACGGATCCCAGTTCGGCAATAAATTCAAGGCCTTCTGTGCCCAATATGGTATCAGGAATTACTACTCGACCCCTGCGTATCCATAGAGTAACGGACAAGCAGAGGCCTCGAACAAAACGATCTTAAAAGGCCTCAAGAAAAGGTTGGAGAAGAAGAAGGGGAGGTGGCCTGATGAGCTCCCAGTCGTGCTTTGGGGCATACAGACCACCCTGTGAGGCGTCTACGGAGAGACGCCGTACTCCCTTGCGTGCGGGGGCAGGCGCGGTGATTCCTTTGGAAGTTGGTTTGCCAACCATTCATACTACCCTCGTGGAATCAGGAGGCAACGATAAAGCCCTCGCCGAGCAGCTCGATCTTGCTGAGGAAAGGAGGGAACGTGCACTCATCACCCTAGCAGCTTATCAGGAACAGCTACGAAGGAGCTACAACAAGAAGGTGCAACCAAGGGAATTCAAAGTGGGGGATCTAGTGCTAAGGAAAGTCTTGGCCAACACCAAAGTAACCACTGATGGGAAGCTTGGCCCGAATTGGGAAGGCCCATACAAGATCATAGGCATTGCTGGTATTGGGGCATACCGTTTGGCCGACCTGGATGGAAACCCAGTCCCACGGCCATGGAACGTTCAGAACCTTAGGAAATTCTTCCAGTAAATTGTTTGTGTGATTATGAGTATAGTCACATTTTTTACTTTTTCTTCTGGTTCGATGAATAAAGTTTTGCTTTTTTATTGACATGTTGTTTAAATATGAACCGAAATTTCTTCCTCGCAATTTGGATTCCTATTGGGGAGCAGAGGATATGAGTATTCCAAGAAATTTCTAAGTATGAAAACACTTAGATATGCAACGAATATTGCAAGAAATTTCTAAGTATGAAAACACTTAGATATGCAACGAATATTGCAAGAAATTTCTAAGTATGAAAACACTTAGATATGCAACGAATATTGCAAGAAATTTCTAAGAATGAAAACACTTAGATATGCAACGAATATTGCAAGAAATTTCTAAGTATGAAAACACTTAGATATGCAACGAATATTGCAAGAAATCTCTAAGTATGAAAACACTTACATATGCAACGAATATTGCAGGAAATTTCTAAGTACGAAAACACTTAGATATGCAACGAATATTGTAGGACATTCCTAAGTACGAAAACACCTAAATGTGCAACGAACATTGCAAGAAATTCCTAAGTATGAAGAAACTTAGACGTGCAACGAACATTGCAAAAACTAAGACGTGCAACAAAACCCATACACTTAGCTATGTAACGAATATTGCAAGTGATCTCAAAATGAAACTTAGAAGTCAAAGTGCAACAAAAAACAAAGTATTTAGAAGGCCACATCTGGCCGAGTCAAGACCACGCAGGTCAAGAAGGAATTACGTAAACCGTGCATCGCTCTTCACCGAGCCGGACAAGATCGCTGGCAATATTGGGGTCAGAACTATCTCCTCCGCCAGCCAGCCAATATTTTCTCCTTCGCAAAGAGGAGGTCGCTGGGGAATCTTCGCCGGCTACCAGAGGGGAAGACGCTTCGATCCGGGCCGGGTTTGAGTATCGTCAGCGTCAAAGATCGCCATTTCGCCTAAGCAGTTCCATGTTGATCCAATGTGGAGAAGACTCATCCACGCCGAAGCCTTCAGCGCCAGTTCGCCCCCGCATAAAGATCCTGACGACCGCATTTGTGCCTTGTAGTTTCAGACCTCTAGGACGGCTCTCGGGTCGCATCTCGCCGCCTTGGCTTCTACAATGGATAGCTGATTTCTCAGGCTGAGCTCAACCTCCTCCACCCCGCCCCAGTCGGCATTCTCCCCCCAAGAGCCTACTTCAAAGACGCGAGCTTCCTTGAGGATCGGGAGTACCGAGCGTTCTTTTTCTCAAAATTCTCTCCCCCCTTTTTGCTCCTTCTTCAGCTCCTTCTCCGTCTCTTTTGCCCTCTCAAAGCCTACAGAGGCCTTCTGCATAATCTGAAGGTCGAAAATAAAGTAATGCTCAAGTTCGAAGAACAATTCATGATGCAATAGAAGAAAGCAGGAGAGAATTAACTTACCTTGGCACTAGACTGGAAGATAGACTTCATCAGAACTTCATACGAGTTGCTCTTCTCCCTCTCCATATCATGGGGAAGAAGGGCAGCTCTGAAACGCCAAGGCCACGCGTCGATGAAACTAGATCTTGTCGCTGGTAATCACAAGAGTACCATCGTAGGCGAAGCAAGTGCCGGGGCCCAAGGTTGAACC
Organism: Vaccinium macrocarpon; assembly: GCA_022606695.1. Lineage (NCBI taxonomy): Eukaryota > Viridiplantae > Streptophyta > Magnoliopsida > Ericales > Ericaceae > Vaccinium > Vaccinium macrocarpon. The sequence goes on from CM040172.1 coordinate 13,514,059, forward strand.
AGCGGGGGAGAGTCAATCACAGGAAAACTGATGTCTCCCGTCCTTCTCCTCTGAAGAGGGGGTTGGATTGGCTGGGGACTCCCCGCTGGCCTCTTCTCCCTTTGATGATCGGTAAATTTGGGGAAGATGGGCGGGAGAATTTTGGGATCGTTGGGGACGCCGGGGGGAGCCGGTGAAGCTCCGTAGGGGATTCACCGGTCGAGGGAGGTTGATTGGTTGAAGAGGCATATCCGGACGATCTGGGGAGGGGGAGTAACCCGGTGAGTCGTCCGAATCTGCTAGTCGGGAAGTTTGCTCGGCAATCTCACAGTTAAGAGCGCGGCAATCAAATGCCACTGGTCCTCCTTCTTCCTCTTCCTCTCTTTCTTCTCCGACTACTCTGCCGGATGTGCTCGGCTCTGCGTCACCACGAACAAGAATTGGGATGGCTGTGGGGATCTCTGGAATGTGGGCGAAGGTTACTTGTTGCTGGAGATCTGTTGAAGCTCGGGGGCGTTGGGATACCCTCCTAGTTTCAGCCTCTCCCCGATTGGCCAGGTCCTTAATTCCCGGGGGGGGCGTGTGGCAAACTGGGGAGTTTGGAGAGGCCACGGACGTCTTGTTCTCCCTTCTCCTCTCCGTCTGATCCCACCCCAATATGTGGGGGTATAGTCCAGTAGTAAGTGAGCAGCACGGCTGAGACCAACAGGGGTCGGAGGGAAGCCGTCAAAGTACAGAGCCCGAGCGATGTCCTCGCGATGGAGATTCCCGTGGATAAGGCGACCGCCGTGGTTAAGGTTGTCCGCTGCAAAAACACAAAACGAACATGAAATAGTAGTCAGTTGCAGTTTCTAAAGGAAAATAAAAAGTGGAATATTACAAGTTTGAGGGTACTAACGTAGTCCGCCAGGAGCTGTGGGGCATTCAAAGCCAATGGTCCTCCCCTCGGCATCTCTGGGCTCCCACCGCCGCTGACTACCGTGTAGTCATCCCGCTCCCCCTGGAGGAGTTGGGAAGGTCGGTAATAAGCTTTTGATTGGTGTCCCTGGCTTTGAAGTAATAAGTGTTATCGATTGAAGGAACTACGCTATAGAGGTAGTGTAAGTCCCACCAACCAAGTTCAAGGCCTAGTAGCCTATTTAGGGCTATTGTGCCCATAACTACCCTAACGAAATTAGGGCACAGCTGCATTGGGTTTAAGTGACATCTAGAGCACACCTCACGGAAGAAGGGGTGTAGGGGGAACCTAAGGCCCCCCTCGACTATGAATATCAAGGGGATATGGATTTTGGTTTCATCCTGACCATATTCTTTCAGATCCCAACGGTTGTCTAGCCGGAATTGAACATCGGCGGGAATCTCATACTTCCTACGAAACTCTAAAATTTTATCTGGGGTACTTAGGAGAGCCCTGTGTTTTTCCATTCTCGCTAGGAATCTAGGGTTTCGCAACTTGAAACCCAGGAAAGAAGATGAATAGTAAAAAGGGGGACAAATCAGAAAGGCTGGAAATAGAAAAGGTCACTTACGTGAGAAATTCGACCTAAAGACAACTCTTTCCGACGGTAATGGCGGATGGTCTCCGATGAGGGCTGGAGACAAGAGGGTTTCAGTTGCAAGAAGCCTGAATAACGCTGATGATGAGCGAAGTTTCCTTCTCTCTCTCTCGCTCTTTCTTTCTTCTGGAAAAGTGAGGAATAGGAGAAGGGGAGGGGTTTTTTAGGGAGCAAAATCGTTATCCCGCCTAAAACCCCATAAAGTAGGACGTGACGTACGAGAAACGTCACCCTAAATCGTCCTTTGGGCTTATTCGAGCCACCAACGGGTCATTTCGCATTGAATACGATAACGACGTTGCCATCCACGTGGAGGGGAGGCATGCGAGTGATGCATCTGAACATAGAAGCTCGCGGTAATCTGGCGATGAGTGACAGCAGAGCGCGTAGCCGGGGAGCAATTGGAGTGGGTAAAATCGGATTACCCAATAATTATCCATAACACGTTAATTATATAAACGCCCGCGAGAGGGCATTAGCTCTGGTACCACATAGGGAGTTCGTTAGTCCCTGTACCGAGCTGGATTGACCATGAATAGGGTCAGGAGTCAAATTAAAGTAAACGCATCAGAATGCACTAGCTCGGCATAAGGCATAAGGGGATGCCCCTGATATGGCCGAGCTGTGGGAGCTACGGATATAGTTTGGCAAGCATTCTGGAATACATAGTTCAGCTCGGCGTGATGAACTAAACTATGTACGAGTTACTCCGAGCTACGTGTAAGCTCGGCACCGCCACAGGAAGGGCGGTGGGACATTCCAGAATATTCTATAAGCGGTACCTTACGAGATAAGGAGCAATCCTGTGAAATAAGGGATTAATATGAACATTCCTAGTGAAGATGGGAATAGACCCCATATAGGAATGAGTGCTACATGGAAAGAAACACTACTGCTAGACGAGATCTAGCAATCTATGGAAACTGTCCCTTGATAGGTTAGTCCAATTAAGGGAAGGACTCCTAAAGAGAGTAGGAAACAGTGGCACGAGATGCCTAATGTGAGGGACGTCTACGCCTATAAATACAAGGCAATAACCGTGATAAAGGGTATGCTGTGAATTGCTTTCATACGCATTGTGCTTTAAGCTTTCGAGTACGTGATACTAACTTAGGCATCGGAGGGCCTTTGCCAACGAGAGGCAAAGGTACTCTAACCCTCTTTCTATCTTGCAGATTCAGGGTTGATTCAAGGAAGCACGTGATCCAGAGCTACGCGGATTTATCCCTGTACAATTTCTATGAGACCTATTTCATAGAATGTAATTTGTAAACGTAAGCCTGTTTGTTTTTATGGGCACCCTAAATTTACTTTCAATGCTCAATCTTTGTTGTTGTTGGGTATTGCACCTCCACATATTTAAATCTATTTGTGGCTATGAATAAAATGCATTTACAGCTATGGACACGGAAGAGCCACAACTAGACATTGTAACGAAGAAGACACGTAGAATTTGGAGGAAAGTCGAAGAAGAGTGCCTTATTTGTTGCATGAGAAACAAATATAGTGACATGTGGAGTGCGGAGAATGGGTTTAAAGCCGGGTTCTTTAGATTGATGGAGAGCAAGAAGAGAAAAATCTTGCTGGAGTCAAACATTAAGGCACACCCACACATTGACTCGAAAATGAAGGTCTGGAAGGTTACCTACAACAAGATCACTAACTTGCTTTGTATTAGTGGATTCTCTTGGAACAATGTGACCAAATGCATCATCGTAGATGAGGAGTCCGTTTGGGAGGAGTGCGTAAAGGTAACTTGCCCTCCTTGTATTTAAATGCAACGGTATTGACCACAAGTGTGTAATTAAACCAATTTCATATGTGTAGGCCAATAAGAACGCCAAAGGACTCAATGGAAAGCCATTCCCAGACTACAATGATTGGTGCATCCTCTTTGGCAAGGATTGGGCAACGGGGGAGTTGGCAGAGGATCCGTCCTAAAAGGCGGACACAAGTGGACCTATTGATGTGGAGTTGGAGAATGGAAGTGAGGATGTGTACATTCCATTATTTGGGCCTGAACATGGTAGGGGCTCAAGTCATGGCTCGACACCACCGTCCTTAATTCCACGAAGCTCCACACCACAGATCTCCAGTCCCCGGAGCTCCACACCACTGGGCTTTACTCTGCGGAGCTCCACACCACCGGGGTCTACTCCACGAAGCTCCACACCACTTGTCATGACTCCCCCCACCAATGCGGAAATTGTTAAAAAGGGAAGGAAGAGGAGTAGATTTGATGACTCCATTGTGGAGAGTTTGGAGACTTTGCAAATCAACATTATAACATATGGGTGAAAGGGTGAAGGCAATGGGGTCTACAGAATTATCCGTTCTCCGTAAGCGTGTTCCATCAGAAGAAGAGAAGTTGATTCTGGATGAACAAGAGAAATTCAAATTGACTGCAATGATTTCTCAAGCAAAAGAGAGGGTTGACACCTTTGGCACCCCCGATGAGAAGAAACAAGCATGGGCGAAGGTAGTGCTTATGGGTTTGGTGTATCCCCTGCACCAAATGGGCCTTTGTGTAGATCAAATTTTTTGAAATGGCTGACTTTAGAAGCACTATTCATAGGGGGCCATTAGGTAGTATGTTGTCATAACTTTAAAACTTGCACAACTTTAACAAGACTGATGTAATGTTTGTGTACTTTGACTGGGTTTATGATGTGTTGGTTGGCTATGGTACAATCAAACTTGTATTTTGAGGCAATGTAAATGTAATTATGATTGCCTTTTGGTAGGTTTTGAATTAATGTGAAGGTTCTGAGCCATATTATACAACTTTCTAATGAATCTAATTTCTGTTGGTGACTGATAGTGTATGTTCTAGGCTATGATGAAGGTTCTGAGACATATTATACCACTTTCTATTGAATCTAATTTTTGTTGGTGACTGATAGTGTGTGTTCTGGGCTGTGATGAAGGTTCTGAGTCATATTATACCACTTTCTGTTGAATCTAATTTCCGTTGGTGACTATAGTGTGTGTTCTGGGCGGTGATGAAGGTTTTGAGCCATGTTATTCCACTCTTTGAGACTTGCAATTCCTGTTGGTGTCTGATACTGTGTGTTCTGGGCACTGTGGTGCAATTTTTAAACTAATGTGGTGCAATTTTTGGGCAGTTTGTCATTGGGTTTTGATGTTATCTGTGGGAGGTTCATATTGATGTGAATGTGGTGCATTTTATGAGGTAAAGTGGTGCATTTCTGGGCACTGTGTTTTTTAATCTAATGTGTTTCTGAATGTAATGTGTTTATTGACAGTTTAAACTATTGTTTTGTGCCCTTTCAATATGTTTCTGGGCAGTGTGCGTTTGTTATTGCCTTTTGATATAGATAAAGGCTTGTTATGGGGATTACTTGTGGGTTATGACGACACTTTAAAATTGTATGGGTAGTGATGCATGTACTAAATGTGCCTGAGCCAAGTTATGAGCCTACAAAGGCCTTTGAATCTACAAATTTCTAGACTGCTAGTAGGCATTTCATGGCTATTTTTTGGCTAGTTATATTAGTCACTATTGTTAGGAACATGTGTGAAGAATGAGTCCTACATCGGATAAATAGAAAAAGAGTTGGACCTTAATATACAATTGGATGGCTCACCACTTACAAGGCTTAGCCTTTTAAGTGGATATGGTCATTCAATGTATATTAGGTCCACGTGATGTGGTGGACTTTATGGATACTCCCCAACGAATTGGGCCTGTGCGCATACGGGAAGAACCTCAAACGTATTAGACTCCTAACAAGTGGTATCAGAGTTGATGGCTGACGATCTATGGGCAGACTCTCCTGGAAGTATCGGTGGCTGTGGGCTTGCACGGAGACTCTCGAAGAAGCAGGAAAAATCCATTGTAACTCTCGATGGAGCAAGAAAATTCCTGGTGCGTGCAGAAGGTGGCTGGTAGCAAGGTGGCTCTCGGTGGAGTGGGTACTCTTGATGGAACAAGAAAATTCCTGGTGTGTGTGGCTCCTGGCTGGCAAGCAAAGGTGGCTCTCATAGAGTATGGTGGCTCATGATGGAGTGGGTGCAGTAAATAAGCTCGGGTTCGGACACAGTGTTGGAGAGATAGATCAAGAATTAAGGGGGAGTCAAATGGATCAGATCAAGGGGGAGCTAGGCCCAATGTATGGTTCACACACGAGGGGGAGTTTGTTAGGAACATGTGTGAAGGATCAGTCCCACATCGGATAAATAGAAAAAGAGTTGGACCTTAATATACAATTGGATGGCTCACCACCTACAAGGTTTAGCCTTTTATGTTAATATAGGTCATTCAATATATATTGGGTCCACGTGATGTGGTAGACTCTGTGGATACTCCCTAATGGATTGGGCTTGCGCGCACATGGGAAGAACCTCAGACGAATTAGACTCCTAACAACTGTATTTCTTTATTTCTGGGTTTGTTGACTGCTGGTTTCTATGGACTGTTAGTGGCTGTTGCTGTGCAATTTTTGTGGGTAGTTGTTGTGCAAATTTGTGTGCTGCCATCAAATTTCGTGTTATTTGGTGGTTAATGAATATGTTATCTAGATAGTGATGCATGTAGTTTGGTACTGCTACTGGTGTTACTACTATTAGTGTGCATTTTGAATGTGCATTTACATTAAATGAATTGGCAGTGGTGCCTTTGCTAATGCGATGTACACTTGCTGAGCCCATTTGGTACACTTTGCTAAGCCCATTGTGTACACTCTCCTGAGCCATTTACTTATAGCCATTAGGTACACTTTGTGGCAATCTGGGCAGTGATGCTTTTCTGGGCATTTTCACATTTTCATTTGGGCAGTTTTATTGTGAGCCATACGTGCTACTTTGGGAGAGAAATCGCATTTAAGAATTATCCCTGGGCTGTGATGATAAATCTCACACGTTCAGACAAATGTTTGAAGGCAAGGCACATTAGATGGCCAATTGGCAACTAATGTTGCAACCTACACGTATAAGTCTTACAAAAAGGTGGAAAACACCAAGTATCTGAGCCCAATTATGTTACACTCCGTGCTTAATTATTTCGTTTACATTATCTCTACAAGTACTTGATATGGCTTGTCCTTAGTTGGGATGAGAGGAAAAAATAACTACTATGTCGTATTTGCTGGACGGACACCGGGAATATATGAAAGTTGGCTAGCATGTAGCAAGCAAGTTAATGGCTTTTCTAGAGCTATATTTGAGAAACATGCAACATGGGAGGAGGCGAACTCCGCTTTGCAAGCACATAACGAACACCATGGTGGGGTAAATGCCGAGGAAATAGATGTACAAGATTACCCGCCATTGCTTATCCCAATGGAAGCTGACGTTCATGACGAGGAAATGTTGTATCGTACGGACCCAACGTTCTGGCAAAAAATGAAATGGTTCTTATTCGGTGCAATTGTAGCAACAATCATCCTGTCTGTGATACTTAAATTACTTACTTTGTAAAATGTTGGTTCCATACAAGTCTAAAACATAGACTGATTTGTAATTAATACAACTTGCATTTGATACTTTGGAATATGGCCGATGCTCCTATCTTGATTTTGTAATGAATGCCAAGTGGTGGTTACATTTCCTTTGTTGACAACAAATTTTTAATGTTGAATGACAAAAATATGAGGCCTATCCCATCATCAAAGTTCAATGGGGACTAGGTTGGTCACAATCTAATTTTCAACTACACATGCAAAGTATAATTGTGCCTACCCAATATTCAATTTATAATGGGTGCTAAGTACATTTAAACTAAATTGACTAATTGTCCACCACATTACAAGTAAATTGACTAATCGTCCACGTATCATAATGTTTGGATTATAAAAAAAAAGATCAATAACAAATAGCTGGAAATACCAAGAAAATAATTTGTAAGTTGTATTCCTAAAAAAAAAAAAAAAACTTAGTTGTTATTCCGTACAAAAAAAGGATTTTTTATTACAAAATTTAATTATAATAACTTGCAATTTTTTACATTTATAAATTATTTAATTCAACTTTAATTTATTTTATATAATTAAATTAATGTTTAATCTACAAATAACCATGAACAAGGTTAATTAGGTCATTTGACTGGTTTTTATATTATCCACCCAACCTTATACCTCTATATAAATATCAAACCAAACCAAGTATTATTTTATCCATCTTTCATCCAAACCAAGTATTATTTCATCCACCCTCTCTATAAATGTTGCATCACTGTGGGTCCCCCATTACTAAATAATACCCCTTACTATCTTATCCCCTTACTATTTAATCATACCAAAACATATCCTGCATCTAATCGGGGCCTAAAGGTTACAACAAGGAAGATCTTACCACTGAGCTATTGAAGTCCCACATGCAAACAAATTGGCATACATAATATTTATTATATTTCACTATTTGGGGGCCCTATTATTGGACCGAAAATAGGGGGCCCTAAGAGACCGCATTGTCGGCCTATGTCCAAGGCTGGCCCTGCACCTAATGTGTTTGAATATTAATTTCAAGATGGAGATATTGCTGGAGTTGTATCTTGGTTTTCCATCTCGGCAATTATTGGTCTAGATTTTAAAAAGACTCTTTTCAAAAATACTAAATCTTTCTTAAAGAGTCTCTGAACATATGATATGAACCTACCATTAAAAACACCTTCGGACTGTCGAGATACATGGGTTGCTCTCTGCATCCCAACCTCAGACAACTAAATATTCAATATAAGGTTCTTTAAAGTAAGCTTGCTTTACGTACCTGAAGTTGCGATTCTAGGTACGAGAGGACAACTCCGGGTATGATTCCTCGAACCCCTCCTCCATCAATGCTAAGTATCGTAACATGTTTCCCAAACGATGGTGGAAGGAGTGGAGCAACAAGTGGTTTCGCCATTAGAGGAAATGAAGCAAGAATGAGTGAGAATTTAGAGGTGATGAAGTATAGGGAAATAGTGAGGTTATATATGGTTTCAAGACAGTTGACCCGCCAATAAAAATACTCAATAGAATTTGAAGATAACTGAATCTGTAGTTGAAGAAATTATATTTAATTGTAGGGTTCATTTTTATGAAATGTTTAATATCTGCCAGTATTTATTATCTGAAACTATGAGTTGTCTTAGGAATATTTTTCGGTCGATATAAGGGAAAATTGCATGTGAGTGAAGAGGCCACTATCTCACCACCTCGTAATTGAAAAATAAGTTGGATCTCGCCAAGAATCTTTCAGTAAAAGAAAATTAAGGAAAGAATTGTACCAATGAAATTTTTATTTAAGATGGCAAGCCATATGATTCATGATGCATTATTATTTTAATTGAGTGGAATTTTTCTTTCCAATTTTTTTGATAAGATAGCAACGTGGATAATTGTTAATTGCTGTTATTTACCACTTGTTGTAATAGATTTTATTTCATTTGGTCACCGTCAATGAAAAATGAAAATGGTTGCAAACAGAAAAGACTCATCTTCTATCGCGAGACGGGGTGCACACCCTTAACCAAATTCTCATATACGATTTTTTTTTTTTGTTTTTTTTGGAAAAATTTGTGTACATTGCGGTGATCTTGATTTGATGGGTGAACCTACAATAAATCTTCCATGTCAATTTAGGAACAAAAAATTCTATTGCATCATAGTAATTATGTATTGGTAAACAATGATATCCTTGTATGTATATGTGTGTCGGGATTTATCTAGGTATACTTGTGGCTTTTTTTTTTTTTTTTCAAAATCAAATCAGCAACTATCTTGTTTGATTTACAATATATGATTTCATAGTTGAAAGCAAACTCTAATATTTACAAATTAAAAATTGATTTCGAACTCACTCAATTCCTTCGTCATGACCACGTGATGGATCCGTTAGTCTTCCAAGTGAGCTCGTCTTGTAATTGATTAAATCAAAATAAATTAAGAAATTAAACAATTTTAGAAAAAAAAAATACTAATATGCCATGTTTCGTCCTTGCATCAGGATAGATAGTAGAGCTTTGTAGGAACTTTGGCTACTAAACTCATTAGAAGCTTTAAAAAAAACAGGCAAATTAAATAAAATATTTGGCTCGAGGAGTTTTCATCAATTTAAGTAGTAGTCTTACGGTCTTTACTCATTTTTTTTTTCTTTCAAAAAGCTCATTGTATATATAGAAAAAGACTAAGTCGAGTCCTTAATCAAAACAGACTCAAGGCCAGACGGAATACAACCCGAAGAGAACAAAATTTTCCTATCTAGGCATTGAGAAGCAATCCAGTGAGCAGCTTTGTTGGCTTCCCTTCTACACCACTTGAAAGACCATAATTCAGAAATTAGCCCAGGTTCTAATGTCTTCCACGGGCACATATTTCCCATGGACAATTCATCTTGGCTCCATTCACGTAGCTAATTAGGTTCTTGCAATCCGATTCAAAGATAACATCTTTCAACTTCTGTTCTTTAGTCAAAGCACAAGCGATACGAAGGGTTCAAGCTTCAATTGCTAATGCCGAAGACACCATAGCACGACCACACCGCCAAAGTTGAGCACATCCACCACTGTCCCCAGCGATAATGCCAAAAGCCAAAAGCAGCCAAGTTGCGGAAGGATTTAAAAGCTCCATTTATATTAATCTTGATAAAAGAAGTAGGGGGAGGGACCCACTTCGACACTCTATCCGGCCTAGAATGGCCTCTTTGCTCCTCAGAATAAACAGCATGAAGAAAATCCTTAGTTGCCATACTAGCTTGGGAGATCACCTCTTCTGGCTTTGGCATAGATCCATCGAATACAAACTTGTTTCTAGCTTTCCAAATCACCCAACAAATTTGTTAAATTGCCCCAACTTCCTCTCTACTTGCTTCATTAGCCATGTTGCCACAGAGTAAATCTTCCATCCATTTATCCACTGCATCGATATTTTTATGATAAATCCAAAAGACTTTTCCACTGCCGAACCAAATAGCCCTGCTCCAGGGGCAGTGAAATAACAAATTTTCCATAGTTTCACTAGCATCCCAGAGATTGGGCATATGGATTCAGTATCACACTTCCTATGGACAAGATTTGCCCTACAAGCTGTCCAATTTCTAAGAACTTTCCACATGAACATACGGATTTTTGGCAGAGTTGGGACATTCCAAAATCGTTTCCACATAGAACTCGAAGGGAAGTAAGAACAAGAAGGCCATAGTGAACTGACCTTTGTGACCAAATGAAAGTGATGAACATAACCAGACTTTACAGTGTAATCTCCACTGCTCGTGAAACGCCAAATGACCTTGTCTTGAGCATTGGATAGGCTGATTGGGATCTTACAAACCTCACGAAGTTCTTCCTCAGGTATGGAATTTTTGTCTTACCTCATATTTATTACCTGCAGATTCATATAAAATTTAAACACATCTGTCACGTCTCTGTACATAATGTTAATTCTCGTTTATAGGCAAGATTATTTTAGTAGTTCATTAATTGTTTAATTTGCTAACATCTCTGCCTTTCATGTTGGCTAAAATCTGTGATATATCCCCAAATCTTCAGTATATTATTCAAAATCTAAAATCATGTGAGCTAGTACAGTGCAAAGTCTGAGAAATTTGGAAGACTCGCGATTATATCTAATTTGGATGGAAAAGTACTTAGTACACATCCTCTTTACAAATTTTGTGATTATTTTTATGATTTTTTGTTGGTCGTTTTTTATCCCTGGGTGTATGGTACACCCTTTTATGAATTTTGTGGTTCATTTTAAAAATTCTTGTGATCACGTTTATGAATTTTGTTGATTCGTTTTTTATGAATTTTTTTGGCCACTTTTACGATTTTTATGATGTTGTTTATGATTTTTGTTTTTTGTTAAAAAGAAAGGGCACAAGCTAAAAAAAGACAACTCAAAGTTATGAAATTTTTGTGGTGTTGCTAAAAAAAAAAATATTTGTGATCCAATATACAAAATTTTTGTTCAATTATGAAATTTTGTGGCTGAAAGCAAAAAAGGCACACGATACTATCAATGCACGAAATTTTAGGGGTGGTTAAGGAAAATAGTCTCACATTGCTTAGGAGTGAAATGGGTGATCACTTAATATATGTTGGGACCTCTCCACTCATTGCCAATTGGTTTTGAGATGGATATAAATTCTCCACATGGTATCAGAGCGAGGCCTATTCCACTCCACATTTAAAAAAAAAAAAATTCACAATCCATGCTCCACGATGACAAGATCAGCAAAAAGGTTGCACGATGATAGGATCCAAAAGTGGCCACACGTGACAGACCACAAATGCGGCTGCACGTGAGGGGGGATGTTAAGGAAAATTGTCTCACATTGCTTAGGAGTGAAATGGGTGATCACTTAATATATGTTGGGACCTCTCCACTCATTGCCAATTGGTTTTAAGATGGATATAAATTCTCCATAGTTTACCCTTGCCTTATCCTATTTGGATATAAGAGAAAACTACAAGACAGAGAGATTATGTGAGAGGGGAGAAATTTTCCAACCTATAATCCATGTACCAAAACCAAGTCGTCACAGATAAACAATGGAGACAGGAATAGTATCGAAAAACCAAAACAGAGAGTGGAAACCCAATGTGATTACAAATGGAGCATAGATCAACACAACCTATTAATCTGAAAGAGATGGGTAATGAATGGCTACATAGAAGTGCAATGGCAAAATTATCACCTTTGAGAGCTATGGCATTAGTTCAGGATCATCTTAAAAGCTTGGGTCTTGTCGAAATTCAAGTAAGATTATGAGTGGCTGAATATCAACGAAATTCAAGCGCATTGAGTTTCTAAATTTGGAACAAGGGAGTTTGAGAGTGGTTAAATATCAACGAAATTTTGATAAGTTGTCAAGGTATGCAAGGAAACAAGTGGAAAAGGAAGAGGATAAAATGTGGTATTTTTCTAAAAAGGCATCGATCGGATATCCATGGACAAGTTTCTTTACTTGATGTTAAGACATTAGCTGAACTTGTGACCGAGGCCCTAACAACAGAGAATGATATAAAAGAGGAAAATATGAGTAAGGAGCATCAATTTAAGAGAACTAGAGAATGGTGGCAAACAGGGCAGCAGAGTGAGGGTGGTAACACTAATAAGAAGATATTTAATGAGGGACATCAAGGTCAGCAGTTTTGTGATCGTTGTGGGAAATCTCATTGTGGCTATTCACGTGATGGCACGCCAAAGTTGTGTTATAGTTGTGGTCAACCAAGTCATATTGGCTTCTCGTTGCAGGGAAAAAGGAAAAGATGTTGATCTGTCTCAAGGGCAAGGTGTTATCTCATTTTATTGTATCTACTTGGCGTATCATGTTTTAATTTTCTAGTGGGTCGTGTAAAATTTTAATGTAACTACTTTTTCTAAATTTCGAGGACGAAATTTCTTTTAAGAGTGGAATGATGTGACATCCCGACTTTTTCTATTTTAAAAAAAATAACAACAAGAAAAATAATAATTTTTAGTTGCATAATCAATTCTGTCATTTTTCTCTTTCAAAATGACTCTCTAATAAAATAAAAAATTCTTTTATTGCAATATATATAGAAAGATACATGTATTGTGTGTGAGAGAATTTTAGGGGGAGTGGGATCGAGAGTGGGCCGTTAGTTTGCATATAAGTTAGAGGGAAACTAGGTTATTTTATTCTTATGAGTGAGAGAGGGAGAGAAGAACAAGTTGACATAGCGGCGGTGTTGGGAGATAGATACCCATTAGATTTTCGTTCCTTGGTAAGTCTCTAATCACTTGAATTTGATATATTTTATATTACTTACCTTTAGTACTTTTCGGTTCACCCAATGGCATATGGGTTCCTATAGATCAAAAAAGAGAATTTGTTGTGGTTGGGTCAACATTTATGTAAGAACCCGTATGAAAAAAAATTTACTTTTTGGAGAAGTTTCAATTTGGCCAATAAAAAGTCCCGGTAATTGTTCCTTGGATTTTTTAAATCACAATGGTATAATTGGAAGTTATTTTTTAGTAAGACAAAGTCATCTTTCGCCTATTTTATTTGGAGAAAAAATTGTCGTTTTCAGTTTTGTACTAAAAGTGGAGGGATGAGATTTCAATGTGATTAAAATTTCAAAATTTTGAAAATGCCATTGTTTTCAAATGGGGGATACTTCCTTATTTTCATAAATAAATTAAAGTAAAAGTTTTCTTTACTTAAGTTTGGTTTATGAAAATAAGTATTGTGGTCGCATATTATATACACAAGTGACATTTGGGTGTGAGGTGTAATTAGGAGGTTATAATAAGTAGTGTGTGGAGCAAATTTGCAAAAAAATAAACTATCTCACTCTCCCTCTCTCCTGTCCTCCATTTTTGCACACTTCAAGCTCAAAACTCTCCCTCCCCACTCAACCTCTTCAAGAACCAAGGCCATATTCATGTTGTACGCACTGTGGGGAGATTGGGTCACCTTGGATTCGCACTGGGAGCACATAATTCTGGATTTGGGATTTTCTACATCTAGGGTTTCATTCATCTTCATTTTTCAAGAAAATCCTTGAGGTAGGGGAACAATGTCTAGTCTCTCTAGTTATATGCTTATGATTTGTTGCATATACTTGATTTTTGACCTCAATCTCCTTGAATTTCATATTTTCCCCAATTTGTGTGGGTTTTCCCACTTTGATTATTTGATCTATGAATTCGCTTGTTGAATGGTGAAATTGGGAGTGAAATTGATCTCCCTCTATGTTTAATTGTTGCCTAGCATTTCCAATTTGAGCCTAAACTATCTCTATTGTGATGGAGTTGAAATTCCACACCCTAAGGGTGAAAATCTGCACAGTTTACTGTTCATAACTGCTGCCTCTGTAATTTCCAGCCCCTGCCCCTGTTTTTGGGGTGGTTTTCGGTCACCCTTTGATGTCCGTTTAGTCCCCGATTGCTTATACCTTCATAAAATCGACTTTTGGCATCACTTTCAACCATGTTTGATTGAGAACTTTGATTTTATAAACAAATATGTCATTATACATCACATGAAAGTTTGATGGTTTTTAGAAAGCGTGGGTGGGTGTGTGCGTCACTCTTAAACCGATACCATCATTTGGTAAATTTTTTGATAAAGGCACACGGGGCCTACGGAATCCGGCAGAGGCACGCAAGGCCTACGGAACCAGGCAGAGGCACGCGGGGCCTATGGAACTTGGTAGAGGGATTAAATCCCTAGTACTAAATAAAAATTATGGTTTTTTCTCCAATGAAAGAAATAAGAAATGAGGTTTTGGACTATCTTTTAAGTTTTGTCGAAACTCGATATGTAAACTTGATTATTTTGACTTTTGTGATGAACTTGGGTGGTTGGGTGAAATAGAATGGATATTTGGGTTATGTTTTGAACACTTAGAAAGGACTTTTGAAAATATGGGTTGTGGGTTGATACTTGGAAATCACTTGGGTACGTTGAAACTTTCTAAATTCTTCCTCCATGACTTGGATACTTGGACTCGCACATGAAGAATCGTTTGACATATCTTACCCTCATGTGCATGCATCATATTCATATACCTAGCGTTAGTAGAATAGTTCTCCTACGAGCATGTGTGCTCACCCTATCATTTTCAGGTACCCAGCTTTGATCATGCATGGTTTGAAATGCATGACTTAGATGATGAGCATACACAGCATGGATTCATTTTATTCATCTTCTACACATTAAAATTTCTTTTGGGGAGATGTTAATGTAACTCTAATTTCTTTTATCATCTTTTGACTTGGATTTGTAATAACTTATGAGATATTATTTCGACTTCACCTTGGGGGCAAGGGTGCCCAAACATTATTTTTTTTTGTTGGACTTCACCTTTGGGGCAAGGGTGCCCATATATTTGAATCACAGGATGTTTACGCCAATGGGCTAATGATGTCCTTTAATTTATGGAAATTTTACCACTTCAATTATTTGTTGTTGAAATTCTTTTATTTTTGTTTGGGTGAAAATGAGGGCGTGACAATTTAGCAATGGATTTTGTGAGATGAAAGTCTACTTCACTGGTATGGATTTCAAGGGTTAATGGTGCTAGTGGTATGGGTTTCAGAGTGGAGTTCTGTTGGAGGAAATTAGTCTTATGTTGAGTATGGATTTCAAGGGTTATGATTTTTGCAAACTTTAATTTAGATTAGCAAGTACTTCGAGCATTGGTTTTTGTGATCAATCGTTCCAGTCAAGGTGAGTGGTTAAGCATGCATGTGATCCCTTTATTTGGAATTCTCCTCAGCCTATCGCTTCTTGATATATTCTTTAATTCGTTGTGATGGATAATTGTATTCTTATTCGTCGACAATTTATTGACAATTGACGGTATGATTGATTTTTCTTATTTTGCTTGTTATCTATTCATTGATTTCATGATATTTTTGGTTACCGTTCTTTGGTGTTTGGGACCATGTATATATTTGTGAACGTCCGAGGGAAAGTCCCAGGCACCATCTTGCGGTGACTTTGGCCACTAGGGAAAAGACTTTTGAAATACCCTGTGACCCTATTCTGGATCGGCTTAGGGAAAAGACTCAAACGCCTTCTTGAGGTGACTCTGACTATGGTGTTGTATCCAACAGGCTGAGCCTTGAGAAAACATTTGGCATTTGGCAATTGATATTGTTAATATGGTTCCCTCATAATTTGGTTGAGATTCCTACTTATTGTTGATCGTTGTTCTAGTACTCTTAGACATGCTGATTAGTATAAATGTATATTTATGTGAATCGACTAATGTTTTTGTTATTTGTTAATTAGATATTAATCTCCTTGATACTACTTGTTGAGCCACCAACCTTTGTCATTTGGAACCATTTCTTTGGAGCTCTCACTATTGTTCTTTAAAATGTATGACACATTGTATTTTAAACCCATAGCATGCTTAACTACTCACTGAGCTGTGAGCTAACGGATTTATTTCACATTCTTTTCAGGTTAGTTCGGGGAGCATCATAGTGGACTCTGAGACAGTGTCAAGACCTACCGTTTGGACCTCTAGGGCTTTTGCATTTTTATTTTCTTTTAGTCATGTGAATAAGTTTCCGCACTTTTATTTATTTAGCTTCTTGTTAATAAATTTGAAGTTGGAACATTTGGGATGTTTTTACCCAGTTTGCTATAAAAAAAATGTTGGTTTTGATTAACATTTTAATTTTATTATTCAAGATTTAGTCTAATTATTTTGGGTTGTATAAATTATTTTTGTTTAGGCTTCGTGTTCCAAGAATTTTCTCCTGGTTCACGGCTAGTCATGTTTCCCAAATTGGGGTGTGACAACCAATATTCTATTTGGAGAACTATCCCATACATTAGAAATGAATTGCATGTGAAGAAAAAGGGTAATGAACCTTTAAAGGAAGCAAGTAAAGGCAAGTGATTGATCAAAAAAAAAAAAAAAAAGTAAAGGCAAGTGGAAACATAAATCCATTGAAGAAATACTTGGTATTTCAAAAGAGAAAGGAGAAAAGAAGGGTGGGAAGAGCAACAAAAATAAGTGTGTGGAAGTTCGTTGAGCAGCAGTAGCTGCATTATCAGTTTCGAAAGAGGGCCTTATTAATAGAAATAGAATTTTGCTAAATGAAGCACAAACTGTATGGACGGTAGTGAAAATAATGGGGGAAGACTTCGAGAGTGATGAAGAGGTAATGATCATGGAAGAGAAGGATGATGAGAGATATGACCGAATGATAAATGAGGGTGCTTGAAGTGAAGATGTAGTTGCAGGGGGGTAAATAAGGGAGGATTCAAAGATGATAATCGTATCATGGAATGTAAGAGGTTTGGGGAAAAACGAAAAATGGGGAATACTGAAGCATCGGAGGGAGGTCTTGGTCATAGAGGGTCTAGTGGGGTGGGGATCTAGAGTCCATTGTGGGGTTTTGTTTTGCTTATTATGTCTTGAGTTTTGGGGCTTAGTTTAGATTTTGGTTTGTTGTTTAGTGTCTTGTAGTTGGAGGGTTGTGTGGTTCTTTGGGTCTTGGGGTGGTGGGATGGGTTTTCCTTTGTGTCTGGCTTATGGGGCTGCTATGTGTCTGATTCTGGGTATTCTTTTTCTCCTTTTTGTGTCTGCCTTTAGTTTATGGGTTGTAGCCTGCTGTCTGTTTTCTTTGTCTAGAGTCCGAGTTTGGGTGTTTTGTGGCTTGAGTTTTGCTCTTGATGATGCTGATTTTGCACCACTGCTGCTTCTTGTTTTGCTAGCTGAGAAACGAACATTTGTGCAACACTGCTGTTGCTAGTTTGCTAGCTAGGAAACCAATTCTGTCATGTTCCTTGCAGCAACTAATATGTTCTTATGTGCTTTTTTCAAGGTTGTTTGAAGAATGTTGAAATGAATAGATAACAAGCATCAGAGGCTGAATTGATGCTGGATGGTGGTTGGGACAAATATATCTTGGGCAACAACTAAACCTACGAATAGGAAGGAAACTAATCAGCTACTGGTATGGGATGCTTTTCAACTTGGTTTGTTTAATCTGGTCAGATGCTACCATGGTGAATTTCTTTTCTGGGGGTAGATCTCATTTGTCTGTAAACGATAAACTCTAAGGCATTTGGTTGAGTGTAATTGTTTATAGCACTCATGTTACTTGTTTTTCTTCTCTTAAGTTGATTGTTTATCAACTTTCGCTAGGGTGTAGTGTGGTATATATTGTCACAAGATTAGGGTGTCAACATAGTTGGGTTGCTAGCTTTGTGTTGTAATGCCATCGTACGCTAGATCCTTTTAATCATTGTAATCATTGCATTGATCAATGAAATCTTTTTTGATGTTCAAAAACCAAAATGTGAGAGGGGTGAAGCAATCAATTAATGTTTAGGTTTATCTAAATTTACCTCTGGGGCCCTCAAGTAAAAAGTGTTCAAGAGTTCAAATTGGGTTATCCTTTTTTGACTGGCATTTTTTAAATAATGTGAAGCGAGAATCATACAAGCCGTAGCTGCCACAGAACCTACATCAATGGTATA
Organism: Vaccinium macrocarpon; assembly: GCA_022606695.1. Lineage (NCBI taxonomy): Eukaryota > Viridiplantae > Streptophyta > Magnoliopsida > Ericales > Ericaceae > Vaccinium > Vaccinium macrocarpon. The sequence continues at coordinate 13,532,511 of CM040172.1, forward strand.
CATGCAAAGAGGTTAGAGAATGAAAAGTAATGTAATATCTTTGACCATTGTGATTCGAAAGGGACAGGAGAGATACTTTATTTTTTCCACCACTATCACTATCACCAAATTTCCATCGCACGTTTGGGTAATATAATAAGGATAAAGCACTCACAGTGTTCTTGCACTACAGCCTAGCAGAAAACATATTCAAATACAATTCGTCCTCTAATATGGCATTATAACTTTTAAAAGTTAAGTGGGAGGAAGCTGGGTAGAGGCTCCAGAAATAGAGGAGCCAACAAAGCATGTCCTTTTGGAAGAGTATCTTTGGTTATCATTCCATTTTTAACTGGGGAATAGGGGGTAGAACTTCTGTCACTTCCAAGTTTCAACCCATCATTTGCTTCCTTGACTCATTCGAATTAAAAATTCACAACAAGGAGTGCTAGGGCCATCAAAAGGTTGGTGGATTCAGTGGGCTTTGACTTCTGTTTTTTTTCTAGACCAAGCAGTTTTCTGGAAAATGATGCAATTCGTATGGACTTCACATGTCAACAGTTGCGCAATTTCGGCAGGTTGGCATTCCAGAAATAACGGTTCAATTCATCCCAATGGAGAGTGGAAATCGCTATCATTGACAGAAGACCAAGAATGAACTAAGAGAGAAAAGAACTTCAGCTGTGAGTGGTTTAAGCCTTAAGGATTCAATTCTGTAGAATAAGGATTCAAATAAACCATACAATTCAAACCCTCTAAGTACCACATGCACTGAAGCATCCAGCTCCACTTTAGAAATTTCAACTTCAATTTTGTCTCAGTATCAAAACCACCAATTACTATAAGATGCGTAAAAGGCACATCTCTCATGACATGGGATGGGAGGCTGTGAGTGGTTTAAGAAAAAGGATCTGAAGAGCCGACACCAGAACATGTTCAAACCAATATTAAAGGATACAAATAATATAAAACAGAACTCCTTGATGTTCATAGGATCTTAATGATGCATATAAATACCCAAAAAATCCCAGTGAAATCTTTCCTCATAACGGCTTATATTGGGTCAAATGTCGGCTGGGTCATGCAAACCATCAGTTACCAACCAAATTTTCTTTTCCTAGTGGAAGTTGTTTGGTAATAAGAAAAAAATATCCTTGAAGTGGGGCACGTGCACTCTACCCAAACTGCTTTCACTTCCGAGAGAATATAGTTGATTTTACGCATTTACATAATACTCCATCTGTTCCAAAATTTTAGTCCATGTTACTATTCTAACTTGATGAAAAAAATATTTATATCTTATAACATATAAGACTTTATATATGCAATATCGATTTTATTTTATAGATCTCAATTAGTTTTATTAAATAATTTTTTTAAATATTAAAAAATATTATAAATTGAAAGATATAAATAATTGAAAAGAGAATCGAAAAAGTGAAAGTGAACTAAAATTTGGGGACAGAGGGAATATATACTTCCAAAAACTTCCAAAAGGATATCAAAATTATTTGAGATTGAAGTTAGAATTGAAAATATTTGAATGTACTAAAAGTCCTAGATGGGGGCTGAATATAGGACTACAATATAAATAATTTAAACTAATTAAGCAATATTCAATCACCTTAACATCATAGCAATTACCACAAGGCAATATTATGCAATTAAACTAAAAAGACCAGATGAGATTTATGCGGGAATTACTTAGAGTTAGCACACCCTAAGTATAAAACCACGGCTTAGTCCTACAATTATATTCCACAAATCGAAAGGTTTACAAAAGTTAACAATTTAGAAATGACCCACAAGCTTTAAGTGACACCTAAATCTAACCCTTGATGTAGTACCCCATACTCCTCTTTGATTCCATGGACTCCTAAAGCAATCTCGTCATGATCTGAAAATTAAATCGACATCGGATCCATCTGGCTCATGTAGGAGCAAAACAAACAATGCATGATATGAAAGACATGAATCATGCATGATTCATGTAGGAGTAAATACACCGAGTATAAAAGTATTGCACGAGATTGACATGAAAAAAGATCAAACACTAAGTTAAGATCAAATCAATGCATAAAGAACACATGAATAAATGAGGAAAATGTTTTCTCTCTCTAAAGTGGACTAATGCAAGAAAGTGGTACCTAAAAGAGGGGAAAATATGCTTACATAGTGCCAGGTATGGAGCCCTAAAGACGATCAATAAGAATGCAACACCTAATCAAATATAGGCGCTGTGCTAGCAGGGGCTAACTAGCGCCACGAAGCTTCAATGAAGAAAAACGCAGATTTCGAGCGTGAGTCTGTGCCTAGTGGATGAAATACCAGAGGACAGTCATTTACGTTCCTAAGGTGAGTCTGGGCAGATCTATTAGGTGTTATATGTTCTGGCCGATTTAGGTGGGTTTCTGTGTAACAAATGCAGCATCTCATTAGAAGCTACTTTTTGCAGTATGCTGAATGGAGTATTTCGGAAACAGCAAGGGACTACCGACAGTCTGATATTCCTCCTTGTTATGCTTGTCATTTTAAAATCTTCACATACAGCAGCCAGTAATCATGCAAATCACTAAGAGAAACCTGCACTAAAGAATACCGTACATTAAAGATTCAAACAATAAAGCAGCCTTTCAGCACAATGAAAGGTCAACCATCAAACTTCAGCCCTGTAACAGTCTTACACATACAAAACTGGGAAGTGAATGAAACAAATATTCCACTACATTAATTTATGTTAAGCACAAGTTTTAAATGTAAATACGAAAAATTGGCATAGTTTCACATACAAAACTGGCAAGTGTTTACACTTATTCACTACTTTATTTTACATAAAATATGAAAAATTAGTCAGAGAAATGGAAAGAAAAAACAGCTAGAGACATCAAGAACCATGAAAATGATCAAAAAGAAAGCCACTAAAAATAAACTACTCATACGTGGGACCTTAAGAATAGTGAAACATGAACCATCCAATTTCATAAGATGTAAGTGGACATTTTAGATTTCCAATACCATAGCTCTCTAACATTATAAATACCCAAGGAGACGCCAGGTCGTTCACAACTCTAAGCTTCAAACACCCCTCTGTTATTCTGAGTAGACAATAAAAGGGTTACTCAAGCCTTTCCTTCCCTACCCATGGCCTGTTTCCAACCCACTTTCGTCAACGCCATGCTTCTCATACTTATTGCCTGCAATGGCACTCTATTTATTGAGGGACGACCACTAAAATCAAAAGGAACAAATGACAGGTATTCCAAAGAAAACCAGAAGGAAACAGGAAGGCATGGAAGCCAAGTTATCAACTCACTCCAAAACCCTGAAGGTAACGGTCATGGATATGATCTTCCAGCCCCATACGCTAGTGATGTTACTCAAAATCTGGGATTCGAAGAAACAGTCGAAGCATATAATAAAGACAACTTTAGACCAACGACACCAGGTAGCAGCCCTGGTGTTGGTCATTATGCTCAAACTCTGGGATTTGATGAATCAGTTGCAGGATACAAAGATGATTTTAGACCTACTACACCTGGTAGCAGCCCCGGTGTGGGTCATTCTTTTTCAACAAAGGAAGATGATGTTCAGAGTGAAACAAAAATTAAAGGTACCAGTATCAGCCATTCCATGGAAGGCAATGAAAATGATTTCAGACCAACAGGACCAGGCCACAGTCCTGGTGTTGGCCATGCATTTCCATCCACAAATGTAAAGAGAAGTCCATAATCAGATTAGGAGTTCATTGCAACTTGCATGCACAAAGAATAATTTCCATGGGAGGTATTGGTGCCAGCCATTCCATGGGAGGCAATAAAAACGATTTCAAACCAACAAGACGGCCAAGACATTGCCCTGGTGTTGGCCATGCTCTTCAAACCACAAATTTAGAGAGAAGTCCATAATCAGATTGGGAGTTCATTGCACCTTGCTTGCATGTACAAAAGAATAATTTCCATTAGACCCAAAATGTATATGTGTATGGACATTTAGACTTTCTTAGGTTTATAGTGAACATTCTCAAACTAGTATGTATGTTGGACCACCCCATGTGTAGTCATTGCAAATATAGCCTATTGTATAAACTATGAACTTTGGATCTCCCCCTTTCTCTATGGAAAATGGATAGGTTGTCCGCGTAATACATGTATGGACAGAAATGCATAAGTATCAATTCTTGCAGGTTCATACATTTGCATGTTAGTGCACAAATGCATGTGCACTTGGGGATTTAAAAGTGGCCCCTATGGGTAGATTGTAGTGTATCAACCAATACGTATCAATTTTTGGTCCTCCAATATACCAATTAATACTACGTACAAAAATCCGCATGCGTATTAGCTAATTTCCCAAAAATATCTCTTTGTATCGATATTGTACTTGCTTCACAACCAATACTTGACTAATATGACTTCTTTAAGTGCTCTGGGGCCAAAAATAATTTTAGAGAATTCATAACCGCTATGCCTAATTCCTGCAACATATCATTAGATACTCTCACTACCATTACTATTACACGGACAGCTACAGCTAATTAAATTTGTACACACGGTGATGAGTCACTAACACTATGAAAGAAAAAGAAAATTAATTAAGTATGCTAGGACAAGATGAATATAAAAATAGGATAGAGATATATAGGATTCTTCACTCTATAGCTTGGGCTGGAACGTACGTCTAGTTAGGACCTGCGCCACCCGCCACAATTCTCAGTTAAGTTCTCCAATTCATTCATCTCATAGACTCGTGTCTGTAGATTATAATTGATAAAACATTGGGTTAATTCGGTAACTGCTATTTGCCATAAAAAAAATTAAAAAAAATTGACAATTCTGAGGACACGAGACTATCCATTTTATAGACCAATATTACAAAATCCTACAGCTACATATGCCGAAATTGATCTATGGATGACCTACACAAAGGGGCTTACAAGATTAAGGAATCAAGTAACTAAAGTGGGACAACCAGTCAAAAGTTCGTTCCACTCCATAAAATAGACCGAAGAGAATCCTCTTCCTAAAAGAAAAAATCTAGCCATACGAACCAAGGAATATTTGCCAATAAGAATCCCAATACTGTTTGGATCTATAATTCTTACCATACCAGTCACTATTTTCAAGGTCACCCGTCTGCCAACATTCCTTGTTCCCAACTAACTTACGAAAACTGAAACATAATAGTTATTCAAACGATCAAATCTTTGTTTTAACAGTTTTAGTCAGTCATATTACACTTAAAATTAAAGTACATCTTAATATTTTGTTGTTTAATAGGCTCTAATTTGGACCTCAGCTTGGTCACCTAGCTAGGAAAAGTTGAATAAAAGCAACATCCTGTGCTCAATTGTTGTTGAGACTGTTACTAAGTACCATAAATGGTCTACTCTAATTTCCATCTCTGATGCTTGATGTTGACTTCTTGGACACACACCTTTCAGTGTGTTGGAAAGTAAACTTGATTTTTGGGCTGTTGCAATTCTAAGCTATACAACGTACCTGGATATTAGCATATGAACTGTTTTTACACATGGTTCATGTATGTGTAGGGGTGCATGAATATATCTCAAGAGTCATTCATGTATATAGAGTTGTTCATGTATCGAGTCTAAGGGTTTGTTCATGAACCTATTTATTGTCTAGTTTTGTGTACTTGTCTAGATACATCTTAGGGTAGTTCTATAAATTGGTTAAGTGTTTGAGTCAATTTGTAAGTTAGTTGTTTTACACAACATTTCAGTTATTTATAAGAGTATCTTCATTTCAAGAGCACAATTTCTCTTGATCGTTTCTTTGATCCAACAAATTGGTATCAGAGCCACTACGATCCTAGAAGTGATCTTAGGAGTGGCGATTGATCATTGGTTGATGACAATGGAGATCCCTATGTGTTTTTGGTCCAAGAAATTAATGTTCTCAAATTACAAAAGAAGGCGGGTTACTCTATCTTGTTATCTCCAAGCATGTGACTCGTGGGATGTTGTTGGAGAAGAACCAACAACAGATTTGCCTAAGAGAATCCGAGAAAAGAAAGAAGAAAAAGCGCTAGGAGTTTTAAAGAAGGCAATTCATGGAGATGTATGGAAGGACATTGGAGAAATGAGATCTCCATATCTAGCCTGGAGGATGCTTGATTGCATCACCTCTAGTTGTGGAGGAAAATCATTAGCCAAGGAGTATTAGCTTCAATGTTTTGAAGAAGATGAGTTTCCAAAAGATGTAACATAAGATGTTGAAGAATGTAATACCACAGAAGTGAATCAACTTGTGGAGAGCAAAATGGAAGGAAATGTAACCAGGGAAAGCATGCTTGAAGATCAGATGAATAGTGAAATTATGGAAGCAACGGAAGAAAAAGAAATTGAAGACATCAACGAAACAATTGTTGAAGTCAAGGCTCAGAGAGAAGAAGAGATCTCCGTAGAAAAGGGAGAGAATGCAATCAAATAAGAACTCGATGGCAGAGTTCAAAATGATCAAAGGAAGGAAGTGAAACTTTGAAAGATTCAAGAAAATGAGGAGATCCAAGTAAATCTTGATGGCAAAATTGAAATTGGTAAGTCCAATAGTGTTAAGAATTATGGACTTCAGCCTTGTGAATTTGTTTGCAAAACCACTCTACTGAAGTATGAGAATGGAAGTCACAAGGACAAGATTCCTAGCAGTTTCAATTCACATATTGATTTAGAGAATTGTGCATTCGACACTGGTTGGGTAGATATGAATGAGTTTTTTGATCCTCAAGATTGGAGATATGCAAAATTCAAGAAGTATGAAAAATTCAAGAATGGAGACCTTTGGAATGTCCATGTGAAGGAAAACTAGAAGATGCTCCTTTGGAGGCCCTACACATTTGTTTAAAAAAGACGTCTGTAAGTCTTTATAGAAAAGTCAAATTCAAGGCTCTCACATCCATGGAGCTGGTGAAACAAAATATTGCTTTTGATGGTGGTGGATTTGAAGATGCTCACGACATAGTGAAAGCTCCCATCAATGAAGGTTTTTTTTAGCTGCAGAGGATTTTAGTACAAAATCAAGTTTAAGGGGGGATGTTGGAAAGTAAACTTGATTTTTCGGCTGTTGAAATTCTAAGCTATACAACGTACCTGGATATTGGTATATAAAGGGTTTTTACACGTGGTTCATCTATGTGTAGGGATGCATGAATATATCTCAAGAGTCATTCATGTATATAGAGTTGTTCATGTATTAAGTCTAAGGGTTTGTTCATGAACCTATTTATTTTCTAGTTTTGTGTACTTGTCTAGATACATCTTAGGGTAGTTCTATAAATTGATTTAAGTGTTTGAGTTAGTTTGTAAGGTAGTTGTTTAACACAACATTTAAAGTATCTTCATTTCAAGAGCACAATTTCTCTTGATCGTTTCTTTGATCCAACACAGTGCGTACCAAAGTTTTCCACACTTCCTGGAGGTCTCAAGAAACTTTTGCATACATTCAATTGAGCACTTCCCAACACAAGGCAATGCAGTGCCAGCACGTCTTAATGGACTCTGTCAACATGACTTTGAGTACGATGTCTTCTGGCAACGTTTTAGAATTCGCGGTATGAACATACCAATTGAGAGAAGCAAGTTACAAGTACAAAGTAGAGAAAATGAATTCTGAAAACAGCATCAAACTTCACAGCGAAAGGTAATCGGAAAACCCATGTCAATTGAGGTGGCTGATGACATTCCCTCATTTCACTCCCCCAAAAATTAATTTTTACCATTAAAACGAAAAATACAAGCTTCAAATTTTGTGAAGCAATTTAAAAGGGGAAAGTGGAACTCAAAAGAAGGGATCTCAGACCTACAAACGTACTATTTTAGAAACAAAATACAGGCGATAATGAGATTCTAGATTTAAGAAACTAGAGAGAGAGCATAAAGTTAGAAGTGTGGGGCGTTTGTGAGCTCAAGAAAAAGATTTCCAAGTGTGGTAAATTGGACCCCCACAATCACCTTCAAATAAAACTGGACCGCTGACTCAAAAGCAAACTTTTCAGAGTTAAGACCATGGAGGAGAAGAACCCAATCAAGCACTTTCTTAACATCCTTTACAAAGAGAGAGCAATCAAACTGCACATGTAAGCCAACAGTTATGAATTCCCACTTTCTCTTTTCATTAGACAATCTAAGGTTCTGATTTGAATAGAAAAAAGTATCTTTTATTAATTCAAATGCAAGCCCTACATCATAAAAGGAGGAGAAATTAAATATGTAAAACTTTTTTGGGTTAATTAAGTATGTACAAACTTACTAACCAAACATCAATAATCAACTCCGATTTAAAAAAGAAAAAAAAAAAAAAAAACCAACAACAACAACATCAATCAACGATTCACAACTAAAAAAATATGAAACCCCATAAGATCAATGATCGAAGTACACCAAGAACATAGAACAAGATTAAGAAAACCAAGCAGTAATATAATGACACTTACCAGTTGTTGTTGCTGTAGCGATGATTCGATTGGAAACCATTCCATTGCTTCGTATTTTTCGCGCGGTCCCCGGAAGTTGGCTGAATTCACGGAGGTGTATTAGTTTATTAGAATTGGCTGGACAGTGGACACTCCCATTCAAAAATGCAAATGAAGCCATGAACTATTAGAGGCTGGACTCGGTAAAAGTTCAAATTTGATTTGGTAACTAAATGAACTGAACTTGAATCTCAATTTTAGGCTTATTTAATAAATAAGCCGAATATGATCTTGACGATATTCGGCTCGATTAAACTCGCGAACCTAAAATATATATATGTATAGCTCATGAGAATATTACATATAAAAAGCTTATAAGTGACATTTTTTACATGTATATCATAAAAAATTTATAACTCTACCATGCATAAACTTTTAAATGTACTACAATCTTAAATTTTATGGGTATGTAGTCAGTATCTATGTATAAAATAAAATTTTAATTTATTGAAGTTCTAGACCTGTCTGATAGCATAAATAATATTTTTGATATGTTAAGATTTATGAACAAGCTCGAGTTTGACTCAAACTTAGGTAAGCTCGGCTTGTCAAATTTTTATTGAGGTCGAGCTTGGCTCGAATTCGTTTAAAAACTAAACGAACGAACTTGAACATCCTAGAGCTCAACTCAATTCGGCTCGTTTGTAGTCCTATTCCCAGCCATTCATTTTGATGAGAAGTGTGTGAAAAGTATAAAATCATTACAACTAAAACAAATTAAAAAATCACTACAAATGAAAAAACTATCAAACAACTTGGTATTTTCTGACTTTAATATCATGTTATCTTAACCGTTTTCAAATTGATAACACATTTTTATACTTTTCTTATTCTTATTATTGAGATTGATTAATCTCAAAAATAACGATGAAATATGTGAAAAAGAAATTCAAAAAATAAAAATGGCAGACCAAAAAATTAAGGAAAACGATGGAAAGAGTGTTTAAAAACTAAACAGGAATTTATTTTTAAACGAAAATACTTTCATAAACATATATTAATGACGGTCAACGTTTTTAATGAATTGTAAAACTTCAAAGATTTAGATCATCCAAACGGAAAACAAAGGCCTTGTTTGGCAACACTTGTAGTAGCTTACCGTGCTTATTTGCCAAAATAAAATAAAATAATAATATTTTAACTTAGGTTTTCAATCTTATTTGATTAAAAATTAAGCTAATTATTTTAAGCTCTAAATTGCAAAAACAAATTTTACAAAAAATAAATAAAAAATGCATCATAAAAGAGTGCTTCTATAGATCTCTTCACGTCTATTTCCACATAATATTAGTCGTTCTATAACTCAAGTAATCTGGAGTATGAACTTTTATTCTACGAATTACAAAAATTGTGCCAAATTATTTATTACTGGTTTTAGAATTTTGAAGTACATAAGTAAAATCATCATGTTTAAATTAACTTAAGGACAAGACATAATCATTGAACATGACCTTTAATAACAAGGAACCACCTTGGTAGAAGGCCCATAAAATCATCCAGAGATCACGTAATCATTACTTAGAAACATGCCATTCCTTCTTGACCTTCTCACAAACCATCACAACTCACATTTATTAAGAGGTATTTGGTAACGTTTTTATTTTATTTTTTATTTTTTGTTTATGACAAACTAAAAATAGAATCATGTTTATTTTTAATGAAAACATAAAAACATGTTTGGTAATACATTATTTTATAAACATTGGTGTAATAAAAACCAGAAGAATTTGGGTGCCAAGCTGGGATGGGTGACGCGATGCCGAGCATGCCCCCAAATTTTAAAGAGTTAAATAAGAGAGAGAGGGTGGGAAGGGTTGAGAGAAATCTAGGCCGTCCAAAACATAAAATAAAATTAAAAAAAAAAAAACATGTTTGGTAGAATTATTATGTGTGGGGACATGCAAATGGGTCGATGTGCAAGCCTGACACAAAAAAAAATCTATACAATCGAGCTAAAGATGAACGTTTTTATGAGTAATTTTATACATTAGATATTAGTTTGATGAACTCTCAAGTAAAATAAAAAATAAAAATTTAGCTAAAAGTAAGACTTTTTGACATGACACAACAACATGAACCTGACACGACCTGAACATGTCACGAAAGATTTGATGAGTTGAAAAATATTGTGAGAATTCATAAATGAGATTTTGATACATAACATGACCAGCACAGCAACCCCCATGAGCGCAACGATTGGGGTTCCTGACATAGAGTGGAATGTCTAGTTGAGCTATAGTTACTGTCTGAATCGGATAGGCCGTCACTATAATACCACTTAGCTAGGAAATTAGTTGGCAAAATGCCCTCCACACACAAGTCCCAGCAATGGCATCGGAGGGATTCGAACCTGGGAGGTCTATGCACTAGGAGGGCGGAGAATCAAATCATACTCACTTTTGTCAACTAGACTACCACCTCAGTGGTACACCAAATTTTCTATTGCCCACCCAGCCACCCCATTAGTGGCGGAGCTAGGAATCGAATTTGTCCTGAGCTAATTCATATAATTGGATATTTACATAGGCTAATCATATAAATCTTTTATTGAACAAAAATTTTACATGTAGAGTTTTAATCTTTTTTGTAACTTAGGCTATAGCTCACCCCAATATGGCTATAGCTTCGCCCTTGCACCCCATGCAAACACCCATAACTGAGATGAACATGAAAAGTGACAAAGTAATGCGTAAATCCCACCCCCAGAGTATTTCACAGATCCTTGAGGGCACAATTTTTTAATTAGCCATTAAGGCCCAGTTTTTCAAAAGATTTTAGCACCCAGGTGTTAAAATCATGATTTTTCAAATAAAAAAAATGAAGTGGTTTTATGTATCGTTTTTCGAATTTTTTTGCACCAAACAAAAGTACACGAGGAGTACTTTAATTTTGTGCGAAAAAAATAGAAAAACGATACATAGAACCACTTCATTTTTTGATTTAAAATATCATGATTTTAGCACCTGAGTGCTAAAATCTTTTGGAAAACTGAGCCTAAGTACTACAAAACCCTTGGACAAGCCTGATTATGGGCCCACCGTGCTGTTTTAGATTTATGGTTCGCAAAAATAATAGATGTACATGGCTCTAACATTATTACATGGTGTGTGGAGCTCACACACATGTGATTCTGTTAAACGTGTGTGGCCGGGCACATTAAAGTCATCTTGAAGACTATTGTTATGTTATGGGTGGGCTCCACATATTATGTGATTGTGTGTGGACACATTGAAGCTATCTTGAAGCTATTGTTGTACATATATCATTATTCTATGGTTGGTGGCATGCGACAAGAATAGAACCCGAAGAATCTCTGTAACGCCCCGAAAAATTGGGTACGTTAATAAGAAAAAAAATTTATAAATAAAATACCAACTTCATTAAAATTTGATAAATACTTAAATCCTCAAACAGTCAGCTAAAACTTAGCTAACTTATTACAATTTAAAAGGAAAAACATAACCATTGTCTAAATTTGAAATAAATGTGCTAAGGTTAAAAATAACAAAATACAGAGCCATCTAAATAATCAAGCTACTGGTAAAGCCACGGCTCCTCGGCTCCATATCCGTCTGGCTGCTCCATCGCCTCGGGATCAACAGATGGTCCTTCATCTCCCTCTGTACCTAGCGTTGGGGACGCCAGGGCCACAAAAGTAGCACCGTGAGTGGTAAAATTACACTCAGTAGAACACCCAAAGCTACCCCGTTACTTAAGTATGTTCATATAACAGTTAATAGCATTAAAAGCACATAAAGAGGAGATTTAATAACATGGTCATGGAACACTAAACATGATAGATTTAACAAATAACACAATCAACAAAATCACAAGTTCTACCATAATTTCATTGTTCCCAACATGGTCTTACTATTGCTTGACCGTTCGGGTGTTTAATAATTCACTCTAATTCCGTCCCAAGCGTAGGACTATAGACCGGTGCAGCATAATAATTCCGGAAGTACCGGAGTCGAACCACAGAGACGGTCTACGGTGTCAACCCAAACAATGCTAGATTCTATGTTTGCAAATGGCTCTCAGGTAGCCACCCCTTGATCAATTGAGTTACTTAATTAACTAATTTAGACTAATTTTCACTATTGGACTTTTGAATTTAACAAGGAGAGCACAGCCGTGGGTACTACGGTGTCCGCAGCTAGTCTAATTCACATTCACTCGGGCCACAATTATTTAGTTAATAGATTTTAGAATATGAAAATAGTTTCCAACAGATGCACACCACTCGTCACCAATCTCTGCGCGCATTTGGAATTGGCAATGCCCGGATTCGTTTGCTAGAAAAATTCCATATTCAAAAACTGCGCATTAATTAAAATGATTCGGCACCGAGGTGGAACACAAATTAGCTTAGCCACGGGACACCTTCGTCCCGCGGCCGCACTCAATGCGACTACTCACTCATTATCGAAAACGCAGCAAAAATAACACAAACCCTAGATCTAAACATAATTAAATAGTGAAAACGATAATGGAAAATAGTACCGAATATTGCGCAACGGAAGTATTCTTGATTAATGGAAGCAAAACATCAAACCATGCTAAGAATCTTGGAAATCAATGTTGAATCCGAGAATATGAGATCTCTAGCCGAAAACTTGAAAGACTAAAATCTGTCCAAAATTCGTGGAACCCTAAACTAGGTTAAAACAAGAGTATTTATATCCCCGCTTAGAAAAATCCCTTAAAAACCTAATAATCCTCGAAACTTATTGCGCGCGGATGACCAAAACGGCCGCGTTTTGGCATGACCCTAAGCCATTCGGTAGCGCTACCTAGAAATAGGTGTAGCGCTACCGCCCTCCTTTTGCTTTATGTTGGATCCGTAAAAGCGGCACCGTTCAACACCTCCATAATAGCCTCTCGGTAGCGCTACTGGAGAACTTGTGTAGCGCTACCGCCCTCCCTTGCGAGTATGTTGACCGTTGACCCTCTGTGTTGACTGTTGACCTCTCTTCTAATGCGCTTGTAGCGCTACACCTATTCTGGTGTAGCGCTCAAGAACATTCTGTCCATTTTGGGACCCTTTTTAAGCCATCTTGAGCGCTCCAAGGCATTGGGGTAGCGCTCCCGACGAGTTTCGACCACCCCATGCACAACTCACTTGCCTTCAACTTCTGATCGACGTGCATGGCCCTGAAGAATATTAAAATCGCACTTATGCACCTCGATTACCTGCAAATCACACTCGCAACACAGAAACACCACATGCACGCATTAATTGGAAAATAAAGCTTAAATCGCATGTAAACTAAGCCAAAAACCCCCTAATTGGGCGCCTATACGCAAGCTTCTCACGCGCCCATCAACTATCATCTCCCATTATACACTTTTCTGCTCCCAAATAGTCACATTATTCGTCACGAGCTCTCACCCACAATATACCTCAGGCGCCCGATCACACAGCAAAGCCACCTCGGGGTATACTGTGCATGGCTCACGATTGATCGCCCATTGATCAATCACTATCCGACATCGACTCCCACCCACATGTATACAGCAGGCACCGACCACACATCAAAGCTACCTCGAAGTATACAACTGCGCATGGCTCATGATCCATGCCGGATAACACGTCCCAACCCACAAAGCTTGTTTCGATGTTCATATATTCTATCCATCCAAAAGTTTAACCGACTAATAAACATCATAAAATCATGGTTCATACTTCAACGTGGGCCCACATATCAGAAAGTCCAAACAACTTAGCCTGATGACAAAAATAAGCCATAAATGGTAAGTTTCGCAATTATAGGACAGTCCATAATTTCGTACACTAAAAATAGCAAACTAATTCCAAAAATCATGAAACTTAACAGAACTATAGGGTATCAAATTAGGAACAACCTTTCTGTTTTATGCGAAGCCTAACGGTGGCCTTCAACGAGTTCAAAATGGATTCGAAGACAGTTCGGTCTTGCTGTCCAGAAACAGCACTGAAACATTTCTTTAAAAATTCATAACTTTCTGTACATAACTCGGATCAGAATAAGTTCTATATGAAAGTTGCTTAAAATTTTGTAAGCTACAACTTTTGTGTTGTACGTTTTTCGTAAATCTAACTCGAAGTGCCCCAAAACATATAGATCAGAAAACGGAATATTTGTACTCGTTTTAAAGATATAAACCCTTTAAATTCCTATTTTGCGTTATCAACACGCTTCCCAATAATGTCACTGTTCTGATCATAAAATATGTCCTTCCGAAATATTAACAACAATATTAAAATCACGTAAGCAACATCACTAAAGTAAAAGTTAAGTTTCAAGTGCCCTACCTTTCTTCTGAAGTTTTTTTTTTTTATTTTTAGCGTGCTTCGAACGTAAGAAGATTTAATGCCGTTGAACGGTTGAGTCTTAGGAATAGAAATCTGTGGAAGGAGAGATATTATTCGCGAGGGGGTTATAGAAATTAAACGGCAAGATCAATAAATATTACTTATCGAAAAATGATGTTTACCGCACAAGAATAGACGGACCGAAAATGAGGACTCGAGAGGGATCTGCCGTGAGCGGACAAATGAAATGGGAAGCCTACTGCCGAAACTTAGAGGTTTAGAAGGAAGAAAAGAATGAGGGATGTGGGTAAAGTTAGAGGGTAATAAGAATAGGAAGGGAAAGGAGCTTAATAGGAAGATTTTGTAAGGGCTTATGGGAGGCAATTAATTAATGGAATATAAAATCATATTTCCTAACAAAATCACTGATTGAGTTTCCTATCCAAGTCTAGGAATTTGCATATAAGGAAAAACCAATTAGGGAATCAAAATACATGATAAGTAAATTATTACACATACTTGCATATAAAAGGGAAATGCTAATTAAGGATTTAATATATATATATATATATATATATGGAAACTTATATATACATTTATGACAACAATAAACAAACATATACAATTAATTCAAATTAAAAACATAATTAGTAAAATTACGGTCTTTACAATCTCTCAGAGGGCACGATTCCTGGGGCATGTGGTTGTGTTTTAATTTGTTCAAGTACGGGCCAACTTGAATTTTTTATCCAAAAAAAAAGTACGTGCCAACTTGAATTTAATTTGATCAAAAAAAAAAAAAAAAAATAGTACGTGCCAACTTGTTATTCAATAATCAGAGCCGACATATAAAAAGAGAAAATGCAATGAGAAATTTTTAAAAATTAAAATATATTAAATTCGTGTGCTTCGGGGGTTACGGCTTCTTAACATTTTATTAATCTTCTAAATTTCTTGACTTTTTATATAAGCACTTGAAGAGATGTGCGATAAATTTAGAGGTGTGCGAAAAATCTGTCAAACTGCCAACTCAACTCAGCACAGATCTAGGTTGAAATTATGAACGGGTTAAGTTGGACGAATAATACACTAATTTAAGTAGATTAATTAGTTTGGATGCAAGTAAATTTTCTCTCGTCCGCTAGGGGCGACTCCACTTTAATGGTACGGGGTCGGCCGACCCCACAGAGGGGCAAAATTTCACTACTAATTATGTTAATTTTCTTAAATATTCATAAATGAACTTCCTAAATTTGGTGGTGACGCTACTAGATAATTCCTAAAAGGTTATAAAAGCTACTTCTTTGTGTGGCTTGTTTGAATACTTGTCACTCGTTTTGTTCTTTTGACAATGAGAGGCTGATCTGTCTTCCTAGGTTGAGTTTTAAATTTAATTTTTGTTAGAGCAAGATTTTTGGTTGTCATTACTGTGACGTTTTTCTTTAATTCATGGTTGATAAAAGTATTTAATATTTATGAGTGACTCCATGCTTCCAAACTCCTGGAGGCGCCACTATCGTCCGCTTTTAACCCAACCCAACCCGTTAGACCTACATGTGTAGAATAATAACATATATGATACTACCATATAATATTAAGGTGCGGCTAGCATACTTTATTAACCCCACTCATAAAACAAATCTAAATCTAACCTAGGAACCCCTGCGTCCACACCTCATTCCATTTTTTTGTCTTCCTGTTAGGACAAAGCGCAGACAATAGTTTGATTTTTTATGAGCTTATAAAGATGGAGTTCTTTAAAAAGGCTAAATAGTGAACTTTTTTAAACTCGTTCAATCGCTTAAACTGCTGAGTCGGGAAAAAATAAAAAACAACAAACCCGCTGATTTTAAAGGTGGTTGGTCCACGGCGGGTTAAAAAAATTTTAGCCCACCTCTAATGTTATGTTTGTTTTCGGGATCTTTAATACTCCAATTTTGACTTTTAAACAACTTTTTTTTTTTTTTGTAAACAGACGATATTATAAAGAACTAAACATAAGAAGTCTTGGGGTATTTAACCTCTACAGAATCATTAGCTAATTGTTGCGACAGGAATAAAGGAGGATCCACTAGATCAACATAATGAGAAGTACTTAAATTAAAAGAGTTCTTGGCGAGCATGTCAGCACTTCGGTTGGCTTCTCTACCAACATGGCAGATAGAGGCACCGCTACTCTCCAGAAGTCGCCTGCAATCACAAATTATAGAGCTAAGAGGTTGATTGTTGGACTGATTAGAAATTAGCGAGACAATTTGCAAAGCATCTATTTCCACTTCAACGTCCACTATGTTAAGATCCACCGCCATTTTTAAACCATCTCTGAGAGCCCAAAGTTCAGCTCCTAGGACAGAAGTCTGACCAATATTTCTCTGAAAACCCCGAATCCAACCTCCGTGACTGTCCCGCAAAATGCCCCCTGCAATTGCACTGCCATCACCAGCTCGAGCTCCATCCACGTTAAGTTTAAAAAATCCCACCCTTGGAGGGATCCATCCAACATATACTGTTGTAAGGCTGCCTCTTTGATTTGTTGACTTTAATCCGAGAGCTTCCCATTCCATGATACAATCAAGGCATTCACTTATCGAAACTAACGGCGAATTATCATTATTGACTGAATTGAAATGCCTTTTGTTCCTGTTCAACCATAGACACCAACATGCAATAGGGAAAACAATACTCCAAGGTTGGCCTGAAAAGTGGAGTTGTTTCTTATGGCAATAATAATGCACCCATTCAATGAACCCAATGCTCGGATCAAAAAAGTCCGGTGTTACACAGCTACCAACCCAAAATGAACGAGCCAATGGACAAAAACTGGTAAATGAGAAAGAAATGAAAAATAATATGGATACGTCATTTATGCACACCACATGCACACCAAGGTGATGTGACAAATGAGATGAGGAGAAGTCCTATATGTGACCTACCTAAAAATTGGGTTGTGCTTCATCCGCTACATCACTTTGGTGTGCATAAATGGTGTACCTATAGCATTGTTGGGAAAAAATTGATAGATTTAGCTCACTTTTTTTAGTATTTAACTTTTCTTTTCATGTCTGATTCAAGATCCAAATAAAATATTCAACACATCTTCATCAAGCCAAACAGTTTTTAGACAAAAATAAAATGGAAAAGAAAGGTAAAATAACAAGGACTGGTGGAGTACTGGAGTTGCCAACCACATTCCAGTTCACCAAATTTTGTGTGGGACACAAAAACAATTTTAGTGGTCTTCCTCAAGTTGAGGAAACTACCTTTATGGTTCTTTAATTCCTTTTTGCCAATAGTTGCAAAATGGAATCTCTCTTCTAATTAATGATCTTGGTAGCTCACAAACTTTTGGAAGTGGGAAGCAGTGGAAAAGTTCACACATATATTCCCTTTCCGATGGTCAGGGTGTTCGGCCATGTCCCGTCTTTGGTCCGGTAAAAAGTAGATTATTTATACAGTGATCAGGGGATCACAAGAGAACTCTTTTTTATGGTCTCATCTCAAAAATCGAACCCTAAATTATTATGTGAGAATTCATACATACTAACCAACCAAACTTACCCTTAGAACTGTCATGATCTATATATATACACACATGTACCATACATATATATATGAAGATGTTCTATTGAGAAATCCCTCAAAAATCTCATCCGTGAGGACCATCCCTTTTTTGATTTTCCAGACCAAATTTTGACGATCCGAACCGCTCAATGTGTTTAAAACATGTTTTTCATGGTCAACGCGTGTAATCACAAAAAAAAAATACTCGAAAGGGCTTCATCCGAGCAATTTTTCATAATAACCATACATATATAATTTATCCAAAAATGCTTGAATGAAGCCCTTCCGAGTATTTTTTTTGGACGAATTCTCGCGGTGACCCTTAAAATCAAATTTTAAACACATTAAGCAGTTCGGATCGTCGAGATTCAATCCCGATCAATGAGGTCCGCAAATTACAAGTTTGAGGGAGTCTTTAGTAGAACGGAATTATATATATATATATACCGAAAATTTCTTATCCGGGACTCCCGGAAATAAGAAAAAACGTGTTTTTTTGGTGTTGCAAATTGTTTTTGGAAAATCCGAGCCGTCCAATGTTTTCAGAAGGTGATTTCAAGGGTCCACGCGAGAAATCTTCAAAAAAAAAATACCGGGAAGGGCTTGATCCAAGCAGTTTTCGCAAAAAATGTAAATATATATTTTTTTTAAAAACCGCTTGGATCAAGCCCTTCCCGTATTTTTTTGAAGATTTCTCGCGTGGACCCTTGAAATCACCTTCTGAAAACATTGGACGGCTCGGATCGTCAAAAAAATGATCGGATCATGGAGTCCCGGATCCCGGACTAGAAGTGGAACCTATATATATATATATATATATATATATATGATCTGGACCTCCCAAGAATAAGAAAAAAATGATTTTTTTTGTTTTGCAAATTATTTTTGAAAAATCCGAGCCGTCTAATGTGTTCAAAAGGTTTTTTCAAGGGTCCACGCGGGAAATATACAATTTTTGCGAAAACTGCTTGGATCAAGCCCTTCCCCGTATTTTTTTTTTTGAAGATTTCCCGCACCTTCTGAACACATTGGACGGATTGAATCATCAAAAAAATGTGTGGATCAAGGAGGTTCGGAAACGGAAGGTCGGATGTGACGCTTTACCCTATATATAGGGTAAAGCGTCACATCCGACCTCCAAAGATATAGAAGATCGTATAAAACAAAAGACAGAGACTTACTGAAAGTACTGATTTTATTGTTGGTGGAAGATGATCGTATAAAAGAAAAGACAGAGACTTACTGAAACTACTGATTTTATTGATGGTGGAAGATGAAGGTAAATTTATAGGGGGAATGGTGGAGAGGAGTTTAGAGAGAGTGAGAGAGAGGATTGGAAACTTGCCTCTAAATGGCATAATACAGCTTTTTATAAGAGCTACGACCTACTGTAGCAGTTACTGTCCATGATGTCACTGATGACGTTTTACAAAATATCTATGACACCATGGATGACGTATCACCGCTGCTATCGTCATGGATGGCGCTTTTTACTGATTTTTCTTTTTCTCTTTTTTCTCCTTTTCCTTCAGCATTTTGAACTCAATTATAGAATCCCAAATATCTGCTTCATTGGGATAGACTTCGATGTCCTCATTCGGGTCTTAAGATTCTCCAGCTAGGCAGACAAATTGCCTTTGATTCTGGTCCTCATATTAAGAAGACATGGAAACGTCACTCTTTGAGTCGGATTGAGATGAACTAAGCCCCTGAATAGCTAAATACTGATTTTTAATGAGATCCATGAGTTAATGTCTTTCTCTTGCTTGGATAAATTTGGGTACTAATTCTGAATCATCATTTTCATTTGCTGGATAAAATTTACTAGACCCTGAGTTGGGTTATTGCTCGAAACCTGACTCATATAGTCAGCTTGATATTTTTCTACAGTTTCATTAATATATGTCAAGCATTTATCAGTCTCAAAATGAGACCACCATTTAACAAAGAAATTTCTTTGGATTTTCTCGTATATGGAGATGATCTTCGGCTATTTCATATCCCCATTACCATACCCATGTGATTCTAAATTTGGTGCAATAACATAAAAGGTCTTGCCCAATTGGGGGGGTATATTGTCGTCATTCCTTTTAGCTTCGGATGATATTTGTACCATATTGGGAATTGTTTCTGAATGGTTTCTGGAAATATTTCAAGTTCTAGTGCATGAAATTCCCACCAATAGAGAAACCATGACAGAAAACCTTAAGTATTCAGAATCTCCAAATTTAAAATAAAGGACCATGAATGGGCTCTTATTGGATTCTGATAATATAAGGCATATGTCCAGGCACAAACATAGTCCCAATAATTGTATTTCTGCTCGTTAAGTTTTAAAACTTTGGTGGCAAATGTGGATAGACCCCATTCCTGTAGATGAATCACTCTGACTATATAGCATTTGGAGAAAGTGATTGGGGTTTTCTAATCAGTTTCCACCAAATGATGATGGGTTATTTGTACTGATGATGTTTCAATAAGAATAGCCTCGTAAATGTAAAGGGGTTTTCCTTCTTGAACAGTGTACTACTGGTTCTGAAGAAACCTCTCTTTAAGGTACTAGGGATCTTGTTGCAACTTTAGATCACCTACAGATAATGTGATCACAGGTTCTATTATATCTTTCTTGACATCTTGCGGACCTTGCTCAAAGGCCTTTTTTTCCAGTTTTTTGCTTCAGTTGACTGGAACATTCTCCTAGTATTGGATATTCTGATAAGGAAGTAGAAGTTTTGCCACTTCCATACTACTACGATACTGATTTTTTTGCCTCGGGCCCTACCTAGGTCAGGTGGTTCCATTCTGCAAGGAAACAAAATTCTGATTAGGCCCGAGATAAAACTCCTAAAGCCCTTTACAATCTTCTGATAGTAAAACTCATATAATGGCAAATAGCCACATCTTCCAGATTAGCATTAGTTCTCAGTTGAGTAATATGCCTATTAAACGCATTAATCCAATACAAAAGATTAGCTTTTGTATGTGGCTTTAATACTGATTGAACCCAAAGATGGTTCAACTCGTTCCTGATGCATTCCTTTTCTGCTTCATCCATTTGTCAAGAATTCTCTAGTTAATAAATCTGGCAAAGAATTATGTTCTTCTTTGATATATTCAATATCTAAATCAAAAGTAGATAGTTCTGATTGCCATCTAGCAAATATTTTCTTAGAAACAAGATTTTTAACATCTTTTACTGAAATAAATTTAGCAGAACTACAATCAATACGAAGAAGAAATGTTTGATTAAGCAAATCATCCTGAAACTTAGAAACATTTCACTATAGAAAGCATTTCTTTTTTAATAGTGGAATAATTAAGCTGAGCTTTTTTCCATGTTCCCGGTGTGAATCTAACTAATTCCTCTTTTTGAGATTGAGAATTCTGCAGCTTAAGAATTCCACCATAACCCATATTGGAGGCGTCAGTTTCTAGCACTTTACGCCAGTTTGGGTTGGCTAAACATAAACAGTGCAACTGTTTTGCCTTGAGCTTGATTTTCCTCATTGCTTGGGTATGATCCTTAGTCCAAGGAGGAGGATTCTTCTGCAGTCGCTGATATAATATGGCAGTATCCTGGGAAAGATTTTGATAATAATCTGATGTGTAATTTAAGCTACCCAAGAATCTCTGAAGTTGAGTTTTCTCCTTAATTTCATCTGGAAATTTAGAAGCAAACTCAATGCTACGGTTTATGGGAATAATAGTTCCCTGGTGGATGTTATGACCCAAGAATCTTACATTTGTTTGAAATAATTTCATCTTAGGAGTAGATATGACCAAACCATCTCATTTTATTTCTTCTTTCAAAGCCCTAAGATGCTTAAAATGTTGATCAATAGATAATGAAAACATAAAGATATCATCAATGTAAACAATACAGTAATTAGAATAAGGAGAAAATATTTCATTCATAATATTCTGAAATTCTGATGGAGTATTTTTCAAACAAAAATGGCATAACATTCCATTCGTAATGACCAAATGGGACGACAAATGCAATTTGTACCGATCTTTTTCTTCAATCTGAATCTACCAATATCCAAATTCCAAATCAAATTTTGAAAGGATGACTGCAAATTGTAATCTATCTAATAAATCTTTTTTGTTAGAAATTGGATATTGAATCCATTTAAAACATCATTTAATGGTTTATAATTAATAACAAGACGAGGAACTCCCCGCTCTTTCTCTACATTATTGAAGACATAAAAAAGCAGTACAACTCCAAGGTGAATAGCTTTTCCGGATCAATTTCTTATAAAGGAGAGTTTGAATCTCCTCCTTACAAAGCTTCAAATAATCAGATTTCATCTGGCTAGGTCGAGCTTTGGTCGAAATATGCTTTTCATTAAAATTTTGATTGTAAGGTTGGGAAACAATATGACGTTTCCTTTCCCAAAAAGCGTTTGACAAATCACTGCATACTCCCTTTAAAAACTGATTTTCAATCTCTTTAATTTTCTCTTAGAAAACAAGAGATTGAAGTTTCTGAGTGATATCCAAAACTTGGATTTCTTTTCTAAGAAAATTTAGTTGTTTCTCTTTATTCTAAACAAAACCATGTAATGCCTGAATAATTCTGGTTTTTGGATCAGTGACAAAAGGATAAACAATAACGTGATCCTGGATATGACTGTAAATAGCAGTATGATCAATCTTTCTGATAGGCATGATCATATTTAAAAATGGTGTTCCAAGAATCACTTGTTGCTGCAAATTTTTGACAAGTAAAAACATGGATGGTAAGCAAGTACCATCACTACAGATTAAGACATCAGACAATTTATAATGAATATGCATCCTATTTCCTTCGGCGGCGGTTAAGGACTGGACTATTTTCTCAAAATACTGTGTAGGGACTAATCCTTCCTAAATACAGTTCATGTCAGCGCCACTATCAACTAAGGCAATAATATCCTGAATTGTGTATTCCTGATTAATAACAAGATTAATCTGGATATACCATTTCTGATGGGTAACTTTATTGATATTATTCAAATAAGTTAATTCCTCAGAAGTTTGAGGTTTATTATTAGGCTTCAGACTCACTATGGGTTTTAGACTCAATTGTTCTAAACTAGAGAGTCTAAATTTAACAGAAATTATGTTGCCCTAGGTTTCCAATTGAGATATTTTCAACTGCTTTACTCAAATTTGAGGTCATTGACCTCTTTTTGAAGATCCTAAAGAGTAGCAGGCTTAACAATAATGGTTCCTTCGAGACGATTAAAAACTTCATTAATACTATAATATCTAGAAGTATTACTAGGTTTTTTTGGTTCAACATCTGACATAGAAGAACTTAGTGATATCTCAATAACTTTTCTTCAGATCTCTGAATCTTGAATTTTGTCAACAAGATCAAGGATTTCTTGCTGAGATTTTGATAAAACATTTAAGCTTAATCCATTAAGATTAGCAAAAACTTTCAGATGATCAGATTTAGAAGAAGAACAACACCTACCTGTGCAGTCTTCAAAGAATTCTGTTTCCATCGAGGAAGAATATTCCAATTCGTTAAGCACATCGTTGTCGGATTCAGATTCCCATTCATCACTGGAATTAAGAAGTAACTTGTTGAGTTGAAGTCGGAGAACTTCATCGATCTGAAGCTCATTCAGCTTTCTCTTAGTTAAACATTTGTTGGTATAATGGCCAAATTTACCGCAATTGTAGCACTTGACATCGGTTTTGGATTTCTTCTTGGAATTAGATTTCGCCTTCGCCTTTTTTCTATTTTTACTGCTAGCTGGCTTGGAATAATCCTTATCATGAGACTTTTGCTTGGATTTCCATTTGTACGGTTTGGTAGACTTAGAAATAGTCTTACAATAATGTTTCTTAGGGTAACTGGTAGGTATTTCATAGGCAAACTGCTGGCAAAACTCATCAATCTCTCGTTTGCCGGTGAGATTCTGCTTTTTAAGCTAATATTGCAGCTTCACATCATTACAGATAGATAAACCTACTTGGACACAAACACTAATAAGGTGTCCATAGATACAGCTAGCCCACTAGATGATGTTACCAACACTAAATAACCTTAGTAAAGTTAGCTTTCCAATGCTCAGAATTAGCATCTTTACGCTGCATAACCTTAGTAATAAAAACATCCTTATACCATCTAAAATGGGTTAGAGAAGTACATCTAATGTTCTGTAATAATTCTCTACCACGCTCTTGGCGTTGCTCTATGGCTCCAATAAAATGTAAAACAATGGCCTGAGCCAGAGTATAAACAACATCCTAAACAAGTTGGGTACGTTCTTGGAGATACGATTGACCAATAGGTTGGTCAATAACCATGTCAGTGACTGTTTCTATTTTAACAGCACTAAGAATCTCAGATTGTTGGGCTAAAGTGAGATAATTATCCCACCATTCTTTGAGGCTACCTGTAAACCCATTAATAATAAAAACAACAATATCCTTATCGTTGTTACAAGCGGCTTTACAACGACTAGAGTACATAAGCATTTTTTGAATGACTTCATAAATCCAGTATTCGGATAAATCATCTATGTTCCATTCATAAATGGTCTTGGCACTACAAGAATTCTGAACAGTGAAGAAATCCTCTTCCTAGAGTAAGTCTTGGGAGTAGGTCTCTTGTAATAAGTTTTCTGAATATTTCCTAGGCCTCTCTCATCATACTCTACTTTATTAAGAGAAAGGTCTTGCATATGCTGAAAAGCTTTTTGAATTTCTTGAATCTAATGAGGATCCAGCTCAGAATCAGATGGATAACTGAGGGTACTGATATGTGGTTTACCATCTATTCAACTAATGAGTTGGTCGGTAAACTCAGAATTCTTCTTCAGGTTAGAGAGTTTGAAATCCTCCAACAGAATAGGCGGTTTAATATTTGGTTTGGTATCCCTACCTTTTAAAGCCTGAGCTAGATAAGTGGATGATGTAGGAGAAGTAGAAGCAATAATCTTCTGATTATCAATTACAGTTTGAACATCGTGATCGATACGAGTCAACTGCTGACCAATAATCTGCAAACTCATATTAGTAAAATTGTTCTACTTAATTGGAGAGGGTAAAATCTAATTACCCTATTATAAGGCATGGCACGTGTCTAAAATGACCGCCACGAGAGGGCGATTAGCTCAGCACCACATAGGGAGTTCGTTAATCCTTATGCCGATCTGGATTGACCATGAATAGGGTCAGGAATCGAATTGAAGTAAATGCATCAGAATGCACTAGCTCGGCGTAAGGCACAAGGGGATGCCCCTGATATGGCCGAGCAGAGGGAGCTACGGATATAATTTGGCAAGCATTCTGGAATACATAGCCCAGCTCGGCGTGATGAATTGAACTATGTGTGAGTTACTCCGAGCTACGTGTAAGCTCGGCACTGCCACGAGAAGGGCGGTGAGACATTCCAGAAACATTCTATAAGCGGTACCTTACGAGATGAGGAGCGATCCCATAAAATAAGGGATTGACATGAGCATTCCTAATGTGGATGGGAATAGACCCCATATAGGAATGAGTCCTATATGGAAAGAAAGACTGCTGCTAGACGAGATCTAGCAATATAAGGAAGCTGTCCCTTGATAGGAAAGTCCTATTGAGAAAAGGACTCCTAAAGAGAATAGGAAACAGTGGTACGAGATGCCTAAAGTGAAGGACATCTACACCTATAAATACAAGGCAATAACCATGACAAAAGGTACGCTGTGAAAACCTACTTTCATACGCATTATAATTTAAGCTCTCAAGTACGTGATACTAACTTAGGCATCGGAGGGCCTTTGCCAACGAGAGGCAAAGGTGCTCTAACCCTTTTTCTGTCTCGCAGATCCAGGGTTGATTCAAGGAAGCACGTGATCCAGGGTTACGCGGATTTATCCCCGTACATTAATAATACTCTCTTCCTTGGGAAATGTTTTGGAAAAATCCACATATGGAATAGCTTCAAGAGTATTTTCACTGTTCTCCATCTTGATGGGTTCTAGAGGTGGATGAACTGACTTGACAACTGTACCATCAAATTTACTCCAGACCTTTTGAAAATCATTAATAAAATCTATAAAATTTTTATGTGGATACCAATTCAAAAACCATTTTTTGAAAGGCGCTACCGTTTGGCAATTTTCCAAATCCAAATAAAAATAATTTTTGATAAAATCGCGTTTTGATTTATCAAACTTGAAAAAACACCAAGTCTTAAACTCATGATTTTCAGGAGACATAAACTCGTTGCTGATAAGTAGACGAATAGGAGAATTTGGAGTAAAATCCATAAAATATCAAATATGAAAAGCCATTTTGGAGGCTCTTGGCGAGTCACGGTTTTTACTTGCACTGCTGCTGTAAATTCCATGGGGAATTTTTTGTTCTGAAATACAGATTCCCTCTATATGGGTTTCTATAGATTCTGTAGGAACTTCTGAGGGAGTTTAGTCAGGGATCTCAGACACAAAATGTCTAGAAGTAGATGGTTGAGAGATCCTATAAGGGAGGAAACTATTTCTAGAAGAAATGCTCTTGGTTAATGGAATACGGCTAATTGTATCAAGGGTAAACCTAATTTCTACGTCCCCTTCAGCTGTTTGAACAATTTGGTCCACCTGACTAATAATTATTGGTTGTGTTGGAACAACATTTGGTATGTCCAGTTGCTGGGAAAATTTACTTCTTCCCAATCAATCAACCTTGGTACAGCTACGTTTGTGGTTAAGAGATTACTCTCAACGACTACCATTTTCCCTGGATCACTACGCAAAATAGTCTTAGGACACATAGTATTGATAACCTTATAATGAATACGATAAATTACCGCAACAGTTTCAAATCCTGGTAAAAGGTTATATCCCTGAGTTGGGATATGCAAACTGTTAAAAGTTTGATCCGATTGAGGTTTTGTCATTGTGCGCGTAGGCCCAATCCGTTAGGAGAGTGTCCATAGAGTCCAACACATCACATGGACCCAATATACATTGAATAACCCATATCTACTTAAAAGGCTAAGCCTTGTAAGTGGTGAGTCATCCAATTGTATATTAAGGTCTAACTCTTTTTCTGATTATCCAAAGTGAGACTCCAATCTTTCAAACATGTTCCCAACAATCTCCCCCTCATGTGTGAACCATGCATTAGGCCTAGCTCCCCTTCAATTTGATCAACTTGACACCCCCTTAAATCTTGATCTATCTCTCCAACACCATGTTCGAACCCAGGCTTATTTACCACACCCACTCCATCATGAGCCACCATACTCCAAGAGAGCCACCTTCACTTTCCAGCCAAGTGCCGCACATACTAAGAATTTTTCCTGCTCCATCGAGAGTACCCACTCCGCCGAGAGTCACCTTGCTGCTAGCCACTTGCTGCACGCACCAGGAATTTTCTTGCTCCATTGAGAGTTACAATGGATTTTTCCTACTCCTCCGAGAGTCTCTGTGCAAGCCCACAACCACCGATGCTTCCAGGAGAGTCTTCCCATAGATCGTCAGCCATCGACTCTGATACCACTTGTTGGGAGTCTAATCCGAATGAGATTTTGTCATTGTGCGCGTAGGCCCAATCCGTTGGGAGAGTGTCCATAGAGCCCAACACATCACATGGACCCAATATACATTGAATAACCCATATCTACTTAAAAGGCTAAGCCTTGTAAGTGGTGAGTCATCCAATTGTATATTAAGGTCTAACTCTTTTTCTGATTATCCAAAGTGAGACTCCAATCTTTCACACATGTTCCCAACAATCTCCCCCTCATGTGTGAACCATGCATTAGGCCTAGCTCCCCTTCAATTTGATCGACTTGACACCCCCTTAAATCTTGATCTATCTCTCCAACACCATGTTCGAACCCAGGCTTATTTACCACACCCACTCCATCATGAGCCACCATACTCCAAGAGAGCCACCTTCACTTTCCAGCCAAGTGCCGCACATACTAAGAATTTTTCCTGCTCCATCGAGAGTACCCACTCTGCCGAGAGTCACCTTGTTGCTAGCCACCTGCTGCACGCACTAGGAATTTTCTTGCTCCATTGAGAGTTACAATGAATTTTTCCTACTCCTCCGAGAGTCTTTGTGCAAGCCCACAACCACCGATGCTTCCAGGAGAGTCTTCCCATAGATCGTCAGCCATCGACTCTAATACCACTTGTTGGGAGTCTAATCCGAATGAGATTTTGTCATTGTGCGCGTAGGCCCAATCTGTTGGGAGAGTGTCCATAGAGCCCACCACATCACTGGACCCAATATACATTGAATAACTCATATCCATTTAAAAGGCTAAGCTTTGTAAGTGGTGAGTCATCCAATTGTATATTAAGGATAAACATTAAAATATACTGGTTCATGACATAAGCTAGTCTGAACAATCCCCATAAGAGAGGATTTCCAATCATTACATCTAGCATCAGGTAAATCTTCTTGAATACTAGAATTTCCAACCATTACATCTAGCATCACGTAAATCTACTTGACTCCTAGAATTCAATCATGGTAAAGTCAATGGTTTAAAAGCAATCTGAATTAACCCAATATGCAAATACTTATATTTATGCAAGTACCGCTGAATATCTTTTAAGCATATATAGCAATTTGATTGTTTTATCATTCGTGTCAACATAGATTGTTTGTTCGGATGTCTTAACAACATTTTTACTAATGTAATAAAAAGACCCAATTTATAAATCCTTTTCGGTTTCACTTCGGGTATAGTCCACTAATTTAGCTATTGAGCCTGAGAATGTTCAACAATTTCTTCATTTCTAACTAATATAGAAGATCTATCTAAAGATAGTGTAGACATGATGAAATCATTTATTCATATATGAATGAAGCTGGAACAAATAGTTTCAATGATTAAATCATATATCATCATTGATGAATATGTTTGCTTTGAAGACACACAATAGATCTCAAACATACCCATCTATCAACAATCTAAGAGTCAAGGCCAACAATTCCCTTCCCGGGACCTAATGGCGCACAAAACCTCAACGCAACTTAGGTGAGGAACATATGCCTCAAATCTATTCCAGAAAACTATCAAACATATTCAACAAAGAGATACATAATTTAAACACGAACAATTTACATCTATCCATTTTCCTCATATATATATATATATATATATATATATATATATATATATATATATATATATATATATATATATATATATATATATATATATATATATATATATAGTCCCCTTCCTATCCAAACCACAAAATACAGACCTACCGTCCGAACTTCACTTTTCGGACCAAATTTTGACGATAGCGTTTTATCAAAAACTACTCCGATCAAGCCCTTCTGGGTTTTTTTTTTTTTTTGCCAAATGTTCGCGTTGGACCTTAAAAACACGTTTTAAACACATCTAACGGTTCGGATTTTTTTAAAAAATTGGGAAGGTGGAGGTCCGGATTATTTAAAATCCAAGATCTTGGATTGGAAGTTTTCTGTGTGTGTATATATATATATATATATATATGTCTTATTAAGGACTCCCTCACGGATTTCCTCCGTGAAGACCACTCCATTTTTATTTTTCGGACCAAATTTCGACAATCTGAACCGCTCAATGTGTTTAAAACATGTTTTCCACGGTCAATGGGAGGAATCACAAAAAAAATTTACCCAAAAGGGTTTCATTCGAGCAGTTTTTCATAATAACCGTACATATATAATTTAACGAAAAAAGCTCGAATGAAGCCCTTCTGGGTATTTTCTTGGACAAATCCTCACTATGACCATTCAAAACTCATTTTAAACACTTTGAGCGGTCCGGATCGTCAAGATTCAACCCTGATCCATGAGATCCACAAATTGGGAGTTTGAGGGAGTTCTTAGTGGAACTGTATGATCATGATCTCCTAAGGGATCCCTTATTAAAATTTGGTGCGGACCTAGCCTTTCCGGATCAAATTTTGATGATCCAAACCGCTCAATGTTTTTAAAATGCGTTTTTAAGGGCCTACGTGAAGATTTTTCCAAAAAAAAAAATACTCGGAAGGACTTGATCCAAACAGTCCCTTCTAGGTTTTTTTTTCCAAAGATTTCCCATTTGGACCTTGGAAAACG
The DNA here is from genome assembly GCA_022606695.1 of Vaccinium macrocarpon. Classification (NCBI taxonomy): domain Eukaryota; kingdom Viridiplantae; phylum Streptophyta; class Magnoliopsida; order Ericales; family Ericaceae; genus Vaccinium; species Vaccinium macrocarpon. Next base: position 13,562,896 of record CM040172.1, read on the forward strand.
CATTTTAAAAACATTGAGCGGTTCGGATCGTCAAAATTTGATCTGAAAAGTTGAAAAAAAGCTACGTCCACATAAAATTTTTAATAAGGAATACCTTAAGAGATCCTGATATATATATACGAAGTCTTTCCCATCAGGACTCCATGATGGGCTTCCCATCAGGGACTCCTATTTCTTGATCAAATTTTCATGATCCGAACCGTCTAATGTATTTAAAAAGTGTTTTTAAGGGTCCCCATGAAAAATTAGTGAAAAAAATACCAGGAAGGGCTTGATCCAATTAGTTTTTTATACAAACTGTATAGATGCAATTTTATCGAAAACTGATTGGATCAAGCCCTTCCTGATATTTTTTTCATTGATTTTTCACGAAGACCTTTAAAAACACCTTTTTAAACACATTGGACGGTTCAGATTGTGAAAATTTGATTGGGAAATAGGAGAATTTGAGGGCTCCCTAATGGGAAGCTCATCAGAGAGCTCATTGTATATATATATATATATATATATATATATATATATATATATATATATATACACATTGAGATGGGAAGCTTATATGTGTATATGTATATATACACACACACATACACAGACGATCCTGTCAAGGATCTCGAATTGAAGAAAAAATGGTGTTTTCTAGGATTTATAAATTGTTTTTGCATAATCCGAACCATCCAATGTATTTAAAAAGTGTTTTTAAAGGTCCACGCTATATACAATTTTTGTGAAAAACTATTTGGATCAAGCCATTTTCAGTATTTTTTTTATGATTTCTCGCGGGAACCTTTGCAAACACCTTTTAAACACATTGGACGATTCGGATCTTGAAAATTTGATCTGAAACTACGAGTCCCGGTTCCAAGATCCTTAACTGGATCGGGACTCATATATATATGGGTAGAACTTCTAAAACAGGATCCGGACTCCGGACCTCCATGATCCGAGCATTTTTTTGACGATCCGAACCATCTAATATGTTAGAAGGTGTTTTCAAGGATCCACGCAAGAAATCATCAAAAAAAAAATACCGGAAAGGGCTTGATCCAAGCAGTTTTTCACAAAAATTGTAAATATATACTTTTTGCGAAAAACTGCTTGGATCAAACCCTTCTCGGTATTTTGCTTTGAAGATTTCTCACGTGAATCCTTGAAAACACCTTCTGAACGCATTGGGCAGCTCGGATTTTCAAAACCAATTTGCAAAACAAAAAAAAAATACACATTTTCTTATTTCCAGGAGATCCGGACTAGAAGATTTGTGTATACATATATATGATCTAACCGCAAGAATCGAACCTTAATTAATTGTGTTAAGAACATTCTTATGTACTAATGGGGCTGCCATAACCTATAATATACACTTTGTCTCATTGTAAACTTGGGTAGGTCTGATCCTATAAATAATGGCAAGTCTCGCAGGAACCGTCCAAATAAACGGCCGGCATTTCCTGTCAATTGTCATGATCATGTGTGGAGAAGGCGGCATCAAGATCCCCTTGTGATGCGCGCGCAAATTAATGTAAACAATAATGCCAAAGACACCATACTCTACTACAATAGCAATCACAACAGCTTGCGTAGCTATGCATATATAATTGGTGGTTGCAAATACTTCTGGGTTATTCAAATGTTTCTTGGAAAATCTCTATTCTCTATTTACCAATCATGCATGGTCACGTAGGTTATTATGATTGGTGTTGTAATGAACTATTGTATCCCTAACATTATTGATACGTAAAATAGATATTTGCTATGATTTTTCAACATGTATAGATATAGAATTAAATGAATTTCTTGATCATTCCTTATAATTCAATTAAGATATTTTATCGAAGTCTAATTTCTTCTATTCTCCGTGGAGAAAGGGAGAATTTTTGAGTGGGTGAATTCAAACAAAAGGAAGGGTTTTTGTCTACCTTTAATTACTTTCTTCGTTTTTACTTATATCAATTATCAATAACTCAATCAAAATGCAATTATCTCCACACACAAAAAATATCTATTATGCTTAATATCTTTAGTTTGATTTTTTCTTCAACTTACTGACCACCCATTTTGTTTGTGAAGATTACAACGTTTCTGCTCAGAAAAGGAGATATTGTCACATCGGCGGAGCTAAAGTACCACTTGATCCCACTCTAACATCTTGAAAATGAGAGAAACTTATTCCCGACTGCTCCGTGAATAAGGTTCTTACAGCAGTCAATGCTTTTTCAACACCTCATTAAATTAGGCTCAATTTTTTAAAAGATTTTAATACTAGGTGCTAAAATCATAATATTTTAAATCAAAAAAATGAAGTAGTTCCGTGAATGGTCTTTCAATATTTTGCACAAAATTAAAGTACAGGAGGAGTACTTAAATTTGGTGCGAAAAAAACTGAAAAACATTACACGGAACCACTTCATTTTTTGATTTGAAATATCGTGATTTTAGCACCTGAGTACTAAAATCTTTTTAAAAACTGGGCCTTAAAATTGACCCTATTAAGAGCATCATTATCTGGAGCACCAAATTTTACACCAAATTTAACTTTAAAAACACCTTTTACAATTTAGCAGGCCACTTTTACAAAAGTTCTTTCTTTCTAAGCCTACTCTTCAAAAGTAATATTAAAAAATGAACAGTGTGTGAATAGTGTCCTGGTGAGTGAACAGTGCTGCACCAAATTTGGTGCGGTACTGTAGCAAAGTTAGAAGTTTAACCAATTTGATCAACTATTTGGTGTGCCTTATTTTGACTGAGTTAAAGTAGAGAGCCAAATGAGAATGTTCTAAGAAGGACATAAACTGCTTTAACATACAAAGGATAAAAACCGGGCATGCCCATGTAAACTCATCCAATTTTTTTTTCCCTCTGTTTTACTCTTTCTTTTCTTTTTTTTGGAAAATGCTAAAGTTTGCCTGGGCACATGTTAATGTTGAAAAAGTGTATTGAAATGTGTAATCATCCAATTTTTTTTCTCTGTTTTGCTCTTTTTCTTGGAAAATGCTAAGATGTGTCCGGGCATACGTTAAAGTTGAAAAAATATATTGAAATGTGTAAAAAGTTGAGAATATAGTTTTTTATCATAAAATTTTAATTAGTGAAATTTTTTTAAAATGAAACGTGAATTTATTTTTTGAAAAACATTCAATGTATGGAATACGATAGTTTCTCAAAATTTATAAAACACTCCTACCGGTTACTGATATTCGATTGAGCTAATTTTTGTAAGGGCATGCTTATTTAATATTTTGAACGTCCATATAAAATATTAGCTCAATCGGAGATAGTGTTTGGTTTAATTTTTTGAAATGGGTTTTGGGATAATGATTGGATAGAAAAATTAGAGTAATAATTGAAGAGAGGGTAATAAGTGGAGAAAGATAATAGAGAATTAAGAGTAATAATTAGAGACAGAGGTAACAAGTGGAAAGAGGAGAAAAGTAAGAGAAAATTAATTTGAAAAAAATTTCAAAAATAAAAACCAAATAAGATGGCTTCGAACCAGTTACATTGAGGCAAAAACATTTTGCTAAGGGCCCACTTGAAAACTTTAACGATTCTATTTGTCCGAGCTGGAGAAACATGGGAACATGGGTGCTGCAAAAATCTTACTTACGGAGCCGTAAATAAATAAGATTTTCTCCTTGAAAATATGTGTTTCTGTCTGTTAGAGGTTGGAAACTCAACTAACAAAATTCAGAAATTTCTGACTCCACCCGGACGCTGATATTCTATTAGTTAGATTTTTTTGCGCGGCCAAAAAAATGTCGATGCCTTACAAGATCGCATGAAACATTCATTGCATGATCAGAATCAACACTTGAGGGAACGGAGTCCATGGATTTGTGGGAAAGCACGAGAAATCATTGGGACCGATTTTATGCCCTTCTCAATTAATTTTTAGAGGATTAATTCTGTCGCTTGGCAAAAGGCCTCATTAAAATCATGGACAAAAGTTGAAAAATAATATAACGGTTCCAAATTCTACCATGCAAGACCCCAATCATTGTCAAAACTAGAGTGTTAAAAAAAATCAAAATAAATGTGCTACGAATAAATCATATCGACTAATAACTAAACAAGATATCTACATATATATATTCTCGACGAGCTCTAAAGAAACAATGCTGATCACTAGAGTAGGCCGAATCAGAATTGGCCTTAACTGATCAACAATTCATGAGCCTACTTGCTGGACATGAGAGCTGGATCCAACTCCAATTGATGTAAAAGATTAAGCAGGCATGCAGAATATAACCAATGGCAAGGGGAATTGTAAGCTTTTCTATTCATGATGAATGGTTACGATTACACCCTAAAACTAGGCCATCCAATTCTCCTCCTCTTTATCTTTTTCCCCCCCTTTTTTTTTGTCGTTCTTTCATATATCCCCTCTTCCCACCACTGTGGAATGAGGACCCCCACATGCTTCCTCCCATCACTTTACTGTATGTATAAATAGTAAGTTTATGAGAGGGACACTTAGTCCAGCTTCTATTGAACTAAACAAGCTTGTTCTCTCTCTCTCTCTCTCTCTCTCTCTCTCTCTCTCTCTCTCTCTCTCTCTCTCTCTCTCAGATTTGGTTCCATGGCCAAAACTGGATCAATGGTGTGTGCATGTGCTTTTCTACTTGTGTTGATCCTATGCAGTGAAGTTATGGGTGTTGATGGGCGGCTTTTGAAGCACGGGGGACCATGCAGGAAATGCAAGAGGAGTGGTGATAGCAATTTCAATGCAGACTTAATGGGTGGCACTAAGCCAATAGTGGAAACGAGTAAGGTGGAAACGGAGGACTTTCGACCCACGGAGCCTGGACACAGTCCAGGCGTTGGTCATTCTCTTAAAAATTTGTGAATCGTCTTTTTGTATAGAGTTGTCTCCAGTTCACATTGGTTAATGTTACGTGTGTGATCGCAACCTGTAATGCGGCGTAAATGCCATGTTATCGTAAATGTATGTACAATGTGTTGTCTGTATAAAGCGTGTTTTTACCTTCTTTTTTTATGTATGGCACGTTTTCTGACAAATCGGGGAACTTCTCGCGAGGTTGGGACAATTACACAGTTCTTCCCTACTTTACAAACTATTAGCCAAATTCCCTCGTTCCGTTAAGTTTACTCTAACGTCGTTACTTTCTTTCGGTAAATAAATGGCCGAAATAATTAGTTGTTATTAGGATGAACTAATTAAACAACCGAGTATTGTTCTTCTTTTGTCCATTGAAATTTAAATATTAAAATAAAATTAGACTTTTGGTTTCATATGTGTGGATGCTCACCTTTTCAGGTGCATGCATCGGCACACAAAATGGATCGAACTTGGCATTCATATATACAGCGCTGAGGTGTCCATTATTACACACATTTTTATGAGTTTGAAAGAGTCGCCACTTGATTTATGAATAACCAAAAAACCTTTAATGGATATCCCACGTTCGGGAGCCAACGGTATAGTGAGGGAAAGGTGTTTAAGCAACCATATCCTCTTGACCTTATGGTTGGCCTTTACTTTGTTCAACCAAAAGAACTTCACACATTCATTATGTTTTTGACATGTACTAGTGTGGACACCCCTCCGGAGAATTCAATTTGAAGTCGCATTCTGGTTTGAGGATTGTCTTCGAAGAACCGAACTTGAATGGCTCTTGTGCCTCATTTATGGAAAATGTTTTTTATTACTAGTCCATAGTCACTGCAATATTTTAGATTCAGGAGCCAGGTTACGAGAGGGGAAGGTTTTGACTCTCTACTTAGTGTTCATTGGATTGTAAAATGCTTATGACTCAACTTTGTTCACATTGGGTACAGGGGAACAATTAAACAAGGGGATCAATAATAATAACACGTGTGGTGGATGCTTGTGCGATGTATACAAAGTGAGTATTTATGAGAATGAGATGCCAGATATACGCTACTTATTATGAAAAAAGAAAAAGAAAAAAAAAAAGAGAGAGAACAAAAATATAGGCCCAAAAATAATTGAGTAACAGGAGCTAAAACATGAAACAGGTGATACATCATAACTATTTTTACCAAAACCAGTCTGTCTGTACGATGTTTCTGATTTGAGCGCTTAGCACTCGACTTGAGCGCTCGAGTCATCAAATTGAGCGCTCAGGTCATGTTTTCTGCAACTTCCTGATTTTGTTTCTGTGATTGCAAAATGCTCCAGTTCCCCTCTGTTTTCAAGTTTCCCTGGGTTCTGTGGGAACCCTTATTTATAAGACCCAACAAACTTCAAAAGCAGTATTGTTTTTACCCATTTCAGATTGATTGCAGAGTAAACAAATTGACTTGGGATCAAAATAGCCAATTGGACTGAATAAATGATTTAAGACTTGATACACACAAATAACTTGGGAAATGTACATCACTGAGTTGAGCGCTAAAATGACAAACTTGAGCACTCAAATTAGTTTCTGAGCACCAGGGGAATTTGATCCCCTTTTGTGTCATCAAATGGTCAAATAGGCTCAACACCAGTATAAGGAACTGGCATAAACCTCCTGACTTCCCTCAGGAGGTACAAAACAGCATGTTACAGAAGGTTTTTTTTTTTTTTTTTTTTTATGAACAAGAATAATAGATTTTATTAACCTTCGAATAGATTACAAAGATTAAATGGACAAGGAAAGGGCAGCATATCCAAAGCTGATCACCCAAATATGTGGGATCCTACCAAAAGATGAAGCAAACCAAACCCAGACCAAGGAGAAATGTTGGCAAGTTACCAATAGACAGAAGAAAACAGTAACAAGAGAATCTGAGAGGATATGCCCTACTCAGGAACAAAAGAAAACATAGGAAAAGCAGATAGACCAAGCCCAGCACCAATACAGGGTGCCTTATGAACTACAGAAAATACGTGCAACAATCGAACACAAACAAGAAAGTTTAGAGAAAATGCTCTCTAGACTTTGTTATCATTCAATAATACTCAAAAAAATTGTCTTGTCATTAAGGCTTACAACTTATTATATAGGAAACCGGAAACCTTAATTGATTTGCTCCGAAAAAGAAGTCAAATCAATAAAAACGCAAAATTACCAAAAATAGAAAATTCAAAAATAATAGTAAAATAAAAAACTAGAGAAAATTCTAGAATGTTTCCCAAAAGTGCAGCTTAATTCGGATTATCCTAGCCCAAGTAATTGACAAGTCAAATCTTTCCTTAAACGGCAAATTTGGCTATTTGGAGCCCTAAATAGCGATAAAAGCCCGAAAAACGACATATGCCATGGCCATAGGCCATGTGTCTTGACCGTTGGGCCGTTTCGGGTCCGACCCAAGTGGGCCCAACGCAAAATTGCACAACAGCATAATTACGATTTTGCCACCCTAGGCTTAAAACGCCTATAATACTCTTCCTCCATGGCTACTGCATCAAGCACTAATGTAACTTTGCTATGACAGAACCCACTTCGATCGATACCACAGCAGTTGTAATATGAGTATCACCAGAACATTATCCAGGTATTCAATCATCACAGCATTTAAAGGGAGTCTAAAATACTTTGGAGTCTAAAAATAAAATCATCCACATAGTAGTTTCCACTGCCGTTCTTTAGTTCTCACCCATAGAGCAACATTAATCTTGATGAGTTCGGTGATTTCCTCCCACACAAGTTGTGTCTCCCTTCAAACACTACTGCATTTCATTTATTCTATAGCGTCCACATGATTGCCAAAGGTACGCAATCCCATATAACTTTCTTTTCAGGCTTCAACATCTCACTATTCCACCACCCTAGCAAATCCACCACAGTTCTTGGTGGCACCCATTGAATGCCCCACCAAGAGAGAATGCTTGTCTAGATTTACCAAACTATGTTACAATGCAGTCACAGCTGATCTATGGATTCAATACTTGAACCACAGAATTTGCACAAGGCATAATCAGCATCATGGATAACCCCAATACTAATTAAGGAGATATTCATCCGTCTTAATCCTACCCAAATGCACTAACCAAGCAAAGCATCGAACTCTGTAAGGTGCAACATTTCTCCAAATTAGATCATAAGTAGTGTCTGCTATAATAGCTTGGGGATTGACTAGATCATACATGAACTTGACTGAGAGCTTTTGAGATCTGCAGCCACCCCACAAAAAAGAATCACTAGCTTCATTATTGACCATGACTCCAAATTGATCGAGAATTTGATATAACTCATTCACTAGATGAATTTCACAATCAAATAATCTCCTTCTGAAATTTAGATCCCAGTGACTTTCATCAGTTCTTCTGGCCCAAACTTGGCTGAGTAATTCATCCTTAGCATTTACAATCCTAAAGAGTGAAAGATATGCTTTTGCAAGACAAGGATTGCCAAGCCAATTGTCGTTCCAAAACAGTGTTGAACTTCCTTCCCCTACTCTTATTCTGATATTTTGCATGTATAAGGAGTGCATATGACAGTTTTTATCCTTCAAAGGCATTATATCTATCCAAATGGTTGAGACTTTTCTTTGAATTTTTATTTTTGGAACCAAGTTTCTTTCTTCTAGCTTGTATTTTGATTTTATTATCTTAATCCATAATGTCTTTCTCAATGCCAAATCTCCACGACCACTTAATAAGAAGGGCATCATTCATATCTTTGACACTTCTAATACCCAATCCCCTATTTTGTTTATTTTGAGCTATTTTAGCCTAAGATACCAAATGCAATTTCCTTTTTAAATTTGAACCACCCCAAAGAATAATAGCTTGAATGGATTCAATACTTTTTGCAACCCCATCAGGCATCTTAAAGAGGGACATGTAGAAAACAGGAAGACAAAAGAGCACAATCTTAATGAGAACAATTCTACCTCCAAAAGAAAGGTACCTCTTCTTCCATGATGCTAGTCTTGCTCTGACTTTGTCAATAACTTGTTTCCATATTGATTTGAGCTTTGGGTTAACACCCAGAGGCATGCACAAGTACTTGACAGGAAAATCTTGGGCTTGACAATCGAATTCCTGCCCAAAATCTGCTTGTCAAGTACAAAAGGTATTTCTACCTTTTAGCTTGATCAAATGCTCTTTCAGTTGAAATATAATGGGTGGGATCTAGTTTATGGCTGGGAAATGGGGTGTTAAGATATAGGGGCTGATATGTGAAGACACTACTACAAAAACGTTATTTCATGACAGTAAAAAAAGGTGACATCAAACACAAAATATGACAGTTTTAAAACTGTCATCTTTGGAGGTTACATTAAAAGTCTAGATTTGTTATGACAGTCAAAAAATGTCATTGAAACATATAAGATGATAGTGATCAATGATGACGGTTTTAAAGTGTCATCTTATCTATCCTACATTCTAAAAATAATTCCAATTCTAATTTGAACATTTGGCTCTCGTGTGGCCACCCTTGCATGACCGCCCAGTGGAGCTCACATAGCACCGCTGTCATTTTTTTTTTTTAGTCAGCATGAAAATTTTATTAGAACTCGACAAAGGGTACATCAAGGAAAAGCCAAATACAAAGCACGAAACAGAGTATAGGCTGGGAAAGAAATCCAGCGAAATGCTAAAAGGAAAAAGAAAGAGAACAAGAAGAAAAGTAACGAGAAGATAAACAAATTTGTCCCAGACAATCAAAGAGCAAAGTATAGCATTAGGAAACATCCCCCCTACCATCAACATAAAATCAGCCACAAAAAGAAATACACAATCAGCATCAAGGAGCATCCATCCAGAAGTAGTGGTAATATAGTTCCATAAGCAACAATAAAACAACATTATCAGCATCATTCCCAACCATTAAAGGCATCATCAGTAACTTTACCAACCATTATCCAAATGGCTCCTCTATGTCAGCAAAACCAAAAGATCAGAAGTATGACAGAAACCTTTGACCCATCAGAATCAAAAATACCACACAGGTACCTTTAGATCTTCAAATGCGTACTACCGAAAACTGGGCCAATTATATTAAACCAGCACAGAGCATATACACAAGCAAGGAACAAGACAATGTCCATACCTGGGGCCTTCATGGAACAAACATTTATAGTAGATAATTTGGGTCTTCAAAGTATCAAGTAAATAAGACTTCACCAGTAGCTGCATCTAAGCAAAATCATCATAACTAGATCAACACAACATCCTCCAATAGAATTATCCTCTATCTTAGCAGCAACGTATAAGCATTCACATTCAAGAAATAACAAGAGAAAAGGCCTTCAGCAAAATAATACATTCTCAGAATCAGCAACAAACTTGACCATATCTAAGACTTCAGCAGAGTTCATCAGTATATTCAATCATTATATCAACTAAAAGTACGAAAAACATAATCAAATTTTTATACTAGAAGCAATCTTCTCATAGAAACAGCAAAAAATACCAGGATAAGATGAAGTTACTTCTCCTGAGCAACAACCAACCAACCAAAACATCTGGACACCATAGACTCAGACAAGACACAGAGCCCTAAACCTAGAAGAACAAGAAACCAAAACCAAAAACACTAGACACAGACAAAAAGAAGAAGCACCGCCCACCCCAAGCAAAAACTGGACACAACCCAACCTAAGATCAGCAAACCCAAACGAGAAAAACAAGAGAAATAGAAACAAATAAAAAAAAATTGCAAAACGAGCACCCACACCACCCAACCCCAACACACCACCAAACCAAACCCAAAAGCACCACCCACAACCCAACTTCCTAACCAAGATAAATCCTCACCTTTCTAATATCACTCACACATCTTTTAAAATCATTTATACTATAATCCTTCACATCATATTTGACTTTAATCCATGCAGCCATCCTGGTTTTAAGCACATCAATGACTTCATTCAACTCTCAGATCTTGTTCTTGAAAACTAATTCATCTCTGCATAACCGAAGAGTCCAAGTATTTAGTTGAGGACTTCATTTACAGAATTCAAAGCAATCTGAACTCCATCTGATAGGCTACTTTGCTGCGACTACTGCAATACCAACTCTGTTTCTTCTTTGGATCATTAATGCATTCAGTTGGCAGGTTATTCTATATCATCTCATGGTCTTTTCTTTTGCCATGAGGGTTGGAACTCTGTTATCAATTCCTACTTTAGTTCTTTTTGTTTTTCTTTATCTTGTTGGCATCTTGGTGATATGGTTTTGTTTGTGGATTTTGTTTCCACTCCTTTTTCACTTAATCTTTCTATCTTTGTCAAAGATTAATAATATTATTCTTTTGCTCTTAAAAAAAAAAAAGTTGGAGATTCCACAATCCCTGGCCTTGGTTATTCCTCATCTCTGAAATAACTGCATCATGTCGAATAGAAATGTTGAAGATCCTAGGAAAAGCAGCCATAAGAGTCACATCTCCAATCCATTTGTCCTTCCAAAATCTGATTTTGTTTCCAGAGTTAACCTTAAAGTTAAAGCCTTGAATTATGCATTCTCCCATGTCATAAAACATAAGACCAACTGAGCATATATCTTTCCAGATGTTGGATGCTTTGTCTCTTTCTGGAAGCTTAGGTAGCCATGCTTCATCTCCCAAACATACTTTCAGGTCACTACTTTAACCCATAGAGTTTCCTTTTCTTTGTTGAACCTCCACCACCATTTGCCCAAAAGGGCTATATTGTGTTCCATCAATCTTTTAACTCCTAAGCCACCAAATTTTCTATTTTTTGTCACTTTCGCCCACCTTACCAAATGTAATTCCCTCTTTCCTACTGAGTCTCCCCATAGAAACTCCCTTTGCAATCTCTCAATTTTGTTTGCCACTATAACTGGTTTTGAAAAGGGACATAATAGATAGGAACACTTCTCATCGAAAAGTGTTTTTTCTTCCTGAGCTTCTTTTGGATAGCCTTTGGATTTTGTTTGGATTAGCCCCTAGAGGAAGGCCGAAGCGTTCCACTTTTGCACCCAATGATGTTGGCCAGATTGATAACCATTTGCTCTTGAATTTTCACCCCACATAATATACTTTTAGAATAGTTAACTTTAAGCCCACACATCTGTTGGAACCAGACTAATATTATCTGAATATTGAGGATCTCCTGAAGATCATTGTTACAAAAAATAATTGTATCATCTGCAAATTGGAGATAAGAGACACAAACACCATCTTTTCCCACCTAAACTCCTTATCTCATCTCATCTCCTCTCCTCTTGCTATTTCCATTAAAATGTTGTAGATCTCCACCACAATGTAAAATAAGAAAAGTGAAATAGGATCTCCTTTTCTTAAGCCCTTTTGTGAAAAGATTTCATCTGTTGTTGACCCATTAACCAGTATAGATAGCGAGGTGGAGGTTGTTGACAAAAGACCAACAAAAATATTTATTCTATTTCAAAAAAAAATTAAGCTGAGCACTTTTTACTTCAGTTTTAGATTAAAATTGTTACCTTAGACATTGAAACTATAAGATGATGGTTTTAAACTGTTATCTCATACATTTAATGACATTTTTTAACCATCATCTTTCACGATCAACTTCAATGTTGGTTCTAATTCAAATTGACATTAAAAGGGCTTAGTTTCAATGTTGCTTTTAGGAAAAATTGACATTAAAAGGTTTTCCATATAGGCTTCTGGAAGCGCCTTGTTTTAATGTCAATTCTAAGCAAAAATTGACATTAAAGAAAAAGATAATGATGTTACTTTTATTCTAAAACGTTATCTTATATCGCAAAGATGACAGTTTTAATGATAGACTGACATCAAAACTCTACCCTCACATTTTTGAATGATAGTCATTGTTTCAATTTTTGATGAGTCATCTTTAACCATTTTTGTTGTAGTGAGAGAGTATAGTGGTTTAGGATTATGGTGGAGGGGTGTTTTGGAAGGAGAGGGAACCTTTGTGTCGATGGTCAACATAGGAAATCCTCATCACAGGCTGAACATCGATGCAAGAAATCCTCATCACAGGCTGAAGATGCTTCTACTAAAAATCGTGTGCAGGTGACTAGAGCGCTCAGGTTGGGACTTAAGTCAACTCAACTCGAGCGCTCAAGTCGTGCATTGACTTGAGCGCTCGAGTGGTTTTTAAAGGATTTTTGGGTCTTCAGGATTGTTTTGTGGTTCCAAGAGCATTGATCAAGCTTTGTGTATCGTTTTTACTTATATTCATCATCGGGAATGCCTTAGGAATGTTCCTGAGTCCAAATTGGGATGTCTTCAACTAGTTATTACTCATTTAATAGTTATGGGTGATGAAAACAATAAAGATAGGTGAGACACGTGTTGAAAAGAAGAAAAAAATAAACTGGCAAGTTCTGCATTTGACAAATCTACGGGTGACTCACACTTAGACTAGCGGTTATTGTTCTAAAACCATCTGACCGCTTATGCATACAACAACATCCAGTGGCTGATACTTCAATGTATCGATCGTTGTTCTTCGTTTTTCACCAGAAATAATAGAATAACGGATGATAGAAAACAAAAGAAAAAGTGAACAAAATTAAAAATGGGCTAACCTAGGATGGTTATTAATGCAACCCGACCTTGGATCCCTTAGTGCCTCTTTGCAATTGTGCAAGAGGCATGATTGCATGTTGCTTCTAGCAGATTGAAGAGCACAGAACTCTTTTTGGACTTTAGGACAGAAACCGGACGGAAACTTGGGGTTTCGGCAAGAAGGGCTTAGCTACTGGAAACTAGGGTTGAGAGGCTACGGGAGCTTATTGGGGGTTGGGAAATTCAAGAATTTCTGGGTGTTTCTCGCGTATTTTTTTTATATATAAAACTCGATGTCTTAAACATAAAGACCGGAAGGGCCTTTAAATAGGTTCCACATCGAATCCGTATAGGAAACAAATCGAAATCTATACCAAATCTTTGTGGTTGTGCCTATAGAGCATTAGAGAGTAACCCTAAGCCTTCAAAATGACCAAAAAAGTTGTCTCAATCGTAAAAGAAAGTTTTTCTGTATTATGTGTTTATGGAATGTTCGTTGAAGGATGAACAATGTTTGATAGACCAAAATAGTGGCCAATATTTCCACTATTGAACCAATGGTACGGAACCAAACAACAGTGTAGCGGGGGACAGACTGTAACAATAGCTGATAGTGCTTGTAGCGGCCGATAGATGCTTTTAGCAATTGATAGTGGAGAAATGTCGGTCAACACTGTTGGTTGGGACTTGTTTTCTTGTGTATAATCCATACACCTTTACGGTATGGGTATGGGTAAGGTTTGGATACCGGGGCGGCCCCAGATTATTGAATGGTTGGTAAAGGGGGCAGTTTTTCGTCAAGTCCACATGTCCAAAGCTCAAAACAGAAGACCATATGCTATCAAGCCAAGCAGACAAAAAAATCGTTTCATCGTCGAGACTTCCCCAAGGGGGGATTAAATGTTTACAAAGCCAAATTGGGGTATCTAGAATGTGATTGAATATACACAATCATTTGTACCTATATTTTAGCAATCATTGTCTTTTACTTGTAACAGGGATTTTTCATTTAATATATCTAGGTCCTTTTTTGTCGCTAAGAAATATTTTTCCAAATCAAAAGCGTATACATATTTCTATCGTATAACTCCCTTTGTCCTAATTTTTTGGCCACACACACACAAAAAAAAAAAAAAAAAAACGCGCACACAAAATTATCCTATCCTTTGAGTAGTAGTTTGTTTTTATAAACGAAATCAAACCCTGGTACTAGCTCTATCGGTCTTTACATCAACTCCAACTAATAAACAACCCAAATGAAGCTGAACCATCGATCCCATCTAATGGCTTTAAAGCCCCGCACCCAACGAAAGGAATGTTTGTATTATGCTTTAGGCTCTTTGTATGTGTGGGGGGCACTTCTCCGGTTTGACCTCTTTGGTCACCTAGTAATGTACCGTGGGGGAGGAGCTCGTACGGACCTCACTGGAGTCCTTAGAAGCTTATCGGAGAGTGACAGGGATCCTTGGTGGACGCAAGGGAAGTACCTGCACAAGGGAACAACCACGTTAGTGCCTAGCCCGGACAGTGGTGGTCTGGGGAGGCACTCCGGTGGCTAAGTCAACGACAGGAAGAGAAGTTTAGTAGAGAGCTAGGAAAAGTGCAACTCTATGCTTTTCGTAGAGAGAAAAGTGTCAAAGTTTTGATCCATGTATGATGGGGGCGAGGAGCATATTTATAGGCACGGGGGCGCATGTCCCGTACGCCCCTCGGGGGCCTCACGCGCCCCGTCCTTATCGTCACATTCAATGCACAAGCTGACACCCGCCTACCAAGTGGATCCTCAGCTGCCTCCCAAAGCCGCCCCTTGGCAGATATTCCCATCAATCAAATCCCCCACCTTCCCCCCTGTAGGCATAGGTTGCAGAGTTGGTAGCTTGCCATAAATGCGATGCAGGTGGGCTGGTTGAACTCATTAATGCCCTGCTCAGACAGTCAGAGGTGCTTCAATCGAGGCCCCCGCTAGCTGGCGTGACCCCCGGGTATTAAGGTCAATCGACTCGACCCTAAAGGGAGCACTCTGATCCGGGCTGCCAAGCCTCCATCGAGGGGCCATCCGGGATCAGGTTACCGAGTTGGAGCACCCGGGGGACCCACGCTCCCGAGGATAGGTGCCCCAGACCCGGCTAGCATTGCCGAGACAAACGCTCCTCGGCGGATGCGGCCCTCATGGAGGTCCTGGCCTCTTTGAACTACTCGGGCATGGTGGGGGTCCCTCTACCCTTGAACCAGCCGCTACGTATGCCTATTAGGATAAAATGTCAGTTTCATGCTCTGCTTTGGTTATTTCCAAACAAGAGTAGGGGGTTAATATTCAAACTCCATTCTTTTGAAATCCTTTGTGCAATGTCAATGCTCTGGATGCTGAATGAAAGAAGTATGGTAATGTCCATATAAATCAAAATGATTCTTGAGTCTTATGCCTTTTGGCTTTGATTTGAGGGCATAGTTCTGCAGCAAACTTGACGGAATAGGAGGACCATTGTTCGGTGATATTCTAGAAGCAGCCACTTTGTGCATTTATCGTCAAAGGTTAGGTCTGTCTCTTATCCATCCCCCCTCCCATACCCCCAATTATTGGGGACTAAATGAGTTATGTTATTGTTGTTGTATTCATTTGAAATCCAAGAAAAGAATTTGAGGGGGCAATGTGTATACGGAAATGATTTGGGTACACCACCAGGTGTACCCCAATTGCACTCCACCTCATCTGGGCCGTCCAATGTTTTTTTGACCGGTCATAAAACACTTTAAATCTGGACCGCCCAAAAAAGAGTTGGACAGCCCCGATGAAGTGAGGTGCAATTGGGGTACCCATATATGGGTACCCATAGCAGCGTTCAATGTGTATACCCATTTTTAGCAAATTGTTTGAAGGCCTTGTGCTAGGGTACCACGTGTTAGCTAAATTCACAGGGTAAAATGATTATAGGAAACACGATCTTGGCGGAGATGGGCTATAGAATAGAGGGAAAGAGTTTAGCTCCCAGCCTCCCATTTGACCTATTCAAAGGGGACACGTGACAATATCCAGGGACTTTTGATCAAAATCAACGGTGTACATAGAAGTAGAATTCAAATAAGTGAAGGCAGTTCAAGTAGCTATTGGAATGTAGTTGCCGACAGTGCCATCTTGTGGTTTTTTAGGTAACTGATTGATTGCTATAAATGAGGAAAAAATTTGGGCGGCCAAAGCTTTGCGCCTCACAAGTTCAATTCATGTCGATTGTCTTTCTATTTCACGCTCTTCAAGTTCCTTAACTTTTGTGTTTTTAGGTTTAAGATTTTAATTATGGTGCTAGTAAGCTTTCTTTTTATAAGCAATTGTTATAGGGTTCATTATAACTTTTTATAACACCTCTAGTTCATTTAATATTTTCATAACACCTCAAATTCACCAAACTACTTTTTTTATTCTCTTAGGTCCATTCTATTTTTTTAATAGGCAAATATACCCTTATATTAAATTTAATACATAATATACTTTTGCTGGGAAAGTTTGCCGGCGCCGGAAAGTTTGCTGAAAATTTTTGTCGGCACAGGAAAGGTCACCGGAAAATTAGTCTTCACCGGAAAAGTTGCCGGCGTAGATAACCATATCTGATAATTTCAGATGTGGTTATCTAGACTCACAAGATGTGGTTATTTATTTTTTTAAACCATAATTGAGATTAGATGTGGTTATTTGGACTCAAAAGAGGTGGTTATTTTTATTATATTTCTTTTTTCAAAACCTAATTCGGATTAGATTTGGTTATCTTGACTCACAACTTGCAATTAAAATTCTAAAAAGACCGAGATGATATTGAAAATTCAACCTAACTCACAACTAGCAATTAAAATTCTAAAAAGTTACCCTATTAATTATCTTTCTGTTCCAAAAAAAAAAAACCCTACCCCATCATTGGCATATTAAATAAAAAGAAATATGTTGAAAAGAAAAGATAAAATGTGAAGAAATTGGGTAAGTTAATGTGCTCTCAACACAAACTAACATATCTCCAAAACGTTGGTGTACTTCCCAAAACAAACCTCTTGTGTTGATAGTTGGACAGTAGTAAAGAAAAATTTTACTGATTTACGGTGCAAAAGTTCTTTGGTGCCTTAATTTACGGTGCAAAAGTTCTTCGGTGCCTTCAGAAAAGATGAACAAAGGTTAAGGGAGAGACTTTCGAAAGAAGAACAGAGGTATTCCTCTCTCTCTCTCTCTCTCATGGGAGAATATGTAAATCATCTTCTTCTTCGTCTCTCTCACACACACACTCTCTTGATGGATTTGTGTTTGAAGAACCTACACTGTCTCTCTTTCTTTCTATTGACCGATCTGTATTTTTTAGAAAACCAGAAAACTCAGAGCAATAAAGAGTACCGAACGGAATCTTTATTACCGCCATCTACTTGTTCTTCTCCTTTTTTTTCTTTTTCCAGATCCCGTCGACCAAAACTACAGATGCCGTCGAACAACACTACAAATACGCGTTTGCACTTATTTTTCCCTGATCCGTCGACGCCGGAGACGATAACCCCGTCGAAGGCGACGGTGACTTCGTTGAAGGAGATTCCTCCGGAGAATGTCTGAACTTGAGATCCTCCATTGGAGATGCTGGAGGAGAACTGTATTCTGACGAAAGAGACGGCAGAGAGATCGAGTGGCCACCGTGTTCCGGTTCCAGTGCTTGAGCAAATATAGATCTGAGGTTGGAAAAAGGTGGGATTGTGGGAGGTCGTAGACTATGGGAGGTCGCGTGTGCTTCAGGGAGGGTAGTGTTGTATTTTAGTTGGATGAGTGGACTGGATATGTTAAGAAAATCTTAAGTGAACTAGAAGTGTTTGAAAATAGCTATAATGAACCCTATAACAACTCTCTCTTGTTTTTGTTTCCTATTGTAATAATGACATTGTTACTTGATTCTCCAGAATTATAAGTAATGTTTTCAGTTTCCGTTTTGCTACTAAATTTGAAGTCTTTAACGTGCAAGGCTCATTCACACCATATTTTACTATCTTTCGAAGGGCTGTGAACACAATTCCTCGAATAAAAGTCAAAACTAAGATTTACAATCTGATTCACGATTAGATCACGTCAAGATCTTGGAACGCCCTTCTTCTGAACGTTTTAGAGCTTAACAGTATCATAAATGTCTGCACAGTGCAAATACTATAGCGAGGGATAGAGGAAAACATATACAACCAATTAAGGCATCTGAAAGAGTTGAGAATGATACATGAGAAGACAAAAAAGAGTAACCAAGAGAGAAGGGAATCAAAGTGTATTTTACTTGTTATAATGAATAACTTTTGAAGTTTTGTATTAATACCTTTTTCCTAATTGATTTATTTTCTAATAATATGATTTATGTATGTAACATAAATACTAGTCCGGTAGGTGAAAAGGGGGTCGGCACATTCTATATTCTATAGTCTACTCCGTGGTACCATTTTCACACGTAAAGAATTTATAATCTAAATGGATCCAACAAAATTTTAAGAATAACCAAATCATAATGAATGATTAATAATCAATCTGTGAGATTGAAGGAGGAAACTTTTAACTAGGCATTCTTTTGAGAAAAATTGCCATTCAAAACCTCAAAAGGCATCAAGTCATTGCGGCTCCACATGCACTAGCTTAGCCATGGTGTCCGTTAAGTTAGTTTAAGCTGTTTTTGGTCCCACTTTGATTCTTTGTCTTGGACTTTTTTGGTTTCTCTTAGGTACGGAGATACGATTTTGTTTTGTTAATTACTAAATTAACGTTGTTTAAAGTGGTCTTGTTGTAGGCCTTTTTGATTTTCCGTTCTAATGGTTACTTTTCCATTTTGGGTTTCGGTCCCACATGGAGACAATGTGTAATGCTTTCAACTATATAATATCTCCAAGTTGGAGCATGCGCCATGGACCCCAAGTATGATTTGTTTGTTCATTAATAACAATTACTTAATTAGGTTTCTAATCATATAAAAAGTCCCACTTCATACTAAATTTGTAAATTTGACTAACACACTTCTTAATACCTTTTTAGGCCAATGTTTGATTGGTTGGATTATTAATGAGGAATGGGACAATCTCCTGGTGATCTCGCAAAATAAATGTCCATTCATTTGGCCGTAAAATATTTTCATGTAAAATATTTTACTCATTTTTCAGTGTTTAGTTGTATAAATTTTGAGTAAAATGTTTTCTTGTAAAATATTTTCCATCCACTGAGAGAAATGACTTACCCAGAAAACTACCCAAGTCATTCTCCAGCTCTTTGTTCCGTCCCACAGCCCAACCACCTGAATTCAGTTTCTACTTTCAACATCTCTCTCTCTCTCTCTCTCTCTCTCTCTCTCTCTCTCTCTCCCCCCATATATACAAATGCTTACATGTATAACGTACATATAATACATATACACCTTTGTTACAGTTAATTGTTCCTATTGTTTCTCTTCCAGAGGTCAATTGCAAAACGTACTAAATAACAAGTATCCAATTGATATATAACGATATACTTCCCACAAATTCACTAAACACACAAAAGGTCATATTAGGTTTAGGAAAATACTCATCTATGTTACTTGCATTTCATGAAACACATGGTGTTCATAATAGTATCTACCACCAGTACACCCATTTCAAGAAAGATAATCTTCCTAAACAAAGAATTCCAGAAACTGCACACATACCTCAACGTTAACCTAAAAACTGATTGTACTAGGGCAAAATTAAGGTACAATCTTTACACATACAGAAAGATATATGTGTTTAGTTTCAGAAAAATCAAACGGTGCGAAATTCCGATACCCATGCTAAGAAAAAGTCAATTTTCTTTTTTATAGATGTGTCAGTGCTGCTTGAACAATTTTGAATTTGACAGCAGCCATTTCAAGAATTTCTATAGAGCTCTACACATGGAATCTAGATTTGAAATTTTAACCCAACAAATAGGGCATATAGAGAAACTCTTAATAAAAAATTTAAAAAATTATGAGCTCCAAAACCATGAAAAGAAAATCCCCAAACAAAACACATGTACAACAAAAATATTCAACATATTGACTAGAGCTTGCTTATAATTTGATTAATCTATCAAAAACTCAAAATAAAGGTGTATCAACACATACACATTCATATGTAAACATTAAGCATAAATTCTACCTCAGAGAAAAACCCCTAAAATGATGGAAATCCGAAGTTGACCAAATTGGACTTGGTTCAGATGGATTTGAGGATCTCGCTAGGTAGAACAACATTTCCTTCTGGCTCTTAGGTTGAATCCCATGTTATAGCCTTCGATTTTGGGTTTGAAACATGAAGGTTTGGTGGAGTTGGAGTTTGAGAGAGGTAGCAACCGGGGGGAGAGAGAGAGAACAAAGAGGACACGTTGATCTCTCCCTGGGAAATCTAATTCTCTCTCCGTCTGGATTTGTCTATCCCTCATTCTATTGCAACTGGATAAAAAAATAGTGATATCTTTAAATTGTTAAGAAATCATATATTCAATATGGATCTTGTTTGATAGATCTCGATTAATTCTATAAGACAATATTTTTGAAATTACATAAAACATTATAAGTTAAAAGATATAATCATTTAAAAAGTGACACGAACTCCAAAAATGAATTAAAAAATTCGGATGGAGGGAGTAAGTGCAAAATTGCACTAGAACCCCCTCCAAGTAACCTGTAATATTTCCATATCTTAATGTGTTATAATTCAATAAACTAAGGCCCTTAACTACAAAATTTAATTAGATAATCACTTCAAAGGTTTTCAACAATTCTCACCCCCAGTCCATGGTGCACAAATTTGGGCCCGATCAATCAAATGCAATTTATAAAAGCACGTATACAAAAAAAAATTAATTCTCTCTAGAAATTATTAATTAATAGCATATAATCACATTGTACCAGAAAACAATATAAGTAAAACTTGGCACGGGTCTCTACATATTAGATTCAGTACAAAGTACATACCACCACCACCACATGCAAACATGATCATTTACACCTTGTTCGGAAATGGTTCTCAAAACCGGTTCCACCTTTTTGGGGAAAGGGGCCCACATGATAGAGACCACTTTTCTTTCTCCCAATTTTAAGAAATTCTACCCCAGTTTATACCTTGTGCGAGATGGATCTGTGGGGTCCACTTCAAAAACTCACACAAATGATCCAAGCCGTCCATCAATTCCAAAATTATTTTTTGAATCATCCAAGAAAAAAAACAAGTCAATCATGTAATTTTAAATACTTCATCAAGTTGTCTAACTTTCTTTCAAACATTTGTCAAAATTCAAAATCTTAAATTGTTAATTAAAATTAGATGACTAATCAAGCATTTATAATTTTTCGAATGAACTAATTTTTTATGAGTAACTTAAAAAATTAATTTTAGAACTAACAGACGGCTTGGATCATTTATGTAGGTATTTAAATTGGACCCTACAGACAAGGATGGAGCCAAGGGGGGACAAGTGGTGGCGGCCGCCACCACAAGGTTTTCAAAAAATGCAATTATTACATAGAAAATAGATTTTTATCCCTAAATTATATAGACTTGCCTGCACTAGATTTTTATGTTATCATAGTTTTTCATAGAGTGGATGAATATTTGTAATACAATTTGTCTTTTTACTTTTTGAGTACATATTTTCGCCACCACAAAGGTAAAATCCTGGCTCCGTCCCTGCCTACAGACCCATCTCATACAAGATATAAACTAGGGTAGAATTTCTTAAAATTAGGAGGAGAGAGACAAGGGGTTTCTTCATGTGGGCCCCTGTACCGAAAAAGGTGAAACCGGTTTTTAGAAACCTTTCCAAACGAGGCCTTAGTTTTTGCTATAAAAAAATATCCATTCAACGATAGAGAAAATATTATTTGAATCAATAGGACCAAAATAACATATCAAATCCACAAAAATAGTTCTGAAAAAAAGAAAGTCAACGGCCCCATTTTAACATATAGATAGAGAATATATCATCGCGAAATAGCTCCTTAACGGTTTTGCAAATCACAGGATCATCGATAAAACCATGAACAAATAAAATTTGTCAGAGCACTTGGTTAAAATAAACACAAAAACCATCCCAGCAAACTTATACACAAATTAAATTAGACATAAAAACATTGATTGCAGAGAAATCACGATGCTATAGCTAAAAGAGTTTCGGGTGGTTCAAATCTCAATAGAAAATGAAAGGAAATGGAGTTTGAACTAAAAGACCGAAATAAAAATCCTCGAGGAAAACACGCTTACAAAATTAAAGGATTTAAAACCTATCTAATCATTGTTGCTTGTATTTTGATACATTGAAACACGGGAGAGCCACAATCGTCGATCTTTCAACGGTTCGACAATGGGCTTACATCATAAAAACCTTCCAAATCAAATTTCACCAATATAAACATCTACTGTACAATCAAACACCAAAAAAAGAGCAACACGAAAACCTCCGTAAAAAAAAAAATGGAGGAAATATCTTACCAATAATCATTGGAGATCAATAGAGCAAAGGGGTTTCTATAATCAATCGTCCTGAGAGAGAGAGAGAAGGGGGGTTGTTTGAATTCAGAAATTCAAAAAATCCATTGAAATTGGAGAGAGAGAGAGAGAGAGAGAGAGAGAGAGAGATTGATATGTTGCTATTCTTGGAAAACCAAATCTGATACACTCTTTATCAATTCCATATAAGAAAAACCAATCTTCACCCTTGGATTTAACATCCAATCTAATCCATACATGGTGCCACGTTGGAATCCCCACTACCAAAATCTTTGGGACAGAATCTGGAATCTAGAATTGAACAAATGATTCACTCCTGATTTAATCACAGCCCTCCAAATCGCCATGAAAGACAATTGTGAAAGGAACAAAATTTAAAACCGCTATGTATTGTAATATAGATGTCATGAGCCGCAACTAAGCACAAGTCTCAAAATCACCAAAAAAATATGACAGAAATTTGAATATACAAATCCCACCCATATTTGTCCCAATTAATTTTGCTTACCAAATTTTAATTTAGTTATTAAAATGTTTTTTGGTAATTGAATTTAGTGATTACATCGTCTTATGAATTATGATTGTGTAAACACCTGGCGGAGCTGTCCACGAAAACGGTTATGGTTTTAGAAAAACGATTTGATTGGTTGAATAGAGTCGCCACCCGGATTTGAAGACCATACCCGAGAAACCTTTTCAAAAATGACTCTTTTGCCCCTGATATGGAAAATGTTTTCACCGGTCTCGTTAAAATGAGATTTCTCGGTTTCGGGAGCTAGGTTACGCAAAAGGAAGGAATTTAAAGCACCCCCTCACGCCCGGTATAATCACCAGTCTCTACTAAATGTTTGAAAGGATTTTGAAAATATTGTTTAAATGGACTTCATACACAAATTCATGTGAAAGCATGACAAATGCATCAAAAAGTTCAATGAAATATGGGTGAATGCTTGTGCAAAATGTTATAAATAAACGATTCATGTATAAAAGATGTTAAAATTTCACTAAATCACTCCCAAAAAGCCTTAGGATGTCTCAAGAACTGATCACAAATTACCAACACATCACACCTGGATTGCAATCTGGGTGCCTAGATTAGGCAAATCTAGGCGCCTAGAAAGGGGGAATCCAGGCGCCTGGATGGCCTCCCAGGTAGAAACTTCAACACTTCATTTTCCATAATAAACACCAAATGCAATGTCTTTAACTGATTCACACACACTCTAAATGTTGTTTGGCAACACAATAGCAGACATAAACCTTAAATTTAACTCAAATGCATTGATATGAGCTTAAAAGAGGCTTGATTTTAGATGATTTCATAATGAAATGCAATGTTTTTGACATATCTCAGAGTTGATGTACTATACCTATGCATATGAGATGCTATTTGAATAACTTATACA
The DNA here is from genome assembly GCA_022606695.1 of Vaccinium macrocarpon. NCBI lineage: Eukaryota > Viridiplantae > Streptophyta > Magnoliopsida > Ericales > Ericaceae > Vaccinium > Vaccinium macrocarpon. The sequence goes on from CM040172.1 coordinate 13,587,188, forward strand.
TGTAGCATAATGAAAATTGAATGAGTATATACTAATGAGGGTATAAAATGCTTGTAATAGATCCTGACAATGTGAAAAATGCTTGAATGACATAAGAAGTTCTCTGAGCTCATTAGGCACTTGATGATCAAACTCTATAAATGACATAGGAACTCATGCAAGTATTCCTCCACATGTAACTATTCTATCAAGTATGATTATAACCTTGAAACACTCCAAATGCTCATCAAAATGGGGATCAAAATATGAGACATAAGTAATCTAAAATCAATGTCTACAAATGATATACCATGAAATAGTTAAAATGTAAGAAAAACAGAAAATATGACGAAATGGAAAGGGATCCAGGTGCCTACATAGGGTGAATCTAGCCGCTTTGGACTCAATGCAGACACCTAGAAAGTGATGATCCAGGTGCTTGGATTGAGAAATGATGCACAAAACAGACTTCTTTCTTGATGATTTTCAAACATCTCCCAAGCCCCCTCAACTGGTATAGAGGACCAGAAAAAACTTGATGGAGTTCCCCTCTGTAGACACCCCGATTTTAAACCTAAGATGCGCTCGAGCATTCCCGATGATGAAACAGACCAATTATGACTACCCGAAACTTGTGAGAATGGCTTGAATCTGATAAAAATCAACCAAACATCACCAAATAACCCAAACTAAACCAAGCATTGTTGAACCAAGTCAAACCAACAATTTGTCACCAAGAGCCTTGAGCGCTCAAGCCCGTGGGCTTGAGCACTCAACTCTGAACCAGTAAGGAATCTGCAGAGTATCTCATCATGAGATCTCATGCAGGGGGGAGCGTCTAACCACTTCTATACGTATTGTACATGTATAATACACCCTACATTGTTACAATATACCCCTAAAACTACCCCTAAGGTATAAACCCACTACCTCTCTATCCTCTCTTTCCCTCCACTCACTGCCTATTTAAACCACTCACCATCCCCTGGTTAAAGGTGGCCATTTTCTCACACTGTAGCTCACAGTACTTCTAGCAATCGTGCTCTCTCTCTCTCTCTACAAAACCACTCATCCTCCATCAAAACCACTTGCAAAAATCACCTGCCAAACACAAAAATTCAATCCTTGATCATCAATTAACCTCATACACTGCACCTTTCATCTAGAATACAAACCAAAACAGCCATAATCGTCCATCCCCAAACCCATAATCAAGTTCAAGACTTCAATCAAGTGAAAAAGATAGTCAAACAAGTGATATTCACTGTTTTGGTCTATCTGACGAAGACTAGTGGGTTCAATCAAGTTCTTTATACTTGCATTGAACTCACAAAGGTCTAAAAGTTGTTTAAAAACACTGTCAAAATCTGCAATTGCAATAGGGGTTGAGCGCTCAAGCCTCTATCCTTGAGCACTCAAGCCCAATTCTTGGCAGTTTTCTGTTTTGTTGAGTTTTTTAGCTTTCTCTTAGTTTTGATTGCTGCTTAATAGTTAATTAGATTCATTTAATCCTCAAAGAGTTTATGTTTTACCTCAAAACCATTTGCATGAGCCTAAATTAACCATTTTACGGTAATCAAGTCTCAAAACCTTTGAAAATGTTGTATTCAAGTGCAAAACAGTAGTTGTATGGTTTCATAAACTTCTATTTTGCGTGTTTATGGTCCTGAGAATCACCCAGAATCTATTTTCAAGTCAAAAATCAGAAGGCCATATGATAGATTGAACGCTCAAGACCATCTCTTTGAGCGCTCAAGCTGTTCTTGAGCAGTTTGTCAATTTTTGGTTGTTTCAATGATGGATCATTATTTATCTGATTTCTGGTGTGATTATGTTGTTATATCTATACTGATGGTGCTTACTCTTGTTGAATCATAATGTTTCTCTTTTTGTATCATCCTTTGGAAGATCAAAGCCTTATTTTCTTAGTTTGCTTCTTCATTAAAAGAGCTTATGAGTAGTTGATCTTGCAAAGAATGAGCAAAAAGGGTGATGTAGAAGCTTGAAATCTTAGATGCCAGAAGCTTGTTTAATCGCTCAGTCCATGAGACTTGAATGCTCAAACTGGTTTGGAGGGTTTGAGCGCTCAAGCCTTCATCTTTGAGCGCTTAATCCCTATTCTGGGATCCAGATTGTGAGTCAGTTTATCAAACCTCATATCCTTGATTTCTCGAATTGTCATTCATTTTATGTTAATGTTCATCTTTGTAAATTTTCGTTATGATAATTATTTGTTATTGTCATTTCCATGTAAATCATGTGCACAAGCATCCACGTTAAACTTGCATTTTTGTATTTCCTTATTGTTTATGTGATTCCCATCCCCAATCCCTATTTTTGTGATTAAAATGAAATTTTCAATATTTCCAAAATCCCACAAAATGTTGAGTAGAGGCCGGTTCACGGACCGGGCGAGAGGGGTGCCATAAAACCCTTCCCCTCTCGTAACCAAACCCCCGAATCCGAGAAATCTTTGGTTCCGTCGTGATCAGTAAAAATCCTTCCTTTTCAATGGGCAAATGAGTCATATTTTTTTTTTCGGTTTCTTGGGTTCGGACCTTAAATCCGGGTGGCGACTCTAATAAATCACAATCTTTCCAAACGAAAACCAATACAATCTCCGTGGGCTGTCCACACCCTCAAGGTCTACTTGAGCATATTGGTAGAAAGACTACCTTTTTGGTGTGATCAAAAGACTTGAAATGGGTTTTTGAGTGGATTTTATGGAAATATAGCTATTGGTTTTTTAGTTTACATAGCAATAGAAGGTGATTTATAAATGTTTTAGTGGAGTTTGGTTGATGGATTAGTGAGGAAGGAGGTGATTTTTGGGGTTAAAATGGGTAGGATTTGAAGAGTTATGGTTGAAGCTGGAGTTTCTAGAGTAACTTTGGCAGAGTAACAGTAAGTGAGTGGTGAGATTTTTCAGCCCTGAAAATGGAAGTGAAGGGTGGTTTTTATAGAAAACTCAGGGCTCAAAGTGAGCCACTTGAGCCTTTAGAAAGGGTGAGGGAGCACCTAGGCGGTAAAATGTAGAGGTAATCATCCCTCTCACACCCCTCTCCAACTGATTCTGCAGAAAATCCATCCAAGATATCGTTTCCGCCCACTATCACCTTAAACTACACTCAACCTGGACTAATATCCAGACGCCTGGAAAGGATCCAGGCGCCTGGACTCCCTCTGGGCTCCTGGATTTAACCAATCTAGGTGCTTGAAAGAGCAATCCAGGTGTATTTATTCTAAGGTTTTGGGCCATTCCAGGGTTTCAAGGGATGCTTTGGTAATTTTCTGGGAGATTATTTGGTGGGGTCCTCAAGTCTTTGATAAAACCTTATATGCTCTATTTAGGCGTTTTCATCCTTGGGGAAGTCATGGAATTCCAAGGGTCCAGATTGGGGTGTCTACAGATTGACCTGTTTGAATTAATTCGTTTTGGCCTAAAAAGTCACATGGCTTATTTTTTGTTTTCATATGATTTTTTTCGCGTTTGTTAGTCTTGCATCAATTTTTTGTGTATTATGGGCTCGTCTCGACGAGAGGAATCTAAAGGTAAAAAAAAATATGATCCAAGCTTAATTTGTTTTTTTGAATAAAGACAAAATAAGTCAAAAAGACATATTTTTACATTTTTTTCGATCTTATTCAAAAAAATGAGAGTTCAAACCGGTTCAATTTGGTCCAATTCAAAGATGTTTTTTATTGAACCGGTAAAACTCGGTTCGGGGGAAACACATAACCGAAACTGGTTTAGAAGAGGTTTGTTCGGTTCCATTCAGTTCGTCCCGGTTTGGTGCAGTTTAGATGTTGGTTCAATTCGTCCGAGAGAGAGAGAGAGAGATCGGGATTCAAAAAATCCCATAACTGATTACTGAAAAAATCATTGAAAACAAATTATCAAAAACAACCCATAGCCAAACACAACAAATCATCAAAAATCAACAAAAAAAATCATCTAATCGGACTAGTAAAACTGAAGATATACACGGATGGTAGACCCATTATAGAGAGAGTTTCAACACATCACCTCTTTGTCTCCCTGTTGCTTACGAACATGTCTCAACGTCGTCACGTGGGTGGCATAAGTGGCCACCACTTTGTGTTATCAGTGTCGAAGATGAAAGATCAAGAGAGGAATCGAGAAACCAATAGATCGAGAGGGAAACAGAACGTCGGAGCTAGCATTGCTAGAGATGAAATCTTTGTGTTATCATCTGCCAAAGAGAGAGAGAGAGAGTAGGTCTTCATCTGATTTGGGTTTGGGAGTCATATCTAAGTTATAACGCCCTATTTGTTAGAAGGATATGAATATGAGGGGGAAAGAAGAATATAATAAGAGGGGAATATAAGGAGGGATATAGTTGGAGGCGGATTATTTTAGAAGGGGAGATAAAAAAAAAATTGCTGGGTTTGTTTAGTTGTTTTAGAAGGTGGATATGAAGGGATGGATAATGTAAAATGATGTCAAATTTCTATTTTGCTCTTTCAAGTAAATGCATTTATAAATGCCAAAAAAAAATCTGAAACCCAAAATTTCTTGTTTTTATCGTACTCCTGTCCTCTTTCTCTCCATCTTATTGTTTTTGTTAAATCACTCTCTTTCTCTCTCTCTTCCACCCCCAGACCCATCTCTAGTCACCACCCTCACCCTTTTTACCATCACCACCTCTGCACCTTCCACCTCAACCCCACCTCTACTCTCCCATCCCCTCAGCCCACCACCGAATCTGAAGCCGTGATGGATGAAGATGGCAACATATCGAAATCAGAGGCAGTGGCGGCATGAACGTAGAACAGGTTTCGCATGAATCGCATGTTAGTACTTTTCTGTTTTTGTGGTCCGAGTTTGTGGGATATGTAGGATCTGTGTACATGCGTTGCAAATCGAATTAATTGAATTTCAGATGATTTATTGAAGTTATTTTGGGGATTTAATCTGTAATTTGGCCCCTGTATAATAATCCGGCAACAAACCTCTCTCTCTCTCTCTACCATTTTCACACAGCAGACCAAAACAAAATAGAGAGAGATTGAGGGGTGATTTGGTAAAGTGGATCCCAGACTAAATTTAGACGGGGGGTGTGCGCCTAAATTTAGTACCCCTGTAGGGGTATAAGCATATCAAAGGAAATTTTTATCCCGGCCACTGAAATGAAACAAACACCAGGGCCCTGTTCGTTTGATAATTTTAGTTTAATTTTGATGATGTCATCAGGTATAATGAGTAGAGAGAGATAGGGAGAAAAATATTTAAAATGAGGATGTCATCAAAACTAAAACTAGAAAACGAACAGAACCCAGATATGTCTCACCCTAATATGTATATCCGGGAGAAAGTTATATCCCACCCCTATATCCATGTAACAAATAGGGCATAACAGCATATATATATATGTATCACACAAATTTCGAGTCTGCGGAAAAGACGGAAAAATGCTGAACAAAGTTGATTTTATTGATGTAAGAAACTAGGGTTTACAATCTCTGTAGTAATTTCTAATGAAAGAAAATAATCCTCTGATTCTTCTCTTCAAGAGTTTGATTCGAGGGCTTGATGCTTGTTCTCGATTTGAATGGCGAGATCTTCTTTGATCTTTGCGTAGTTGACGACGAGTTTGATGGATTTTGACTTGAGGGCTTTGAAGCTTCTTCTTAAGTTGATTTACTTGATCTTCTTCAATTTCATTGAAAAAGATGACGAATTTGTGATCATTGACTTGAGGGCTGTAGAGCTTCTTCTCAAATCGGTCTTTGAAATCTTCCTCAATTTGGTTGAAGGAGATGCAGATTTGTAGATGTTGATTTGAGGGCTTTAGAGCTTAGTCTCAAATCAGAATTTGAGATCTTCTTCAATTTGGTAGAAGGAGATTATTGACTTGTAGATTTGGCTTGAGCGTTCTTCAGAGTTTTGAAGCTTTGATCTGAAGAAGCGCCTTGCGTGACGTAGATTTGAAGAATTCTGAAGGGCTTTAGAGACTTGATCTTCAGAGCTCTGGAGCTTGTGTGTTGGATAGACACTTGAATGTTCTTTGGAGCTTTTGGGCTTTGATTTGAAGGACCGTCTTGCTTGATGAAGACTTGAAGTGTTCTGAAGGGCTTTTGGATGCTTGATCTTCAGTGCTGTTGAAGCTTCAATGCCTTGATGTCTCCAAGGAGTTCTGAAGGGCTTTTGGATGCTTGAATCTTGAGGCTCTGCTTGTTGATGGAAACTGATGTGTCTCTGTGTGTGAGAGAGCACCTCTATTTATAGGGATGAGGAGATGAAGAGTTATGGCAAAATTACAATTCTTTCCATATCTTTCTCTTTAATTATTTCCTTGTTTGATTTAAAGGAAAATAATTAAAATGTAATAAATATCTTTCTTTTATTTGTTTTGGGAAAGATAATTATATATAATAAGATTTATAATTTATTTCACCAAGTGGCATAATTTAATTGGCCAAACTTGATAAATAAATTATTATGTCATTTCGACATGTGGCACCCTCTGATTGGTCCTTTCATATGTCTTTGACTTTTGACTTGAAAGCACGTGGCATTATTTGATTGGCGGTTATAAATCTTTGATTTTCAATCTATGACACACTTGGCGGCATTTAATTGGCTTTGTCCATAAATTTTGATCGACTTGTGACAACTTGCAGAAATATTTAATTGGGCCAATTTCGTCTTTTTAAAGAACACGTGGCGATTTGTGATAGGCTAGAAATTTTACATGCCTACAATATATATATAGTATAGATCTCTATAAACTAATAAATATTTTTCTTTCCTACCTAAAACACAAATGGCTTGCTAGCCTAGTGGCAAGACGTTGCCTTCCCAAGCGGAAGGTTCGGGGTCTGATCCCTACTCCCTCACGTTTATGACGTATATATAAGAATACCGGTTCAGTTTGCTCAAAAAATCTTCCAAACCGGTTCTAAAAATTTCAAAATCTTTCGAATCGGGTACCAAACCGGGCAATGAAAAAACTAAAAAAAAATCCTGGTTCGGGCTGGTTCGTGAGGTTTTTTTTCACCACTAGTTCTAATACCTTTTTGGATTCTCCTTATTGAGACAAACCAATAATACACAAAAAGTCAATGTAAAACTAACAAATAATAATAATAAAATCAAATAAAAACAAAAAAATAAGTTGAAGTGACTTTTTAGGCCAAAACACAAATGTTCACTGAAAATGGAATTTAGGTGTTGTTCCACTTATGACTTTTCGGCTTCATTGTTTTTATAGTTTTTGAGACAAATCATTCTTCTCACATATATCAACGTAGAAAGCCGTTCAAAACCCAAAAGTCGCATTATGGAACATTCCGATATGAACTAACGATGGTTATATGGAAATCTCAAATCTCGGTCGGGGTATAAGGAAAAATAGATAACGCCTACAGAGTACAGATCCTGATCAGAGCCCATTCTCCAAATACATTAGCTGAGAAACAGGCCCAAAAGTGGTGACCCAAAGTTAGCCTATACTCTTGCATCCTGGACTTATCAATATCGGTCATTCATTTGGGTACTTGGATGAGGATCCGAGCCGGGAAATTCTGCCTATTCTACATGCCGAACAAAAGGTCTCCAAAAGGTCCATGACCTGAGCCCATTAAGGATTTCGATGGTTCTAGCCCATGTTTCTTGAATGTGTTTACTGTGTTTCATAAGTGTGTAAGTGTGTGTGTGTTTTTTTTTTTATTCTCAATTACTACGGCTTTCTTCGGTTCTCATTTTAGAAAAATCTCTAAATTTTTTTATTATTTTGTCATTCCTTTTTTTTTCTTGAATGATTTTTTATTTTTACCTTTTGCATTTATATTGTGTACCTTTATTTAAAAAGTAAAAGAGTTTGTTAAAATGTTAAAAAAATTGATAAAGACAAAAATTTACGAAATCCTATACAAAAGTATTATATCAAAAACTACCAACCAAACAACCATGGTAGGGGAATAATCAAGACTCAAACTAATAGAGAATTGGAAATACTATGTATTATATAAAAAACAGTTTATTCAGTTTTTGTTATTTTGGTTTGAGTAATTTTGTTAGGGAGTCTTACAATTTTAGAATAAGTTGTCTAGAATATTTTATTTCAATTTTCTTATAAGAATCTTCGTGTTAGGAAAGTAAGTATTCAAGAGCAATTAGTTTTCTAGTTTCTTTTGATTTTCGTTTCCTATTTTGTAGGTTAATTTGTCAAAAAAGATTAGGGTTGATTTTATTTCCTTATGTCTTATTTTCCTTTTTGGTATTTTAGTAATGCAAGCTAGGTTTAGAAATTCTTCTATTATAAATAAGGATATAACCCTGAGCGCTACGGTGGTTGATTTTGATTAAAGACAAACGTGTTAATTTTGTTGGCGTTTTCCGGGTTATGTCAAACCTTTTAGAGTATGTAATTTGCTTATTGAGGTTTTAGGAGGTAGAGTACTTAGGGTAGAGTCTAGATGCTCCATTCAAGAGGTCACAAGCTTCATGATCAAGCCAAAGTCATGTCAAGTGTTTTGAAGCTCAATTCGTTGAGGTATAACCACACATAATCATTCACGCATTTAGATAATTCAAATGTCTCATTTTCTCGTGCATGGTTTTGGATTAACTTGGGAATTGATTTTTCTTTAAAATCCCATGATTTTAGTGTGAGTTTATGGCTTTTCATTGGCTGCATTTGCATGAGTCTGCAGACGCTTGTTCATCTAGTGACATCCTTTGACACGTGTTTTAGTCTTGACCATTGAGATCTTTTTAATAGCGTTTCTAAGCGTCTGCAGACACGTGTTTGTGGACAACCCTTATTGTGCCACGTGTTTAAATCTTATCGAAGCGTCTGCGCCCGTCTACACACACGTCTGCCAGACCTTTTAAGTGGCCACATGTCTTGTTTTGAGTGGCTGTCTTGGGGAGCACAAAAATAGGCACTATAAAAACCATTTTTCTTTCATTTGCACTCACCCACTTGAGAGAAAATCAGCCATTTTTAGAGAGAGAAAGTCTCATCTCTTCTCCATCTATTCTCGTTTGTGAACTTGATGTTCTTGATGATTTGAGCTTGCTCTTCTCATCTTTCTTCAATCTAGAGTCTTTCTCTTCATGGATCTACTCTAGGTCGATTTTAGTTTTCAAAAACTTTCATAAAAATTAAATCTTTTTAATACATCATGTTGTGTTGCCTTGTTTCTATGTGAGCCAGTTGGACCGGTGCCGAGTTGACTTGGAGATCAAGATGGGTGTGCTTGTGGAGTCCATGGAATCAAAAAGAAGTACAGGGTACTACATCAAGAATTGGAGCTAGGTGTCACAAGGGGCTTGTTAGGTAATTCCTAGTCTTGTTAATTCTTGTAAACCTTTTGATTTATGGAATGCATAAGTAGGACTAGGCTGTGGTTTTATACTTAAGGTGTTTAGACCCTAAGTAGTTTCCACGTATATCTTATGTCTTGTCTCTTTTCTTTAATCACTTTATATTTTGCAAATTAAATTGTGGCAATTAGCATGAAGCTTGGGTGATTGTGATTCTCATAATTAGTCTTAAATTTTTAAATTGTCGTCCTATTCCTCTAGGACTCATTGGTGCTTTGCATAATTTCAAAAAGGATTATTTTCAAAATTGTTTGTTCATAAATGACCTCTTATTCAAACGTGTTCATGTTTCTTTTTGCAAATTAGTTTCGTAGGAGGCTTCTTTGTATCAATTGGTATCAAAGCGCAAGTTCCGATCTTGACTATGGCCGGAGGTCGACGTGGATGAGGAGGTCGGACATCCATTCTTGAAGAAGTCTATGAATCAGATGACTTTGCTCAACAAAACCAAATGGACAAAGGGATGTAGCAAATCTTGGCGGCGCCTGGGTCGCTTTGCCAATGCATAGACTATAGAATTTGTAATACCACCTCGCCATCATCCATTTAAAACTCACTCAGAGAAGGAAGAGTTTTCAGATAATGTGGATGCCAACCTTTTTGTTGGTTACAATTAGCAACGAGGAAGGGGTCATAACGAGATATCGTGGCTCACAACCGCAATCCCATCATTTTGAGTCTAGTGTGAACATTGAGATTCCAAAAACAATTGGGTTTCAAGCAATCTTATCGAGGGAAAAAGAAGTCATAGAAGAAATTTTAGTTTAGGAAGATGTAGGAAATTTTATCGACGATATATCAGAGGAATAGTCTGATAAAATCACCTATAAAATTTGATGAGCACCCAGATGAGAAGGAAATTGTCATTCATAAAGTGGAAGAGAATGTGAAGGATCAACTTATGGAAGTGTGCATTGAAAAGAAAGTTGTTTTGAATAGCTAAAAATAATTTATTAATCTTTGGTTGTGTTCGAAACGAAGGTCAGAAAGGCTGAGTACTCACTACTTAGGCGCTAGAAAGCCCCTCCCGACTAAACCAGCTAGAACCGCTGAGTACTTAATCCTGGAAACTAGAAGATGTTCAGCCGTCTTGGGAGAGCCTTGCGAGTTTTAGAACCTTGATCTTTGGAAACAAATTACAATAATTGAAAGGACCCTAAGCACAGTATCACATTGGACCGCAAACATCCCAACAAAGTTTGTATACTAGTTAATAATGATCAATATATTGAAATTAATTACCAAAATGTTACATGCATTAACTAGTATACAGACTATTATACTAAATGTGCATGTAACACTCTTTTAGCGGATGAGTCTATCTATGTATTCAATAATGAATTGAAATGGGTAGTGTCATGTGGGCAAATAGTGTAATAATTTGTATACTAGTTAGTGTCTGTAGCATTACTCCCAAAATACTCTAGACCACTTATTTCTTTTTGTCTTATTTTCCTTCTTGGTATTTCAGTAATTACCTCCTATATAGAGAGAGTCATTCTAGTGAGGGATCTCTCAATGGCCTAAAGTATAAACCTCCCATTTCCGAAGCGGATTTTGATGATCCGAACTGCTCAATATTTTTAAAATATATTTTTAAGGGTCCATAGGAGGAATCACAAAAAGTAATACCAAAAAGAACTTGATCTAAGCAGTTTTCGATAAAAATGTACATATAAATACCGAGAATGATTTGATCCGAGCAATTTTTAACACATTAAGTGGTTCGGATCATCAAGATTCAATCTAGAACTTGGGATCCGCACTTAGACAGTTTGAGCAATCTCTCATTAGAACATTTGTGTATTTACAACTCAACATACTCAAACAAATTTACGCACAATTCAACTAATTAAATGAAAATCAATCATAATGTCCACCAGCGGAAGCGCTACCAGATGAAAACATTCTCGATAACGTCGACTCAGAGTAGACCAAGAATATGCATTTTTTCTATAGTTAAATATGCAAGTGGAGGATGCCTCACATCAGTCATCACATGCATACGATCACATGCATGCGAACACACTACTGCGATCCCTTGTTGGTAGCTTTAGCCTTTAGAAGACATTTCCTTGGAAATTAAGACTGCTAGAACACTCAGAACTTTCTCGTTATAATGGCCGACGGTGACAAACATGCTGTAATGGACTGGAAAAGGTTGTTTAAAGCCAAGATGGACAGTTTTTTCGCTCAAACAAAGAAGAAATATTTCATTGAAGATAGTAAAATATTACAAGAGAGAGGAGAGAAGATCGGATCTAACGATAGAAAGAAGCCAACAAGTCTACTCCTAAAAATCACAAAACTCCGAAACACCTAAAACCCCAAAGAAAGCATAAAACCACTAAACCAACAAAGAGAGAAACAACAAAGGTAGCCAACAAACATAAAACAAGATGGACAGTTGAGACTCGAGAAAGATAATTAGGTCATCTATTGATTATGTGGTTAATTTTGTATCGTTATATGACACTAGGCTAAAGTATAAAAAGCGAGGCTCAATTGTGTGAGTAATTTATGCATTTTTGTTCTAATAGTGTAATTAACATTGTGCTAAAAATAGGTTCCGCAGTCTTCTATTATATTCAGAATATCCCACACCCGCACCCCCTTTCCCTCTTCTGCTTTTCCCCCCTGCTCTCTCCTCTCTTTTCCATGCCCAAAGGCCATGTTAGAGGGCGCGCTTCTCTCTCTCTCTCTCTCTCTCTCTCTCTCTCCTCCCTCTTTGTTGCTATATTAGACCTTCATGTTAGTTTCTGAACTAATTTTGTCCTCCCCTGTCACACTTTAACTCCCCTTTAATTATGCTATTTGAAGACAAAAGAAAAAAAGAAAATGTTAACTGACTGACTTAATTTCTGAATTTATACCTTTAGGGCATCCCCAATGGTTATGACAAAAAAGTGTTATATGTTTTGTACATAAAATGCGGTCCACATATGTGATATTATGGTGTTGTTAGGTAACTTTTGTATTTGTGCTCCAGTTTGTAGTTAGTGTTTAGTTAAATTTATGATCTAGTGGGACCCAAACATCCAATGGCTCCAAAAAAAGAAGGAAAAGAATACCAACTGCCCCAGAAGAAGTAGAGAAGACAAAACTGAGGTGAAAAGAAGTTGGCCCCACTTGCCTCAAGTTTAGTCTTACCAATACAGTTGTATGACTATTTATCTGTCATTAACTATTATGACACTAAACTACACCAAAGCAATACCATTGGAACCAAAATAAACCTACAAAAATGCTAACCGACTAATTCCTTACACTAATTTCACCTTAACTTCATTAATGCAGATGCCCATAACTATCTACTCCTAGTTTATAATTCCGAGGTATTTAGCACTCATGCATTAGATAATGAAGTTTATTTGTTATAGTATTCATCTGAACTAAACATTATCATCACAAGACAAAATTAATGGATAAACTTTGACTATTTATGTTTTTTCGATTCAACCAAATTCATTAACTATGTCCGATTAGCTTGATCTTTGATAAATATAATAATAAAAATAAAAAATGCATCAGAGACTTACAAAATAAACAACCCCAAATCATGCATCAAATTAAAACATGATTAAGTGCCACTTTGGTTTAAACTTTGCTCTCGGTATTTTTGTTCATTTTTCTGTTTTGAATCAGATGTCTTTATTGTCTCCAGTGTCATATAATATGATTTTTTTCAAATTCACTCCTTAATTTATACTTTTGTGATTCTTTTTCATTAAGATGACTGATTAATCCCAAATATTTTGACGAAAATAAACAAAGGATCACTAGAAATCATAAAATTAATACTTGACCAAATAAACCGGATGTTCTATATATTTTGTGTCTCATTCACTTAAGAGGATAAGGGACGTAGAAAATGAGTTTCCATTATTATCAAGTGCTTTTGCGGCAAGTGGTCCCCTCTATTTTTTACTTTTTGTTTTTTTTTTGGCGGAAAATCAACGTATGCACAAGTGTAGTTCGGTGCTGATTTTTCTATGCACCAGCCTTGACTAACCTTTCTTAAATTTAAGGCCTTCTTTGGGTTAAAAATCAAAAATCGATTTTTTAAAAAAATATTTTGTCCTTATTCAAATTTTTTTGCATTCGTTAATTTTGTATCAAGATTTTGTGGTTTCTGGATTTCTCTCGACGAGACGAATCTAACGAATATAAAATTATGGTCAAAACTCATTTTTTTGAATAAAGCCAAAATAATTGGATTATTGGACCTATTTTGGTTTTATTCAAAAAAATTTGAGTTTTGACCATAAATTTATACTTGTTAGATTCATCTCATCAAGAAGAATCCAGAAACCACAAAATCTTGATGCAAAACCAACGAATGCAAAAAAAAAATTTGAATAAGAACAAAATGATTTTTTAAAAAAACCGATTTTTGGTTTTTTACCCAAAGGAGGCCTAAATCCATACAGGGCTTGCAAATAAATAAAACAATTGCAGATAAATGCATGAAAATAATTTGAGGCCAACTGGACCGGGCCCAGCCCTGGAGTTGGCCATGCTTTTCGAACCACAAATATGTAGAGAGAAGTCCATAATCAATTTTTATTAATCAAATAACAATGCCCTAACCCTAACCCTAGTCCCTAAGATTTACATATTGATTAATAACGATCATAGCAATTTACCCTAGAAATACTACTAAGGAAATAAATAAATAAAATGAAAAACTAAATATACATATTGGAAAAAAAACATATTGTAGAAAGGATGAAAAAGAATGTAATATCTTCCAGCATTGTGATTGGAAAGGGACAGGAAACATGGGCGGAGCACATAGAGACGAGAGTGGTCACATGACCCCTCTTACTTGCATATTTTTCAAAGGGTGGCACGGTCACAAGCACACGTTAGGTAATTTTTCCACTGATGGCATGGTGTCAAGCACCCATCGGTTAAATTTTCCACTGATGGCATGGTGCCAAGCACCCGTTGGGTCAGTTTTCAAGGGATTACATGGTCACAAGCACACATCAGATGATTTTTCCACTGATCTCATCCTGCCAAGCACCATTAGGTCTTTTTCACCCTGCTAATTTAAAATCATGGCTTCGTCCATGACGGGAGAGATACTCTAATTTTTCCACCACTATCACTTCCAGGTAATATAAAAAAAAAAAAAAAAGAAAGCAGTCACAGTGCTCTTGCACTACAGCCTAAAAGAAAACATATTCAAATACAATTTGTCCTCTAATATGGCATCATGAATTTTTAATGTTAAGCGGGAGGAGTCTTGATAGAGGAGCCGACAAACCAATTAAGCATGTCCTTTTGGAAGAGTATCTTACTAATTAAGTTCTAGATTTTATTTGACGTTCATAACTGCCACTAGTTTATAATTCTGAGGTATTTAGCACTGATGCATAAGATGATGAAGTTTATGTGATGCAGTATTCATCTTAACTAATTAAGCATTATTAATTATCACAATACAAAATTAATGGCCAAACTTTGACTATTTGCGTTTCTTTCTGAAAAAATACGATTCGACCAAGTCATTACCTCTGTCCGATTAACTTGATCTTTCATAAATATAATCAAAACACATTGAGACTTACAAGATAAACAGCCCCGAATCATCAAATTAGAACATGATTAAGTGCCACTTTGGCCTAAATTTTGTTTTTAAGTATTTTTGTTCATTTTCTATTTTGGATGAGCTGTCTTTATTGTCTCTACTGTCACATAACCTGAAAATTTTCAAATTCACTCCATAGTTTTGTACTTCTGTGATTCTTTTTCATTGAGATGAATGATTAATTCCAAATATTTTGACGAAATTAAACAAAGGATCACTAGAAATCAATAAAAATAATACTTAGATTAAATTAACCCTAGGTTGTATTTTGTGTCACATGAAGATTCCCGAGAATAATCGTTCACTTAAGAGGATCTGGATTCATTTTCTAGTAAAACCCCACCTCTGTGTGAGTTTTCTAAGAAAAGAGAAGAATACAAACGTAGTACCACAAACCATACAAACATACTGTCTCATTGCATTGCAAAACTTAAAAAGATTATAGCTTATGAAGGGGTTATATATGCTAACTCTAAAAAGCCTAGCAAAACTCTAATAACATAGAATGACTAAATTACCCCTAACATAAAAGATAAATAACAAATTAATTGAAACCCTAACAATCAAAAACCCTAAATTATGATTCCTAAATTATACTCCTACTTTACACTCTCTCTCACTCTCCCCCTTGCCTTTATTCAAAGGGACGTAGAAAATGCATTTCCAATATTATTGAGTGCCTATCTGCACGTCATAACCACTAGTATATTGTGTAAACACAATAGTCAAAAGGTTGGTGGATCTGAAAAATTACACAATTCATATGAACTTCATGGAAATGTATGGCATAGTTAGGATGTGAGTGGCTTAACAAAAGGATCCGAAGAGCCAACGCCAGAACAGAGTTAAAACAATATTTATTTTTTTTTTAACAGGAGTCAAAACAATATTAACTGAGACAAAATAATATAAAGCAGAACTCTTCCATGTTTATAGGATCTTAATGATGCATATAAAAACACCAGAAATTCCCGGTCAAATTTCGGCTGGGTCATGCAAACCATGAGTTACCAACCAAAATTACTTTTCCTAGTGGAAGTTGTCTGCCGGTCTTGTTCGAACAAAAAAAAAAAAAATCGTGAAGTGGGGCAAGTGCACTCTGCCTAAACTACTTTCACTTCAGGGTGAATGTTAGTTGATTTTACCACATTTACATTTTACACAGTGCCAAATAGGGTTGTAAATGAACTGAGTTGTTCGTGAATTATTCAAGGTTTGACTTGGTAAAGACTCATTCAAGTTTAATTCGGACTGAACTTAAACCTCAATTTAAAGCTTGTTTAATAAACAAACCGAATCTGAACTTGATAATATTTGGCTCAATTAGGCTTGCGAACTTGGAATATATGTATATCTCATAAGAATTTCCTATATAACCTTGGATATGTATAAACTTTTACATATACATAATGAAAATTTTATAACTTATACTTGTATAAACCAATAAAAGTATTATAAACTTAAATTTTACTAATATGTTTTTATAATTTTATACGTGTATGAACTTATATATTTATATACAAAATAGATTTGTTTTGAAGTTCTAGACTTATATTAGAGCATAAATATCTAATATTTTTTCCTTGTTAAGGCTCGTGAACAAATTCGAGTTCGACTCAAACCTAGGCAAGTTCGGCTCGAGGTCAGCTCGTCAAATTTTCATTGAGTTTGAGTTCGGCTCGAATTCGTTTAAAAATTTAATGAACAAACTTGAATATTCTAAAACTCGACTCAATTTGTAGCCCTAGTGCCAAGTATGGATTCCCTAAAGAGGATCTATAAGAATGCAACACCTAATCCAAAATTGGCTCCGCGCTATCAAGCGCCAAGGAGGTTCAATGAAGAAAAACATAGATTTTAAGTGTGGCGCTTGAATGTTAGCTAGCACCAAGGGAAGCGCGCACGTAGCGCTAGCCGCTGGATTGGTTTCACAAATGGTAAATGCCTTAAAAACAAATCTTGATTCCCACATTATAAGGCTAAAAGACACACCATGCACCATGACTAGAATTAAAATGTGGAACCATGCAAAATGAACTAAAAAGCTAACTTAAATGAAAACATGATATGCATGTTTATACGCTCTCCGCTGTGTTTATTGGTCCACAATCATACTTTTTCATGTTTCGTAGAGATAGTTCAAATTAAAAAGTCAAAAGACTAAAGTATGTCAATTACCTTGTAACCCATTTTCTAAAAATTAAATTACCAACTCACGGTTGACTTTTCCTCAACACTTCAACTAAAGGGTGGATTATCGAGACTTATTGTAAACTACAACCTCCTAAACCCAAACGGAAAAAGAATAAAATACAAAATCAAATGGATTGTCGAATCCCGGAAATCGCTAATAACATTAACAAGAATGCTAAACAAAATTATTGAGGATCAAAATGATCTAATATATATTGAGTAGCATACTTCAGTAGGAATAAAGTTATCTATGAACACATGCGCAAGAGCACAAGAAATGAATACGCTTCATTTTATCTATTTTCACTTATTCCAAAAGTTCCTTTAATGGCGGGATCCAGAAGACGAAAATGCAATCAAAATCGAAAAGGAAAAGGAAAGAGAAGAAGAAAAAGTAAAAATACTTTGGATTAAGTTACACACCATTCTTTATGAAGTGGAGTTTCTTTTTATAAAGCAAATATCTTACTAAGAAAAGCGCAAATACCATAATAGTTCTTATTATCTATCTGTTTGATTGAGGACTTCCCAGAATTGAGAAGATAATGGAGAACTCAGGTGCCCTGTGCCTAGTGGATGAAATACAAGAGGATAGTCATTTACGTTTCAATTATCGTTTAAGATTTTGTGGTACCAAATATGAGATTTTGTAGCTCCAAATATGATATGGCATATGGTATGCACCCCATACAGATAGAGTATTTTAGAAACAGCGAAGGGACTACTGATAGTCTGATATTCCTCCTTGTTATGCTTATCATTTGTAAATCTTCACAGTTCACATACAGCAACCAGTAATCATGCAAATCACGAAGAAAAACCTGCACTAAAGAATTCAAACAATAAAGCAGCCTTCAGCACAATGAAAGGTCAACCATCAAACTTCAGCCGAACAATGGCAGTGTTACACCCACAAAACTGGAAAGTGTTTACACTAATTCACTCGTTAATTTACATGAAAAAAATTTAAAAATTAGTCAGAGAAACGAAAAGAAAAGATATCAAGAACCTTGAAAATGATTAACAAGAAAGCTACTAAAAATAAACTACTCGTACTTGGGCCCTCAAAAATTCTGAAACATGAACCATCCAATTTCATATGATATAAGTGGACTTTATAGACTTCTGATACCTTAGCTCTCTAACATTATAAATACCCAAGGAGATGCCAGTAGTTATTACAGTGTTCACAACTCTCAGCTTGAAACACCCCTCTGTTATTCTGGTTAGACAATTTAAAAGCACTCGCCTTTCCTTCTTTACCCATGGCCTGTTCCCAACCCAATTTCGTCGGCGCCATGCTTCTCATACTTATTGCCTGCAATGGCACTCTAAAATCACAAGGAACAAATGAATTGTATTCCAAAGAAGACCACAAGGAAATAGGAAGGCATGGAAGCCAAGCTATCAACTCACTCCAAAACCCTGCCGGTAATGGTCATGGATATGATCTTCCGGCTTCACCTGCTAGTGATGGTACTCAAAATCTGGGATTCGAAGAAACAGTTGGAGCATATGATAAAGATGATTTTAGACCAATGACGCCAGGTAGCAACCCTGGTGTTGGTCATTCTGCTCAAACTCTGGGATTTGATGAACCAGTTGCAGGATACGAAGATGATTTTAGACCTACTACACCGGGTAGCAGCCCCAGTGTTGGTCATTCTTTTGCAAAAAAGAAAGATGATGTTACTAAAAATGTGGGATTTGAAGAACCAGTTGAAGCATATAAAGACGAGTTAGACCAACGACGCCAGGTAGCAGACCAGGTTTCGGCCATTCTGCTCAAACTCTGGGATTTGATGGATCAGTTGCAGGATAACAATATGAATTTAGAGCTACAACACCTGGTAGCAGCCCTGGCATTGGTCATTCTTTTGCAAAAAATAGTGATGATGTTCAGAGTGATCCACAATGCAGTAGCCATTCCATGGAAGGCAATGAAAATGATTTTCAAGCGACAGGGCCAGGCCCCATAATCATATAGAGAGTTCATTGCAACTTGCATGTACAAAGAATAATCTCCATGGGAAGTACTGGTGCCGGCAGGCAATGAAAATGATTTCAGACCGACAAGTCACCCAGGACACAGCCCTGGTGTTTGCCATGCTCTTCAGTCCATAATCAGATTGGGAGTTCATTGCAACTTGCATGTTCAAAAGAATAATTTCCATTAGACTAAATGTGTATATGTGGATGGAATATGGATATTTAGACTCTCTTAGGCTTATAGTGAACATTCTCCCCATATGTGGTCATTGCAAATATAGCTTATTGTTTGATAGGTTATTCGCATGATACATGTATGGACACCGAAACGCATAAGTGTCAATTCTTGCAGGTCATACATTTGCATGTTAACGCACAAATGCTTGTGCACTTGAGGATTTAAAAGTGGCCCACAAAGTAGTAGCCATTCCATGGGAAGCAATGAAATGGATTATCGCACAGCACAGACAGTGTTGCTAGTACAATCCGTCTCTTTCATAGGGGTCCACTAGCACGATCCATCTTATGAGTGTAATTCACTCCGTAAAGTAGAGAGAAGAGAATCCTCATCCTAAAAGAAAATCTAGTTATACAAACCAAAATATTTGCCAATAAGAATCCCAATTCTTTTTGGACCTATAATTCCTGCCATTTTATTATTCATCATTTTCAAGGTCACCCTTCTGACATATAGGAGGATGGGTTCTAGACTTTTTAAATTTAATACTAGTAGACGACGACCAAATAAAATATTGGATAGAAAATACATACAATATGAAGTTGGTAGAGGTATATCGTAACAGAGATGATATTCCAACTATTAAATGACTGATTCGACTTTTGCCACAATTCCTCGTTCCCAATTGACTTACAAAAACTGAAACATAAGAATACTCAAAATATCAAATCTTTGTTTACCAATTTTTGTCAATCATATTAAACTTCAAATTAGCATCTTGATATTCTCTTCTATTGTCTAATTTGGACCTCTACTTGGTCGCCTAGCTAGGATAGCATAAATTGTCTATTCTAATTTCCATCTCTGATGTTTGATGATGGTGACTTCTTGGACACACCACCATTCGCTGCATACCAAAGTTTTCCACACTTCTTGGAGGCATCAAGAATCAGAGAAAAACTTGCATCCCGAAGGGGTACCACCACATGGTATCCGTCGGCGCATCTGAGCCGTCCAAACATGTTTTGGACAACCCAAATTGAAGGGTGACATTTTTGTAAATTTTAGGTGCAAATTTACCCCCAACAAATCTGAACCGTCCCAAACATGTATGGAAGGCTCGAATGCGTAAACGGATACCATGTGACAGTACATTATCCGCATGCAAGTTTTTCTGCAAGAATCGACAATAAATGTTTACATTGTGTTGTCTACACTCACTTTCCCAAAATAAGCAATGCAGTACCAACACATCTTAATGGGATCTGTCGAACATAATTTCAAGTTGGATAACCTTTCAGGATTCGCAGTATGAGCATACCGATTTGGAGGAGCCAGTTACACGTACAAAGTAGAGAAAATGAATTCTGAAAACAGCATCACAATTCAGAGCCAAAGGTAATCAGAAAACCCATGTCAATTGAGGTGGCTGAAACATTCCTTCATTTCACCCCTCAAAATTTATTTTCTTTCATGAAAACGAAAAATACCCTCCTCAAAATTTTGTGAATCAACAACTGCGATTCTCCTACTTTTAAATGGGGCAAGTGGAAATCAAAAGACGGGATCTCAGACCTCCTACAAACGTGTTATTTCAGTAACAAAATACCAGCGGTAATGAGTTTCTAGATTTAACAAATTACACGCGATAAAGCAAGTGCAGAGAAATGCACGAGAGGCTAGGTGTTCCACAGAACAGACAACGAAAAGAGAATCAAAAAACCAGTACTATACCA
This sequence comes from Vaccinium macrocarpon, assembly GCA_022606695.1. Taxonomy (NCBI): domain Eukaryota; kingdom Viridiplantae; phylum Streptophyta; class Magnoliopsida; order Ericales; family Ericaceae; genus Vaccinium; species Vaccinium macrocarpon. The sequence goes on from CM040172.1 coordinate 13,608,214, forward strand.
ACATGAAAACGAAGAAAACAATACTAGACGGATATGGAAACAGCGCATGCAGTTGGGTGAGTTTTTGAATGGATTTTATCTAGATTTTATCAAGATTTGATAAAATCAAGTCTTGATTTTATCCATTCGCAAAAATCTAAAATTTTATCAACTCTCTCTACGAATGGATAAAATCAAATTTGATGGGGTTCATCACATCTTATCCACTTCTAATAGGCCGGAGAAACAAATAATTTCCACTCTCCCTCCCACTTTTACAAAATAATAACGTAATGGGAGACACATCAAAGAGAATGAATGATTCGTTAACCCCTGCCACCCATTAACCTGCCAAATTTCGGACTTAGGTTGTTTTTTTTTTTTCCTCAGCAAAAGAAATTTTAAATTAATCTCTGATAAGGGAACAAGGAAAAACATAAGCTACCCGAGACCCAAGAAAGACACTAACAAGATACCAAAAAAAAAAAAAGGAGAGAACAGCACAAATGGGAAACTGCACAAAACCGAGGCCAAACAAAACTATCAGTAGTCACCCAGATCACCCCATACCAAAGCCAGAGAAAGAACCATAAGAACTATCCAAAGCAAGAAACTCCCTAACAGCACCCCTACGAGAAAAACAGCACCCACACAAAACAATGGACCCAACAAACAAAAACACAAAGCTGCCTCAGCTCCCAGCTAACAAAAAACAGCAGCGAATTTGAACCCAAAAAGTCATCAAACCCATCTCAAAAGCAACATCAAATAAAACCCCAAAAAAGAAAAAACTTCAAGAGCAGCCTTCCAATAGATGATCCCTCCAAAAAAATCCAAATGTCAAAAACCTCAAACACACCTCAGTAGCAGAACAAACTAGGAGCCATCCCACAGCAAGCAGAGCAGCGCCGATCCAAAACAACGGAAACACCAATCAAAATAAAAGACCAGGCAAAGGAACTGCCAAATCAAACTCTCTGAAAATTCCTTCAGCCCCAGAATTATTTACAGATGCTCTCTCCTCCTACATTTGATCATGTTCTTCAGCTTCCATCTCCACTAGTCTTTGAAGAGCTTCATCATCACTTTCATGAAAGTGAGCATTCAATTCCTTACCCACCACTTTGATGTCTTTAAGCTCTTCCATAATAACCTTATTCCTCCTAATGATATCTTCAGTACTTACCGAGGCCATAGGGTTACTAACTTACTATTATCAGAGACCAGAGGAAAATCAGGATTTCTAGTGTCTTGGGCATCTAGCAAATCCCTAATATTTCTCCATAACTTAATTTTGTCCTCTCTCCTTGTCAAATTATAAGAAGAATGAATAGGGTGGGCCCATCACCATTGTTAGACAAGAGATCATCACTAGCTTGTGTTTCCCAGCACTAGTTAATCAGAATCCCCTCAAAAGCAGCACTACAATTGGAGGGCCTGACGAACATTCTTGTGTTTGTACTCTCACATAAAAAGACTGACTCAGTAATGAAAGAATGAGAGACACAATATTTATCGACCAACTGAATGAACACCTCTGTCCATAAAAGGCACGTCCATTCACAACAAACATGAGTGACTGAAAAGACGCCACTACTAATCAAATCAATAGACATTCACACCATAAATAAAATATTTTATCCCATAATATTTCGAACAATCAATAATTTGCCAGCTTTTCTGTATTTGATCTTATGTCACTGCAGGAATAGGATATTTTCGCTACTACGTTCTATATTGATTTTAAGGTTTTCAATAACTCCATCGTTAAGTGTGAAGGTATTAATGAACAATACAAATGATATTCTGCCATACAGAACCTACATCAACTGTATAACATACAAAGAGGTTAAGAGGATGAAAAAGAATGTAATATCTTGGAGCTAGCGCTGTGATTCGAAGGTATTTTCCGCTACTATCACGTCCGGGGTGATAGAATAACCATAAAACACTCACAGTGCTCTTGCACTACATCCTAGCAGAAAACACATTCATAGACAATAAGTCCTCTAATATGGCAATATGACTTTTTAAAGTTAAGTGGGAGGAGGCTGGGTAGAGGCTCCAGAAATAGAGGAGCCAACCAAGCATGTCCTTTTGAAGAGTATCTTTACTAATTATCATTCCATTTTTACCTGAGGAATAGTAGGTAGAACAATTAGCACTTTCAAGTTTCAACCCATTATTTTCTGTAGGAGTTGTAGGGCCCTCAAAAGGTTGGTGGATTCAGTGGGCTCGATCGACTGGCACTTGAAACCATCTTTAGGACTAAAATTTTATCTCAGTATAAAAACCACCAATATTTCTTAGGTTAGGATGTGTAAAAGGAACATTTTTTCACAAAATGGCAGGCTATGAGTGGTTCAACAAAAGGATCTGAAGAGCCGACACTAGAACGGAATTAAACCATCACTATATTCACATACCAAACAGGCAACTGTTTACACTAATTCACTTCGTTAAATTACATGCAAATATGAAAAATTAGCTAGAGAAATGAATTGCTTTATTGATATGTAACTATACTTAGTTTTTATTAATTTTGTATTATTTATACTCTCAACACTATGTATAATAATTGTAGAAATGGAAAAATTGAACAAAGGGAGAATTATACATATTATATTCCCTCACATAAAAACCCAACAAGTTATTGAAATGTCAAAATAAATTCTATTAACTTATTTGAGTTACGTAGGCTACAAAAGTCTACATTCCATTCCAAGTTGAAAATCAGATTGCCTCCATTTGTCTTTCCATTCAAAGTTTGAAAATGTGTTGTCACCAACTAAATTATTATTGAACTTTGAAAATGTGGTAGACATCAATTTACTTTCCATTGAACTTTGACTATAGAACCATAGAAAAATATGATATGGAAGCTGAATTACCCAAAAAAAAATGATATGCATACATATTCCAAAGTATGAAATTCGTAGCATTCATCACAAAAAATAAAATAGGAAGACACGGGATCTACTGCCCATTGTAGCATTGAGTTTCGTGTCGCAATATCAATTGAACACATTGACTACCATATTACAAAAAACTGACCATAATGTAAAAGTGGGTCCTAAAAACTAAGTAATTTCATCACCACAAATTGGATTGTAATTGCCATTGTTGCACTAAGTAAGAATCATGTCAAATTAAGGCAGCACCTTTGCTTCATCAACATCAAAGTCTTTTTCAACCACCCACAATATAGGATGTTACAATGCAAGTTTGGTAAATTACTTAGTACAGTACTTCAAACTTCTTCCACATTTCCTCCACCATTGGCTAACCAATGATTGTACATGGCAGTAGCAAGTGCATCCCTCCTCTTGGTCCACTCATTAGAAGTCTCTAGTTGACCTATATAATTACCTACCTCAACATTGTGTAGGTTCTGTTGTTCCCATAACGTGTACTCTAACTCAACTGGATCATTAGGCATCTCTCTTTTAATGAGATTGTGGAGGAGGCAACATGCAGTGACGATACGACCTTGAGTCCGTATGGGGTAGTGAGATGCAGCCCTTAATATTGCAAATCGCATCTTGACAACACCGAAGCTTCTCTCAATGACATTCCTAGCAGCAGAGTGCTTCATGTTGAAATACTCCTCTTTGCTAACAGGAATGTGACCTTGCCTCCATATGTTTAGGTGATACCGCTGGCCACGATATGGTGACAGAAAACCCTCCCCATTTGGATAACCACCATCGACAAGGTAGTATTGTCCTGGAACCAATGGTAACCATATTTACAACGGATATCAGCCATGTGTACTATTCTGAAATGCAAAAAGGTAACATTAAGTTTTATGTTTATGTCACATACCGTGGGGGACTTTCAAACCATGTGGTCTTGCAATGGCATCTCCAAGGATTCTAGAATCAGTGGCAGACCCTTCCCAACCAGACAAGACATATACAAATTGCAGATCTCGATTACAAACACCTAAAACATTTGTTGCAATTTCACCATTCCTGGTCATATATCGCGGCCTATCTGCTGTCGGGGGATTAACTGGCACAAAGGTCCCATCCAAAGCCCCAAGACAATTCTACGAATAATAGCGTTTTAGTATTGGAAATTATTAAATTGGGTGGAGTTGTGGAAAACAAATATAACTCAATGCAAATGTACCTGAAACCAATTCCACCTACTATCATGGTCGTCAGGAGGTACAGGCTCAGGCCTTGCAAGGAGCATCTTGTGAAGGCGTAACACAGTAGGAGTACAAGCATTAAAATGCATGCTAACTGTTTCACTCGATCTCCAAAACTCAAACTTCGTACTCTTCTGCTTTGTATGGTGTGAGAGGATCCACAAGAAAATGGCTACTCTCTCCTCAAGACATACATTCTGTGAGTCCCCTAACCCAACACCTCGGACTAAACAGCACAACCTCAAAAACGTATGCCTATTTACCCTCAACTGTTCTTGGCAATCTATGTCATTGCCTCTTACAAGCCTATTGATTCTCTCCACTTGTTGTTGGTAAAGGTTTGGATTTTGAGACAACTGCGGACGGGGCTCCATAATCGTATTTGTAACCAAGAAGTACAGGCGAAACACACCCAAAGCAGCTCCAATAGATGAGTGTAAAGCCAAAAATGCCTCTTCCTCTTCTCTCCTGCTCAATTGTGTTCGGTTTAATCTTACCATCCTAAAAGGTTTCATACAACAAATATTTATCAATATTGTAATTACCACATACTTCATTCATTCAGTACATATCTCTCCACTTGTTGGGTTGTTTGACAAAGTTTCCTGTAAAGGTCTTGTTGAATTAGTTCTTCTATGAAATGCCTAAACCATAGGAATAAATTTTAGGCCATTTATATGCACCATACCAGGAAATTTCCTAAGCTTGGTATTTTCACCGCTAGGTTTATCAAGTAGATACTTAAGTGGTTAATCAACAACTTCATTGCAATCACACGAGGGTTTTCATCAATCCAAGACTTCAAACTCACAACACTACCCCCATTCTCTTTACCAACAACCAACAGTCCAATTGATAATATCCACATCAATTTCAAACCCAAATAAAAACAAAAAATAAAATCAGTAAGCAGCTACGGAATGATAATCCGAGAGAGAGAGAGAGAGAGAGAGAGAGAGAGACGAAGTACCTCAGGTATGGAGTTGTCACGCAAAGTATCGCAGCAAACAAGAGAGAGAGAGAGAGAGAGAGAGAGAGAGAGACGACTAATTGCTAGAGGGATTTGGGGATTTGATTTGGGGGGAAATTTCAGCGCCAAATCGAGGGATTTGGGGATTTCATTTCAGCGCCTATTGCTGTTTTTGCGGGCCGGATACATTGGGTATTCACTTGGGCTGCTAAGAGTTCAGTCTATTTCAATGGAGCTATGATACTAGGATTTAGGCTTGGTTTTCTATTTGTTAAAATAGACATTTGTAAAATCAAGTTAGTGATTTTAGCAAATGAAGTGGGGAGATGATTTTATCTCCAATAAATCTAGAGATACACATATGTCCAGATTCATTGGAGATAAAATCACAACTCCACTTCATTTGCTAAAATCACCCACTTAATTTTAGCAAATGAAAAACCAAGCCTTAGCAGGCATACAGATTATAAGTTTTATAACTAGTCCTCCAATTTTCCGCTCATTTTTTCTATTTCTACTCACCAATACTATAAAAATGTACATGCGTATTGGCCGATTCCCAAAACATAGTGCTTTGTATCAATATTGTACTTGCTACACATTGCTCCAAGTGCTTTGGTGCTAAAAAAATTTCAAGAGAATTTATGGTAGCTTTACCTGACTACTGCTACATATCGTTAATATTCTCACTACCATTACTATTACGCAATCCCATTACCGTTATTTAACATTGTGCACGGTGCGAGTCACTAATATTGTAAAAGCAAAAGATAGTAAGGATATAGGACTCTTCTGTCTATAACTTAGTTTGAACCTGCACCACCCATCACGATTCTCATTTCAGTAATCCAAAAATCATTCATCTTGTAAAGCTCGTGTCCGTAAATTATAGTAATTGATCAAAAATTTGGGTTGATTCGGTAACCTGCGCAACTGATTCCATCATATTTGCTATGAAAAAAATGAAGGCAATTCTGATGACACAAAGACTATCCATTTCAGGACCTGATTATGAGTACAGACAGGTCTAGAAAATTTACCAACTGCTAGTGGATCCCACACAAGTGATTTTGAGCGAAATGGTAGAATTTTGGATCAGCCACATACGCATGTTGAATTGAGCTAATTTCTCACGGGGCCACACAGAAAATTGTTCTAAGATGAAAAAATGGGTCAGATCACTCATGTGAGACCCTGTTTACACCAAATTTAGCACTGTCACGGTTATTTGTTACTTTTCCGAACAAACAAACTCACAAGTCGATCCCTGAGATGGTTGGTACAATTTCTAGACTTGAAGGATCGATACCCCTGGACTTAGCAATTGATTTTATGTAGGACCAATCAATGGCATTTCGAGACAATTAAACTGCCCATTTCATAGTCGATCATCTAGGGTCATTACCTTTTATCATTTTTTTTTAATAACCGGATGTTCCGGCCAGCTTCTGCATACTTCGACTAATTTCAAAACCCTGAAACTAATGATCAGACATAACTCCCACTAGTCCCCAAGAGTTTGATAGCAAGAGTATCTACAGTTAGCTTTATTTTTGGAACGGGGATACGATTGCCATCAATCGCATGTCCTATACTCCTATCTGACCAATCATATCACACTTCAAATTATTACAGGCCAACATGAACAAACCATTTTATAAGAAAGGTCTTGGGTTAAATTCTTGACTTCTTTTTTTTGGAAAAGGGACAAAAATAATCTAGAACTTAAATTCCTGACTGGCTCACTTGATTTTTGTCTTTTTAGTAATCGCATGACGTATCCAAAATTTATCTTATTTTGGTGCAACTTGACTAGAGATGACACAAGTCTAGCATGAATCAATTCTTAATTCCTTGTAATGCCTTTGAAAATATCGGACATTTAGAATGATGTGACGAAAATTCAGTGCTAAAAATGTCTACAATTTAATAGTGAAATCGGTTCAGGTCGGTCGGAGTTTTCAAGTATGCCAATCCGAACTGATTGGTTCAGTCTAGAAATGATGCAAACGAATTCCAGACGGCATATTCAAGGGACCAATATAGGTTCAGAGTGGTTTGGTTTGGTCTGGATTTTTTATTTTTTTGGGTTGGGCTTCAAAAGAATTTGAAAGTTTAGGCCCAACCAAAAAGAAAAAACAAGCATATATTTCACATCCAATGTAAGTAGTAATAATGCTACATTAAAAATGGAATTAGGCCCAAAACTCATATCTTGGGTCACAAACCGCGACCACAAGCCAAAATTGGGCCAAGACTCCAACACTAATTAAATATCAAAACCCCTCTTCAGTCTAATCGCTTTTTGTAATACCATATATCGATCGGCTCGGTTTCGTCCAACATATTTTCAGGTAATCGAAAATGAAAATTTTAGTGCTCCTCAATTGAACACCAATACACATTTACACATGGCGACCACTCATTTAGTCATGGCATGTGGACGTCATGTGTAAATGTGTGGTTTTCGATTTTGGGCCGATGTACTAGCTATATGTGGCGTTTGCTCATCAACAACCTGTTAAAGAAAATCGAGGATGACAACCGGCGATTGTTACAGAAACTTAGAGAGAGAAGAGAGAGGTAGCCCACTTTTCTTCATTGTTTTCTTCCCATTATTTTTCCTCATTGCCAAAAGAAAATATTTGTATCGATAACGGGTACCGGGAGGGATACAATATAGCATCATAGCTAGACATGAATGTTGGCAAATGAATCCTCACAATCGTAAATTTTTTTCTTATTTTTTGATTGATAAGTGTAGATAATGTACAACTCTTGCACTTATTTTCTTATTTTTTTTATTTTGGCAAATGGTTTGGCTCATCACAAGTTTTGGTAAGTTTTTTCTTTATTTTCTATCATTTATTATAATTTTTCAATATCAAATTTAAAAAATAAAACACTTATTGACTATAAACTAAACCAAAAAATAATTAATTTTCGCTCCACAAACTTTGATAAAAAAAAAAAGGGCTTAAACTAATCACCCCTTCCCCTTCCATTCATCACTCCACTTTCTTCCGGACTACTTAAAGATATTTTGCTCCAACATTGCAAGGAATAGTGTCAAATTGCTATTCTATAGTAATGTTGCTCCAATAGTGCAAATTTTATTTTTTCAATTTCTTCAAAAAAATGTTAGTAATTTGTATTGTCAATTGTGGGTCCCACGATGAAAGAGGTAGAGACAAATGTCCATAAATAAATTATAGTAATAGCTATATCTTGTGTTGTATTTAGTACAACATATAATTGTACATAAATACAACACGTGTTTTACCTCACTATTTATTTTATTTTTAAGAAATATTGGTGAATGCAATTTGGAACTTCATGTTATCGAAAAACCTAAGAGGCCTAAGTTGATTTCTTTCGGCCTTCCAACATTCAAGATTTTCGCAATTGAGTCCTCCAATTGTCCAACCACAAGTGTAAATGGGAGGGTTACAATTGTCTTTAGAATCGCACAAGCGGCCCTCACTTGCGAATTGGCTCGTGGGTTATCAAAAGCAACAAGACGACTTGAGCTCTGTTAATCAGCTTCCTGTAAATCTCTCTTCCTTACTAGTAATATAACTATAGCAACACATAGAGCATGCTAACTTACCACACACACACACAAAAAAAAAAAACACATATAGCAATTCCCTTTTCCTATTCCTAGCTTCTTCTTTTTTGGTAAGCCTATTCCTAGCTTTATGGAACTTGGAAAGGCGTTTGCTATTGCCTTGTGCAAAATTCGGTTAATTGGGCCAACATGGTTTGGGTGTTAGGGACCTGATCACCAGAAAGTGGTCCATTTCCGTTTGCTATTGTCTTGTGCAAAATTGGGTTAATTGGGCCAACATGATTTGGGTGTTAGGGACCTGATCACCAGAAAGTGGTCCATTTCTTGTCTTTTATTGGACCAATCTAGTTGACAGCAAACAATGGAGGATTGTGACTGGACGGGCGCCTTCATCTGGATCTGGGACCTTTAATCTGTTCATTACAGTAAATGATTTGTAAAGGATTTGGTAGGGAAATAATTTTGACACTCCAAATATTAATAATTGCATTTTAATATTTGTATTTCCGTATTCATGTTGTGTTAATTTGAACAGTAAAAGAAAAATTTTAGAGTGCGATTATCAAATGGTGCAGTGTCAAAATCAATTACCTTTGAGAGATTGTAATGAACAGATGGGTTTTGCAAATTTTCTTGGAGTAAGAATCATATATTGCGATAATTTATTTAATGTATCGCAGAGGGAAATGTATCATGATCTTGTTTTACGATCCAAACTATTTATTTTATGAATCGATCAAGTCATTAAAGATATCTGATTAACTCTGTCTTTTGCAAACATAAAAAAACATATCGAGAGTTACAAAATAAGCAACAAGAATCATCAAATGAAAACGTTATTAAGGGTCATATTTTTATACTTTTATGATTCTTCTCAATTAAATGAATGATTAATCTCAAATATGTATTTTGCTGAAAATAAAAAAAAAGATCATTAAAAATCAATAATACTGACTATTTTAGCATCACATGAAGATCCATGTCAAGAATCATCACATAAGAAGTTTTGTATTCATTTTCTTGTAAAACCTTGTCTCTCTCTCCCTTACACCTAGCCTCTCAAAATGATTCATTTCTTGTACAACCTTCTCTCTCTCTCTCTCATAGAATAGAGTAATTATTACATGATTTTGGATACCGCTACGTAATATTATAATTCAATCTCATGATGGTGTATATAATTTGTGGATCACATGAATTTAGACATCATGTGGTATCCTGTTCAATATCAAAAGTCTAGAGGGATGATCGATCATGGGTGAAAAAAAAAAAGAAAAGAATATCATGGGAATATGAAAAATCTTGCTAGGGATATGTGGTTCTAAATCTACTCTAACAAATTACTAGTGGTCTACAAGTCTATATAGTCTACAACACATAGGGACAGAGTTAGAATTCACGAATGAGGGGTTAAAACTCTAAAGACTCTGCCGTGAATTTGGTGCATGTTTGGTAACGATAAATAGGAGTATCAAATATTCCCTCTGTTCCTAGATAAGAGCTCCACTTTCTCTCTCTTGCCATTTTTCAAATCAAAAAATGAAGTACTTTCGTGTATCATTTTTTGAAATTTTTTGCACCGAATTAAAATACTCATCAAGTACTTGTAGACACCCCGATTTTGAACCCGGGATGTGCTCGAGCATTCCCGATGATGAAACGGACCAATTACAACTACCCGAAACTAGTGAAAATGGCTTGAACTTGATTAAAATCAACCAAACATTACCCAAACAATCAAAACAACCCGAATCAACCCAAGCATCATCAAACCAAGCAAAACCATCAATCTGTCACCAGTAACCTTGAGCGCTCAAGCCCTGGACCTTGACCACTCAAACCCAAAAATCCCATCTTGAGCGCTCAATCTTATAGCTTTGAGCGCTCAACTTAGATCCCAGTCAGGAATCTGCAGAGTATCTCATCATGAGATTTCATGCAGGGAGGAGCGTCTAACCACCTGTATACGTCTTGTACATGTATAATACATCCTACATTGCCCTAATCTACTCCTAAAGTTACTCCTAACTCATTTCAAGTACAAAACCCACACACTCTCTCTCTACTCTCTTCCCTCCCACTCATTCCCTATAAAAACCAGCCATTGCCCACTGGTTTCCAGGTGACCAATTCACACACTCCAGCCCTCTTACAGCCCTTAAAACCGATCACCACTTTCTCTCTCTAAAAAACCACTCACTCACCATCTAAACCACTTACAAAAACCATCTTTCCAACTTCAAATTCGACCTTTGTTCATCAATCAATCTCATACACTGTCTCGTTTACCCAGAATACCAACCAAACGTCCATAATCATCTACCATCAAGCCCAAAATCAAAGTTCAAGCTTTCAATCAAGTTAAAAAGGTAGTTAATATGTGAAATATCACATTCTGGTTTTTCTGAGGGAGACCAGTAGGTTCAAGCAAGTTCTTTATACTTGCATTGGGCTTACAAGGTCCACAATACATAATCAAAATACTTTCAAAATCTGCAGTTGCAACAGGGGTTGAGCGCTCAAGCCTAGTCTTTGAGCGCTCAAACCCATTCTGGGTCAATCACTGTTTTGCTAATTTCCGCACTCTTCACTAGTTTTGATCGTCATTAAATGGTTAAATATGTTCATATCATTCTCAAAACAGTTTTATCTCCATCTCCAAAGCACATGCACGAGTGCTAATCTACCACTTCATGATGATTAAACGTGAAAAGCTTTGTAAATCCTACTTTCAAAGGTCAAATAGTGACTGATTGATGTTCTAATAACTTTGTTTCATATATTGAGGATCCTGAGAAACATTTAAAATTCATTTTCGAGTCAGAAACCAGAAAGCCACATTATGGCTTGAGTGCTCAAGGTCATGTCTTTGAGCGCCCAAGCTGTTCTTGGCTCATTTGCAGGTTGCTAGTTGTTTCGATGATGGATCATGGTTTAGTTTCTTTCTGGTGTGTGTGAGTTGTTAGTTTTGTGCTTATGATATGAACCCCTCTCTCTCTCTTCCATTTACAAGCATTTCCTTTATTAATTTGTGGTGATCCTCTTCTTTTCATCATTCTTTAAGAGATCAAACCACCTGTTTTCACCTTATTCTCCATGAAAAATGTTTTATTAATATTTGATCTTGTAAAGAATGAAAAAAGAAGCTGTAAAAAGGGTCAAACTCACAAAAACTAGAAACTGGTTTGAGCGCTCAATCCATGAGCCTTGAGCACTCAAACTGGTTTGGAAGCAGATTTGATTTTAACATCATCTAGTGATTTTCGAAGTGAAATGGCATTTTCTTAATGTTTCTGAGGTGGTCAAGAGTTTTAAAACCTCATTAAACATGAAAATTCAGCAAGGAAAATGTATGAGCGGAACGAGGGTTGAGCGCTCAAGCCATCGCCCTTGGGCGCTTAAACCCTATTCTGGGATCCAAATCGTGATTCAGTTTATTAAGTCTCATGTTCATAATTTCTTGAGTTGTTGTACAGTTTCTGTTATTTCTTATTTCTTGTAAATATTTGTAGTGATTTCCTTTATTGTTGTCATCATCATGGGATCATCACCCATGTAGATCATGTGCACGAGCATCCACCGTAGAATCGTATCTCTTGTATATATTGTCGTTATGTGATTCCCATCCCCGATTCCCCATTTACGTGGATAAATTGAATTTCAAATATTTCCAAAATCCCACAAAATGTCGAGTAGAAACCGGTTCACGGACCGGGCGAGAGGGGTGCCGTAAAACCCTTCCCCTCTCGTAACCAAACCCCTGAATCCGAGAAATCTTTGGTTTCCGTTATGATCGGTAAAATCTTTTACAATGGGCAAACGAGTCACATATTTTTAATCGATTTCTCGGGTTCGGACCTCAAATCCGGGTGGCGACTCTAACAATCACAATCTTTTCAAACGCAAAACCGAACCATCCACGGGCGTCCACCAGTACTTTAATTTGGTGCAAAAAAATTCAACAAATTATTTACGGAAGTAGTCTATTTTTTGCTTTGAAAAATGGCACGACTTTTCATAATGGAACATTATTTTGAAACGGAGGGAGTATTAATGTGGTTCTATTGGATAACATTTATATGTTAGTATACGTGGCATGCAATAATGCACATACAAAAGACACAAATTTTGGATGGAATTGGTCACTGCCCCCCATTGAGTTGAATCAAAATTATGGAAGGTTTTTTTTTTCTTCCCAAAACAATAATAGATGGTATTAATATGTACTCCATCGTAAGCCAAACCGGGAGTGATTGAGTCCAACGACTATGCGCTATCCCATCTAAACCTTTCCTAGCCAAAGTGTGAGCTACCGAGTTTGAAGATCGCCGAGCAAATAAGAACAAACAAGACTGGAAATTTTTGCTTGCTTAGAGCTCCACATCATTCAGAACAAATTTCACTCCTTGACTAAGCACAGTTTGATTAGTGGTCATGTTGTTACTTGCTTGAGAATCTCTTTCCACCATTACAGCATGTAGTCGCAATTGAATGCCACTACGAACCACCATTGCCTCTGCAATTTCATAACTATCGCACCATGTCAAGCCCTAGATGCAGCAGCTACAAACACACCATTCTCATCTCTAATCATAACCCTATGCACCTCTCTCCGCCCCTCGGTCGTTGCCATAAAGCTCATGAACTTTGAACAGTGAGATTTGTCTCTGAAGATTAGTTAAGGTGTGCAAATACTGACCTGGACACCTGATTATATATATATATATATATATATATATATATATATATATACACACACACACACACACACACACACACACACACACACACATAAAAGAGGCTTGTGGACTCTACTCACTTGTAGGTGTTAGAGCGGCTTCTCCTCGATTTACTACAACATATTCCCCCAAGTAATCAATTGCCCGAATGCTAACCATTTTAGCCATCAAAATTTTGGAAGGGGAAATGTTGGTATGCGCTCTTTGGTGTGCAGCCTTAGTGTGCAGCACCCGAGCTGTTGAATGTTTTTTTCAACGGTCCTAATTTCATCTTGGCACTTTACAGATCCGAACTATCTATTGCCAAGATAAAATTCACGCCATTGATTGCTGAGATCTGTTGGGTTTTGTCTCACATATGAGGAGATGTACGTGTAGGGGGGATTACTCCCCCGGGCTTTCCCATGTTCCAGACACACTAGATTACACCCTGGGTATATATTGTGAGGGTGTGAGGAGTGTGTGTTGTAAGAGGGGAAAAACTCACGAAATTATTTTCTTGCTCTTATGAGATCAAATCCTCTTCTAATGGAGCAACCTCGATCCTGCAACATGAGAAATTTGTCAGAGCACCCCTGCCACTAGGCGGCAAGGGCCTTCCAATGGCTAAGTCTGTATTGACGAACAGAAGGATCAATGAAATGAGTGTGTGAGTATGAGAATAGGTTTTAGCATACCTCTAGTGTTTTGGAGTCATATATTTATATAGGCAATTAATTTGTCCTTACATTCCTTGTGGAATTCTTCTATGTATGGAATTCTTCCTTATTGGGCAGCATAGCCTGCATGATTCTCTTTCCTTACTTGATAAGGATTCTTGCCAAGATGGCCACACATTACTCGTTCGGAGTTTTACCCTACATGGGAGTTTACTCCTTGTTTATTATATTTGACTAGTTTTCCATCTCTGAGTAAGATTGTGTTTATCTTCGCAAGCTCAACTTATTCTGGGAATATCTTTGAATATTCCCTCCTTTCCTTATCTTCGCAAGGTAAGTCTGTTGCTAGCGTTTATCCCATTTTGGGGTCGTTCCACTTGTGCCATCTAACGAGCAAGCCAATTTGGTTTATTACTGGATTATGGGCGTGGCAGTCGTCGGCGTACTATTCTGTGTCACTTTCCTTGTGCATGTCACGTGGTAGCTCTGGACGAGCTATTCTGTTTGTCTTCTGTAGTCCTTGGAAAATACCCCACACATGTGTAATGTGCATATTGTGAGGTAGAGAGAGGGTTGAAAGAGCTGTGAGCTCCCTCCTTCGGGAGGGAGGGTGCTCCTCCTCAGAGATCTATTGGAGCACACGATGAGCGGAGGAATGAGGTTGAGTGCACGAGATGCTGGTTTGTGGCTCCTAGAGAGGTTTTTTCATGTATATTGTTTATGGTTGTGAATATATACATATACAGAGTTTTTCCTCATATCCTTGGTGTGCTTGTGTGCATTGTTTGGCCCAAGATGATCCCAACAAGTGGTATTAGAGCAGGGTTGAAGAAGGGGGTTGCCGGAAAACGCCATTGAAGCTCAAGGATCAAAAATGGAAAAAACAAAGTCTCACGAAAGTTTTTCCTATGGGGTTTTGTTCCTCTCGTCGAGGGGAGTCCAATGGTGTAAGGCTCATCGTGTTTGGTCACCAGAGGAGGTTGAAAAAGCTGTTTGAAGTGCGGCAAGAGGCGATGGGGCAACTATGGCGTAGCACTCATACATAGGCAGATCAGAATCAAGATTTGAATGGTGGGTTTTGTTCGCCTCAAGGAGAAGATCACGGCAGTGGTCGGCCGGTCGCCGAAAAATGCCTAGGGAAACCGCACGTGCCGGTTGAAGTGGCGCATGCAACTCGCGTCAAATCTACTTGCGGCTGTGTGCCACACGCACCAAACATTGTAGAATGTGACCAATCAACACCATGCGATGATGACTCAGCAGTCGAGCAGGATGCCACGTCAAAAATTTCAATGCCATGTTAGTCGATCAACGCTAACGCGGTGCCACATCAGCAAAGGGTAAAGTAAGGGTTCATTTCAATCAAAGAGGTCAGGGGTCAAGGCCAAAACCGGTCAAAGGGGTCACCAATTCGGTCAAAGGGACCAAACCGTCTAGACTGGCGGTTCACCAGATTGGCAGACCAGGTTCAGTCCGGTCCAGACTAGAAACGGTCAAGGGCAGCCTAGAATGTTATTGTTGACCGATTCAACGGTTTTTGAACGGTTCATGTCTGGTTCGTACAAGTTTCGGACGCGGTTTGACGTTTCGAATCCAACCGTGCGCTCCATTTTTTGTATAGAGGCTTGGGAATAGTTGTTACTATTTTATTTGAGCATATTTGGGTGTTCGGAGGCGTTATGGGTTGTGATGAGGCTTTTTCCGAGCTAACTAGACTGTTCTGAATTCATTGGTGGGCTCAAATTTGCATAATTTGAGCCAAATTTTGCGAGCCTATGCACAACGAAAGAGAACGGGGAGTACCGTACATAGTTTGGGTTGATCGGTAGTCGTTGAGTTTAGTTAGAGGCAAATCAGGGATGGTCAGTCGTGATCGGTAAGCAAGGATACACTATTACAGGTTTTTGTACTCCGGTTTGAGGGTGCATGAATGCTCGTCTAGTAGTGACACAAGCGCTTGCTAGATGGATAGATCGAGAAGATCCAATGGGAGTCCAAGGGTGCTAGGAAAGCTGGGAATGGAACATGGATGAACCAAGAGGCAGGATGAGGACCGAGAGAGCTAACGAAAAGTGGCAAATAAGTGGCAGAGATGAGCGGAGTTAGATGATACACACAAGAGCATTGGACAGATGTTGCAGAGATCGGAGGTTGATCGGGGCAATCGGGTGATTGTAGATTCGCGGCGGTTGAGCTGTGTTGATCAGTCGGAGAGCTAGTGAGCAAGGATACATTCTTTCGAGTGTTGCATTCCGGTTTGGGATGTGTGGATACATTCGATTGGTTAATGACACAGACGCTTACTAGTGGGACAAATTGAAGATGGTCAGTAGTGATCAAAGGCAGTTTAGTTCAATTGGGTTTGAAGATCTTTCATTAGGATTTGTAAATGGTGATTCGGGTTGCATGAGGAGGATGAGGGGCATCGTACAAGCTTGTGGGAGTTCAGTGACAGTTGGAGTTGATGTCAGGCATGGTCAGGCAGTATGGATGTTTTATGATGTGGACAGGATGAGCGGCAGTTGCAGGGACACACTGGGATAGGCATGGGAGTACAAGGAGTCGTGACCTAAGACGTACATGTGTGCTAGGTACGAAATCAGATAACATGTGGTATTGTCTGCAGATGGTGAACTACTAGTTGTTATGAGATGTTCACTGGAGCTCCAAATAAAGAGATTGAGATGAAGATGAGACGATGCATCGCAGGTTCTCTTTCTTCTGTGTTTTTGTGACGAGATCCTTTCTGGGATATGCGGTCACATGGTGTGGAGAGATGGAGTCATGGATTGTGTCATGTGATTGGGCACGGGTGTTCGGGTTTTGACGGACGCGGATAGTTGCATCTCAATTGGAGATGTGGGTAATCTAGGTTTCGATAAGGCATTCTGAGGTTGTTCTGCGGGAGATCGGCCAGGTGGTTGGATAGCAGATACAGGTTTCGGAGATGTAGTTCTTGTGGATGACGAATCAAGAGCATCCAAATAAGGATGCAGGCACTCTGGTTAGGGGGTGCAGGATCATGATCAACCGTAGAAGATCTGGTTTACAAGGATACATTCATTCGAGTGAGTACCCGGTTGGGGTGCGGTGTAGCTCGTCTGGGGATGACACTGGCGCTTGTCAGAGCGGTAGATCAGGTTAGCCATGAAGATCTAGCAGGATTGGATGATGTCCCAGATTCACAAGTTGTGTATCCCAGTTTAAGGGTGCGGTGGAGCTCAGTGGGGGGATGCAGTGTTAGAGAATAAGTCAGTCTCTTCGCAGATGGTGTGTGAGATCATCTGATAGTTTGAGCCTCTGGTGTGAGCAGAGGGGAGCTGCGGATATTCTCCTGACAGGATAGATGCTAGAGTGGCGGATGGATTGCAACCGGACAACGCTGCAGGTTCAGCGATCACCTCACATGTGAAAGGGGGTGATCATTGGGTTTTGTCTTCCATGTGAGGAGATGTACTTGTAGCGGTGGATTACTCCCCCGGGCCTTCCTATGTTCCAGACACACTAGATTACACCCTGGGTATATATTGTGAGGGTGTGAGGAGTGTGTGTAGTGTGTGCATATTGTGAGGCAGAGAGAGGGTTAAAAGAGATGTGAGCTCCCTCCTTCGAAAGGAAGACTGTTCCTCCTCTGACGGCTGTCGGAGCACACGGTGAGCGGAGGGGTGTGGTTAAGCGCATGGGATGCCGGTTTGTGGCTCCCGGATATGTTTTTTCATGTATATTGTCTATGACTGTGAATATTTTCCTCATATCATTGGTGTGCTTGTGTGCGTTGTATGGCCCGGCGGGACAATCCCAACAAGATCAACGGCTCGGATGTGCAAACCAAGGCAGTACACCAACGCCCATGGGTTCCAAAATTTTGCCATCGAAAACTACCGAGTATACTTAGATTATTCTAGTCCCTTTTTATTTTTGTCGCATGAAACCAAATTTTCTTTTTATTTTTTTTGGAGATGAATATGAGACGAACTTGAACTTCTCATTACCGCATCTATTCGGGAGTTAATTGGTAGTCTAATTATCGAATAATTTTTTTTTAAAAATCCAACTGACCTATAATCAAATGTTGTTACGAATTATTTAATATTTCATTAAAGATTGGCTAAATGCATTTGAATGTTGTGTGTGAATTTTTTAATCACTCCATAGGATACTCAATGTCCATGAGTTTTAAGACTCAAACTCATATTTTGCACTGCATTGGTGATGACCACCTTTAATAAATCCCGGCCCCCATACACTTCATACGTTCATAATAACGATTTTCATGTTTCATAAGCTTCATACATTCGTAAGTACGTTTCGTAAGCAAAAACGTTTCCATTGCAACCATCCAAAAGTGTTTTTAATTGCCCGGATTTTAAAAAAACTCGCCCCTAAAAAGCTTTGTTCAAAATCTGAACAATTAATTGCTAAAATGAACAACTGGGATGAGTGTTACACCGTATATCGCGGAGTGAGCGCTACAGGGACCTTGAGTCGGTTCATAAAGCTTGGTATGTGTAAGTTGATATATTGGTAGAACCTGTTGGATTTGATCCTTGTGGAGATCTTGTGAGGAGCATCTTTGGATGAGCACCTCACGTGCTTTGTTTGTTGTTGTCTTAACTTAAAAACTATTTTTATTTTCGAATGTTTTTTTAGCAAATATATTTAGTTGTAGAACGTGTTTGTTCACCAAAAAGGAACGACTTACTCCAAAAGCGTGCATTCTTTTTTGTAAATGATCTTTCTCAATGAATTTTTTTATTTATCTAAATGAGGCACGACCAACCACAAAAAAGACAAGAAGAGTGACACAAGAAGGTAAATTTTCAACGATTAATGAGCAGTACAATCTCAAAAGTAAATAGTGGGTAACTTTACTATTAATGGGTATACAAAACATTTTTTTTTCTTCTATAAAAGCACAATACTGATTAGGAAATAATTACAATATACATTCATTAAACGTGTGTATCATATAAACCTATTGTATGGTCCAGATTGTGCCACCTCATTGACAATTATAATATTTTTAAATTTTTGTTAATTTTTTTGCAAAATGATTCGTAACATTTTCTATGATTTATAACATTTTAGTGTGTCTCGTAACTTCTACGAGGGTTTGTATTGTAACTTTTTTCGACTAATTATTGCATATACACTAAATTCTATTTGTGTGATTTAAATAAAAATTCATAAAACACTATCATATATTTGCCAGTATTTGACCCAAAAAAGCTAAAGCTCAAGCGATCGTGAATGAGCACTTACGTCCTGTTTGTAGAACGAACAACACAGAGGGGGAGATAAGAGGTGCATATGTTATTGCCAGGGTAGATTAGTTAAGAAGGAGAATTAGATAAGAAATAGTTTGTGTTGATAGTAGACAGATAAAGAACTAAAGTGATAAATTACTTGTCTTGTTTGTACAAATGGTTCCCAAAGTATTAGCAAATTGTCACTTTGGTCCCCAAAATTTAAATTGTGTCTATTGAGTCCCCAATGTTAATAATTCACATTTAACTTGTCCCTGGGTCTAACTCCGTCCGTGTTTTACCGTCAATTGCACGTATATTTTTGAAATTTCACCTCAAACCCTCACCACTTCATCTTCTAACTCAAAACCCTAAAAGCATCTCCTGCCTTGAACCAAACTCAGAATCAAATTTTCACTTAAATTTGAGTAAAAAGTTGATTTGGGTACACCCTCTCTAGTCATCAACATCATTTTTACTCAAATGTGGCTTTAAAAAAAAATCAAAAACAATTTCTCTCCCATTCTCCTCTCTCTCCACCACCGTAGACCACCACCACCACCGTAGACCCCCACCACCGCCATAGCCACCACAGTAGACCACCAGATCTTACGTCCCAGATCTGCCACCGCCATCGTTGGAGCACACCACCACGCTTGTTTCCCACCTCCACCGTCGCTCACCACCACCTATTACCACGCCAACCACTAGAATATAGCAGTTCGAAATTTGGGTTTGGCTTTTGTTCTCCCTTGATTCGGGGGAAAAAAGGGTTTCCCTTAATTTGGTATGAAAAGGAGTAAAGGACTGGAGGAGAGATTTACTCAAATTTGAGGATTTTTACTCAGATTTTGAATCTAAGTTTGGTTCTGGGTAAGGGCTGTAGCTGCTCTAACCATACCCATCTCCAACCCCCAAAATTCTAGAACAAGAGAAAAAAAAAAGTGAAAGGAAAATCAAAGTTACACAGTGGCAGCCATGGCCGCCGGTTGCCACCGCCATTCGCCTCCTCTCCTTCACTCTCTCCTTTCTCCCCTCTTCCTTTTTCCTTCCTCTTCTTCCGTTTTCCTTTCTTCTCGTCAAAATCTCAATCAATACAATTCCCTCTCTCCAATCCCCCAAAATTCGATCTGGGTTTGAACAACACTTGTTGCTGGGTTTGATCGCCGAAACCGGGGGCGATTCTAATGGGTTCCTGGGTTTTGGTATTATGTTTGATCGAAAAAATTTAGTTACTTCTGCCTCTGATTTGTTGTTTTCCATTAGCAAGAAGAGGGTGTTTAAAGCTGCGATAGAGTATTCTAGGATTATGCGGTATAATCTCACTGGGCTCGAGCCTATTGTTGTTAGTTTGTTCATTGTTGATGATAGTATTGGTCGTGTTCTCAAGAGGTATTACATTTGTGCAGTTTATCCAAGTAGATATGGATAGAGGTAAAATGGGTTTGATGATCATCAGGAACTTAGAATTTCTTCCGATGTGTAATTTAAAAATCCTGTTGGGTTTTCAATTTGTTTATGTGTTATTTGAATTGGTTGAGTTCTTTTATTTATTTATTTATTTATTTATTATTATTATTTTTTTGTCAAGAATTGATTTGAGTTCAGTTTGGAATTTTAGGGCTTGGAGATGGGTATGGTTAGGGTTAGGGTTTTGAGGTAGAAGATAAAGTGGTGAGGGTTTGAGGTGAAATTCCGAAAACATCCTTACACTTGACGGTAAACACGGACGGAGTTAGACGTAGGAACCAGTTAAACGCGAATTATTAACATTGAGGACTCAATAGACATGATTTGTATTTTGGGGACCAAAGTGACAATTCACTAATACTTTGGGGGCCATTCGTACAAATAAGCCAAAATTACTTGGTTGCCCTTATATACTCTTTGTAAGGAGAATAATACAAAAAGTGATTTGAAGGGTTTTGGGTCACATCAATGATACCAGAAAACCCAGATTAGCTAATAATAGGGTGTGGGACAGGAGAACCAGAGGATATGCAATCCAGGTGTTAAGGGTTAACCAAACATCGAATAAAGATAAACTCTTCTTAGTTTATTCTGGTCCCACCTTTTTCTCCCCACAACAAATAGGTCATTAGCTGTTAATGTGTGAGGTCACAAATTCAAGTCGATGAAATGACGTTAATCTACCGTAATAATTTAACTCTTCTAACATACAAACATTCTATCATCTAACAAAAAAAAAAAAACACTTGCTAACACATGCACTGATCTTATCCAAAATTCATTAGGGTCCATATTTTGAGAGTATAAATTCTAGCCACCTTAGTTGGAGAGAGACAGAGAAAGAGAGAGTTCAGTGTCTCAAGAGGGTGTAATTATCAGATAGCTGGAAACGGTCGTGGCTGAATAAAAACTACTCGTGGCATTTTCACCATCCTACGTTTAGGGTTGGTTTGGGTGAATTGGGAAAATTGGTTTTTTGAGTTTTGTCCTTATTCAAAAAAAATTTGCATTTGTTAGTTTTCGGTTGATTTTTTGTGGTTTCTTGGTCTGTCTCGACAATTTTTGGATTATTTTTTGTCTTTATTCACAAAACTTTAAGTTTGGCTAATAATTTTATACTTTGTAGATTTCTCTCGTCGAGACAAGCCAAGAGACCACAAAAAATCGACCAAAAACCAACAAATGCAACAACAAAAAAATTGAATAAAAACAAAACCAAAAAACCAATTTTTCTAATTCACCCAAACCAACCCTTATTTCAATTTCTAAATTAAAGACTAGACAAATTAATTGTCAGCCGTCTCCTGAGTTTTTTTGGTCATGGTGAGAGTCGCACTTGCTGACTCGAAATTGTAATTACGATCTGTCCCCGGACCCTGCTCAACCAACTCTAGAGTTGCCATGTTTAGCAGATATGTGAAGTGATTTGGGCGTTTTGCTGTCACAAAGAGTAGGAAATTAAATGAGCAGACAAAAAATTAAATTCTCGGTGACCTATTTGTCAGATTTGGTGGACAATGATTCCGGAATCAGGTACATTGTTTCGGACTCTAACAAGAATTTGGGATGACACTTTTGATTGTGGAGTTGTTCAGGAGTACAGGCTGACAAAATGATGGTTCCGGTACCACCACTTCAACCACGGACCGGTACTGGTGGTTGGTTTGCGTCACTGTCATTTCTCCTCTACTAATGTCATTGGTTAGCCTATTATTCGGAAATACAAAAGGTACCGACCCCTTTTGTATAGGCCATGTGCAAATAGTGTCAATGATCCACTTGTGGGTCTTGACTTATTAATATGAACCGTTCATTTATTTCAAAATTAAATTATGAGTGTGCATACGTGAGAATTGATGCAATCGGATGGCCAAATGAGCTCAATCCAAAATCAACCCAATTTGTTTTAAAACAAGTGGATCGAGCTCATCTGGGCGTCCGATTGCATCGATTCTCAATTGGGTCTACTTAGAATTTGATTTTGAGATGAACGGACGGTTTGGATTGATTGTTTGGGACCCACAAGTAAGTCTCCTGTTGCCGGTCGGTATGCGGTCGGTACCTCCAATCGATACCAATAGACTGGTTCTTCGTTATTGTTGTGATATGTATAGATGTTAAGTCTAACATCGCTAATGTTAGGGTTCGGGGATTACAAACAACACAAGAACTAAATGTCCGTGGTTTGATTAGAATATCCGCTCGAAAGAGAAATTATATCGTCCGACATATGGTTTTACACTCTCCGTTTGTTTCTCTCTCTCACTCTCGCTCATGCCTCTCTTTGTCATCTCTCTCTTTTTTTCCAATTAGCAAAAGAAATTTATTAATCTTTGAAAAGGAGCAAAAAGAATAAATGGATCAATAACACATCGGTGAAAACGCCACCCGAGATTTAGAAAAAAGGAAAGCAAGATGTCAACCAAGAACCAAAGGAAAATAAAAATAAAAATAATAGGTACACATTCTTTCAACTACTTCCCACCACATCATCTTTCACATGTGAGGTGGAGCTCACCCGGTAGGCCCATAATACAATATTTGTCATCTCTTAATCACACATTCCATGTAGAGCATTAACAGAGAAAACAAGAAAAGAGCCTTCAAGGCTTTCGACAGAGCGTAGGTGGCAGCCGAATGCCAGATTGGGCTGTTGGCAGCTGAGGTTGATGGCCAAGGGTCCCTCTCTGTCCCACTCTCTCGTTAAGCGAAAGAATCGAACAGGATAACCAGAGTCAAAAATTGGGTTCCGTTCAAAAGCGGCACAGCTAGAATTTTGGACAAATGAGAGCCATGTTAGACTTTTCCTATTATTGTGGCCCACTAGCCTTCACGTTTTGTACAAGTTTGTTACAGTTGGCCTCCACTAACAGATAAAGCCAATTAATTGTAAGGTTCATTGTGATAACTAATTAGAATTATAAATGAAGGAAAACTCGATAATGAAAAGAGTCCTTGATGGATTAGGAGTCTTTTACGATTATCTCTAAGGCCCTCTCCTCTCCTCTATAAAAGGTAGAATACCCACCCCTTATATATACGGTTTTTCCATCAATAAAGTTATTGGGTATTCTAGAAAGTTAGAGACAGAGAGAAGAAGGTGAGCCAAGAATTAAGGTATTTCTAATTAAGGGGTTTGTTATTTCTTATGCTCGATGGTTAAAGAAGGTACGCTTAATTTATTGTACTTAATTTATTGTTTTGAGATGTATTGAATTCAAGATCCAGTTATATCTGTTTTCCGCATAATAGATTAAATACAGATATATATTATTTAACAGTTGGTATCAGAGCATGGTTTGCTGAATCGTTACATCTTGGAATAAAATCAACAAACGCATCGACCAATTTTTTCCGATCGTTAAATTAATATTTGTGTTGCTCGAATATTTACGTGTTTACATACTTCTTGATGCCGGTCCATTTAAAGAAGCGATAAAGGTAATTTTGGTTTTACGTGATTGGCCTTTTAATATTATAGTTTGGAAGTACAATTGGCGTTTGCGTTGAAACTCAATAGGCAATCATGGGTTATTGATAGAAGTTCTAGGTTGCTACATGTTCTTTTATTTGGATAGGAAAAGAACTGTTTTAATGTCATGTTTTTTTAATAGTCGTCGATTATTATTTATTTTTTCCGTTATTAAAACACGATGGACAAGTGTAGCACAATTACGTCTACTTGAATTGTTAATTGCAACTTAATGGTTTAGCTACCGGAATTGGCCATATGTGTGCTATTCTCTAATTATTTATTGTTAAACCCGAGAAAGGCGAAAGGCCTTATTCATCTATTTTATCTTTTCGATTATGGTGTATTACGGTTTTACGAATAGGTGATTAACGGAATCATGTGTTGAGAAATTATTTGAGTATTTAATTTCATTAATCACGAGAATGCATTATAGAGTTATAGTCATTGAATTATTCAATCACATAAAAGATATTTGATCGGTTTATATATGTTTTATTTTAGATTATAACTGTGATTGGATGATTAAAAAAAAAAATATGACAGTAGCCTAACTCGAATAAAAGTATAGAGTATATCATTGGTTAGTTTGATACCCATAGGGATTACTAATTTGGTAGTCACCAAAGTGACCTAGGTTAGTGAAACTTATGAATATCGAACTACGTTAAAGTTTGTTAAAAGAATGACAATGGCATAACTTAGAGGACACTAATTTCCATGTTTGTCTTATTGGAAATAATTATTATGCTAATTGTGTACTGGATTGACTGCTCATTGTGGTTATTATATGTGTTAGAAGTTATTACTAAATTGTCTTTGAAAAATTTCAATCACATGAAAGGGACACTAATATTGTTGTTTTTATTAGTTTGGTGATTGAATTAAGGTATGACAACCGCATAACTCAAATAAAATAATAGAGTATTGTCATTATACGGGGACTCCAATCACATAATTGGTTAATAGTGATTGAATTAAATGACAATAGTAAAGTAACAGAGAATGTCATTGGTTAGTTTTGATTTTCGTGGGGGATTATTGATTTAGTAGTCGCCAAAGTGACCTAGGTCAGTAAAACTTGTGAATTTCAAGCTACGTGAAGGAATTGTTAAATGGGGTTAATATTGAGGTCAATGATATTCTCGATTGCAGTCATAATTAGGAGAATGAGACTAGCCCAAAGGAGAGTCGCATTTAAATAATTATGAACTGGGTAGGGCATGTAGTTTGTGCAATTTAATGGGTTATGATTGGATACCTAAAGGTAACATGAATAATTGGTTAAACTGCATAAATTACTTAGACCTATATAGGTGATTATGTTGCACCTGATTAATGAGTGAACAATAGGTATACTTAGGTTTCGCCCAAAGGAGGACCTAGGTGATATCAATGGTTCATCATTATAAATGCTAAAATTCTCAAAGTTTTAATGTGAGCATTGTCCAATTTTGTTTTCATGACTATCTCCACTTCATTGTACTCTATGCATCTAATGTTCTAGTTCTCATTAGGTCAAACTCTTTAAATGTGATGAACATGATTAATTCGTATTGGTATATTGGTTTTTGACATGAGATTACTCGTTGAAAAGCATGTGGATATTATTGAGTAGCGTATTGCAAGACAAGTTAGTCACTCCAGTTTAGGCAAGATAGGACTGACTTAGTCTCATGTTCATTAAGTTGACCATATGAGCAACTTCAAAACTTTTCATATTACAGACTTCTAATGTATTGAAGTTTTTTTTTTAAAGGTTGTGATAGATGAATTATGTCTGCTATTAAGTCTTTTACTAGCACTCTTATGGTTGAATTGACTACTATGAAATATGATGCAATGCTAGGAGCTTTAAGGATACACAGTGAATAGTCTTTTTCCTCGTGTAGTTTATACTCATCTCACTTCCACCTGAATTTGGCAAATTCAAAATTTTACCTTTTGAAAGAACTAGCTAATATTTGTGTTAGGGAGGTAGTGAGATTTGGGGAGGAAAGATTTCACACTGCACTATTTGTGTCTTAAGAAGCTATAAAGAAAAGAGGAAAATAAATTAAAGATTCTCAATCTTGTGGCATAGAAAAAAAATTGGGGTATATCTCCAAGGATAGAATTGAAAGATTGGTGAAGAATGGGATTTCAAAAGACATAAACTTCACTGATTTTGAAATTTGTGTGGATTACATTAAAGGAAAGCATATCAAGCACACAATGAAAGGTGCCACAAGTAGAAGTGAGCTTCTTGAGATAATTCACACTGATATTTGCGAATTCCTATGCCATATTTTATTGGGCAAACATATTTTACCACATTTATAAAAGGACTTCTCATATTATGGATATGTGTATCTAATTTATGAAAGTCTCAGGCCATTGACATCCTTGAGGTGTGCATTACGGAGGTCGAGAGACAATTAGATAGAAAGGTCAAAATAGTGAGGTCAAATAAAAGTGGTGAGTTTTATGACAAATATGATGAGTCAAGCCAATATCCTATTTGCTAAACTAGTAGAAAGCGAAGGCATTCGTGCCCAATTCATAATGTTAGAATGCCACGTTAGTAATCGGTGTTCTTTGAGAGGTATAACTGTACACTTACAGATATGGTTAGAAGTATGATTAGTTTTGCAAATGTACCTATATTCTTGTGGAATGAATCACTAAAGGCCGCTAAGTATCTCTTAAACAGGATTCCTAGTAAGGTAATTCCAACTATTTCTTTTGAGTTGTGGATTAGTAGGAAGCCCAGTTTAAGACATTTACATGTTTGGAGTTGTCCAGCGGTTGCTAGAATATATAATCCACAAGAGTACAAGTTAGATTCAAGAAAAAAAAAAATTACGGATATTTTATTGGCTATTGAGAAAAGTCTAAGGGGTACATATTTTTACGGTCCTAACTACAGTACGAGGATAATGAAACCGGGAATGCCAGATTCTTATAGAATGGCAAAATTAGTGGGAGTGAAAAACCAAGTAAGGTGAATCTTGATGATGGGAGGGATGATGTCTCAATAGTTCTTCCTCATCGAGAAGTTGTTGCTCTTCATGTAATTGGTTTACCACTCCATGAGGATATCACCATTGAAATGATGTAGAACTTCCACAATTGGCGGTTAAAGGTAAATCTCGAGAGGGAAGGAAGACACGCCATTCTTGATATATATGTGGAGTATCTACAAGAATCTGATTTTGGTATTAGGATTAAGTAAAAAAAAAAATCTGGTATCTTTTTCACAAGCCATGACTAGGGATGATTGTACTAATTTGATTGATGCTATGAAAGATGAGTTGAAATCAATGGCACATAAATGGTGTTTGGGACAACGTTGAATTGCTTGCTACTTGTAAGAAGTCCCGTGTATATCTTTTAGACCAAATACGATGTAAAAGGCAATATCGACTGATATATGACCTCACTTATGACCAAAGGTTTCACTCAGAAAGGAGGCATTGATTATAAAAGAGACGTTCTCTCATGTTTCATAGAATGACTCTTTTAGTATCATTATGGCTCTTGTAACTCATTATGACTTGGAGTTACATTAGATGGATGTGAAAGTCGCTTTTCTAATTGGTTGTCTGGATGACAAAGTTTACGTGAAGACCGAGAGGAATTAAGCAAATAAAAAAAAAAAGCGATTTTAACTTGCAGATTAAAGAAAATCATATATGGTTTTAAACAAGCTTCCAAATGAATGGTTCATAAGGTTTAATGATACCATTACTTCCTTTTTGATTTAAGGATATCGAAGGTCAATGGGAGTAAGTTTATTATTATGAATCTATATATGGATTACATTGGCTAGAAGTAATCGTGGTTTGTTTTATGAAATCAAGAAATATATCGTTCAGAACTTTAAGATGGTTGATATGTGTGAGATGTCTTATGTTTTGGCATAGAGATCTTTAGGGATCGATCTCGGGAGGAAAATTGCTACGACTATCTTAGAAATAGTATATCGATCGAGTTCTTGAGCGAATTATGCAGTATTGCTCAATCAATGATGCACCATGTTGAAGGGTGTTAAATTAGTGAAAACTAGTACCTTAAGAAAGCATATGAATGATTTTAGGGAGTTCTTGCACTAGAATGGAACATTGGAAGGCAGTGAAGATAGGTATAAAACAAAATGTTAGAGGACTATATTCTCACTTAAAAAAAAAATTGGATACTCAAATTCAAATTTTGTTGGTTGACTCGATAGCAGAAAGTAAATTTTATCCTTTTTTTTCTTTCTGTTGGAGTGTGAAGCATTCCCTTGTTGCTTCGCACATAATGGAGATCGAGTTTGTGGCATGCTTTGAGGCCACATGTTATGTTTATGATTCTTGGAACTTCATCTTTGGTCTTGGTGTTGTCGACTCACTTGCGGACAAAATGAAGATTTATGGTAATATTTCCGTTGCATTTTATTCTCTAAGATTTTCAAGTATTTAAGCGATTCCAAGCACATGGGAGTAACGTACTTGGTTATTAGAGAACGAGTCCAGAAACAACAAGTGTCAATTTTAAATTAAGTACCACTCTTATGATTGTTGATCATTTAATGGAGGGGATTGGCATCAAAGACTCATATAACATGTTATCGAATGGGTCTTTTGACAACCCTTGAGTGAGTGGTTATTGTGCATGACACTATTTTTTGCATTATTATAGTTTGTTTCGATTTTCCCTGTTTCCAATTATGGGTGCACATATTATGTTGGATGTTGTACAACAGGATTGTCTTGACAAGACAAATTATTGGGGCTTTTAGGCATTCTGAGCCTAAATAATGATTTATTTCCTATTAAGGACTTGGTTAGTGAAGGTTATCAATGGTGTAGTGCATAGAAGGGAATATGGCATTGTGCCACACAACCGCTATGACTCACATTGGTGGTGCAGATTAATCACATATTAAAGTTTCTAATTGGTTTGAACCTATTGGCTTTTTAAATTAAGTGATCACGTGTCAAAGTTTTTGTTTTGGAGCCCACTTTCGAAGTCAATTTTAGCAAAATGTTTATTTTGGAATAAATACACTTTGCATCACAATCGGCTTAATGGGCCAAGTGGGAGAATGTTAGACTTTTCCTATTATTGTGGCCCACTAAAATTTTTATACTTGTTTGTTCTGATTGGGCCCATTTAACAGATAAAGCCAATTAATTGTAAGGTTCATTGTGATAACTAATTAGAATTATAAATGAAGGAAAACTCTGATAATGAAAGAGTCCTTGATGGATTAGGAGTCTTTTACGATTATCTCTAAGGCCCTCTCCTCTCCTCTATAAAAGGTAGAATACCCACCCCTTATATATACGGTTTTTCCATCAATAAAGTTATTGGGTATTCTAGAAAGTTAGAGACAGAGAGAAGAAGGTGAGCCAAGAATTAAGGTATTTCTAATTAAGGGGTTTGTTATTTCTTATGCTCGATGGTTAAAGAAGGTACGCTTAATTTATTGTACTTAATTTATTGTTTTGAGATGTATTGAATTCAAGATCCAGTTATATCTGTTTTCCGCATAATAGATTAAATACAGATATATATTATTTAACAAGCCAGACTTAAGAGGAGTATTTTTGGATGATTTCTCGCTAAAACCTTTAAAAACATATTTTAAATATATTAGACGGTTCAGATTTTATAAAAATAAATTTTAAAACATTCAAAACACTAAAAATTCTCCAGTCAGGGATCCTTGACTGGAATATATATATATATATATATATATATATATATATATATATATATAGAGAGAGAGAGAGAGAGAGAGAGAGAGAGAGAGAGAGAGGACAATTCCAGTGCAAATGTGTGATCATTTTTGTCTATGAAAGAAATTGATAAAATTTTACTTTATTTGATTTTCGATATTACTATACAAATTATCTAATGGGAATATTTTTTTTACATTTCGGGATTGGGGGCGCTCCGGACTTTGTATACCTCTGGCAATGCCATTTGATGACTCACAACTTACAGACTTAAGCATTTAATGCACGTAACATTCTAAGGGGGAGTTTTTCAATAGATTTTATGAGATAAAATGAGAAATTTGATTTTAGTTGGTGTTTTATGGAGGGGCTGATAAAATCACCTTATTTTCCACAATAGATAAAATCTAGTATGATAATAGTTTTGGATAATATGGTATGATAAAATCACCTTTCTTTTATCTATTTGTAAAAGACGATGATAAAATCGAAAATAATAAAATCAAATAATCCATTGGAAAACTCTCCCTAAATTGCTAAACAATACTCTGCCTTTTTTTATTTATTTATAATCTTTCTTTTTAGTATGAAAATAAATAAATTTTGTCACACCAAGCCGAGATCGATGTAGATTGTTCAGAGCAAGCCAGACCAGGCAATAACTTCTTTTTATTATGAAAATGCATAAATTTTGTCATACCAAGCCGCGATCGATGTAGCCTCTTCAAAGCAAGCCGGACATGGCAACATTTTTTTTTGAACTTGTCACACGAGTCCGGAGTCACCAAGGTATATGAATTGTATAAAAAAATTTCTCACTCCCATAGAATTGCTCTAATGAATCACTAATTGGAGCAAAACTTCGGATTCTCTGATACATCTAGATGATGCATTTGGACTTTACTGGAGAATTGAGATTGCCCAAATTAACTTATCACTTCCCAGAAATAAGAAAACTTTATTCACTCACCATAAAATCTTGAATTGATCGACCTTCTTTTATGATAATATTATTGAGATCCAACGCTTTGATCGCTGTGGTTAGTTCAATATTTTATTTACCCAATTAAGGCTTGTCAATGAGTCGAATTAGATGCGGATCCGATAATCGATCCAGATTTTTTTGATCGGATCAGATTCAGATCCAATCCGGTCCATTGACAGGTCTATACCCAATTATTGCGGCTTATCAAAAAAAAAAATTACACTGACTACCAGGTCTTATTTTGAAACTTAAGGATTTGCTCACACCTAAGATCTCAGGTTTGATTCTCTTTGCTAGCAAACTATTGGGGCCGTTGAGAGTTATATCCGGTCGTTACTTCTAGGGCTCCGGAACTCGTAAAGAAAATCTTGAAAATTTAGGCGAATTGGCTTAGGGAAGTGTTTGATAAGTTAGTGGGTCTTGTCTTTTTTGGTTGAAATGAGGTGGTCTTCAAACTCCCTAAATGCAATCTATACAGTGGGCCCTCCTCTTTGTTAATTGAGGTATTCACAAGCTAGTTTAGATATTCAGTTATTAAAAAAAACACTTGCTATTAAAAGCAAAGAGTTGTAATGACAAATGTTTTTTATACTAACAATTTTCGGTAAGCGTGACATAAGAACATTAGAAAGGCCGATAAGTGACCTGACCGGAGTTATAATAAGTACAAGGAAATTTCCTTCAAGTTCCCTTCTCTTTTCAAGATAAATATACATATTTTTCAAAGATGGTATAAGCATTGATGTACGTACACAGGAAAGAGAGGACTGCAATTTTGTTCATCCACTAGAGAGTGGGGGAAAATTACCTATTCTAGAGATCACACCGAACTCTTTCGATAGTCTAATTTGTTCATTTGTAGATCTTGAATTTTTTTAACTTTCGTGCAAAAAATCAAATCAATTGAATACTAGTAAATGCTTGGTCAAAGCATTTTCAATTAATTCTTGATCTAACATTCAGCACTAAAATTTTGAAACAAAACAAGTGTTATATAATCTAGGATTTACCGATATAAGATTTAAATGCTTCAGATGTTAATTATGATGTTAATTATGAAATGGTCATCACTGTTTCTCTTTTGAGGAATTGGTTTTCTAAGGTTAGAATTTACTTTGTGAAAAATGCTACTCCAGTATTAAAATAAGAGGAGCGCACACTTGATCGTAATGACAACCAAGTTTGTCACAAGAATGTGCAAGCCAACCATAGGCTCTCTCTCTCTCTCTCTCTCTCTCTCTCTCTCTCTCTCTCTCTGAATATATAAAGGAAAATGGCAGAGACATGAGAGAGTGTAATAGGAATAAGCCAGTAAGTGAATTCTGTATTTTGTCTGCTTCTCTCCAACCTCTATTTTCTTCACATTATCTCTTTGTTCTCCCTTGCACGGTCCTCGAATTTTTTTATGGTAAGCTACAATCATAACCCCCCTCTACTCTTTCAAAATCACAATATCTTCCCCTGTGTTTTCCAAAACCACGTTGTCTCCCTTTCAATTAACACATCTAAATGCGTAGCCAAAAGATTTAGAAAGGCCATAGTCGCGTATTGGGAAAAAAATAACGGAGAGACAGGAGATGACAACTATCCCCATGAAATCTGTTGTGAAAATCTCAAAATACTAAGTTGTACTGTGCCTTAGAAATTGGGCTCTTTCGAGGTCAAATTAGGCTTCTTCTCTGACGGTCTGCTGCTCGATATATCTAGTTTTTTTTTCATAGCGTATCAGATGACAATGATTCTCCGAGAATAACAGGGTACGTCGAATAGTTTTTCGTTTGATTTCAGCAACTGGGTTAGTAAAATTAAAAGGAGAACTAATTTGGTGCCCTGTCTTTACATGATTACAGTCTGTTTGGAGTATTTTTGTTGTTAGATAGAGAATCTCCTTTTCTTTTCTTTCATTTTATATTAGTAGTAGGAGAAGTAGTTATTAGTTCTCATAAATTAAACTGCTCATGCTTTCCCCTCCTCCATCTGCCACACTTGCCTTTGGTAACATTATTTTTTTATTAATTCCCAACCGGCAGAAATCTCCAGCTCAACTTATGTACACTTCCATTAATTTACTTTAATTTCTAGTCCGATCAGAAATAGGACATTCACTCCAAAACCATGAGATTCATAAAAAAGTAACAATTTGACTCAAAAAATCTACATTGTTCCAATTTTATCGGACATCCCCGAATCAAACTTTAATTAATTATACGGGGAGCAAACTCACGCAATTGAAGCTCGAAACCTTGTCGTTTACCTCTGCTCTCTTTTTCGTTTACCTCTGCTCTCTCACGCCTTTCTAGATTAATTTACCCGCCCTATCTTCGCTACTAACCAAACCGCATTCCTCTGCCTCCAACTTCGCTTTCAACTTTCCCGCTCCTCTCTCTCTCGGGTTCACTAAAAAGTCTGCTTCGGTTCTTTCTTTTTGCCCCTGGGTTATGTTCCAGAGAAGTAAAAAATGGATACAAGACGAGTGCGCTCTACTCTTCAATCCATGAAAGCTCCATCAAATCTTCCAAAAGTAAGTTCATTTTACAAGCTTTAATGTCGAATATTCAACATTTTCGAAAAAAATGTCAAACAATTTAGTAACCGATAGCCATTTTCGTTTGATTTAGTTTGTCATTCACTCTGCATGTTTATCTGTTCTTTTCTTTTTGCCCTTTTCATTTTTTTTACATTTGATTATTCCGTGTGGTTGTGGAGCACTTGCGAAAACGCTCCATCATTCACTGGGTTTTTTGTTCTTCAAAAGAAAAGAATAATTACCATACCCCACCTTTTATTTATTTGTAATTTATTTCTGAAATTTGCATTTGGGTTTTTATAGGAGAAGAAGATGGAAGTGAAGGGAATCAGATCGCCGGGTACCCAGAGAGGTACGGCGAATCGGCGTAAATCGAACAGGGAAACGAAATTGGCTTTACTTGAAGATGTATTCTATGTTTCTCTCAGCAAAATGATGTTAGATTTTAGTATTTGTACTGTTATATTAAATTCTGTATCCTGTTGACTTGTTAAATTTCATTACAAATTGGCAGGTGGATAAGCTGAAGAAGAAACTAAGACACGAAGAGAATGTTCATAGAGCATTGGAGAGGGCTTTTAATAGACCTTTGGGAGCTCTACCTCGCCTTCCTCCTTATCTCCCTCAATATGTAAGTATTGTACACACTACTAAAAAAAAGCACTCACTTAGATCTCACTTATTCTTGGATTTTTCTAGGAACAAAACAATTCAACTAGTTCATCAAAATAACAAAAATGATTGTGGTGGGTTTGTGCGACTGCCAACAACCGATGTAATTTGTAGACTTTCTTCATTCTATATGCAGTGGAAACTGGCGTGAGTCGTGAATGCACCTTGTTGCACAACTGGGAAACCACGTAAAATTCTTTGTGTCGTTTATTGGTGTTATTGGTTGATCTAATTCTTCTAGTGAATTTTGTGTGTTGGGTCGAATCCGCTACAGATTCAACTTAGTTTTGGAACTGCCCAAAGGACCAATGAAATGGAATTGCAAATGAGTGAAAAGAAAGCGGGACCCATATGAATTCGACATTTTAATCAACCTATCCTAATCTAGATTTTTAGTTTAGGACTAATGACTATATATTCATTTGTCCATCTCTAGAATTGAATGTGGCAACTTGAGTAAGATTTGAGAATCAGTTAAGGAGCTACCCAAGGCCCATCCTACAGAGATAGCTTTTAGTTTTATCAATGAATGCGTTGTGCATTCCATTGGGTTTCCTTTACTTGATCAAACTACTCCAAATTCTCCCCAATTTGTGACCGACCATGCGATCTTTTGTTTAAATCGGAAATGTCATTTGGGTATGCTTTTATGGGAGCCTACGTATTTGGACTTCATTCGTTTTCATGTTGATGTGGAATGTGGTTAATGCAGACGCTGGAGCTTCTTGCTGAGGTAGCTGTTTTAGAAGAGGAGGTTGTTCGGCTGGAAGAGCAAGTTGTCAATTTTAGACAAGGTCTATATCAGGAAGCCGTTCACACAAGTTACGGAAGGAGTGCAGAGAATTCAGTTGGTTTTTGTAATGAGTTAACAGGAAGAAGTTCCAAACGAGAGGAGTCACCATGTTTGTCCCAAAATGAAGCAAATTCAGGATTGTATGGAACACGGACTTTCCATTCGCTATCGAGGAGTGCTTCAAGTAGAAAATTATTGTCTTCTAAACTTGTCTCTGAAAAAATCAGGCATAGTTTCAACGATAGGCCAACCCGTGGTGAACAAGCTTTGGAGAAACTCAATTCCTCTTTGGAAGATAGCCGGGGGAAAGAGAATCGATCATGTCCTAATTCTGCGAAGGACAAGAATGATAAGCAACCTCCAGAAAAGAGAACTCATAGTGTGAAGAGACCTCCAATCAAGGCTGAATCACTAGAAAAATGTGCTGATTCTCCAAAGTTACAGGTATACACTAAATTGCAGTTTTAGAAGAGAGTCTATATAATGCACACAAAAAAAAGAAGAAAAAAATGCTTATTATTTGATCTTGTTGAAACGGGCCTTTTCTTAGTTCCCATGGTACAGCTAGGTCAGTACATTGCCGGGCCTTTTTGTCCTGACAAATCACAGAGAACTAATTGAAAACAAAAATTCGAACTATTAAGTTAAGGGAATAAGAAAGTGCGATTTTT
Organism: Vaccinium macrocarpon; assembly: GCA_022606695.1. Taxonomy (NCBI): domain Eukaryota; kingdom Viridiplantae; phylum Streptophyta; class Magnoliopsida; order Ericales; family Ericaceae; genus Vaccinium; species Vaccinium macrocarpon. The sequence goes on from CM040172.1 coordinate 13,643,829, forward strand.
GTTATTTTTTTTCGTTGGTTATGAAATAATCTCAATGTTCTACAGGTGGATTCCAGACTAGTAGACAGAGAACGAGCACAAGAGAGCTCTTTCCATTCATGTGATGGTGGAGTGTTGGAAGTTGACAGCACTCCAAACAAAATTTCCGAGGATGTTTTGAAGTGCTTGTCTAGCATATTTCTGAGGCTCAGCACTTTGAAGAACAAGAGTATTGATTCAAAGTCCATTCATTCTTTGGTAATTCTCTCTCACGATAACAATCAAGAAACAGACTTTCGGGATCCATATTCCTTCTGCTCAGAATTCCGGAAGAGAGAAGTTGGTCCTTATAAGGATCTCTTTTCAATTGAAGCCAGCACAATTGATCTGAACAGGAAAGCAAATGCTTCATTTTTGGTCCATAGGCTAAAGTAGGTTCATTGTTGTATTTTCTTTCTTTGAGATTCGTAAAGTCATCCTATCCATATCCTTTGTCTAACTCAATGGTAAACTTTCAGGATTCTCCTCGGAAAACTAGCCTCTGTCAAGTTGGAGGGTCTTACTCATCAGCAGAAGCTTGCATTTTGGATAAACTCTTACAATTCATGCATGATGAATGTAAGAGGTCTCCCTACTGCAAATGGTTCCAAGAGTTTTGAAGTGACTGAAAGTTGACAGCAGATATTGATGGATTTTCTTCATGAATATTTTGTCATTTTTTGTCTTAGGAAAGCTATTATTAACCTTTAATTGATTCGCAAAACTGTTGCAAGATAAACATGGGTATTTCACCAATGTTTCAGGCATTTCTAGAGCAGGGGATACCCGAAACTCCTGAAATGGTTGTCAGACTGATGCAAAAGGTGAGATCTCCTTGTCATTTTACAACAAAATAGTAGTGCTCTGCTGATCTTTCTTTTTCCCTATATTTTATAATCACATGAACTTTCACCATTTGTTGCTAATCAAGCAATATTTATCAGCTGGAACTTCAGTTTCATGCGGCCTATCAAGAACTCATTCAAACCCGGTCTTAGTTTCACATAGTGGGCACAACGCATTAGGTGGCATAACTATCTTGTGGATGTGACTGACTACTGTGCATTCTTCCTACAATTTCTTACAAAATTTTTTAAGATGTATCATTATTACCGGAGAAGATAAACATTAACATTCCCGAAATTTAGTTTATGTACCATAAAAGATCTAAATTACAAGTTCCTTTTCTTTCAGCTAATACCATTAACGGTACCATTTCTAGCCAACAACTGACTGTTCTTCAACTATGCTGTCCCTCAGGCTACAATAACAGTGGGGGGACACTTGTTGAATGCAATCACAATTGAGCATTTTATCTTGAGGCTGCCTTACCACTTGAAATATGTAAGTGCATTCATCTCAGATTTTCTTGTAGTTAATTATTGCTTCTTATGCAGAAGCGAATAGTAACTGAAGACTTTATCACTAAAATATTTTTGAGTCAAGTTTTAATTTGCTGGCAACTTTTTGGCCTTTTCTCTTTTTCAATAGACTTGTCCAAAAGTGGCAAGAGATGATGACAAGAAAGCACGCAGCTTGTTCGGATTGGAGTGGTCTGAACCCTTGGTTACCTTCGCACTTTCGTGTGGAAGTTGGTCCTCCCCAGCTGTAAGTTCCTTAAACATTTCACGCTGAGTTTGGTACTTGAGGAAAGAAAGAAGAAAGTAGAGAAAACAAATAATTTTCACTCGTTTGGTTCCTAAATTGAAAGGGAAAGAAAAAACAGCATTGCAACATAACTAAATAGGGATTTTTTCCCTCGTTTTCCTTCCTAATTCCTCCTATTTTCTGTCCACTTCTTTATTTGTCAGTTCCCTAATTATTTTGATTCCCATTTCTTTTGAAACAAACAAGAAATAATTATTTAATTTGTTAGACGGAATTAGAATGAGAGCATTCTCGGAATGCTAGGGGTAGCGCCATTAAAAAATAAGATGAGAGAAATTGCATTAAGGTGGTTTAGACGTGTCTATCACAGGTAAATCGATTCGGTAGTTAAGAGGAGTAATAACTAATAAGGTTACGATTGAGGGTAAAACTAAGAGGAGGGATAGACCAAAATTGATACTCCCTCTGTCCCAAATTTCTTGTCCCTTAGCGTGCATGCGTGCCATTTTTCAATTGCTTATGCAGTATCTTTCAATCTATAACGTTTTTTACAATTTTGAAAAATTTGTTTAATAGAACTCATTGAGAAACAATCAAACGAGATCCATATTGAATTAATATAACATTATATGTTGGGAAATATAAACAATTTTTTAAGGTGTCATAAATAGTGAAAGTGAATAAGGAATTTGGGACAGAGGAAGTATTAGAGGTGGCAGTTCAAAAGGATTTAGTTTTGGGGACTTAAGCCTTGGTTCAGTTTGGCTTGGTGATCTCGTTAGTGAAATTGTGGTAATTTTCTGCAAATGAAGGTGAGGGTATACACTGCATCTCAAGTTGAGAAAGAGTTGGAAGTGGCAAAAAGAGACTATTTACAGGCGGCAGTAGGCATTTCGACAACGGACAAGCTAATAATTCCCAAGCTGTTAGATTGGTATCTTCTCGACTTTGCAAAGGACTTGGACGCGCTGCTGGATTGGGTTTGCTTGCAGCTCCCAGATGAACTCCGGAAAGAAACAGTTAGATGCCTCGAGGGAAAGGGACGAGAGCCTCTTTCACAGTTAGTTCATGTAATGCCATACAATTTCAGCTTCCGGTACCTGATACATCAATAAACGACGTACAGTTTCCTCTGCAGAACCTCAGTCGGCGTACTACAGCGTTAAGTACATATGTAATATAGTCCTTCCAAGAAACTGTGGGGTGGTATAATCCTTTCAAGTGGGTTTTGGGTCTTGGTTATTGGTTTATTCAGATTGGTTTTACATAAGGGTACATGATAATGGGACCTTTTCATTTAGTTCTTTTGACTTTGTTTCAGTTATTTATTTGAGTCTTCTTTTTTTGTTCGTGTGATTGGAAACTATCCTTGGAAATTACAGTAGTTCGGTGGGAGGAACAAACAGGACTTGAGGCTGTGATGAAACATGCAGAATTGAACTTTGCAGAACGCAAAAGATGTCCGAGTGGGGGCTTTTGGATGTGCGTTTGTCTAGGTTTTACCTTCGTCGGTCATTATTGTGAATTCGAAAAACCTATGGGTACCGACCCATATGTCCAGAAAACGTACCGAGCATGCTCGAGGACTCGCTTTTGGGTTCCGCACGAGTGATCCAAACCGTTCATTATTCGTAGAATATTTTTCTCGGTTTTGATTGAAACGGTGGGACTTTGGTTCAAGAATGGGGCCTTCAGAAACATATTCTAAGAATAATGAACGGTTTGGATCACTCGTGTGGAATCCAAAAGTGGGTCCTCATGCATGCTTTGTTCGTTTTTTGTGCATTTCAGTCAGTAAACGTAGCAAGGTCCGTGTGAATTCGAATTTTTCCTCGAGGATTTGTTGGAGATAATATGGAATAAATAATTTTTTTTAAAAAAAACTGTGTGACAGCGGCGTTCCATCAGTGGGTACCAAAGCTAGGCCATTTTGTTGTGTGAATTTGAGATCCTTCGGTGCATGGCCTGGATGTGCCCCAACCTTGTGTTCCCATAACTGCTTTAAAAGGTCCGGTAGGGGTGCATATTGGAAATTATCAAAATAAAATGGATTAATCAAATTATCCAATGTGTCTTGGGGAAGCTAAAGGGTTTTTGGGTTTGTCCCACATTGGCTATTTGGAGAAAGGCTGGATGGTTTAAAGATGTGAGCACATTTGGTGAGTCAGCAATTGGGTATTGATACCATTAAAACTTGCTATGGATGCCTATTGGTTTCCTGGTGAACAAAACCCAATGGGTCTGTTTGGGAACCGAATGTCTGGGGTATAGATACCCCAAAATGGGGTATAGACTATAGATACTAGCGCATCAGTGCGCGAGTCAAGCATTGCTAATGGATACCTATTGGGTATAGTTTTGGGGTATCTAGTATAGATACCCCAAAATGGGGTATAGACTATATATACTAGCGCATCAGTGCGCGAGTCAAGCATTGCTAATGGATACCTATTGGGTATAGTTTTGGGGTATCTATACCCAATGGGTCTGTTTGGGAACCGAATGTCTGGGTATAGATACCCCAAAATGGGGTATAGACTATAGATACCAGTTACCAGCCCATCAGTGCGCGAGTCAAGCATTGCTTCGCAATCGGTTGTGACTCTATTTGAAAATTTTATGACTCAAAACCAAAGGCTATTTGAACAATGGGTGCAACCCTTGATGAAAGGCTGCAACTCCATGGGAAAAGGTGTTTTTGGGTCTATAAATAGAGCCCAAATCACAAACATTCTACACATAATTTTAGCGCCATTACTCTACCAAAATTCCTTCAAGTTGCTTTCTTGCTCTGTCACACCGTTACCCTGCAGAAACAGTGTCAACAGCCCCTTGGTTCTTTTGACCATTTTTAGGCTCGGTATTTTGTCTGTCCTTTGTTTGTGCGAATCTATAGACCGGGCTTCCTTGTATCCTCAGAATAGATTAGCTATCAACTCGGTGCACACCAAACGATGGGGACGAATAATGTTTTTGAAAAGCGACATCATAACGTGTCTCAAAGTAAGTTCCATCAAGGGTTCAATTTCCCGAAGTACCCAGATTCTGCTTTTAGTTTGCGGAAAATTTTTCTCGAAGCTTGTTCCATTGAAAAGATTAATTTTCTCTTCTCAAGAAATTTTCATTTAGCAAAAACGAGCAGATTTGCTTGAATACGTTCAATGTTATATTTGAAAAAATAAACGGAGCTGGGGGAAAAAACTACATTGAAAACAAGGCATTTTTAGAAATAAGTGTGTATTTTATAAGAAGTATTGATAATGAAAATAAGTCATCAAATGACTTGAACGACCACATGAAAAATAAATCCATTACTGCAGGCACAAATGTGGGATGGGCCGCAAAAATTCAAAACTTAGTTCAATTTTCTGTCTAACTTCCGCCATGGACGGTAAAAATCGGGGCGCGACAGGGCCTAAGAAGGGTGGAATCTCAGAAAGCGAGTAACGATAAAAACTAGAGTGCCTGACTTGCTGCATATTCGCAAACAGTAGCAGGCTATGGGCACTGCTCTATGTCCAGAGCATGTGGCTTCAGCATTCCTATAACCGTCGTATATGCCTTCAGCAAACCAATGCATATCAGGCGGGGTGGAAAAAAAATTGATTCTGGTCAAACATTGCACTTCTAGGCAGAAACCAAACAGAAAACACACACAAGGGTAAACAAGATTATTGGTCACTCGTGCCGATCACGAGCTGTTGAGCAAAATAAGCACGATTGTTTTTGGTCATTTCTTGAAAATTCAAGGTATCCAAGACAAAATCTCAGGAGAGAGACTCTTTTTCTATCTAGGCACGAAGTTGTCTGCAAGATCAACAGCTGGTTCAACAGACTACTAGCTCAAAAGACACTGAAAAAAGCTAGCTCTAGCATCATGCAACTCGATACCAATCGAGAAAATATGGAAAAGGTCGATCAAGCTCATACACTAACTTTAGATGTGATAATTAATCCAAGTTTGGGACAAGATCTAATATAACTACTTGGGGAGCAAATTCATGTGGACCTTCTGTAAACCTTAATGAATGTATGAAATCTTGGAAGTTGTCCCGATGTTTACTCAAATCTGTTCTTGACTAATGACAAGATTTCACTGATAATCACTTGGCTCACTGGTACAGACTACAGATGTCGCGATTAGTTTATTGATAACTCCAGTACCATCAGCTGAACATTCAAATTTTGCTATTTCTCCACCAGTTTAATATGGGCATTTTATGTGCATGTGTAAGTACCTAGGAACAAAGTCTAACAGATGGAATAAAGCAACATAGTCGAAACTGTATACTCCCAAAAAAAAACCATAGTCGAAACGAAGGAGCTGTAAACCCATTAATGATAATAAACATCACGTCAAGACGGGTACAAGGGAAAAACATATGGGGATTGAATTGCAAAACCTCGGAATGCTACACGCTCAACGCATCAGAGAACAAAAACACTCATATAAACACAAGGAAAAAATACACCACACCCAAAAATCCTAGCCACTTCACTTCCTGATAACCGTGTTGAGAAATAGTTCCCTAATTTCTAGTGTCAAGAGCTTTACACGAGGGGAAAACAGTCATCAAATTGATTGGGAGTAAAGAACGAATTAGCTCTCAGCCAAATGGCGAAGGAACAGGCCCTGCAATTGCATCTGATCTTTTAATGCTTCCCATACCACAGATAATGCATCCAGGAGCCGAAAGGGCTGAGAATTTGGCACCACAGTTATCACAAACATCATACCCAATAGTTGACAAACGGCTAAGAGTGGCAGCACAGAACTGGGATGGGTCTTCTAATGGATCAATTGATTTGTTGGTCGAACCCCTTTGCACACAAATGTCAATCAGGCTTCTCAACTCATCTTGCTTGCTTGCAGGAGCTTTAGATAGGAGGAGCTCAAGCATCTGTTTGGAATAAGCGTAATTCTGTACCTCCATGTTCCGTTTAATGGCAGTCCGGATGCAGTTAATCCGGTGTTTTGCTAGAAGAGGCAATGAGCCCAGGTGGCGCGACAGTCTTGCCATCTCATCTTTCGCACTTATGGCACTGGGCCCTTGGACTCTTTGCAGTCGTCCAATTTCCTGGGTGAAAATCCACATGGAACGCGACCCATAAGATTATTATTGGTTGGTTTTTGGAAAGTCATTTTAAAGCCACAAGACTCTAATATTCAACATGATAAACATTACAGCCCCCTTTTTCCACTGGACTAATATTCAAGGGATATACTACTAAATTGAGTAAGTAATCCTTTCGGATTAATAGCGAGGAGATTACATATATCGATACCATCCTCCAAGGTATTTTATGTCCTGTGTTTTTGGGCTATTATATATCCAAAGGATATTTAATACTAGCAGCAAAAGTTCCAACCAAACATGGGATACGTGGTCCCTTTGGATTTATAGTAGAATCTGGATTTATAGTCGAATCTGATGATTTACTCAGGACAAATAAACAACACCAAGTATTGTAGAATCTCTCCCAGTTTCATATCATATCAAGAATGGCACAATGTGTATTGTTTAGCTACAGCATCCAATACGAGCAGAATGATTACTAAACTTATTAGGTTACTTTTAACTTGGGGTGAAGCTTCCTTACATTAAAATAACTGAATGAAAAATAAAACCGAAACTTGGGTGGATTGGTTGATCAGACAAATAATCTACTGTAATGGAAAATCCAAGCAGATCGCAAGTTTGAGGTGATTAAGAATATCAGGTGGAGTTAATCTTGATTTTGTTATGCATGTTGTTCAGGTGGGGATAAGATAACTACAAACTAGCCACGATTTTATGTACATGTTATAATAAATATATGAAAGTGATCACAAACCAACAATACCTTCAGGGACGGAGGCACCCTTTAGGATGGGGGTTCTAGGGTCACCCCCAGGCCCCAACCTTGCTAGAACCAATTTTTTTGTATCATAAGATATACACCTAAATAGCAATAGTGCACTATATCGGTATGGTATGAGGGGAAAAATATATTTGCATAACAAAAAAATATTTTTATTTTCAGTATTTACGCTCCCCATATGAGAGACTAAAAGATTAAATAAATGTGTGAACAGTTTGAAGGAAGTTGTTTTAGCATTACCCAACATAAGTATCAGAAACATTGAACACAAAAAAAAAAAAAAAAACTTGTACTGGAGAAGTAAATCGCCGATGCATATTCCTCTTCCACTAGGGAAATGTTTTTAGAGGGGAGTGGTTTTAATTCAAATTTCATGCTTGAATAACAAAATATGTTGCAAGCAAAACTTGAATCAAATAATAATATCAACAAGTGAAATTTATATGTTAATTTTTGGCACCCCCTTTCTATAACTTCTGCCTCCGTCCTTCAATAACTTCAAAAGCATCAACTCAAGGTTAGTAGCACATTCCACGAAAGCTAAATACACAAGTTACGAATGAATAAAAAATAGTGACATGTAATAATTACATAGATTAGACGGTTAAGACAAATTATATAGTGAAGGGATAAGAACATCAAAGGAGTCCAGCCTAGTACGCTGCGTCCCTGGACACTTCACTTCAGTGCTGCCCAAACTATATAACGGATAATTAAACCAACTAAACTTCATCGACACCCATAGGCTCTTGGAGCACAGAATGCAAAATTAATACTCATCACAACAGTTCAACAGAAGACTCATTTGCTTAGCATTGCATGGATTGGATCATGCTTTTTTTTTTTTTTAACCTAGGCATAAGCATAGTGGAATTCGGTTACAGTTAGAAAGAATGATGCTTGAGCGAACTTGGGAACAAAAACCTGCCATATAATGGGTTTGTGATACATCTGGAGCTGGCGAAGCTCTGGGGTATCTAGCCATCATTGGATGTGGTATCAATGAATGCAAGACTGAAACCTCTTAACTCCCCCCAAGTAAACTTATAAGTGTAAGATTTGTCAGTATTAGTAGGGTTTGGTTGAATGGCCACAGCTCTTGTCCCATGACATGAGACAGGAACTTGAACTTCTGACATTAGCCGAAGTCAATCACTCTGTGGTTGAAGTTCTACTTGTCAAGCCCAGAGCCATAATTTCCACTTACGTTCCCAAGGTTGGGCACAGTCAGCTCTGAAGTACTTATAATTCTTATGAAGGAATCAGAGAAAACCTGATCAGGTAATAAACATCTACTACACTGACCCATATTTTGTCCAACATCCTGAGAACTAGCCCAAGTGGCACACGAATTAAAAATACAACATTCATGGGGACCAATCTAGTTGTGAAAAATCAAGTCAACCGCTGTACTTTCTCAGATCCTTGGCGCCAAGAAGTAGGAGCAAGTTAACATTAGTTGAAATGGAGTGTGGACCAATCTAGTCGCAAAAAATCAAGTCAACCGCTGTGCTTTCTCAGATCCCTGGTGCCAAGAAGCAGGAGCAAGTTAAAATTACTCCCTCCATCCCATATTGTTGGGCCTCATTACCTTTTTGAACGTCTCAAAGAATTGTTTATATCTCATAATCTATGATGTTTTTTGTCATTCTAACTTTGTTTGATAAAACTAATTGAGATCTATCAAACAAGATCCATATTGAATATAAAAAACTTAATAAATTAAAAATTATAGACAATTCTTCGAGACATCCAAAAAAGGAAAGAGGCTCAACAATATGGGACGGAGGGAGTATTTGACATGGAGCGTGGACAAGAAGAGTACCTGAAGGAGAGTAACTGCAATCTTATATTGAGCACAGATTGTTGCTTGTGCTCTAATGTCAGCTCCTCGAGATTGATCCTTGGCCAGCGCCAGAAAAGCTTCATCAAAACAAGACAATGCATCTGGGAGTTGATTCTGCTCCAAGTGTGCAAGTCCAGTCTTGAAACAAAATGGAGCAGCAGCCCCTCGAGGAACCTGTAACATGAATATCCCAAAACAGAAGGGGAGGCAAAGGACATTATGTACAAGCATACGAAGAGTGAAAGCAACAACAGGCTAAACAAAAAATTTCTGTTAGATATTTAGTTGATCTGTTATATCCATCAGCTATACTCTCCCTGAAACCATAGAATTTTGCCCCTCCAAAATTTACCGAACTTATGGTATTTCTCCGAAACCACCAACAACAAGATTAACCAGGGGAAGGTTTAGGAAACAAAAAGAATAACTGGCACCCTGTCTGTTTGTCCAAATAAGAGAGTAGCTGGAAGAGCCATATGGCACTGACTCTGCCAAAGTATGTGGAACTCTACAACACCTATGAGACTTTTGTATAAGCAAAGCAGCGCTTCTTTTGCGCATTCCTAATGTGGATTGGAGTATTTAGGGTAGAGCTTATTAAAACTCACCAGACTCTCATGGGGTGCTATTGACACAAAATTCAAGATTTGAATTTCCCCGTCTTTGGCTAAATAAAATGGAGTTAATCAACAATTTTGCTAAAGCCCTTTTTCCCCAAAATTTTTATTTTACTTGTCAAAGTGCAATACTATTTAAGGCTATTAATTTCCTGTAACCAGAAATTCAGATGGAAACCAACCACGATAGCTAGATGAGGAGTGTCTTGGTGGTTTTTCTGTTTTTTTTTTTAAACTAAAAGCAGGTTTCTTCGACAAATTTACATGTTTTGTTTGTTAAATTTTGTAGGTCCTTCCAAGTTACAGTTTTAAAATCTGATTTTTTGCACTTAATAGCGACTTTATTAATTTGAGAGATAAGAAAACTATTTTAAATAAGAACAAAACATTTAAAAACACTGTTGTAACTTTTTACAATTATAATATCATATTTTCCAACTGAACCGAACCAAACTAAACCTTGTGCCTCAAAACAATTATGGTTGGCTGCTTTAGTAGTTTTCTCCAATTTGCTGTCTAAGCCCATACAATAAACTGAATTTTATAAAATCAATGCTTTTTGTACCACAGCATTCATTGTCAACTTAGGTCTTCACTTCCCACTAGCATTTCAACTAACACTAATTCAATAACTTTTCTGTATGATTGCATCTGCTGGCCTCTGTCATATGTGACCAACCCATGTTGGCCTATTTTTTTGCAACTTATCTTCAATTGGGGACTTGGGGTGCTATGCTACCCCTACTTCTACCGATGCTTTCATTTCTGTTCATATTGCTCATAAGCTTACAAGCAGCCAAATGAAGAAAAGGGAGAAGAAACAACAAATATTCACCTGTCCAGGGCGCACAGATTTTGGAGGAGAATCCGGACGTGATTGAGATTTTCCTGTACTAGAAAATCCTGGGGGTTCAAGTGAGCTAAGATCAAGAGGTTGGGAGGAGACTGTCGCCTGAGTTGCCTGAACCTGAGATCCTGGCAGGACTGTGGGCTGAGCCACAGGCCGTGGTGGAACTCCACCACCCGGAAGCCCAATGGACTCAAGAGAAACTGGTACTTGAGTGGCTTGAGGGGGAACACCACCCCCAGGGAGACCAACATCAGCTGCAGGAGCACCAACCTGATTAGGCGCAACAGTGTTGCTTTGAGCCCCTTGAAAATTCCTATCCATCCTTGAAAGGTAAGTCCCAGGAGGAGGCAATGATGCTGCGACATGGACGGATGATATTGTATTCTGGAAAAAGTCTTCTGGGATTGGCCCAGCTACAACTCCACCACCCGTCACATTTGGGCCAGATTGTGAAACAGATGCAGGTTGGGCCAGTGAGTCACTTCCAAAAGGATCCACAGGGGTAGAAACCGTGGGACCTGTCACAGTTCCAGTGCCTGCAGAAACAGATTGAGGGACAAGCAGGTCAAGATCTTGAGATCCACCGGTTGATGACTTGGTCCTACTTATTGGTAGACCCAACCCATCACCAAGCTTAAACTGCTTCGTGGCTTCTTTGATCTTATTTACATCCACAGTGGTGGATGCAACTGGTTTGTCCCGAATTCTAATGTGTAATTTCTTAGCTTTTGATGTTCCCTCCTCATCACTGCTGCTACCATCAGCAGAGCCGTACAGGGTTTTCTTAAATTCTTCTTCAGCTTTCGCCTGTTCATCTGCCGCACTAGTACCCGTGAGTTGTTTAAGGCTATCTAGGCCCATCAAGGAATCACCATCAGCAATGCCCTTAGGTTTGTTAGACATAGATGTAGCAAGAGACGTGTGAACACCGTTCGCCGTAACATCCATACCTGCAGGCTTAAGTGCTTTGACCAAACTACCTTCCCTCACTTCTACGACATTACCCCTACCTTTTATTAACCCAAGGTAAACACCTATATGGTCCGTCACAATGGATGGGATAGTACCATCATCTGTTTTCATGTATGGCATAACCTCTGTTGCCAACTCCCACTGTGGTATAGACTTTAAGTTTGTGGGTGTCTTGATTTCCCAATTGCCTCCACCCCATTCGGGTCCTTTCGGAACCATGCTCTCAGCAGCAAAATTGGCGAAAATCCCTTGTGTCCATCCAGTAGAACGGACTCTTAATATCCGTTCACAACATCTCCTTAACTCTGAATCAGCACCCTCTTCCTCTAATTTCTGAGCCAGGCGCCTCATTGCACTAGGGTTAAGGTGGCATATGAATAAGTCAAGCATGCTTTCGTAGTCTGCTATAACTTCAAACGTTTCCTTTGCACTATCAAACTGACCATACCTGCAATTGCATAATTTTTTCTGTCACATGATAGAAATCTGAAACAAGAGAACAATCAAACTGTCATTACACATGTCTTTATCAATTATAGGACGAGAGCAAGCAAGATCTGAAAACAGTTGGTTCCATGATTAGAATTCTGCTAATCTCCATCTCCATTATTGTCAGAAGTGATATAAGTTATTCAACGAAGTTCTAATCCCTTTGGGAAAGCCCAATATATTTCTCTGAGAAAAAAAAGAGAAGAGAGTTAAGATTTCCATAGCGAACCTGTGCTATTAATCCATTTAAAACGGTAGTATTGGAATAATATTTCTCGAGTTTATATTTCAAGTACATCCATTGCTTGTTCTCCTAAAAAGTTGGAACTCCCAAAAGCAACTAACAAAATGGGATTGAGGGAGCATAAAGAGGTTCACCATAAGCTACACTATATTTTCATTGGTGCTACCAAACATTACAGTGATATTAAAAAAGTAAACACAGAACCACAAAGCATTCTGATCCTAAAATGATGAAGGAAAATGCTAACATCAGCCCAAAGAGTGGACGATAATAAGTAGAAAGTGCATAGATATCCGAGAAAAGTGTATTAATATCCATGAAAGTATATTGATATTTGTGAAATGTGCATTAATACCCGAACGAGTTCGCCATAATACACATATCATCCTCCACCTATTGGGCGGAGGCTAGCAAGACCCAATGGTGAATAGTACACTAATATGGATTATATCCTGTTTTGGAAATACCAAGTTACTAGTGGAAAAAAAAGAAGATAGTATCAAACCAACAAAAAAGAAAAACACATACAGCCCTACTTGCAAATAAATAACTAACTACATTCTGATTCCAGGCCATGATGATTGAGTCAAAATTTCAAGGGCCACCTAATTATAGATAGTTAATCGAGGACAATTTAAAAAAGGAAAAAGAACTATAGGATAGAAAATATGAAAAGCAACAAAGAAAACTGAATGTCGTAAAGTTTGTTACATACTTGATACAAGCATATCCCAACTGGCGAAACTGGTGAAATAAATGAGATGTTGGCGGGCATCGTGGATAATCTCTAGAGCGCAAAAACTCATCCTTTAAGACAGACAAAGCAGTGGAGATGCGGAGAGCTTTGATCGCATAGATTCCGCGCAACACCTAAATTTGGCCAAAAAACTAAGGAGAGCAGCATAAAGGCTTGATGAAATTCACATTACACTAAAAAGTTCATGGATCACCTGGGTAAACTGTGGACCTGCTTGGGATAACGATACAGCAAGATCTCCACAAACTGGAGAACCATCAGCAAGGATATCAAGAGATCTTGGAGTAATCCGCAAGCTGTCAAACCTTCATATGGATAATAAAATTGATATGTGAGATGCAGAATTTCACAATATTACACACAGAACAAGTTATATAAGCATACACTGAAAACAAAAATAACAGGCAAGGAAAACCTTGAAGTTATCTGGTACAATATTTCAGACAGGTCTAGCTTCTGCTCAAAATTTTGCTGCATTGTCGCAAATCCAATAAGAAGAGGTTCAAGAAGCCCAACAAGACAGCTCTTTATCTCAACCCCCTTCTTCTGTCTAGGATTTATTGCCGTAGGGTTTGCGAGCAATAATCGATCATTCAAAGCACCAACCAGCACTGCATAGAAGTCAATGCTGATGCCTCTGAGTTATAGTATAGAGATCTAATTGTGACATATAAGTCAAACAAGAAAAAAGACAAGGTAGCCGGGAATTCTCAAAGAAAAGTGATCATTGAAGACTTTGAAATAATGCATCATACCTGCATTGGGCATGCTAATGGAAAGAATTGTCCTAACTATTCCGTCCCACCCAAGCATGCTGATGGAGGTGGTAGTTGAAAACAGAAGTGCAGGTCCAACCCAGAGAAGAGATCTAAAGTGGCTAAAAGTTAAGTGTCCAAATAATTTTAAGAAACATTAATCAGGTTAGAGAAAAAAATGCAACAGCTAAACAAGAAGCCAAAATACGATAACTTTTCCATCTGAGGATATTGAAGGAAGCCCTTTATCAAATTTCGCAGAACTGCTAGCCAGTATATCCAAATCCGCTGAAAGAATAAGAACTCTTTGAGTAGTTAATACAGCTGCGACATAGCCTCGAAGAGTTTCTTGCCAGCAAACCTGGAAGAGATTATTGGAAAAACAATTAACCTTTTCCAATCATCTCTGCCTTCTATTCTAAGCGAATAGTTGGATGCATCATACAATAGATGGAGAGAAAAATGACATGCAAGAGTAATCCACACAGATCGTAACTCAATATTTTCCTTATACTTTCTCTGAAATATATTGTATCATAATTTGCCCCCTTCCAAAAAAAAAAAAAAAAGAACTCCTTACAAAACCCAACTACTCAAGTACGATTAACAGCAATGCATCAACTCAAAAAGCACACCAGAAACATCATAAGCACAGATCTTCTAGCAATTTAGCGTCTAATACATTATGCAAACCCATTGAGATATTCCTAGACCATATGTGACAGTGACAACTTTTGCGACATGAAAGAATGATTAGGAGGTTCGCACACAGAATCCATCGTCAGCAACAAAATGACAGGCCAGAAAGGACAAAAGAAAGGGAAAACATATTGAATAAAGAAAAGGAAAAGAAAAGCAATGCTTGCTACAGTTCTCATTGCAGTTAGGGCAGAAGGATTCGATGTCTTGTTTAATCCCCACAATCTTGTCACTGACAATCATTAAACATCAACAATGAGCTGCAAACATTGTTCAAAGGGGATGAACTAATTACCTGGAGGACCATCTCATTTACTTTCAACTTGATTGCCTTTCTCCCTTCACCTTTTGTCAATATGTAATGACCATCAGAATTTGATAGGCGGTAACCCTGAACAAGCTTAGCCAGGCCAATCTGGTCCCCATGAGAAGCAAACAGCATAGTTGATTCTAATATGAATAAGACTATGATCAGAATCCAAATAATACTAAAAAAAAGTTGGTTAGCATTAAGTGATATCATATCAAGGGATCTTTTTCACCAAGCACCTATCGGGGTTGAAAAGATACGATCCACTTCTGTTTCAAAAAGAAACTGCAGTGGTCCCTTTACTGAGCCAACATTAACGTCAGCAGCCTGGCTTTGTTCATCTAAGATATTCTTCTTATCAGCCTCTTGTGAAGCCCCTCCAGGAAGAACATATAAAGCAAGCCCAGTCTTGTCCTCATCAAGGATAACAAAATGATTTTCATTAGGGCCAATAAATGCAGCATCTCGACCTGGATGAGTCAACAAAATGGAAGATTCATTATTTTTTCCTAAGAAGCATTATGCAGAAGTAGGACAGCAAAAGACAGATGTTTAAATTGACAGGACAAACCCTTCATTGTGCTTGCTTTACTGTTTGCTGACTGAGAATTGGTATTTTCCCAATAAAGAACTACTTCATTTGTAGCACCACTGAACTCATAAACAACAAGAAATAGGTGCTGCTTATTGCTGTAAAACAAGTGTTTGGGTTGGAATTCAACATTTCCAGGAATCTGGAAACAGAAAACAGACAGTCTTGGATGCAAATTCATAAATACTACTTAGTAAAGAACTGTTGAAAATAATTACAAAGAAAGGAAGGTTAGATATATTACTGAGGTGTACAGCTTCTTGTAAATATTGTCTACTCCAGAACAGAGATTATATGCCATAAGATTTGCACCCTCTAGGTAAAAAGCCCTGACAGGATATTGAAGAACTCGATTCTCTCTATTGAAGAAATTTAGCTCCAAATGAAATGGCTGCAGATGGGGAAACAAAAGGAACAGAATTAATCGAGAAAAGCAATAAAAATATCTCAACAAACAAAGTGATCCAAAGAGTTACCTGGCAAATAGGAACGTCTTTCAGAAGATTCTTAGTATCTAAAACAGTAATGAGAGGCAAACGAGATATTGGAGTACTCTTGGCATGCTCTTCCATAAAATGCTGCAACAATATGGTAAAGATGTGAAGTCAACAGTGTAAAATTTAAGAGACAATTTAGGGGTCCTACGGGAACTTAGATGGAGGACAATTCCTTGGGTTGTTTGTTCAGCAGCTAAAATTTATGCCATAATTGAGATATAAGAAAGATAAACAACTGGAAATTTAAAACCTAGCTTCCAAGTCCTCCCTAAGCAACACTACCGGAGAAGAGATACTGCACAAGCAGCACAACCTTTTTTGAAGCGTCATTTTATCTATCAAAGCGAGGCAATGTTTTTACCTCCATCCACTCTCTGTATGAACTCATTCAATACATCTCAATAAACATTCACTGTCAAGATTCTTTATATTATCAATAAGAAATTGCACGGACAATAGAACTTTGATTGACACATTTCTAATCGCGATATTTGTGTTGAAAAAAAACTCAAGACTAAAATCTTAGACACTAGAACAAAAAAAAAAGGTACGATTCTAACACACTGACTCTCATTCCACAGCGTCATCCCTCACCCTTGCAGTTATTGAAATGCTTACTATACCGCAGTTGTTTGATTCCAGAATAGTTCAAAGGTCTACTGAACTAAAACAAGATGCTTTCATGTTTCCCTTCAAGATAACTTTCTTTTGTCTGTGTACCTGAAAAGCCATTGCCAACCTTGAAGATATATTTGTCGCACATCTAGAAGCCTTTCCCTGAGAATCCTCACCATTAATAACTTGATATACATTGTCGAGCCCATTACCTAATAGCTATTGATTGGTAACTGAACAAAATGTCAGAGCCTTGGTTATGAGAGGTCTTGGGGTTCAAGTCTGTTGTTTACATTTGTTCACCGTTTCTTTTACTTCTTAGGGTGTTCCGTTTTGCTCCATATATAGATACCTGTATCTCCACACGCAAGACAGGTTTGTACATGAAGGATGGTATTGAATAGCTTGATATGCTGTTAGGCCCCATTCCCTAACGACTTAATCTTTTAGGAGAACTGGAAGCGTAACACAGCGGAGCTTGATATACATTGTATGACTGCATGTTAGACGTGCACAAACAATAACATACTTCCAACATAAAATTGCAGTCAAAGAAGGAGCATGATGGTCATCCAAACAAGCGTTAGGGGTAGACCACATCCCAAAACTCACTAACATGTCCACCAATATCAAATCGATACTAAACCAAAATACTAACAAATCCTCGTGAAACAATAAGACAGGTCTATCCATGCTAATTCCATATGTCAGCATAGGCATCTAGCCACAGAGCTGACCCGGTTAGATCCACAGCTGGTTCAACGAAGCTTGATTCTACTTATGATATTTCTTACATGCTGAAATAAAATGTTCATGGTAGGGCAAGCTATCAAAACCAAACAATCTAAGCCGCTTGGCAGTGTTATTATAGATAATGTTCCATAAGAAGAATGTGACGAAGGAGAAGGAAACCAAGCGTAGTAATTTAAATTTTGCTTGAGGTAGCCCCAAGTTGCGCAACTCACTTGCTTTTGTCCAATTTGTTGGCCAAGCCCTTCACGATCCACCCAGGTTCTATTTAAAGCATCTATAATAAAATTTCAAAAAGAGAAGACTAGAAGTTAAAATTACGAACTTACACTATAAAGGAAAGCTTTGCGTGCAATGTCTGTTATAGTCAGCTGACTCTCCCTGGAATAAATGATAACAGATCGTTACTACTGATGTACGTCTAAATATGCAAGGAGATAAGCACAAAAAAGAAAGACTGTCGGGCGAGGGAAAAAGACTAACACAAAGATCTCCACAGCTTGAGTCTTATAAAACATCAGTTACTAGGGAAACCATACTCCACTCTTTTTGTGAGAGGCTGACTCCCCTTACTCGAATTCCACAAGAGGTGCAGATACTTTGAATCAAAACCTTTTTACTGTTAAATTAGCACAACATGAACAGCCTAAAGAATCACGACCTCAACCTTCTAACCTAAAGAAGCCTCAATCATAGATGTCTAAGTGATAATGTTTCAGCACAGTGACGGCATGAAAAGCTGAGGACAAGCATCTTGGGGCTACAGGGTTCTTTGTTGACAATATCCAAGATTACACAAATTGATCCAACAACCGACAACCGACATTGTTCTCCAAAAATAACTTTTAATGCTACGAAACAGAAGCAAATCATTCTTATGACGCCCAGGATAACTGTTTTCTCCACAATTGTGCTTATTTAATGATGCAATCTGGTTTGCAAGAAAAAGGAGTGGCAGCTGATTTGCAATTCTATTTTAGGAATAGGTTTACATAGGTAATTGTACACTTAAAAGGGCCTAGACGCGTCGAATAACACTTATGACCGTCATCTGGGGAAGAAGATTAAGATTGTTTGGAGACTCTGGCTCCATGGTCTCTCTCATCATTTTTTTCCCTTCAAAAAAGAAAAACTGCAGTTTTTTAAGTCTTTATTGAATTTCATGTTACACCATTCAATAAATAATGTGGTCCCAGTACAAGAATTGTATGTTCCTATACTCGCAGGTAGGGTTTTCTCCTGTTTCTTCTTTTCCTCTCTGTTCTTCAAATTCTATGTACTTCAACTGCAGTTTTTTTAGAGTTTATTGAATTTCAGGTTACATCATTCCATAAATAACATGGTCCTAGGACAAAAGCTATATGTGCCTGCACACGCATGTAGGGATGTGAAAGAGAGGAAGATATAAATAATAACATCTTAACAATATAACATTAAAAGATTTCTTAAGCCATTTATATACTGTTAGAATTGAGAATTCCCAAGGACTAGCATTTAAATCACGGATCCAAAGACTAAAGTGACTTAGATGTCGGATGTCCACATTTGCCACATTCTTAATTCTGCAATTAAATTAATTTGTTGATTGAAAATACATTTTTCCTGGTAGAAATCATCAATTCCTTTTTCAAAAGCCATTCATCTTGGATAAAATATTGAACATACCCTTTCAAATGATGTTCTTGTAATTGTGCCTGAAGCTGGAGGTCAGCTAAAATTCCAGATGATCCCAGTGATGAAAGCTTTTCCTTCAAGACAGAAGCTGTAAAAATCTGATAGTTAGTGCAATAAATGGATTACCACAATCCTCATGAATAAACTTTTTTCACTTCTGATGCTACTAAAACAATAGGGCTTTCTGTTAGGCTTCATGTTCTCTTCATTGCACCTTTTCTAGATCTACAATGCACTTCATAACAACTAAGTTTCCTAATAACCCACCAGTCCTACAAGAAATGAATGTTCACATCTTTATTCCTTATTTTCAGGTAATAAATTCACATCCAAACTTCTGTAATGCTCATATGATCATGGAACCCGCGGTGAAAGCTAGAAAGGCAGTAAATATTGCCAACAGCAACTTAGTTGTGAAAATTGTGTGTGAGCACATCTATCCATTCCCTTTGGATGATTCAGAATAGCCACATCTTTATCCATTAGCGAAAACATAGCACAAATAACATGCGAAGCAAAATAAGCATTAGTTTAGGAGCAAATAAGTGCATATAAGGCATTCCAAATATTGGTCAAAGCATATATGATAGATCAAATTACTCCAAATCCCTCAAGGCTCTAAGAACTCCTCAAAACATTCAGTAATACAAATCATATACGGTGTTCCAGAAATGATAAATCAGTCATCACTGAAACAGACACATCATTAAACTGAAGACTCAAGTAAAAAGTAGTTAAATTTCTCAAGAAACATTTAGAAGTGGAATCACAAAAATTGTTCATAATGCAAGGAATTCAACTCCGATTGTTAGAAAACCATCAAAGAAAACTAAGATCAGCGCATTCGTTTAATCCAACATAAGCCTCATATGATTTCTAAACGCACCTTAACACAATCACAGAGATGTTAACACACCGGTATAGAATCTAAATACAGGTAGTGAAGGATATGTGAAGGAGGTAAGTGACATAAATGTCGGACCGGAATAAGATCCAAAGGAGCTCAAAGGCGTTCCCAAGGTGATACTACGGCCTCCTTTGGGTAAAAAAGTAGTTTTTGGTTTTTTGGTTTTTTCATTTGTCCTTATTCAAATTTTTTTAATAATCCACCTATTTTGGCTTTATTCAAAAAAATATTTGGTTTGACAATAAATTTATACTTGTTAGATTCCTCTCGTTGAGAGGAATCCAGAAACCACAAAATCTTGATGCAAAACTAACGAATGCAAAAAAAAAAAAATTTGAATAAAGAAAATAGAAAAACCAAAAAACAATAAACCGGTTTTTTACCCAAAGGAGGCCTACCTCCCACGCTTCTGAGGAAGATCAGAGAGCTGTGGAAAGATTGTCTCATAGTCAAACTGTGGGAAAGACTACAATGTAAAACACTCATCACCAAACTCAGTGACATTTCTGGATAAAGAGGCGATTTCAATGTTCTTGGCCTGGGATTTAACTATCATTTTAGAAAGTATTTCGAAAATATACTCCAACATAACAAGCATGCATGCTTAAAAGAAGGTGACGTGCCCATATCTGACGCCTCTCAAACACCGATACTCCTCGGACACTCTCTGACACAAGATCATGCACTTTTTTCCATGTCCATTAGCAAAAAATAAAAATCATAATTCAAACACCACTATTTACACATCGTGTCTGACACTCTTTTGGCAAATACTTCTTAGACATTTGATAAAATGTGATTGACAAACATCTCGGAATTTGACATCAGTATGATAAGCAAAGTCAAAAACATAAATGGCTACAGCTAATCATATCTGAATTCATTAAAACTACGCAGAGAACTTTCTTTTGAAAGATTTCTTGAGAATTCAAAGCCTTCACATTGCCCTATATTCAAGGATTTCTTGAGTCCCATATCACTTATAAGTCCATTGGCATAGTGTGGTATTACATATGAAGTGAAGTCCCACATCGCCTAGGTACCAAAGTAACTTTAAATATATAAGCGTGAGGCCACCCTCACTTCATGAATGAGCTTTTGGGGTTGAGTTCTACCTAAGATAGTGTACCATAGTATCAGAGCTCGGTACCAGAGATGGGTATGGTGTCTCTGGCCTGCACGCGGTAGGTGCTCCCAAGTTAGCACACTGCGCATGAGGGGTGTGAAGCAAAGTCTCACATCGCCTGGGTACCAACGTAATTAGGAAATATAAGAGCTTGAGAGCACCCTCACTTCAAGAGCTAACTTTTGGGGTTGAGTTCTACCCAAGATCATGTAAAATGCATCAGAGATGTATAGGGAGCATGTCTCTGGCCTGCACATGACAAGTGCTGCCAAGTGAGCACACTATGCATGAGAGAGGGTGGGAAGAGAAGTCCCACATCACCTGGGTACCAAAGTAATAAAAGGTATAAAAGCGTGAGGGCACGCTCACTTCAAGAGCTAGCTTTCGGGGTTGAGTTCTACCCAAAATCGTTTAACATTGTATCAAAGCTCTAGCTGGGAGAGGTCTTGGGTTTAGGTCTCTTTGTTTGCATTTGTCCCCCGTTTGCATTTTTCCCCTTAGATAACTATGAAAATAACAATAAACAGTGGTTGACACTTAGATGTAGGGAGCTCTTTAAGTGGTGTTGCTCCCACCTTAGGAGCGCCATTCTGTGCTCCCAATTTAGGAGCTTGACAGGAGCCCATTCCCATTGAGATGGGAGCTCACTCCTTAAAAAGATGGGAACTTTTTGTACAATATTGATATAGAAAGCTAGTAATTTATTACTTAGCTTCATAAATTGGTCTTCGATTTAGCAAATTTGCATAGCCTAAATCATGATACCTTGAAAAGAATACCATACATTCTAACACTATCACATTTCCTATACTTAAAGGTAGACTTGCCCATATTTTTTGACTCCCTTAAATGATTGTAGTTTTAAGTGTGTTTCTAGTGCTATATTATTTTCATAACATATGTGCATGTTCCTTTCACGCTCCCAACCTTGGGACGCTCCATATTCTTCCACTCCCATGCTTCCACTCCCGCTTCGTGCAATTAAGGGTTGACCATAACTAGAATTGTAAAAGATCTGATTACAACCGCACAAATTATAATGGCACCCTATTGTAGAATATTACTCCCTCTATCCCAAAATGGATGTCCCAAAACACTATTCACACCTCTCAAAAAATCATTCATATTTTTAAAGTTATAATGGATTATATATGCAATATATAGGAGTGTGAATTGTAGTTTTGGCCATCCATTTTGGGACAGAGGGAGTAATACCAAAATCATATCTTGAGTTCGCACGTTAGATGCATTCAACCCCACTTTAAAAATTTATCCAAAAAAACCCCCACTTTAAAAGGACAATGTGAATATGTGATTCACGAAAGAAGATTACACCATCATCTATTTTTAGTAGCATGTTAATACCAAAATCATCTCTTGAGTTCACACTTTAGATGCATTCAATCCCACTTTAAAAGGACAATGTGATTCACAAAAGCATATTACATGTATTTTTAAATGGTGTCCACTTTGGGACATCCTTATGACCTTGGGAAGAACTCAACCCAAAAGCTTACTATTAAGTTGGGGTCCCCTTATGCTTATATGCTGCAAAATTACGTTGGTACGCAGAGGATGTAGATCTTCCCATATACATCCAAAAATGTAAGAGTGTACCAATATATTGGAGAGTGGGAGTACCATTTTGCAGCTACACATAAAGGCATGAGTACTGAAATAACAGTAAGCCAAGTAGCATTTCCAAAAATGTAGTCAAGCAAAAATCATATCTTACCATAGAAGAAACAAGCAGATTAATAAATAAACACATATCATATTTAAATACATATTCAAGACATAACAAAGATCAGTTGAAGGCATGAGTACTGTAATAACAGCACCAAAATAAAGGCATGAGTACCTGTACTACAATAAAAAGAAGCAAAGTAGCATTTCCAACAATGTAGTCAAGCAAAAATCTTATCTCATTATAGAAGAAAGAAAGAAACAAGCAGATGAATAAATACATATTCAAGACATAACAAAGATCACACGAGGCTTCACTGCACAAAACTACCAAGAGTGTCGCAATTTCTTTTAAAAACAAATTACCACGTGCATATCAAGACCTAAATAAATAATAACCTGAAGATCCCCTTGCACTTTGTAGAACTGCAAACAGTTGTTTCCTTCCTTCCCTAGTATATGCAGCTCTATTTTTCCGATTGTCTCCACCAGATATGTGCTGTTACAAAGGAGGTTTGTTACCCTTGAGAAATCAACTAACTAGATGGACATGGATAATGTAAATTGCCAAACTTAACTGCAAAAAGCAATGCTGCTAAATTCAATTTTGAGTGAACTTCTACAGATTTTATACGCGGAAGAGGATAAACCGCCTCTCCACCTTGCTGAGAAAGAATACGGAGGATATCAAGGGATTCAATTGCTGCAGAAAGAAAACACAAAAAAGTCAGAAGTGCATCATCTTGTTAATACACTACAAAATGGAGATCAAATGCAACAAGAAACCCCCAAAATGATTCATATCAATAGGTGCAGAAAGAAAGCAATAGATATCAAAAATTGCCTGATCCTTGCGAATTCACAGCAACACCAAAGATTGAATGCAACAGGAAAAAAAAAAAAAGAAGAGAAAGAAAAGGGGAAAAAAAACCCAAAAGATTCATTTACATTAAATGAGGATCACATTATATCGAAACTTTCACCTAATGGGTTTACAAGATTCCAGGTGTTTACAAGGGGAAAATAAGCCTCCTCTATGTCAGCAGAAAAAAGGTAGCACTGCCAAATTAATTGGAGAACACAACTCACAAATACATTCCATGTCATCTAGTCAATCCTCATTTTATAGTTCTCTACCATGGGGTAAGCTTCTAGTCTGGACTCCGGACCTCCACGTTCCTGATATTTTTTTAATGATCCGTATAGTTTTTGTGAAAAACTGCTCGGATCAAGGTCTTCTTGGTTTTTTTTTTTTTATGATTTCTCGCGAGGACCCTTAAAAACACGTTTTAAACACATTGGACGGTTCGGATTTTGCAAAAACAATTTTTAAAAACTTCAAAACACCCAATAACCTCCAGTCAGGGATCCCTGACTGGAAGCTTGCCGCTCTACCATAAACTGGAACATTATTTGTTATTTCAAAAATAGAAAGATAACATAAAATCCACTTGTTGACCTTCAAACAGATACTCTAAACCAATAATAGTACTCTTCCACAGAAAATTTTAAAGAAAGCATTTCCTAGCCAGATATTCTAAACCAATAACGCTACAACATATCACGGATAAATATCCCATAAGCATCTGACTACAGAATTGCCCCAAAAGAATAGAATAAGATCAACAAAAATCTTGAACAGTTTTTTGGTGAGAAGGGGAAAAAGAAACCAAGAGGATTAACAGCAGCTTAATGACCAGTATACAAAGACAAGAACACCCAATTACTAGTCCACCAATGTTAGCACATATGCAGGATTACTATAAGTACAGTTGTGAAGGCATAAAGAGTTGGATTTATAAGCTAACCAGCAGCTTCAAAAAAATTTGCTTGCATGGGAGGTCTGTTCGGATTTAGCATCACTCGTGTTTTCCACACTTGAAGAGCTCCATCCTTGGATAAAGTGACAAGTAGCCTTGACGTGGACAGCCAAGAAACTGATGTAATTGGTTGTGAACCCACTTGTATACTGGAACAGCAAAAAAATGAACCATAAGAGCAGTAGCAAACACATGGAATAAAAGTAAAATGCTTAGCAAAAAAAAAATGGGACTAGAAGGAAGTAAAATAGAGCATTAACAATGCGCGACTTCTTTTTTTGTGTGTGGGTTAGCCGACCCCAATTAATTGGGACTTAAGGCTCGGTTTGTTTTTGGATTTGTGCGTGTGTGGGTGTGTTGGGGGAATAATACAGCTTTGTGCAAAGGGAAGTAAAAATATTCCATAGCCAATGATAAGTCCATCCAATGAGTTGTGAAGCTGCAATGAACTATTAAACAATCTGAGATGCCACATAACACAAGAGAAGTTAAGACCGTCAATGTCTCCAAGCACGCATACCAAGTTACTGGGACTAATTTTTTCTTCTTTTTTGGCAAAATGTGAATCATTCAAAGCCATGGGCATCAGCAGGCCATAAGGGTGAAGGGGTGGAGGATCCACTTTGGAAGGTTCCAACAGCAGTGGCAGTGAGTTTTTAAGTGGTTATGGGCTCTAAATAGTGAATGTGCTATGGAAGTGGGCTCTGCAGTTTCTCCCCAAGGGATCAAGCTTTGCAAGTGCATTCGGGCAGAGCCAATGGAGCGGTTTTCCTACTAACATTGCAGTTCTTTCCTTGATCAATATCTTGACAGGATTGATGATTTTTTGCTACAGATGATAGTATTCAGGTCTCTTTTGATATTGACACCTTTTCACTCTCTTAAAGGCCTTTTTTATAAAGTTAATCTTACCAGAAACTGAGCCAATATAGAAGAATAAAAACATAGTATGTCATTCACAATAGCTATGGCATAGCTCTAAAAACTTACATCCCAATCATATTAGGTCTCTCAGTGGAGACATCCCATGCCAGAAGCGTACCCCGTCTATCTCCAACAAAAATCCATTCCAAAGTTGGATGAAATGCGAATGCACCAGCACCAAGGAGCTTAATGGTGTTATCAACTGTAACATACCACATAGAGAAGTCCAGTACAACAAATTTGCGTGAAAACGGGTTCAGATAATCAAATTCGGAAACATGAAGAAAAATATATATATTGCTCAGTGCTCACTATATTCTTACGTTGTAGCGTGTAATGAACAGCATAAGTATGAATGTTGTAAGCTCGAATCAACCCATCTGCATAAGCAACATACTAAACCAAAAAAGGAGAAAACCAGAAAACGAAGTTGTCAATGCAATGTCTAAGAAACAAGAAGATGCTTCAATATTCTTATCAAAATCTGCGCCTTTACACCATCAAATGAAAGACCAGAAGAAACTGTGCAATTGTCTAAAATCAAATTAAACTTGTTTACCAGCAGAGGAAGACGAGGATGGCAAGCAAGATTTACTATGGGCTTCTTCAGATCTGTCTTTATTTTTGTCGGAGCCCTCCCCCCTTCAACAGTACCAACAACTGCAAGCACTCAAAAATCATATATTTAACTGCTTCATATATCAAACTTTATAGAGAACACTACAGGTAGATGGAATAAAAGCAGTTACGTATACAGCAGGAGAAATTAACTGCTAGCACGCTGCAACATTTAGAGCTGATTAGAACACATTTTCTTACAAAACTTCCACAAGATGAGAGAGGGGGAGAAAGGAGAGGAGGGGGGAGAAGAAGATGATAGGAAAAGCCAAAAGGAAAGCTCTCAAGAGACGGGAAAGAAAGTCAAGATGCCATATTCATATCTCCTGCACACTACATCCACCACCACCACCAGCAAACCCCTTCTTACACCATCACAAGAGCATTAACTTCCTAAACATTGCCATCCCCGCACTGCTGCTCCACCACAGCGGGAGTAGAAAATGAAATCTAGTGAAGCCTAACTTTTACAAGTTCAAGCACTCCAATATAAATATTCCACAGGTAACGTTCAAGCTTGACAGGTTCCAGTAAAACCAAGCTAAATTTTGTTCAGAAACGGATGCCACATTCTATTAAAGCTCAAATTGGCTCTGGTTGTCTCCGAACTTGAAATAAAGAAATAAAATATTTTTTGCACAAATAAAATAGAGTAAAAACTCATAAGTTGAGCTTCATGTTCAAAAAGAAATCCCGTCTCTGCCTTACCAAGCATAGATATTCCCAACATAAGATTCAACTAAAGAAACTTTCCCATACTCTCCAGTCTCCCCCCTCAACACTCCAAAAAAACATCAGATGTGATAAGGAAAAAAAATTATAGGACTCTTAATGATGTCTCATGATTTTCCTTTGATGGAATTGACTAACACATCAGAAAACAAGTCACAAATTAAATAAAATAAATGGAAAGCAGCACTCCATTAGTTGTAGTATGGATCGGTGTTTTAAAAGGCGCGTGCCTTGTGTGCCTAGGCGCTGAGGTGAGGCAAGGCACAATGAAAGTGCCTCAAGGTGTCAAGGCGAGGTGCACGTACGTGAGGTGCATGAGGCGCGCACGCCAAGGTGCACCTCACTCCTCACATTTTTTTCAGTTCTGCACTCAAATTAGTACAGAATCCATCTCTACCATTGATCAATGAGGCATAAAAGGTGGAATAATGCACTAGATAAAATCCTTCAATGTAAAGAGGCTCTAATTGTTAACCCAAGAGCTTGAACATTTCTAACTGATACATAGCACAGCAGCCAACACTCGAAGTCTTGAATGGAACTCAATCTGCTCTGTCGTCTTCTTCTTTTATATAGTCAAAATTCTTCTCTTGTTCCTCTTTCTTCGCTCTGTTTTTATTCTTCTTTTATACACTCAAAACAAAGTCAGTCTTACCATCACCCCTCACAAAGTACTTTGTAATGCTATTTATCTTCATTGCTCAAGTAAATAAATATTATGGTATTTGAAATAGTAGAAGCATTTATTTATGTTACAAATTTTGCCTATATCGATATCTTAGTTACTGTCCACAACTTGCCCTTTGCCTCGCACCTTGCGCCTAGGCTCCAGGGAGCTATGCCTTTTAAAACACTGGTATGGATAACCAAACCAAGCCTTATATCACAATCAATTGGGGTTGGCTACATGAATCCTTTTTCTCTATTGAGCTCTGTCAAGTGTTGTTTCATCGCTTAAACCTAGTATACTCAGATCTTTGCGTAACACCGCATCTAATGTCAATTTGGGTCTTCCCCTCCCTTGTGCATTTCTACCCAAAGCTATCCTATCCACTTTCTTAACTACAGCATCCGCTGGCCTACCATAGACATGCTACCAGTTACACATAACTTTGAACTCCAAAAAGGCCATAGCAGGGAAGGCAGATCAGAGAGAAGTCTAACAGGAGGTGTTATTTACACACTAGCATTCCCAGCCTCACACTCGTTCTTGCAATTAAAAGCACAAGGCCGAGCATTTTAACCATTTGATCCTACTTTGACCTAAGAATCCAATATATACATACTTTACACTATTTCGTCATCTCATTAGTTCCCCTTCCACAAACCTAGCCAAACTGAGCAAGGTTCCCAAAGTTAGCAAACGAACCCAAAGATAAGACCCTCAAATTGTTTATGTTTCTTAATGAATGGGGGCGAAGGAGCTCCCCGATAAGCCAAAACCAAGCTACGTATGAGCAAGACAACAATTAGAAGCCATAACTAAAACCACAGCCAAACCTGAAAAGGTTGAAACCACCATCAAAATTATTAATGACCACGACCTTTAATGTCACCACCATAATCAAGAACCAACCTCCAAAGATCGATGTCCACCGTTATTTACAATACCAGGGGGACACGGCAAAATACGTATGCTATGGGACACGCCACATGGCGTGTCCAATAAATTTAATTCATTGTTTTAGGGGGACATGATGGGGAAATGGGAAGGACACGGCGGGGACGCTGTAGGGACACACTAGGGGGTACGGCAAGGTTAAATATGCCATTTTTAATTTTGTGGGGATAAATGTGTATTACTTCAAATATTTTGGGTTAAAAGTGTAATATGATGCTTGTTTATATATATAGAAGCTTCATGCTTATAACTATATTTTCCATAAAATAAATTTTATCTATTACTATTATTTGTTTTTGTTGTGTCCCCTGCCGTGTCCGTGTCTCTTTCTTTTTTTTTAAAATTCCGTGTCTGTGTCCGTGTCCGTGCTACATAGATAAATACTAATAATACCACCATGAACTCCACCATTAACACCAGCTTCATTCCCGGCAAAGCTTGACTCCATTTACCAGATGTTTAAAGCTTTAACAATACCAATGGAAGGGCTGCTTGCATCCAAAGAAAACCAAACCGAGGAAGCTAGACAAGGAACAAATACACAAATGCATCTTTAAGCCCAAGATCATCAGCCCTTCTAGGATTTTTGACATATCTACATCTAGCCTGTTATGGAGTGTCACACAATTATGACATTGTTGCCAATTTATATAGCATGGACTCCAACACAGATACGGACACCGACACTGGAATTCTAAAAAAAAATGGACACGAAAACGGCAAGGGATACGCCAAAAATAAATAAATGAATAAATAATTACATATATAAATACATTATATATGTATGCAGTAACAGTTTATATACATAGATATATACACTTTTCTTTTGATATGTAAGATATTTACATTGTTATGTACCGGTATATAAGCACATATATACATGTAAGATATAGGCACACACAACTATGGAAATATATACATCAAACATATACAATACATAGCGAGAAAGTGAGATCATGAGAATCAGAGAGTGTACCTATGGGACACGCGTGTCCATACAGTGTCCCCCTCAAAAAAATAAAGGCCTTGTTTGTTTAGTAGTTTTAGTTTAGTTTAGTTTTGGAGATAGGGGTAATGAGTGGAGAGAGAAATGAGGGTAACAATTACAAAACAAAACTAAAACTAAACTAAACTATGAAACGAACAAGGCCAAATTATTTTAAGGGACACACCACAACTTGTCCCCCGAGTGTCCCCGGGTCCCATACAGGGACACTACGACCTTTGGAAGTGTTAGTGCTTCATAGTTGCCAATGCATATCCACACCAGTCCTTGTATATTACTCTCTTTTTACTTGCCATGGAGGACAGTAAACAAACTGTTCCTCCAAATCAAGTTGTTGTAATCAGCATGGGTTTCCATATTTTTCATGAGTGTGAAGTCATCAAAGTGTTTTCGACAAAACATGATTTTCAAATTTAAAACTACTGTAACAAGCATTTATTTCAATACTCACTCTGCTTCCCAGAACTGCAAAAAAAGCTCAAAAGCAGCAGAAAATAGAAAAAGGGAGCAGTTTAACTAAAGGCTGGTATATGGAAACAACAAACCTGTCACACTCATTCTGCGGTGGAAACCAAAAAACACTATGGGTTGGAGAGGGGTTAGAGCAAGATGGACTTCTGTGTCAGTAGAAATTTTTTCCGTCCTCTTTTCAGGTGAATGCAATACACATGTCTGCTCATTGTCAAAATCGCAGGATCTAATTGTACAATCCTACAAAAAGAGAAACAGAAAAACGCAATCATGAATGAGAATCAACATCAAACTGGAAAAAAAAAAAAAAAACACATTCACAAGAAGGGAAAAAATAACCCTACATTGGGCGAAATTCTACAAGAAAAGGGGGGACACAAACTAAATAAAAGCACAAAATTAAGTATATTGACCGTCCCTCCCTCCCTCCCTCTTACACACACACAGTACACACGGCATGTCACCATCATCTCATATGGCAAACGATGTTCTTTCACACTTATGTCAAAAATTCCACCTTGATTCGGAAAACAGTTTGGGGAAAAAACAAGAAGTCAAAAAACAAAAGAAGGGCTATTCCTAGCCTGCTGACCGCACAAAGCCCTAGAGTTTTGACAAAGCACATGAAGCTCAATTTTTTATTCAGCACCAAAATGACTTGACATCAGTGTCATGTTAGTGAGGACCAATCTCTTGCTACGCTGACAATACATGGTAGGAACGCAAGACCTGGTAGTGAGATGAGTACTAAATCTGCTCACAAATTGTGGACCAATAAATTTGAAGACCCAAAAGTCCTATTATATGGGTTGAGGCGGCCTCACCAATCAACACCAATTGGTTTGAGTTGAATTCAAAAATGTCAAACAAAGACCATAATCAGATGAATTGTCCCTAACTAGAATCCCACCAATAATTCCTAGGTTTGTTTCCATTCACAGAATTCCACTATTTAGCTCTGACAATGGTACCCGATCCAGGCCATTGGAAACTCTAAAGTAGTATAATCAAAGTAACCACTAAAATTGGAAATTGACAAATTGTCATGGTTCGGCCCATCAAAACAATGCATTAACTTTCTGTCTTCTGAGTGTCTTAGTTGATGTGCATTTCTTATGCAAGTATGCTACTGATGGAGGCTATCAAAGGCTCAAGAAAAAGTAAATTTAAGATAATGGAAAAATTCACATCATCTCAAGCGGGAACCTAAAGAAAGCATGTCTAGTCAAAGATATAGACGTAGGGGAGTCTTATTTATGCTTTTTCAAAAATAAGTTTCTTAAAAATAACAAGTCTTATCAAAAATAAGTTTTTTATCAGGTTGCATTTGCTTCAATTTCACTTCCTACCTTTGATTTTAACTTCAATGAATTTTGATCAGAACATAATGCCAAAGAAATTTATTACTTTGATATTCTCATAAATAAGCTTAAATGACATGGTTGGTTAGAGAGACGCAGTGTATGAGGTGACACTTAGTTACATTTGATTCCATTTTAACCTATATTGACTCTTATTTTCCCTCATTTTTGCAAATTGGTACGAGTGATACATTGTCACATTTTATCCATTTTTTTCTAACAGTAGAACTTTGATTGCTATCAGATGGAGTAAAGTGTTACTTAGAACCTATGATGCACAGACACGGACATAGCTACGGACATGGACATGGGGACACGGAAATTCTAAAAAAATGGGGATGCGGACACACCACGTGTATATAATCTTTTTTTAAGAAAATACAAACAAAACAAAAGGACAAAAACTTCTATATATATGACAAAATTACACTTTTTTACCCCGAGTACTGATTAATTATAAAGGCTTTGTTTGGTTAGATAGTTTAGTTTAGTTTTGATGGATGTCAGCAGGTGTAATGAGTGGAGAGAGAGAGAGAGAGAGAGAGAGAGAGAAATGAGGGAAATGATGAATTCATCAAAACTAAAACTAAAACTAAACAGGGAAACAAACAAGGCCAAATTTACCCCCACAGAGTTTTAAAAATTTGATTTGATCCATCCCCCAAACGAGTGTCCCCAGCCTTGTCCCCCTCAAAATTCAAATTAGCTGTGTCCCCATCCACATGGCGTGTCAGGACACGTGTCGCGTTGTGTCCTCGTGTCGGGACACTGCGATACGGGGACCCCAAGAGGTGTCGGTGCTTTGTAGCCTAGAACTATATAGCGAGGGTATGCAACATGATTTCAGACAGAAAACGGAGTGGCAATATGATTTAAATAGAATAGAGGGGGTTTTAGTATAATTTACCCAAATAGTAACCTCAAAAAGAAATAAATCCTAATTAACCTTCTTCAATGAATATTAAAATGGAGACATTTTCTTCATTTTCGTATCCTCTCTTTCCCGCTCTCAAAAAAGCCAAATAGATTGCTGACAACCACTTTTTTTTAAACACAATCTGCATGTCTTAGATTTGGCAACATCCATTTCAACCAGCAATTGACGCGCCTTTGTTATTCCCTCACTAGCTGCATCATTGCCCCAAGCGCAAAGATAACATCCATTTCAAATGGACAATGAGAAGAATTCTCCATTCCTACATTTATATAATTTCCCTACATCTTCCCTTTGTGTGTTTTGTAGACAGTTAAGAACTTCCCATCCTTGACCAGAACTATTGCAACAAACAAGACATTCGAAGCTACCAGGAAACCACAATCTGATGATTTCAAGCAAGGAACATTGCCAATGAAATCTCTCAACATGGAATACGAACTGAAAATTCTTCGTCTAACAAATGTTACAAATCAACACCATTGGAGTGATAAACATAAGACTATCTCATTACAGTGAAATTAGGAAATACAGTTAGTTATTATGACCCCCAAACATCCCTACTGTAACCTAAAGCATTACAAGACATGATAACATTCAAGAACCCTAAATGCAAGTGCTACAGTCCCAAATTGGAGAGTACAAACATCTGGCATTAACACCATATACATAATAAAAACCAAAAAACACTACAGGCGGACTATGGAATTCACTAACCTCAAGTATCGCAATCACAGTGTGCCCACCAATAGGACTGTAAGACATTTTGACAACAGCTGAACCAATGTCAATCGAAGCGATCTTGCATCCAGTATATGCATCAAATTCTGCACAAGCAACAATGGATAAACATCACATGGCACTTCAATGAACCATTTCAAAAAAAAAAGGGGTTCAATTCAAGTTATGCAGTTTCACTTCATAAGAAAAATAATTCACAGCTTTACCCCAACAGAATTGTGTCATAGGGGAGGTCAACCCTTGATTTTGAAAGATTGATTATTTCATCCCTGAATGGCAATATTTCTTTAGTTATTTTTTCCCTTAACGGACTTTCAGTTGCGCTTATGATTGCCGACTTATGTCCCCTTTGATGTAATGCGGATACATGTGCAATAAAGAATACAGTAAAATAAAATAAGCTACCAATGATGTGGTTTCCAACGGCAGCGGCAACGAGGGCCTGGGTAGGGTGAAATGCGGCAGCGTGAGGCTGCAAGGGCTTGGAGCTGCGGCCAGCGTGCCGGAGATCCAGATGCTGCAACGTCGCCCACTCCATCGATCCACCTCAAAATTCAGCTACAATTTACTTTCCCTCCCGATTAGAAAACGATGCCGTAAATGATGACGAAAGAAATGGAGAGAATTTTGGTAAAGCTGCTGCAGATCGACGGCAGATCAGCTACGAGATCAAGAGAGGATTGAAGGGGAGTGAATTTTATAGCAGATCAAACGGGATTTCCGTTGACTAGTGAGACAAATGCCGAGATTGCCATTGAGGCTGGAAACTGTTACAGTCTTGTGCAAGGACTACACAGAAGAGAAAACTGCGTAAAAGGAAGACGGAGAGAGATTTGTATGGGAAGAGAGAAAATTGGAATGGGAGGAGAAAAAGATGGGAGTTTGATGAGAGAGATGAATCATTTGATTAATGAGGACCCGAGAAGAAGAAGGTGAACATATGCATACAGACAGAGCGAGGGTACCGAGAATGTACGGACTGCATTTGGGGACCTATTTTTTGATCTCATACGAGTGATTCAAATTGTTCATTATTCTTAAAACATTTTTGCCGTACAAAATTTCAATTCAATCGGACGGTTAAAATGCTCGAACCAAAATCTCACCATTTCGAGCACTTCTAATTTTGCCATTTCGAGCACTTCTAATTTCGATTGAAACGGTAGAACTTTGATTTAAGCACTTCTAACCATCAGATTGAGCTGAAATTTTGTGGGGCCCATTGGAAAAATATTTTAATAACAATAAACGGTTCGGATCACTCGTGTAGGACCCAAAAGTGGATCCCCAAATGCAGTCGGTATATTCTCAGTACTCTTCCCTCTGTACCCGTAGTCGGATCCGTGAAGAAATTAGGAGACGGTCGTTAGAGGCCCAACCGGTGCCACACCACGGCCTGAGATTTGAAGCTGATAAAGGGCCCAACAAGGAAGGGGGACATGCCCGAGGAGACAAAAATAGGTGCTGGGCTAAGTACCATGTGATAGAATTAAGCACGTATTTCAACTGTCTAAAAGTGTTTTAGATGGTCTAAAATTTAGAGAGAGAGGAGGAGGAGGAGGAAGAGAAAGGGAGAGAAAAATCTCATGCATCCAAAATATTTTTGGACAATTGAGATGCGCGTTCGGCACCACATGTATCTTATCCGCTCGACAGCTAAGTTTTTCTCATATTTGAGGCTAGCAGAGTCAAGTGTGTAGACATATACTCTTTGACCTCGTTTGATTCGGGTATTAAGTACCTGAGATTGGACTATTTGTATCCAATCTCACACTATCCCTTGTTTGGTTCCAAAAAAATGACATGGGATTAACAATCCCGGTACAATTTTAGTCAAATACGGGGGTATTGTGTAATATCAGGGGGGTTGGGACTAAATAAGGCCGGATAAGTTTCTCGCTACTTTGTCGGGTGATATTTACAAAGTTGTCATCCTATCGATAGGATAATTAGTCCTATCGATAGGACATGGATCAGTCTGGCCAATTTTTGTGAAGCAATGAATTCCTATCGATAGGAGAATTGGCACTATCGATAGGAGGGGGATTAGATCGACCACCTTGCACAACAAAGTTCTCTTATGGATAGGAGACTCCTATCGATAGGATCTGGGCTTTTTAGCCAAATTTTGTACCCGACCAAGTTAAGACTTGGGGGCTTTTTGGACATTTCAATTGTAACTTTGGGACAATAAAAGGCCCCAAACTTCAGAAAATTAGCCGAGTTACCTTGAGAGGAACAATTTAATTCAAGTTGTGGGTGTTTTGAATCCCTTGACTTCACCTTTAGTTTAAATTAGGTAAAACTTCAAATTCCAATCATTTAGAGGTCAACGCTAACTACGACAATGCTAGGAGTCAAGCACTTGTACATGCTTGGAGAAAGTCGAGGAACACTGACGGGAAAAGAAATTATAGCGAGAAACATGACATGATCAAAACAAGGCACACTAAACGTTGGAGTAATCATTCCATTGCAGCTTGGTTCCAATATTCAACCTCAAATTTTATAAGTTCTCCAATGGAAAGCTAACCATGAGAAATTTAATAAAAGAAAAAAAAATTAAAGAGAGAAAAGGTGCAATTATCTTGAAATTAAATACAAGACATAACAATATTTTAAATTAATCTGTTGGAGAGAGAGAGAGAGAGAGAGTCTTGAAATTAATCCCGAAACGTAGTTTAGGGAACCAAACATGGGATTGGCTAAAACATGGGATATCCCAATGTTAATCCTGCATGAATCAAACAGGGGATTGTGTGAGATTCAGTACTAAATTAGTCTCAGGACAAATAGTCCAGGACTATCAATCCCAGGACTATTAATCTCACATGTTTTAGTCCGCGAATCAAACGAGGCCTTTCCGTATCAAACAGGGATTACTTCACTCTCTAAAAACTCTCTCCCACCTCTCTCTAAAAACTCTCAAGTTTTAGGGCTTTATTTGGCGGAGCCGTTATTCACCTCAATAAACCACAGCAAGCACCCGGATTTCTGTTATTCACCAACAGCCCCCTTATCTCCCGGAACTCAATAGCCCCCTCAACACTTGGATCTCTTCAAGTCCTCACTCAACAGCATATCCTCCTAATGGTATCTCTATTGCCTTTAGTTAGAAAAAGTTTCAACAATCAAAAACAAAATCCTCCAGCCCGTACCCCTACCGTTCTGGAGTAATGGGTTTCCGTTTTCTGCCAAACCGGTGTTGTTTCAGCCTTTTCATAATGAATTTTGAAAAAGGGTTTCAAAATGGGTTGTCAACTGGGTTTTATTCTGGGTTTTCAAATCGGGTTTTGAAAATGAATTTTTGGGATGGGTTTTTCTATTTGTTTGGGTGCATGTGTTGGCTTCTGAGTAGTGGATGGGAGTAAGAATATTGTTGTGTTTCTTCGAGCAACGAATGTGAGTAAGGTTAATGTTGTGTTTGTTGGACGTTGTAGGGCAACAACATTTCGGTGGTGGTGGAGTCCGATTTTGGAGGTTGTACCTTGAGTTGTATTTTGTTGTTGTTGTTGTCGTCTTTTTTTTTTTTGTTTGACTATGTTTTGCCTGTGTAAGCTAGATGTGATGGCGTTGTTAGTGTTAAGGTTTGGAAGGCCGAGTACTCACCGCCTAGGCGCTAGAAGGCCTCTCACGAACTAACCCAATTATCCCAACTAATTGCCTAACTAGGCGCTAAATACTTGGCCCTAGAAGCTAGAAGGTGTCCGGCCATCTTGGGAGCACCTAGTGAGTTTTAGAACTTGGGCATTGTAGGTCTCTCTACATTCTGGTCAGTTGCATCATTTAGGTCTACTTGTACCTGTATTGCGCAATGATTAATAAAATTTTCTCTCTATTCTCCAAGTGTTTAGTCATTTTTGTCTACTCTAGTAATCCTAAGAAATCTGAGTTAGTGTGGCTAACCACCAATGCTATGAAACCCTGAAAGGGTGAACCAGAAAAGGAACTAAACGGATAGGTTAAGGGGCGTTTGGTAACATTTTTGTTTCCTGTTTTTTTTTTCTTTTTTTTTCAAATCTAAAAACAAAAATGCGTTTGGTAATTTATTTATGTTTTGTGTTTATTAAAAACGTTTTCAAATTTTTTGGAAATTTTCAAAACAAAAAAAGGTGATTTGCGTTTTTTTAAAACAGGTTGTTTAAAAAAGTCCCAAACTTTCGAAGCCCGACGTGTCAAAACCCGATCATCAAACCCACATCCTTTTTCTCTCTCTTCATTTCCCATATCACCAACAATAATGATACGTACATAGTCTCTCATACACACCCCAAACCACACCCTCCACATGTTGTCCTATCAGGCGTGCCACGTCACACTAGGCCCCACCATAAGACAAATTAAAAATACAAAATAAAAAACAAAAATCTCTCTCTCTATTCCCCTCATCTCTGCCCCCCCCCCCCAAAAACCCAACCTCCTCTCCACCTCTTCCCCCACCCACCGCTACCAATTCTCCACCATCACCAAACATGGTGGCCACCACCACTCTCTATCCTCTCTCTTCCTCCAAAAACCCTTCTCCCAAACCCTCCTATCTCTTCCCCAGAATCCCCTCCGTTCATACTCCCACAAATCCCTCATCACAACCTCGAACATAATATCACCATCCGATTTCAAATCCATCTCTGCAATGCCACTAATTGCTAGATCTAGTTTAGTTTGGAGGGGTTTGATCCGGGCCGAGTCACGACTGAGTCGACTCAGGAGAGAAAACGACTGGGTTTTTCGGATTGAAGTAGAGTCGTCTAGGAGTGTAGTTTTGGAGTTTTCTTCCTAGGGCAAGGTTCTGGAGAGGGCAATAGAGGAACAAAGGGTGAACAAAATGCAGAAAACTCTTTTAGCCATTGTTGTTTGCAAAAAAAATAAAAATTGTTGTCTTAATTGGGTGAGTGAGCAGTCACAATGGCGGAGAACAATTTTTAATTAAATAGAAAAATTACTATACTTGATCTATATGCGCACAATTAAAAGCCCTGGAAAAATAATGTCCCTTTAAAAATACTCTACAGTTGGGGTCGAGGAATTTTTGCTATAATAAAAGGTAACTGGGCAATGTTTTTCTTTCTGCCATTGTTGTTACAAAATGGTGTGAGGGTTGAAGGATGGTGGGTCCAGACTCTAGGGGTGGGGACAGTGGAGAACTGGTGTAAGTGGGCGGGGGAAGAGGCGGAGAGGTGGTTGGGTTTTTGGGGGGTGGGGCGGCAGAGATGAGGAGGAGAGAGAGAGAGAGAGATTTGTTTTTTTAATTTGTCTAATGGTGGGGCCTAGTGCAACGTGGCATGCCTGATACGGCGACATGTGGAGGGTGTGGTTTGGGGTGTGTACCAAAGGCTGTGTACGTATCATTATTGTATCACCAATTATAAACAACTGATGAATTTGAGATAATTCATCAGTCTTCTCCTTCTGCTGATGACCAATCTCACTCGAATTACTCCCCTAAAGGCCCTCTAACTAATCCCATCGATTACCATTCTTTTCAATCATCATCTGAAATCAACACAAAACGCATCAAAACATACACCCACGATCGAGCATTGCAATCAGGCAAGGTTCTACATGCTGACCTAATCATCAATGGGCTTGCTCCTTTGTCCGATTTTGCCTCCAAGCTCATAGCCTTCTACACAAAATGCAAATAATTATCTGATGTCCGCAAAGTGTTTGACAAAATTCCCCAACCAAACGTCCACCATTGGATCGTTCTGATCGGGCCCTTTGCCTGCTATGGATTCCACCATGCAGCTATGGGTGTCTTCTGCGATGTGCAGAGAGTAGGGGTTCTACCCATCATTCTCAAAGCCTGTGGACGCCTCTCTGATGGACAAACCGGAGAGAAGATAAATACTCGTTGTAGTAGTAGTATATTTTTCTCACATGAGAATAATACCTGTGGAAAAGAGGGCATTTGAAGAGCTCATCATTCCCGTCTACATCCGCTAGCTTGATTTTTCTTGCTACCAAACATGTTTTGTGTTGTTTTCATTTTTTACTGTTTACAGAAATCTTATTACCAAACATGTTTTTTTTGTTTTTATTTTTACAAACAATAAACATGATTCTACTTTTAGTTTTTTAGAAACAAAAAACAAAAAACAAAAATGTTACCAAACGCTCCCTTAGTGGTTAATTAAGGATAAATGAATAAATGTGTTTTACTTATTATCAGAAATATAAATGAGGAACTCAGCTTTAAAGTTCATTACTTCATGAATAAATAAAAGAAAACTACTTTACTGGTTTTTTGGACTTGAATGAATGAAAAAATATTTGAATCATATGAATTATGGTTCTTTCACACTTTTGCATCCTTTTCTGGAGTAGGAATAAATAATTCTCATTACCAAGGGAAGTGCTAATGACCAAACTATTTTTAATTGTACCAAAACTCAAGTATATGAAATGTTTGTTGTCGTTTAGAGAGGAAAGAAAGAAGTGTGTCGGGTCTTAATAAACCCTAACACATGGCATTGTTATTTATATCATTGGGTATCATATTACATTACTTAGATATGCGATGTGGGACAAACTACTAACATAAACTTATTCTAGGGTTGCTTTTTAGATAAGTGGTTAAGGGTTAATATAGATACTTGAGATAACAAGTTTGAGAGTAACCGTGTAAGGTTTCTAGAGGGGTTCTTTGTATTCCTGTTCTCGATCTACGTTTCGGTACGTTTCTACATTCTTTTCCATTGTTTCTATTAACTCGGTTCAACACTTTCTAATAGGAAGCATCAGATTCTTTGATTGCACCTTACGATTTCTGTTTTTAAATTACTCCAAGTCTCGGATGAAATCTATGAATCTGGCATGAGTTACTCGGTGGGTAAGAGAAAGAATAAGGAGGCTGTTGCCATATGGGTGTTGTGTGAGGGTAGTGACTAGTGCTAAGTGGTGAGTGTCTTGTGGTTATATTCTCTTGTTTCCAATGGAGGTTCATAAGAGGATCATTATTATATTCATGGTTAACAAGTGCAAATGTGTTTCGGTGATTTAAAGTTGTAATAGCTATGACAGTGCATGTATAAGATTAACGATTAGGTAATTAAGGAAGGGAAATTATAACCAATAGCAGTGCTTATGCAAACTATAGCGTGCAGAGAATCTAGTTTTGGGTTATACTAACACATTCACAAGGGTTATAGGTTATGGGTTGTTTGGGAGAGAACATATTGTTCACTTGGAAATGAACTACTTTGAGTTGAAAATTGAAGTTTGGAATTTGTAGTTTCATTTGGCTACAGATGATTGGTGATTTAGGATTAGTCATAGTCTGGGCACTATAAGAAATTCCTAGCTTTACACATTCAGTGTTATAGTTTTCGAACAGTTAGTTATTTTGTATTCTCTATTTTGTACATGTTAGTCTCTTTTTACGTAATCGAGTTGCACTACTTTTGGACTCAGGTGAGTGGTTAAGTATGGTATGTACTTTTGAAACTTTCCCGTGTCCCTTAAATTATTCTTTGAAAATTTTGGAATTGTTAGTTAGAAAAACGAATTATTTATAATTGGTTCTTTAAATTGGCACACGATAAAAAAAGTATTCTTTTTGGTGAGAACCTTATGAATATTATTGGGAACTTTTATTCTTGGAAGTCCAGGGAAATTATTCCTTTGTATAGGTGACCCTGGCCATTAGGGAAGAGATCCGGGTTAGGCCAGTGACCCTTTTGCTCAATGGCTGTCTTTTCGTCGAATTGACTTAGGGAAGAGTACCACTGGTTTGCCTACACTTGATGACTCTAAATTCGATATTTGATCCAATTTTGAGATTATTATTTTGTTGGCCATGGTATTATTTGGCTGTGGTTCCTCATTGTTATTGGATATCATCTTGTGATCACCATTAAGATTTATTATTGTTTTAACTTACATCGTGCGTGCCAAATTATGATGAATATGGTAATTTAATTTAACCATTGCTTTAGAACTTTATTTATTATACATGTTTGTCATTCACTGAGCTTGTGAGCTGACGGATTTATTCCAACATCATTTTCAGGAAAATTAGAGTTGATAGGTGAGGACTCTGGTGGAATCTTGGGGAATTGTTGTGTCGACCTCCATAGGATATTGCATCCTAGTTTTATTATTTTAATTATTTGCTTCCGCATATGGTTAAACCTTTTTGGTAAAATATTGAATTCATGTTATTTTTGGTGATCATTTTTTATTGATTGGTTCATGGGAGGGTGTTCCACATGCTGTGTTGAGACAAGTTGGTTTCATTTTATTTAATAATAAAGAATGATCTTTTAGTATTCATTTGCTTATTTTAATTTAGGCTTTATGTCCCATGGGTTAGCACCGTGGTTCACGGCTGGTCATTTTTTGTTTTCAGGTGTTACAGGGGGCCTGGCAAAAAATTAGCTCAATCGAACATTAGTAAGTGTTTGATCCAAATAGTTTTGCAGCAACTGTGACAATAAATGTTGTTTACAAAATTATTTTAATCAAACTCCTACTGATGTCCGATTGAGCTATTTCAAAAAACTTACTACAAAAGGCCAACTTCCTAAGACTTATTCTTGGAAGAAGATTTTTCAACGTTCAGTATTCCTATAGTGCCAAAACCATTTATGAATAGAATATAGATGGTTTATCAGAATATCAGATTTATGAAGTAATTCATAAAATGTTAATGTATTCTAGCATTTGTGAGGTCGTCGGTAATAAGGATAGGGATATCGCTTCCTATACTATCAATGGTTTTCCAAGTAGTCTTAATGGATGGTGGGATAACTATCTTTCTGAGGAACAACACACAGAAATTTTAAACGCTGTTAAAACTGAAATGGAAATTGATCAGAATACACAATAGCCAAGATCCCAGCCAAAACAAGATGTTGTTTATACTCTTATTCAAGCTATAATTTTGCACTTTATTGAAGCTGTAGAACATTGTCAAGAAAGAGGAAAGGAGTTGTTACATAATCTAAGATGCCCTTCGCTAACCCATTTTAGATGTTATAAGGACGTCTTTATTACTAATGTTATGCAGTGTAAAGACACAAATTTGGAACATTGGAAGGCCAAATTCATTGATGGCCTACCTCCCCTTTTTGCCAAAAAGGTCCACCAAAAGCTTATAGATCTTAGTGAAAGAAATATAATTCATTGGGCTAGTTGTACTTATGGCCATCTTATCAGTATTTTTGTACAGGTTGGTTTATCCATTTGTAATGATATGAAGCTGCAATACCAACTTAAAAAATAGAATCTTACAGGCAAAAAAGAAATTGGTGAATTTTGTCAACAATTTGCTTATGATAAGCCTACCCATTTTCCTAAGAA
Organism: Vaccinium macrocarpon; assembly: GCA_022606695.1. Classification (NCBI taxonomy): domain Eukaryota; kingdom Viridiplantae; phylum Streptophyta; class Magnoliopsida; order Ericales; family Ericaceae; genus Vaccinium; species Vaccinium macrocarpon. The sequence continues at coordinate 13,686,234 of CM040172.1, forward strand.
GCACTGTAGAAAGACTGTTTCAAAGTCTTCAAAACCGAATAACAAGTATAAAAAACAATCCTACAAAAAGATCATTACCCAATAAAGTAGAAAATGCGAAAAGGGAAAGAAACGTTAGTCCCAAAAAAGAAATCAAAATCAGAAGCTCGCTGCTACAAGTGCGGCAAAATTGTCCATCATGCCAATAAATGCTTAATCAAGAAAAAGTTGAACGAGCTTCAGCTAGATGAAGGTATCAAGCTGCAACTCAGTAAGTTGCTCCTTAATTCAAGTGACGCCTCTGAATCCGAATCTGAAAGTGATGAGCTTAATGAGTTAGAATATTCTTCTTCCTTAGAATCAGAATCCTCCTCCCCAGAAGCATGCACATGAAAGTGTTGTTCTTCTTCTAAACAAGATTATCTAAAAGCTTTTGCTAACCTGAATGGATTAAGTATAAATGTTTTAACAAAATCCTAGGAAGATATTTTGGATCTCTTAGATCATATTCCTGATCCTGAAATTAGGAGAAAAATTATTGAAATTTCTCTTACTTCTTCTGTTTACGAATCAGAGCTAGAAAAACCAAATATTACTACTATGTATTATGGTATCAATGAAGTTTTTAATCGCCTAGAAGAAACTAGTACTTCTTCTAAACATGCTACTCTTCAAGATCTTAGGAGAGAGGTTAGTGAACATAAAGCTGAATTAAAAAAGTTAAAGATTTCTCATCTGGGGAATCAAGGAAGTCTAGTTTCTGTAAAAACAGACTCTCTAGCTTGGAAAGATTAAGTTTGAAACCTGTTAGTACTAATGAAGAACCTCAAACTTCTGAGGTTTCTACTTATTTAAATAATATCAGTAAGGTTACTCATCAGCAATGGTACATTCAAATTAATTTAGTTATTAATTGAGAGTATAGTATTCAAAATGCTATTGCCCTTGTTGATAGTGTAACAGATATGAACTATATTCAGGAAGGATTAGTTCCTGCTCAATATTTGGAGAAAACAATTTAATCTTTAACTTCTGCAGGAGGAAATAGGATGCATATTCAGTATAAATTATCTGATGTTTTAATTAGTAATGATGGTACTTGTTTACCGGTAGTATTTTTACTTGTTAAAAATCTTCAACAACAGGTGATTTTAAAACACCCTTTTTGAATATGATCATGCCAATCAATAAAATTGATCCAACTGGTATTTATAGTCGTATTCAAGATCATGATATTACTTATCCTATTATCACTGATCCTGAAACTAGAATTATTTAAGAACTGCAAGGTTTTCTTCAAAGCAAAGAAAAACAGCTAAATTTGCTTCAAAAAGAAATCCAAATAATGGATATCAATCAGAAAATTCAATCTTCTTTTCTATAAGAGAAAATTAAGGAAATTGAGAATCAATTTTTGAGAGAAGTTTGCAGTGATCTGCCAAATGCTTTTTGATGAAACGACATATTGTTTCTCTTCCCTATAATCAGGATTTTGATGAAAAAAATATTCCTACACAAGCTCGTCCCAATCAGATGAAATCTGATTATTTGAGCTTTCGCAAAAAGGAGATCCAAACTCTCCTTGATAAAAAAAAACTAATCAGAAAAAGTTACTCTCCTTGGAGCTGTAGTGCATTTTATGTTTTCAACAATGCAAAAAAAAAAAAAAAAAACGTGGGGTTCCTCATCTTGTTATTAATTATAACCCCTAAATGGCGTTTTGAAATGGATAAGATATCCAATTCCGAATAAAAAGGATCTGCTAGACAAGTTACAATCCGCAGTCATCTTTTCTAAATTTGATTTGAAATTTGCATATTGGCAAATCCAAATTGAGGAAAAAGATCGGTACAAAACTGCCATTGTTGTTCCTTTCGGACATTACAAATGAAATGTCATGCCATTCAGTTTAATAATGCCCCATCAGAATTTCAGAATATTATGAATGAATATATCAAAGGAGAACAGAATTCTTTACTAGATTTTTTAACTCGTCAAAATTTTACAACAAACTAGTTAATTATTGCAGATGGATGCAGCAGAACGACATCAACTTATAGATGAAATGAATCAATTATGGATTAAATCAGTCATCCATCCTCATACAAAAGTAAACACCCTGATTTTGACATGGGACACTCGCCAAGCACTCCCGATGATGAGAAAACCACTCGTGAATACCTTAGGGTTGAGAGAAAGGCTTGAACTTGTCCCGAACCACCACAAACCATCCCTAAATAGCTTAAACCAGTCCAAATGACCAAAATACCCTTCAAAATACCAAAAAAAATCAAAACCAACCCCTGTGCTTAAAGGGGTTTGAGCGCTCAAACCCCATGTTCGAGCGCTCAAACCCCATGTTCGAGCGCTCAATCTCAGTCCAGTTTGTCAGTGGCAGAGCATCTAATGATGAGATTCCAACTGAATGGTTGCCACCCAGCTATTTTTTATTGCTCGCATGCACCTGATAGACCTCAAAGTGGGCCTATATTGTCCTATTAGGCCCCCCATTTTCAAAAACACCATTTCCCTCCCCATTTCACTTTAGAAAAATCACCCCTCTACTTCATTTGCAGAGGTTAGACACTCTCATCAACTCCAAGATATTGCTCACTCCCCCTCATACCATATTTCCAGCAATCATCAACCCATTTCATCCATTGCTTCAAGTTTAATCTTCTTTCACGCATAAAACCCACTTGATCCTCAAGATTTCTCACTAAAATACATCATCATCCACTCAAAATCAACCCAAGTCAACCCATACCCATTATAATCTATCCAAAACAACCCACATTACGTTTGAGAATACAACAACAGTCTAATCATCCACCAAAATCCCAAGTTTAAGCCCTAATCAAGATCAAAAGGTAGAAAACCATGTGAAAGTTATGAGTTGGCACTCCTGAGGAAGACCAGTGGGTTCATGGAGATCCTTTATACCTCTAATGGGCTCACAAGGTCCTAAATGTACAAGAAAACAACTTTCGAAAACCCTAACCTCAAACAGCTTGAGCACTCAATGCCTTTACTATGAGCGCTCAAACGGTTTGAGCATCTTTTCATGTTTTGAGGTTTCTGATCATACCTTATGTTGGTGACGTCATTGTTATGACTTTTTGGTGGTTTAACAACTCTTAAGTCAGTTTGTTTTGTCTTTGATCATTGATCAATGAACCCAAAAGCCATAAAGGTGGTGTTTCATCACCATCAAGTCATGGATGATCCTATTTCATGAAATAAACAGTGTGTTTCACTCCTTTTAACCATGATCATAAAGTTTTAAGTTTACATTAACATCAAAGAATAATCAGAAATCATAGTAACTCTCAACCCTTGGATGAGGGTTGAGCGCTTAAAGCAAAGGCTATGAGCGCTCAATCCTTGCTCAGTTTTGGTATTCCAATCTTGTTCATTTCAGTTCTGCCTTCTGTTTTCAGTTAAAGAGAAGTGTGTGTGTTGATGTTTGGCTAAGCCAACCTAATCTTGATATGTGCGTGTTGATGTTTGGCTAAACAACCTAATCTCGATGTGTGCGTGTGTTGATGTTTGGCTAGGCCAACCTAATCTCGATGTGTGCGTGTGTTGATGTTTGGCTAGGCCAACGTGATCTTCTCTTTCTCTCTCTCTGTCTCTCTCACTCTAATCATGCTTATGTGAGGTCCAATACTTACTCTCCACTCATGTGGACACCTCAAGTTTATTTTATTCATGTTGTTGAAATTTCAATACATTACACATCATCACATATCATGTTGAATTAGTTTATGGTCCAGTTGAGGGCAAAATGTTGTAGAAATACTCAAGTCCAGAAGATGGCTTGAGTGCTCAATGTACACCTTTGAGCGCTCAAGCACTCCTCCGGTTCAATCAAAAATTCTTCTCATTTCAGTTTGTTCTTGGCACTTTGAGTATTCTGCAAAGTTTTAAACCTTTGAGTCTTCATTCATTCTATATTGTTTGCCTCATTTTGGTCCACGGACAAGTCTTAAACCTATGATTATGTGATTAAGTCATTTTGTCTATTGAGTTAAATGTTGTTTTTGAGTAAACAATGGTGATTAAAACATGTTTTCCATCAAACCAGAATCATTAGGAACAACAGAAGCATGTTTGGATTGAGGAGGGGTTGAGCGNCTCAAGTCCTTGACAGGGAATCAGATTGGTTTAGTCCTGAGGTGGTTTGTGTTGTCATTTCTGATTACTTTGTTGTCATTTTGTATATTCTAACATTGTTACTTGCTGTTTGATGTTCTTGTTTGTTCGTACTTGCATATCATCACCATTCATGTAGATTCACAAGCATACACTGTAGCTTATTGTTATGTTTATCATCATTACATGGTTCCCATCCCCCATTTCCTGTACTTGTTCAAAGTTGCATCATAAGCATTTTTCATGATCCCACAAAAGTCAAGTAGAGACTGGTCTTCAAACCAGGTGAGGGGGGTGCCGTAAAACCCTTCCCCTCTCGTAATTGAACTCCCGAACTTAAGATAGTATTTTGATGACGGGCTAGTAATCCTTATCCATTGAATGAGGCACGAGTCAATCGAGTTCGGTTCCTCAGGGACAATCCACTAAAACCCGGGTGGCGACTCTGAATCGATTCGAGGAATCCCTCCAGAGGTGCGTCCACAAGACTCGATCATTTTAGAATCAATCTTCAACCTAATGAAGAGCCAACATATCATTATATGAGATTTTCTGTAAAAAAAAGGCTTCAGAAGGGCCTTGATATTCTTGCTAAAGTTTAATTTATTTTACTCATTGCAGATATTTATGGAGCCACCCAATCGTGGTCGAGGTTGTGGCCGTGGCAAGAAATCAGCAAACCAACAGTATTATGGAAAGGGAAAACCTCTTTCTTTATCAGAATACCCAATATTGGGGGAATCATCTAGTCAATCTAAACAGAAAATTACAAAAGAGGCTTTTGAGCAAGGTCTGAATATAACAGAACCTGTGACCACTATAGCTGCAAGTGATCTAAAGTTACAACAGGATCCATGGTACCTTAAAGAACGGTATCTTCAAAATCAACAGTATACTGTTCAAGAAGGAAAGCCTCGATATATTTATGAGGCAATCCTTATTTAAACGTCATCAGTACAACTAACTCATCATCATATAGTTGAAACAGATCCGAAGACACCAATCACCTGTTCTAAATGCTATATTGTTAGGGTGATTCATCCACATGAGTGGGGACTCTCAACATTTGCAACCAGATAATTAAGAATTAATGATCAGAAATATAATTACTGGGATTATGTCTGAGCCTGGACATAATCATTCTACTATCAGAATCCAGTACGAACCCATTCATGGTTCATTAGTATAAATTCAGAAATCTTAAACACATCTGGGTTTCCATCTTGGTTCCTCCATTGGTGGGAATTTCATGCCCCAGAAATTGAGATATTACCATAATCTCTTCAGAAACCATTCCCTGCATGGTTTTAATATCATCCCAAGCTCAAGGGAATTTCAGTAGTAAATCCACCTATTGTTCAAGATCTCTTATGGTATTGCACTGAGTTTAGAATTGCATGGATATGGCAATGGGGATATGAAATCTCCCAGGACCATCTTCGTATATCAGAATTGCAAAGAATTTTTTTTTGTCAAATGGTGGTCTCGATTTGAGACTGATAAATGTTAACATTTATTAATGAAACCGTAGAAAAATACCAAGCCGACTATATGAGTCAGAATTCTTCAACCAGTAACCCATCATAGGGTTTCGTAAACTTTGTTCAGCAAATGAAACTTATGATTTAGAATCAATATCCAAATTTGTTTGAGCATGAGCAGGACATTAAACTTATGGACCTTATCAAAAATCAGTATTTGGCTCTCCAAGGTCCTAGCTCATCCCAAACAGATTCAAAAAGTGGCATATCGATGTCTTCACAACCAGATGATTTGGACCAAGGACGTTTCACATCCTTAGCCAAAGAATCTCAAGACCCGGAAGATGATATCGAAGTTTACCCAGACGAGGCCGACCTTTGGGACTCTATGATTGAACTAAAAATGCTAAAAGCTAAGGAAAAGAAGAAAAATCAGTCAAAACTATCCAAAGGAAATCAGAAGATTGCATAAGCTATGAAACGTCATCCATGATGTCAGCTATAGTAAAAACTTTGTAAAAACGTCATTCGTGATGTCATCTACAATAACTGCTACAGTAACACGTAGTATCTATAAAAAGTTGTAACCTGCCCACTTGAAGGCAGACTTTCCAGTACTCTCTTTCATTCTTGGCTTCTCATCTGTCTCTTACCCTCAATTGTAAAAATCTTTTACTTTCCATCAATAAAGATCAGAATTATCAGTAAAGTTCCTCTGTCTTTCTTTATAAGTTTTTATCTTGTTACGATCTATACATACACATTCATCATTGTATATCTCTCACGTTTTCACTGCAAAAATCTCAAACTTCGGTCAGATGGAAAACAGTTGAGGTCTAAAAGGACTTACACGATCATGAATAAAGAGGATGGGTAATATATTTATGGACCTACAAGTAATATACTTTATACTTTATTCTTCTTCCTTTTTTTTAATAAATGAGGTATATATATACACCCCACTTCTAGTGAGGGATCCCATACTTTAGTAAAGGGATTCTGCTGGGGGTATAGAAAGAAGGGGGCGGAAATGGTACAGAGCGTGTTCGGGGACCCAAAAATGGGTCCCACACGAGTGATCCGAACTAAGTTTGATTTGAAATAATGAAACTTTGGTTCAAACACTTCTAACCGTTCGATTAAAGTAGATTTTTGTGAGCCCCATCGAAAAAATGTTTTAAGAACTTTGAACCGTTCGGATCACTCGTGGGACCCAAAAATGGATCCCCAAATGCGCTTTGTACCATTTCTGTCCCATTCTTTTTGTACCCCCAAGTTTATCGTTATTAAAGTGCGAAACTCACCTTTTCTTATCAAATTTTGACAATCTTAACTGTTTATTACACTACACTACTATCTATATATTACTACACCTATGTTGGGACAAAAGATAAAATTCCACCACCCGCCACTTGTGAGTAGTGTTAGAAGTATTTTTATAGCCCCGAAATGGAGCTACGACTTAAATATGGGTATAGGCAAGTAAATCCAAGTTTCCAAACCAAACCCCCCATCGGTGACAAAAGGAATTGGGATCTCCATAATGATCGTAATTGGGGGTCCTTGAAAAATCTTTATTTTGGATCAGAATCGTTCATTTTTTCAAGAATATTGAGCACATTGTGGATACAAAAAAATTATGATTATCGGAGATTGATAAACACACAATTGAGACAAATTTTTCTTACGGTTTAATCTCTAAATGATATTGACTATATATTTTCCTAAAACAAATGGTATCAGACCATATGGTTATCAATACGTAATTAGTTTGATTTTTTTCATTAATGATCTGTGACATCCCGACTTTTGAAAATATATATATATATATTTATTTATTTATTTGATACAAATAATTAATTTTCTTTTCCGAACCTATTCTAAAAAAAAAATTATTGTTATTGAATACTATATTTATGTTGGAAATTCTTTTCAACTCAAATAACTTACTTTTATTTTTATCCATTTAGTGTTGAGTTAAATTAAACATGGTTACACGGGTGTATATATATTGGACCGCTTAATTTTAGTATAGGGCCGACTATCGTTTTGGTGTGGGTTAAACTTCTATTTGAAATTCTAAGTTGGGCCGGTTAAATTTAATATGAGTCGGGCTAACCCCTAAAATTTCATAACGGGCCAATTAGTAAGAGTATTTAACTAGAGAGAGTCCCTAATTAACATTGAGAGCTAGGGTTATTTTTATTTTAAGCACCGAGTTTGCGTGAGGAAGCAGCGGCGATTGGGAGAGTAGCAGTTCCATCTCTAGAGGTATATCCCTCATTACCTTATAGTTTTTAGGGTCTATTATTTATACGATTAATGGGTGTCTGCATGTGAAAGATTTGGTAGGGCTTTTGTGAGAGTAATGTGTGCGTGAGTGTCGGCTGTGTGTGTTGTGGTGTGCATGTGAAGAGGTCCAAGGGAAATTGTGGTATTGTAATTGGGTAATCAAGTTCCCCGTGTGTTAACATGTTAGTCGTTCATGGAGTTTAGTTTAGGAGAGTTGAATACTAGCATTAGCTATTATTAGTTGTAGTGCTGTTTAAGTTAGTATTTTGTCATGATATTGATTTAAGTACATGGATCATTTTTATTCAGACTAGCGCAAAGTATTCAAGCATCACATTTTGGGGTCTATCGTTTCTATCGATCGAGATGAGTGGTTAAGCATGTGATCCCTCCATTTGGATTCCTCTTGAGCCTATCGCTTCTTGACATATTCTTTAATTTGTTGTGATGGATAATTGTATTCTTATCCGTTGATCATTTATTGACTATTGACGTACCCTTCGGCATACAAGGTTAATTGATAATATTTTTTAATGTTTGATTGCTCTCATTTCACTTGTTGTTTATTTGCTGATTCCATGATATCTCGAAATGTCATTTTTTCGTGTTTGGGACCGTGTATATATTTGTGAAAGTCCAAGGAAAAGACCCAGGCGCCATCCTGCGGTGACGTTGGCCACTAGAGAAAAGACTTGTGAAATACCCTGTGACTCTAGTGCTCCAAATCTGGATAGGAAAAAACTTGTGAAATATCTTGTGACTTATTCCTAGGATCGGCTTTTGAAAAAACCCCCAGCGCCATCCCCGGTGGTGACTCTATGTACGGTATTGGATCCAACGGGCTAAGCCCTGAGAAAATAATTGGCGTTTGGCAATGGTTATTATTATTACGGTTCCTACATAATTTGGTTGAGGCTCTATTTATTGTTGTTCGTTGTTCTGGTATTTTTGGACAGAATGGTTGGTGTAAATGCATATTTTTGTGGATCAATTATTGTCCTTGTTATTTGTTAATCAGAAATTCATCTCCTTGATACCACTTGTTGAGCCACCGACCTTTGTTACATCAAACCATTTCTTTCGAGCTCTCACTATCGTTCTTTTAATTGTATGCCACATTGTATTCTATCCCATAGCATGCTTAATTACTCATTTAAAAATGTGGTACCCGGATTTATTCCACATTCTTTTCGGGTTGATTTTTGAAAGATCATAGTGGACTCGAGGCGATTAATGTCGGGACCCACCGTTTGGACCTCTAGGGCATTCGCATTATCATTTTCTTTAAGTTTTGTTAACAGCTTCCGCACTTTTGTTTCTTTGGAATTTTTGTTAATAAATTGGGAGTATGGAGAATTTGAGATATTGTTCACTGGCTACAAAAATGTTGGTTTCGGTTTCCAATTTAATTTTATAATTCAGGATTCAGTTGATTTATTTGGGTTGTGAAAATTATTATTATTATTTTTGTATAGAACTTCGCGTGTTAGAAAATTTTCTTGCTTTGTTGGCGGCACGTCATCTTCCCCTGATTTGGGGGCGTGACATGATCTATTTAGATTTCCTGACAAAATTGAACGGTTCTAATTCTAAATATAAATTATGAAGGACCCATAATTAAAGACATTATGAAGTGTGTGTGTGACTTGGCCGGGACAAAAGGGCTTAAATAGAGTGCATGTTTCGATGCAAATTCATTGAATTATGTCGCTGTATCTACAAGGTTCTCGCATCTTTCCTAATTTAGAAAGCACCGTGTCTGTGGTTGCAAAACATGCACCAACCCACTTGCATTATTCATTATTGCCGATGCTTCCTTCTAATCTCAGGCTGAGGTTCTCAAAATAAGTTACGGTATTAAAAGTCAGATTTAAAGTTTGTCTTTATTTAAAAGAATTTCGGTTTGGTTGGTTTGCCTCAAACTTTTTAATTTATTGATTTTTCTCTGCAAGATGAATTGGAAAAGTAAAAAAATTATGGCAGAAACAATTTTTTTTGGTGTGGAAAATATCCAACTTTTAGCACTTTTATACCGTCTAAAAGTGCTAAAAGTTATATATTTCCAAAGCAAATTGGGTTCGAGTTTTGGTTTATGTTATTTTAGGCCTCATGTTTCGAAGTATTTCAATTGGCCCATTAATTTTTTTTAAACTTTTTTTTTGGCTAAAATATTAAAGGACTAAAGACTTTCTTTATAATAAAACAATAATGATAAAATCCTAGTGGTGGCGGTCCTCTATAATTTTGGAATAATTTCTTTATTTTAGTAGAATAATATAACATTTTGTTAAAATCATTGTGGTGCTAACTACAGGAACTTGTCCTACCTTGGCTCAAGGAGTGCTCCATCCTTGAGCAGGCCATGTAGAAAATTAAGGTGTCCAAAATTATTTTAATAGTTCAGATTAGCAAAAAACTCTAGGAAGTTTTTTTTTAAAAATAAAATAAAATTGGACCACTGATCGTCGGATGAATGACAAAAAAATGCGTGCAACTGCCAAAAATTCGGGCCAAATGACTATTATGCCATATGGATTAAAAGGCAGTTCTTTGCAAATCAACTGAATGGTAATTTTAATTTATATTGTTGAAAAGAAAATTGGGGCCACTTAGCCAAAAATCCAAAACATTTGACATTTTTTAAAAGTAGGACAATGAACTTTTGCAATTAAACAAAAAAATAAAAAACATTTGACATTTTTAAAAGGAAGGACAAAAAACTTTTGCAATTGAATATAAAGACGAAAAATATTAATGAAATATCACTAATTTTAAACGTTCGAATTTCATACATAAAATTCAAAAAAATTGCTACCCCACCTTCGGCCGATCACTTCTGGTGACCAAAAAATTAGTGAAATGTCAATAATTTTAAAAAATTCTTATTTCAAACATAAAATTCAAAAAACTCACCAACCCACCTCCGCCGACCACAACCCCAACTTTGGCCGACCAATTCAAGTGACCAAAAAAATTAGTAAAATATCACTAATTTTTTAAAATGCTAATTTCGAACATAAAATTTAAAAAACCCGCCACCCACCTCTTGGCCGATAACTTCCAGCAACAAAAAAAAATTAAAAAAATTAGTGAAATGTCACTAATTTTTAAAAATTTGAATTTCAAACATAAAATTCAAAAAAATTGCCACCCACCTCCAGCCGACCACAAAATTAGTGATATGTCTCTAATTTTTAAAAATTCAAAATTTGAACATAAAATTCAAAAAAATTACCACCCATGTCCAGCTGACCACCATCCCACCTCTCGCTGACAACTTCCGACGACCAAAAAACTTAATCAAATGTCAATAATTTTTTAAAACTTTAATTTCGAACATAAAATTCAAAAAAAATACCACTCAACCTCTGGCCGATGACTTCCGGTGACAAAAAAATTAGTGAAATGTTACTAATTTTTAAAATTTTGAATTTTGAACATAAAATTTTGAATTTTGAACATAAAATTCAAAAAAATTGCCACCCACCTTTGGCCGACCACCACCCTACCTTTGGCCGACCACTTCCAACAACCAAAAAAATTAGTGAAATGTCACTACTTTTTTAAAAATTCGAAATTTTGAATATAAAATGCAAAAAATTTCCACCCACCTCCGGCTGACCACCAAACTTTGGGCGACCACTTTTGATGACCAAAAAAATTAGTGAAATGTCACTAATGTTTAAGAATTTTAATTTCGAACATAAAATTCAAAAAAATTACCACTCCACCTCTGGCCGACCACCTTTGGTGACAAAAAAAATTATTGAAATTATTTTAGTATTTTTTTTAAAACTTGAGTATGGTGGTCGCCAGGACTAACCCTCTATTGTGTCTGTGCCAACTTTGTCCAACCGATGGAAACATACAAAATCACAAATGCAACGACAAGAGAAGGAAGACAACAAAACGCACACGAAGAGACAGAGGAAACCCAAATCGACATGCATCAAATAAATAAAAGCTACCATTGGCACCACCAAGAAACGAAATTCTTACATTACAATGGCAGAATAGCAAAACAAGAACAATAAAACTCCAATTGATCTCCAGCGCAAGGCAGATTCTGGAAACTCACGAAGAAAATGAGACCAAATCAAACCCAAATAGAAGTTCAGTTCCCTCAAATAGAGAGAGAGGTGTGTGTTTTATCCTTTTATTAAATTATAATTACCAATAATGTATTTATGTTTGATTGCAAAAGTTTCTTATCATTCCCTTCAAAATTCAAACAGACAAAATATTGTGTATTTATGAGTAATTATTCCAAGAAAATTACTACTTCTGCATAAAATTGAGTACTGATGAATGATTACTGAATACTATGCAGGAGAAATTTCTTTCAAGATAAATACAGTTTGCTACGCACCTTGACTTATTAGAGATCTCCAATCACATTTTTCAATTTGAAGAACCAAACTAATATTCTTTACTAAAAAGGGTGAGTTTACAGTAAATTTTTGGTATGGAGTGTTTTTTACTAAATTTTACTTTTTGTAATTTTTTTTATTAGTTTTTCAAAATGATTAAGTGAGTCTGCCTATCTCACTTTTTTTGACTTTGATTTGAGGCAAGATTAACAAAGAAATCTTTGACGGTATAGGGGGCCATTTGTTTTGATGGTATTTTGTGAAGAAATACTGTGATTCAATCTTAAAGATTAGGCCTGCCTCCAATCCATCCTGCTTCAAATAAGAGAGCTTGCCGAAATGGTACTTTCGTTTATTTATCACAAACGTTAAGTTCTGCTCTATCTATCCTCACCCCATACCCCCAATTATTGGGGACTTAATGGGTTTTGTTATTGTTGTTGTATTGTAATGTTTGGGACTAGTCATTTATCTCGATGAGAGGAATCGAAAAAGTATGAAAATTTGGACTGAAGTTGTAAAAAAATTCATATGAGACGATACTTCAAACAAAAAGATCAGGTGTTTGATATTTTTCTTTGTGTAATCACATTTTTTTTAAAGCTGAATTGACACATTTTTTTGTTTTATTGTCTGAAACAAAAGACTTAAGTTTGATGTAAAAGCATATGGCAACACAGGAGGACTTCAGTATTGCTGTTATGCCACACCCTACGAATAGTGTTTTTGTTTTTTTTTGTTTTTTGTTTTTTTTATAACCAGATATCTAAGTCAGTTTACGTGTAGTTTGACTAATTCAGATATGCTAGAGATAATGATTAGGTATAACTCTAGTGACCCAAGCAATTTACTGGCAAGGGAAACCCAAATCTAAACGAATAGTAGAATTACCTTAAAATGTAGAGTGTCGAGCCGAGATAAATGACTAGTTACAAAATCAAAAGTCAGCAAAAATTGCCTTAAAACATAGATCAGTGTCAGAAATTTTGTGATTAGTCTCAGAATTTTGTGATGAATACCTTAGACCCCCAAGAACAAGCGGACCTGGGTGCATGCTGTCTCTTAACAAATAGCATGTGCGTTGGCCCATTCGGATCGTCTGTGCTCGATGACTAATGGCGCAGATCTGCACGGTCCATTATCAGGTAGATTTACGCCGTTGATCGCCCAGCACAGACAACCCGAATGGAGTTAGCACGTATGCTGTCCCTTAAGGAACAGCTCTCACTCCATTTTCAGTGCGAGTTCAATGCTAGTTCTAAATTGTCATTTTTAGAATTTAGTACTAAAAAGTGTTTTTCGGCCAAATTATAGGACTGCCTCATTACTCATTAGTGATTGGTTTTATTTTAAAACCAAACAATTCTAAAATTAACTAGCTTTCTCTCCATCTTATTTTTTCTTACTTTTTCAATTCAAATTTAATTTTTTACGTCGTTTTCAACCTCTGTTTTCATCTAATTTTTAGGAAAAGGAGGGGGTAGCAATTTAGGGATGGACATGAGGAGGGTAGGGGGTGGATACTACTACCTCCATATCCAATCTCCAAACTCATAGCAATCCCCATCCCCTGCCCAATCTCTACCGGTGATTTTTTTAACCTCCATCCCCGCGGGGAATTGGGGATCGAAAATTCACTCAAACTCTTCAAATAAATACCAAAGAAATTGTATTAAAAATCCAAAAATAATGACAAAAGTGGTTCCCAAAGATAATTAAAACATACCAAGTCACTCAAAAATGCTATTGTTGTTTTGTTCTCTCTCTCTTTTTTTAGTTTCTGATTAGATTAAAATTTCCCCCAAAAGTGACACATAAAATAGAAGTAAAGGGGAAAACCTTTCTTATACAATCAACTAACAAATTATAAGTTATAAACTTATCCCGAAAAATAAAATAAAATTATAAACTTATAATATAGTATACCTATATATGTGAATGGGGATGTGGGGAGGGGAGGGGCAGGGATTGGAGAGGGGATTGACTATACCATTTTTTATTTTATCCCTAAAAATTTTTATAAAAAAATCCTTATACTCTATCCGATCCAAGAAAAAATTCTCGAATCCCCTAGCTATTCGGAGAGGAGACGGATAAGACCAGGGAGAGTCGGCGTGTTATCATTCTCATACGAATAGTAGGATTACACGTCCCTCGCGCCAAGCTAATCTAAGACAGCGACTGGGAACACCCGGTTCCCTCCACCGCCAAGCACTGCACTTGGTCTTTTTGCGGCGTTTTTGTCTCCTCTCTCTCTCTCTCCCTCCTCGATTTCAATCTCAATCTCTATCTTCTCAGTTCAAAAAATCTCAATCTCTCTCTCACACTCTTTGAGTTGGAAGTTTAGAGCAGCAAATAAGGAAAGATGCGCAGCATGGCGAGCTCCGCCTCCTCCAGAAGCATCGCCGCCATTGTCGGCGTCGGCCCTAACCTCGGCCGCTCCATCGCGCTCAAGTTCGCACACGAAGGCTACACCGTCGCCATCCTCGCCCGCGACCCAGGCAAACACCCCATAACTCACACACACACACACACTCTCTCTCTCTCTCTCTCTCTCTATATATATATATATGTATCATTCTGAGGTCGGTATTTTACAGGGAGATTGTCGAGATTCGCGGAGGAAATAGCACGAGAGGAGAAATCGCAAGTGTTCGCGATCCGCATCGACTGCTCGGACTCACGAAGCATCCGAGAGGCGTTCGAAGGCGTACTCTCCCTAGGCTTTGTCGAAGTACTTGTCTACAACGCGTACCAGCCCATCGCACCAGTACCTACCAACTTCGCCGACATTCGCATCGATGCCTTCGAGAAATCCCTCGCCGTCTCCTCCGTCGGCGCCTTCCACTGCGCCCAGCAGGTACTACTTGACCGTGCATTTTTGCGGAATTGGATGGCAGTAGAGAGGTTTTAGATAATGGTTTCGGGAATCGGAGTATCCAATGATACGAGATTCGGTCAATTGTAACGGTCGTGTAAGTCTAGAAATCAGTTTTTAAGAAGCAAATTTTAAGTTCCCATGATTTTCAGAAAACCGTAATGGTCGATTATCGTCCAAACTTATTTGTGAATCGATAATTAGTAACGAACAAATAGTTAACGGGAATCAACCGATACGCCTATGAATTTTTTTTTTTTCTCTCAAAAGTATAATAGGATGTAATGGTATCAGAAGGCTGAAAAATCGCTACATACATAAAACGACCGATTTTTAAAACCTTTAGTATCTAATTTGGGAAGTCATTAAGTATATGTAATTATGTTTGGATTTTTGGATTTGCAAGGTGCTACCGGGGATGGTGGAGAGAGGAAGAGGGACAATCCTCTTCACCGGCTGCTCGGCGTCTCTCAACGGCATTGCTGGTTTCTCAGAACTATGTAATTTCATTTTCACACTCTTTTTTAATTAATTTTAATTGTTGGACTTAAAATTAATGATATATCTGCTAGTGTTTAAGTAAATTTTCCCTGGGGAGTGTTTTTTTTTGAATTTTCACGAGTTTCTAAAAGTTGATGTATTGTTTGTATATGGTGTTTGGAATTTTAGGTTGTGGGAAGTTTGCTTTGAGAGGTTTGTCACAATGCCTGGCGAGAGAATTCCAAGGGATGGGTGTTCACGTGGCCCACGTTATCATCGACGGCATCGTCGGCTCACCCAGGTTGGTTTTTTGCCAAATTTTGCATACTTTTTATTTGTTCTCGTTTGTTCCATTGTGAGGCCGATGACTCGTCAGAGATTCCTGAATATCTAGATCCCAGAATCTCGCTTTTCTTTTCATCTTTCTTTTTCAATCTCTCTCTCTCTCTCTCTCTCTCTCTCTCTCCTGCCTTCCTTATTAGAAGATTCCCTTAAGGTGGTTATTAAGGCTGAATTTCTGAGATTCTCGTATTCACATTGTAACTGACGAAAAAATAAAAAAAATTTCCAAAGTATTTTTAGACAAGACTAAAGCCACATATGAGAGATGAAGAATGTCTAATAAATTGTTGCAGGGGAGCATCGACATCGCAGCAGCAACGGTTGTTGGTAGGGGAGCACCCCCTCCAACAACAACAGCAAGGCGGTGGCGGAGGAGGGGACGGGTCTATGGACCCAGATGCGGTGGCGCAGGCCTACTGGCACTTGCACACTCAGGACCGGACCGCTTGGACCCAAGAAATAGACCTTCGTCCTTCCAATTCTTCGAGATTCTTCTAATTTATTCGTTCCTTTCTCTCTTTTCCAAGTTTTGTTTGCTAGTAAACCTATTAATTAGACAATGAGCAGCACTACGGGTACGGACACAGACTTGGAAGATAGACGTATCCGAAATCGTTCGATCACATTGCTTTACAATATGCATATGTGATCCTTACGCTTCGAATAACTGCATACACATTTGTCTTCGAATTTATATTCGTATTCAGGCATAGACGTCACAAGCATTTTCTTGGGTGATGGTGGGCATCAGGGTAAGGGTGCTTCGGAAGGGAGTGTGAAGAGTTTGATTTAATGTTTAGGAATGTAGTTTGTATTTTGGATAGTAATTACATGTTATTGGATCTTTGGATGTGAATATAAAAACTATGTTTTCTAAACTGTGATTTTAACAGTTTTGGGTCTCCCTTTGCTAGGAGGATTAGGGGTTTGGCACTTGAATTCTTTGAGTACTGAGCCAGAAAAAAAGAAAAAGAAAAGTTCTTTGAGTTAAAAAAAAATGAAAGGGCAAGTATGATATTCCATCACTTTTTCCTGTGAATATTATCCCTATCACATCACCCCATTATCTGTAGAATTTTTTTTCGAAATCAAGATCGAAGCTAATGTCTCACCACGTATAATTGACTAGCGAATGCCCGTGCCTGAAGGCACAACTCGAACAATCAATAAACGCATATAAATGCTGGACACAATATGATTCCTACTTTGCAAAAAATAAATAGTTAAAGCATATTCATCGACTTGGTTAACTTCAGCAAAAACATGAAGGAATAATTTACCAATCCCTAACTTCTTTATGCACAAAAACCAAACACATAAAATCTCATAAAATTTGACATTATTAAATATCCTTCACCATCCAAAACAACAACCAAATAAAAAAAAAGAAACACAACAAACAAAAAAATAAAAAGAACACACGAAAACACATCATCAGTCCACGAACACAATTAACGCTGAAAGTCTCCAAACATCCTTGTCATAACTGTTCAAAACATCCTCACACCAATTTTTATTGATTCTTCGGAACTCCAAGCTAGGTTGCTCGATCTAATCTCCAAAAGCCCAGTTAGTCTGCCAAGTTATTTGTTTTAAAGATCATATGGTAATAGAAGAAAACAATAAGTATATAGTTATCCTGAACGCAAAAAACAACAGATTTGTGACCTTCAAACTTTTGGATGGGCAACCCCAATCCATTGGAAATTAGATTTCGACAATCAAACATGTGAACAGATTAATCAGCAGACCTGAAATGACATCATTTAAAACAACACTAAATCAGTGTAAAAGTCACACGCCTAACCCGAAGAAGAAATGGACAATGTTCAACCAAGTCCAAATTTTTCATCAATGAACCAACCCCACATAACCCCTTTTTTTCATGACAGACATCGAGTAGAAAAGGGCCCAGGGGGGGGCTTAGAATAGGGGCAGGGTTGCATGGATGGTATAGAGTTTCGTGTCCTAATTAAGGACATACAATGTATGTACTTTACCTTACAGTCTGCACCTAGAAATCTTTCATGTACTACCATGAAACTACAATTGTATGAATCGTATGTACATGTCACGCTTTTGTTTCGTTTTCTGTATATTTGAAGATCCACGAACTCACATTTCGATAATAAAAAAATGAGAAGCAGCTACAATACACACCCGCGTATCATATGCACCATTGCTATCTACTGTTGGATCGCTAAGAGTTAAGAATCAATTATGAAAAGTTACGAATCATATTTGAAACAAGTTATAATTTTTTATCTCAAAGTTATGAAATCCACGAAAAGTTACGAAACACAGGAAAAGTTGTGAAATAAAAGAAAATGTTACGAATCATATTATCTAAAAGTTACGAATTCTTCGTATAAAAGTTACGAAACAAACGAAAATGTTACGAATGATTGATTCTTTAGGTCATTTTTTATGAGTTGGCGCAATATGAACCACACAATGGGTGCATATCGTACACCCTAAAATGGGGTGTGTATTGTAAATTTTTCCTAAAAAATAATACATTTACAACACTTGTTTCCAAATCGGCTCCAATAGTTGACGTGTCAGTGGGACCCACCCTGGGCCTCACTCATTTAACCTAGGTAAAAAAACCTGAAATTTTTTGAAAACCCAAATCGTTCCCTCCCCTGCCCCATTTCCTTTCAGTCGACTAAACCAGAGAGAGAGAGAGCAAGTGCGCCACCACCCACACGCACCACCACCGACAATCCGCATCTCCGACCTCCCTCTCCTCCTCCGGCAATTGGAAGTCCTGCACCTAGCTATGCAAAACCCATTATCGGTGCACTGCTATTGCAGATTCACTAATTGAATTACTTGGTAAGTCAAATTCGTACCTCTCTTTCTCTCTCTCTCTCTCTCTATATATATATATATATATATCTGTGTGTGTGTGTGTGTGTGTGTGTGTGTGTGTGTCTACAATTGATTGTGATCAGTATTAGTATGTCTGCACTTAGAATATACAACTCCCAATCAGTTGTGAGAGAGAGAGAGAGACCTTCGGGGTGGTTGTCGATAGCCATTGGGGGTGGTCGCCCGTAGCTGGTGAACGAAAAATGTAGTGCCTTCCTCCATTTATTGCTATCGGTGGCGGAGGTGGTTGTCCGACATGGAGAGGGAGGAGGGGAGAAACATGGTCGCCGGAGGTGGAGAGGGAGGAGGTGGGATGTTGTTGGTGGTGCTGATGTCTCTGGTTTGGTCAAAAGAAATGGGGGTGGGGGAGCCCCAAATCTGGTTTTGATTTTTTTTTTTTTTGCTGGGTTAAGTGGGTGGGACCTAGGGTGGAACCCACCGCCACGTCATCAGTTGGAGCCAATTTGGAGCCCATTGTTGTAAATGTATCATTTTTGTTTCTATAATTATCCAGTGCGCTATTGACATAGAAAGTTAAACAAATACCAGTCCAACTTCAAATTTTAGTTCATCCTCTCTCAAACTCAAGTTTTCAACCACAAATACCACTTTAACTTCAAATTTTAGTTCATCCCCTCTCAAACTCAAGTTTTCAACTATTAGTACAGTCCTCAAACTCAAGAGTATTCTTCAAGCTTAAAAAGGGTAAAACTCTTCTTCATCAATCACTATTTTGGTCTCTTGAGGGGTCTCTTAACATCCATCGCAATTCCACATACTGGTGATGAGTTAAAACGAGATAATTGAAATTTTGTGAATATCAAATCAACTAGGGTGCCCTTGGTGAACACCTGTGCGCCCCAGTCTCAACTGGTGCTCACAGGTACTTAGCTGGGCTATATTTTTCAAAAATCAAGTTTACTCTGGTTCGTCAAATATCTGTGATCAAGCGTTTTGCTTCAATTCATTCTAGTTCTATATTTCTTGGAATAACAATTTGATCTTCATAGTTCTCCATAATTTTTAAAGGCTCGGAGCAAAAACAAATATTCGATTCATATTCTAAAATGAAAAGCATTAAAAGGTTGTTTAGTGAATATAACTCGTGCGCACTGTGTGGACACCCCGCCAAAATTTCACAAAATGGTTAAGAAAATGGTTTGATTGATTAATGGGAGTTGCTACCCGGGTTTGAGGACTGTACTCGAGAAACCAGTTACAAAATGACTCTTTTGCCCTTGGAATATAAAATGTTTCACTGGTCTTTTAAAATGAGATTTCTTGGGTCCAGGAGCTAGGTTACGAGAGGGGAAGGAATTTAAAGCACCCTGCTTGCAACCTTAGATTATATCGTAGATGGTGTCGTCCCAAGCGTAGGGCTAAGTCAGCGGTAACATAATAACCGGTAAGACCGGGTCAAATCCATAGGGACCGAACGCACCCAGCGTGAGAGTTGTCTTGCAAGTGTAGGTTTTCAGCCATGAAGCGGCAAACTTAGTTTGTAATTTGTTTGGTGGAATTCTCTCGACTTCGAGAACGACTCGGAAGATTAAAAAGATTAATTAAACTAATGCAAAATCTAGGGGATTTTAATAACCACAACTTAGGTTAATTCGTTCCTCTCTTGTTGAGATTATGATTCTTGTAACCATTTGGCAAACATCTAGGTTGACATCACTCCAAGCATCACACGTAAAGAAAGAGAATCAACCCTTAACTACGAGATCATAAAGATTAATAAACCTAGACTTTGGTACATAAAATTGATCCTAACTCTTTGAACTAGAAATGATGTTTGATAAAGTTTAGGGTTCTTGAGCCAATCAAACAAACTTTGAGATTGACATCGCCCAAAGCGTCACCCGTACCTAGGTGAATTAACCCTCAGCCACGAGAGATCAATGAGATTAAAAAACCTAAATTTTGATACATAAAGATGAACCTGTGACTTTATTAAACAAGAAGTGTTTGCAATTTGGCGAGAAGAACGAATTAAACCTAAGTCATGGAGTGCTAATCACCCCATGACCGAGCCTATTTAGACTACTAAAACATAACTAAGAAAGACATGCCTAATTTTGCAAAGGAAATAAAGAACATGACATGTGATTTTATAAACTGATTTTTAGTAAAGTTCCTAAGCTTGCCTACAACTTTAAGCCTTAAGAAAATCACAAACAAGTAAAAACTAAGGTTTAAGAAGGAAATGACTAGAAAACGGAGAATACAATTTAACCGATAAAAACGTAAACAAACTTGATTTATATAGAGGTCCAACGAGTGGCTACAACATTAAACAATAATAAATTAAAGGAAAAATGAAGACTTACTTGATTAATCTAGAGAGAGAACTTGAACTCTCTCCAATGGAGGAGAGAGGGGAGAGCAAATAAACTAGCCTAAAATGAAAGAGTAAGAAGTGAGAGAAGGAGAGAGGAGAGGGCCAAATATAGTATTCCACTTCTCTTTCTTACAAATATCTATAAAGCTCTCACAACAACCATAAATTTACCATTAATAGAAAGTACATAAAGTGCAAAAAAAAAAATGGTTTGGAGCATTTATGAACTGGTCTAGAATATTCTGGATCGGTCTAGAATCGTCTGGAAGACTCTAGGCAAATCTGGATCGGTCCAGAATAACTCCGGATCGGTCTAGAATCGTCTGGAAGACTTTGGGCAAATCTAGATTGGTCCGGATTGGTCTTAACTTGAATTTGACCTCTTTGATCACTCCCATTGGATTGCATGCTTTCGAACTTCCTCCAAAACACTTAAATGAGTTGTGCAACCCTCGGGAGAGGTGTTCCTTGGTCACTTGAGTGCTCATTCACTCCCGGACTCCACCGGGAGTTTTTGTGAGCGTCAAGCACGACTCTAAAGCCATTGGCTTGACTTGTGACTTATCACATTCCCAGGCTTTAACCGAATCACCATTCCTTTGCTCTTGAGGCCCGGTGTTGGCGTGCCATGGGGCACATGGCCCTCGGTAACTTGGACATTTTCCAACGCGCTCAAAACACACTTATTTGCGTGTTTACTTATAACTATCAAAATAACACTACACACATATCAAACATATAAGGCGCGAAATCGCGTATGTGTGTGAGCAAAATGAGTTAGATAAGCCCTAAATATCTACAACATTAGGGGCTTATCACTCCCCTCTCGCCCAGTATGACCACCGGTCTTTACTCAATGCTTTAGGGATTTTAGAAATGTCGTATGAATAAACTTTGTTCACAAATTTATACAAGAGTATGTAAATACATTTAAAAGACCAAAATGAGTTAAGTGGATTCATGTGCTTGGTGTCATGAGTGGATGATCAACATGCGTAGAACACTTAAAATTTGGTAAAACATGCTTGGACTATACTGAATGATCTCAAAACTCAACCACAAACATCGTGTGAATCACACCCTAATTGCAAACTAAGCACCTAGACTAAGCTAGTCCAGGCACTTGGAATAGGTGCAGGCGCCTAGAGTAGGTGATTCCAGGCGCCTGGAATGATAATGGGCGCTTGGATTGCTCAACTATAGGCGCCTGGAATATGACTTAGCACAATTTTTCCAAATTTGGGACTCTGATCAGGCAGCAAATCCAAACTTTTGAAATCTTATTCTTTCATGCTCATGGTGATGTTTGGATGCTACTATGAACTGAATGATCCCCAAAATCAAATCTTGATGATGGTCTATATTTGAAGAATCATGATTTTAGAATGCTCCATGGAGAAATAAGACATGTTGAACCAACTTCTAACATGATCCACCTATTGTTATACACTTAGAAAACTCTACAAAGAAGATTAAGCTTAGAGGAGTGTGGGACACAAAGGGAAAACTTGTCATGGATGCATTGATCATGCTAAAGATATACTTGGATGGTGTTGAAATTACTTTTAGTGCATTATGATACCTCTAACAGTCTAACTTATTTTGAAAATAACAAAAAATCACATGATGCTCTCAACCATGCCATTGAATCTCTTTCAAACACTATGTTTTATCACAAAAATGATCACAAAACCCCTTCAAATAAACTTATTGACCATGCACCCTAAAAATCTAGTACTAAACACATGCAAACATACTTGATGACTTTATAAGGATGCTTAAAAGCAAGAAAATGCAGCAATGGGGCTCAAGTCCAGGCGTCTACACTGTACAAGTCCAGGCGCCCGGACTTAATGTGGGTGTGCTGAAATTTGACTTCCTTTGGTACTTTTTCAACTTTCCCAAACCTCAATCTAGTATTGTGAACTAGACAAGGATGGGTGGTATCCCTTAGGACCTTATTGAACAATTTTGGTAGAAAGTCTACCTTGACAAAGGCTTGATTGATGAACTTTTGGGACTAATTTGATAGGTGTTTGGGTGCTATACGACTGTGTTTTAATTTATGGGGTTAAGGCTTCTAGGTGGTTAAAGAAATCATGAGGATTTGGTCTTGATTATGAAGGAGTGTATAATCAAAGTATGAAAATGAGTGGGTTTATGGCTTGTAAAGGGTGAAGCAAAAGGATGGTGTTTAGAGGTTGAGCTTCCTAGTGTTGTTTTGGCAGCATTACAGTATAGGAGAGTGGGCGGTTTGATCATCCATGAAAATGGAAGTATGGGGGTATTTATAGAGAGAAGAGTTGATTTTTGAGAGAGAAATGTGTTGGAGAGAGTTTTGAGTTTAAAATTTGGAGAGATAATGTGTTAAAGGGTGTTTTGAATGAAAATAACGTGGAATAATGTAGGGGAGGAGCCCATGGTTTCACAAAAAACCTGCTGGAAATTGCCTACTGGAAGTAAGTTTGGGCTTCTAGAATTGGAATTCCAGGCGCCTGGACTATGAAGTGTAGGCACCTGGACTTCGAGATTGCACAACATACCAAACTTCGCGGGGCAGCTCTGAGTGCTACTGAACTCTGTTTTGCGCATGGTTTAAAGTGTTGGAAAGGTAATTGAGTCTACTTTCTAATCCAAGTGGGTCCTCAAGTACTCAATCAAGCTTCTCGTGCTCTTATCGGACATTTTCATCCTTGGAAATGCTTGATAAGTTTCTCCGGTCAAAATTGAGGTGTCTACACACTAGTTGAGCACCCATGCACCCCGATTTAACCCATGAGCCCAGGTTGCTTACTGTGATGGTCAGTTTTATTAGTTCAAAGGTCATAAAAATGTCTTGTATTTTGCTTTTATAATCTCCACAATATTTATTTTACATCTACGTTATATCCATATTATGCATTTATTGTCTTTACTACCCTTTATTTGTTCCCCTTCCCTTTACATAAACAAAGCCTAGTAACAACATATTTTTACAAATCCCACGAACATTAAAGTAGAGACCGATTCCCGTGCCGGGCGAGAGGGGTTCCTTGAAACCCTTCCCCTCTCGTAATCTTGCTCGGAACCTAAGATATTTTGGTTATGATGATTACTAACAAAACCGTGTCATATTCTTGGGTGGCAATCCTCAAACTCGGGTGGCAACTCTGAATAGATAGTTGAGAGCCTTGTGGCAACATCCTCAATTCCTTTACTTTTTTCTAACCCACCAATGCGGGATGGAAATGGATGGGGGTCTCACAATGTCCCGCAGTTAAGATCGCAACATCCTCGTTGCGCCCCGTGGTCTATCATTTCCACCCACCAAGCAATGTGAAACAAGTACCCGCTTCAACACATCAAGGCCCCCAAGCTCGTCCTATGGTGGAACCCGCACAAGCACAACAAGCACCTCAAGCTCCTCCCTTGTCGGGCCCACCCATGCATGTCTCCTTGCAGGACCAGCCTCACACTTCCGGTTGGTACAAGCTGTAATACCACTTGTAACGACCTACGCCATATCACCCGTTAACCTTAGCCTAACCATGTGGCTCAAAAGATTAATCTTGAGTTATGTATTAGCTACTCAATTTGTTTTATATATATTCCTTTACCTTCTATTAACCCACCAATATGGGATGGATGGGGTTTTCACATAAACTATACCATACTGGCAGATCATATAAGCATTTTCGATTAACACTAATGTTGTGATGAATAACCCCACGAGTTGAAAAAGTGGTTTTTCCTTGAGAATTAGGAGTTTGCTTCCACCTAGGTCTCAGGTTCAATTCTCTTTGCCAACAAACTCTTGGGGGCACTAGAGGTTATGCCAGGTCGTTACCTCCAAAGGTCCAGAATTAGTCAAGGTGTGCACAAGCTAACATGGACATCCGGTTATAAAAAAACTAATGCTGTCATGAATAACATTGAACCAGGAGTACGTAATAGTTAACACCTAATTCAATGTTCTATCTAAAGAACTACTACAATAAAAGGAGTCAACTCATTTCTATAATTTACAACCTGTGTATAAACTCTTTATAAACTAACAAAGCTAATTTATTTAATTTAAAACAAATGCAGTTTCAATCCTATAAATCCAAAAGTATTTTTTCTTTACAGTGGCAATACTGGACAATTACCCAACTCTTTTTCTTTTTCTTTTAAACAGTAAAGATTATCCAAGTTATATAGATAAAAGTTAAGTACATGTTCGTGTGCAATGGACACTACTGGTCTGAAATACAAAAAATAAAAAATAAAGAAAAATAAAACAAAACAAAAAAGCTGCTTAGCACCAATGCTAGTTATTTACTTAGTCGGAATTCATCAAACACCTCACAAGGATGAATTTCCCAGGGATTAACTGTACCACTAGGCCCACTAGAGACTAACTGTAACCTCGAGAGTATATAGCCGTGATTCGGTTTATAATACAAATCACCCTCATATCACCAAATCTATATAATAAGGGAGCTCAGTGTTTGAAATCCCTATTTTTTGAACCGTCAGATCTTGATTCAAGGGCTAAGATTGAAGGGAAAGTATTTTAAGGGTTGAGATTTGGCTTTGAGGTGTAGACTTAATACCCACTGTTGGATGCTTCCTCTTTTAACTGCACGTAACAATACTCTCTCCCCCCACACCCCCACGTTCCATACTCTCGTTCCCCTCTCTAGCTCTCTCGCTCACCCACGTTCACCACGAACTGCACTGCCGTGAATACAAAACCCATGTCTCTCTTCAAATCCCATGTTTCTCCTTCCCTACCACAGTTACTGGATGCAAATCCACCACATAGTAGAGGTTCGACCCTTCAAGAATCGACAGAAACCATACTGCAATCGGCCGAATTTGTATGCAAATCCACGACACAATTGAAGTTCGACTCTTAAAAAATGGTAAGCCTGATGATTTACTACTCTCTCTCTCTCTCTCTCTCTCTCTCTCTCTCTCGCGTGTCAACCATTAATGTTGAACTTCTACGCACACCGACTGTTTGATGAAATGTGTGAACCACGTGACCTTCATGAATTATTTAGGAGCCATCAATATCAACAAGAAATTTCTAAAACTAGGCAATTTTGGTAATCCTTTTCTTTGTTTTTAGGTTCGATGATATCTTCTATTTGCATCAACTTAATCAAATAAGGGTATTAGTGAACCTGGTGGCTCTAATTAGTAGGATTGTCAATTTTACGTCAACTGCACTTTAATTGGAATCAGTAGAAATCCTTTTCAGTTTCATGAAATCCTAGGAATTGCTGGTGCTTTCCTTCAGGTTGTATCCCTATTTTAGTTTGCTAGGCATATGGCAGCCATAGTGAGTAACTAATTGTGTGCAAAATAACTGATGTGACCAAGTAAATAACTAATCCTTTTAGAGTTTAAAGTCTGTCTTCAGATTTTTAGCGGAAATCAATCATCTTTTTTGGTCTTTAGAAGAATGATTTAGTGGATGTGGTGTCTTGATTCAATGGCACGGTTTAATCTTTGCCTCTTCCATTTGGGTTGGGTATGCAATTTTTTGGTCCCATTAAAATGGGAATTTGAGACCCTTGAATGTGGTTCATTAGAGCAGAGTACATAGATGTCAAATTTAGAGTGGGCTCTATGTATTTGAATTTGTTATTGAAAATTTGATATTTTTGCTTTTATGTGATATTTTTTCTGTTCTCGTTGATTGCACTATGCACCTATATATGAATCTTTTTTCATATGGATTTTCAGTTTGTTTTATTTGAATGATGACAGGATTCCTAAAGCAACTGTTTATCTTTTGTTGAGATGAGGTGCGGGCTGCATGGTGGTGTGTAGCAGCAACAGAAGAGATGGTTAGAGATTACTTTGTTGTTAAAGAAAAGGCCAAAGGAATTATCTCAGAAAAGGGTGAAAGAGTACACTTGAGGCAGAACTTTCACCTTTGGAATTTGTTAGGGCTCTATTGTAAAAAGTAATTAGACTATCATTTGGGGGTTCTCGCGAGCATCTTTTTTTTTTTTTTTTCCTTTTTCCATCCATAGATGATTTTGTTCTCTTTTGCTAGTTTGACTAGATTGGCCAATAATGGTGGTATGATGGTATCCTCTCAGTCAAGTTAAGCATTACTAAGGTAGCAAAAAGAACAGTTTGTAGGGACTTAAACTCTTTGTACCATTACCTTTATGTTCTATAAGGTCAACTTTCTCACGCAGTGAAGTAAAACTTTGAACCATGGTGCAAATTTTCAGAAAGTTGAGATCCGCATATGGCCTAGGACTTCGAAGAGTCCTAAGAATGATACATTCAATGTTAATTTGTTTTCGATGGTCAAATGACAAATGGATTTGCAACAAATTAATTCCAAATTAGGTTGGATTAAATAGTTTGTCTATTGATGGCATGATATTGTATTCTCTTTTTAAGCATATGTTCATTATAGAGTAGGTGATTTTTTTTTTTTCCATTTGGCTTGACAATGGAAATATTAGTTTATCTAGTATCCATTCTTCCATTTAAGAGTTGAGGCATTTGGATTAATTCATGCTTCTCTTTGCTTAACGTGCAAGGAGTTTTGTTTCACCTTTTGTTGGCAATGGGGATTGAGTATATTGCTTGGTAGCAATCTCTTCTATGTCAGTTGATTCAAATAGCATTTTTAGCTTCTCTTTACTTTCATGTAGGCTTATGCCAATCTATTAAACAATAAGGTGCTTTAATTGAGGAAATAAACTAGGTGGCTTCGTAGGCAAAGGTATGACTTTGATTGACTTTTGGTTTACTAACTTGCAATAAAAAAAATATCTTTTGTTTCTAATTGCTCAAATTGCAGCGCACTCCGTCTTAGTCACTTTCCTTGGCAGTGCACTCTGTTATGGTTTCTCCTTTTTTAAGAAAAGGTTTTCAATGTTTTTGAAGAGAATGTTCCTCACAATTTCGTGTCATTTTCTCTACAACGATCATGTAGTTTAGTGTAAATCTTACGGGTTTGAAGGCACTTCGCTTTCGACATGTATAATTTTAACAAGGAATCATACCTGTATCATACACGTTTGTAGATATTGTATTCAACACCTACCTTAGGGGCTGTGGAAGAGATAGATCAATGGGGAAGGAGACGTATGTAGTGATGGCTTAAGAAAACCTGAATTATTGCCATGTTATGATCTGATGACAAAGTCCTTTGAGTTTTGGCAAAAGCTATGGTTGACTAATGAATGAAGTTTTGAAAGCAAAGCTTATTGTAGTCCATATGTATTGCATAGATAGAATTATTAGATACATGGGATATGAGTAGGCTATAGGTTGAGGGGTTTAGTTGTTCTACTTCCTCTCCTTTGGATGGAATAATGACGTACATGTTTTCCCCTCTTCTATTTGAGGAAGAATTGCCAGATTTTGTTTCTTTAATATCATAAGTCTGTGCACACCAGATATTTGATATGTTTTCCTTAGAGATTAACTCTGTTCTTTCCATCTGTTCCTTCCGCAATTTGTCCCTTTTTTTCTTTTAACAGATTGGACTTACCTGCAGTGATTCAATTATTAAGATTTCTCGCTCTTGCTCTTTTCCCAATGAGACATTTAGCAATGATGGTACTAGTGAACGCTGAATTTTTCAAATTTGTCAAATGGAGGTGTGGTTCATTCGATGCTATTCCTATTAAAGTCTCATGTATCAAAAATTGCAGATTCTTTTTCTTTTTCAGTACTAGGCCAAAGGACAGAAGTGTTTTTTTTTTTTTTGTGGTAAATAAAAGAACAGGAGTGTTCAGATGTACAACATGAGCTGTTGTTTTAGATGTCATTTGGAGTTTCATGGCTTGGCTGCAATTGAAGATGTAGGGATTTTGTAACCATTTTAGTTGGAGCTTTTTGAGTAGAAAGAATTCAAGACTTTACTCCCTGGTTAGTGAATCTTTTGTAACTCCTATTAATTGAATCTTTTGGAACCCCATTTGATTAGACGTTCTTGTTATCTAAGATGTTATCATTGAAAGCAAGTAATGAAAGACGGGTTTGGTTATGTTAATTGTTTGAGACTATTTTATTTTTCTTGAATTCATTTGCTGAAATTAGTTAGATGGTCCATGTTTGAAGCTTAATGGTGATAGACGCTGATTGTAAAGACAGATAATGTGTTCAAGTTGGGTTGGATTTTCTTTGGTACGGTTTGTCTTTTAGCGCGAGGAGCTAAGTGCATCAAAAGAATAGTGACTAGAGTGAAGCTACAAAGAGTACTTTGAATACCTGCCACTAGGATTGAAGATGACGAGGATTTACATGTGCTTTTTTATCGTTTATTTTAATGTCTTTCTTTTTTTCTTTTCTTTTTTGGGTTTGGTTTAGTAGTTGGATGAATAGAATTGTGTTGGTTAATTGGTGGTTGCCGGTATGAAAAAAATGAAATTTGATTGAAAATCTCATATGCATTATTCGGCTAGCGTAATTTGTTAGATTATCTCTCTTTCAATTTTATTTAAAAAAAGACTTCTCAGAGAAGTCAGTTTCGTTGGCAGGGAGGTCAAAATTAGAGAAGGATAATTTATTTTCATTGCGTTCAAAGCGTTGTGTCGTGCCTTCAAGCACGGGCATCCACTAGTAATTCAATATGGAGTAATCACAAAATGCCACAATTTAGGGTTCCGAATCTCTGTCAATCCATAATCACAATATCTCCATTTCCAAAATCACTGGCTGACTGCCATCCATCTCCTCAAATGTCATCCGAAATTCTTATTCAATTTTCCCATTAACTTAACGCCTATGTGAATTCTATATATGAACACCAAACCCGGTAACCTATTTGTCCAATCTAACAATACAACAATTTCATGGTAATTGAATGCAATATGCGAAGCAAAGTGACAACAATACATTTAAGAGAAAACAATTCATGTAAAAAAAAATATTTTTAACTGGTCCTTGTGGCTTTCGGGTTCATTATAAGTTAACACACACACACAAAAAATGATATTAGCTATGCTTAATTTGGGATTAAATGAACTTTTCGTAAACATCAAGATTCATTAGTAGCTAGCTTGAGATAAAAATTAACTTGCGGAATTTCAAAAATAATTAATCACACTGAATAGGTTTTGAAATATAATTACTCTAACTGGTTTGCATCAGTTTGCTTAAAAAAAAAATGTTCATGAACTTTCATAAAATAATAAACATTTACTCTTTGCTACCTTTTACTAACCTGAAAATATTATTTTAATGAAATGATAAGTTCTACTTACGCCTGATTTAGCTAAATCGAAAAAACTGGTTTTTTGTTTTTTTTCATTTTGTCCTTATTCAAAAAAAAATTACACTTGTTAGTTTTCGGTTGATTTTTCGTGGTTTCTTGGCTTGTCTCAACAAGAGGAATCTAAAAAGTATAAAATTATTAGCCAAACTTAAAGTTTTGTGAATAAGGACTAAAAATTATGGCAAAAAAACCGGTTTTTTGGATTATTTTTCGTCTTCATTAACAAAATTTTAAGTTTGGTTAATAATTTTATACTTTTTAGATTCTTCTCGTCAAGACAAGCCAAGAAACCACAATAAATTGACCAAAAACTAACAAATGCAAAAAAAAAAAAAAAATTGAATTAGGACAACCAAAAAACTAATTTTTTGTAGCCAAAGGACCCTTTAGTCTAGGGAACACATCAGTTTAAGAATTTTTTTTTTTTTGCACGGAAAAAGAAAGAAATTTTATTAATCTTCGAAACGAATTACAAAGATGAAAAGAGGACAAGGCAAAAGCATCATGACATGGGAAGACATCCCAATGAAGGCACCCCTACCCACGACAATCATTTGCAAGCATGCATCCACACTATTGCAAGCTGTACATATTGGAACTTGAAAGGAACACGTGTTAGTGCAAAAATCAATATCATGCATGTTATAGACAGTCCACAACAAATAAATTTTCTGCATGTTAACAAAAGTTTCGGACAGGAATTAAAATTTGGTTTCGGACGAGATAGACAAAAATCATTTCCAATTTGGCTCATGGTGTTACACGTAGAAGACAAGTCAATGGGGTCCAAAACACTAATATACACAATGGAATAAAATAAGAGAAAATCTGCTTCACGGAGTAACCTTAAAAAGGTTGTTTATGGAAGCCTCCTTTGGGGGGCCCACCGACACTTCATCGCAATGATCCGAACCGGTCATCTTGTAGGGTCCGCAGAATAGTGTGTGTACATAAAAAATCAGCTTGACTCTGCATCGATAGGTAGGTCAAAAATTAAATTTTGATACAAAAAAAACAAGGGCCTGGATCGTTGTTTTCTACTTACGTTAAGTAAATACAACTTAGAATTTAAATAACTTAAACAATATATATATATATATATATATATATATATATGAAAATGATCCGGAAAAACCCCATATATATATATAGTGTGTGTATATATATATATATATAGTCCGCAGAATAGTGTGTGTATATATATATATGGGGCCGGTTCCAGGGACAATTTTTGACACAACTTTTAACACTCTATCTCAACCCTTGAAACCAAGGGCTCAGATTAGAACTTACACTAATGAGTCCCACCCACTAACTCATGCTGACTCATCCTATTTCTCTCACTTTGCTACCTTCAAGCCAAAACCAAACATCAATTTCACAGAAGAAGAAACAACTATGTTCCATCAGTTTTCCTTGCCGCCGACCACCATCTCAAATCCAGACTTAGAGGATGTCCACCTTTGTTTTTCTGGACCAAACATCAAACAATGAAGCATTGAAAGCAAACGTGCTATTTTTCATCTCGAAATACGACCGATTAAAAATACTCTTTTCCGTTATGAATGGACCAAAGATATTTGGGGTAGCTGTGGCCTCTCTTTTTCTTGCCCCCCTGGCCAATTGGTTTCTACTTTTCTCGGATTCGAAGCGGGCGGCTTTTCGAATCATCATTTGGGATGCAAATGGCTCATTTGTTGATGTAAATTACGTTAGAATCAAGGTGCAATCAACTTTGGAGAGAGAGAGAGAGAGAGTGTATCGGGATCGCCGGAGAGGACCTTCACTAGAGATGGAGTTGCCTGCGATGGAGGGGCCAGCGGAGAGAGTGTAGTCGACGTTAGGTTATACAAAGAAAGGATAGCGTGTGGAGATGGAGACAGAGGGGGAGAGAGAGTTCTAATCTGAGCCCTTAATTTCAAGGGTTAAGATGGAGTGTTAAAAGTTGTGTCAAAAATTGTGTCCCCGGAACCGGCCCCTATATATATATGAAAATGATCTACTAAGGACTCCCTTAGGATAAGAGTTTGTGGACCTCACCCTTCCGGATCGAATTTTGACGATCCGAACCGCTCAATGTTTTTAAAATGCATTTTTAAGGGTTCACGCGGAAAATCTTCAAAAAAAAAAATACTCGGAAGGGCTTGATCGGATCAGTTTTTGTTAAAAACGCTAAATGCATTTTAAAAACATTGAGCGGTTCGGATCGTCAAAATTCGATCCGGAAAGTCGAAAAATGGCCAAGTCCGCACGGAGTTTTTGTTTGAGGGAGTCCTCAATAGATTGGGATCCTATATATATATATATATGTCAAACTTCTTATCCACACTCCCGGATTTAAGGAAAAAATGGGGTTTTTTTTGTGTTACAAATTTTTTTTGGAAAATCCGATCCGTCCAATGTGTTCAAAAGGTGTTTTCAATGGTCTCCGCGAGAAATCTTCAAAAACAAATACCGGGAAGGGCTTGATCCAAGTAGTTTTCGCAAAAATTGTAAATATATATTTTTTGCGAAAACTGCTTGGATCAAGCCCTTCCCGGTATTTATTTTTGAACATTTCTTGCGAGAACCCTTGAAAACACCTTCTGAACACATTGGACAGATCGGATCGTCAAAAAAATATTTGGACCGTACAGGGTGGGTCTTGAGACCCAAACCGAACAAAATTTAGACATAAATTAAATTTTGTTTAGTATTGTCAGGGCTGGGTTATTTGTTTGAGGTTAAAATAAATATTTCTAACTAAATTTGAACCAAATTGTTGTAGCCCTAACAAAACAAAACGAGCCTAGAGCGCAATATATAATACCAATTTAAGGATAGTGGAGTATTACACATTTAAAATAGTTTATTAAACCTTGGTTACAACTTATGTTGGGAAAGAAAATAAGAAATGCATTTAGTTAAACTTTAAGGGAGTGTTTGGGAGCCTATTTTTTATTTTTCATTTTCTCCTTTTGAAATTTTGTATGTTTGACAGCCTCTCATCAAAATAGATTTTGAAGAGAATGAGTTTTTTATTTTGACATTTAGAGAGAAAGAAGTCAAAACTAGGCCCTAAGCTTTTTTATTGCATTCTCCAAAACATGAAGACACATCGTGAGATTTTATAACATGTTAGTGTCTTTTTGTCAAACGATGTACTTATCTGTGTTTTCCTCATCGTCATCATCATCATCAATGGAACTGAACAAACCAAGAAGAAAACGTCTCGTGCCGTGTGGTATTCGTCCAATTACCATACACCCGATTGCAACCCGCGCCCACCACTTCATCTCCTTTACACAGAGAGACCCCAACTCTCCCCATTTTGGTACTCGTAGTAGTGGATTACGACATTCTAAAATCTTCACAAAAGCTATTTTGGAGGTTGCTTGCACTCAAATTTGGCACAAAATCATAAGGCCGAGAAAATTAATTTCAGGCTGAAGTAGGCTAATTGGAACTTGTAAATTCAATGGGCCTATATTAATTTTATTTTTATTTCTTTTCTTAAAAGCCCAGTTTATCTTTATTGGCCCGAGATTGAGGAATGGTAGCAAGGATCTAATGGTACAGCTATTTTAAAGGAGGCAGCGGAAGCCTCTTTGGATTAAATTTTGGATCTTTTTTCCAAATGGATTTTATTTACAGTATTTTCTGAAAAAGGGGAGAGAGAGAGAGAGATTAGAAACTAAAGAAACGATAAGAAATAATTACTTCAACCACCCATGTTTTTAGGAGGCAAGTCACAAGCTCATTACCCCCACATCCCTAAAAAGAAGGAAATGGGTAGAAACTCTGGAGGACTTTATGCCCCAAAACAAGGAAATAACCGCTTATAACTGCCGTTGTGGAGGGAGGTTGCACAACATGAGACACTTGGCAAGATCTTGTGAAGGCGGGAAAGTGGCCTGGACACTTGGAAGCATCTCGGTGCAAGAGAAGTTAGCATTGATAGCTTATAAATGCAAATTCACAAGAAGAAAAAGGGGTTCCACAACCATCAACCTCATGGTTAAAACACTCAAGTCTCTCGACTTACTCATTCAAGATCCTCAATCCGTGGAAGCCTCTCAACCACGTTGAAACCTCCAACTCCGTTGTGTTCTTTTACTACAAGCGTTGAACCCGTGCTATGCATGAGCGAGATTACATGAACGCACAATGTATGTACATTGCATATTAGGGAGCAACTGGACTCAAATCATACACGCAAAAGATATCTAGTATAAGATAATGGTGGCATGTGAACATTAAGCACAATTTGTAGTATCTTGATTGTAAAAACATTAAGTAAACTCAGAGGTAATATTAGTAATTAATTTGAAGGAAAAAAAAAAACTCTAACTATACGCTAACAATTAAATCAACTACTCTTGTTATGACAATTAATAACGAATGCTGAAAATGATATATGATGAAAGTCTCATATTCATATAAGCTGTTAAAGCATTGAACACTAAAAAACAATGACCTATTTCAAAATGGATAGCATGGAACTCCAAATATATGTACATGGCATAATAGGTAGTACGTGGATCCAAGTTATACATGCAATATTTTATTTTAGTACGTGGATCCAAGTTATACAAAAATTATGCAGGGGGAACAAAGGTTTGGAAGCATATTTAATCTTAAACTAACCTTTGAGCAATTGATAATCCAAACGGATCCAAACTCTTTCTTGAATGCTAAATGTGCCCCGTGCTTGAATCAAAACATTAGTGAGAATGGAAAAGTTAGAAACAAAATCACTAAAAGGATAAAGATATGAAGGCAAATAAATCCAATGCAACAAAAATGTTCTTTTCCATAACTAACAGCCCACATGAAGCAAGGCAAATACCGCGAACAAATTCTCTTAAGAAGGTAACAAAGCCAAATTTGGTGCTCCAAGTTTGAAAAGATACATGTGGACGTGAACATAAGTGACAAATGGAAGTGTTAGAAACAAAAAAAATTTTTGGATGAAGGATTTGAAGTATCTGTGTTGGTGTAGTTGTGGAGCAGCGGGTTTTGATCAATTGGTAAGTTGCTCTCTATATCTACAAACGAAACTTGCATAAGTTGTTTTCTATATCTGCAAACGAAACTTGCAGACTTAATGAGAGAGAGAGGAGGGGGGTGGTTGTGTTAGTGTAGTTAAAACGGCCCAGGGTGGCTGAGGTGGTGTAGTTGCAGTAGTGTGGTGGTTTTTGAGTCAGCAGAGGAGGGGGATGAGATGCGGAGACTGTAATTATATATGGGTTGATATGTATAGCATGTGAAAGTACAGTAAAAATGGAAACAATGGGTTGTGGGTTGTTTTAATGGGCATGGTGAGTGGAAGAAGTATTACATTAAAGTCGGTTGTGGGGACGTGGTGGGGGAATGGGATTGTGGTTAACTGCTCATATGTTGGAACGTGGGACGGGCCGGAAGAAAGGGAAAAAACATGAACAATGACTAAAAAATTATACATACACTCCCCATAGCCACTCCCAGTCACACCCTCTCATATGGGGTGTGGGCCTTAAATGTGAGCCTCACACCTCATGTGAGAGAGGGTGTGGCTGAGAGTGGCAGTGTATGTATCAGGATTCGACAATGACTTGACATTTTCTGGGACAAAAAATAATTGTAAATTCTAGAAAAAATCAGGATTGGGGTTTGGAGAGTTTTGAAGGCCTCAACTACATTGCTATAGTATATAGGATTAGCGTTTAACCCATGCTATGCACGGGTGAGATTAACAAGCAAGCACAAATGCTTGTACATGGCATAATAGGTGACAGATGGATCCTAATCATACACACATATCTAGCGTAAGATAATGTTAGCATGTGAACATTAAAATTTAAACACAATTTATAGTTTCCTGGTGTAATAATAACTAAGCTGTTGATCGTTGAAAAAAAGAGTAAGTAAACTAAGACCTATATATGAGCAATAAATTTGGAAAAAAAAAATACTCATGGCAGGGTGGTGTTTTTTTTTTTGGTCGGCAGATAAGAGGAAAATAGAGCGTATTGATATGTGAATGAAATTTACAATATATTGGAACTAACATTTGCACACTGGATGAGAAGTGTAGAAACCACATATTATACAGTAAATTGCATAAGAATATGGCCTCTTATGTACTTTGATCAAAGTCTAGAGAACAAAAAAATAGAAACACTATTAGCCATTACATGAATACCATGGACATAAAATCATTCGGTGAAAAAAAAAATGAATAGAAAGAAACATGATGGTGAGCAGATAATGGGATATTAGTGGTAATTTATATTTAGAGATTATATAGGCTAGAACATGAACTGGACATCATCCTATATGAACATCCCCATGTCAATTAAGAACCAACCAGTTTTAATTTGGATGACAACGTGGCTAATTGGATATGGCGGTTGTGGGCAAGAGGAGTTTTTGATTTGACGAAGAAATCAACCCAGATAATAGGAAGATGTTACAATACACACCCTTTTTTAGTTGTGTATCATATGCACCCAAGTTATCTACCGTTGGATCGTTAAAAGCTACAAATCAATAACAAAAAGTTATGAATCGGTAACCTGTTAACCTGAGCAACAGGTGACCTAACAAATTAGAGTTACCAAACCCATGAAAAGTTATGAAACACACGATTAGTTACAAAAAGTTACAAAAATGTTACGTATCATATTTGAGAAAAGTCATAATTTTTTTTCTCAAAGTTACGAGACCCAAGATTAGTTACGAAACACACGAAAAGTTATGAAACAAAAGAAAATGTTACGAATCATGTTGTCTAAAAGTTATGAATACTTAGTACAAAAGTTACGAATCATACAAAAATATTGCGAATCATACAAAAATGTTACGAATCGTATTTGAGAAAAGTTATAATTTTTTATCTCAAAGTTACGAAATCAATGAAAAGTTACGAAACACACAAAAAGTTACGAACCATATTATCTAAAAGTTACAAATTCTTAGTATAAAAGTTACGAAACAAACAAAAATGTTACGAATGATCAGTTCTTCAGGTCATTTTTTTATGGGGTGGTGTAATATGAACCACACAATAAGTGCATATCGTACACACTTAAAAGGCGTGTGTATTGTAGATTTTTCCCAGATAATATCATTACTAATTAGAATGAACATGTGGGGAGAGAGGTGCAAGGGTGGAGTGGACACGTGTCCGGCAGTTGGTTTTACTAACAATTAAGAACCAGCCCCACGTCCTCCTTGCTTCCTAATTTTAGAAAATTAAGAAAATCAATATTATAAGAAAATAGGATTGAGGCTTTGGAGGCTTTTGAAAGCCTCAACTACATTGTTATAGTATATTTAAAGATTTATTTATTTATTATTCAACAAGTCTAGCCCAGCCTAAGACCTTGTTTTATGATCCCTTGTACCCCTACTTTTGTTAATCTTTACTAATACTCCCTCTGTCCCAAATTAATGGTCCCTTTTCGGCAGTTGTATCACTCAATAAATTATCTATATTTCACAATCATAATGGTTTTTATAATTATAATTTTTTTTATAAAACTAATTGAGATCTATCAAATAAGATTCATATTGGATGTAAAAAGTATCATAGATTGAAAGTTATGGACAATTCTTTGAGAGGTTTCAAATAGTGAAAATAGACCATTAATTTTGGATTAATTTTGGACGAAGGGAGTAAAAGTTAGGTTTTATTTCTATCTAGCTGCTTCTCATTTTCCACAACGGTTGGGAAATTATTAAGTCCTTTACGACAAGACAAATCGCAAATCATTTTGCAACTCTACCATTTGGGGTTGCACGCAATTGCTAGTATGAAGTCAAAAAAAGGCACGAAGGCTTTTACAACACGTGGACTGTACTGCACGGTCCTGACACAACCGTTACACAAACCACTCAGGCGCTCGCGGTTTCATTAGGAGTTTTTACATTGAAACAAATTTGGAAAGAAAATCATTATGCAACAAGACACCCTTGTAGCACCGATCTTATATTCGGTGCCTTTGAGATGTTGTCTTAAACAATCAAGCTCAGTAGGATGGCAGCAATCTTGA
This sequence comes from Vaccinium macrocarpon, assembly GCA_022606695.1. Lineage (NCBI taxonomy): Eukaryota > Viridiplantae > Streptophyta > Magnoliopsida > Ericales > Ericaceae > Vaccinium > Vaccinium macrocarpon. The sequence continues at coordinate 13,724,661 of CM040172.1, forward strand.
GGGGGATTAGGAATGTGATGCCTTCTTTTCATGATTCTAATGTTTGGAACAAACAGGAATAAGAATGTGATTCCATGTTTTTTTAATTTTGGCGTTTGGAATAGTCAGGAACAAAAATGTAATCTCTGATGACACATTCAACCAAGAAACACATTCCTAAACTGAGTGGGAATTTGATTCCTCCTTTACCCCATGGAAATCTTAGATTCCCGGTTCACTCAATAAGAAAAGGAAATGTTTATTTTAATAAATTTCCAAAATAATTGTTTCCTACGAAAGTGTTTGGTTCTTTTACTTCTTTGCAATGAAAAATGATTGTGTGCGAGCATGTCAGAGAGAGTTTCAATCTCCTCCCTCAGATTAACTTTGGAAAAACCAAATCTAATTAGGTGATTGTGTTTTATTGGTTCAATTACCTCAATCAAGAGGATTTTTCTTAATAAGTGAAGAAATGCAAACCAACAAACTTAGGAAATCAAAGAACAATAAAGAAACAAGATACTTCGATTTATGAATCAAAGATAAACTTACTTCAAAATCGTTTCCAACTTCAAATACAGAGTAATAGAATTTCGAACGGGTGATTGTTATAAGAACAACCGAGATAAAGGTGATTGTTACAAGAACAATCGAGATAAATCCTACCCTACTTCCTAATCTACTTCGAACTGGATTCAAAATCCTAAACTACTTTGCCAATGAACAAACCAAGCATCAGTTTTTTGATAGCTGTTTGTTGAAGATTTGTCCGGGGGCTTTTCACTCTTCAATTTCTTCTATTTATAGATGCAGCTTGTAGTTTGAACTTCCTGCTCAATGGATTTGAACTTTGGCTTACTTCGAACTCTAAATCCCACTCTTCGAGTTGGTAGTTATTCTTCCTCCATATCTGAATTTGAATTCTTTCTTCCTCCAGAAGTTTTAAATCTGCACGTTTGTTTAAACAAACTCAAATGATAACATGTTAAGAAAATAACTGCCTTCTAGAAGTATTCCACGTGTTCTAACTGTCAATCGCCTTGTTTCACAAGTTTACACGTGGAGTTTATGTGTTTAGCAGTTAATATTATGGCTTCGAAGCCAATATTTATTTTAGCAATGGCTTGTAACTGCCAATAACTGCCTTTCCAATTTGAGAAACAATACGACATCGTATTTACTCAATTTTATCCTTTTAATCCAGTGTATCTTCATTGAGAAGTAATTGCCAACGTTTAACACTTTTGATTACGGGTCAATTAATTATTGGATTGGTTAATTTTATATGTAAACAGTAAGATTATGAAAAATCAGGGTTCCCTTAAAATTTGTTAAAACCCTAACAATATGAATGCGAATCACTAATTAAATCAACCAGCAGAAAATTACGCAAGCAGTTAAAACCCACAACACAGAGATATACGTGAAAAACCCTAAATGGGTAAAAAAAACCACAGGAAAGAATCAAAATCACTATACTCATTGTGCAGTTACAGATATACCTATTCAAACGATGTAAATCCTTACAACGTTCTAAGTATCACTTGCTGAGTCACACGTACACCACACCCAGTGATCTTGATCGCCAACACCTTGAAACACACAAGCCATCCTTAGATACTTTCGGAATCCCACCAAAGAACTCTAACTGAAAGTTGATTGTTGAAGCATGAAACCCATTGAAGATGAACTCTAAGCATCCAGCCTTCAAAGATCTTCAAGGTCCACAAACCCTAGCCGCCACAAGTGTTTTAAGGATGAGTAGGAGTGCAGAGAATAAAGTGTGGTTGCTCAAAAAACTTTTACCCTAGTTGATGCGAATATATAGGCGCATAACGGTTGCTCAAGCAAGAACCAAGTTGCTCGAGCAACTAGCGAACAACAGATTTGCTTGACAGGTTGCTTGAGCAAGATCTTTTCAGCAAAGCAATCTAACTAAACTTTCCATGTACGAAAATTCACAATCTTCACCAACTTCTCAATCTTCATTGCAACCAAAATCTTCCCAAAACTTCACAATATTCTCAATCTTCATTCAAAATAAAATCTTCACAAATATGACTACTGCACTCAAACAACGATACAAATAAACATGATTTCCTTGCCTTACCTATACAGACACTCTAGAAAAAAAAATTACAACTCGATGTAAATGTGTGTTTTGTCAAACAGAATTACCAAAACAATGAACTCTAGAACTTGGTCTTTACAAATTACTCAATTAATCCAAACACCGTAATGAAATTACTCCAGGTATCAAATTCCTGGTAATTACATTCCTATTCCTACCCAAGCAAATTCCAAGGAATTTGATTCCCAGTAATCACATTTATGTTTCTACTCAAGATTTTGGTCATCCAAACACAACCTCAGAGGAATTAGATGGTATAGTCTCTTTTTTTGCCGATAAAAAGAAAAAACTCTACCTTTTGAACGTACAACGATTGCAGAGAATACCACGGATGCTCAGAACAAGATAATTTTTTTACACTAAAAATGTGAGTTTTTTTACACCTATCAATGTCAGAACAAGATAATTTTTTTACTAGATACTATTCTCAACAAGCTCTACGACTCTTATGGTTAAGATCAATGATTTTCCAAATCCACAATTTTATAACTTTTCCTAAAGATTCTTTGAAACTGGTAGGGTCTTGAATTCTAAATAAAAATCAAAGAATAGATGAGTAACGTAAAAATATCTAATGGGCCTAATTTTCTCCGAGATCATCTTAATAATTATTTTAAAATGATTTAACGGTTTAGATCGTTTGTGTGAGACCTGAAAGTGGGCCCCACAAAATCACATTCTACAAAGGCTTTGAGTGGGCACCAAACAGTGCCGTTTTTAGCCGGTGGTGACTGAGTCACCACAAGCACCCCGCTTCCTAAGATAGTAGGGTTTAAAGGCCAAAAATAAGCGAAACCTAAGTATTACAGCTCAAGTACTGGAGCCGTTTAGGGGTATTGTTTGTGAAGCATAATAGTAGGGTTTTGAGGCCGCAAATAAGCAAAGCCTAATTACTGCTCAAGTACAAGAGCCGTTTAGGGTTTTGTTCACGACGCATAATATATAATATGGTTTTGAGGCCACAAATAAGCCAGCGAAACCAAATTACGGCTCAAGTAAATGAGCCATTTAGGGGTTTTATTCGCAACGAATACAAAATGTACAACAACATAGACAACTAACTTAAGTAATGAAATTTAGGGATCCTTACATTTTTCTAACAAAAAAGATCAGTACGAGGATGTGTTTCCTTTGAAGTTTGAAGTTAAATAGCCGTCCCCATATTATTTATAATCAGGTCATAAAAAGCATTTTTGTTTTGTTAATTCAGGGAATGAAGACCCTCAATACCTAATAGCTAAAAGAGATACTGAAGTTGAATTTAGTTTCCTACGTATAATTCATTAATGTCAATTCATATCGATCATGCTCCAATGCAAGACCGATCAAAATAAGTTTTTAAAAAATGCTCCAATGCAAGATGTACCATTTCTTGATTTATCTTCCTACAAGTCGAAATCAAATTGCATTATAGGACTCTATTAGGAAAGAGAGAAAAGTTTATTGCAAAAATTAGGAAGAATGCCAAGAAAGCCCCTAAAATCCCTTCATTAGCAAAGATGAAGCCATAAAATCCGAAAAAAAAATTAGGTGCGGATGGGGTACCACGTGATACCCTTGCACCGCATCCGAGCCGTCCAAAAATGCAACGGATGGATTTTAAAAAAAAAACAAAAAGAAAAGCAAAAATGAGTTTCAATCCTAGCCGTCCGTTGCATTTTTTGATGTCTTGGATGCGGTGCAAGGGTACCACATGTACCGTACCCTATCCGCACCTAAAATCTTCTCCAAGCTTAGGGGACCAAAGAGTTTCCCTCTCCCAACTTACTTTGTAAAAGTACAGAAAGGAAAAGATCGATTAATGTGTACCCTTCCCCTTTTATGCGGGGGAAATATGCCAGAGACAAAACCAAACTCTTTTAGATTAATTCTAAATTTTAATAGAAGGTAAAACTTATTTACCATAGGAAGCGGATCCCCTGTCCTGAACTCCCTGTCCCAACTTCTTGTCCTATTTATCCAAGCAATCTATTCGTGCAATGAACGGCTTGAATTCCATCTTACCCCAAACAAATCTGAGTCGTCTATTGTTCACACAGACGGCTCGAAGGGACGAGACACGGAGTTGGGACAGAATTTGCGGAATAGCAGATCTGCAACCTTTACGATAACCCTGTAACAAAATCAGTACTAGTATTTCATGCAAAAAGTAAAACGATAACCCTGTAACAAAATCAGTACTAGTATTTCACGCAAAAAGTAAAACTAAAACTAAACTGGAAAACGAACAGGTCCAGTCACCATTCGGATTTACTAGTCTCAAAAGCACCACAAACCAAGCTTCTCGGGATTCTATTTTTAGTTTCTAGAAATACATAAATCTCAAAATCTACGGATAATAAGTTTTGACAAACATTCACAACTACTTTTAAAAGCTAAAAGCTGTGAATATCTATCCCCAGGGGCATCAATTCCCCATGCCTGCGAACACTAGCCTACGTGACCACTTGAGAAATATTCTCACCGGAGATTAAATTCAAATCTATTGCTAAAAATTTACAAATTGCATCTCAAATTTTGGTGCTCCATTGCTGAATGGACAAAGGGATTCTTATTTACTCGGAATCACCCCAAAGTGGATTAAAAGCTCGCGCTCTGGATCCAGAAATGAACAGTGCTGTCTGTAATTTGCATGTGTCTTGCGTAGTTCTCATCCCATATGTTAAAAGGGGAAACAACACAGAAACCCGTAATTGCAAGGATACTGCATGTCTTCAAATGTTATCGAGCTTTTGCAAGTGATTGACTAGACACACCACGCAACAACTTAACAAAACCAAAGAAACTCAGCTTTCCATCTGTGTGCCTAATCCAGTCAAGAACGGAATGAACAGGGCCGGATGGGTCAACACCAAGTTCCTGAAATAATTTTGATGCTGTAATGTCAGTACACCATTACAGTACTAATGCAATCTATGAAACACCACGTAGCCATACATAGACACTCATGCCAAGTGTATCTTGGTTATACTAATGTTGCCCCTGTCCCAACCCAATTGCCTTTTATCTAATAAACATTTTGAAAAAAAATACATTTTTTTGTTTGTGAAAAAAAAAATTTAAAAAAAATAGTGTTTTGCAACTTGTAAGTAAGTCGCTAAGTGACTAAGTCATGAACAAAAAAAAAAAAAAATAATAATAATAATAATAATAATTCTTTGTAGAGAGAGAGAGAGAGAGAGAGAGTTTGGACAAAAAAATAAAATAAGCCTGTAAAATAATTTTTTACATGTTTGATAATTGATACATTGCCTTTTATCTAATAAAGAGTTAAAAAAATATTAGGGAGAGAGAGAGAGAGAGAGAGAGAGAGAGTGACGGACAAAAAAAGAAAAAAAAAATACAAATTATTTTTATAAGAAAAATGATAGAAATTCAAATTATAGGAATTAGATTATTTTATTAAATTATATGATATTAATTATTAGATGTTAAATTATAGAAATTATATAAATTATAGAATTATTTTTATTAAATTTGGTTATAGAAAATTATAAATTGTACAAAGTAAATTTGATTCCTTTCATAGTTTCACTTTCACACTTTCACTGTATCACTCTCACAGGAACACAATAATGGGCTTCCACTTTCCGGACCAAATTATGACGATCGGAGCCGTTGGATGCGTTTAAAACGTGTTTTCAACGTCCTACGCGAGGATTTTGCAAAAAATAATACCTGGAAGTAGTTGATCGGAGTAGGTTTTCGTAAAATTACTATACGAAAACCTGTCCCGATCAAGCCTTTTTGGGTATTTTTTTTCCCCAAATATTTGCATAGGACCTTAAAAACATGCTTTAAACACATCTAACGGTTCAGATTTTTTAAAAATTGATTAGGTGGCCTTGAAGTGGTGCATTATAGTATTGAAATTCCATTACAAGCACTGAATGTGTTTCGATCGTGTTGTTACTAATATCGAATGATCATCGATTTTGGGGAGGATGATAGAATTGACGAGATATTAAATTGCAACGGTTCAGATCGAACATTTGGAAAAACGAGTGTACACATACCTTACAATTCTATACATCGAACTTACTTGGTTATGAACCAAGCTACTGTGCTATGGTATAATGTACGATAGCCACACAATTGTAACACAATTATGATGATCCACACTGTTCACTTTGTTTGTGTTGATGTTTTAATGACTTTCGCCAATTTTTTCGACGATCGGATTTTGAAAGGCCCTCCATCGCAACACAACTACGATTATCCACACCATTCATGTCGTACAATGGCTTTGGAGGCCCACATTTTGGTCCCATGTGAATAATCTGAACCGTTAAATGATTTCAAAATAATGTTTTGTACGGTTTTGCCAAAAATCAGGTCTATTGAATATGCGTAACTCATCGATCCACGTTACAAATGTCCAATTGATTTCAATACTTGGAGTTTTGGATAGACTAGTTACACATATCCAATTGACTTGATTTTTTGCATGGTCGTACAAAACATTATTTTGAAATCATTCAACGGTTCGGATTATTCACGTGGGACCAAAAAGTGGGCCCCAAAACCCATTTTCTGTGCATTAGATCTTCTGTACCGGTAGCCTAGCTAACCCTAGTATAAATATACAATTATAACTGTATGTCAGCCACTTTCTAACCCTAATCGTCTCTCTCTCTCTCTCTCTCTCTCTCTCTCTCTCAAACAAACCAGTGAAACCACAAACGGTCGTCTCTCTCTCTACTCCCTCTCTCATCGATCGGACCACCGCGACTCTCTCTCTCTCTCATCCACCGGACCACCGCGACTCTCTCTCTCATCCACCGGACCACCGCGACTCACGAGTCACGACCATCATCCACCTACTGACCTACGCTATCCACAGTCAGCAGCCACCACCTGTCGGCGCTCACACCCTGTGGTGATTCACCACCAACCACCGCCACGAATTCGCGACCGTCAATCCACGTATTCCACTCTCCTCCGATCTCTCACGGGTCGCGATCTGTGACCCTCACCATCCATCGGACCACCACCGCTCAGAGCCACAGTCCAGTCACGACTCACAACTAGGGTTTGATTTGTCTGGACTCTAAAAACTTTGATTTTTGTATTTTGGGTTTTGATCAGTGATTCACCACTTATTTTGTCATTCACCACTGATTTTTACCTTTTTTGTGTAGATGGATGCTGGTAATTTTGATTTTTATGATGATGAACATCGTGGAGATCCTGTTGTTGCACCAGATGGACGGGGTTTGGATTCTGTAAGTGTAGGCGAAGCTGCTTCAAACATTGTTCACACTGGAACAGGGGTTTCTGGTTCAACTCCAACAGATTCAACTACTGGTTCAAAAAGGAAACGCACGTCATGGGTATGGAAACATTTCTCTATAGTTAAGAACTTTAAAGATGAAAATGGTATTGACATAGGAATTAGGGCTCTATGTAATTATTGTGGCCTGAATTATACTTGTGTTAGTGATACTGGAACAGGGCATCATGGTAGACATATTAGAAATAAACATCCAGATAAAATAGTGAGTGGTCAATCTGCGACTAGTTTGAAAGATTTTGTTTATACGAAAGAAAAAATGATAGATGGACTAGCCCGTTACGTAGCTGCAGCTGAACAACCATTTACTTTTGGTGATGATATTAGATTTGAATATTTTATGCAAAATTGTGTGAATCCTGAATTCGGTAAAGTTTCTAGAAATACAACACGTAGTGATACAATGAAAACATATAATGAAGTTAAAAAAGATTTGATTTGTGAACTTGCTCAACTTGGTGCGATAGCTTTTACTTCTGATATGTGGTATGGTATAAATAATCGTGGTTATATGTGTGTCACTGCTCATTATATAGACTCTATTTGGACTTTGCGAAAAAGAATTATTGTTTTCCGTTTAGTAGAGTTTCCTCATGATGCTGATCAGATTTTTGAAAGTATTATGTGCGTGTTTAGGGATTATGAACTTGTTGATAAAATCTTTAGCATTACTTTTGACAATGCAAGTGCTAATACTGCTTCATTACCATTGTTTAAAAGAAATTTGAGTCCTGCTTATTTTGGTGAATTATTGCATGTTCGATGTGTGTGCCATGTGATTAACTTGGTTGTGCAAGATGGTTTGAAACATATAGCACCATAGATTTCAAAAATTAGATCTGCTGTTCTTTTTATTGGTACTTCCTGATCTAGGCAACAAGAATTTGATAAATTGTGTGTTACATGTTACAATGTGAAACCAAAATAAATGAACTATGATATTGTGACTCGTTAGAATTCGACCTACCTTATGTTAAAGTCTTGTAGGAAATATAGTGATGTGATATCTGTTTTTTGTAACCAGATGTATCGTGGTGATTATTTATCTCCATCTGATTGGAAAATTGGTTTTGAGTTTATGAAATTTTTGAAAGTGTTTTATGTTGCTACATTAGCTTGTTCTGTTGTTCGTTATCCTTCTTCTTGTGTTGTGCTTAATCATCTCTACAATATTAGTCTCACTTTTTGTAATTATAGGGCACGCCCAAATTTTGTAAATGCTTGTGAGGATATGGAAGAAAAATTTAGAAAATATTTCGAGGATATGCCACCACTATTTATGTTAGCTGCGGTAATGGACTCTAGGATTAAGATAGCGGGTGTTTCAGTGCTCTTAAGAGAGATTGGTATGAATTTATGTATTACTACTTTACCTTCTTCTGATGTTGTGCTTGATTTATTGAATGCCATGTATGCTAGATATGAATCTAAGTTTGGTGCAATTACTTCAGTTACTGCTGCCTCTTTGACCTCGTCTTCTACATGTAATGATGCATCTTGGTCTTTGCTTTCTTCAACTTTAGGATTAGGAAGTAGCACTGTAACTTCACGTAATGAACTTGTTAAATATTTAGACCTAGAATCAGTTAGTGTGAATGACTTGATTAATTTTGATATCTTAGCATGGTGGAAAAAAAACGAAACGACTTTTCCCATTCTTTCAATCATGGCACGTGATCTACTAACAGCTCCTGTGTCTTTAGTGGCATCGGAATCTGCTTTTAGTGCAGGTAAAAGAGTGTTGGATGAAAAGAGGAGCAGACTAGCTCCAGACATTTTGGATTGTCTCATGTGCTTGAAAGATTGGGAGGGTGCACGCCTTGGAATTGAAAAAAACTATTTAAAAGAAGAATTGAGAGGTTATTATGCGGAACTCAGATATAGATAGTGATTGATGTCATTTGTTTTGTACCTATTACTCATTTATTATGTTGGGTATGTGTCCGCGGGCTTATTCATTTTTCAATTGGACCGTGGGTTGGCAACTTATGGCGACGTGATGTTGCCCCCACTTGAGTTTTTTTTTTTTTTTGTGTGTGTGTGTGTGGCTATGTATGTGTGACTGTGTGTGGGTGTGGCAACTTATGGCAACATAATGTTGCCCCCACTTCAATTCTATGTGGGTGTGCAACTTATGGTTACATGATATTGCCCCCACTTCAATTGTTTTTGTGGGGTGTGTGTGTGTGTGTGTGTGTGTGTTGTTTTAGTCTGAAATGAATAAGCCACAGACACAACCCATTATCACGATTTTAAAACTTACAAAATTAGCTGAATTGTGATTTGCAACTTACGAGGGTCTTAAATGGCAACTTAATGTTGCATCCATTTCAGTAAATATGGCTATGATGAAACATACCTGAGCCAATTATCAATTATGAGCCTTTTGGCAATGATGCTTGCTGAGCCATTTTGATAATATACCTATTTAGCCTATGATGGACTACTGAGGCCTTGGTAACTCAGTACCACCACTGAATTAGCCAGTTAGGTACTACATGCTCTGTGTGTGTGTGTGTGTGTCCCAATGGAATTACATGGGATGGTCCGGATGGATTGTCCTTGGCTGTGGATTCCTCTCCCGTGCGGTGTAGGTCTTGGCTACAATGGTGAACTTGAGAGTTTTTTTAACTGAGGTACATGACTATTTTCTTTAGCTATATCATGTAACTATAATAAATTTCCATGGCACTAATTGATTTTCATGGCACTAATTAATTTCCAATGACAGGTTGTTCTAGAGGACTCATTGATTTCCATGGCACTATCATTATTTGTTATTTGTCTCCTTGGAAGGAGGCATTCCTTGGTATTATTTTGGAACCAGGTTTTGTTATTTGTCTCCTTGGAAGGAGGCATTCCTTGGTACTCTTATGTCTTGTTGATGTGTCTCCTTGGAAGGAGGCATTCCTTGGTGTATATGGCAATCATGTGTTTGTTTTAGTCTTTAAGCTATGACATGAATTTATTGTTTGTTATATGGACTGCTATGTTTGGGCAGAGCTGCTGTATTTCCATGATTGTGGTCACTGCATTAGAATTTGCATTTGGCAATGATGTTGAACTGAGCCAGTGTTCTAAAACTCGGATAAGTCGGCCGAGTAGTCGCCGAGTAGTCGCTCCTCGGTACCCCACCGAGGCGACTATACCCTAGTCGGATGACCTGGTCGGTGGAAGGCCAACTCGGAAAGAAGTCGGCGTTAGTCGCCGAGTAGTCGGCGAGTCGCGAGTAATCGACGACTCGGCGAGTTGGGAACAAGTCGGAAAAATCGCGATTACAATAGAAATTCTACAAATTTGAGGGGGCTAAGTGGTAAACTACACACCTTTTATACAGAAATTACGTGCACTCTGCTGACCTAAATCAAACGCGATCGAAGAGGCGCCTCTCCACCTTCGGGTTCGATCAAGAATAACGCCGGGCGGGCGGCGATCGTGCAGCTCATCTCCGATCGTTGTCGCCGCTGCTCGATCTCGCTGCCGCCGTCTGCTACTCTCGTCGTCCAACATCGTCTCTCGTCTTCGTCTCAACCGCTCTCCTCTCTCTCTCTTAATGATATATCATATATGTATACCACGACCACAGGTGTTAGTTTACCACGCAGTTCCACCTTCCACGGTGTTCATCTGGCCGTTGTTTCTTTAGTTTTTTTTTCTCCACGGTGTTTATTAATATGTGTGTTCTTGTGTTTGAGTCCAGATTATTTGTTGTTTTTACCCGACTCTGTTGGATAGCTTTATTGACTATTGTTTGACTCCTAAATTGGAATTTTAATTTTTTACGTGCTATTGCTATTGACTGTTGTTTAATTAGTTCATCATAATTGAAATTTTCACACCGTAAGCAACACACACTGTTACAGTTAACACACTAAAAATGTTAACACACACTATTATTTTAACTTTAGTAATTAACGTTTACTGTTGTCTATTATTTTTTCCCCCCTCACACAAGTGTGTCAACTGTCATGTGATTAGTCACTAAGAATTACACTTTTATCCCAATATTTTTTATTACACTTTACCCCGACATTTTTAAGAAATATCATATTTACCCCATAAAAATTTAAAAAATTACAAATAGACCCCTAACCGAGTAATTTCTCGGCGGCCGCAGTACTTTCCGAAAGTACTTTCGGCCGTAAGCTTCGAAGGTCCCCAAGACCGACACGGGAGGCGAGTAATGAAGTTTTAGAACCTTGAACTGAGCCATTTGGCAATGTTTTTTGAGGCATTCTAATGTAAATGGTTGCTTTGTTGGTAGCTCTGTGAAGGTGAACTGAATGATGTTACTGCATTGTTACCATTCTTTTATGCATTAGTTTGTGTGTGGACTTATATGGGCAGTGATGTGGTTGCTCTGTCATAGCTGAGCCCATGGCTAAAGCCTTCAATTATGGTTTTCGTTTTGCTCGTGCATTGTGTAGTGTAATGCAGTGTGTGTTTGAGTGCATTGAAGTGCAGGTGTGTGAGTGCAAGTGAGGTGCAGGTGTGAGTCAAGTGAGTTGCAGGTGTGAGTGCAGTGAGGTGCAGGTGTGAGTGCAGGTGAAGTGTTGGTGTGTGAGTGCAAGTGAGGTGCGGGTGTGTGAGTGCAAGTGAGGTGCGGGTGTGAGTCAAGTGAGCCCCTCTGAGGTGTGTGTGTGCATTGAAGTGCAGGTGAAATGCAAGTGTGTGTGTGCATTGAAGTGCGGGGTGAAATCTTGATGAAGTCTGAGGTGTGTGTGAGTGGCGGTGAAGTGCGGTGTGTGAGTGCAGTGAGGTCTGAGTGTGAGTCAGTGAGCTCTGGTGTGTGTGTGTGTGTGTGCATTGAAGTGCAGGTGAAGTGCAAGTGTGTGTGTGTCTTGATGAAGTGCGGTGTGTGTGTCTTGATGATGTGTAGGTGTGTGAGTGCAGTGAGGCAGTGTGTGTGAGTGCAAGTGAGGTGCAGGTGTGAGTGTGCATTGAAGTGCAGGAGAAGTGCAAGTGTGTGTGTGCATTGAAGTGTAGGAGAAGTGCAAGTGTGTGTGTGTGTGCAGTGAGTAGCAAATGGTGAAGTGCAAGTGTGTGTGTGTGCAGTGAAGTGCAGTTGAAATGCAAGTGTGTGTGTGCAGTGAAGTGCAGGTGTGTGAGTGCAGTGAGGTGCGTGAAGTGGGGAAGTCTGAGTGTGTGTGTCTTTGTATTACTGCGGTGTGTGAGTGCATACATGTGCAGGTGTGTGTGCATTGAGGTGCAGGTGTGTGAGTGCAAGTGAAGTGCAGGTGTGTTAGTGGTGCACCCTTACCTTGGTGTTGTATTCTGCAGTTTTGTTATGTCCAGTTTTTTGTGACTGAATGCAATTATTTTGTGGGCTATGATGATGCATTTGATACCGTAACACAAAGATTTATAGGCATGGCAACATTTGACGGCCTATGGGCAACTAATGTTGCAGCTTGGATCCCGTGTCATTCCAAAATGGTGAAAAACATCAAACTATTTGAGCCTACATTTTGATTTACCTTATTTATGAATTTCCTTTGTCCTATTCTTTTGTCCTTTTCCTATTTTTTAAGTTTTGAATTTCCTTTGTCCAAAGATCATATACTGTTAAATTTTAATTTGTAAGCAAATATTGCTTGTTCAACTTATTACACTTAAGCCGTTAATCGGGTGGGTTGTTGGGCCTCCAAAAATCGAAATGGGCCAAGTGGCCAAGACTGAAATACCCGATAACCCCGAAATCTTAGACCGAACCGAAATGCCTCGAACCGAAGTTGGTCTCTTCTTTAAATCGGTTGGGGTCGGTTTAAGGAATTCCTACCCCGAACCGATTCGATCCAAGCAAGAGTCACCCCGAACTGACCGAACCGATTTCACTCCTAATAAAATGTAGACGTAATGCATATTGTTAATAAATTAAAAAAAAGTACTTCAACTATTTAAAAAAAAAAAATCCGAACTTATAAGTGGTGAGTCATCCAAACTATAATACGATAAGAAGGCACGGTGTCGGCACGACACGACTAATTAAACGCACGGCACGACACGACAAAAAAAGCACGGCACAACACGACTAATAAAACGCACGGCATGGCACGTCATCACGGCACGACTAAAAAAACGCACAGCACGGCACGACAAAAAAGGCACGGCACGACACGATAAAAAAAAAAGGAACGGCACAGCACGACACGAGTAAGTCAACGGCATGGCACGGCACGATTAACTAATCGGGCACGGCACGACACGACACAATTTCAAAAAAGCACAGCACGGCACGGCACGATGAAGTAATTTGGCACGGCACGGCACGGCACGTGGCACGGTTGGCACAGCACGCCATGGCACGATGAAGTAAAATAGGCACGGCACAGCACGGTACGAAGCACGGTTGGCACGGAAGTTGACTGGCACGGCACGGCACGACACGCACGTTTGACACCTCTAGCTGTAAATCCATCTTTATTAGTTTGATAATTCGAATATCTTGAGTATTGGTGGCAGCACTAATAATTCTTGATTCAATCAAAAGGCATCAAGGGATAATACCTTACGAGACAAAAACTATGGATCATAGTAATTTTTCCTGCAGTTGGGAAAATTGCTTTTCTAGGTTGTCTTTTTGCTAAAAGGCAGTCGAAAGAAAGGAACGGATGTCGTTGTCATGCTTGCCCAGATATATTTTCTTATTTTTCTAAGGACCTGAATGGAACCAGAATAAAAGCTGAGGAAGAACAGAGTTTCCCCTTGACAAGGTCCCAATGCTGTTGAAAGAAAGCGGCTCACGATTTCGATCCAAAGTATGCTACTATCCACTGTTTAAATAAACGACTAACAGGAATGAAAGAATCTTTCACCTTTTTTAAGCCTCCCCTTTTCTGATAAAGATCCATGTCATCTGTCTATCTATGTTACATGGACCCTTCCTAATATATGAAGCAATCAAACTAGACATTCGACACTCAGATAAGGGTACAAGATCCGTGAGTCAGAATTTTACCAAATTTCCATATCTCTGGTATTCAAATTTACCAGAACTTACGTATATGCCGCCTACATTTGGATGAGAGGCCACAAGGGACCTAAACATCGTACTCCCTCCGTCCCGTTTCCCTATAATTATGCGTGCCTTTTTTCAACTTTTGTACTTTTCAACTCTTAATGTATTTTATATACAGTGGATCTTATTTGAAACATTTTAGTTAGTTCTATTAGACAAAATTTTCAAAAACTTTGGTCTTGCATTAATAAAAAAATCAGGTGACCAAGAGCATGATTTAACTTACCGAAGCCAGTTCCTCAATGACGATGGCCCTGTTTCCATTCTTGTCAAAAAGCTCATAAGCAGAATGAGCATGTTGCTCCCACTGATCGCGAGACTCAAGCTGATGGACGCTTAATGAAGCTGCACAGAATTCTTCAAAATCCATCTGTCTATTCTGTAGTCCATTAAGCTGCCATAGAAGAAGAGGAAACATTGTTTTGCTCAGAACATTAGAACACAGTTCAGAAAAGCATAACAGATTGCCAAGTCCATAAAGCACATACTGATGCTAGAAATTCAAGGACGCGGGATTCCTTCATAGCATCTGTTGCATATTTCATCAAGGCCTGGCCAAATCAAAAATAGTTGAGAGCAACTTGACATGAATAAAGGTGAAGAAATTTAAAATAGTTATGTTTCAACCAACCGCTTTAATATTATCCATGCTTATGGTGCCACTTTTAGTTGGTTCCAATAGTGTGAACTGTTCCTTCAAATAAAAGACCTGATCCACTGTCAATGTTTTAGCTACAGCCTGCCAAATAACAATAAGAAAACAATAGGCATTTAACCACTAAAATAGTTATCGAAAAAATATGACATGCAAAATGATAAGGACAGATAACAACACAAAACAAACAAACAAATTCAATTCAGAATTACCATAAACATAATGCCAAACACGGAAGATCTCACAGGAACTACATGTCACAACCAACATTTTTTATGAAAAAAAAATTCAGATAAATGAAAAGAACAATAGATGCAAGAAGCATCAAAACTAGCAAGCACCCACAACCCCCTTTGCACTGAAAACACTTCCAGGCCCAATTGGGCATCAATATGCAATAAAGCATGTTTCCAGATTACTCCCATTCAGTTTTTTATCAAAACCAATAATCTCTTTAAATTAGTTAAGCCTATTATGGCGATACCTTAGGTGCTTTAGAATGCAATTTACGAAAATCTAGGAGAAAATTAACACGTCCTCTGCCAAGTTAATAACTCCTTGTTCTATGTAAAAACAACTGCTGCCTGGTATTCAAGAAATCATTCGGCAACCATATCCATTTACAGTGGATAATAACCTGGCTATGATTAATCACAAAACAATTGACCAATTTCATAATAATTCCAAAAGAAAAAGTATTCAGAACTTAGTTCGATGGACACCCCTAACTTAAAACTGTTCTACATGTTTAATCTTCCCAAAATACACATAAGAAGCAGCTATGTAGCATTGACATGGACAAGCAACATGGCACCGACACTCTTGACACAAATTTTCTAAAAAAATGGAGGACGCAACACTTTGGGGACAGGTTTTATGTAATATATATCTATTTGATATTTGATTATAGAAATAAAGGCGGCCCTAATTCTATATATGAACCGCCATGTATACCTTAAATCTTATTTATCATCGCATCATTCACAAAAGTATTCCAACGTAATGCGTTTCATCATCTATGTTACTCGGTCTCAGGTACGTGTATCGGGTACCGGTGTGAATCTAGGTGTCGGACACCTCAAATTGATAAATACAAGATACGCAGATAAGGATCCAAGTTTGGACACGGGTACGGGGATACGCCAAATTATATATATATATATATATATATATATATATATATAATATTTATAATTTCAATATATTACATAATGGATTTTTTCATGTAGTTTTTAAATATTTTGTAAATATTTATAATTTTAATCTGTTAAGTAATTAGTAATGGATATTTTATATATTTAAAATACATTGGTTCTTTTGTTTGGATGATAAAAGCCTATAAAAAGTTATAGAATCATGCCCATATGTGCTAAGCCCATTATAGTCGAAAGGGAAAAAAATAGGCTCATTACCAATATCATCCAGGTCCACCAAAAAGTCATGTGCTACTTTACAGCACATTGCCTTACAGCTCATTGCCAACAAAAAAAAAAGGAAAAAAAAAAAAAAAGGTCATTGATCAGTGACCTTTGGGGACTAAATGGGTCATTGATCATTGATCAGTCACTTAATTGTGCAACGCCAATGCTCTGGATGTTGAATGAAAGAAGCATGGTAACGTGCACATAAATCAAAATGATTCTTGGGTCTGCCCTCTTTGATGCCTTTTGGCTTTGATTTGAGGGCATGATTCCGCAACAAACGCGACGGTTTCGGGGGACCATTGTTTCAGTGGTATTCGTGGAGCAGCCACTTTGTGCATTTATTGCCAAAGGTTAGGTCTGTCTCCAATCCATCTGTTTCAGTGGTATTCTGGGAGCAACCACTTTGTGCATTTATTGTCAAAGGTTAGGTCTGTCTCCTATCCATCCCCCGCCCATACCCCCAATTATTGGGGACTAAATGGGTTATGTTATTGTTGTTGTTGATCAGTCACTTCAAAAAAGGCCACCACCGTTCGATCCTCTCTTCATCCAACGGCTTACAAAAGAGGGAAAAAACAAAACAAAGAAAAGAAAAGAAGAACAAAATAAGCAGTCATCGTCTTCCTCTCTGCCCTCTGAGTCGGCGACTGCATCTAACCGCTTCTTCTTCAATTGCGCCTATCTTCTTCGTCAGGTATGTTCGAATCTCCTCCTTCTCGTCCTGTAAAATCAGATCTGCAGAAGCCAGAACGTAGAAGTAGTCCGAATTCAAATAGCCGCACCCGACACATATCCTGTACCTGCACCTGCATCGTACCTGTATCCACACGGATACTTCGCCTAAAATGGCGGATCCGTGCAACATAGTTCATCGTCTATATGTCTATATAATCAATAAACTATCATATGCCACACTAGTGTTTTAAATTGGTCATGGCACACCGAGGTGCAATGGTCCACTGGAGCCATAGCCCACGGCGCGCGCCATATCAAAGCAAGGTGCACTTTATTATAACGAGTAGAATTATAATATAGGCATAACTTTCAACACGAGGAAACGCATTTAAAACTTTCAAATGTCATAAAACATAACCATTTTAATGTTTGAACCACCAAATGCTAAGCAAAACATATCATCTTCTTCGAAATTTTATATTGTTCTAGAAATAAGATCATGGGAATAAGTTATAACGGTGTATATGATTTGGAGGAGATTATATATGAATCCTTGCTTTGACCAATAAGGAGTATTTTAACTTACATCCTCACTCTCACTTTAGTTGCTGATTAGCTTCGAAATTATTCACCCCATATCAATTGCTGCACTTTGCTAATTTGTTGGACTAGGAACGAGTACAATGTTCCAGTTAAAAGATGGTTACAAACTTTATTTTTTCGCAAAAGAAAATAGAGGTAGAAAGTGAGAAGTTATGGAATTCTAGGAATTTAGTTCTCTTTGCATCATAAATGAATGATTGAGATTATTTGTGGTATAATCTAATAAAAAATAGCCAAAACATTCCTAAGGTGCACGCTATGGCGCCACAGCGCTTTGCCTTGTGGAGCTCGCCATGGCACCATTCCTGCGCTTTTATGACATGCGCCTTGCCATGATCCCCCGTGGCACAACGGGTGAGTCTTGCCTCGCCATGCACGCTATAGCAATGTAGCACTTTTTAAAACACTGTATCACACGGAAGAAAGACTTTTCTAAGCTCTAACAAGAGTCTTAACTATTTCGTTTAACACCCCCAACATGTCTTGTGACTGTCCCGAGAGTGTCCTGAAAGTGTTTGGAACATTTTTTAGAGTGTACCTGAAATGTCCAAACCAAAAACGTTGAGAACAAATAGGATACTTGGGATTTGAATGTCAGACACGTGTCCGAAGAGTGTCAGAAGAGTGATAAGTGTCGAACACCAATAAATGGACTCCGACGAGTCCAAGCTACATAGAGAAGCAGCATATAAAAAGGAAGGACAACAAGATTAATGCCCCATCCATTTGTCAAAAGAGGATGCAGAAAAGGAAGAGCAGCGTATGGATAAGGATTTGAGAAGAACATTTCTTTTGGAAGTAATATTCATGCAAATAGTTGTTAGCTGCGTAAATCTCTACAGTACAAGACATTTTTAAAAATCAATTAACATCCTGCTTTAATACAATTAAACAATTATGTGCTGCCCCTAAACGAACATTGTTGGATAGGATTATGAGATCATAACACAAGAATTCATTTAACATCCACAAGCTTCCCCTTAGAGTAGCTATATGACTACAGTCATGTGAAGTATAATTTTATGGTTTATTTTAGGGTTTCACTTTATTGTTATTTATCTTTTATGTTCAAGGTAGTTTAGTCCTTTTGTGTTATTAGGGTTTTGCTTAAGTTATTAGGGTTAACCTAAAAAACCCCTTCATTAGTCGTGTAATCTTTCAAGCTTTTCCAATGCAATAATAATATACGTTAGTTTTCTTTCTCCTTTGCAAAGTCACATGGTATCAGAGCTATAAGATCTAGGCTTGTGAGATATTCGCTCTCCGGCAAGCAGCCTAAGCCTCGCAGCCATCCGCTGGGCACCCATATGTAGGTAGTTGCACTGGCACCGCCGTTGGCGGATTCGCTCAATAGCAACCTCTCGAAGTTTTCGCACCTCTTCCCTCTCTCTCTTTAGTCTCCTCTTTCTTTGTTGTTGTCTCTATCAACAACATCAGATATCTCTTTGTTACTGCCACAGTTTGTGTTGCAAATCAGATTTGAAGGCCATGCAACAGTATACACCATTTATGCGTTTTTTGAACCCTTCTCTACATCCATGTGGTAATCAACATTTGTCTGACACTGTTTGGTGCTGGTGAGTACTGTTCAGAAACTGTTCAGGACTATTCATTACTGTCTTGCACCGTTCAATACTATTCTGTGATGTTTGGAGCTGTTTGGAATTATTCTGCACTGTTCAGGGCTGTTCTGCTCTGTCGGTGGTTGTTTTGGGCACTATTTAGTACTATATTGCACTGTTTCAGGCTGTTCAGTGTTGTTTTGCCCTGTTCGGGACTGTTTGAGTTTAGCACTGGTTTGGTCTGGTTTTGACACTATTTGGGTAGTCTTCTCTCTTTCTTACTCTCACAAATGGCTGACAATAAAATGCAAGCAATCAGTGCTACCCTGTCTGTCTTGCCTAGCCTGTCTTCGGCCCCTCTCTCCCCCTCTCTTAGTTGCATCTCTTCTCTCTCCTAGTATTGTTTGCATATTTGGCATCACTTTGACATCAATTTGGCATCTGTTCGGTGTCTGTTCTTCCTCCCATCTGCATTTTTTCGGCATTAGTTCTTCCTCCTATTTGCATCTATTCGGAATCGGCTCTTCTTCCTATTCGCGTGATCTAGTTTTGGTTAGCACTAGTTTGCAGTTTTGGCGCTCTGATTGGTATTGGACCTCTGATTGTTATTGTTTGCCCGCACCGCTTTGCACTATTCGCGCCACCACAGTAGTTGAACTGCAGTTGTTATCTCCTTGGCAAACTCACAATGCTCTCCGGCCTTGCATCATGAGTTTGAGAGGGACAGTAAAGTATAATTTTAGAGTTTATTTTAGGGTTTTAGTTTATTGTTATTTATCTTCTATGTTCAAGGTAGATAGTTCTTTTGTGTTATTAGGTTTCACTAAAGTTATTAGGGTTAACCTATATGTAAAGCCTTTATTAGTCTTTTAATCTTTCAAGCTTTTCCAATGCAATAATATTATACGTTAGTTTTCTCTCTCCTTCGCAAAGTCACAAGTCAAACCACAAATCCTACTTTTCATTCCAAATATCTAGCAACCTACCAATCTGATACTATGCTGTTATAGCCCAATTCTGGCCAAAAATAAAATGAAGGCATTTCCAATATAAAAGTTGCCAAAAAATCATTAGAGGAATGCATGATCTGGATTGTAACGAAAACTTCATTCTCCATTCTGCCAGAAGTTTGGATAAAGCCTTCCATTTGCTTCTTTCAGATGCAAATTTTATTCTCCCAGAGTCACATTGCCATCTCAGGAGAATTGAAAGTCTAGTCCTAAAAAGAAGTTGATACCTTGGCTCTAAAATTACAAATAAACAAAGTTTTGCTATGGAACAGTCAGTGTACAGCGGTGTACTTGATAATTCTAAAATCTGCTCCAGATTTAATAAAAAATCACAGCCATTTTTCTTCAGCTTGAATCTATGCCTCCGTGAGTGAACGCATAAGATAACTGGAATACGATGATCAGTAAAAGTAAGGAACATTATAATGATCATCAAAAGAAAAGACACATGCAAAGGACTTAAATTGTTCTACTCAGAGTATAAGGTTATTTGCGATATCTTGATAAACTACTGTGAAATCAACAAAGAAAATATAGGAGTCTTCAGTAATATCCTTGTCTGGTCAGCAATCAGGACAAAACTGCATCTAGTGGACCTCATATTAGGAATATCTCTATTTTCAAACCAGGCACCAAAAGTATTAAAACTCAGAAAGTGGATCAGATGCAATTTAAATGATATCGTCAAGACTGACGCTGTTCCTTTACAATTATTTTCAAACAACAAACGTTTGAACTTACAAAAACAACCAATGAAGCTAATAGGACGGAAAATTGCATAGCACTATTGAAAGAAATCAACCAAGCAAGAATTCATGCAGAAGCAGCCAATAAAAGAACACAACAACATCATTTGTTTAGCCGCATATACGCACCTGTAAAGCTGCTTTTCGAAGAGCAGATGAGCACATATAAGCCTTCACGAGTTTCGCAATCAGTATATCCAGTGGAACTTTTTCGTCATTGTCATTTTTAATCCATGGATGACCTACAAGGGAAGCTTTTAAGTAATGCTTTGGGAATAAACAGAAGAGAAAACTCGGAACTTATGAAAGGACTTAAGACACTAACTCAGAGCTTGAGCCGCTGTCATTCTTTTTCGGGGGTCCTTGTTCAATAAGCATTTGATGAAGTCTTTTGCCTCAGAAGATAGAGAAGGCCAAGGTGGTTCATCAAAACATGGATCATCTTTCAGGATGGCCCAAAAGATCCCAGATTCAGTTCGAGCCCAAAATGGACGGCTGCCACACAAGAGGATATATGCTATGACACCTACACTCCAGACATCAGCCTCAGTACTGTAAGACCTACGTAGCACTTCTGGTGCCACATAACATGCACTGCCGACAATGTCATTAAGCTTCTCATCTATAGATAAGTCAGCATGTTAAATATTGTTAACCATTCAATGCATATATAAACATAAGACAGCAGTATTATCCACAATGAGGAAGTATGAACTAACCTGGCATCACAAAATCTGACAGACAGCAGTATTATCCACAATGAGGAAGTATGAACTAACCTGGCATCACAAAATCTGACAAGCCAAAATCTATGGCCTTTAATAGTGAATTCTCCTCGTTGGATGTAAACAAAAAATTCTGATCCAGCAATTCACTAGAATTAGATAAGAGTGTAAAACTAAAAAGACTTTTGAGTATACCACTTACATTAAAGTTGTCATCATTACAACAAATACTGTTGAAACAAATGTCTTAGTAACAACCAATCATGTGCAAATCTCCTTTACCAAAAATTAACAATTTTAAGCACAAGAAAAATTATGAGGGAGACCTTAAACGACCGTCAGTACCAACTCTTGAATATGCTCAAAAGCTTTCTTTTTTTTTATCCAAAAAAAGAATTTAAAATCAGAGAGCTCACCCTGGAGACCTTACAAATATAATGACCCAAAAACAAAAGAAAGTGCCAATACACTTGATAATCAAGCAAGTTTAAATCTAATGCTCTACAATCATTGATTAATGTTAACTTGAGAATACTACCCACCTCTGGCTTAAGATCCCGATGCACCACACCCTGGAGATGGCAAAAAGAAACAACCCTTAACATTTGAATCAGGACAGTCTTTGCATCATCTTCTGTGTACCTTCCATCCCTGCAGAATATAAGACAAATTTCAGTAGTGTAAGTTAATGTTAGCAACTGCCAAGTTTTATTCCCTCAGAATGCTCCCGTTTGTCAACCCACCATAATATCATAACCTCTACAATCAAGAAGAACAGAAAAACTAAAAGCATCTATACCTTGATAGTATTCTATCCAAAAGCTCCCCACCTTCACAAAGCCTGAAATCAATAAATATTTGTCAAAGCCTGTGACAGATTCACATAGTACAAGCAAGCACTGAATAAAACCAGTTTATATGATAATACAAGATCAAAGTCGGTAATCAATAAAAACATTATTTCCATGTAACTTTTGGAATAAAGCTGGTAAGTAAAGATGAAATATCTGTTAAACTAGTTACATATATAAATGGCTCAATGTTAGTCAGGTTCAACAAGCCAGTGTACCATCAATTCTAATGAGATGAAGTTCAACAAAGTGTCGAGATTGAAGCTTACTCCATCACTATGTAGACATTTTCATGGTCTTCAAATGCGTCATAAAATTGGACTAGATTGTTATGCCCTGTTAAAGCCCTCATTATTTTGACCTCCCTTCTTGCATCCTCTATGGCTATGGCAGTGGTCATCTAGTTACAACGATAATAAATTCAAATTAGCAACAAAAAATTGAAAGAAGGAAACTAAACAGAAACACACCATGCACTGTAATCTACCAGGATATCAAACAAACAAACAGAAAATTTGTATAAAAATGAGTGGTTTGGGATCATACAATAAACTAACACAACAAAGTATCAAATACGTCAACCAAAATAAATCATACAACAGAAGAAAAAATAACGAAAACGATATGAATCTATAAGCGAATCAAGGTTTGCATGAATCCATATACGATATGAATTTATAAGCGAATCATACAACAGAAGGAAAAAAACACGTGCTAATACAAACAGAAAATTTGCATGAAACGTGCTAAATATGATTCAATTCACGATTCAAGTAAAAACAATACGAATCTATAGGTGGATCAAGGTTCATCTAGAATCAGTAGTCAATCATACCATTCGCGATTCATGCAAAAACAATATGAATCTATAAGCGAATCAAGGTTTCCCACAATTATTACATTCGAGTCATTCGACTAATGTGAAATCGCTTTAGCGGTTTTACCTTAATTTTGGCATATAAACTAGTTTTGTACCTATTAGGCTACAAACTTTTGTTGTTATTTGTTGTAAGGCTTCAATACTGATTTAAGCTTAAATTTGTCAATTTTAGAATGTATCTTTATTATGCAAGTGCATAGACACATTTTTCAAGTATTTTTGAAACTTTGACCGCATCATTACAATTCATGATTCGATTCAATTCACGATTCGGAAAAGGGTCATTCCGATTCTCGATTCGATTCGCGATTTGACAACTATGGTGTATACTTCTCCATGCATCCACGAACAAAACCCTGCACTTCTCAATACCTGTCTACTACTGAAGTGTGAAGATGTTGAAATCCAGGCAGCCTACGAATATATATCTATACAAATTTCATCTAAGCGAAAGCAAGTTTGTAATGAACTCCAGCTATCGTCAGTACCCAGCAATAGCGTGGCTGTTGAATTCAGTACCCAGCAATAGCGAAACAGCCTTATTCATGTTTTCCATTAGACTTTTTAAGTCCAAAGACCATAATTTAGGAAGTAGCTATCACGACTTCAAACAACAAATGGGTAAAATAGAGACCCACTATTTATTGAACTTACATGGAATTAATGTTGGTATTAAACTAAGGTTGGTAGATGGCAATAAATTACAGAGCATTTATTTAACCAGAAGAAAACCTACAGAGAAGCTTGCAGACTGCCCGAGAATTTTCTAAAAATTTGACACTGATGTCAAACCAAATATCTTATGAATTAGGCTTCAAAGCTTCGGCAGTTCAGAACTTCTGAGGGACTATTATAATGACGATTCCACTACTTCTAGAATCTACTGCTAATTTGAAAGACACCTCATGGTTATTCTTATCTATCAGGCTCCAAAACTTTGGCAGTTCCAATATTTCAAGATTTACTGCTAAATGTAAAGGCTCCTAAAGTAAAACAACCTGATGGTTCTCATTTTCTTTCTTCGCTTTCTCCATGGATATTTGACATGACTTTTATAACGCCAAATATGCTTAGCACTACCCACTACAATTTAGGCAGCCAATCAGCAAACTTTACAATACTCGAGAATCGTGCCAAATCTGTACTTTTCTTCCATTTGCCTAATCTCATCAGAACTTAAATAGTCTAAGATCAGCAACCAGCTTAAGGAAGCCCACCATCAAACAATCTGATTGCAGTACATCCCTGGCTGAGAATGCAAGGAAGCTATGAGGTTTTCCTCGAACAATTTTAAATTGCTCAATGTTCTAAAAATAGCTAGGCTCATGTTGGGTGGAAGAGAGGCGCCTAGCACCTAGGTCAACTAGTTGGGAACTAATCGGGGCCTAGAGATTAGTCAATTTTCCGTTGTTTTCCTTAAACAATTAAAATAATTAAGACTAAAGTAACAACTAGAAATTAAATAGTAACTAGTAACATAGAGAGAAAAAACGATTTACTCAATTAGGGACTAGGGGTTTGAATCCTGACTTGTAAACCAGAGAGGTGAACTAATTAGTATATCATGCATTTTTTGCTTTTGTTAAAACAACACTTAGCCCGCCGACTAGTCACTGCCTAAGCGACTAATCCCTTCCTAGCCAACAAAATCAATGCCTACATGCTAAAATGTAGGCGGCCGACTTTTAGAAAATAGGAATTGTTAAATGATGATTCTACTGGCAATGATAAAATTCTGTAATATTAACCGATACAAAATGTCACAATGAACATTCCAAATGAATGACCAATCAGTTTTTTCATCCCACTGAACCAAACAGATCTTCCTTTTTCAATCTTTTGCATAATACGATTTGCACTCGCATTGCGCAATCGGTTCTGAGACGATGGATTGGAGGGGGTCTTTTCCCCAATGGCTGTCGTCCTTGGCCCTCGAAGATGTTAGGGAATTAGCCCCCTCTCCTATTTAGTAATAAAATCATCTTCTCTCTTGAAAAAAAAAAAAAAATCATCTCAAGATATAAAGAGAGCAAATAAGGAAGTTCCAAACCGTGGCTTTTGGAATGACTTTGACAGCCACTTCCTGTCCCTTAAGCTCACCCTTTTTGAACTTGGCCCTACAAGTATACCCAAAATGCCCCCTCCCAATCTCCTCCCCCATCTCGTACTTAGTCTCGAAATTCTTCGGGTATCCAAAACTCTTATCCAGCTCCAACCGGCCGCTGCCGGCCTCCCCCGCATCCCTATCGCTGCCTTCCACACTCGCCGCAGCCGCATTCTTCGGCTCCACGGACCTCTGCCGCCTCGCCAACGACTCCCTAATGTGCTTCGACGGAGATGACGCCCGCTTGAAGAGTTTCTTTGGGGTCGTCGAAGAATTATCGGCCGGAGATCCCGCCGGTGAATTTTTCGAGACCAAGTGGTGGGCCGGACCGGGGCTGTAAAACGGAAAGAGAGGCGATTGTTTACCTACTTCCGCTTCCACTTCTACTTGCTCCTGCTGCTGCTGCTGCTGCTGCTGGGTTTGAAGGGTTTGGGCATTGTCAGGTGGCGGTTTAGTGGTGTCCTTGACGGGAGTGGGGTTGTCCTTGTCTGGAATGGGGTTACGGTTACCGTTGACGGAGATATTGGTTTCTGTGGCTTCTTTGGAGTTGCAAATACCCATTGTGATTGATTCACGTAGCTCAGCTCGCCCCTCCTAAAAGAGACTCACTTTGGAGCAATAAAATAGTATCTCACATTTTAAGGATTTAATTTTGATTTTGATTCTGGCAGACAGAACAAAGTTTGAAATTCTCTGTCTGTGTTGTGCCTTATTTGTGCGTGGCAATGGCGGTGTGAAGAGAGAGAGAGAGAGAGGGGTTCTGCCGTTCTGGAGACGGTGAAATTTTAAAAAAAAAAAAATGAAAGTTTACTCGCACGCCATTTTTACAACCAAAAGTAAATTTCAGTGACGTCCCTTAAGGTTTAAGACCAATGCAAAAACCTCTCTTGAGAAAGAGAAGGTTTCTGAAATAGCACTAACTTTATTTCTTTTTAAAACTACTATTATCAAGATTCCTCCATCCGTGAATTTTTCCACACAAAAACCGTTATTTTGATGATGAAAAGACGAAAAGACCCTCTCTTTTGCCACTAACTTTCTTTGTCACCCTTCCTCATAGATTTACAAAATATTGCATCCCTTTGCCCTTCAATCATAGGCACGTAGTTATTTATTTTAAAGAGACCCATTTAGGATGACTTTTTAAAATTTTTTTTTGTCTTAATGTTTTTTTCATCTTTTGGACAATTTTTTTAACTTTTTGATTCATCATAAGAAGGGATTGAAAAAATTAATGTGTGTGCCTTGTAGGTATGTATGTATTGCACCCTCCACCCAAACCATATTTGTTTAGTTATTTAATTAGAATGGTTTCATTCGGGAATACTTTATTTAAGGAATTTTAAGATTTTAATTTGTCCTATTTAGTTTTTTCCTGGTTAAATTTTTGTCCTTTTTTTGTCATCTTAAATAGAGGGGTTGAAAAAGTTTTTAAAAAATACATATTATTATTTAGACCAAAAAACATGAAGACAAAAAATAAGTGATATAATAGTATTTTTTTCCCTCTTTTTTTTTTTCTTTAATGACCTTTTGTATGTCTAGCTTGTAATTATGTTGAGGACTGTTAAATGATTGACAAAGAGTCCTTGCCTTAAATCTCTTATATTTTTGTCCAAATATAATACATAAGAATATAAACACACATACATATTAACTTTTTCAAATTCTCTATTCAAAATGCATCAAAAAATAAAAAATTGATCGAATGATGAAAAAACATTCAATAAGATAAACAAACATAAATTTGCTATAAATAAAATGTCATCCAAAATGCGACTCTTTCAAATTAATACTCCCTCCATCACAATTTAAATGTCCTCTATAGGAGATTGTACTGTGCAAGTTTGACCTTAAAAATAAAATACTTTTAGAATTACTTTTTAAATTTTTTTTGCACTGTTCAAAAGATTCAGTACTTTTGAATGGTGTAAAAAAAAATTTAAAAAAATATCTAGAAATATGTTTTCTTTTAAAGTCAAAATGACATGACTTTACATAGGGTACATTTAAAATGGGACAGAGGGAGTATCAAATTAAGTACTCCCTCCATTCCAAATTGCTTATCACTTATAGGGGTGGGCAAAAAACCTGTTAAACCACTAATCCAGTCCAAACCAATTCAAACTGCATGGTTTGGTTTGGTTTGGTTTTTGTGGTTTGGTCGTGGTCTCAAAAAATCAAAAACCATATTATATGGTTTTGTCTGTAGATTTACATTAATGTTTCCAATTCTAAACCGACCAGAACCATATACATACATATATGTGTGTGTGTTTATATTTGGACCTATATTTATTTACTTATTTTAGTTAGATAGACCAAAATAAACAAATGAGCCATAGTCAATTACTAACTTCCTAATTAAATTGTAGATCTATAAGTATTTCACTATCTAATTCAATATTTCTTTTTGCGAGGATTATGTAGCCTAAACTTCTATATATCACAACTCATTTCCATTTCATACACCAAAAGAACATTGTCATAGCCAACTAATTCCCTAATGCAATTTTCCATTTCAGTGATTCCATTCCACGACCAATTTCCTAAATATCCCTAAATTTCTATACATGAAATCGAATTCCTATTTATGTTTTAATACAATTGTTTTTTATATGAATTTTGGTTTAATTTATATCTGCAATTTTACAAATATGATTTCACAGTCTCAAGCAAACCGTGGTTCGAATTTGAAACCGAACCTTATTGTAATGGTTTGGATTGGTTTGGTCCTATGCCGTTTTTGGTTTGATTTGGTTCTTCAAATTCATAATCCGTAGGTATTGGTTTGGTTCTTGGTTTACCATGAAACTGAACCAATCCGGTCCATGTTCACCCCTAATCACTTATACTATTTTGGGATATTCCAAATTGTTAGACCTCTTTGAAAAGTTAAAATGAAATTTATTCAATCTTCTAAAATAACCCATTCACTAAAAACAATCATTTCATTCAAAAGTTGAAGTATAAAGGCATTGTTGAAAATTAATGAATCCATTTAATGTGAAAAGCATTTATTGAATGAAGTTATTGCATGTCTATTTAAAAAGTTGAAATTTTGAAAAATGACTAGCAATTTGGAATGGAGGGAGTATATAATTATATAGTATATGTATGTACAAATACACTTCAAATGGGAAAGGGTGATAAAGATGGTAAGTGGCAAAAGAGAGGGTATTTTTGTCATTTCATAGTTAAATTAACGATTTTTTAATGAAAAGCTAACGAATGGGAATTCTTGATAATAGTTTCAAAAGCTACGGAGGTCAATGATATTTCAAAAACCTTAAGGGAAGTTCTTGCATTTGTCATAAGCCTCAGGTGAGGTCAATGAAATTTTCCCAACTTAAATTTGATTTGCCACGTCACCGTATTAGCTTAATTTTTATGATGATCACCAAGTTCACGTTATAGAACGTTTCGAAAATAATAAGAATATCAAACTTTAGGTTTATTAAATGTCGACAAATGCATGATCGAAAAAAAATAAACTCACACTGAAGACAAATGTGATCCAATCACGCATTTATCAACATTCTATATAGCTGAATTTCAGTATTCTTATTATTTTGATGTGCTCTATAAGGAGAATATTTTTTATCATCAAAATTGTGATGTGGCAAATTGTTTGTATGTTTGGTTGTAAAAATAGGTTCAATCTAAAGTTATGTCTTGTATGGAATTTGTGGAAAGAAATGGAAAAGAAAAGAAATTTTTTTAAATTTTCCTCTCCGTTGTTTGATTCTTGAAATGGATGTCGTAAAATTTCAAATTCTAATTCAACTTTCCTCTTAATTTCTCTCATTTTCTTCCTAATTATTTTGTCTCATTTTCCGTTTCTTTCCCCAATTTTCAAACAAAGCCTTAGTTTATTTGTGCAAAAAAAGTTGATAAATTGTGTTTGTAAATAAATTAATTATGGATAATTATTTATTTAGTATTTTTAGCTTATTTAACTAAAAAAATTAGAGTATTTTTACTTATTTTAAGTTGTTAACATATGAATGGACCAAAAAAAAAAAACTAAATTGAAGTATTCTTACTCAAGTTTTAAGGTCAATCTAGACATTTAGTTTATAAAAAGCTATTTGACAGCTTCTTCAAGCAAAAAAGTTCTACTTTTTTTTTATGACGGAACAAGCTATAACAAACAGTTTTATAATGTACTTTAAATTCTTTAAACCAATAATTAAAAAGCTACAATGCACAAATAAAGAAGAAGAGAGATTTTACCAACAAAAAACAGAGAGAGAGAGAGAGACCAAACTGTTGATTCAGTTTCATCACTCCAATTTAAGAGGGAGATTGTGAACTAATGCCTGTTTTGGCTTAACAATCAACTCAGATTATTTGTTTGTCTTTATTCAAAAAAATTTGTATTTGTTAATTTTACAGTAATTTTTGTAGATTATTCGTTAGTCTTGATGAACGAAATTTAAAGAGTCTTGTTCAAAAAAAATCTAAAGAGTAAAAAATTATGATCAAAATATTAGAAAAATTAATTATAGACAAAATAATCCAAAACATATAGACCTTTTGGATTTCTATTGTCTTTATTAAAAAACTTTTATTTTCATTCATAATCTTCTAGTTTTTAGATTCTTCTCGTTGAGACAAACTAATAATCCAAAAAAAGTGATACAAAAAAAAAAGTGAATATTTTTAATTAAGACAAAAAGAATAATCTGGCTTATTTATGATGAAAAAACAATTTTTTTGTTAGTGAAACACCCCCTTAATATCATTGACAACCTCCACCAATAATTTAAAGTTTTTTCTATACTCTTCTTGATATTTTAGCTACTTTATTATTTATAAATAAATTATATTAACTAGTACTACCAATTTCTACCGGCGTAAGTGGCAGTCGTAACATCTAGCATGATTTTATTTATTTTTAATCATGAAGCAGTCAAAGATTTAATTCCTTTTCAATGACGTAAAACAATCCCCGGATATCATTTTATCTGGATTCAAATAAGTTAGCCACCTCCGGATTTGTCCACCCTGGGTTGCCATATCCGAGGTAATATCGTATCCACTCCTTTTGTTTTTTTCACGAACATCACATTTTGTTTATAATATGACCATAGATGTACAATTGCATACAGATTCACAAGTTTGGTACTAACGCCAAAAACTTTATACCATAAAAAGGAAGTCCAAAGAGGAACAAAATAATCGACAAGGTACTTTTGTTCTTTGACCTTTTTTGCCCAAACATTGGCTACTTAGATCATCTCCAACAATCTAAGCTATATTTCTAGCTATTTTGGCCAAATTTTTTAAGATGGCTAATCCAAACAAATTATAAACACACACACACTACGCTTCTAAAACGGGCTCCTGAAATGGAACAATTTCCGGACCAAACTCCCACTGTTGTTGGATTAAATCCAACAGCTCTTAGCCATTGGGTCACTTAAACGCGAGTTGAACCGGTCAAAGGTTCAGGGTCACCAACCAAAACCCCTTTGTTTATTCTTCTCCCTCAAATCGCGTTGCAATTCCGAGAGAAGAGAGAGAGAGAGAGAGGCGATTTCAAACGAAAGAGAGAAAACAAGAAACAAAGAAAGAAGAAGAAGAAGAAGAAGAAGAAGAAGAAGAAGAAGATCCAAGATCTACCGCGACCCAACCCACTACTGCGAGCCACCGTGACCCACCGCGACACCCCACCGCGATCACTGCAACCCACGACCTCTATCCATTCTCTCTCCTCACCCTAAGGTATGAAACACCATCTCTTTCTCTTCTCGAGGTCGTCACTTTGTGTTTCTAAACTTAGGGTTTCAAACATTGTGAAGTTAGGGTTTTTGCTTTATTTCTGATTTTGAAGTAGGTTTCTGGAATTTGTGAAATTAGGGTCTATATAAAGTTAGGGTTTCAGACTCTGTGTGTGTGTGTGTGTGTGTGTGTTGTTCGATCTAGGGTTTATTCCGAACTTGACAGACCTAGGGTTTTTGATTTCGATTTCAAACTTTGATTTTGTATCTCCAATTTAGGGCTATAGTTTGGATTTCGATTTCAAAGTTTGAGCAAATTTCAATTGAAAATCAGTTAGCTTTGTGCTTGAATTTAGGGCTATGGTTCTCATGTTGTCCATTTTATGCAACATGGGGATACCATTGAACTATATTCTAGTGCCTCAGTTTTGAAAGTTTTCATGCCTATTCACTTGATAGTGTAGGTACTCATATGAAATAGTAGCCATAGACCAAACAAGTGGAAATTTTGTAAATTGAGTTATTGGTAGTCGGAAATGTGAGAAATAGCACCTTTTTTTTTGTTATGATACCCTAAAATCAACCTTGCCAAACCCAATTCCTATGGGTGACGCAAAGACGGAAACTCAAAAAGGAGGGGGAAAAATTAGTAATTGCATTGCGGGTTATGAATTACTGGATTGCCGATGGATTTCCCTACTTTAATGTAGCGCAAATGCCCCTTTAGATAATTTTTGAAGCAAAGACCAAATTTTGAGTTTATATCAAGCCCATGACCAAACAACTCTATGCTATTTGTAGTAACAAAATAAATAAATAAATAAAATGAGCGATATACATTCCTATTCAATTTAGTTTTCTGTTTTGTACTGAACTGGAGTCTGTTGTAAGTTGGCTTCAACTGGCTTGAAGAAGCTCTATTTCCTTTTGTTTGAACTGGCTTGAAAAAGTTGGCTTGGACTGGTGATGGTTCATATTATAACACATCTACTTGTTTCTTGCAGCTACTTACGGTGATGCTTATGGAGCTACGGATTTTGTGGCTTACTGGAAAAGATGCATGGGTTTGAGGCCAATGAACATTACAAATGACACAAAGGTGGAGGGGACTAATGAACAAGCTGAGATCAATGAAGAAATCCACTAGAAAGCAACTGTGGCTTCAAGTTTAGAATATTTTACATTTTTAACATTGTATTGAGAGATGAATGTACTTATATTGAGAGATCAATGGTGTAAGTAGGATTAAAACTTTCTTTGAATAGATTGTAACTTCTAGTAGATTGTAGCTATGCTGTAATATGTGTAGTGTCATGCATTTTGGTGCCTTGGGAGGGGTAACTTGACCTTCATTGTCTTTAATAAAAACAACTATAGTTCAATGCAGCTTTTGATCAGATTTTTGTCTTTAAGAGTTGATTCTGGAAATCATATTTCTAATTTAAGTCGTGCTTTTGAAACATACCTATGAGGTGTCTTTTGAGCATGCTAGTAGCAATGGTATGAACAAAATAGCTACAGCTACTGCTAGTATTTTTCCCAATGCAAAATTGTGTGTTTAACAGTAATTAGGAAGCATCAAGATCACTCATATGATGCATCAAGATTAAGATCACTCATTCTACATCCTATTCTTGGGATGCATGAAGGTTCTTTCTTAGGATGCATCAAGATCACTCATATGATGCATGGAGGAAGCTATCATCTCATATATTTGATCCTTATTCATTCTGATGACATTGCAACGTGTTTTTTCAAGGTGGAGCCAATGTTGTTGTGCTTGTCTGGCTGAGATTTAGGACTCCATGAAACAATGATCCCCTCCATACTACAAATTATGGGGATAGATAATGTCGATTTCTTTATCTGCAATACTAGCAATTGGATGAAACCTGCTATGTTCTCATCAAGCTTTGACAACTAATAAGGATATAAGACTGAGCTGCAATACAGCCCTAGTAGCTTGCCTATCAATTCGAAGAGGTTGACCACAAAGTTTCCACAAACGAAATTTATCCCGAATAAGAATAGGAATTTGCAACCTGTGATATAAAGTAATACAAACTTTCCCATGTGTTTGTAAGCCATTTGATGCCCATAGCTAACAAAATTTTGCTCAGTATGCAACAAGCTCAAAATCAAAGCATAAAAACTTCATAGAACTGATAAGCAACCTTTTGCACAAATGTTGGATTAGCATGCCCACTTTCTCCAAGTAAAACTACATCATTTCTCGGTTTCAATCACAAATTTTCCCATGAACTACAACACATACTTCAGAACTTGGAGACTAACTAAAAAAAAATCTAACACTAATGCTCTCCTCTGGCTCCTTCCAAAGGTCCAGCTCTAGTTCCCTCGCCCCCAAGCTCTCCAACCAACAATTTGGAAATCTCCAAGAGTTCATACACTTTGGCTCTCGTTATCCTCTTCATAGTGTCATAAACCTAAAAAGTAACACCAAGTCAGAAAGTTATTGGTAAAAAATGAATACACATAGTAAGGTTTGCTATTTTTGTGTTAGTCTTTAAAATTTGACCACTAACCCAAGAAATAGAAATCATATGACATACTCATTCACATATCTTTAGGATTAAGTCACCAAATTTGGTAATTGAGAAGGGCTGGATGGTGTTGGCAATGGATAGTGTTTCATTTCAGCCTATAATCTAGGAAATCCTTTCAATAATAAGGTCCACCATCCATTTTTGGTTCTTGAATGTATGTCCTGGGAAATTCCATTCCCCTTATACAAACCCAGTAAACAATGAAGCAAAGACGAATTAACTTTATACAAACCCTAATTTCACAAATTCCAAAAACCTAGTTCAAAATTAGAAATAAAGCAAAAACCCTAACTTCACAATGTCTGAAACCTTAAGTTTAGAAACACAAAGTGACGACCTTGAGAAGAGAAAGAGATGGTGTTTCATACCTTCTTCCTTCCTTCCTTCTTCTTCTTCCTTCTTCGTTTCCTGTTTCTCTCTCTTCATTTGAAATCGCCTCTCTCTCTTCTCTTGGAATTGCAATGCGATTTGAGGGAGAGGAGTAAACAGATGGGTTTTGGTTGGTGACCCCTAAACCTTTGACTGGTTCAACTTGCATTTAAGAGACCTAATGGCTAAGAGCCATTGGATTTAATCCAACAGCAGTGGGAGTTTGGTCCGGAAATTGTTTCATTTTGGGAGCCCGTTTTAGAAGTGTAGTGTATATATATATATAAGAAACTTCTAATAAGAACACTTATATGAGGACCAAAGTGAGGACCTCATGTTTCCCAACCAAATTTTGACGATCCGAATCGTTATATAGTGTTTTTAACAAAAACTGATTGGATGAAGCCCTTCCAAGTATTTTTTTTGGACGAATCCTCATGGAGGACCTTGAAAACACATTTTAAACACATCTAACAGTTCGGATAGTCAAAATTCAATTCGGAAAGTGAAAAAATGGCTAGGTCCACATTTTATATAAAATGAGGGATCTCTTATTAGAAGGGAATCTTATACACACACACCCAAACCAATATTTATAGACGAACATTGAACATACATACACGAACCAAAAATGAAGAAATCACCTAAAACCTAGTCGCCTTTGCCATGAATTCTGTCGCCATCCCCTGCACTCCTTTGTCCTTGCCGTCGAAGTTGCCTGGAACGCTATTGCTATCACCGTTGAAATTGCCAGGAACTCTGTCGAAGTTTAAATAGCTAAAATCGTTGTTGACTGGGTTGAATAAAGGTGAAAATCAAGCTCTAAATCCAAATCTGTGATGAAACAAGGCTGAAATTGAGCCTATGATGACCAACAATATGGGTGACCGGTAGTTGCGATTTCCGACGAGAGGGAAAGCAAGGCTACAGTACCTCAAGATCTGTGGCGAGGTACTGTAGCAAAAACTAGGATGGCGAGGTGCCTAGAGAGATTGCTAGGTGTGTATTTTGGGGGGATTCTCGCCAGATTTGGCCTTGCTGGAGTTTTGCCTAGGCTTCTGGAGATGGTCTTTTAGCATCTCCACCCTTTACTCAATTTTTTCACCCAAATTTGAGTAAAAACTTGATTTGATATGGAACACTTCAATGGACAAAAGAATATGTAGACATAAAATTGAGGGAAAATTAGAAAATAAAAAGCCCTAAACGTTTTGACAATTCGCAAAAAAAAAAAAAAAAACACCCGGACTACAGTCGTCAACAAAATCACACCCAGACATTATATTCTGTCAATAAAAAAAACCCCTTCCATCTTCCGTATGTTTTTAATAAAAGTGACCTAACGGATGGATTTAAAAGTGATTTTAGACGTTGGGGTTCCGCTAAGTGCTAAAAACAACGTCGTTTAAGGTGGAACTAAAGAAAAAAAAAATGTACATAGAAAAAACAGAGCACTCCCTCTTTCTCTCCAATTGTATACACTCTTAATTGAAAAAACAGAGCACCCAATCGCTGTTTTCATCAATTTCGGGGGAAAAACATCAAGGCAAATGGATGTGAAGTGGGTTAAGGATCAGATCGAGTGGAATGGACTCCGTACGCAGGATAATATTCTTTGATAGGGGATTAACCCCCGTACTCGCGCCGAAGATTTCACATTGTATAGGTCCGAACATGAGCACCAAGTAATTTCTACATTCTTGATTTTATTCGGTCCCAAAAAACATGTACATAGAAAAGAACAAAATAAGGGTTTAGGAATCTTATCCTTAGCTATCTTCTGTTGTTGCTGTCTATAACATCACGTGTGAAAGGGATGGGATGATCTTCCAGCAAAATGCCATGGACCCTTGCTCTCTTGCTTCCGTTTCTTTTAATTTGATGGTTCACTGTAGAACTCTTCTTTGAGTAAATCTTTCACCCCTAGTGCAACCAACGGCTATAGAACTCTTCACGAAATTGATGATAACAGAGTTAGGAAAAAATTAATTAATCTGAATATTTTGGTTTTGTTTTGTTTTGTTTTTAATTGGTTGGGTGCTCTGTTTTTTTTTTTTTTTTTTCCAATTGGAGAGAGAGAGAGAGAGAGAGAGAGAGAGAGAGAGAGAGGAGGGAGTGCTCTGTTTTCTATTTTTGGGGCAGTTAACGGTACCCAACATCCAAAACAATTGTAAGGTCTTCTCTGTTAAAAACGTGATGAAATGGGATGACAGAGGTTTTTTGTTGACGGAATATAAAGTTCGAGTGTGATTTTGTTGGCGACTGAAATCCGGGTGTTTTTTTACGAATTGTTAGAAAGTTGAGTAAAAGCTTCAGTAATGACATAATTGTAAATTTGAGAGAGAAAATGACCTTAAAAATTTGAGTAAATATTTGATTCAAACCAAATTTACTGAAAAGTTTGAGTAAACTCAAATTTGATAATGGGCTTGACTCTTGAGTAAGGAGTGGAATGGTATTTTTGGTGATTTTTACTCAAGCCCTTTCTAGTAATTTTTTTTATATGATTCCTCGTGGGAACCCTTAAAATACGTCCTAAACACATTGAACGGTTAGAATCGTCAAAATTTAATCGAGAAAGTTGAGAATCCTATAAGTCATGGATGAAAGTAAAATCCGGGATCCTTTATGGGATCCGGACTATATATTTTGTTACCGCTATAAGTTTGCTAAGGGTTTTTTTTTTTTTTGAAGTGGCGCATCTCCATTAAAGAATAGGTTTCATCCTTGTCTTCTTGCCCTTCAATTTCTTCTTTTTTCGTCTTACAATTATTTAGTTCAATAGTTCTGTGAGAACTTAGAACTTTAACTAATTTTTGCGGTTGGGAATCCTAATTTATGATTGTTATTGTTGATTAATTTATTTTTGTGGTACGCTTTAGAAAATTAAACAGGCTTGAGAAATTAAATATTTAATTGGGTTGGGCTTGGACATATTAAATGAAGCCCAATTATTAATGGGCCAGGCTTGGAATTGCACAAGTCTCATTACAGTATTATTTAGTATAAGCTCAAATCCGGCTTAGCCCCGTGTATGTGCACCTGTACACCTATATACACAACTCTAACTCTAACCAAATTAAATAACCCCAAACATATGCACAACTCTAAGCAACTTAAAGTCGCTAGTGACCGAATGCATAAGGGGACTGTGCGATTCAAACGTGACATTATACGTAGGCAAAGCAATAGACTTCCTAATAGACAGATTCTACGTATACATATATATCATCTATATAACCACATCCCAGATCAATGAAAATGCAAATTAGCCTGGAAGAGCTACCGAAGACGAAAAAGTAATCCATAGAGGAGATAGAAAAATCAAGGTTTTTGAGTTGATGGAAAGGGTCATTACCGTCGAGTGCCATAGAGTAGTGCTCTTACTTGGGTTCTTTGGTGCAGTAGCGAACAAGGAGAAGATCGTTGTTAGGGTTTGAAGTTCGATTTTTGAGGTAGTGAGAGATGAATTATGGGTTGATAATAGAGAGTGTCGTGATTTGCAAACAGAGTGAATCATACTAGAGTCTGAAGTGCAAAAATGTAGACTGAAGTGTCGTGATTGGCATTGATGAGAAAAATAAGAAAAGTATAAAAATGTAGACTGAAGTGCAAAAAAATTAATATAAGACGATACTTTAGACTAAAAGAAAAAAAAAAAGAGGCATCTATTTCATACAACTTTTTTGTCTTTAGTGAACTTTTTTTTGCTTTGGTCATAATATTTTAATTTTAGAATCCTCTCGTCGAGACAGATGATTAATTCAAAAAGTACAATGCGAATTTGATAAAAATTTAGAAAAGACAAACAAAACATGAAAATCAAAGAGACTATCATAAACACTTTTAATGTGCCATCAAATAACTGTTATGGGCAAAATAGTAAAAAATCACCTATTATAACCACCACTCCACTATTCACACCCGTCCTTAAAATGTGCACACACACAATGTATGTATTGGCATGAGATCCTTTGCTCCCCTTGCCTATCCCATTCTTCTACCCTCTCAACAATAGGGGTGTACACAGTCCGGATCAATCCGGATCAAGTCTCACGGTTCGGTTCCAATCCGATCTGCGAGTCACAGATTAGTTCCGGTTTTATCCACGAATTACATGTTATATAAGACATTATTATTTACGGTAGTCGTAATTTGGCATAAAAATAAATCAAGAAACATCCAAAAGTACATTATTCAAACTCTATAAATACTAAGGACACCACAAGTTTACAAGCACAGTAGTTCGTTACAGCTAATTCCTATTTTGAAACTAACACATCAACTTGAAACAATAGGAAATCAAAGTAAAGAACTCCCGTAGCTAATTAGAGAAGATGTCTTCGTTGGAATTTCACACTAATGGATCATCAATAAAAATACACATCCAAGTTTTGAAAGAGATCACAGTTTACCCCTAGTCTGTGTAGTAGAAGTTTGTGTAAAATTATGTGTGTGTATATAGATATATATATTTTAAAAAATTATATATAATAAAAATCTCACGGTCTGGATCGGTTAATCCACGGTTTCGAAATCAAAATCCGTGTCCGGACCGCGAGTCACGGTTTACTATTTTTTCAATCCGTGTCCGGACCATTAATCCACGGTTAAAATCCAAAACGCACGGATCGGTTCGGTCCAGACCGGATTCACGGTTCACCGGTTTTTTTGTGCAGCCCTGCTCAACAATGTGCTGACACATGTCCCCTACATCTAAAAACCAAAAAACCACTTTTGTTTTATTCAATTTTTTTTTGCATTCGTTTGTTTTGCATCAAGATTTTGTGGTTTTTGGATTCAGGCAAAAGTGATTTTTTGGTTTTTGGTTTTTTACTCAAAGCACCCCAGGCTTATTTGTTATCCCGAGACATTTTTATTTTTATTTTTATAATAGACACAAAATTTGTTTATGGGTTGTGTGTTTATTCGCATCAACAAAATAAAAAGTTTCAATTTGCTAGTTTTGGGTTTTGAGTTCTCGTAATTACTATATAAAGCGTACACTTGAGTCACGAAATATTGGTTTTAGAATTATGATTTAAGGTTCCACTGGGGCAATAATTGGGGATCTGTGATGAAAGAGAGGGGGAGAAAGATAGAGAGGAGTTTATTTGAATTAACCACAGGATCCCAGAGATGGAGAGATTTTTTTGAATTAAACGCAGGGAGAGAGAGAGAGATGAGAAAGAGACATACAGTTGATATTTGTTGATG
The DNA here is from genome assembly GCA_022606695.1 of Vaccinium macrocarpon. Classification (NCBI taxonomy): domain Eukaryota; kingdom Viridiplantae; phylum Streptophyta; class Magnoliopsida; order Ericales; family Ericaceae; genus Vaccinium; species Vaccinium macrocarpon. The sequence goes on from CM040172.1 coordinate 13,764,196, forward strand.
GACACTTGCATTGTTGAGGAGGCAAAAGATGGGGATAGGCAAAGGGGCTAGAGGATCCGGTTTCGTATGTGTTGTGCCTACCTTCTAGTTGATACTGAGACGGGGATAGTTACGAATAGTGTGCAAAGAAGGTTCAAACCTTGGCCCGTTGGTTGAATGAATTTCATAAGAAATGAGAAATGGACTAATTTGGATGGAGTATTTAAACAGAGAGAAAGTTTAAAAAGAATTTCCTTTCTCACACAATTTCACAAAAAATGGTGAGATTTGATGAGAAATAATCTTTCTTATCTCACATTTCTCATCGTTTAGAGAGACTATCAGACCGTCTCCACTCAATACTTCATTTCCGAATTTTTGAAAAAGAGATTCAATTATTTCATTTTGAAGAATCGAGATAAATAATTTCACTAAATGAGTTTAAGAACTCAACCTAACCCATCCCATTAAAATTTATATCCCAAATCTTCAAAAAAAGAGATTAAGTTATTTCCACCACCGCTGGAAACAAAAGTTCCCTCTAAATAGATTGCTTTGCGCCGAATGTCCAAACAATAGTCCCAAATATTAAAACATAAACATGTGGTGTAATGCAATTGATTGAAATTTTTTTTTTATTTTCACCAGCGGTGAAAATAATTTAAACTCTAAAAAAGCCAATCTAGTTGAGTTGGGTGGGGTACCAACCAACACATAAAAGAGAGGAATAGAAGAGCCCTACTAAATCGGTTCCAAAAAAAAAAAATGGGGTCAATTTCACTTACCTCCTCTAAGGTTTCTAACAAATACAAAGACCTCTCCTATTTTTTCTAAAATTCCACTGCGCTCACTTACTTATGAAATAATTGTCACTTATCTCCCCTGCCGTTACTTTAAGGCTAACGGTGTTAACTTTTTACGTGAAATGCCCTTAGTATATATATTCTCCACCCATTTTTTATTTATTTATAAAAGTAGAGTTAAAATTTTTGTTTCGACAAAATTAAATCGTTTTTCATTTTGAAAAAAATAGTTTTTAAACAAAAACTATCAAAGAATTTTTTTTTCAATTTGAATATTTTTTTGTAGGAGAAAAAAAAATACTTTTGAAATTTTTTTTTTTGAAAAATAGTTTTAAAACCTTTTTTTAAATTAAAAAGTTAAAATTTATTTTTTAAAATATGAAAAATAAATTTAAAAAATAGTTTTAAAAACTTTTTTTCCCTAAAAAAAATATTCAAAATGAAAAAAAATTCTTTGATACCTTTTGTTTTAAACTATTTTTTTCAGAATGAAAAATGATTTAATTTGTTGAAATTTTTTTTTAAGTCTACCCTTTTTTTAAAAAAAGGGTTGAGAATACTCTCTCTGTCCTAATTTTATAGTCCTTCGTTTTATCCTACCCAGATAAAAAAATAATTATATTTTTCAATCGGTAATACATTTTATATGCAATATGGATCTTGTTTGAAAGATTTTGATTTAATTTTATAAACAAAGTGTTCAAAATCACCTAAGACATTGTAGATTATAAGATATAACATTTTAAAAAGTGGCACGAACTCTCAAAATGGACTATAAAATTGGGATGGAGGGAGTATATACTAAGGATGTTTCGGTCATTTACGCAAATAGGTAATACCAATAGCCTTAAAGTTGCGGCAGGAGAGATAAAGTGACAATTATTTTCAAAAATAGGGAGGACAGTGGATTTTCAAAAAAAAGTAAGAGATGTCTGTATTTGTCAGAAATGAAATCTCATGGGAGAGGTAAGTGAAATTTACCCCAAAAAAAAGAAAAGAAAAGAACAAAGAACCCGGCTAAAACCCTCATTTCACCTCAGCTAGCGTCTCCGTTTGCAACGTTCACAACTCCAAATCCAAACCAACAAAACCCAAAATGCAATCCCTCCTCCGCTCTCTCCCCCGCCGCCATCGCCACAACGAGAGCCACCGCACTTTTGTCGACGTTGCATCCATCAAATGGGTCCGAGACCGAGCCCTCGATCACGCAGTGGAGAAGGAAGGAAACCTCAAACCCTTGCTAAACCTCAAGAACCTCATAAAGTCCGAGCCATCCAAGTCTCTACCACTCTCTCTCATCGCCCAGCAAAGAGAGTCCCTCGGCATCACCACCCGCCCGGTCGATTTCATCCGCAGGTACCCTTCTGTCTTTCAAGAATTCTTCCCAGGTGGAATTGGAATCCACCCACATGTCAAATTGACTCCTGAAGTACTTGGCCTCGATGCTGATGAGCACTTGATTTACCAGAGTGAGAATAACAAACGAGTAGGCGCTGACCGCCTTTTGAAGCTCTTAATGTTAGCTAGAATCAATAAAATCCCTTTACACATTGTAAATAGATTGATATGGGACTTGGGTTTGCCCCATGATTATACCCAAACCCTAGTCGCTGAGTTTCCTGACTATTTTCAAGTCACTGGTGGGAATGGGAATGGAAGTTGTTCTGAACCCTATCTTGAATTGGTGTGTTGGAGCAAGGAGCTTGCGGTTTCAGTGATGGAGAAGAAGGCACGTTGTGAAAAGGGTATGCCCGTTACATTCCCTTTGCAATACTCGAGGGGTTTCGAGGTAGATAATAAGTTCAAGAAGTGGGTTGATGGGTGGCAAAAGTTGCCTTACGTTTCTCCATATGAAAATGCATTACATCTACCAGCTAAGAGTGACGAAGCAGATAAGTGGGCCGTGTCGGTGTTGCATGAGCTTCTTCATCTTCTTATTGGGAAGAAGACGGATAGAGAAAATGTACTTTTACTTGGAGAGTGTTTGGGGCTCCGGTCAAGGTTTAAAAGGGCATTGCTTCAGCACCCTGGTATATTTTATCTTTCGAGTAAAATTGGGACACATACTGTGGTTTTGAGGGAGGGTTATAAGAGGAATCTGCTGATTGAGAGTCATCCATTGATGGATATGAGGTATAAGTATATTCATCTCATGAACACAGTTAATGAGGATAAGAAAACAAAAAGTTTGCCGAGTAAAAATACTCCGGAACCGAAATTAGGTCACGGTTCTGAAGGAGAAGGAGAAGAAATGCAGGATGGTGAAACTGGGAAGGGACAAGATGGGGAGTCAAGTGACTTCTCAGATTCTGAGGCTGAGGAAGGCAGTGATTCTGACTATAGTGACGAGGAGGAGGAGGAGGAAGATACGAGTCAGACAGATTCTCATGTGACTGCTAGAGGGAATAGTGTAAGGACCAGGAAGACACCGAAGTACGAGGCCAAGAGGCCTTTAAGATCTCCAAATAATTCAGAAGGAAGAAACCCCAGGAAGACAAGAACCAAAGAACGCACCGAAGTTTCTAGAAGTACAGTAATGCATGGAAGGCCTTACATTAATGGGCAGTCACCTGGAAGATCGGAATTCTCAAGAAATAGGAGGTGGTCAAATTCAGATAGGAAAGCTTCTGTTTTGAAATGATAACGTTGGTTTTCTGAAGCACATTCTGAGGTTTGGTTCTTTCTCTAGTTCTCCTTCAGTATAAGATTCCAAGATGATCATCTTGTTTTCTAGTTAATATGCTGAATGTTACTATCAATGAATTGGCCAATTACGCCTAATAGTGTGTGAATATATAATTATGACTCAGTGATTAATGTGTATAGTTATGTATATGGTACAGATATTTAATGTTCATAAACCTTGCAATTGTGGATCGTATAAAACCCAAAGGGTTCGAGAAGCACTTACATATATGTCCATTGAATGAGAAGGTGGGTTAGGAAAGGGTATGTTTCTTGCAATTACTATTCACTATTTAAAGAGGATTTGAGATGGATTAGACATTGAAGGAGTGGGCTGATGAGTGATAACAGTTGCCTTATTATATTTCTCCAGAAAAAATGCATTACAGCTTCTCTGTCCTGAGTGTTGAGTTGGATCAACCTATACTTCCTTTAAAGAGGATTTGAGATGGATTAGACATTGAAGGAGTGGGCTTGAGTTGTTTGTCTACTTTTTATTCTGAAACTACCCTTTTTATCTTTTGTTTCCAACTTAAAAAGGACACACCACTGCCTTTTGACCCCAAATGACATCAAACCCCGGTCTCACTTCAAACTCCATGTACGTATCCCATTGGAGTAACAATTGGCTCCCGAACTACTTCAAGCCTTCAACGATCGCCCTCCAACTCTCTCTCCGGCCAGTTCTGCCTCTCAATCGATCTATCAGATTCATTTCTTGTACTGAAGCATCAGTTGCTTTTTGGCTTTGCCAAAACAAAGAATGAAGCGGCATTACTTTCTTCAATTGAAAGCACATCGGCCACTGCCCGACAAATAACCCCTGGAACACCCACTCACAACACAAAACTTTCTACAGTTTCCTCCATTCGCCTCTTGCCCTTCAATCTCTTATTCGACGACCTCCAGGCTCCAACACAGTATTGTGCCCCTTTCATTTGGTCTTCCGCGACAACCTCCAACACAGATGAACAGAGTGCCACAATTCTGCCGCAAACAACCGTCACATAATAAGTTCAAACTTCTCCATCGTCCATATATACTTCATTAGCCATTAGTTGTACTCCTCTATAGTAGCCTGCACCATGTGTTTGATTCAATCCCTGTACAATTTTTGGGGCAATGGGTGTTGCATGCAAATGACTCTTGCAGATTTTCTGTCACTGATGGTCTTTCGTTCCTTTCCGTCTCGTGCTTGTGTTGGGAGAGAGAGAGAGAGAGATGGTCTTTTTTTCCTTTCCGTCTCGTGCTTGTGTTGGAAGAAGGTTTCCTAACAGCTTTTCTTATTTGTACAAGCTAGTACTTTGACTTAAGTAAGAAGGGGAATAGCCCCCAGACACGATAAAAATCTATTTCAATCCAGGTGAGAGAGAGAGAGAGAGAGAGAGAGAGAGAGAGAGAGAGAGAGAGAGAGAGAGAGAAGTGGTCTTTCGTTCCGTTCCTTCTAGTGCTTGTGGTGGAAGAAGGCTTCCTACCAGCTTTTCTTATTTGTATGAGCTAGTACTTTAAAGTGTTTTCTTCAAGGATATCTGTAGCTGGTGGTTGCTGGAGGTGGAGAGGGAAGCGGGAGTAGCTGCTGGCTGTGGGGGTAGCCAGTGGCGGTGGGAATCATGGTCGCTCCTCTCCCCCCCTCTCTGTGTCTCTGTATCGAGTAACACGAAAAAATGGGGTAGCAGATTTCACTTTTTTTTTTTCTTTTTCTGGTTGGGTTACTGGCAGGCCCCATTATATGATGTGTCACACCACATCAGCATGTTGTGTTTTTGTTGTTGTGCTTTTAGCATTTTTGAACATCTATTCTGCTTCAATGGCTTTGATTGAGTTCTTTTTCATTGTGGATTTTGCCAGGGCTCTATTTGGTCGCTGTAGTTCTGGCAATGTTTTGATCTTCAATTTTGGAGGGATTTGAAAAGGAATGGCAGGGGGTAAAGATGCTCAAACTGCCTCCAATTTTGTACATTCATTCCCACTAATTTTCTATTTCCATCAAAAACCCCTTTCACTTCTGGATCATAACACAGCCATAAGGGCAAGCGATAATGTTGGGAAGTTAACCTGGCCAGTAAAGTACTGATCAAAATGATAGCATAGAGATCAATTCAATCCGAAGGCCGAAGAAGACTCACAGGAAAGCCAGCTCAATAACCAATTTAAGTTCTTCAAACTGAAAATTGCAAAAGAATGAAACCGCAATGGTCAGAACAGAACAAAGGAAGAACCAAGAGCAGCGGCTACAAGCTTAAGCCAAATTCTACTGATGAAATGCGCGCAATTTGCTATTGTACTCTTGTTTTTATAATGGTATCTGTTATAAGTTTTGGAACTGCAGAATGTAAGGTACCGGTTTCATATCAGATATTTTTTTCGGTTTCATCTATTTATATTTGTGGATTTTTGGAAACGAAAAAAGTAAAATTAATACGTATATTAGCTCATATGGTTGGAAAGTTGGCATAGTGTTACTGGGATCAAGTTTATTTATTGAGTAGTTGATTGCGTGGTATAAATGAGATCTTCCATGTATGAATCCGAGTAAATAAAACTAGTTGCTGCGCGATCACAAGGTAAAACTGAAGGTTGAAATTTGTTAAAGGAAGCAGGCGCGCACAGATATAGGGGGAAAAAAAATTCCACCAATAATTAATCGTTCTGTATTCAACATAAAAAAGCACAAATGAGGTCAAACTGAATTCAGCTAAGAATGTCCCACTCTGTCACCACAAAATTGACTATTCTGCTTCCACCAGGAATTAAGTGACCGATGGAATTAGAATGTGTACCGATATTATACACAGGATCCAACAAACAGATACCCAATAGAATTGAAACCAAGGGGTTTTTTTGGCTTTTTTTTTCACTGACTTTTTATGTGATTTATTGTGAAAGAATAACCTGCCTTGAAAACTGCAAGAAACTGTCTTTTCGGCTTATTGAGTTGAGGAAGCCGTTGGTATTTTTGAATAGGTAGCAGTTTACCAGAACGGACTATATGCACAGTAATTTCTCAGTTTCAGACCTTATGCACCGATTGTTCTCACTAAAATCCAGACCGCGAGGCAGCTGAAATTAATCAATGTCGCGACATCCAGTAATATATCACGTATTACAAATCAAATTTCTGTTGCGGGTAAATAAAAAAAATGTTGACCCACTACTCTTGCACCCTGTGAAACTCAAATTGCAGCACGAGAGGGTAACTATTTAAGTAAATTATCCAAGAAAATGAAAGGAAGAGCAACCAATTAACTCGTATTCTTCTTTTGAAATCACCGCAAGTGGGTGAACAGAAGATCCTCCATCTGACCCTAAGACAATTACAGATATACTTGCAACCACTCAACATGAAGAATGTATTGTTTTCCTCAATAAGAAAACAGTATATGAACTGGAAGGCCATATTTGTTGAAACAATGACCTCATAAGTGCCTCAAAAGTGTCTATCGTCAAATTACTTCCTTAGTTTCCCAGAATTCAAGCTCGCTGTTGCTCTAAATGATAGAAGATGAAGAAGACATGCGTGAACTAACCCGAAGTTCCATCCCCTCCGAAAGCGGAATTCAGGTATTCCGTTTGGTTAAGATGGCTAACATCACCCCACGACTTTATGGTCCAAATATCCCCTTCAGACAAGAGGAATATGTTTACAGACGTGTTAAGTACCCTTCCAGCCTGCCCAGTTGGGCAAGCCCGTTCAAAAAGCGATCTGATAACACCACCATGAGTGACCACAACTACTCGCTCCCCTGCAATGGATATTTGACAAACCATAGAAAAATGCAGCACCAATGAGACATTCTGCATTTAAAAGCATGATCTTTTAATGTGACTACAAGGATGTGATGAAAAAACTCGAAACTTATGTTATATGAAATCGGGTATGAGTGTTAGGCGCGAGTACGTGTGTGCGTGTCAACAATTCACTTAATTTCTATACCAAGGACACGGGGATAGGCCCCAATATTCATATCCTTTGATAGATCTCTTTTACTTCTAGGGTAATGGTGTTTACAAGGTGCCTTGGGGCATGTTTTGCATATTATGAAACCTCTATGCAGATTAGATGGTAAATTCATCTATAAAAAATGCTTAATAGGTCCAACCGAAACGTCTGACATGGATCTTCTCCTGTTATAAGAGTGTTTGATGCAGTTGCATCATATGTTTAGAAGAGTTTGCGTAATATGGTTTGAAAAGATAAACATAACAATGATAAGATTGAACTCGGATCAACAGGTCTATGACCAAACTCCACAGGATCGTTGACAAAAAATACCAGGAAACATTAGTCTAGAAGTACCTTTATGTTTGCTACCAATCCTCTCTACGGCTGATGTGCAGCGGTCATAAAGTTGATCAAGACTTTCTCCACCACCCTGCAAATGTAAAAAATATAGGATACAAAGGGATTGATGGAAACTCCAGAAAGTAGGCTTCAACCCAAGGCATTGCATTCTGTTGGCTACTTATAGCTCTACTTTATCATGTTCACATCTAATTCTTTTTCAACTCGTTGAATAAATTGTAAAGGCTACATATCCCTCTTGCATTGCATTAGGAGCACTTGTACAAAATGAATAGACTGTCATAGAGATCGTGTCTCTAACAGATCAAGTAAAAACGAAAAATAAAGATTAATGACCCATAACTAGAACAATTTCCATGAATGAGAATACATTGTTTCTGCTTAAAGAAAGCCGTAGGTCAATTTATAGTAGCAATGCAAATACATTTCATATCATATTCTCGACTTCAGCATGTATCCTGTGAATATCCTACCATAACTATGAACCAATCTAGACAGACTCGGACTGAAGCACAAAACTCCAGCTTCAGCTCTAACAAGCCCTATCTTAACACTAACTGCTGGTGATTAATGTGCTTAATGGGATCAACTTCAAGGTAAGCGTCACCAGCCAAACTATAGCCGATTGGGATAACTATGATATTGACTAAAGTTAACATTTTGCCTCCATTTACCCAGGCAAAAGTTGGCTCACAGCAGAACTGGCAAAAAATGTAGAGTTGCAATAGCCTAACCTAATTTGCAACCATATCTTATAGTACTGTTTCAGTTTGAAACATAAATGTGCAATTAACCTTTAATTAGTTCTCAACCTAAACAAGAAATGAGTGCTCACTGGGATCTCTTGATTTGTCCTGTGTGATGAAAAAGCCCCATAAGCGTTGTGGCATGTTTTGGAAGCTTCATGGTATAGCACACCTTGAAGATCTCCCAAATGTCTTTCCCGTAGGTCTGGATCTTTAATAACCTGAAATGAAAACGGTAAATAAAGGTCTCAGAATCTCAGATGACTGACCCCATGATAAAATCAGAAAAAAGGGTTCTAGTTTCGAAACTTGGCTTCATCAATAATACAATGCTTACCTTTCCGCAAACTAGTGTGTTGCATCTCTTCCAGATGCAATATTTATTTGGTCTGTTTCTTCTTTGATCAAAACCTCAGCGAGTAACAAAATTATTGAAGACTCAGCAGACTCACAAAGAACTCATTAGCTAATAGCTACTATAATACTTGGGAGACATGTACATTTCGTTTTTTTATGGCATTGGCGTCTTAACCTCAACTATGATCTACTCAGTTTGATCTATTTTAGTTCCAATAATTTGCTTCAACCTTCTAAGTTCTAACTATTCAAAGCAATGTTACATAGAATGAACTTCCGGAGAAACTCATCAAGCTGAAAACGAATCATCAACTCCAAAGGTAACTGGGAAAATCAAACGTTGCAGCCAATATAATTAAACGACCACAAAGCATTATACTGGATAAGTTTGATGAAAGGCAGTATCCATGCACCCTTCCCTTTAACAGAATTTACCAAATGATGGAAGAAGTTAGAAGAATGCTTCAAATAAAAAAGCAGACAAATCAAAAGTTTGCAATGAGGGAAGCTTACAGCAGGGCCAAGCCCTGTCCTTGCCGTTTAAGCCCTAGCTTCTACTTTCAAATTGAAAGACTAAACAAGCATATATTGTAGGTTTGATCTAAATGCAGAAAGACAGTCGCTAAACAATATTGAGAAACTTAGTCCCCCATATAACACACAAGACCTCTCCAGAGGCTGAAGGCGAAAGACGTCACTATTGTAATCCTTTTATAGTGTTACAACAGTCCACCTTCCTATCAATTCACTTAAGTATGTTTACTCAGAAATTTCACTAGTTCAAACTATCATTTCTTGTTTCTTGGGAACAGGGGGTGGAGATTATAAAAAATAAAAAATTCTTCGTAGAGCTCAGATATTTTTATTCCTGTGGAAGTTGTAATCACATCCATCATCGTCACAATCAGCAAGTAGTCCCATCAAAACGTGACAATTCAATTACTATAGTTATGACCATCAAAACATACAATTCCCCATCCCCCTGAAGTCTAGCTTCTTCCATTCAATTTGGGTCATTGACAGGACCAATCAACAGAAAAATGGTACAATTCAAGACTTAGGCTACCAAAATGCATACTGGTTAGTGTTTCTTTATCAAAAAGTTCATCTTGATTTCAGTTAGCATGAAGTCATGGGCCTCCTAGCAGCTGGTCTTCTTGTAGTCCCTTTCCACTTTGATATCATGTTTTAGTCGCAAAATGGCAAGCCATGTTCATCAAAGCAGAAGTTGGCCACCAATGACATTAAGCAACCAAAAATGTGTCTTTCTTTGCTCAACTTCCCTTCTCCAAATAGCAATGGCTACACAACAGCACATAATCCTTGAAGCCAAAAACCATTTCAGTATGTGATCCAAGGTTGCCCGACTGGCATTTTATTTTGCCTGTCCTCCATGATACTTCAGCCATCATAGTTTCCTTAATGTCATTAAGGAGCAAGGCACCGATATGTTTACCAATTTGGTTCTCACTTTCAATTTTGTGAAGCATATAATTCCAAGGTACTAACTCCTCAATCCAAATACATATCAATGTCTCTGGTATATGTATATATTTTTTTGAGAACGACTGTTTCTGGTACATAGAAGTATCAACTTGCTTTCCTACTGGACATATCTTTCTAAACATAGGAGACTGTCATTTCGGTTATAAGGATCGCAAGTTACCATTCAAAGAGAAGCATTCCCTCCTTTGCTTCAACATCTAACTAGTGTAGTTTATGTGGAAAATTATTACAAAAAGAATCCACTATCCATGAAATCAAAATGTACCTTAATGTTGTCATCTTTGTTTTTAACTACTAGTAAGTATTCATATTCATACCTGCAGTCCACCACAGCTGCTTGCTATTGTCTCTGCTGTATCTAGGGCTCTCTTCAAGTCAGATGAGTATACAATAGAGATCTTAGGCCCCCTGGCTAGTCTATGAGCTACCTTCAGAAAAAAAAAAATGATGACAATTTGTTAAGTAGCAAAGAATGAAGGCACGAAAATATGTCGCCTGAATCAAAACTTACTGCAGCTGCTTGTTTTGTCCCCACATCATTTAACTCAATATCCAGATGGCCCTGGCAAATAAAGTATCAAATCATATCCAAAATAGAAATCACATACTACATTAATCTTGCACACGCAAGTGCTATTTATACACTCAATCTCAAAACAACAATTGCACAACAAGAATATACTAATTGTTTAACTCCTGAACTGCTCCATAAAATGCATGAAAGGAAATAGACAGTTAATTAACGGGAAAACTACATTCCATTCCTATTTTTGTGATACAATCTGCATTTACAAAGATGCCTGATTTGTAGTAAGGTTACTTGTGTAGTTTTGTCGTAGGGCTTTTAAGAGTCTATATGCAGGACTAAAAGTAGGGCTTGTGAACCCTGATTGAACTTCAGTCGCGCTTTGCTGATGGCCCAGGGTTCAACCTAGACAGGAGCATTACAGTAATAGGTTATGTAAACCCTAGGTTACATATACTTTCTCTATGTGTGTTGGGAGTGTTTTCTTGAAAAAGTAGCAGCAGTTAATTTTAGGCTTATGTGCTATTTGCAGTTTTGTGTGTTTAATGTGGCTTTGAATAAATAGGTTACATCACTTAGGGACTTATTTCCTGCGATTAGAAAGACAACCCAATTCCTTTCTCAGGTCAGCCTGAATCTTTCATTCCTATATACACAATATCCTTTAACTGATTGTAATTATCTTTTAGCTGCACTGTGTAAAGTTTCACAGAGAGAATTTTCTATGGTCATCAAAAGGTGGAGAAATCTTATCTGTCATTGTGGGAAACAAATTCTGAACAAAGGGCTGCTCCTAAGTTCTAGCGCAAAAGAATAGAACAAGCATCGGACTCCTTCATTCAAGCTCCAATCCGCTCTTACACTCGGGTCGTTGCGATTACTACTGGATGTCTAATTGTCCAGGCGGTAATGATAGTATCTTCTTGTGTCCTGCAGCATAAGGAGATTTAACTCTTGGTGTTAATTAGGTGGATATGTAGACTTTTGTTGTTCTCCATGGCGCTTTTGGACTAATACATTTTACGTTACTTCAATTCATACTTGCTCAATCTATTGAATTACGACCTTATAAAGCAATTGCATCCTCTGGACCAGTTGTTTTTGTTTATGTATTCCTGATTTATCCACTAGGTCAGTCTAGTTGGATTTTTGCACCTACCTTTGGCATATCAACTACATTCATTTTGATTCATCCTTTCGCAATCAAATGCATGATGCAATTAGAAAACCTGCAAATTAGGTCTAAAAGGGCATTTTAAACATGAAAGAAATAACGATGATCCAACAACCAAAACCAATGTATAATTTTCAAGCATACGATTAAGGTGAGACCTGCATTCTCTTAGTGGCATTCCACTCCGTTTCTCCATGACGGATAACGATAATCTCTGCATAAGCCGATTCATCGTCGGAGCGTGATAAGTATTCACCATTGGATTCGAATGGAGGCAAAACCCTAACGCAGATAAGTGAAGAAGTTTCAGAGTCAAGTTAATACAGGGAATGTCGATATATATGAAAAGGAATGGATGGATGCACAGACCTGGAATCGGAATCTTCCATTGAGAAACTGAAAATTGTTCGAGCCAATTGCCAAGGAAATTGTTGACTCCACCAACTGGAAAACTGTGAGAAAGTGTTCTGAGGGATGTTCCATTAAAATAAACTGAGTTTTTATTTTTTTTATTTTTATGTAATACATTGCGAGGGCAAAAATTTTTTTTTTTTTGTTAGTAGAACACTCCCACTCCCTCTGAGATCAGGTGTTGGCTTTCTGAGTGTATTGCCAATAATTTTCATTTCCTGCATTTTTATCTCGTTTTATTGTACGGATATGTTAATGTTAAAACTGTTTTTGATTATGGTAAAATTTTAATGCATAAAATACTTGTATTTATGTCCAATACACATAACTTTTATGCATTGAAGTTTTGACGTAATAAAAAACAGTTTTGGCAATCACTGTCCTTTTTTTCAATTTTATTGAAGGTTAAGTTCTTTCGATTAATCATTCATATTTGCAAGATAAAGAATAAGTAAGAAAAGAGCTTTGAATTCATTCGTGGTGGCACTTTTTTTGGGGTGTCATATGTCATGTCACAAGTTTGAGCCTTAGTAGTCTCACACCTAGTGCTGCACAAAAAAACCAGTGAACCGTGAATTCGGTCCGGACCGAATCGATCCGTGCGTTTTGGATTTTAACCGTGGATTAATGGTCCGGACACGGATTGAAAAAATAGTAAACCGTGACTCGCGGTCCGGACACGGATTTTGATTTCGAAACCGTGGATTAACCTATCCGGACCGTGAGATTTTTATTATATATAATTTTTAAATATATATATATATATATATATATATATATATATATCTATATACACACATAATTTTACACAAACTTCTACTACACAAACTAGAGGGTAAACTGTGATCTCTTTCAAAACTTGGATGTGTATTTTTATTGATGACCCATTAGTGTGAGATTCCAACGAAGACATCTTCTCTAATTAGCTACGGGAGCTCTTTACTTTGATTTCCTATTGTTTCAAGTTGATGTGTTAGTTTCAAAATAGGAATTAGTTGTAACAAACTACTGTATTTGTGAACTTGTGGTGTCCTTAGTATTTATAGAATTTGAATAATGTAGTTTGGGATGCTTCTTGATTTATTTTTATGCCAAATTACAACTACTGTAAATAATAATGTCTTATATAACATGTAATCCGTGGATAAAACCGAAACCGATCCGTGACTCGCGGATCGGATTGGAACCGAACCGTGAGACTTTTGGTCCGGACACGGATTGTATTTTCTAAAAACCATGACTCATGGATTAGGATTGGATTCATGCCAATCCGATCCGATCTGGACCGTGTACACCCCTACTCACACCTATCAAAAGATAAAAAATAAAAAATAAGGAAGAGATTATAAAGTGTGAATTATGAAAAAGTAAAAATTTAGTAAGATTCAAACTTAAATTTTTTTGATTAAAGATAAAATCCAGTCCAAAAGCAAGTTTTTTTTTTTTTTTTTGCTTTATTAAAAAAAATTGAGCTTGAATCATGATTTTTTTGCCTTTGTCAATTCCTCTTATCAAGGAAAATCATTAATTTACAAGAGTTCAACCGAAAACAAATACAAAAAATAAAATAAATAAAGACAAAAAAAAAATCCAAATAACTATTTTTTTTATAGTCAAAATACCTATTAGTATCTTTAGGGTAGCCATTAGAATCTTTAATATCTTTAGTGTTGCGTGTATTTTTTTCAATTTAAGTCAATATATTTCTTTGTTTGGTTAATTGGTTCCATCTCAAAAAAATTATGCCAAAAGTTTTCATTGTTTCTATATCAGTATTGTTTTCGTCCCTAATGATTTTTTATTAAATTTTTTTTTATACTCTTTGCTGGATAGTGCGTAACTTTATTAAAAAATAAAAAATTGTGAAAATATTATACAGCCATATACAACTTTTTGTCAAAAACTTATTTCAAAATTACCAAATTATTCTAATTTCTTTTCACAAAATTTGCAAAGATTGTCGGCACATACAATTAGAAGCCATATCTGATCTCTAAAAACTTCCCCACAGTTTTCCAGTTGATGGAGTGAATAATTTCCTTGGCAATTAGCTCGAACAATTTTCAATTTCTCAATGTAAGATTCTGATTTGAGGTCTGTGCATCCATCCATTCCTTCACATATCTATCGGCATTCATGTAATTAACTCAACTCTGAAACTTCTACACGTATCTGAGTTAAGGTTTTGCCTCCAATTGAATCAAAATGGTGTATGCTTATCTTACGCAGAGATTGTCGTTATCCGTCATAGAGAAACGGAATGGAATGCCGCCAAGAGAATGCAGGTCTCACTTTAATCTTATGCAAATTTTATATTGGTTTTGGTTGTTGGATCATCATTATTTTGTTCATGTATAAAATGCTTTTTTAGACCAAATTTGCAAGTTTTCTAGTAGCATCATGCATTTGATTACGAAAGGATGAATCAAAATGAATGTAGTTGATATACCAAAGGTAGGCGCAAAAATCCAACTAGGCTGACCTTGTGGATAAATCAGGAATACATAAACAAAAACTAGGCCAGAGGATGCAATTTCATTATAAGGTTGTAAATTCAACAGATTGAGCAAGTTCGAATGCATGTAACCTAAGTAAATTCAACAGATTGAGCAAGTTCAAATGGATGTAACCTAAATTTATTAGTCCAAAAGCGTCATGGAAAGCAACAAAAGTCTGCATATGATCACCTAATTATCACCACGGGTAAACTCATTGTGCTGCAGGACCCCATAGCAATAACAAGTACAATATACTATCATTACCACCTGAATAGTTAGACATCCAACTTGCAATCACAATGACCCAATTGTAAGAGCGGAGTGGAGCTTGCATGAAGGATATCGATGCTTCTTCTATTCTTTTGAGCTAGAACTTAGGAGCAATCCTTGTTTTTTTTTTTTTTAAGAATTTGTTTCCCAACAATGACATAAGATTTCTGCAATTTTCGATGACCATAGAAAATACTCTAAATGAATGTTTACACAGTGTAGCTAAAAGATCATTATAGCTAGTCAAGAATATCGTGTGCATAAGAATGAGAAACTCAGGCTGACCCGAAAAACAAATTGGGTGTTTATATTTATGGGAAATAAGTCCCTAAATGACGTAACCTAGATCTTCAAGCCACACGAAACCACACCAAACTAAAAATAACAAGTAAACATAGAAATTTTAACACAAATATTGCTTTTTCAAGAAAACACTCCCAACATACATCGAGAAAGCATTTATAACCTAGGTTTAAATCACCAATTATCTTAATAGTCATGCCTAGGTTGAACCCCGAGCTGTTAGCGAAGTGCGACACAAATTGAATCAGGGTTCAAAAGCCCAACATTTAGTCCCAAAAAGACCTACAACAAAATTACACAACCTTATTACAAAAAAATAGGATTGGATTACATCAAAAAAATTGGACTGGATTGTAGTTTTCCCTTTAATTGACTGGCATTTTTGTCCTTTCATGCATTGTATGAATCAGTTCAGGAGTTAAAAGATCAATGTGATTTTGTTGTGCAATCTTGTTTTGAGATTGATGGGATAAGTAGCACTTGCGTGTGCAACATTAATGTAGTATGCGTTTTCTAGTTTGTTATTAATGCATGATGTGTTATGAACTATAGAAAAGACGTGCGACAATCGAACACAAACTTGATAGGTTTAAAGCAACTCACTCTAGACTCTTTTTCATTCAATAATAATCAATTGATTTTCCCTAAGGCTTGCAACGTTATTTATAGGCTACTAGGACCCAAACATGTTAGGAAATAAATGACCCTAATACTTGCTAGCCAAGCAAAACCGTTACCAAAACTAAGAAATACGACTTATAGCTATAGATTCTTTAAAAATGCAAAAACAAGGGGTATTGATGAGAAACTTCCTAATTAAAAGATGATAGCAAATAAATATGCCAAAACAATTGGCATTGAAAAGAAACTTCCAAATAAAAGATACTAGCAAAGCAAATCTTTCCTATCAAGGAAAATAAGTAATAAGATTTGGAAGATTTCAAGAATATTTTGATTCTTGAAAAATTCACCAAATCTTATTACTACTTTCCCCTTTGTCTTCTATGATGATCCATGTACACACAACCAATCAAGTCTACATCATCCTCCCCATCTAGAAAGAAATTCACCATCTAATTTGTATCATCATCCGACGAACTATCACCATGGAATAGAATTAGATGCTTGACATTAAATACATCGGCTATGTGAACATGGCTAGGAAGCTTTAAAAGGTAGGCATTCTTATGGATCTTCTCAATAATCTCAACTGGTCTGACCTTTCGGCATCAAGTTTATTGTATTCAGGAGCAGTATAACGGTCTTTAGTGTGAACTACACACAAAGTCATGAACCTCAAATTCCACTAACTGACACTTTTTGTCCATCGCTTCTTTATACTTGGCAGTACTATTTTGCAAATGCAACTCAGTATCCTTGTGAATTTGCTGTAGATTCCTCATAAAATCGTCAACTTTGCCATTAGCTCACTTTAAATATGGAAAAGGGGCCAAATAGATTGTTGTGTGTGGGTTGAAACCATAGACAATTTGGAAAGGAGAGAATCTAGTGCTACGATTAACAAAATGATTGAGGTGATCCTAGCTTTTGAGATGTTCTTCCACCAAGCTATGAAGTAAGTTGCACAAAGAACGGTTTTCGACCTCGATCTAGCCATTTGTTTGAGGATGATAAGCCGTATTAAAGTCCAACTGGGTGTTGGCTAACCTTCATAAGCATCACCAAAAGTGAAAAAGAAACTGGGTATCTCTGTTGGAAACAATAGACGTGGACAACCCATGTAAGCAATAAACCACCAAGAATACAACTACGCCACCTTGATAGAATTTGTAATCTTTTTGCAAGCAATAAAGTGAGCCATAGTGGAAAATCGATAGATCACCACATAAACAGAATCGTTACCATGTTGTGTACACGGTAAGCCTAATATGAAATCCATACTGACATCGGCCCTCTCCTATAAGATAAGATACTAAAGCATCACTAAACTATCAATATAGGCTCTTCTAGAGGCCTTAATAGACTGTTTAGTTCTTATGTAATTACCTATTGTTCAATGGTTGGCTGGGAAGGAATTAGAAAAGACATGCATAATCTGGCATTAGTGACTGTACCCTTAAAAACTTAGCGAATATGACATTCCGCCACAAACTTATAAACCTCACGCAGCAAAGTCAGCAAAAAAGAAGAAACATGCACCATGTCCCTCGTCATGCAACTTTTTAATGATTTTTAAGCGAATGCTCGAATCCAAAACACACAATAAATTCCATTTAAATAAGAATTCATTTTGCATGTGGAATTCAGATTGTGCGCCCTCTAAGATATCCTTAAGTACAGTAGAAAAATACGGATCAACTGCCAATAATTCACGAAAAGTATGAAAACCCGTTATCTTAGTTCGCATCAGAATGAGGAAATTAGCACGATGACTAAGGGCATCAGCTACTCGGTTCAAACCTCCATACTTGTGCTTGATAGAGAAAGAGAACTGCTGAATGTAAGTTGCCAATTTAGCATGCCTATTGGACATCTTATCTTGAGTATTGAGGTTCAATGCCTCGTGATTAGAATACAAAATGAAATCACTATAAATAAGATAGTGATACCAATGTTTCAATGCTTGGACCAAGGCATAGAACTCCACATTACAAGTGAATTGCTTCAACTTTGCTCCATTCAACTTCTCACTAAAATAAGTGACTGAATTGGAATTTTGGCTAACAACAACCTTTATTTCAACTATAGACGTATCAGAATGTAACTCAATAGGTAGCGAGAAGTTCGGCAAGATCAAAACAGGAGCCAAAGTTAAATTCTGTTTGATCAATTGGAATGCATCAGTTGCTGCATCACACCTTTCATAAAATTTGTTATTGGAGCCATAACAATGCTAAAATGCAGAATAAAACGACGAAGAAAGCCGCAAAACCTGTGGAAACTGGGCATATAGAATAAAGTCCATGGTTGTTGCCAGCTACAAATGGCCTCAACCTTATTTTCATCCACTGAAATCCCATCTTTCGATATGACATACTCAAGAAAAAACACTGAATCTATTAACAATACACACTTCTTAATTGCCCCAAGTAAATTTTTTGCACGCTAGACAGTGAGAACCTCCCGTAAATGCTCTAACTGTTGCTCAGGAGTGGCACCATATATTAAAATATCATCGAAATAAATGACAATAGAAAAACCAATAAATGGTCGAAGGGCCTAGTTTATCATTTGCATAAAATGCTCAGAACTTTGGAAAGGCCGAACGACATAACCCTCCACTCGTAAAGACCTTCTCAGATTTTGAATGTAGTTTTCCACTCATCCCCAGGCTTGATTCGAAGCTGGTGGTACCTACTTTTCAAGTCCAGCTTTGAAAAAACCTGCACACCTCCGAACTAGCCTAACAGATCATCTAGCCTTGGAATTGCAAAATGATATTTCACCATTATCTTGTTGATGGCCCTATTGGTAACACACATCCTCAATGATCCATCTTTTTTGGGGTTTAACAAGGCTAGTACTGCAAAAAGGCTAAGGCTTTCTCTAATAAAGCCTTTAGATAATAGTTCTTCCACTTGTCATCGTAACTCTTCAGGCTCTTTTGAACTCATATGATAATGACGCCGATTGGGCAAACTTGAAATGGGCACCAAATCGATCTGATACTAAATATCTCACTAAGGTGGCAACCCATCTGGTAATTTCGCTGGAAACACATCCTGAAATTCCTCCGAAAAGAGGTCAAATAACTGCTGGAATATCCTATTCTACTGAAGCCTACAAACACCACTTTAGTTGTCGAAAGCTCGTATTGAAATTGTACCTTCATTTGAAGAGTGGTACCCCCCTAGTTTGTGGTTTCGGTTCAACCTCCTTAGAAGGCAACAATACAATTTTCATACCACCAAATGAAAGCGTATATGTGTTAGTGCCCCCGTCATGAGTCACATTTCAATCATATTGCCATGGCTGCCCTAATAAAAGGTGCATGGCACGCATCCATCGCCATAACATCACAACAGATTTTATCCCTGTGCTTGGAGCCGCCAACAGAGAGAACAACTATCTTTTAGAAACTTTAACTTTGTTGCCTTTCTTCAGCCATGAAAGCTTGTAGGGGCTGGGATGGGCCTCTGTCTTTAGCCCAAGCTTTTAGATTGTCTTTTCTGCCACCACATTCTCGTAACTCCCTTAATCGATCACAGATTAACACACTTTGCCCCCAATAGTACAAGTAGACTGAAACACATTGCAACGAGCCATGAATCACCCTTTGCTTCACGCGGAGCATAACATAGCCGCCAAACCACTAACAATGACTCGCTATCCCCAACCACTTCTTCCACAACCTCTTTATCATAATTGTGTCTTGCTTGTATGCTTCGTATTGATCATTCGCAACCTCATCAGCGTCCACAAACAAAGGTTTTCCTGGTCGGCCGGCCTTCCTACACTTAAAGGCACGATGACCGGTTCACCGCATTTGGAACACTTAGCATTAGCACTAGCTACCTTAATTGGTGGCAAAATAGTGGAAGGTAGGCTAGTAATTGGCTTCATTGGGGTGTTACCGGCCGTGGTCGGGCAGCAACACTCGAAGGAATCAGCAAAGGCCTGTGAGTAGCCTGCTTTTCCAGCTGTAATGCCTTCTGATAGGCGTCTGAGATAGAAAATAATTCATATATATTTAATGTAAACTGAAGCTGTTTACGTAACCCTCACACATACCTCAATACCAACTGGTCCTCTGTTTCTACAAGATCATTCCGGGCTACCAATTGATGGACTACCATGGTGTAGTCATCCACAGAACGTGAATTTTGGCGAAGATTCTGCAGTCGGTGATACATCAAACACAAATGTTATGGGGAAGAAATACTACCTGCATCTTGTTTTTTTGTTTTTTTGTCTTCAATTTTTTCCACCAAGTAATCTTGTCTTTCCCCTGTCTCAACCGAGTCTATTTTAATTGTTGCCACCATGCCGCGGCCTTACCCCTGAATCTAGTAGCCACCAATGACACCCATTTTTCCTATGAAACCTGTTTGAACTCTAAGACTTCATCAATGGCCGAAACCCAATCAAGGAACTCCTCTAGCGTCAAACCCCCTTGGAACTCACTTAGGTAGATCTTCAAATCAAATTCCCATTGTCAAAAATCACGGTTGTTAACCATAATCTCCCGGCCTCTGCCCCTTGGTTGAAAGTAGCCACCATCGCCTGCCCTACCGACGCTGAATCTCCCCAGAGCAAAAGGGTTTTCAACCGCTTCACCTCCATACTTTTGTTCTCCTCCTGAGGCTACCGATTATACTAACGATGGCAAGGTGGATTCCCCCCAACAACTAAGACATCAATCTGGTCAGTTAAAGGGGTAATTGCATCTGACACATGTTGTTTTAAATGTTGGAACCACGCTTCGATTAACGCCTCTTGCGCTATGTCATCTCTTTCATAGATGTCCTCCATACTAGCTGTATGACCACCTCGTCCCCCTAGACCTCCAGCACATCCTCTGGCCGTACTCAGGATTAGAACTCAATGCTCTAATACCAATGGATGCTAGACACCTTATGAACTACAAAAAAGATGTGCAACAATTGAACACAAACTTGATAGGTTTAGAGTAATGCCCTTTAGACTCTTTTACATTTAATAATAATCAACTAATTTGACCTAAGGCTTATATCATTTATTTATAGGCTACTAGGACCTAAACATGTTAAGAAATAAATGACTAAAAAGTAATACTTGCTAACCAAGCAAAACGGTTACCAAAACTAACAAATACAACTTAGATTTATAGATTCTTTAAAAATGCTAGATTTATAGATTCTTTAAAAATGCCAAACAAGGGGCATTGAAGGAAAACTTCATAATTAAAAGGTACTAGCTAATAAATATGCCAAAACAAGTGGCATTGAAAAAGAAACTTCTGAATAAAAGATACTAGCAAAGCAAATCTTTCCTATCATGGAAAATAAATATCAAAATTGGGAAGATTTCAAGAATCACCAAAATCTTAGTACTACTTTCCCCTTTGTCTTTCATGATGATGATCCATGTACAAACAATCAATTAAGTCTACATCAGTTGTGATTTGGTACTTTATTCTTTGGGGCCATCTGGATACCGAGTTAAATGATGTGGGGAGAAAATAAGCAACTACAATAAGTTTTGAGGTATGTGACATACTTTTGTGCCTTCATTCTTGAGATTAAGATTTTCTCCTTTTATATATTATTAGAATAGATTTTGTTGATCTTGAGATTGAGATTAGTAAGCGGTTACATCCTATAAAAGCAAAAAAGAAAAATCACTAAACATAAAGAATGTAGTTTGTCTTCGGATAATTCCATTCCTGACTTAGGCGTGAATCTTTTTCAATTTTTTCTTGTACATTCTAACAAGTTGATTTTGCACATATCATCCAAATAATTTTATGTAGATTCTAACCAAAGTCTAAAAATCTAAAATCCATTATTCAAATTCTAGCATCTATAAATATTTAGTCCTAAAACCTTACCTGGTGTTACGGTGACGGTAATTTTGTGACTCTTAGGGTATCCATAATGGCTTAACTAAAATTAAAAGGTTGATAAAGTTAGCAATATTTTTGCTCAAATTTTGGTTATTGAATAACTAAATTTAGTAAACCCCACATCTCTCCAATCGAGTACACTCATCATTACACAAAAACCATTTTCCCTTCTCTCTCTCTCTCTCTCTCTCTCTCTCTCAACAAAGTTTTCAAAAAAATATTTTTTCCCCTTATCATGTGTAAAATAAAGAAGAAGTATATTGGTGAAGTAATTTTTTTTTACAACTTTATACAATAGACTCCCTACAATTGTACTATTCTATTCTAGGTAATCTAAATAAAATTGTAATCTAAAGATCTTACAGAAAATATAATCTAAAGATCATATAGAAAAAAATATAATCTATCTCATATATATCGAGATATCAAAGTCTTCTCAACACTCCCCCTCAAGTTGGAGAGTAAATGTCAAGAATTCCCAACTTGCGTATCATGATTGAGAAGGCTTCATATCCCAATGGCTTGGTGAATACATGTGCAAGTTGATTTGTTGAGGCAACATATTTGGTTGCAACCGAACTGTGTTGTATTTTGTCTCGAATAAAATGACAAACTTTTTCTACGTGCCTATTTCTATAATGGAAAACTGGATTGGTTGCTATGTGCAAGGCTGCCTTGTTATCACATCCGCCTAATGGGAATGGGAATGAGCAATGACGAAATTACAAGATGAGGTGCCTCGGGCACCCCATTTTGGAAAGAAGGATCAAAGGTTTAGTTTTTTTTTATTTTTATTTATTGAATCAGAGGATATTGCAACTTTATACAATATACCTCTGATAATTGTGTTATTCTATTCTAAGTAATCTAAATAAAATCGTAATCAAAGGATCTTATAGAAAATACAATCTAAAGATCCTACAAAAAATACATTACAATCTATCCCGTATATATCAAGATATCAAAGATCTTTATCTAATAAGATAACACAGATTTGTCTGGTCATAGCTTGAAATGAATTTGTGTCAATTTGATTTTAATTGATTTCCATTTTGGCATTGTGCCCCCCTTGATATTTGCTTCATTCTGTTTGCTCCAATCTATTTATTGTTTGGGATTTTTTTTTATCCAACCATTTCATATAAGGGAACTTATAAGCTGATCCTATGGATGACCTTTATAAAAAAATACTAGGTACATAACCATCAAACAATTTGGTTCTTTTACTTCTTTGCGATGGAAAATGATTGTGTGCGAGCGTGCCAGAGAGGGTTTCAATCTCCTCCCTCAGATTAACTTTGGAAAAACCAAATCTAATAAGACGATTGTGTTTTATTGGTTCAATTACCTCAATTAAGAGGATTTTTCTTAATAAGTGAAGAAATGCAAACCAACAAACTTAGAAAATCAAAGAACAATAAAGAAACAAGATACTTCGATTTATGAATTAAAGATAAACTTACTTCGAAATCGTCTCCAACTTCAAATACAGAGTAACAGAACTTCGAACGGGTGATTGTTACAAGAACAACCGAGATAAAGGTGATTGTTACAAGAACAATCAAGATAAATCCTAACCTACTTCCTAATCTACTTCAAACTGGGTTCGAAATCCTAAACTACTTTGCCAATGAACAAACCAAGCATCAGTTTTTTGATAGCTGTTTGTTGAAGATTTGGCCGAGGGCTTTTCACTCTTCAATTTCTTCTATTTATAGACGTTGCTTGTAGTTTGAACTTCTCGCTCAATGAGTTTGAATCTAGTTTGCTTCAAACTCTAACTTCTACTCTTGTAGTTGGCAGTTTCTTCTCCTCTCCACGTCTGAATTTGAATTCTTTCTTCCTCCAGAAGCTTTTAAATCTGCGCGTTTGTTTAACAAACTCAAATAGTAACATGTTAAGGAAATAACTGCCTT
Source organism: Vaccinium macrocarpon (assembly GCA_022606695.1). NCBI lineage: Eukaryota > Viridiplantae > Streptophyta > Magnoliopsida > Ericales > Ericaceae > Vaccinium > Vaccinium macrocarpon. The sequence continues at coordinate 13,788,178 of CM040172.1, forward strand.
CCAGAAGTATTCCATGTGTTCTAACTGTCAATTGCCTTATTTCACAAGTTTACACGTGGAGTTTGTGTGTTTATCAGTTAACATCATGGCTTCGAAGCCAATTTTAATCTTAGCAATGGCTTGTAACTGCCAATAACTGCTTTCTAATTTGAGAAATGATACGACACTGTATTTACTCAACTTTGTCTTATTAATCCAGTGTATCTTTATTGACAAGTAATTGTCAACGTTTGGCGCTTTTAATTACGTGTCAATTAATCATTGGATTTGTTAATTTTATATGTAAACACAAACTGCAACCCAATCCACAACACCTCACATATACATGGGTTGTGTTAGGCCCACGTGCATGTGAGGGGTTGTGGATTGAGTTGTGGTTGAATGGTTGTGTACCTAGCCATCTCGGCTTTTATATTTGAACTAATTCTAGGCGACCACCTATGATTGAGGTGCGACGAAGAGATGTGGGGCTCTGCACGCTAATTTTTGTCAGCATCCTTAAACCACATCTAAGAGGATTGGTTCTTTCCATCATCGTTTGTTGTACAATTTTTGTGCCTTTTTTTTTTTTTGGTTTTCTCGTACTTTTGAACCGGTAATTTTCTTTTTAGTCTAATAATATAAGTTTTTTCGGTTCAAAAAAAAAAAAAACAAAGTCCATGGCTTGCAAGTCCTAATACATGTTAAAGATTTTTCATTGCACCATATTTTGGTACACCCATGACCCAATTCATGAACTAATTGATCTCATTCTCTCTTATTTTCAACATTACTAATATTTTTGTAACTGTTGTACATTTTATAATCTTTAAAAATTTTAAAACTAAGAATTTCGTGCAAGTAAAATCACATTAAGCGTAAACCACTTTCGCAACATTCGAGACTTCATTGGTTGCTATCTTTCAGTGTCACAAAAATGAAATAGTCCCTTTCCAAATAATTTTTCTTAAAGTTTTGAGACAAATTTGTGTCAAGTCAAGGGGGACAAAATAATTTCTTTGAAAAAGTTTTTGAAAAAGAAAGAGAGAAAAAGTTATTGTACAATAATAAGTATACTTGATTGAGAAGATTTGGTGTCTGCTAAATTTAGTTATTAATTAGGTAACATTTGCTAGATGCTAGTTTTGGTTATCCAATGACCAAAATTTGATTAAGAGGTTGTTAAGTTTGGTTATTCTAATATGATCAGTTTTTTTGAGTAAATATTTCCAATCTTAACAAACTTTTAGTTTTGATTAGACTATTGTGGATATTCTACGTGTCTCAAAATTACAATCACCGTACTAGTAAGCAAGCTTTTCAGGACTAATTTGAAAAAACTAGTTTTTAGAATTTTTTCATTTTGTCTTTATTCAATTTTTTTTTTTGCATTTGTTAGTTTTGCGTCAAGATTTTGTGATTTCTGGATTTATCTCGTCGAGACGAATCCAAAGAGTATAAAACTATGGTCAAAAGTAATAATTTTTTTAATAAAGCCGAAAATAAACCTGTGTTTTGGATTATTTTTCGTCTTTATTCACAAAACTTTAAGTTTGGCTGATAATTTTATACTTTTTAGATTCTTTTCGTCGAGACAAGCCAAGAAACCACAAGAAATCAACTGAAAACTAACAAATGCAAAAAAAAATTGAACAAGGACAAAATGAAAAAAACCAAAAAACTAGTTTTTTTCAAATTACCTAGATCACCCCTAATGCTAACCACCAAGGGTGGAGGATCACGCGAAAAACGTGTATCGATATTTGAGAAAAGTGTATTAATTACAATGAAAGTATATTGATAGTCAAACTTGTTTGTCATTATATGCATATTATCCTGCACCTAATGAGTAGAGGTTAGCAATACCCAAATTTTGAATTATTGATCTTATTGCATCCACTACGGACGTGATAAGAGCATCCACAATGGTCTAACCAAAATTGGATAACCAAAAGTTACCACATAAGCTTTTGGTTATCCATTTAGAGGTTGCTAAAGTTAGCAATGTCAAGTCCCACATTGGTGTTTTTTGTCCATAACAAAAAATAATGGACACCCTCCATCACTTATTCAAATGATAAACAAAACTTGCCTCATTACTTTTTCAAACTACAAAAAATAGTTTTGAAATTTTTAAAAAAATATATTTTGAATTTTCTTTAAGTACAAAACGGTTTTAAAAAAACAGTTTTTAAAAATAAATTTTTAAAAAAAACAGTTTTTAAAAATAAACTTCTGAAAAAAACAGTTTTTAAAATGAACTTTTGAAAAAAAAAACAGTTTTTTTAAAAAGAACTTTTGAAAAAAACAGTTTTTAATAGGAATTTTTGAAAAAAAAAACAGTTTTTTAAAATGAACTTTTGAAAAAAACAGTTTTTTAAAATAAACATTTGAAGAAAACAGTTTTTTAAAATAAAATTTTGAAAAAAACCAGTTTTTTTAAATTAAACTTTTGAAAAAGAAAAAAAAAATTTAATTAAACTTTTGAAAATATTGTTGAGAGAGGAGAGAGAAGGTTTTTGTCATTTTGTGTAATGGTGGGTGTACTTGATTGGGTAGATGTGGGGTCCATTAAATTTCGTTATTGGCAAAAGGTTGCTAGTTTTGGTTATCCAAGTGACAAAATTTGGTTAGTTGCTAAGAGGTTGCTAAGTTTGGTTATTTCAATGTGAGCACTTTTTTAAACAAACATTGCTAACTTTAGCAATTTTTTGGTTTTGGTTATGCCAATGTGGATGCTCTAAGTTTTTACATGTTAAAGTGTTCACATGGCTAAATTTAGAGTTCATTTCAATTAGTAAAGATACAAGTTAGGTTATGAACTCATGTGAAGTATTATAGACAAGTTAAAAAGTTCATTAGTTAAAATAAATACTTCCAATTAAAATGCCAATAGCCGCCCCTCTCATTTTAATTAAATGAGAACAAATATATGTCTAACCTAACTGCTCGTTATTTTTGCTAGGGATATTTATTAATGCAAATGTGATAAAGTTGATTTTTTTAACGGCAATATAATAAGTTATTAAATCACCAAAAAGTCCAAGTAATATTTATTACATTATGTGGACGGCAGTGTGCGATATTAGAAATAAAAATAATGCAATATTTTTTATTTTTTATTCCCATCAGCTCATTTTCTACATATACATATGCATTTGGAAAAAATTAAAACAATACTCCAAATATAAGGGAAAATTTCAAAAAGACCTCCGAACTTTCTGACAATTAGAAATTTAGCACTTGGACTTTAACTATCAACAAAACGACACCCGAACTACATATTCCGTTAACAAAAAAACCCCTACCATCCAATTCCGTTATGTCTCTAACAGAGGCATCCAATAGAGAGACTTGACACCTCAATTTCACGTTAACTTGGGGTCATGGGGGCCCACCATAACCATTTTGGTGGGAAAATGTTGTTGTCGTAACCTTTATAACATGATCCCTCTCTCTCTCTCTCTCCTCAAAAACCCAAAACACGATCCCTCTGTCTCTCTCCTGAAAAACCCTGAACACGATCATCAAGCACATGAGAAATAACGATTGAAGAGAAATAGTGAGCAACGATCAAAGATGGTGTGGGTTTTGAGACTAGCTGATGAAGGACCACCGAGATACGGTATTTACACTCAACCACTTTTGTTTGGGACCACTTTTGTTGGTTATTAGTTTAATCAACCACTTTTGTTGGTTATTCATTGTTTATTGTGTAAAGATTTTGTTCTTTGTTTGAATGGATTGTTTAATCTGCCATGTATGGACCATTACCACGAGTAATAAGTTTTTTTTCTTGATTGTTATATATGCAAATTTTTCATCTAGATATTTTACTATTAAAATGCATCATGGGGGTCAATTTGGGGGTGTAATAAGCCAGACCTACATTGGGGGTACCTTTAGTAGTTTTGATTACTGTCATTCTGATGAATTATCACTGATTGAATTGTCACACATGGGTAAGGAGTTGCGATATGGTGTTGCTAAGTTCTACCAAAAGGTTATAGGGGAATTTGTTTTCATAGCAACAGACCAAGATGTAATAGATTTGGGATTGAGTTTTGATGCCAAAAAGAGGGTGGTCCAAATTTACATGAAACATGCTGAGCTAATAAATGTAGTAGGAGGCACCCAAGTAAGTGAAACCATTAAAATAAATCAAGGCCTACCCCTGTTGTGATTAATGAAGATGCTGATAATGAGGATAGTGATGACTATGATCCTCAATCATCTTCCTCTGAAGATGAGTCAGATGTTGACTTCCATGACAGTGATTACAACTTGAGTGATGATGACAATGTAGTTGAAACAATCCTTGAAACAAATGTACAGTCAGAAGGTATAAAGTTATCAAACAAGCCTGAAATTGACCAAAGCTATAAGGAGACGCATGACAAATTGGCTAATATAGATGGTAATTCTGATAGTGGGTCCACTGAGTTGAGTAGTGGTTATAGCTCATCTGATGAAGAGGGTGGGTCTTGTAAGAGGGTCAGGAAGAAATGCAAACTTTTTAATGAACAAACTAACATGGATAATCCACAATTCCTTGTGGGCATGGAATTTAAGACTCATTCATTGTTTAGGGATGTTGTCAAACAACATGGGATCAAGTGTGGTAAAGTAATCAAATTCTTGAAAAATGACATGTCAAAAGTTAGGGCAGTTTGCAAGGGAGGAAAGAGAAGGTCACGTCCATGGCTGATATATGCTGCTTATGTGCCAGCAGATGAGGTTTTTAGAGTGAAAACATATTTTGACACACATACTTGCACTAGGAGTTACCATGTGCCATGGGTGAGTACTAGGTGGATTTGTAGGAAGTACACAAATAGAATTAGATCAAACCCTACGTGGCCTGTTAAATCACTAGCTCAAACCATAGAGAAAGAGTGGACTGGCAAGGTGAGTATGCCCAGGGTTTATAGAGCCAAGAAGATGGCTTTGGACCTTATAGAGGGGTCAACAAATGAACAGTTTGGGATGTTATATGCCTAAGTAGAAGAGGTAATGAGCAGTAACCCTGTCACAAGAGTGGTCATTAAAGCAAAGCCTACAGTTGGTTCTGAAAATTAGGTGAAGTTTAAGAGGCTGTATATTTGTTTGGATCCACTGAACAAGGGTTTGTTAGATGGTTGTAGGCCTGTGATAGGTATTGATGGGTGCCATCTCAAAGGGCCCCATGAAGGCATTTTACTCACAGCTGTTGGAATTGATGCAAACAATTGCATATATCCATTTGCATATGCAGTGGTTGAGAAGGAAAAGAAAAAAACTTGGTTGTGGTTCCTTCAGTTGGTTGGGGAAGACATTGACATTGTCAACTCACATGCATGGACTTTTATGAGTGACAAACAGAAGGGACTAATTGATGTTGTGAGTGAACTCTTCCCAAATGCTTCACACAAATTTTGTGTGAGGCATCTATACAACAACTTCAAGGGAAGTTTCAAAGGGTTAGTATTGAAAGACATCTTATGGAAAGCTGCAAGAGCAATTAGTATTCCTGCCTTCAAAAATGCCATGGATGAGATGAAGAAAGCAGACCCAAATGCAAACAAATGGTTATGTGAAAGGCCACCCATTAACTGGAGCAGATCTCATTTTAGCACATTTTCCAAGTGTGACATCTTGTTGAATAACTATAGTGTGAGAGCTTTAACTTAGCCATTCTAATTGCTAAAGATCAATCCATCATATCCATGCTTGAGAGGATTAGGCATATACTTACAGAAATGGTAGTGGAGAGGAGAGATGCAATGGACAAATGCAGGGGTGACATTTGCCCCAAAATATACAAGCTGGTGGAGGAGATGAAAGGCCATGTAGGTGAATGGGTTACCACTTATACAAGTAATAACAAGTATGAGGTTAGTGGACTAGTGATAAGCCCCCAATATTGTAGATATCCGGGGCTTATCTAACTCATTTTGCTCACACACGCATGCGATTTTGCTTCTTATATGTTTGATATGCGCGAAGTGTTGTTTTTGATAGTTATAGGTTAAACAAGCAAATAAGTGTATTTTGAGCACGTTGGAAAACGTCCCAAGTTACCAAGGGCCATGTGCCCGATGACACGCCAACACCGGGCCTCAAGAGCGAAAGAATGATGATTCAGCTAAAGCCCGGGAATGCGATAAGTCGCAAGTCAAGCCGATGGCTTTGGAGTCATGCTTGACGCTCACAAAAACTCCTGGTGGAGTCTGGGAGTGAACGAGCACTCAAGTGACCAAGGAACACCTCCCCCGAGGGTCGGACAACTCATTTAAGTGCTTTGGAGGAAGTCTGGAAGCACACAATTCAATGGGAGTGATCAAAGAAGTCAAATTCAAGTCCAAACCAATCCGGACCGATCCGGATTAAAGTGGACCGATCAAGATTGGCCCAAAGTTTTCTTAGATGATTCTAGACCGATCTGGATTAAAGTGGACCGGTCCAAAAACACCCGCCAACTACTTTTTGAGCACTTTATGCACTTACTACTTATGAAATGTTTTATGCTCTTGTGAGACCTTTATGGATATTTGTAAGAGAGATAAGTGGAAGACTATATGGGGCTCTCTCCTCTCTCCTTCTCTCATACTTCTTACTCTTTCAATTCCCTAGTTAAGTTTTGTTCTCCATTGGAGACTTTTAAGCTTTATCTCTCTAGATTAATCAAGTACGTCTTCATTTTCCTTTAATTTCTTGTTGTTTAATGTTGTAGCTACTCATTGGATCTCTATATAAATCAAGTTTGCTTATGTTTTTATCGATTAAATTGTATTCTCTCTTTTCTAGTCATTTCCTTCTTGAACTCAAGTTAGTAATTGTTGTTTGTGATTTTTTTAAGGCTTAAAGTGGTAGACAATCTTAAGAACTTTACTAAAAATTAGTTTATTAACTCACATGTTATGTTCTTTATTTCCTTTACAAAATTAGTCATGTTTTTCTTAGTTATGTTTGAGTAGTCTAAATAGGCTCGGTTATGGGGGTGATTAACACTCCATGACTTTGGTTTATTTCGTTATTCTCGCCTAATTGCAAACATTTATTGTTTAATAAAGTCACGGGTTCATCTTTATGTATAAAAATTTGGGTTTGTTAATCTCATTGATCTCTCGTGGCCGAGGGTTAATTCACCAAGGTATAGGTGATGCATTGGGCGATGTCAATCTAAAAGTTTATCTAATTGACTCAAGAACCCTAAATTTTATCGAACACCATTTCTAGTTCAAAGAGTTAGGATTGATTTTATGTACCAAAGTCTAGGTGTGTTAATCTTTTTGATCTCTCGTAGTTAAGGTTTGATTCTCCTTTTTCACGTGTGATGCTTGGAGCGATGTCAACCTAGATGTTTGCCAAATGGTTACAAGAATTCTAATCTCAACAAGAGAGGAACGAATTAGCCTGAGTTATGGTTGTTAAAATCCCCCAGATTTTGCTTTAGTTTAATTAGTCTTTTTAATCTTCCGAGTCGTTCTTGAAGTCGAGAGAATTCCACCAAACAAATCACAAACTAAGTTTGCCACTTCAAGGCCGAAAGCCTACACTTGCAAGACAACTCTCACGCCGGGTGCGTTCGGTCCCTATGGATTCGACTCGGTCTTACTGGTTATTATGCTACCACCGACCTAGCCCTACGCTTGGGGCAACACCATCTATGATACATTCTAAGGTCGCAAGCAACCAGCTAGGCAGTAGAGGGTTGATTTGGAACACAAAATTTATGGGTGTAGGAGATGGGATTTGAATGGCATTCCATGTATCCATGCAGTTGTAGCCTACAACCTATTTGATCAAGAACCACTTGACCATGTCCACTAGTACCATAACAAAGCTACTTATTTAAAGACCTATGAGAATATGTTGTCTCTTTTGAATGGCAGAGAACTATGGACTACAAGCTTGACCCAAGTGATGCTCCCACCATATGTGTGCAGGAGGGCTGGGAGGCCAAAAAAAAAAAGCCAGGAGAAGAGAGCCTGAAGAAGAGGCAAGTGTTCCACTAGATCCAACCAACTTGGGCAGGAAAGGAACAAAAATAGCATGTAGTAAATGTGGTGTGCAAGGGCATAACAAGAGGAGCTGCAAGACTAAGGTCTGAACTTGCATTTTTGCTTGTATGTTTAAGTTACATTTTTACAATTACTTACCAACTTATTTATGGGTTTGTTAATGCCTTATGTAGGAACCAGTTAGGGAACAAAGTGCACCAGTTGATAATATGGCTGAACAAAGTATGCATGGGACTTCAGGAGTGGTAACAATAGTTTAAATTAATGTTGGTTTTAACTTTGACATTATATGGTAAAATTATGTACATTATGGTCATTGTATGCAGGTTCAGGAGACCATAAATGCAGCTATGGGAAGTGGAATTAAAGTACCTCAAACCAAACCAAGGAGAGCATCAAAGTTGACTGTATGTTTGTTAATTCCAAGTTAATTATGCTTTGTTGAATGGATGAGGAGATTTTTTAACTTATGTCTGTTCCATTAGCGGTGATAAGGCCAGAAGAAGACCAAGCATAACTAGGTTGAGTAGAAAAAAGGGTAACCCTTTCCCACCCCTAATCCCAAGTTGATGACCCAGTCCCCAGTTGATGACCTCTGTTGTTTGCAAGAATTTGAAGACTAGTTATGGTTTTTGTATATGCCTAGTGGAGGCTTTTTGTATTTAGAACAATGTAGTAGGTTGTTTGTTAAATGCCCAATGGAGGCCTTTTGTATTTAGAACAAAAAATGGTCAGTCTAGTAAATGCCCAGTTGGGGCCTTTGTTTCTACGAATGAATTGGGTCTAATCAAATTCTATTGAAGATCTTTTTGTGAGACAATTGTGTCTATGAATGAAATCTTTCTGTTTTCTGCAACATTGTTATCCTCTGCAATATTAACACCTCTGCAATTTGTGGTGAGGCTCTGAGGCTCTGTTTTACACCTCTACAATTTGTGGTCCTCTGAGGCTCTGTTTTCTGCACATTTGTGATTGTTTGAGGCTCTGCTTAACCTCTGTTTTTTCCACTTTTGTTGGGTTATTAAAAAAGTGGTTTGTTCATTAATAACTCAATGATAGAGCAAGTCAGTAATAGAGCAAAATGAACCATTCATTCATTACCATTACTATTCACTAAACCATTAAACAATTACATTCATTTTGTGGTTCATTCAAAACAAAAAATCCAACAAGCCCAAACCTAAAAAGTACTACCAGAATTACCCAAAGCTTCCTAATCAAACAACAACTTGGCAATCAAAACCACAGAAACAACCAGACAAACCCAAAGCTTCCACTCTCTTGCCTTCCTTGCTTCAAGCTCCCCTTCCACAGCTTCCTCTCATTGACCTCGTATGCTTCAATTTCACTTTCTGCCTTGTTAATCCTCCTCAACAAACTTGGTATAATTTGTTTTGCACAAATGGGTGGATCGATCGATCCATAGGAAATCATCACACAAAATATTGGGACATTTGACATCCCTCCTCCTTGGGTTTTGATCAGTCCATGAGGTGCCTTGAATGCGTCTTCCTTTACAAACAGGGCACGCCATAACATGGTCCATTGATGTAGTGGACTAGCTGCTCTCCATCTCTTCTTCCTTCTGAAAAAAAAACTAGGGCACAACCCAAGATTAGGATGCCCTAGCTTATATACTCTGTCTTTTCCCTCCAAATGGTTAGGGCAGCCAAGTTTTCCCACCAAAATGGTTGGGGTGGGCCCCCATGACCCCAAGTTAACGTGAAATTGAGGTGTTAAGTCTCTCCGTTGGATGCCTCTGTTACAGACGTAACAGAATTGGACGGTAGGGGTTTTTTTGTTGACGGAATATATAGTTTAGGTGTTGTTTTGTTGATAGTTAAAGTCTAGGCGCTAAATCCTGGACCTAATGAGTGGAGGTTAGCAATACCCAATTTTTGAATTATTGATCTTATAGCATCCACTACGGACATGTTAAGATTTTACATGTTAAAGTGTTCCTACGGCTATATTTTTATGCTTTATTAATTTTTTTGTTTTTTTGAGTTTGGTCGTGATTTTTTATTTTTTCGATTATTCTCGCGACTAACAAATACGGAAAAATTCAAAAAAAAAAAAAAGCCGAATAACATATTTAGCCAAAACAACCCTTGTTTTAATGGAGTAAAAGTTATACAGCCATATTCAACTTTAGATTGTTCACAACATACACTTAGAGCATCTCCAATCTTGGCCTTAAGACCCAAATTTAAAAATTGGGCAAAAACCCCAAAAACAAATCTTCAGTAGGGTGACCTAAATCTCTCTTCATTTTGGATTTACCTATTTCTTCGCCCAAATTAGGGACAACCCAGATTCAAACCCATTTTCCCAACGGCTCTTTTAAGAGAGAGAGAAAGAGAGATGAGACCAGAGACTTGTTTCTGGAAGTTGCCGGAGCTGGTCGACATCTTTGGATTTGTCTGAACTTTGTTTGATCTTCTCGTTGGAGATGTCTTGAGCTTCTTCGGAATTTTAGTGAGTTTCGCCAGAGATTTACGGAGATCACCGAAGGTTATTTGAGCTTTGCTGAAGTAGTGCGTATAGATGACGATGGAGAAGGCATATGTGGTTGGAGATCTAAGATTCTCTCCTCTCTCAATTACATGAATGCCATCAGGTGTTTAGAAAATTATATATTTTGGTACAAAATAGGTTTACTCTTTGGAGATGCTTGTACCGAAGTTGGGGTTTTTTTTCTTCAAAATTTTCCCCAAATTGTGTAAAACAAATGGAAAAAAAAGGGGTTGGGATTGGAGATGCTAGCCACACCTAATCTCTAAACACTTTCTCACAGTTTTCCAGTTGATGGAGTGAACAATTTCCTTGGCAATTGCTGAGATCAATTGCTCGAACAATTTTCTGTTTCCAATGGAACATTCGGATTCCAGGTCTATGTATCCATTCATTCCTTCTCATATCCATCGGAATTCCTATAATTAACTCGATCTGAAACTTCTATAGCCTCAATTCGAATCCAATGGTGAATGCTTATCTTACGCAAAGATTGTCGTTACCCATCATGGAGAAACGGAGTGGAATGCCCCTAAGAGAATACACGTCTCACTTGAATCGTATGTAAATTTTTTATATTGTTTTTGGTTGTTGGATCAACGTTATTTTGTTCATGTATAAAATGCCCTTTTAGACCTAATTTGCAGGTTTTCTAGTTGCATCATGCATTTGATTGCTAAAGGTTGAATCGAAATAAATATAATTGGTAAACCAAAGCTAGATGCAAAAACCAACCAGACCGACCAAAGTGGATAAATTAGGAATAAATAAACAAAAACAACTGGGCTAGAGGATGCAATTGCATTCTAAGGTTGTAATTCAACAGATTGATTTATAAGCCCCTAATGATATGGTAGCTAGAAGATCACTATGGGGAGAAATTATGGATTTATAAGCAAGATTTACTGATCCTTGGTGCATGGGAGTAGACTTTAATGAGATCTTAGACATTCATGAGAGAAGTGGCTGTACAAGGGTAGATAGAGGCATGCAAGACTTTCAAGACTTCATCAACAATATGGAATTGCATAATGTACCAATGATTGGTAGAAGCTTCACTTGGTCAAACTTTCAGGCTCATAATGTCCAAAGCAGGCTGGATAGATTTCTATTGGCTCAAGAATGGTTAGATAACTTGGTCAAACTTACTCAATTGAAGATTTCAAAAGATGTCTACAAGGAATTAGAAAGACAAAGGCGGCCAAGATTGTGGTGAAAGACTAGAATCTTCTAGGAACAAATTGGGGTGTGTATTTAGGCTATAAGGATCAACTATGGATTGAAGATCAACAACTCTGGAATTCTCAGCTTCTTTGCTTCTGTCTTGCAGATGCTTTGATGCCCCTAGATAAGCAGATTATTGCATGTCATTGTATTGTATCTTTTGCTTCTGTTTGGCTGGCATCTCGCCATCTTTTCTTGTTTGGGTTTTGAGCGGCATATGATTGTCCTTTCCATAGGTGCCAACCTTGTTGGGATGTATGGTTTTGGTTGTGATGCATGTGCTCTTTTCCCTTTAATCATTGTAATTGTTCCGCTTTTGCAGTGATTAATAAAATTTTGATTATCAAAAAAAAAAAAAAATTCAACAGATTGAGCAAGTTCAAATTGACGTAACGTACAATTTATTAGTCCAAAACCCCTCTGGAGAGCAACAAAAGTCCACATTATCCTCATGGTTAAACTCATTACCACCTCGATAATTAGACATCTAACCCGTAATCGCAATGACCCAATTGCAAGAGCGTAGTGGAGCTTGAATGAAGGAGTTCGATGCTTCTTCTATTCTTTTGTGCCCAAGCTTAGGAGCAGTCCTTTTTTCAAAATTTGTTTCCGAACAATGACATAAGATTTCTGCACTTTTTGATAACAATAGAAAATCCTCTCGGTGAATCTTTACACAATGCAGCTAAAAGATATTGGTTGTGTTCGTTTGGTAGTTTTAGTTTAGTTTTGATGATGTAAAAAGGTGTAATGAGTGGAGAGAGATAGAAAGAGGAATGAGAGTAATGATGATGTCATCAAAACTAAAACTAAACCAAAACAGGGAAATGAACACAACCATTATAGTTAGTAAAGAATATCGTGTGCTTAAGAATGAGAAACTCAGGCTAACCTGAAAAAGGAATTGGATTGTCTTTTTATTCGTGGGAAACCAAACCAAACCAAACCAAGCCTTATGTCCCAATCAATTGGGGTCGGCTACATGAATTTTTTTTCTCCATTGAGCTCTATCAAATGCTACTTCATCGCTTAAACCCAGTATACTTAGATCTTTGCGTACTACCGCATCTAAAGTCAATTTGGGTCTTCCCCTCCCTTGTGTGTTTCTACCCAAAGCTATCTTATCCACTCTCTTAACTACTGCATCCGCTGGCCCACGATAGACATGCCCAAACCACCTTAACCTATTTTCCCTTAACTTCTCCTCTATAGGTGCTACACCCACGATCTCGCGAATTGTTTCATTTCTAATCCTATCACGTCCAGTCTTACCACACATCCACCTCAACATTCTCATTTCCGCTACACTTATCTTATTCATTTGTTACTTCTTAATAGGCCAACATTCTGTCCTGTAAAGCATCGCTGGTCTTATGACAGTTCTATAAAATTTTCCTTTCAATTTTGTTGGTACCCTCTTTTTATTCGTGGGAAATAAGTCCCTAAATGATATAACGTAGATATTCAAGCCACAACGAACCACAAAATTGAAATAGCACATGAACATAATATTTAAACACAAATGTTGTTTTTTCAAGAAAACATTCCCAACATAATGTTGTTTTTTCAAGAAAGCATTCCCAACATACATAGAGAAAGCATTTATAATCTAGAGTTTACATCATCTATTACTGTAATACTCTTGCCTCGGTTGAAACCTGAGCTGTTAGTGAAGAGTGACAAAAATCGAATTAGGCTTCACAAGCCCAACATTTAGTCCTAAAAAAACTCTACAACAAAATTACACAAGTGACCTTACTACGAAAAACCCCCCCTACAAATCAGGCCATCTTTGTGGATGCAGGTTGCATCACAAAATAGGACTGGATTGTAGTTTTCCCTTTAATTAAATGGCATTTGTGTCCTTTCATGTATTGTATGAAGCAATTCAGGAGTTAAACGATCAGTGTAATCTTATTGTGCAATTGTTGTTTTGAGATTTAGCGGATAAATAGCACTTGTGTATGCAAGATTATTGTTGTATGTGTTTTCTATTTTGGTTATGATTTGGTACTTTAATCTTTGGGGCCATCTGGATATCTAGTTAAATGATGTGGGGAGAAAACAAGCAACTGCAGTAAGTTTTGAGTAAGGCGACAAACTTTTGTGCCTTCATTCTTTGCTACTTAACAAAATATCATTATTAATATTTTTCTTCTGAAGGTAGCTCATAGAATATCCAGGGGGCCTAAGATCTCTATTGTACACTCATCGGACTTGAAGAGAGCCCTTGATACTACAGAGATAATGACAAGCAGATGTGGTGGACTGCAGGCATGAAATAAAGCAACGTTTCAATTTGGTAATACTTAATACTAGTTAAAAACTTAAAAACAAAGACGATAATATTAAGTTACCATTTTGATTTCATGCATGAATTATTTGACTTCTTTTGGTAATAATTTTCCACATAATCTACACTATATAGATGTTGAAGCAAGGGGAAAGAGAATGCTTCACTTTGAATGGTAACTTGGGATCTTATCACCGGAAGTCTCCTCTGTTTAGAAAGATACATCTATAAACCAGAGACAGTCTCCTCTGTTTAGAAAGATACATCCAGTGTTGAAGCAAGTTGATACTTCCATAAACCAGAGACAGCCATATGAAATTGGATGCAGGAGTTCGTACCTGAGAATTATAACATTCACAAAATCGAAAGGGACAGCCAAATTGGTAAACATATTCGTCCTTTGCTGAGATGGCAGAAAAATCATTTATTGATTGTTCAAAAAAAAAAAAAAAAAAACAAAGCCACGTACAGGCATACTACATTCATTTTTTGTATCAAACAAATAAATGAACTGAATCACCCACAAACAAGCCATATAATAAACAGAATACACCTAGTTAGATAACGAAATTTAAGCAACCAGAAGTCTCCTTAAAAATCCCCCACAAAAGCCTTAAGATTCACATGCGATGATCCTCCTTCTTTAGTCGCATCCTTTGCCAATTCCTTCCACTTTTCAGCATTCCTCCTTATTTCTTCCCTCTTTTCTCCTTCTCCCATAACCAATTCTATGCACCTTTTCACTTCATCCCGTTCAGCTATTTCTTGTTCATTCACTGTTAATCTCACCCCAATCTTGAATGTGTCAACCAAAAGCTTTGCGTTTATCGGTTGGTCTGTAAACAATGGTAAACCCACCACCGGAACACCGCAAGCCAAAGTCTCCAGCGAAGAGTTCCACCCGCAGTGAGTCACGAAACAACCCAAAGAAGGGTGCGAAAGAACTTCTGCTTGAGAACACCACGGCACGATCATCCCTTGCCTCTCTAGTTCTTCCCTGCAACATAATTTATTTCCATTTTCGGTATCTCTTATAACCCACAAGAAAGGCCTCTGGCTTTCGAGTAACCCACGTGCAATCTCCTCCATTTGTTGATCTGATACCCCGAGAAAGCTTCCGAATGATACATACACGACTGATAATCTGGGCTTTGCATCCAACCACTCGACAATACCATCAATCCTCGATTTTTGTACGAGGTCACACCCATACGTGGTGTCTGAGTTATCTTTTCCATCCAACAATGCTTGTGGGATCAACGGTCCTATTGCAATCAAGTTGTACTTGTCAATAGCTCTTAATGCCTCTTCTTCTAATGAATCAAACGTGTTTACAAGTACAGTTGGCTTCTTCGACTCTGCATCCAGCGTTTCTAGCTGCTCTTCAAATGCTGGCAATGCGAAAGGATTCACCGACTTCGAAGGGAGCATATAAGTTGGAAGATCGCGTCTAGTGAGGGGTGGCAAGCCGGGTAATGTTACCTGTCTGCAGCTTGAATTATCAGTGCTGATTTTTCTAATTTCATCCCCATCGCCGTTGAAATAATAGTAGTAGATATCAAATATAGCAGCCGGTTGCACCCATAGAGGTGCGGAAGCTATGTTAAAATCGCGAGCCACTTGGGCTGCCCACGAAAGAAGCATGCCGTATACTATGCATGTTATCGGGAGACCCTCGTTACCACTTGCGGTGATGAGTTCAACCATGGCTTCTGTACTGCGTCTCTTGAATTCTGACCTGAATTGGTTAAGGTCAACGCTCAAATTGATCCCGTTGTCGTAGCCGTCAGAGAAGTAAGCCAAGGTTAAGCCGTCTGCAGCTGGAGACGCGTTGTTCGATATCATCTGCCGCTGGACAAAGCGACTTGCGAGTACGGTGACCTTTACGCCCAATTTTACGAGGTTTTTGGCGAATTGGAGCGAGGGGTTTAGGCTTCCGTGTGTTGGAAAAGTTACGAGGAGGATGTGAGCGTGCTGCACCATTTTGGCTACTGAATTTTGAGTTGTGGAAGGTGAATGGTTATAGGAATTTCTGGGTTGCGAATATTTGGTGATTCGATTGTGAAGGACAAGATAATTCTTGGTTTGTATACGAAATGGATTGAGAAGTTTTTTACTATGTTATTTATAATAGAGGAAGGAGCAGATTGACGTTTGCCGTGACGACAAAGTGTTTGAAATTTTTGTTGTTCGAAAAATTCTAGAAGTCCAACTTCATGAAGTCATTTTAACGTTGAAGTTTCTAATGACAACATTTTTGTTGTTGATAATGACCACATTTCAGCATCGTCACGGAAGTGAGCTGCTCAAGTGTTCGGATTCCGTACGCGACAATGATACCAAACGCACATTTTACGACAATCGTTGGGAATTAGCAATCTACTAGCGGTTGGGCACATACTCCGCGTGTGCACTTGCATATATGCGAGCGGTGGAACTTGGGAGTGGTTAGTTTTTTTGGGCGTGTGAGGGAGTGATTGAGTTTGAGTAATTTTCTTATTTCGTCCTAAAGACCAGTTTGCGCTATAAATGCAATTGTAAATTTGATTTTAACTAGTACGATAATGGAAATCAATTTTTGTGACGCAGCCTCATAAAAACGATCACACTGAAAGGGATTTTCTCCTTTTATATATTATTAGAATTGATTCTATTGATCTTGGCATTGAGATTAGTAAGCATCTATCATCTAAATAATTTATAGATTCTAATCATAGTCTAAAAATCTAAGATCCATAATTCAAAAGCTAAGCATCTGTGAATATTTGTTAGTCCTAAACACTTTGCCTGGTGTTATGGTGACTATAATTTTGTGACCCTCAGGGTATCTATAATTTTGTGTTGTTAAGTTTCCGAAGCACCAAAAAATAAAATCTATAATGGCCTAATTAAAATTAAAAGGTTGTTAAGGTTAGCAATATTTGCTCAAATTTTGTTCGTTGGATAACCAAATTTATTGAACCCCACATCTCTCCAATCGAGCACTCGTCATTATACTCCATCTGTCCTAATTTATTTTTCTTTTTTGAGAGTTTGTGCACTTTTCAATTTATTATATCTCGTAATTTTCATATTAAATGAGATCCATTTTGAATATAAAATTCATTATCGATTTAAAGTTATAACTTGTTTTTTATCCAGTTAGAATAGAACGAGACACTAAAAATTGGAGAAACCTACCCTACCCCACCGCTTCTATTTCTTTTTCAACAATGTTTTCAAAAAATTATTTTGTCCCCTTGACATGACACGAATTTGTCTTATAGATTGTCTTATTTTGTCCCCTTGAGATCGCCGGTGATTTATGGTTTGTAGTCGGTGGTTTTGCTGGTGACAGATTTTATGATGTTGGTGTGCTGGAGTATGAATGGGATGACTCGTTCTTTGGTTTAAGAGAGATAGTAGTGGTCTAGGAGTTACTATCTGTTGTGATACAAACAACCAGACCACTACTTTGATTAAGGACGGATTCTACTTTTGTTGATAATCTTGTGTACCTTTATTTTCCATCAATGAAATTGTTATCATTTTGAAAAAAAAAGAAAAAAGAAACATCAACGTAAATAAACAAACTCATGAATTTAGAGTATTTTCGACAAGTAAATTTCAAAACAATTCCTCACCACGGCAAACATGAATCTGCTCCTACTATCTTGGGATAACTTAATGTTCATACTAAATGAAACTCGTGTTATATTTCGATGCAAGGTAGTTCACTTGAATAATGGTGATAAATTTGATAAAGTCAAAGTTAGTGTTAAATTTGACAGGAAACAGACTATTTCATTTTTTGACAACAAAAGATAGCAACCAAAATATCGAGTGTTACCAAAATGGTTCTCTCTTACTGTGATTTTACTTGCAACAAATTCTCTCCGTTATACAACAAATGGATATATGAAATGGTTTGGATATATATATATACGGAAATTTGCTAGTTCACACCCTCCCGAAAATAAGAAAAAGTGACTTTTTTTTTGTGTTGCAAATTATTTTTGGAAACTCCGAGCCATCCAATGTGTTCAGAAGGTGTTTTCAAAGGTCTAGGGGAGGAATCTTTAAAAAAAATACCGGGAAGGGGCTTGATCCAAGCAGTTTTTGCAAAAACTGTAAATATAAAAAATTTGCAAAACTGCTTGGATCAAGCCCTTCCCGGTATTTTTTTTTTTTTTGAAAATTTCTTGCGTGGACCTCTGAAAACACTTTCTGAACACATTGGACGGCTCGGATCATGGAGTCACGGAGTCCCGGATCCTGGATGTGAAGGGGACCCTATATATTATATATATAAAAGAAGGGTCCAAACAATAAATGGATTGGAACAAACAGAATAAAGCACGTGTCAAGGTGGACAAAGAATGCCAAAATCAGAATCAATTTAAAAGTTTAGAGACAAATTAGTATGGGGGCAGAATAAATTTTTGAAAACATTATTATTTGAATAAAAGAGATAGAGAGAAGCAAATATTGCTAAATGTTGTAACATTTTAATTTTAGTTAGGCCATTGTTATACTATAAGTGTTACATAATTACAATTACCTTAACATTAAGCAAGGTTTTAGGACCAAGTGTTTATCGATGCTTAGATTTTGAATTATGGATCTTAGATTTTAGACTCTTTTTTTTTTAACGAACAAATTCATCCCATAGATAAGCAAACAACAAGTACAATAAGGCGAAGTTAGTAAAACAAGTCAATCTCAAGATGAGTAGAATTTATTGTAAGAGCATCTACATTGGCTTGATCAAAACTAAAGGTTGTTAAAGTTAGCAATAATTGTTCAAAAGAATGCTCACATTGAAATAACCAAAACTAGCAATCTTTGGTCAATAATCAAATTTAGTAGACCCTGCATTTTCTCAATCAAGCGTCAATCATTATTCAAAAATCTTCTCTCTCTTTCCTTTCTCTCTCTTATTGGTGGATGAAACCCACTCTCCACTTTAGTAAGTAGCTTTTGCATTTAACATTGTTGGTCATTTTAACAAATACTCTCCACTTTCACTTATTTTAGTAGAATATTATTCAACGTAGGCCATTAGATTGAGAAGAAAAAAGTTGACGGTTGAATTTGAACTTTTGCCAATTCATTTTGATTAGAGCATTGTGGAGCATAGGGTTGCTAACTTTAGTTATACACTAAATAGATAATCAAAAGATGATGTGGTAACTTTTGGTTATCTAATTTTGATTAGTCCATTATAGATGCTATAATAATACTATATAAAAGGAGGGAAAATGCTAAATAGGCAGAGTGGGCTTATGCTTATGATTTAAAAATTTTGTCGAATGTGTGAAAAATATATATACGTATATATAAATGCATTGAATGGTATAAAAAATGCACAACAGTGCATGTTTTTTTTGCACTTATTGTGAGCCCACTTCCAATAGCAAGACCCTATAAGGAGAACACCTTTTGGTGTAAAAATACTTTTGTGAAGCTAGTCACAAAAATAATTTCCCTTATTGTCTTCATAAAAAGCCAAATTTTACAATTGCTTAATTTTATCATAACATGAATTAACCTCTAGGAAAAAATAGTAAAAGTGGACTAGGCACGGCACGGCACGGGGCATGGGGCACGGCCCAGGGCTAGACACAATAGATACTTATTTTTAATGTACCAAAATAATTAATTTTAATGATGAATTTTCTAATTATATGTTATACACTCTTTAATAAGTCAATAAAAATATTTTGTGAATCTCAATACGCTGAAACTTGGCTAGATTACATATGTTATATGCTTTTTAATAAGTCAATATAACTATAGCCTATAGTTATTAGATACACACACACACACAAAAATTGACAAAACTCGGAGATGTGCCAACACGGGCACAGCACGACACGTTACGATTACAAAATGACACGACATGATGTAACACGATTAAATAAATGGGCCGGCACGACACAACACGGCATGGTTTAGTTAATGGGCTGGAATGGCACCACAATAAACAAGGTTGGAATGAAATTAAATGGGTCATTCTAACGTAACACGGCCCATTTAACACCTCTAACTAAGAGCATAACTATCCGACACAACCCCAAACACAATCATGTACATAAACATGAGTCCCACGTAATAAATGTGAATTGTGTCCGGTTGATAGTGTTCTTGTCATTTTTGGATTTCTAATTCCCAACGACAAGGCATAAAGTAAATTAATTGGTAGATTCGTACCATATTTGCATACAGAATCCAAAACCTTAGCAATTCATTTCCATTGACCTTCTGGTCATTCAAAACAAAAATGTGGTCATTATAGAAACATCAATGCAAGAGAAAAAAAATTCCGCACGAGTATAAGAAAAGCTCATAAAGTTAGACTTTCACAGAACTTTTGAACAAATAAATTTCAAACACTTTGATTGTCACGGCAAATGTCAATTCTGCTCCTTCCCCGTGCTATAAATAACATACTAAAAATCTCCTCGATGTCATCCATTTCACAAAACAAAGCAAGAATTCTCTCCCCTACATCACCAAATACTCACAACCCAGAAATTTCTATTTTCATTTATCCTATCCGCCTCCCCTCGTTTACTTCACAACTCAAAATTCAGTAGCCAAAAATGGTGCACCGTCAAATCCTCCTCTTAACTTTTCCGTCACACGGCAGCCTAAACCCCTCTCTCCAATTCGCCAAAAACCTCGCAAAACTGGGCGTGAAGGTCACTGTACTAGCAAGTCACTTTATCCGGCGAGGAATGGAATCGAACAATGCCTCCCCAGCTCCAGAGGGCTTAACCTTTGCTTACTTCTCCGATGGCTATGACAACCGGGTCACTTTGAGCGTGGACCTTAACCACTTCAGTTTTGATATGGAGGAGTGTAAATCACACACTTTTCATGTATGGAACTCACAAAGAGATTTGAACAAACACTCACAATTTTATTGATGTTCTCTTACTCCACTCTTGATGAAAAACTTAACAGATTACACACCTATTTATATGTATTACAAGAGGGAAAAACAAATACATGATAAACTCATATTAAATGCAAATCACAAAATGAATCACGGAAGCTTAAAAAATCTTCGCCTGATATTTCAATAGTAACCCACGCTTTTTGTTTGGGCTGCTGAGAACCCACTTGGTTCTCTCAAGTTTATCCTTTTTCTTCATTCAGGTCGGAATTCATGAGCCACAGTACCAAAGCCATGGTCAAACTCATCACTGCAAGTGCTAACGAGGGTCTCCCGATAACATGCCTAGTCTATGGCATGCTTCTTCCGTGGGCAGCCCAAGTGGCTCGCGATTTTAACATAGCTTCTGCACCTCTATGGGGTGCAACCGGCCGCTATATTCGATATCTACTACTATTATTTCAACGGCCGTGGGGATGAAATTAGAAAAATCAGCACAGATAATTCAAGCTGCAGCCAGGTAACATTACTGTTTGAGAGATTATCACCACACGCACACAATGAACGAATACGTAAAACAGTAAAGAAATCAACACAGCGATATACGTGGTTTCCCAAAACCGGGTACGTCCACGGGAGCACACAGAAAAGTCGTTTATTGATGAGCACCCACTAGGGTTTTACAATAGAGAGTATTTATACGCGTCTTCAACTCCTATTCCAACCCTAACTCGCAATATAGCCTGAATACCTATATTGCCCTTGTTAACACCGTTCACGGCCGACTTAAGCCACTCGGTATCGATATAGGGAAAATCCTGTATCGATACCCGTACCTTCTGTTCGCTACTTGTCATCCCGATATCGATACAGGTAAACCCCTGTATCGATACCGGCCTCCCCAAACTGCCTCCCATCTTGCTTCATCGATCCGGGAACTTCTCGGTACCTCTCATACACTTCATATGAGCCACACGTTCCAACAATCTCCACATTGGCGAATACCCTCACCCATTCAGGAGATAACCACCGATCCAACAAGTCTTGGGAGGACGCCTCCTTTCTAACATCTGGAGACATTAACCAAGTCCAAGCAATGCTCGAACTTGTCCACAGTCACAATCTTTGTTAACATGTCAGCTGCATTCTCAGAAGTGTGCACCTTTTCCAATATCAAATCACCCGAAGCAATCAACTCTCTCACCTTGTGAAATCTAACGTCAATATGCTTGGTCCTCACATGATATACCTGGTGCTTTGCCAAATAAATGGCACTCTGACTGTCACAATGCAACCACACTCCACCTTGATCTATGCCCAGTTCTTTCACCAAACCCTTCAACCACAACGCTTCCTTAGCTGCCTCAGTCACCGCCATGTATTCAGACTCAGTAGTAGATAGAGCAACCAGAGGTTGAACCATGGATCTCCAACAAATAGGCCCACCCGCAAGTGTAAACACATAACCCGTAGTAGACCTCCCCCGCATCCATACCCCCAAAGATAATCCGCGTCCACAAACCCTACAATCTGAAACCTGATTACGCTTTTGCAAACATAATCCCACGGCCTACGCATCCCTCAAGTATCGAACATCCACTTGACGCCTTCCAATGCTCTGCACTTTTGGATTGGCCATGTACTTGCTGACTGTGCTAACCGTGTGTGCTAAATCGGGTCTAGTACATACCATTGCATACATTAAGCAACCAACTGCGCTGGCATAAGGCACCTTTGACATATCCTGAATCTCTTCATCAGACTTTGGACACTGTGCTGTAGACAACCTGAAATGACTCGCCAAAGGTGTGCTAACAGGCTTAGCACTATCCATGCTGAACCTTTCCAACACTTTCATTACATAATCCTTTTGAGATAACCACAACTTCCTTGCTGACCTATCCCTGCAAATCTTCATCCCAAGTATTTTCCTAGCAGCACCCAAGTCCTTCATGTCAAACTCTTTGCCCAACCAAGATTTCAACTTGTTCACCTCAACCATACTCTTTGCAGCAATAAGCATATCATCCACATAAAGTAGTAGGAAAATACATGAACCATCATCAAGACTCTTAACATAAACACAGCAATCATACTCACAGCGTGTGAACCCAATCCGAATCATGTAGGAGTCAAACCTCTTATACCATTGTCTT
This sequence comes from Vaccinium macrocarpon, assembly GCA_022606695.1. Lineage (NCBI taxonomy): Eukaryota > Viridiplantae > Streptophyta > Magnoliopsida > Ericales > Ericaceae > Vaccinium > Vaccinium macrocarpon. The sequence continues at coordinate 13,811,227 of CM040172.1, forward strand.
GGAGACCGCCGCCCCATAAAAAGCGACTTCTTCAACCTACACACAAGGTGCTTTCGGTCCCCTGGCCGCATGAATCCCTCAGGCTGCTCCATGTAAATAACCTCCTCCAAATCACCATGGAGGAATGCCGTTTTCACATCCAGCTGCTCTAACTCCATATCATAGCTAGCCACCAATGCCAAGAGAATTCGGATGGAATTATGCCTCACAACTGGAGAAAAGACCTCATCATAATCAATTCCCTTCCTCTGCGAGTACCCCTTTGCTACCAATCGAGCCTTGAACTTTTCCTTTTCCTTTTCAGACGCAGCTTCCTTCTTCTTATAAACCCACTTGCAACCCACTGTTTTCTTCCCTTGAGGCAGTTCTTTTAGCTCCCAAGTCTTGTTCTTATGCAAAGACTCCATCTCTTCCACCATGGCTTCCATCCATCTGTCCTTTTTAGGAGTAGTAATGGCCTCCTGAAAAGTAGACGGATCCCCACTGGTAGTGGACAAAGCATAAGCAACCATATCCTCAAACCCATACCTCTCCGGTGGCTTGATAACACGTTTGGGTCTCCCTGTGGCTATGCTCTCCTGCTGCTCCTTCTGCTGTTGATCAAGCTGTTCCTTTGGTTGAGAACCACCTGTGTCTCCACCTATATTTGTGTCACCACCTGTGTCAGAATTGCCCAGCTCAATCTGTATACCTTATTGCTTTCTACTTTCCCCTGACTCAGATTTCTGTACCCCTTGATGTGCCTTGACCATTGAATCCTCATCAAATACCACATCTCTACTGATCACCAGCTTCTTTGCTTCCGGATCCCAAAGCTTGTACCCTTTAACCCCTTTTTCATACCCAATAAAGATACACTGTTTGGACTTCGCATCAAGCTTTGACCTCTCATTGCCGAGAACATGAACATAGGCTAGACACCCAAAGATCCTCAAAACTGAGTAGTCAACCTCTCTGTCTGTCCACACCTCTTCCGCTACCTTTCCGTTCAAAGCAATACTAAGTGACCTGTTTATCACAAACACTGCCATGCTCACTGCTTCTGCCCAGAACGTTTTTGGAAGCCCTGCATTAAGTCTGATACACCGTGCCCTCTCTGCTATGGTTTTGTTCATCCTTTCTACCACCCCATTCTGCTGCGGTGTCTTTCGAACTGTCCAGTGTCGCTGAATCCCATGCTCCTCACAAAACCTCAGAAAATCCCCATCCTTGTACTCTGTCCCATTATCTGTCCGGAGGCACTTAATCCGCTTCCCAGTCTGATTTTCCACTTCAGCTTTCCACATTTTGAACGTTGCATAAACCTCAGACTTGTGTCGCAAGAAGTAAACCCAGACTTTCCTCGAATAATCATCGATAAAGGTCACGAAATACAGAGACCCCCCTTTCGAGGCTACCCTCACCGGCCCCCAAACATCTGAATGAATATAGTCAAGAATGCCCTTCGTTCTATGAGTAGCATTCCTAAACTGCACCTTACACTGCTTCCCCAGAACACAGAATCTACAGAACCCCACTTTGCACGATTTCACCCCTTTCAGCAGATTCCTCTTATGTAGCTCTAACATCCCACGTTCCCGCATATGCCCCAACCGCATATGCCAAAGAATGGTATCATCGATAACCGCTGTTGTGGTGGTGCAGCCTCCACCTACAATTGTACTCCCCGGTCGCCTTGTAAATATTGCCGGGAACTTTGGAACCCTTCATTATCACCATGGCACCCTTCGTCACCTTCATCACTCCACCTTCTGTTTTATACCCACAGCCATTGGAGTCTAAAGTTCCCAACGAAATTAAATTATTCCTCAACTCTGGAACATGTCTTACATCAACCAAGGTTCTCACAACACCATCAAACATTCTGATCTTAATTGTGCCTATTCCTATGACTTTACACGATGCATCATTACCCATAAGAACATTACCACAATCCACTGACCTGTAGGTGTCAAACCACTCCCTGTTGGGAGACATGTGATAAGAGCATGCTTTGAATCCGTAATCCATGAGTCCGCCCAAGATCCAATTTGGCGGACCAAAGCATATCACCATCTTCAAAATCATCCTACTCCACCACGTTAGCGAGCATTAAAGCGGTCCATCTTTCCTATCCCCTGCCTTTCCCCCTATCTTCTTCCAGTTCCCTCCTTTTGCCGCCATACGGACAATTTTTCTTGAAGTGACACGGTTCGCGACACCTATAACACTTCAACTCGAAACTTGCCTTTGATTTTGATCTCCCACGCTCAACAGATTTTCCCCTCTCCATCTTTCTGCCACGTTCCTCGTACCCCTTAACCATCAGTCCTTCACCTTATGCAGGCTTCGGTCACGTAACTGCTTGATTATAGGCGGAAGGGCTCGCGATAACTTCCTCAGTTCTAGGGTTTCTTTCCCCAGTGGAGTAGTAACGAATTGTCCAGAGAACCGATAGAAGGGCGGCAACATCGAGCGATCTTCCTCTTGAATGTTACTTCAATCCTTACGGTCACTCCAATCGATTGAGCGTGTTGATATCTTGAATTAGGTCGGAACCCTCGACCATCTTCAGCCCAGAATAACTTTTGCTTGAAGCGGTTTATTAGTCAAGGACTTGACATATACACGCTCCAAAGATCGTCCAAACCACTAGCCCGTGAATCGCCGCCAATCACGTGATACATAACCCCGTGCGCAGACAAAGGCGAATTGTACTCCACGGCCTTTGCCTCGCGAATCTTCCCAATCATTAGTCGGACATACGCTTTCTGGTTTCTTAGGCCTTCCGCCCAACGCGCCCGACAAACCTGCTTTGCACTGCCGGATCGCTTTACCCTCTGTTGCCCGCGGTCCGAAATTACCGTCCGTCGAACTTTACAACATGAACCGACCTACGGATGTATTCCCCACCATTGTTCTTAGATTGTGATTCAATCCCGCGTGAATAACCAGCTCACGATACCACTTGTTTGAGAGATTATCACCACACGCACACAATGAGCGATTACGTAAAGCGGTAAAGAAATCAACCTGGCGGTGATATCACGTGGTTCCCCAAAACCAAGTACGTCCACGGGAGCACACAAAAAAGTCGTTTATTGATGAGCACCCACTAGGGTTTTACAATAGAGAGTATTTATACACGTCTTCAACTCCTATTCCAACCCTAACTCGCAATATAGCCAGAATACCTATATTGCCCTTGTTAACACCGTTCACGGCCGACTTAAGCCGCTCGGTATCGTCATACAGGAAAACCACGTGACGATACTGCGCACCCCTCGCTTATTTGCTTGTCATCCCGTATCGTCTGGAGTAAACCCCTCAGATCGATCACCTCTCCCCCCAAATTGCCTCCCATCTTGCTTCATCGATCCAGGAACTTCTCGGTACCTCTCATACACTTCATATGAGCCACACATTCCAACAATTACCCGGCTTGCCACCCCTCACTCGCCACGATCTTCCAACTTATATGGTCCCTTCAAAGTCAGCGAATCCTTTCATTGCCAGCATTTGAAGAGCAGCTAGAAACGCTGGATGCAGAGTCGAAGAAGCCAACGGTACTTGTAAACACGTTTGATTCGTTAGAAGAAGAGGCATTGAGAGCTATTGACAAGTACAACTTGGTTGTGATAGAACCGTTAGTCCCACAAGCATTGTTGGACGGAAAAGATAAGTCAGACACCGCTTATGGTCGTGACCTCGTACAAAAATCAAGGATTGATGGTATTGTCGAGTGGTTGGATGCAAAGCCCCGATTATCAGTCGTGTATGTATCATTCGGAAGCTTTCTCGGGGTATCAGATCAAAAAATGGAGGAGATTGCACGTGGGTTACTCGAAAGCCAGAGGCCTTTCTTGTGGGTAATAAAAGATACCGAAAATGGCAATAAACTAAGTTGCAGAGAAGAACTAGAGAGGCAAGGGATGATCGTACTGTGGTGTTCTCAAGTAGAGGTTCTTTCGCACTCTTCTTTGGGTTGACCAACCGATAAACGCGAAGCTTTTGGTCGACACATTCAAAGTTGGGGTGAGGTTGACTGTGAATGAACAAGGAATAGCTGAAGGTTATGAGGTGAAAAGGTGCATAGATCGAAGTGGTTATGGGAGAAGGAGAAAAGGGGAAGAAGTTAGGAGGAATTGCTGAAAAGTGGAAGGAATTGGCAAAGGATGTGACTAAGGAAGGACGATCATCATATGCGAATCTTAGGGCCTTTGTGGGTGATTTTTAAGGAGACTTCTAGTAGCATGAATTTCTTTATCTTAAGATGTGTGTTGTGTTTGTTATTGTATCACACAAATTTCGAGTCTGCAAAAAAGATGGAAAAATGTTGGCCAAAATCGATGATTTTATTGATTTGAGAATTTAGGGGGTTTACAATCTCTGTAACAATTTCTAATGAAAGAAAATAATTCTCTGATTCTTCTCTTTAAGAGTTTGATTCGAGGGCTTGATGCTTGTTTTTAGGGTTGGTCATTTCATCCGCCCCGTCCGAATCCGATCCGATCTCCGATCCGAACGGATCAGCAATGTGGAGATCTGTTTGGAGATTGGATAGGATATGGAGATTTTTTTTGAAAATGTTTGGGGATTGGATAGGGGGTGGAGATAGGCATGTCCCCACCCCGAATCCGCTTTGAATCCATTCCCCGATCCGTCCCCGCTCCGCTCCGTCCCCGATCCGCCCCATCCCCGAATCCACGAAATATAGGGGTCTATTCATGAATTATAAAACTTTGGGGTCTCACTGAATTTTCTGCAATATATATGGGGTTACACCATAATTTCCTTCCTCGTGCATAAGGTTGGTTTGGTAATTGAAGCATTTTCATCCACTACAATGGCATTTTAACATATATGTTGCAATCAAAATGACCATTCATGTGATTGATTACAAAAAAAATATCTAGTAGCACAATCTTTAAAAATGTTTCCTGAGCATATCAACAATGAATTGTAGACTTGTAGTCTCTTTTCATGTGAAACAATTATGTATGCTATCTACTAAACAACCCATGTTGCATTTAATCAATTTTAATTAATGTCATGAATATACATAAGAATTCTACATAATTTCTATTTTTCTGCACTCTTTATGTTGTTCTACAAACACGTGTAGTTTTACACGCTCAGGGTTTGCTCAGTGATTAGATTTTAGGTAAAATGATTTGTAATTGGGCTTCTATAACTATTTACTTGTTACTCTAGGGAAAATGATTGGATCACCGAAATCCCCGTGGGTATCCCCGTTCCCCGTTTGGAGCGGGGATGGAGGATAAAAATAAATCCCCGTTGGAGATTGGATAGGGGATGGATATGAATAAAGGGTTTGGGGAATGGGGGTGGAGATAGTAGTCTCCAGCCCCAATCCGTCCCCATGCCCATCCCTACTTGTTCTCGAATTGAACGGCGAGATCTTCATTGGTCTTTGTAAAGATGACGACGAATTTGATGGATTTTGACTTGAGGGCTTTGAAGCTTCTTCTCAAGTTGATTTGCTTGATCTTCTTCAATTTTGTTGGGAAAAGATGATGAATTTGTGACCGTTGACTCGAAGGCTGTAGAGCTTCTTCTCAAATCAGTCTTTGAGATCTTCTTTAATTTGGTTGAAGGAAATTGACGACTTGTGGATTTGGCTTGAGCGATCTTCTGAGCTTTGAAGCTTTGATCTGAACAGGCGCCTTGCTTGATGTGGATTTGAAGAATTCTGAAGGGCTTTAGAGGCTTGATCTTTAGAGCTCTAGAGCTTGTGTGTTGGACAGAGACTTGAATGTTCTTCGGAGCTTTGAAGCTTTGATCGAAGAACTGTCTTGTTTGATGTGGACTCGGAGAATTTTGAAGGGCTTTAGAGGCTTGATCTTCAGAGTTCTGGAGCTTGAATACTTGAAGACTTAAAGAAATTCTGAAGGGCTTTGAAGCTTGATCTTCAGAATTGTTGAAGCTTCAATGTCTAGATTTTCGACTTCAAGGAATTCTGAAGGGCTTTAAGGCTTGATCTTCAGAGTTCTCGAGCTTGGGTGTCTGTGTCTGACTCCAATGTCTTGATCACTTCAAGGAGTTCTGAAGGGCTTTTGGATGCTTGAATCTTCAGAGCTCTGCTTGTTGATGGAAGCTTCAATGTGTCAATGTGAGGGAGAGTAGCTCTATTTATAGGGATGGGAAGATGAAGAGTTATGACAAGATTACAATTCTTTCCATATCTTTCTCTTTAATTATTTCTTTGTTTGATTTAAAGGAAAATAATTAAAATATAATAAATATCTTTCTTTTATTTATTTTGGGAAAGATAAATATGTATAATAAGATATATAATTTATTTCACCAAGTGGCATAATTTAATTGGCCAAACTTGATAAATAAATTATTGTGTCATTTTGACATGTGGCGCCCTCTGATTGGTCCTTTCATATGTCTTTGACTTTTGACTTGAAAACACGTGGCATTATTTGATTGGCCAGTTATCGTGCTTGGTCTTTTAACTTACAGACACTTGGCAGCATTTAATTGGCCCATCTGTAAATTTTGACTTTAACTTGTGACACTTGACAACATTTAATTGGCCAATTTGCGTGCCCTAGCAACACGTGGCAATTTGTGATAGGCTATAAATTTTACTTGTCTACAGTTATATGGTTTGTTTATGAGTGATTTATTTCATTTATTTGTTTGATACAAAAGTTGAATGTAGTATGCCAATTGTTGGCATTTTTATTTCTTTTTAAACAATCAATAGGATATATATATATATGCGGATTGTATTCTTTTTCTAGGTTCTTATTTTATGATGTTTTTCTTGATAATCATTAAGTTTTGGTATAAATAATTGTTGGACATTACAAATCTTGATTGGGTTGTGGGCCATTTGTTTTTGAAGGGTGAGGAGCAAAGAATTGAAGATAGACGACGGTTAGATTTTATTCACGTGGCTCACAACCCAATCAAGATCACTTCAAATCGGAATGGATCGGAACTATCAATTGTTGGATGGAGGTTTTTTTTTTTTTTTTTGATTCTGAAAAATGTGATGGAGCTTTAATGAAGACACCAAACTGATACGCTCCTATTTATATATTAGAATAAATAAATGTGTGAGATGGCAATGTTCATGTGAGAGTGAGTGAGAGTGAGAGTGTATTGTGTGCATGTAGTTTCCGAAAGAGTTCAAGACCAAGGGCATACCATTGAAACCAAACAGAGAACCAAAACAAAAAATTAAGATCTAGGACAGGCCTAGATCTCAGGGAAAACAAAACCAAACCATACAAAGAAACAGAAGCTACCTCAAAATCCACTTAAAAAGGGAAAACGTTTCTCACATAAATATCCAGAATACAATCCAAGGGGCTGACCCGGTCGTCGTAACTTGAAATAGTTTAGGCTTATTTACCTATTTGGTCCTTATAAAATGGTCTCCGTTTCAATTTCATCCTTATAAAAATTTTTGTTTCAATTTTACCCGTAGACTTTGTGACGGAAGTCAATCTTACCCATTTCGTAAAAAATGGACGGAAACCTCGTGTGGCTAACGGTTGGCTGAGGTGGCTGGTACCGTGGAGCACTCTCTCAACTTTCCAAAAGAAATCAAAGCGCTCTCTCTCTTAATTCACAAAGTCATCTGGGGTGGAATAAGACAATCCATTTGAGCTCTTCGCAGGAAGAAGAGAGGGAGAAGGAGAAAAGACCCAAAAAAGTCAAGGTTGAAGCTCGGTTTTACCCAAAACAATAAAAACAAATCCGGTCACGAATTTGCGGGAAACAGCTGTTGGAGAATTTTTGTGAATGAAACCGGGGCACTCGGAGGGTCTCCCGGGGCAACCGAGACCACCCCACGGATTCAATACACGCTGGGTAACTCCCTCATGATTATGGAGATAATGGCAGTATTGATTTTCAATTCAATTTCGGATTCATGGCTGCGGTTACAAGATCAAGAATTCATGGGCAAAAATTTATTTTCGTTATTCAATGGGGAGGCTCCCCCATTAATCCCGTATTCATGTTTCAGCTCTCTTTTCAAGCTATATAAGGGCAGCCCCGTATTGGTTTGAACACAAGCAATTGTGCAACACATTTCAGTATAGTCACAACTCGTTTTTGTGAGAGAGAGGCAGACGAGAGTAATAGTTCGCCAAGGCTTCCAGCGGTGGTGTTCCGTGGTTGTGGTTGAGCCGTTGTATCCTCGGGGCGAAGACGCCGATTCATCCTACAACACCCGGTAGGGCGGCCGAATCTTTGTTAAGGAGAGTGTGGTTACACACGACTCGGCATATGTTCGACAGTTTGTATCTCTGTTTTACAGTTTATGTTTCCGTGTTCATTTTGTATTCTGTTCATGTATATGTATATATGAGAAGTTTTGTTTTTCCTGGAATCACGATTGCCACTGTAATTTTTCCAACAAGTTTAACAAAGATTTTTGATCGATTGGCAATCGAATTTCAGAAAAACAATTACATTTTAGGCCCGACCTTTGAGTTGCAAGAACAGGATTGATGAACAGAATTGGTGGTATCTCGTTGAGATCATATAGTAATCTGCCCAGATTACTCGTGGGATATAGATTCGATATCAGGGGCTACGGCCTAAGTCAATGCGATGTAGCGATTGAACTTCACCGATTAAGCCCGCGGCTTTAGGCGGTTGTGCGCAACTAGCCTTGATACATTGAGTTTGTTTGGCCTGCAGGCAATCTGCTTGGCTTAAGCCTTGACATTGCTCGGTCCGGCTTGTGTCCGATTGGATTGTTTGGCCTGGGAGCAACCTACTGCGCCTTAGCGGTGGCGTTGCTTAGCCTCCGATCCTCACGGATCTACGCTTTGTGATAGCAGTTCTTGTGTTGGGTTTAAGAACAGCCAGTGGTTGGGCTAGTTCGGCCTAAGCTTGTGCTCTGCCTGCAGTAATATAACCAGTGGAAGGTTAATTACTCAGCCTTAGTACATGGCCAGTGTAGTAACTTGGCACAAGGATTGGTACATAGCGGGCGAACATAAATTGCCTTGATTGCTTAAGCGGTGAATTGTATACAGGGCAAAGGGAACCCGTCGAGGCACCGCCCTCGAACTCCATATGGCCGCCCCCTAGGAACCCTGGTTAGGGGCACGCCCCCTAGACCCCCACCAAGGGGCAAGCCCCCTGGGACCCCCAGGGTACGCTTGTGCGTTGTGGGTGCAAAGACCATGTTTGGTTGCTAAGTTTAGATTATTAATCTATACTTATTGTCATGATTGTGAAAGTAGTTTCACTAATTTGTGGTTTGTCATTTCTCAGGTTAAGATGACAACTGGAAAGAGCAATGAGACTCCAAATGTGACAAGCTCAAGTGCTGCTGCTCCTTTGCACGGAGTCCCCTCGATACTAATGTCCCATGTTGATAAGCCTGGGAAGTTTGGTCCAGGGGTTGATTTCAAGAGATGGCAACAAAAGATGATGTTCTATCTGACCACTCTCCATCTCATTTGGGTGCTTGTGCGAGGGTGCACCGGTTGTTCTTTGAAAATGAGACGGAACAACCCGAAGCGGCAGCTCTCGATCGATGGAAGAATCTTTGATTATCGGCCAAGAATTATGTCTTGAATGCTCTTGATGACTCGTTATACTCTGTGGTTCAATGAGGTCGTCACCAAGGAATTGTGGAAATCCTTGGACAAAAAAGTACAAGATCGAGGAGCTGGGCCTAAAAATTATTGGTGGGCGCTTCGCGATTATACTATGAAAGATGAAAGGTCCGTGATGTAAACAGTCCAAGAGCTCCAGATGTTGATCAATGAAATCAAAGCAGAAGGGATGTTATTGCCTGAGCCGTTTTTGGTGGCTGCTATCATCCACAAGCTTCTAGGAACTTGGAAGGAGTTCAAGAGTTATCTCATGTTCAAGAACAAGGAGATGACATTGGAGGCTCTCTTCTACAAGCTCAATGTCACGGAAGGAAATCGGGCTAGAGAAAGGGCTGCCAAGGAGGCCGAAATGGCAAAGGCCAATATGGTGGACCATGGTCGTCCTTCCTCCAGTGGTGTGAGAAAGAACCAACATGACAAGCGGTCGGATAAGGTAAGGGCAAGAGTGTCCATCCTGGGACCAAAGGGTGGTGTTGCTAAGAAGCCCAAGGAGAAGTTCAAGGGAAATGCTTCAATTGTGACAAGTTTGGCCATAAAGCATGTGGGAATGCAAGAAGCCACCTGGTCCACAAGCCGCGATATTACGTAAGCCTGGGAGGTAGTTCGACATGAACTTCGGACTATGGTATCTCAAGTGAACATGGTGGGCTCAAATCCGCGGGAGTGGTGGATTGACAACAGGGGCTACCCGCCATATCCTGGGCTGTGATAAGAAGATGTTCCGCCACACTTGAGCGGTTAATGGGGAGAAGCCGTTTATGGGGAATTCAAATGACCTCGGATATTCTTTGGTGAAGGAACAATTAGTCCCAAGATGACTTCGGGGAAGACATTGACCCTGAACAAAGTGTTGTTCGTGCCAGACATTCACAAGAATTTGATATCTGGCTCTCTGCTGAGCAAGCACGGCTTTTCGCATGGTGTTTGAATCGGATAGGGTCATTCGACCAAAATTTGGATCATATGTAGGGAAAGGTTATATGGCCGATGGGCTATTTAAAATGAATGTAATGGTATTATCCCTACCATTAATAAGACAAATGCCCCATTGCTTATGTGCTTGAGTCTTCCATTTTGTGGCATGGTAGACTAGGTCATGTTAATTATGAATCTATCGTGTAGATTAGTTAACTTGGACCATATTCCAGCTTTTCATATTAATACAAATCACAAGTCTTGCGAAACTTGTGTCGTAAGAAAAAAAGCTAACTAGAACTTAGTTTAAATTTCGGTTGAAAGAAGTACCCGAACCGTTGGGGCTAATCCACACGATGTGTGTGATCACGAAATATGTCCAAACGCCAAATGCAAACAAGTATTTCATTACTTTTATTGATGATAGCACGAAATATTGCTATGTGTACTTGTTAAAAGCAAGGATGAAGCGTTGGACAAGTTCATTCTTTTTAAGAATGAGGTGGAAAACCAACTTAGCAAAGTAAGATTAAGGTGGTGAGAAGTGACCGAGGTGGTGAATTTGAATCACCGCTTGGTAATGGTAGTTAGTGTTTGAACAAGATATTTTTACCAAACCACTTTGCACCTTACTGCATCCTCGCCAGAATCGGGCTAGCGAGGCAAGAATCGCACATTGAAAGAAATGATGAATGCTATGTTGGTTAGTTACGGGTTGCCTCCGAACATGTGGGGGTGAAGCGGTGTTGACCGCTAACTATCTTTTTGAATTTAGTGCCCCGCAAAAGTTGGACAAAACACCTTATGAGTTGCTTTCGGAAGAAAGCCTAACTTTAAGCACTTGCGAGTGTGGGGGTGTCTTGCTAAAGTAGCAATACCTCCTCCTAAGTATGAAAAGATAGGACCGAAAACCGTTGACTGTGTGTTCATTGGTTATGCACACAATAGTAGTGCATATCGGTTAGATTGTGTATGAGTCCGAGCAACGGATATACACAAAAACACTTACATGGAGTCTATAAATGTGTCATTTTTCGAGCACATTTTTCCGTATAGATCCAATGGAGAGTCTAGTTCGATTAAACGGACCACGCACCCCCGCTAATTTTGGCAATGGTGACCAAGGAAAGGAAGGGGATGTTGAACCCAGACGCAGCAAGCGTGCTAGGACATCAACATCCTTTGGTCCAGATTTTCTAACTTATTTGTTAGAAAGTGAGCCTCAGACTTACAAGGAAGCTGTTAGCTGTCCTGAAGGTCCTTTGTGGAAAAAGGCCATTAAAAGTGAAATCGACTCCATCCTACAGAACCATACGTGGGAACTAGTGGATTTGCCACCTGGTAGTAAGCCTCTGGGCTATAAGTGGATCTTCAAAAGGAAGATGAAAGCAGATGGGTCGATAGATAAGTACAAAGCTAGGCTTGTCATTAAAGGCTATAGGCAAAAAGAAGGCCTAGATTACTTTGATACTTATTCACCAGTCTCAAGGATCAATTCCATTCGGATGATAATTGCTATCGCAGCTTTGCGAAACCTTGAGATACATCAGATGGATGTAAAAACAGCTTTCCTAAATGGCGATTTAGACGAAGAAATTTATATGGACCAACCCGAGGGTTTTTCCGCGCCAGGTCAAGAGAGGAAAGTCTGTAAGCTTGTTAGATCTCTGTATGGTCTAAAGCAAGCTCCGAAACAATGGCATGAGAAGTTTGACTATGCAATGTTGTCTAGTGGCTTCCGCATCAATGAATGTGACAAATGTGTGTATGTCAAGGACACTGATGAAGAATATGTCATTCTGTGTCTCTATGTTGATGATATGCTCATTGTTGGTAGTAATGACAGGGTCATTCGATCTACCAAGGATATGTTGAACTCTAAGTTTGACATGAAGGATATGGGCCTTGCAGATGTAATACTTGGTGTGAAGATCACCAGAACATCTGATGGACTTGCATTGTCTCAGACACACTATGTTGACAAAATTCTTGAGAAGTTCAACCAGTCTGATACAGGCATCGCAAGAACCCCCGTAGACGTAAGTCTCCATTTATCCAAGAATGGGGGGGAAGGGGTGTCCCAATTGGAGTATTCTCGGATAATTGGGAGCCTCATGTACTTGATGAGTTGTACAAGGCGATATAGCCTACTCGCAGTAGGACCGAAAGCGGATACACGAGTAATCCAGGACATGATCACTGGAAGGCGATAGTCAGAGTACTACATTATTTAAGGTATACTTGTGATCTAGGGTTGCACTATACCAGATATCCAGCAGTACTAGAAGGGTACTGTGATGCGAATTGGATATCGGATATAAAGGACTCAAAATCCACGAGTGGATATGTCTTCACGCTTGGTGGTGCAGCAGTTGCTTGGAAATCTTCTAAACAGACGTGTATAGCACGATCTACAATGGAATTTGAATTCATTGCTTTAGATAAAGCAACTGAAGAGGCTGAGTGGCTACGTCAGTTCCTGGAAGATATTCCAAAATGGTCAAAACCAGTGCCAGCTATTAGTATCCACTGTGATAGTCAAGCTGCGATTGGTAGGGCTTTGAGTGCCAATTATAATGGTAAGTCTAGACATATACGTCGAAGACATAATACCATTAAACAACTACTCTCAAGTGGGGTTGTCACTATTGACTATGTGAGATCAAAGGACAATATTGCGGATCCGCTAACCAAAGGGTTATCTCGAGAGCTAGTTGAGAAAGCATCAAGAGGAATGGGGCTAAAGCCATTACGCTCATAGTTACCGTGGGGGTAGCCAACCTAGTTGACTGGAGATCCCAAGATCTAGGTTCAATGAGACTACTTTATGCGTGTAATTGAGAATGATCACTGTGGAGATTTGATCTCTTGCCCATTTCTAAGATGCGGAACTGTGAAGCCTGTAAAGTGGAAGAGGTTAAGCATTGCTTTTAATGACTTTTATGCGTCGGAGATGCCGAGCGGGGTATAGCAAGATACCCATTATAAGAAGGTCACCTATGTGAGTATGAAGTGGGGCCGCTTCTGTGAGAATTCGCAAAATTTCGAGAAAATACTTGCGTAACTGTGAAGGAGGGTGTCATGGCCGAAAATGAACCCAACAAAGTGAGAACTCAACCACGCCGAGAATTCCCGCGTGACATCCGTTGTCTAAGTTTACACCGCGAATAGCCTTCAAAGCTGGTTCGCATATTGGTCCGCCAAGAAACTTCGAGTAGGCTATCACAAGGGAAGGTTCAAGGCCAAAAGCTACCTATCCTATGCAGAATTATCCATTGCCTCTCTCAGTCAGCCTTTGTACACAAGCCGTGTGCCCGCCAATTTTCATTCATGGGGAATGTTGAAGAATTTTTGTGAATGAAACCGGGCACTCCTGAGGGTCTCCCGGGCAACCGGACCACCCTACCTGGATTCAATACACGTAGGGTAACTCCCTCATGATTATGGAGATAATAGCAAAGATTGATTTTCAATTCAATTTCGATTCATGGTCTGCGTTTACAAGATCAAGAATTCATGGGCAGAAATTTATTTTCGTTATTCAATGGAGAGGCTCCCCCATTAATCCCGTATTCATGTTTCAGCTCTCTTTTCAAGCTATATAAGGGCAGCCCCGTATTGGTTTGAACACAAGCAATTGTGCAACACATTTCAGTATAGTCACAACTCGTTTTTGTGAGAGAGGCGACGAGTAATAGTTAGCCAAGGCTTCCAGGTGGTGGTGTTCGGTTGGTTGTGGTTGAGCCATTGTATCGCAGGGGCCGAGACGACGATTCATCCTACAACACCCACGGTAGGCGAATCTTTGTTAAGGAGGTGTGGTTCTGTACACCTAATATGTTCGGCGCTTTGTATACTGCTTTTACAATTTATGTTTCCGTGTTCATTTTGTATTCTGTTCATGTATATGTATATATGAGAAGTTTTGTTTTTCCTGGAATCACGATTGCCGCTGTAATTTTTCCAACAACAGCCACACCGAATGCAACCAACCACCTAATCACGGATACGTGGGGTGGCAGTTTGATCAATTGAGAGGACAAAATAGAATCAAAGGTTATTGACAGATTCTTCATCGGAGCTTTTGTGGGAAGAGATTTTGCAGTTAACGGGAGGTGAGTATTCAGAACTAAGCCGTAAGCCAAAGCAGCATGCGTTGTCCGTCTGTAATCGAACCACCGTCGTCTAAGGAAATCCCCAAATCAGACCCACCCTCTCCAAAATTCCAAAAAATAAAAATAAAATAATAAATAAGCAGATCAGTGGGTGTTCATGAATATGGAATCAAGGATGAGTCCAATTCAACAACTCGAAAAAATTACTCCCAAAAGACGAAGCTCTGCTCGAAATCGGAGTTGCCTAAAACGTGGTTTTCTCTTGTCCAGCTATTATCAATTGAAATTTTTCCTCCATCACCGTGGGTAATTTCGTTTTATCGTGGATTTCGCCGAGCTCGATATCTGGGTCGCCTCAGTTGGCGTTGCCGCCATTGTCTTCGAGGTACCCCGAGAGCTTCCAGCAGGAACAAGCGAGGATCATCCGAGAGTGCCATGGCGACCTCCGTCGCCGGCAAAATGTGTGAAACGACTGGGTCTATCATTTTTGTATATTATTCACTCCGTCTCATAAAATTTGATCACTACGAAACTACGTGTAATTTTTAAACTAAAAAATAATGCATTTACCAAAATAATTTTTGAATTTTTTTTGCACTGTATAAAAGTTCTCGATGAGATCTATCAAACAAGATCCATATTAACTAAAAAATTATTTTCGTAAGCACGTTATGTTTCAGCTTGAAAATTGCACATAGTTTCGTAGTAATCAAACTTTATGGGACGGAGAGAATACTTATTTCTTTGACATTAAACAAATGAGGTATTGGAATGTTATGTTGGTTTTAGAGAGAGAGAGATGGGAGAGGGGTTAGCAATGGGAAGTCAGAGATGAGTGAGAGAACAGAGGAGGGAGAGAGAGCCTTACCACGTGTCCTCCACCGTGTCAAAAAAATGTCCACGTAAGCATTCTGTTTGCCACTTACACAATTTCCATCCATCTGTGAACAAAAAGGGCAACATTGACATTCGTCACAAAGTATAAGGGTAAAATTGAAACAGAAAATTTTATAAGGATGAAATTGAAACGGTGGTTATTTTATAGGGACCATAAAAGGATTTAAGACGACAGTTTCTAAGAGTGGCTCTAAGACTCAAATCCATTTCTCTATTTTGGAGAATCAAAATAATTTATTTTAATAAAAAAGTACAATTGAAAAATGTTACTATTCACTCACTTAAATCACAATTATTCATTGCTATTTTTACTTTTCAAATTTTCATTCAATTTGCCATCAAAACCCGACTACCTGTCTGTATTTTAAGTTTTTCAAGTTTCTAATGTTACTAAAATATATTGAAAAGTGGTCTTATTTTGAAGGTATGGAGTATACGTACGCCTTCCCAACTAGAGTTGTCAAACGGGCCAAGTTGGTACAGGCACGATACAAGCACGGTTTTAGATGGACACAACACGGGCACAACACGGGCACGACACGGAATTGGGTTGTGAGGCACAACACAACAACTACTAATTTTTAATGTACCAAAATAATTAATTTTTAATGATGAATTTTCTAATTATATGTTATAAAATTTTTAATAAGTTAATACAAATATTTTGCAAATCTCAATACGCTAAAACTTGGCTAGATTATACCCAAAAAAAAAATTATATGTTATATACTTTTTAATAAGTCAATATAGCTATAGTTATTAGATATACAAATTTTTTTCCAACAAAACTTGGCTAGATTATACAATAAAATTCGATGAAACTCAAAAATGGGCCAGCACGGGCACGCACGACACTGCACGATTACAAAATGACACAGCACAACACAACACGATTAAGTAAATAGGCTGGCACGGCATGACACGATTAAGAAAAGGCACGGCACGGCACGACACGGTTTAGTAAACGGGCCGGCACGGCATGACACGATTAAGAAACATCACAACATGACATGGTTTAGTAAATTGGCCGACACAGCACGACATTGTTTAGTAAACAGTTCGGCACGAAACACATTTGACATGAAATTAAATGGGCCATGCCGGTAGGGCATGGCCCGTTTGACACCTCTATTCCCAACAGTACAAATTGTTATAAAATTAAATTATAATGGCCTTGTTCGGTTGGCAGCTTTGGCCCAGTTTTGGGCCACTCTTAGTTTTGCTGACATCATTATTTTTCTCACTTTTCTCTCTATCTCTCTCCACTTATTACACCTGCTTATATTATCAAAACTAAACTAAACTCCCTCAAAACTATGAACCAAACACAGCCAATATCTTTGATTAAATGCATCTTGAAATATTAAAATGAAATTAAGAATGTTGGTGATTTTTCATATTTAAATAATCAAAGAGGGTTTTTCAAAATAAAGACCTCAAAGGAAGAAATGAAACTTGCATGGTTGGAGTGATATGATTCTTCATTTTGAAGATGTGAATGTATGGTTGGACTCTCTTTGTCAGTAAGTCTTGGGCACCTCACCCCCACACGTAAGCTTGTGTAACCATTGTAGAATGGGCTATAAGGATTAGTTTGAGGTGCATGCCTGCTCTCCCGAAACACCTTACACTAATTACCAGGGGGGAAAAATACCCAGAGTACAACCAGAGCTCTGTTCTCCTCGGACCCTGCAACAATGTGACTTCAAGATGTAATACAAGGGGTGGTTAGGGCGAGTACCCTTGCAGTAAGTGGGGGGCCTTAACTAGTGTGGCCACGCTAGCTCCCCCAGAGATTTGAGTCACGTAGTTGGGAGCATTTGTGGCCTAGTTTTGGGGCTGTTCCTTCGTCAAAAATAAAATAAAATACAAGCTCTACTTTTGGATCTTGGTTAGGACTTAGGACACCTTCCATATCAAGGTTAGTACTACTAATGATTCTCCCATTCCTCACCCTATTGGAGTTTTGCCTTTAATTTGACGTTTTGAAGAAAGATGTAGTGTCCGTGGTGCGTAGGGTTCGTTTCTGATCGTTGAGGAAGTTCTTTGTTTTTCTCGTCCAGACGGGTGTCAAGTCAGTCCAGATGGTTGAACGTGCTGGTCTAATGAAGCCAACGAGTATTGAGGGCCCTTTTGACCTAATTTGCTATACTTTCTTATAAATAACCGCCCTAGGGTTGTTAGGGTTTGGACTTATTGGGTGAATCTTTTCAAGAGAGCCCCCATGCAATTCTTGGTAGAAAACTAGGGTTTAGTTTTTTTTACGTAGTATTTTTCTAGGGATTAGATATTAGGGAGTTTGTGAGTTTGTCTCTATCGTATTTGTGAGACATTTGTCCATATATATATGTCGAGTGCTTCAAATTGAGTTACGGGTATAGCTAGCTTGTTGTTCTCTCTCTATTTATAGTGAATCATTTTTCTCTTTACCCGTGGACATACCTTCTTGCTTTGTGCTTGAGGGGAACCACTTAAATCTTATGTTTCGTTCTTTCCTGTTGATTCGTTTGTATTTTTATACTTAGTGTTTTAGCACAACACTCCCCTCTAGGTGATAGATCGATGGAGGCAAGAGAGAGTTTAGGCACTAGTTAATTTATGCCTTTATGGAGAGATTTTTCCTCTTCCAACCTGTAGACATGCCCAACAATTCATTAAGGCCTCATTTGATTCGGGTATTAGAAAACTGGGATAGGATAACACCAGTCTAATCCCGCACAATCCCGCGTTTGGTTCCCAAAAAGCATATGGGATTACTAATCCCGGGACTAATTTAGTACCTATATGTGGGGTATTATATTATCCCATGGGGGGGGACTAAATAGTCCTGGATAAAAAACACACGAAAGGCTCTCCACCAAATTGCAAAATTGCCACTCATTAAACATCTGCTCTTCTTCTTCTTTTCATTCCAACTCTCTCTCTCTCTCTCTCTCTCTCTCTCTCTCTCTCTCTCTCTCTAAACCCAGAATTCAGATGACTTCATCGGCCATCTCGAGCATCTCCATCTTTTATTTGCAGCTCCAAAACTGATTGACCCTCTCTCTCTCTCTCTCTCTCTCTCTCTCTCTCTCTCTCTCTCTCTCTCTCTCTCTCTCTCTTCGTCTTCTCCATAAACCCACTTGGATTCTTGCATTTTCGCTCAAAGGAGTTCTAGGTATACACTCCTCCGGTGAGTTTCAAACCAATTTAATCACCAGCCTCTAGATTTGTATAACCGATTGTACTTGGAAAACCAATTTTCGAGGTTATGAGTAAATGACTTTGGTCTAACTTTGTACTAGCTGGCATTGTTTTTGTTGTTGGGTTTGCTTGGTTTGTATAAAAGTTCTGGAATTTCACGAAAACGAAGAATGAAATTTCAATGGTGAAGTGGAGATCATTTCATATTGATTTTTCTTTTCTTTTGTTTGGTTTGAGAGATGGAGGGAGAGAGAAAGAGATACTCCTGAAATTAATCTTGAAATGTAGTTTAGGGTACCAAACATGGGATTAGCCGAAAAGTGGGATATCCCGATGTTAATCCTACGTGAATCAAACAGGGAATTGTGTGAGATTCAGCACTAAATTAGTCTTAGGACAAATAATCTAGGATTACCAATCCCACCTATTTTAGTTCATGAATCAAACGAGACCTAAGTACACCATTTAGCCAGCCAAGATCCATCTTTCAGATTTGAGAGGAGGAAACTCAAGCAAAGAACAAAAGATCAAATGGCTTTTTTTGCATAGCCATATGAACATGGACTGAGTCAGGATTTTACCTTTATGGTGGTGAAAATATGTACTTAAAAATTTATTTTGGAGAAAAAAAAAACTAGTGATGGCGAGTCTATATAATTTGGAGATGAAAATTTGTTTTCTATATAATAATTGTATTTTTTGAAAACCTTGTGGTGGCGGCCTCCACCGCTTGTTCCCCTTTGGCTCCATCATTGAATATGAATTATGAACACAACTTTTTTTTAGTGGCAATCCCACAAGAATGTGGCAAGCCAGCCAGGAATGAAAGATAATCAAAAGGTTGGTGATCAAAGGTCTTAGGGTCTATATAATTTGGAGATGAAAATTTATTTTTATATAATAATTGTATTTTTTGAAAATCTTGTGGTGGCGGCCACCGCTGCTTGTTCCCCTTTGGCTCCATCAGTGCATATGAATTATGAACACAACTTTGTTTTAGTGGCAATCCCACAAGAACGTGGCAAGCCAGCCACGAATGAAAGATAATCAAATGGTTGGGGATCAAAGGTCTTAGGGTTTACTCTCTCTTAAAGTCTCAGATTTGAAACCTCATAGGTATTATTAACTCTTTTGAAATGATACCAGTCCTTAATGGAATTTTGCACCAGCATTAATTACGCTCCCCGCAAGTGAACAGTGAGATGGAGCTCTCAAAATAGAGGAAACCAGATTAGCCTAGCCCACCGAATCATACTCGTTGCAATTCTCACAGCACCCAAACATTTAGCTGTCATTAATTCACAGCATCCAATGCACTTTGAGCCCTTAAAATTTCTCCATCTCAATCATTTGAAATTGGCATAAAGTTCCGTGAAAAATGTCTACGCTCCCAATTATTTAATATATCAATCTAAAAATAAGTTAAAAAAGAAATGTAAGACGGAAGAAATTATAGGCAAAAGAAAAGGACAGTTGCAGGGGCGGCTATTCAAGGATGGATCAAAAGCTCCGGGTCCTATAGCGAGGGCCTCACTACAACCCTCAGGTTATCCGGTTGTTCATCTCGGCAATAAAAACTTAGATTTTAATTCAAACAATAAATGACTCGAATCATTTGGAGTTGAGATTAAATACGAGCAATCGGTGTCGAGATGAATGACCGAATTAGTTTCACTACAACCTTATAGTGAGTTACCTCACTACGGGCCCGAATCAGCATGGCCCCAAATCTATGGATCTAAAAAAGCTTAAGAAGTCAAGGCTGCTAATTGGCGATGGATCTTGGACCGTTCAATCTTGATTGATCAGAACCTTCTTACGATTTGTGACCTTTTACCATTCAACATTGAAAATATCCCATAAGCCATCGCAACGAGAGTTCTTAATTGACCGACCTAATGCACGTGACCCACAACATCGGACGGCTAAGAAGTCATTTTTGGTCACATTTGTGGTCTGTGATATTTTTGTGTCTCTGATATTTTCAATACTTACTTCAAGTGAATTCCAAAAGGCATACAAGTATGAAAAAAAATGACTTCCAATACTTAATGTGAATTTTTCTCATAAGATTAATTTGCTTTTACGCAGTGGCCTTGTCATAAATATTTTCCCAGAATTTATCGACACAGAAAATTATTATTTGCAGATTTTAATTTCTTAGGTTATTATCCTTTCATACATACATATAATTTGCAAGCCCATATGTATTACCAAGCCCATATGTATTACTGGGAAAAGACTACAATATATACCCCTTATTTGAGTGTGTATTGGATGCATCCCTAATCGATTCTCTTACTAATAGAAGTTACGATTTTTTTTATAAAAGTTACGAGACATACCAATATGTTATGAATCATAGAAAATGTTACAAATCATATTGTTGAAAAGTTGCAAAACACTAAAAAATGTTACAATTGCCAATAAGATG
Organism: Vaccinium macrocarpon; assembly: GCA_022606695.1. Lineage (NCBI taxonomy): Eukaryota > Viridiplantae > Streptophyta > Magnoliopsida > Ericales > Ericaceae > Vaccinium > Vaccinium macrocarpon. The sequence continues at coordinate 13,832,370 of CM040172.1, forward strand.
ACACATTATAGATCGGACTCGGGGGGCATGTTGTGCATAAGATACATGTCCTGGCCTCTTCAAATGGATTGGATCGAGTTTTGGGCCGATTTCCGGATCGTTTCGCACTTTTTCTTTAATTTTGAGTTTTTTTTTGAACATCCGTCCATCCAAAACTCGATCCTATGGCCGAGAGGTGCATTGGTGTCTATTTCTTTATCGTTAACTAGTTTTATTGGCCGAACTTTGTGTCTGGTCTTTGCTCTATAGTATGTGCTTTTGTCTCGATGGAAGATACTAATTATTTTGATGTAATTTGTCTATCTTATTGGACAGGTTACCCGTTAAGTCCTTATCTTTGTATTTTGGATGAATTTGTTCATAAATGCTGTGGGCCCTTTTAATGATATGATTGTGATTTTGTAAAAAACCAACATGCCCCGAATTATCCCTAGAAATTAACACATTTATTTGATCTTTTCAGGTCAAAGAATCATGCATATGCTACGTTCGTTGATATGTCATTTTAATTAAATTCATTTACATTGATGTCTACTAATGACGACAATAAGGGGCATACATGTCTACTCGTTCTTTCAACTGCAATTAATTAATGATGTGTGATTTGTGTTAACAATGTTCAAAAAACACTTGATTTCGATATGATGGCACTCGCTCCACTGCTTTCCAGAATAACGATCAAGTGTTACCGTGGTCATAATGTTTGTAGCATTAATAATAATATGTGAAGAGAATGATTTATCCTAAAAAGCGTTTAAGAAAAAAAAAAAGAAAAAGGAATCACCTTTAGCGGAACGAGTATCATTTTCAACTGAAATTACGGTAGTACTCTATATCCTTTTTGAAGTAGTGGATTAGATCAAGCTCTCATTGCATCTCCAGGTCTATTCTGCAAGCTTAAGCTGAGTGGAGGCTGCTTCAGGATTTAAGTTAAGCGAAAATAAATATTTTGTAACGCAAACCTATATGAAACCACGAATTTTTATTGGTAATTTTAGGAATTGTTTTGGCTCATTTAATAATTTTTCTGTGACTCGTTTTATTTTTGGGTGTACAGTACACCCTTTACAAGTTTTATAGTTCATCTTATGAATTTTTGTGGCCCGATATATAAAAATTTTGTAGGCTTTTGTTTTATGAATTCTTGTGGTTACTTTTAGGAATTTTTGTGGTTTTGTTTACAAATTTTAATGGTGGTGTTTATGAATTTTGTGGTAAAAAAAGACGTGCAAGCTAAAAAGTACGGGTCAGAGTCTATAGTCTTTTTGTACAAAATAACAATATTTTTGATGTTCAATTACGTCTTTTTCCGATGTTTTACGACTTTTCATGCCTCAAAATATCGTACGCTAATTTTTAGGGATGTTTACCCCAGACTTGTCCTTTACCACACCATTATTGTCAAGTACTCTATTTTCCAAGTCTATTATTTGTCTTTTATTAGTCTTCCATAATACTCCCACCATCCCAATTTAAGGGTTGGTTTGGGTGAATTAAAAAAATTAGTTTTTTGGTTTTGTCCTTATTTTTAGATTATTTTTCGTCTTTATTTACAAAACTTTAAGTTTGGCTAATAATTTTATACTTTTTAGATTCTTCTCGTCGAGACAAGTTAAGAAACCACAAAAATTCGACCGAAAACCAACAAATGCAAAAAAAAAAAATTGAGTAAGGACAAAACCAAAAAAACTAAAAAACTAGTTTTTTCAATTCACCCAAACCACCCCTAAATGTTCTCTACGGAAAATCGAGTTTTTTTAAAAAAGTTCAAAATTTTCCTCTAAATTTCCAAAAGTAACCTTAAAAACTGTGAGTCAATTAAATGTACTTAAATTGTTTATATCTTTCAATATGAATCTCAAAAAATATGTCATATAGATCTTGTTTGATAGATTTCAATTAATTCTATTATACAACTTTTTTAAAATCATGAAAAATATCATATCTTGAAAGATATTGTCAATTTAAGAATGATATGAATATCAAAAACTGTTAAATCAATTAGTACTTTGTAGGGGTAGAATTGAAAGATTGGTATGTTTTGATAGTTATTTATAAAAACTGGACACTAGTTTTGGAGCATTCTAAAATAGAAAGGTGGACATTTAAAATAGGACGGAGGGAGTAGTAAACTTTTGTGGCTTTTAAACTCGTTCTTTAGAATTTAACCAATTTTTGCTTTCACACGAACTTGAACCAAAACTCCAAAAGCCAATGAATGCTTTCTATTCTTTAGGACTAGTTCATAAAAGAAGAAAATTAAGGACAATCTCTGGAAGAATGATGAACTTTCGCTGTTCGATCTTGACAAAACCCCACTAAATAACCAGACAAATTTCCCAAGTCAATTCTGTACAAAATTCAATAATGGTGTGCTTACAATTCCCACCACAGGCACAGAATTATAGATACATAAATATGTATATATATGAAAAAATATCATGATGTAGCCTGGCCCATACCAACACAAGCTACAGATTTCATCTTCTTCTTTTTTTTATCTTGTTAGTATTATAAATACTTGATCAGTTCATCCTCTTCAAAAATGCATAATAATTTGCAAAAGACAAATTTCTTTATTGCAATAAGTATCCTAGCAGTGGCCCTTCAATTTTTACAGCCTCCAATGGCTTCTGGGCTTACTAAAGGAAAAATGGTGACAGTGTTGAGCATTGATGGAGGAGGCATTAGAGGAATTATTCCAAGCACCATTCTTGGCCACCTTGAATCAAAGCTTCAGGTACTACAAAAAAAACCTTCATTAACAAATTTGTAGCTCATTTTGATTTCTGTTTTCAATTTTTTGTGGATCAATTTTGTTAGGAATTGGATGGAGCCAGTGTAAGAATTGCAGACTACTTCGATGTGATTGCCGGGACTAGCACCGGTGGGCTGGTGACAACCATGCTCACGGCTCCGAACAAGGACAACCGCCCGTTGTACGCCGCCACGGATATCAACAACTTCTACTTGGAGCACTGCCCTAAGATCTTCCCTCAAAGCAGGTGAATAACAACTTTGTATTACTCCCTATGTCCCTTTTTAAATGATCCATATGAAAATACGTGAAATTTCAAGCTCCTAAAAAATATATTTTTTTATATAATTTTTTAATTTGTTTTGTACCACAGTGCTCATTGGGTACTTTAATTTAGTGCAAAAGAAATTTAAAAATGTTATACGAAAGTACATTTTTAAACGTTCGCAAAAATACACGTTTCTCAAGTGGATCACTTTAAAATGGACGGAGGGAGTAAAGAACTTTAGAAATCCTTCCTCCTTAAACCTTTCTAATGACTAATGATCGGTGACCAAACGGGTCACTGACCAGACTTGATGGATCTATCAATGACCCATTTGATCACTAAGTTCAGTGCAGTGCAAATGAACTTGGGGACTCTGCCCGTCTGTCGTCTCTAAGTTCATTTGCACTGTTCAGTAAGGGACGTCAAAGACCTCAAGGACTCTTCTGTCCCTTAGGGATGACAGGCCCTGCCGACCCAATATCAGTCGTGCAAATGTGTTTTGACAGCCCAGATTTGAGAGGTGCCTAAGAGTGTTTTGGGTATTTTAACTCCGGTCAAATCTGAGACGTCCAAAACATGTTTGGAAGGCCGAGATTGGTCGGCAGAGCCTTCCATCCCTAAAGGACGGCAGAGTCCTCGGATTCAATGCAAATAGCATTTCCCTCAACAAAGACTTCAATTAGGCGATCTTGATGAATGAATCAGTAACGAGTGTTTCTTGATCAGCCGAAACAATTTCGTCACCAAGGTTACAAGCTTGTTTGGCGCGGTCACGGGCCCAAAATATGATGGTAAGTACCTGAAGTCATTGACGAAGGAGCTACTAGGCAACATCACCATAAATCAAACCCTAACAGATGTGATCATTCCGGCTTTCGACATCAAGCGACTTCAGCCAGTAATCTTCTCGACCGACGATGTATGATCCTAGTAACCCAAAAAATTCAAGATCTGTGCATAATTCCTTGGAATTTCAAAAGCTACAAATCTGAAATTTTACGTAATTTAAATGCGCCAGGGAAAGGAAAATATTTCCAAGAACGCTCTGCTATCGGATGTTTGCCTCGGCACATCTGCGGCTCCCACGTTTCTTCCGGCACATTACTTTGAGACCAAGGATGCCGATGGAAAAACCCGAAGTTTTGATCTTATCGATGGCGGAGTAGCAGCAAATAATCCTGTGAGTACATGATGTTATACCGTTATTCATTCACCATTTTACCTTCTGGAACTCAACTAACAGGACACTGTTGACAAATTCACAGACTTTAATGGCCATAACTCACATTTCCAAAGAAATCCTGATGGGAAAATTCAAGTTTGATGACATGAAACCCATGGAGAGCAGCAGGATGTTAGTGCTATCATTGGGTACTGGAGCCCCCAAGCAAGCTGAAAAGTATAGTGCAGCTGCAGCCTCCAAATGGGGTCTGCTCAATTGGGTTTATGACAACGGTTCGACGCCAATGGTTGATGTATACGGCGACGCAAGCTCAGATATGGTTGATATTCACGTTTCCACTCTCTTCCAATCCCTCCATTGCAAAAACAACTATCTCCGAATTCAGGTACAACTGCTGTAGATCCTCGTTCCCTTGAAATTCTGTTTCTAACACCTTTTAAGCCACGCGATATGAGGAGAATCTCGAAAAAAAACGAATTCTGAGGCACAATCGTGCTGATAGAGTGCATTATACATTTCCCTCTCACTTTGTACATATCCCAAGTACTATACCCTATTAATGTCTCAATGTTGGTATGGACAGTACGACACATTAACCGGTGATGCATCGTCGGTTGATATTGCAACCACGGAGAACCTGCAGAAGCTGGTGCAAATTGGCAACGATCTGTTAAAGAAGCCAATTTCGCGGGTGAACTTGGAGACGGGCAGGTTTGATGAGGTTCAAGGAGAAGGTACGAATGAAGAGGCTCTTATCCGCTTCGCCGAGCTGCTTTCTGCAGAAAAGAAGCTCCGACAAGGAGATTGAAAATTCCATTTCAGAATTTGGTTTTTGCCATGAGAGTGTTTCTTGTAGGAGGATTTCACACTATCTCTGGATGAGTCCCATTGTTTGTCAATAACAATAAGAACGAGGACAATAAAGGCACCCACAATGCTTCTTTTTGCCTTGTGTTCCTAGGTTTGTTCGATCACACAAATCACCTTTTCCGACATTTTTCTTTGGGTCACAAAAATTCTTTCGCGTTCTACACACTGTTTCATATTGAACACCACTGTTCCAAATTGAACACCACATGGCAATGTCTCAATGTCTCGAGAGCGGCTAGTAACTTCTCCATTCGCAAGGCATTGGAACCAGACTAACATTCGATGAGACATGTATTTCCATGGGGCGAAAAAATTCATAACAGAATTCTATAGACTCGAAATAATTCGTAACAGAATGTTCGAAGGATTTTGAAATAGACCTCAATGTTGTACTAAACATTGATACGAATTCTCACGTTACAAAAAGACATTTCACAATGCGAACAGGGACCCAAGTCGTAGACAACTTCAAAAGGAGTTATTCCATCCTTTCATTTTCAAGTGTGTTGCCTCATAAATCCAACACCTTTCAAATCGGATTTTAGTTCTACTTTTCAAAATTATCCTCCATTTTTACTTATTAACTCTTCGCATACTAGCTTTTCAAAATAGCAAAATGATAATTGGACAAACTTTTACCCATTAACTTTTCAAAACACGCACTTATAAAGGGACAGTCCAAAATAAAAATGTCGATAACAAAAAGCCGACGAAGAGAGTATTTGCAAAAAGACTTTCAACAAAAGAGAGAGAGCATGCAAATGGAGTCCCATTATCACACGAGAATGAGGAAGTCTTGCAAAGAAAGAGATTTACGAAGAAATCTTAACGATAGTCCTGAGATCAAGAAGTCGGAGTTGCACGATACTAAAGGAATCAAGAGAACCGAAGATAAACACAACTCAATCTTGGATGCATTTGGAGACCATGTTCAGTTGGGCTCTCAAAACTTGGCTCACTTTGTCCCGTGGGCCCCAAATGTCAAGTCCTTCATTTTCTCTCTCATCTACATTTGTAAAAATACTACTCTAGCCCACTTCGAAGACTCAAATGATTCTAGCCATCTATTAGTTCTAAAATATTCTTTCACATTTGGAGCCCACAGAAAAAGTGAAAACCAAGTTTTGAGAACTCAACCGAACATGATCGGATCCAAGACTCCTTTCAGCAGCTCAAAAAGCTACAATCAAGCCTCCCTACTATCCAAAACGGATGTATTGAGCCGACTATAGTTATCACAACTAGAATCTCCTCAAAATGATTGAGAAGTCCCTCAGATCCAAAGGATGATGAAATAAATCATGCTTCAGGATAAAATACATGAAGCTTTGGTACAAGTGAAGCCGGAAAAAGAGGAAGAGAAGGCAAGATCGGAACAAAAACAAGCCCCCTAGGGTGAAAAAGGAGACTATTTAGGACGTTGCAACTCCAGTTTACAGACATAACGTTAGAATTGAAAGCTTTTGAATCATCTGCTGCAAAAGCACTTCACTAGGTTAACAATTCAGAGACACTTTCAAACTGACTCAGGAAGAGTAAAGAATGCAGAAGCACTTCTCTACGTGAACAATTCAGAGATACTGTCAAACTGACTCAGGAAGAGTAAAGATCAATAACAAGAAGAGTTTAAGAGGAGACTTCACTGTGGAATGCAGAGTTTCAGAGCCCAAGGAATAATGGCTTGTGGTTGAGGCAAGTAGAGCTTGGCTTTAAAAAGTTTGAAACAATCGCATAGAGACAAAAAGAAAAAAGAAATAGAAAATTGAAGGAAATGTTGAACGAGATGACGAAGAAAAAGATTCAAGACCAAGGGTGGGAACTCAAGTGAGCAATAGAGATTTTTTTTTTTTTTTTTTCGGGGTAATCAAGCAATAGAGAGAATGCTATGCCTAAAGCTCGAGCTAAGTTAATAGCAACTCTACTCAAGGTAACCCCCTACAAGAAGTAATAACAGAAAATTCCTTGTTGAAACCATCCATTTTCGTTCAAATCGGAACTTGTCTTGCATGGGAGATAACAAGATTGTGAGGATGATATAGATGTATTCATCAGATCTTACCTAATTACAGCTTGTAGTGAAATTTAATGAAGTGCTACAACTATCTTTAGGAGGAGCAAGAATTTTCAGGACAATATCTGATTCAAGCTCTAAGTCTACCACAGTTTCCAATGAACTATCAGATAACGCCACAACAGTTTCATTGCTCTTCAAAAAAAACCTGGATAATTATACAAAATGGAAAAAAATCAATAAGATAACAAAAGAGAGTATCTTTGGCTCAGGAATAATGATCCAAAGACTTCTAAGTATTGACATCATCATGTTATTCCAATCTAAGAAGTACGGACACAGCAAATTACTGCTACCCGGTACATTACGGGTACAAGTACGATACGGTTTTAGAAGTAGCCATGCTTTATGGGCTAGAACACAGTTTGAATGAAAATTGGAAAAGTCCAGGCATGGTCCAAATCGCTATACAAAGCTAGTTAGTAATGGATACTCATTAGTAACTGTCATATGTGCCTAATCCAATTTAGAAAATATTTATCATCTTTCCACACATTTATAACCTATACCCATAGCAATCGGAAACTGTTTTGCTTTCATTTTTTAACGGAGTTGTGCCCTAATTTTTATGGAAATGACATGTGAGTGTGTCTATCTTTGTGCTTCTTAGATTGCAATCATTGGGACCCAAATATAAACAATCCCCACTTGAAGCCAAAGGCAGAAATTCTGTTAGTAAATAATCGACAACACAAAATGTGCGAACATTTCACCTCATTAACAAGGGGTTTGATCCCAGTACATACCTTTGGCCTCCTAAAGCCAATCAAAGACTCCATACAAAAAAACCTGAAGCGGAGCCTATCTGACTTAGCATGGATACTTAAATGTTCAAAATTAGATCATTCCTACAAGACCAGGCAGAAGTTTAGAAGAAACATGGAGAGCCAAAGTTGACTCATACACCAATAACGAATGATAACCGAAACGTACCAATATACCTTGTTACTGCATGAACTCTACTGAAACATTCTTGCGTAAGCTTTTTTCTCCCGGCAACTTCTATCAACAATCTGTAACAACTTTACGACATCAAAATGGACTCAAGAAAACTAAGCAAAAAACACAGACAGAAGATTATGAAAAAGAAAAAATTAAACAGAATTGTATATCAAAAGATGTTACTAACTCTCTTATTTGCCGCAGCAAGCTCTTTCTTTATACCACCTGAAAGATAGAATTAGAGAGTAAGGACACAATCATTCCTAACAGATCTTCACCTATATCTCTTCCTGTTTTTGTGCCTACAAATGAGTGTAAATTTTACTTTCTAAATATTTGGTACTGTTAGGAGTTATTTGATCAAGTATTAGTAAGTGAGAGTACTTGAGTCTTTATGTATCTTGTACTCACACTATATATAACCAAACCAAGCCTTATGTCCCAATCAATTGGGGTCGGTTACATGAATCCTTTTTCTCTATTGAGCTTTGTCAAGTGCTGCTTCATTGCTTAAACCACTCACAGTATATATAAATGAATAAAATGTGTATTAGGGTTATGAGGTTATCTTAACACCCAAAGACACTTTTTTCCTTGTTTGGTCACCATGGAAACTTAGGGGCAAAAGAGAGTACAAGGAGATGAGCTTAATATTTTAAAGTTGCCATTTTGCCTATTCTTTCTCTTGATAAGCGATCATCTCCTCAAACCTTCAGAATAGTTAATCAGAAGAAGTATTTGAGAAACCAGTTCTGCTTTGCTTTCTTCCCTCTTCCTTCTCCTCTAGCTTTTCTAATCTCAACATCTCAAAAGCATAAGGTTCAAAAGCTTCACTAGCAAGGCTAATTATGGGAGCTCCACAACAAATACAAAGCAGTTTAACAAAAAAAAAAAAAGCTCCAAGTAATCTTTCATTATCCATCTAAGAGGCCGTAGAAAGCGCCCAGCTAATTCCAGTCCTTGTTTAGGTGATATGAACCCTAAGCCAGCAATCCATTTATTACTGATTATACATTGCATTACCATCATTTGGCTCCAACTCCAATGCTTTTTTGAAACTTTCAACTGCAGCATCCACGTCATTAAGTGCCATGTATGCCTGACAATTAAAGAACTTCAGGACACAATCAAGAAACATGAAATAGATTGCGCAAACAAGAGGCAATAGATACTCTCCTTTGTCTCAAAGGTATGTGAGATGGGGTAGGGGATGACTGCATTACTAGAGATAAAATGATGGGCTGAAATTTACACAGGATCAAGGACTAAAAGGAGACAAATAACAAATTTCAAGAGGGATTAAATTAGCACAATTTAAGCTGGAATAAGGCAGAAAATTATAGATTCATTAATGCAGATCATATGCACCAAGAGATGCAAAATTTCAAATGTTACCAGTCATATCCTGCAACTGTTACATTGTGTGTTCAATTCTCACACTAACATCAAGAAAAGTACCAATGAACCATCCTTGGAAAGTATTTCAGCATGCTTCAAATTTATTGAGTCAGTGCTGTAAGAAATTGCGTACAGAATCCTAAATTTAGCACAGCCTATCCACTTCATATAGAAAATTGGTGATGCACACCAACATATATAGATAATGTAACATCCCGTCTGACATCGGAATTCCAATCTTGGAATATTAACCTAGTAATAACTTAAGCCACAACATTTTGGGCCATGTTAAGCTCCAACAAGATAATGGGCTAGGGATCTACACTACATGACCATGTGGGTTCGAGGAAGTTTTGTAGCCCAGGGAAAAGCCTCAGGTTAGGCTATGTGACTCTGGCCTCTAGGAAAAAGACCCAGAAAAGCTGTGGAAACTTTCGAGCTTAAACTCACGGGGATGCAAGGGTGTAACGTGGGGAGTTTGTAGCATCATGTCCCACATCAGAAGTCTAAATGGGTGATCTCGACAATAAAATCAACCATGTAAGCTACAACTAATAACATGGGCTCAAGCATTTTGGGCAATGCTGTTAGATTCCAACAAGTTACTGGGCAAGTGGTCTGGCGAGGGCATTACAAATGTTTGATGAGTCGAATAATATGAAAGAACCCACAACAAAGGTTTGCAACAGTTCCTGAAGAGGCAATAAGGGGAACTGGAGTTAACAAAAAATAATGAATGAAACATAGGTGTAAAATAGAGATAATAGAAAAACTGTAAACGATATACTTCGTATAAATTAGATGATTTGTTCAAGAAAACTAAATAGTTTGTTTATAAAGGAGGATTGCCAACAATGAATAACACATGTGAGAAATAACTTCACAAGTACCATTAAAATGACATGTGCTGCCATTTCTCCCCCCACAAGAATTCCATATTTCAACAAGCCCATCGGTCACCACTAATGGAAGATAATTTAATTTTGTGCGTGGAGGATGATTAATCAACTGTACATTCTTGTGTAATTCCGTCCAAAAACCTGCTTAATTCAGTAGTAATCTCCACTTTTAATGATGAACATAATATATGTGAATCCCTATGTGGGTGCTACCGTATTTTGTATACTAGCAGACCTCAGTCACGAAGACGGTACAAAACTCGTGAAACAAACAAATGCTAGAAGGAGGGGAAAAAAGCACAAGATTATTGTAAGACAAGTTGTTCATTCGTAAATTTAGCTATAAAGATGAGACAACTGTCGTTTATATTACTTAACTGAGAATACCAACCTGGCCTTGGCGGAAAAAAGCTTTCACGTTATCATCTGCATCACGCAATGCGAAGTCCGCGTCCAATAATGCTCCTTCTAAATCTCCTAATTTCAATTTGCAGGCCTGAAGCAGGAAATGTAATGCATCATTTGTAGTAAAAGGAATCACAACATCAATGATAGACAGCGAATTAGTTATGAGTGAGTAATCAAGGAAAGCACGGTAAAAGACAAAAATGCAGGAGGCAAATAAGAACAGTTGTACCTTTTTCTTTTCGTTAAAACAACAGCATGTATTAAATCACAAATTTCAACAGGGTTGATAACATAGAACAAATAACGACATCAGTTGTAAATAACAGTAGGCAAATGAACTACTGTATATGCTGCATAACATGATTCCTTTAGATGTCATGACATAATATTACTCTGAAGTTGGACTAGTTGATAGACTAGTTCCTATAGCAGGTAAACATGGTCTAGACAATGAATGGTACATAATGTCAGTTGAACAGAAACACTATTACAATTACAGATGAACAGGAAAAGTATTGTACTAGTATTATTTCTGCCAATGAGCTTAGCTGGCGTCCCCAAGGCTGCCCACCATTGTAGACGGTAGAGGAGCTTTGCACAGAGTGGACTTTACACATGTTTGAGAGACTTAGCTTTTACATTGCACCAATAATGCCTTTCTGGTGAAAAAGGGTATGGAACTTACAGAGCTATTTGTAAATATCTGAGACTTTGTCTTCCTCAAAGATGAGCTTTTCTCTGTACAATCATAAAGACTTTCTTAAGAGAGAAGGTTCAAAAGTATGTAGCTGCATAATTAATACCAGTTTCAAGGATTGAAATAAACAGTATCATATGAGCAAAGTAAATGGACAACCTTGATCAATGTCTTCCAAATCCCAGCATACATCTAAGTAGTTCAGAGCCTTGCGATACTTCCTAAGAGCCATTTTATAATCTTGTTTCTGCATTTGAAAACAGTTAAAATAGTATCTTTAGACAAAAATGAATCACCATACAAAAGAAATGGTTAAACATTTAGCACTCGTATCCGTATCAAGAAGTGGAAAAAAGTGAAGACTAAGATAATTGGAAATGTTAATTACAGAAATGTGGTTACACACATCCATTATATACTCTTCTTTACAAGAGTGAAAACTCATGAGTCAATGCCAACGCTTGCAATGGGTTAGAGAGGAGAGAGAAAGTTCACATTACAAGAAAATTGACAGCACATAAGGTAAAAAAAAATTTAACTGTTGAAGATATAAATAATAAAGTTACCCATCCACTTAACAACTTAAGCTTTTAGATGAGTTGGTGGATTATTACCAGGCATCATAGCAGACAATAGATATTGTGTTCGAACCTCCCCGCCTACCTAATAATTAAATACTTGCATGTGTTTTGTCTCCTTATTGAGGAGAGTCTACCAACACATTGGGTTGGGGGGGAGAGAGAAGATATAAATCATAAAGTTATCCCTCTCTCGAACCGCATAAGCTTTCAGATGAGTTGGTGATTAACATTTTAATATTAACAATATCTACCTTGAAATGTTCATTTCCAAAAGCTTTAATGGAGTCTACAGTTGTCATCCACCAAGAAATTTTATCTGGCTTCACATCAAGGTCAGCTGGCCAATCAGGGAAAGCATCACCATCTTTAAAGAAGTTAGACATCCCATCATCCTCCTCCTCAGCAAGTTCTCCACAATTTGCTATTACAACGTCAAGAGTCGGATAATAATTTTCACCTGCAGTGACATGCTCAATCAAACGAACCACCCCCATCCCTTTGATTACCCTCCCAAAAACAACATGCTTTCCATCCAAATGAGAAATTCGAGTGGTAGTAATAAAAAACTGAGATCCGTTGGTGTTGGGGCTGTCATCATTAGCCATTGAGAGAATTCCTTTTCGTTCATGCTTTAGCTCAAAATTTTCATCTTCAAATTTTAAGCCATAGATGGATTCTCCACCAGTGCCGTTCCCAGCAGATATGTCTCCACCTTGTATCATGAAGCCTTTTATGATACGATGAAAACAGGAACCCTGTGAGTAATACTGAGCTATGATTAGCATTTAGCATACAGATAGCTCAGCAAGAGAGAGATAATTTACCACTAACACAGTATTAAATTTTTGCTCCAATGAAACAAGGTAATTAGCTAAAATGAAGTCAGAAGGATCTAATCATTTCTGAAGCTAGAAGTTAAAAGACTTAAACAAGAAACAACGAATCTATATTATTGACAGCAGTAGTATTTATATGACAAACACATAATCCTGTATCGGGTCTGCAAAGAAAATCCCCAAATTTGTGCAGTTTGGAAAGGGCATGGAAGTAGGAGAAGCAGCAACAGCAGCCAAAAATAGGACAAAAAGCAAGGAAGATAGGACGCATAATGCTTTTGCAAAATAAGAAGCTCAATTTTTCTAACTTAAAAAGACCATGAAGATGTTTTAGGGGCCATGGCCCATCATTTAGAGGTATGAAGTTTTCTTAACACTCATAATACGCAAAGTTGAAAGCGTACTAGAACTACAAGTTGCAGAAACAATTTTTGCAGGAAGGAACATTGGCCTAAGTATAGACCTATGATGCACACAGAAGCGTGAATAGAGTGTGTTGTTGCCGTGTATGCACCACAAATTAACACTATAAATAGTTAAATACCAAAAAGTGTATCGATTTTGTGGACCCCACACCTTTTTCCACTAATTAGAGTGAGGGTTTTATTCACCCTCATTTTAAGGTTGAACAAATTTGGACAAGAAAAGTTGTCCAAAAGCTGTAATGCTATGGGCCAAACAATCTCTCTCACTATATGTTCAAGTAATCGGAAGAGGCAGAATAAAACTGCTATTCAACATATAATCTCGAGAATTTGTTTAGTTTAATGTGATGCATTGTGCCCTGGGCGATTTCAAGGGCAGGGATTCCTGGAATCTAGCTTTTAATACCTGGTTAAAGTACACATGCATTATGAAGATATATGTAAAAAACGAATACAGACGATGCATATATAGAAAGATAGATACAGAAGAAAGAGAAGGAAAAGGGGACCTTGAAATGGAGGGGAACGCCGGTGTTAGGGCCAATGCCCTTCTCACCAGTACAGAGAGCCCTGAAATTCTCAGCGGTTTTAGGGACAACATCTTTGTAAAGCTCCACCACTATCCTCCCTTCCACCTCTCCTCCAATGCTTATATCCAAGAAGCACCTCGGGTTCACCATTCTCTCTCTCTCTCTCTCTCTCTCTCTCTCTCTCTCTCTAAACAATGCAGTGTAAAACCCTAATAAACCCCGCTTTGCATTTTGAACTGAAAAGGGCTGGGATACGAATCGCAGGAGGTGATGCTAAGATACGCAGTGCGCATTTGTGGTTTTTTTGTCTGAGGGTGATTTGGACAGAGTAAAAAAGAGAAAAGGGTAAATTACACTGACCTCCCCTGAGCTTTCTGACTTATACACTGACCGCCCCTATTTTATCTGAAATAGTATTGATCTCCCCTGAGTTTTATATTTTAGTATCAAAAGCAACCTTCTATTACTAAAATAACATTGACCTCCCCTGAGTTTTATATTTTAGTATCAAAAGCACCCTTTTGTTACTTGGCCATCAGTGACAGTATCGGAAATTGATGATGTAAGCCATTAATCTTTTTTAAATTCCCAAAATAGCCCTTGAAACTAGTTTTGGATTACACTATTAGTATAAAATTTGTCATTTTGTAAATCACAACACCATAAGTAGCAAAAAAATTTACGTCACAAATTTTGTACTATATTAGTAGAAAATTCAGTACCCAAGTGATGCAAAGCAACTGAAAATGACTTACTTATACTCTTATTTGATGTATTTTATGAACTAGAACACATCCATTTGTTAAACAAAAAATTAAATTAAAAGACATGTATATTTGGTAGCATTTCCATATTTTGTTATCTTGATTTCATTTTTCTTTTTCTTTTTTTTAACGACATTTTTTTTTTAACAGCGAAAGCCAAACGGGGAATTCGTTTCATTTTTCTTTATAGAAATTGACCACCAATAAATTATATTCTAAGTATTTATGCATGATCATTATTTAGAGAAAAAAAAAGAGTTTTTTGCATTTAGATTGTAACTAGTGTCAATGGCTATTTTGGAAATTCAACAAAGGTTAATTACTTACCTCATCAATTCTCTTTATTGTCACTAACGGCCAAGTAATAGAAGGGTGCTTTTGATACTAAAATATAAAACTCAAGAGTGTTCAGTGCTATTTTAGTAACAGAAAGGTGTTTTTGATACTAAAATATAAAACTCAGGGGAGATTAGTGTTATTTCAGATAAAGTAGGGGTGGTAAGTGTACAAGTTAGAAACCTCAGGGGAGGTCAGTGTAATTTACCCCAAAGAAAACGACATTCTCTTGTGCAAGTGATGGTCAGAGTTGACTTACCGTGTTGGTCCAGTAAGAATTCGACAACAGAGAAGACGGTGGCTTAGTAGACGTGATTCTAAGTTAAGGCTTTGTTCTCCAATAGATTTTAGGTAAATTTTATGAAAATCTCATAAAATGAACATTTTATGGAGGAATGATAAAATAAAGTTGTTTTTCCAATTGATAAAATGTAGTGGTTTTCCCATAAATTTTAAGAGGATTTTATGAGAATCTCATAAAATCATTTTTACATTTTATGTGTTGAGATTAGAGTGTCATAAATTGTGAAATTTTATTTTCCTAAAATCTATTGGAGAACAAGGCCTAATGTCGACAACAAATTTTTTAAGAAAATGCTAACCTAACCAGGGGATTTATCTTAAAGTTGAAAAAACATGTTGAAATGTCTGAAAAATGTATAAAAATAGGTGTAGATGTATTAAAAAAATGTGAAAAGTGCAGTAAAATGCATGGGTTTTTTTCGTGCTTATTGTGTTGGACACACAACAGCAAAATCCATTTTTTCAATGACACACTAAATTGGCACGTAACATCTAAAATACAAGTATTCTGGATGATATGTACTGAATTTAGGCTTGGTTTGGGTGAATTGAAAAAACTAGTTTTTTGGTTTTTTGATTTTGTCCTTATTCAATTTTTTTTTGCATTTGTTAGTTTTCGGTCGATTTTTTGTGGTTTCTTAGCTTATCTTGACGAGAGGAATTTAAAAAGTATAAAATTACTAGCCAAACTTAAAATTTTGTAAATAAAGACGAAAAATAATCCAAAAAACTGGTTTTTTTGGATTATTTTTCGTCTTTATTCACAAAACTTTAAATTTGGCTAGTAATTTTATACTTTTTGGATTCCTCTCGTCGAGACAAGCCAAGAAATCACAAAAAATCGACCGAAAACTAACAAATGCACATTTTTTTTGAATAAAAACAAAACTAAAAAAACCAAAAAACCCAATTCACCCAAACCAGCCCTTAGTATTGCATTTGCAGAGGTATGTATTTTAAATGATGATGAAACCCGGGCACCACAAAAAACGAGGTTGATTTACTCTGTTTTGTTGTTTTGCAACATTAGTCCTTTCTTTATTGTCGACTATTCTATTTTATGATATCCCTTAATAAGTATGTGTTTTAAAAAATTAATGGGTAAAATCTTGTATAATTATTGTTTTGCCCCTTTAAAGAGTTCATGGATAAAACTATGAGGATAATTTTCGAAAGGGGAGATAAAAGTTGATGTAAAAGGTATAAAGTAAATGTAAAAATTGATGTAAAATGTTTAATAATGATAATTTTTTAATAAATTAAATTTACAAAGCAACACATTTAAAAAGGCATGGAGAGAGTAGCTTGTTTGAGCTTGGTTTGTAATTCCGCTCAGTGTTGATGTTGAAAGCCTGCATAGCTCTTTTTTATATGAAGTAAGAAGTGACTATTTATCCTATCCCTTTTCAGTTAATTGTTCCAAATTTTTATCACCAAACTCTGTTCATTTAGTAGTTTTAGTTAGTTTAGTTTTAGAAAAATGTGTAATGAGTGGAGAGAAAAAAAAAAAAGAGTTTAATGATTACAAAACACACTGAAGGATGGCAATTAGACATCAAGGAGGTACATGAAATACGTTACACAAAATATTTGTAGAAAGCTTGTACTTTGCTAGATATATGAAATGAACTGTTACCTGTACACAAGACAATCTCAATCACATTTACAAAATAGATTTTTAATGAACGTCTCAATGGACTTGCAATTTTCTGGGTCTGCAGAACCTTACATAGAAAATGTTTGATTACCAGCACATCTGAAAGAAAGATGGTTATAAAGCGTCCATGCTCAGCTGCCTGTTAAAATTCGATACGCGGGTCAATTACCTGAAAAAAGACAAAACAAAGTAAGAAAAAAAGGATGTCAGCAGGTGTAATGAGTAGAGAGAGATAGAGAGAGAAATGAGAGAAATAATGATGTCACCAAAACTAAAACTAAAACTAAACAGAGAAACGAACAAGGCCAATTAAAAGTTTCAACTGATAAGAGGAGTGAACTTGGCTAACCTTTTGAACAAAGCTTTTACATCTTCACTCAACTTTGGGGACTCTAAGAACTTATCACCGCAGTCTCTCACGTCAACATTTTCCATTTCAAATTCATTCTGACCACAGTACTCATTCCATTCGAACCACATCTTCGCAATGGACTCTTTTCTAAAACAAGTGGCATGGTCTTCCTCTTCAGGTGAGTCCGCGGCTACCAACCTATAGGTGTATACTTTCTTCACCTGACCCGGTCGGAAAGCACGGCATATTGCTTGGCGGGTAATTGATGGATTCAAATGGACATCCAGTATAATGATACGGGAAGCACCAACAAGAGAGATGCCTTCCCCACATGCTTTTATTGACCCAAAAAAAACCTTAGCATTAGGTGAAGTGTTAAAACGATCCATGGACCACTCCCTATTCTCAGAAGTGGAATCACCAGTGATTACAAAAATCTCTTTTCCCAGACTCCAGCCCTTGACTTTCACAGCTAGCCTTTCCAAGAACTTGAGTGGTTGTAGATACGGGCTGAAAACCAGTAGCTTCTCATCACCTGATTCACACAATTCTAACATGTTAAGAACGAATTTTGCCTTAACTCCATCTCTAACTTCCAACTTCTCCAAAGTTTGGTCCATTTTTGCATCATCGATTCCATCTCTTTCTCTTGGAGTATTCTTGAAGAGATACCTCAACTGTGGGTGCAGATAAAGTGCACTCCCATCAGAACTAATCTTGAACTTCCTCTTTAACAACTTCAACTCTTCAACTTCATGCTTCTGCCTAGGGCTGAGATTGAGAAGCACTGTGAAATCAACAAGTCCGGGCAATTCCTCAAGACAATCTCCTTTATAAAAGTGGAGAACATTTCCTGTCATTGCACGCAAATCCTGAATCACAGTTACTTTCCTCTTAAAATTCTGATCTTTCTGAAGAGTGAGCTCAACTGATTCGTAGAAAACATTGTCCAGGCCCTTTGCCTTCACATGTTTCCTCATAAATGGCATTCTGCTCAATATCCGCCTGATAATGGCACGGGAAGTATCCATCCTCAGGAATCTTGGACGAACAAGATCAAAAATATTGAACACTTCTTTTACATGATTCTGATAAAGGGTTCCAGAAAGTACAACCTTCCGAGGAGTCTGAACTTTCTTGAGGGAGTTCAGGACATTGGTGTTCTCATTCCTAGGTGTGTGACCTTCATCTAATATGAGAATGGATGGGTATGTCAAAAGTATCTCTTGGCAGGGAACTGCAGACTTGCTGGTTTCATTAGCACATACAATCGATGAAAATTGCTTATACCCCAGAAAAAGAATGCTCTTCTGATCTGCCCACTGTTTTAGCACTTCCAGCTGCTGTACTCGATTATCTGCTTTTACAGAGTAAAAGTCAAGTAGCGGAAGGTCCTCGACTTGCCATCTTTGAAATTCTTTCTTCCATGTAGCCAAGATGCCTCTTGGTAGTACCACCAGTGGTCTAGCCTGGGGATACTTGGCTAGAAAACTCTGGATAAAACTGATTATCATGAATGTTTTTCCAGAGCCTGGAGCATGGGCCAGGATGCATCCACTGGGATTCTCTGAGACCAAATTACTCAGAAGAAAATTGAATCCCTCAACTTGGTGGGGTTTCATTTGCTTCATGTGCTTTGGATGTGCTGCGACATCAGTTATAACAAAATTCAGTCCAGGTGATTTAACCCCATCAAAGATTTCTGTAGGGTCCTTGTCCTTCATAGTCCGGCCTTCACAAGTGTGTGTTCGCGTAACCCTCACGCTCTGAATTAAAATGAATATGGAAATTCAGTTAAAGAACATGCTATAGAAAGAATGCAGTAGACAATTTTGCATACAACTTCAGACTGGAACATACAAGGTTAACCATTGGCAACATTTGCAGCTAAGGAATATGTAAACGACGTACATATATGTCTATAAGCAGATGTATATATGTAAGCAATTTATAACATTATGAGCTTCCTCCTCTACAAAAACTAGCTAACATAAGTGCCATTGCTAAACTTGCAAAACTTTGGTGAATATATTCTTTTTTCCATAGATAAATGCCAACCAATTAGCCTAAAATATGAAAGCCCCAAACGATTCTACTAGAGGATGTCTTTCAAAGCCTGCACAAATGGATCCTTCAATTACATTCAACAGAAACTGTAATCAGACGAATAACATAGAATCCATAAATACAAGAAGGCCCAGATGCTCAAGCTAGAAATGGAGTTATGAATCATGAAAGAAAGCAAGAAGTTCCACTTAAATGTGCACATTACATGTTGTCGCATGTGACAATTCAAGTCAGAAGAACCTAGAATGTCACAGGACCATTCTAAATCTGTGAGGAAGATTTTATCTATGGCCTAGAGAAAATTAAGGCTCTTTATTTCTTTCAGGACAGGAACATATTCTAACTTCCTTGTAAAGTGCAAAGAAAAATTAGATGAAGAATGAAAAAAAGGCATAAAAGCAATAGAGCTTAAATAAAAACAAATCCATGTCATGATTACAGATGTTTGCATGTATCAATTGAATCAAAGTACAGAAGTTCCCTAACAATTCTGTGACCTGTGTACAAAAAATAACCAGTGTTCCAACTTAAGAGAGCAACCTCGAGAGAGTCCTACTAAAGAGGTGATGTAATGAACAGATTACTTAGGTGAACCATGAACGAAATTGGGATTATATTCCAATGAGGGCATCAAAAACATTCTGCTACGTTACGACAGTACGGTAGCAGCTTTGTTGATGAGAAATTCAGTTCTCTTTGGTTCTAGTTAATAGACACATGGAAACAAAAAGTTATTTGGTTCTGAATTTCTATTGCATGAAAGAAAAAAAAAATCAATATTGGATGATAACATAACAGGAATAATGTAGCCTAAAAGAGCATAATACTTGACAATCCGTGTGCCCCTATCTGTGCAGCTCATCAAGTAAAGGAGCCCTAATACACTTACGGAATTCGGATTGATCGGCCTATTGAAAGAGCTCAAAGCAAGCTTTACATGAACTAGGCTCTAGCAAAATCCATTTAACTAAAACCCCTAATGCAGACAGATGAAGATATGGAGGAAAGTTCTCAAATCCTTTCAAACAACCGTTCCAAGCCAACTTAACCCACTTCCCAGAGTTGATCGCTAAAAAAGTCATATGATAGAACCTACAAACGAAGATAGATTATTATTGCTAATCATAGAAGTTCAATACCTAGTGTTAGATAGCTTGATATACATTGTTGGCCCCATTTCCTAATAGCTTAAGCTTTTGAGAATATTGGTTACTTGAAATGATATCAGAGATGGGAATGGTGCGTGTCTCTAGCCTACATGAGGTAGGGTGTGAAGTGAAGCCCCACATCATTTGGGTACCAAAGTAACATAAAGTATACAAGCGGGAGGGCACCCTCTCCCCAATAGCTAGCTTTTGGGGTTGAGTTCTATCCCTCGTCACTCATCAGCGTGAGTTCCTAATTTGACTCGCTTCTTAAATGGTTTGCCCATGTCTTATGATCCTGTTAATTAACCATTGTGCGACTAACACTCATTCTAACAATCATTCCCTAATATATGTGTTGAATAGCTTGCTCTACATAGTTGTGCCCATTTCCTAACAGCTTTAGCTTTTGAGGTTACTGGTAATTTAACATGGTATCAAAGAACTAGTTGGGAGAGGTCTTGGGTTCAAGACTCTGTTTGCATTTGTTCCCCTTTTGCATTATGCTTCTCCCCTTCGAAATATGTTCCTCTCTATCTATGAAAATGCACACATTCCCCCTCCCAATATGATTAACTAAATTTGCATCATTACCCCTGCCTCCCGTTAGCAAAGAGATCAGCAAATGAGCCATATTTAGCAATTATGTTTCAAGACCATGGAAAACCCTGGAAGTTGCTTTTAACCACTTGTTCAAAAAATAAAACCTTAAAAAATGATCACTAAACCAACTCCTCAAAGAACAAAGACAAACATAACAATTTAACAAAGTAAAGACTAAATAGAAGGGATAAAGCTAGAAAAGGTCCCAGTGATATTTGAACATCACCTCATTTAAGGAAAAACCTAATGGATTCATTTCATGAAAGCAGACATGCTGGTAGATAATAAAATGATATTATAAACGATAAAATACTATTTAAAATCCAATACAACTCAAAAGCTTAGACGCATCTTGCTTTTGATGTGAGCTCGTTCGCGTAACATATCAACGTAGAAAACTGTTAAATCTTTGCATTGAGCTAGTTCATATTTTAGATCTAATGAACCACAACTTGTGACACACTTGATAGGGAGTGGAAAACAGAGAAAGAATGTTTTATATTAACAAACGGGTGAACAGAAACTGTCATACAAGTAAAATGTCAACCAGGATACATGTTTATATCACAGTTTCAAGCAGCAAACACCACGGAAAAAGCATGGTGAGCACATGACCTTGCATGACAATTTTCCAGCCTTACAAGAAAGGAACTAAAAAAGTAGGTAATATTGCTAATACATACCTTTGCATACTGGTACTCAATTATTGTTTCGATTCCTCTTTGTATAACTCCACATATTCGACAAACATACCCAAGATCATCTTTCAACACAAAAGTATGATCACATTGATCTTGTCCTTCCCTTCCACATTCATCAGGTGGGGGGTCTTCAGTATCCTGCCAGACAGTATAAAGTTGAATTCTGTCAAAGCATCCAACTCAAAACCTATTGGCAATGAGTGGAAAAGCCACCTAAGCTCATATAATAGTTTTAAAGGTTATAATTAACCAATGTGGGACAATCTCTAACAAATTCAATAATGGAAATTGAAAAGAAAGAAAACTTGATCATGGTCAATTATGGAAATTGAAAAGGATTAAAACTTGATCATGGTCAATTATGGAAATTGATATTGTCAATTAGATGTGAATCTAATAATACCTGATTCCACAACAAAGATTCCACACTTCACTAATTTAGTCCAACAACCAAATAATAGATGTGAAACTGCCTACTCAAACACTAAAAACAAGACTATCAAGCGCAAGATTTGGATCTCACTCAAGTCGAATAAACGATGAACAAAACTTCAAAGTAGTTGAAGCATAGCTGAAAGTATACACTAGAAACGAGCACATAAAAATGAAGTTTTGCTTATACAAATGAATACAAAGTTAACTAAGAGTGAATCAAAGGATCTTTTCTTTTCAACTTTTTTTCCTGTGCATGTTAATGAAAACTTCTTTTGCTATGGTCCATATCCTCTCGTAGATTCACTTATTGATAATACTGTGGTTTATTTCCAAAACTTTTAAGTATCTAGCAACAAGAAAACTTCTTCTGTTTAATATTTAGCCCAAAAGAAGACCTTTTTTCTTAATTGTATTTGTGTTGTCAAATGAAACCCTTCTTCCCTAAGTTCCTCGAGTATGACTCCACCTCCAGCTACTCCGGAAAAATTGTTCTGTTTCATTACTATTTGTCCACAACTCCGAAAATATTGTTTTGTTTCATTACTATTTTGTCCACGACAAGTCTTTGAGGAAGATCATCTTCCTAAAACAATAACTGTTTGAACCACACATTCCCTGAAACTAAAATGCAATTGCTAACAAAATGAACCATAATCTGTGACATTTTCCTCCTCATTTACTTAAGTTGTTTACTGTTTTTTAAACTAGCACGCAACGCAACCCTTGAACCCCTTTATTCTGCCTAAACTGGCCGCAAACCTTAAAAAACAAGTACCCAAACACAAAATCAACACATACAATTCAGAAGAAAAAAAACATGTATGCCCTTCAAAAAAAATTTTAACTCAATATTAAAGTTGACTAATTCAATTATAGCAATGACTTTGGAATATGGAGCATCTTGAATCCTCTGTCCAATATGCATCTAACTCACTCACCAAAAACAACACAGGCAACTAACTTAAAGGCAATAAACTTTGAAAGGTCCATACTAGACTCTGTATAAGTGAATATGGAATAATACAAGGAATTGGAACATTCAGGCGCTGCAACAGAGTATGGAATTCAAAACAAATTACCTTTGAATACTCCAGTGCAACATTCATCTCCTTCCATATATCAGCCAGACCATCACATTCAGTATCAGTTTGGCGATTGCCATCCTCAATTTCCATGTCATCCTCTACGCCAACGTAAACACCTTTATCTTTCAGGGTTTCACTTTCTCCAGGAACCCTCGTGTTATCTTTTCTTGAACTTCTGTTAGCACAATCTCTATCCTGTATCTTGTACTGATTCAAAGCAATTGGCAGATAGAGTAAAATAAAATTATACAGAACTGAAATAAATGAACCAAAGTAAAAATCTAAGGCAAAAGTATTAAGCGTCTTTTCATCTAAAAAAGAATAAGTAGTAGTGTAGTACTCTATAACTCACATCCACTATTCCCAGTCACCTTAATAAGCCAAAAACCCTCGGAAATTGTATAAATTTTTGGCCATAAGCACCATGTAAATTATTTACATACAAAGTCATTTTTTTCCAGCAAATGTGAAATATTAAAAGGCAACCATACCATGCTTCATTATTGTTTGGTTCCATTTGCTACAACTACAAGTGACTAGTGTGCAACAATGTGCTGCTTATAATAGAGCAGATGACATCCCAAGGAATTATTTGCTTCATGTCATTGCAACAACCTCGGGCTCCAAATTTGAGAAGGAAGTTAACTAAGAAAGGTAACTTGTGCAATTAATCCCAATTGATTAATACAATAACCACACAGTGCATCGAATAGGGTGATGGTATGTGTCCAAGTGTCGTACTTGCCTAATTCCCTTCCCAAGGACATAGGGAAATGAAAAGTACTTGTAGCTCTTTGTACTATTAGTTATTTTTTCAGTGTGAAAAGGGCATTTGCAATGTTTCATTGAGCAATTCATGCATACCATGATAGCTTATGCAAGGATCTATGGTAAAATTCCAATTACTAAATGTTCTTCTTAGGGAATGTCCAACCAAATTTCAGACATATCTCATACCCTTACCAAGTTAAGAGTGCCCGACGCGAGTACTTAACACATTTTGAACAATCTCTGTAACATAGCAGTGCATAATTTGCCCAACTATAGATTGTACCTGCAATAAGGTGGACAGAATATACACCACATTTATCACAATTTTTAGGCAACATTTGGACATAGTGAGGCCCATAATTTTTCATAAGCGCTAGGTGCAAGACAACATTTGAATCATTGTCCACTTTTAGATACTAATGCCTATTGAAGAATGTGTTGCTTTAGCATTGGCTATTTGTGAGCACGGTTCTCCTAGCCCCACGTGGATTTGACTCCACGCCACCCCTAGAAGCAGGACAAGGGGTGACATGGCTGCCCCTTATCCTGAAAAAGGTATGCTAGGACCTTGGCTTACTGCTCTTGGGGCAAGCTCATTGGCTCGCCACGATGAGTTCCCACTTATTGTGCACAAGCCCGAGCACTATCTCCTTAGCACTAACTGCTCTATCTGCTAGTGCTTGCCAACCACTCCCAGTATGAGAGCAGTGCCCAGGAACACCATTTGTAAATAAAATTTGGTAAAACTATCACGGAAGCCCTCTCTTAACGTGTCACTAAGTAAGTGGGTACTGGCTAGGTAAGTCAATATGATTAAGGGAAAGATTGTTACTTCCACATTTATGTCCAGAATTTGGTACTGCTTAAACTCTAAGCTCAAAAATGATAAGTGCAGATAAAAAAATTACCTGAAAATCCTTCATTACAAATTCCCCGGTTGGCTTTGGCAAGACAATTTCTGGATATGGGTTAAATGGGCTCTTATCTCCTGTCTCTTCCTTATCAGAATTAAGAACTCCAACTGGCAATCCTTGACCTACTACTTGCAATTTATGAACTACAATCGGCAAAATTTCTGCTGATACATCATTTGCATCATTATTATTATCCAAGTCGAAGACGTCCTGATGAGCCAAAGGAGTAGCCAGCTGGTTCGCCTTCGAAGCCTCCTTCGCCAGGTTCATTTCCGCATCTGTAAGTATAGGATCCATGGCAAAATGTGGATTCAGCAGCTGCCTCTTCCAAGCAAGAAAATTCTTTATTTGTTTCGTCAAACTTTCAAATTTGCCAGAGCCGAGTTCCTGCAACAAATTATGCACCACAAGTGGATCGGAATAACCAATAACTTGTGGAACAGTTCTTGCTTTCTTCTGTTCACGTTCATTGCTCATACATGCAAAAGCAGGCACATTGCCATGTAGATTTTCTTCACTAGGTGATCTTATCCTCCTATATCCCTCATAACATGTATCTGTTTGAAAGTCAGGGAAATAACAAATGTAAATACGAAAGAAAATTAGTAGCATATTAAAAATCCATCTTGCATTGCAATCTACATCAGCATAGACTGGCGCACTATTGTGACCTTGGGTAGGTGAATGTCAATGGCGTGGTAGATTGTACAATCCAATTAATTTGGGAGTGGCGAATTGTGGGTGGGGTTCTTGCAATAGTGTGCTGAACTGTTGAAGTGGATCATGTAAGTAGAAGGTAGTTTTGCCAAATAGAGACATAGCAAATCACGATACTCTAATAGAACCTTCAGTGATATTACAATATGAGGCTGTTAAACTTTTCAAGTTCAAAGAGAGCTATTCGTTTGGCAGTTAGAACGAGTAGGTCTTCTGGGAGTTCTGCCCAATTGCCCATCTTCTTCTAATGTGGTTGTTATTATCCTTGTTTGTTTTTCATTTGAGTGTGGTATCCTCTTCCTATAATCATTTCCCCACCTCTTCAACCCATATTGACCCCAGGGGCTCATGCCAAAGAAAAAAGTATTTGAACTATGGACCATCTTTCAGGCCTCTAGCTCACAGTGGAAGTGCTGGACCGTCTTTCAGGCCTCTTAACTTTTTGCTCGGCAAAAGTCAGTATTGTCAGGCTTCTAAGCTGGGTTCACAAGATTACACTTCGGAGTAATAAATAAGTATGACTAGAGTAAGATAACAAAGAAAGAAGTTGTCTATACGCAACATGAACAAAGTGCACCTCACAGAATGTGACTATGGCTAAACTTGGTATATAGGGTAGACCACATAGCTTTTGAATAGTATAGTTTTTGAGTATGACAAAAGCATGTAATTTCTTTTCCATCTTTCTTGTTGTCCCCTTTTCTCTTTTTCTTTCTCCTAACCTTCAAAATGAAGCTGATGGTCTATTTATAAGGGGAGTGGTGGAGCATGAACATGGCAAGTGCCTTGTAGATGTCAAGTTCCTATTGGACCAAATTTGGTCCAATGAATGTGTGCTAACTGTTAGAAACTTCTGGACTGCAAATAGGTAGCAATCAGATTATTGTCCTCGTTTAAAGTTATCAAGTGTAGGACACACATCGTTGCATGGTGAAACCAGGTGGCAAACAACCTGAATGCATGTCGCATGTACTGATAGGTGCTTAATAAGTATTGAAGAGTCATTGGAGGATCATATTGTCCAATAACACTTGACATCTTACCTTTTCAAGAACTCTTTATTTTTATGTCTTTAAACCGAGGATAACTTGCTCTCCATTTCTTGTCAGAAGACCAATGTAGAAGGGCTTTACCACTCAAATCATCTCACATAGTTGAAACAATATGTATAGTTGTTTGGCATGTGCATATGAGCACCGAGCATGAAGGGGAGCTCCCCATGTCCTATCATAGACACGGATAGGCGACGTAGCACCAAAGGTGCATAGTAGTTGCATACAAGGGGCACACAGTAACTTTTTAGCAATAAGATCATATCTGATATCTCTAAGGCAAGATCTCATTGATACGTACTTACTACCTTACATCAGCGGCAGATAGATAAACCGCTAGAAACTGTGCAAGACGGAAGATACGGTGACCGATGCAATGGGAAGGATCTTCACCATTGGCAATTAAAAATAGGGCAAGAGATTGTCTCAAGCGCCATGGTTAGTGCCAGTGAAGAGAGCTTACAAGCCATGGCAGACATCACAAAGACTACCTTTTCTAAGACTTAGAATGCTGAAGAGCATCTCTTGGAGTTTGAAAATATGAACTCTTTGAGATCATAGAAGAAGTTCAAGAGATTTTAAAAAGCCTCGTGGAATCAAAAAAAATACACATTGCATACGTAATTTAGAGTTTAGACATACCATGTAGTCTGTGTGAGAATGGCCAAAATTTGGCTAAGTGTAGAAAATTTAATTCATGAAAAGTTGTTTTGCCAAATGAAAATTCCCAGCAATAGAGCTTGCACTTTTACAAGCCTAATATCATCATATTATACATATAGGATTTTTATAAGAGGTGAAAGATTGTCTTTTGGCTCTTCTGGAGAAGAAAAACACGCAGTTCTGTATTTTTACAATAAACAGAAAAAATTATATGGTGAAATACTTTGATTTTTAACTTTCTAGACACCTCTTCATTGAATTCAAATAGAACAATGTTTATTTTCCATAAAACTTCAAGTGCATATCTGCTTAAATTCTTCTAATGAAAATAAGCTGCACAGCGCTGTATTGTGTTGTGCAACAATGCTGAAGGGACCATATCCATGAAGTGGAAGTGGCGCCACCCATGTGGTGGTACCATGGACAAGGATCCATGAAGTTGGCACTCTAGGATGTTGTAGGGTTGTATTATGTAATACAAATATAGAAACGCATGCTGAGGTGATGCCTTAGAATGTTGGTTATTCATTTGTGCATTGAGATTGATGTGCTTCCGTACCATTAATTGTGGCTATCTATCAAGATAGCTGCACATAAAAGCTAACCAGATACACTATTCACACTGAGAAACTCACCCAACCAAAAGCATAGGTGCAGGCAAATATGTTTGGGCTGTCGTAAATAAGCCAAACTTGTTTTTTTTTTTTTAGATCTTTTTTATAATGCTTTGGCTGAAATTTTAAATTTCCAATCCAACTTGACGAAAAATCGAACCAAAGAAGTTCCCCAAAGACAAAGATAACTCAACAAAAAAAGAGCTTATCTGGTTTATTTTTGGCTTTAGTGGAATCGTTTTCAATTTAGTCCGTATTTTTTTAGGTTTTTAATCCCTCTCCTTGATACAAATCGAAAAAGAATGAAATTGGCAAATGTTACAAAAATTCACTGTAGAGTGTAGAGGAAAATAAAACGTAAAAACTGATTTTTAGGCATCCCAAACACATGCAAAGAAAAATAAAACATAAATCACAAGGTAAAATAAATTTCCAGAATTTCGGGTGGCTTTCCATACCTTCTGGCTTCTACAGAATGATTGCCTTTCCATAAAGCCCAGGATATTGCTCCCACAAAAATACCAAAAAGCATTTGATAAGCATTAATCTTGCAAGTAGTATCAATTTAGCAAGAAGTGTCAAACACAACATCTCCGCATTTTGGTACCAATCAAAACAATAGGGTGGAGACCAAATTTTTTTATTTAACTTTCTTTCTTCATCTACCGTAGAAGTATATCGAAACTTACAGTTTTCTTCCTTTGCAGCTTCACAATGTCGCAAAAGATCTTTCTCGAAGAATGGAAGGTAACCATGATTCAAATTTTTTTCAAGTTCCTTGAAACACATTATTTGCCCAACAGAAAGGCCTCCTTCATCCTCGATCTTCTGATTTTCTAGAAGACACTGAAATTCCGAAGAAGGCAACAGTTCATGGTTGTGTTCTTTAACAAATCCTGTGATCTGCCATTCTTGAAGAAAACTATCAGGCAATTTTCTTAAAGTGATACGCATCCGAGCTTTGCATCCACATTTTATAGATTTTCTATCTCGCTGATCCTTGGAAGGATCAAATAGTTTCAAAGGAGCTGTTCCTTGACGTTGACAACAAAAATCTCGTCTTTTTACTTCTCCATTCTTTTTGGCTGTGCGATCTTTCCGAATTAAAAAACCATTCTTACATGCATATTGTTTATAGCAGAGGAAAGCTTCTTCTTCACTAAGAAAACGCTTACCAATGTATGGATCAAATTCATTTCTAACTGAATCATATTTCTGCTGCCCACGTTCAGAATCATCTGTATCATCATCCATGTCCACTAAATCTGTTGGAGCCCGTTCTTCATCATTAAGAAGCTCATTTCGGTCAGCAACCAAAGTATGGTTGTGTTTTTTAACTAACTCTGTGATCCGCCATTCTTGAGGAAAACCATCGGAAGATTTTCTTAAAGTGATGCGCATCCGAGCTTTGCATCCACATTTTATAGATTTTCTATTTCGTTGCTCCTTTGATGGATCAAAAAGTTTCAAAGGAGTTTTTCCTTGACGTTGACAACAAAAGTCACGTCTCCTCAATTCTCCATTCTTTTTGGACGTGCGATCTTTTCGAATCGAGAAACCATTCCTACTTGCATATTGTTTATAGCAAATGAAAGCTTCTTCTTCACTAAGAAAACATTGACCAATAAAAGGATCAGCCCCACTTTCAGAATTTTCTGTATCATGATGGATTTGTACTGCATCTGTTGGGTACCGCTGCAACTCTAAACCAATTTCTTCCAGTTGCACAGTCCTTTCTTCTTTGTTAGAAAGCTCATTTAGGTCAATATCATAAATTTGTTCATCCATTTGTCCTACAATTAAAGGCATAATGTTCCCAAAAGCAAAATCAATACAACACGTACTATAGTCTACGGCTCAAAGTAGTCTTTGATTTGAAAGAATAATAACATAAACAAATGGATACAGACCTAAAATCAGATTAAGGATACATCGAAAATGCAAAAAATATAGGTACGAAAGCACATTAAATCAAGGAATGAAACCCATTTAGCAAGACTCGCTTAGAGAAAAACTGACATACTTTTGCTTGCTTCAGTTTCAGATGGTTCCCAATGCTGAACCCACTTGCAAACGTGGATTAACCTCAAATGATATTTCCTCTTTGTAACTTTCTGCCTTGCCAATTCTGAGAGATTGAGAAGGGAAATTACAGGTTTTGACAGTGCTGGAGGAAGTACGATTACTGTTGGGGAAAGCAAGGGTTTCACTGTAACAAGTCTGGAGCATAGGGTGCACAAGAAAAACGGATAAAACCGTCAAACCGATCCGAACCGGTCTATTTGGTTAGGTATATAGTTCATTGGTCTAGTTATGGTCTAAAAAATTAAGAACCGGTAATTATGGTTAGATTATTGGTTTTCAACATAAGAAACACGGTTAGAACAAAACCAGAACGTATAATATTAATATATATATATATATATTAATTTTACATTTATAAATCATGTATCTTGATTTGGTAAGTAAATAATTTTTTTTTCTTTTTGTGCCACCTTGAAAGCATACTCTGGATGTTGAATGAAAAAAGCATGGTAATGTACACATAAATCAAAATGATTCTTGGGTCTGCCCTCTCTGATACCTTTTGACTTTGATTTGAGGGCATGATTCTTCAAAGAAACGCTGACGGTATAGGGGAGACCATTTTGTTTTGATGGTGATTCTCAAATGTGGCGACCACTTTGTGCATTCATTTGTCAAAGATTAGGTGCATACTCCAATCCACCGCTTCAAAATGGTATTACGAGGAAGCGTACCACTTTATACATTTATTACCAAAGATTAGGTCTGTCTCATATCCATCCCCCACCCATACCCCCAATTATTGGGGACTTAATGGGTTTTGTTATTATTGTTATTGTTATTGTTGTTGTTGTTTGTTGTTGTAATATAGTTTTCTTTATGTCTATTTAAAGTAAAAAAAAAAACTATTTTTTAAGAAGTTTTCAATATATAATACTATAACTTTATTTTTATTTTTTTTGATCAGCTACTATAATAACCTGCTAGTACATTACTTAGTAGGTATGATTTGCTAAAATTGATTATTGACCATGTTTTTTTTTTTTTTATTTCTTCCTATGTTGTATGCATCATGCTTTAATGGGAAAACAACCCTATAGAATGTTGCCATAAAAATCTATTTTTTTAAGAATTTTTTCAATATATATTACTATTACCTAATAATACCAATTTCAATTCTTTATGTTCCACCATAATATCATGAGATTGTTACTGCCTACTAAAAGGGAAATTCAAATGCCCAATTCTCTTATTCTCTAATCTTGATCTTCTTCTTATTTTTTTGAATTCGTGTGTTTCGATAAAGTGTTTCTTAATCAGGTAGAACCGGAACCAAACCAAAACCAATCCAATCTTGTGGTTTGGATCTGGATAGGTTCTACATATGTATTGGTTAGGTTTTGGTTCTTGATTTTCTAGAACCAGTCGAAATGGTCCGGTTACTGGATTTCTAGAGAATCAGTCCAATCCGGACCATGTGCACTGGAGCATCTCCAGTGAAGCTCTACATCTTCACTTTGAAAAGATTGGATTTGACATGTTGGGAAAGATTTTAGTACGTATGGCATTATGGCACCCGTTAATAGTACAAAATAATACAATTTAAAGTATATTTATACTTTAAAGTACATCTTTAAGTATATTTTAAAGTGTATTTTTTTATACAAGTGAAACTCACAAAAATGTGTTTTTTTGTGTCTTTAACAGATGCACTATGACACTTGTTATAGTGCACCCGTTAGCATAACCCTTTGGTCTCTAAACGCATCACATACCTCCAAAACTCTATTTTAGAAACTGGATAATGTCGATGAGAGATTTGTAATAGGGTCTTGTTAATGTTTGTCCATTAAGCACACAAGAAAATAGAATATATATATATATATATATATATATATATATATATATATATATATCTCCCAAAGCAGTTTTTACATTTTTTAATATATTTACACATTTTAACATAATTTTTTAATCTTAACATGCGTGTATATTGGGCACATTTTAGTATTTTCCATTTTTTAAAGGCTCACACACAACAAGTTCACCATTGCATGCTCCCTCCTTTCCCAATTTTGGTCTCAAGTGTCATTTTTTGTTGTCCTAAAAAATTTGTCTCATTTGAAAAGTAATGAGTTTATACTATCCTTTACTTTTTTAAAGTAAGTACATGAAATGATGATATTTTGAAAGATAAAAAAGAAAAAAAGAAGAAGAATGATATGATGATGTTCCCTTAATAAATTGAAATTCTCAAAAGAAACTATTAAATCGGGATGGAGGAATTACATTTTTACTAATTGCTTGACAGTTGTATTGTAGACAAGTGAAAAGAATGAATGCCATTTTATTGATAGATTTTTGTAACATGTCCTCCACACATGAGAATTTCAAGCTATGTTTTGTAGGATCATGAAGATTGAACGCAAGAACATTCATTTGATCCATTGTCTGGCTAGAAGTGTCATGACCTCATTTGGCGATCAACGCCTTTTTTGGGTAGTGTAGAGTAGAATTTTCTATCTCAACATAGCTTTTATTTTTCATTTTGTTTATCTCATGAAAATTGTTTAATTATATATTGAATTCCTTACTCTTAATGTCAAATTTAACTCCCTCAATGACTTTTGCAACGCATCGCTTTCAGAGATCACCAAACACTCTTTTTTTTTAAGATCACGAAGGTTCAATGCAGTGATATCCATTAAGGCCATTGTCCAGCAAAGCAGGCTATGGCAATTTTTAGGCATCATCTTTGTTATTGTTCTATCTTTTGTAAATTGCTTATTTATTTATTGAAGTTCTTGCTCTTCCACAACCGAAAAAACAAAAAAAAAGAAGTAAATGCATCACATTCAGAAAAAAAAATCAGAAAAATTGGAAAAAAGAGAAAAGAAAGAGTCAAGCTTTATCATCGGTTCCATTTGAAATTTTGGTTTAACAAGAAACCTGAATGATAGATCTACTTGCTTCCTAAGCTGATGCATTATCATGCATCCCCAAAATTGATGGTACTACTTCTCAGAGAAAATTTGAACAGGTTTTCAAGAGCACAAGTCATCAAAACAGCTGTCGTTGCAGTCGTCACAGCAGGAGCAACTGCAAAAAAATTAACCCCACCAAAACAAATCAACTACAGAATCGAATTATTTGATGCAAAAACAATAACAAACCAAGCGGGACACAAACCTACATTTGAAATTCCAACACTACTCGATATTCAAATCCATTAGCGAATGAGAAATTACCTTTCGTCCGTGATTATGTCCAGTTCATCTTTAGCCCTGCCCAGATCATCTTCTGCTAGGTCCCTTATCGCTTGCACAGGTGGTGGTTCCATCCATCCCATTTCCTTTTTGGAGGCCAATTGGATAAGGACACTTTTTTTTACCAATAAAGTAAACGAGTTCAGATTTGTTAAGCCATTAACTATGACTTAACGGTGAAGATGAACAAAGAAAAAAAACCTTGATGGAATAATGCCGAAAACAGTTTAGGTGTTATCACTAGCCTAAAAGTATTAGTAGCAACTATTCTGAAAGTAATTCAGAGAATGATGAGGAACTTCTAGAAAGAAAGCTGCCCCCAATATTCCATCAACCAATTCCACACTACCTCCATGAAGTGAAAAGGGGTATGGAACTTACAAAGCTATTTGTAGAGATCTGAGGCTGCGTCTTTCTCAAAGATGGGCTTTTCTCTGTACAATCATAAAGATTTTCTTCAGAGAGAAGACTGAAAGGAATGTAGCAGCATAATGAATACTAGTTGCAAGAATTATGAAAAAACAGCATCATATGAGCAAAGTAAATGGACAACCTTGATCGATATCTTCTACATCCCAGCATACAGTTAAGTAGTTCAGAGCCTTACTGTACTTCGTAAGATCCGTTTTATCATCTTGTTTCTATATATAGAAAACAGTTAGAATAGTATCCATTGACAAATAGAATCGCCAAACAAAAGAATTGGATAAGAATTTGCACCGGTGTCCATATCAAGAATTGGAAAAAGTGAAGACTAAAATACTACTCCCTCCTTTCCATATTATTTGCCCCCTATGGGAGTCCGTGCATTTTGCACGCAAAAAATAATGTACAAGCATTTTTTTTCCCAACAAACTTTACACCAATTTAAAGATCCCATTGAGAAGAAAAAATTGGTGTAATTTTTTTTCGAAAAAAGTTCTCATAAACACGTTATTTTTTGTGTGCAAAATGCACGTACCTTCGTAGGGGGCAAACAATATGGAACGGAGGGAGTAATTGAGAACGTTAATTGCATAAATTAGTACTGTTACATATATCCATTGTATAGTTTTCAGAGTGAAAACTCATGAATCAATGCCGACGCTTGCATTGGGAATTTTCTCCTTCTTTGGAGAAGAGACAGGAAGAGGAGAAGAGAAGAGAAGAGAAAGTTCACATGAAGAAAATTGACAGCACAGAAGATACAACATTTTAACATCTACCTTGAAATGTTCATTTCCAAAAGCTTTAATGGAGTCTACAGCAGTCATCCAACAAGAAATTTTATCTGTCTTCACGTCAACGTCAGCTGGGCGATCAGGGTGAGGATCACCATCTTTAAAGAGGTTAGATATCCCATCAGCCGCTCGGTCAGCAATTTCTCCGCAATCTGATATTACAACGTCAGGAGTACCAACCTGGCCTTGGTGGAACAAAGCTTTCACAGTATCATCTGCATTGCGCAATGCAGAGTCCTTGTCCAATAATGCTCCTTCTAAATCTCCTAATTTCAATTTGCAGGCCTGAAGCAGGAATGTAATGCATCATTCGGCAGATAAAGGAAACACAACATTAATTATAGGCAGTGAGTCAGTGATAAATGATTACTCAAGTAAAGCACAGCAGAAGACAAAGTGCAGGAAGCAACTAAGACCAAGTTGTACCTTTTTCATTCCATTAAAACAAAAGCAGGTATTCCATCCAAAATTCAACAGGGTTGATAATGTAGAGCAAATTACAACATCCCTAATGCATAATAGTTGGCAAATGATGTGGTATATACTGCTTAACATGATCCCTTTACATGTGAAGACATGATATCAATTTGAAGTTGGATTAGCTGATAGCCTAGTTCCTATAGAAGGAAAACATGGTCAAGGCAAACATAATTTCCGTAAATTATTACTTACAACTATGGTTGGATATTTAGACATATTTTATTTCTTCCAACTGAGAATAAATTATGATGTAGAAGAATGGAACTTCACAAATTAAAGAGTTGGACATGTCTGATCTCTCTAATATGAGATTCTACTAAGATAGAACTACCAGTCCTTTAGGAAGGATCCAAGGATTTCAGGTTTAGCCACCTTTTGAATTCTTTAGTAGGCCTGGAAGCTGCTAAGCATCAAAGGGTAAAACTGCAGACTCAAAACTAGAGAAACGCTTAGCTTATCGAATCTCTGTAGTAAGCTTCTAAAAGTGGGGCTTAAGCTCCACATGGGATAGCTCCTTTGTTATCTCTCATTGGTACTACACAAATATGATAATTGCTACTTAGGAACCACGGAAAGCCGCTCTTACTTGAAAGGCCTAAGTTTTAATTTCCGGTTCTACTCTGTTTTATATGCTATACCAAGTGAAAAAGATCTTGAGAGATCATACAAGAAATGACGAAATCAACAATGAATTCATGGAGATTAACTTTGGTAAATGGCTAAACAAGATATAACAAGACTTAATGATACTAAACACTCATTGAAATGGATATGAGAAAAATGATAATCACCGGAAAGGAAAAATACCAATGGGTGCTTCAATTTTGATCAAATTTCTGGTCGAGGCAGGATATTGGTCCAACAAAAAAAAGATATTTTTGTATAGTCGTATGTCTAGGAGACACAACTCCTAAGTCTTAAAAAACACACTATTCTGTAGAATAGAGCTAGTGACATGCTACCCAAATATATTTTCAAATTTGCAGACTGAGTAGATGTGGTTCACGATGGAATTGTAACTGATAATTAACCTAATCTATAATAAATTATACCAAAAGCCACTTCATTGAAAGAGCCGAAAATGACGATGGCTGCTTTAAAATGACAATATGCTGCAAAACAAGCTGATCAAGCTGGGTACATGTACATAGAAAAAATAAGGAAAGTTAGGAATGTCTGTAAACGATGACATTGAGTCTAGGACGGATCCATGTTGCTTGTTGCTCCTATTGGCTTGAAGAGTAATGACCATCTACTTAAACTACCCCTAATTTTCCTTCGATAAAAGTGATGCAAGTGTTTTCTTCCAGAGGGCCAAATGAAATGCGTTTAACAGCAACCCTTTAGGAAGACTTGTTACATTGAAACTGGAGAGAAACTCAATAGTCAGTGTCACATTTGATATTCTAGTCAATTACAGATAAACTAGAATATTAAACGTGATTTCTTACATTAATTGGCGAATCAGGGTAAGCATCACTATTGGAATGAGCATCACCATCTGAATCAGGGTGAGCATCATCACCATCTGAATCAGGGTCAGCATCACTGTCTGAATCAGGTTCAGCATCACCGTTTTTAAAGAAGTCAGACATTCCGTCATCTGCCCCCTCAGCAATTTCTCCACAATTCACTATTACAATGTCAAGAGTCGGATAATAATTGTCACCCGTAGTTACATGCTCAATCAAACGAACCACCCGCATCCCTTTGATTACCTTGCCAAAAACAACATGTTTTCCATCCAAATGAGATGCTCGAGTAGTAGTAATAAAAAACTGAGATCCATTAGTATTGGGACCATTATTAGCCATTGAGAGAATTCCTTTTCTTCTATGCTTTAGATCAAAATTTTCATCCTCAAATTTCAATCCATGGATTGATTCTCCAGCGGTGCCATTCCTAGCAGAGATGTCTCCACCTTGTATCATGAAGCCTTTTATGACACAATGAAAACAGGAACCCTGCAAGGAATACTGAGCTATGATTAGGATTAAGCAAACAGAGAGCTCATCAAGACAAAGATAATTTAGCTATAATGCAGTATTAAGTTTTGGCTCCAACGAAACGAGGTAATTAGCAACAGTTGAAGTAAAAGGATCTTATAATTTCTTATGCTCTAAGTTACAAGATTTAAATAAGAAATAAAGAATCTATATTATTGAGAGCTGCAGTATTTATATGACATTCCATATGAATTCAAACGAATAATCCTGTATTGTGTCAGCAAAGAAAACGCCCTATGTTGTAAAGCATGGAAAGGGGATGGAAGTGGGAGAAGCAACAGCAGCCAAAAATAGGACTATAAGCAAAGATGAACCACAAAATATGCACTTGTTCAGGTGTCATATCTCATTGAACATACAATAGAGGAATGTTGAAATCTGATTTGTGGACTCCATCTCTTTTGGCAGAATTTCCTGCTATACCTACAGTAGGTTACAAACATCATCCCGTTATGCATAAAGAAGGTGCACCATAGCACAAAAAAAAAAAAATCAGGAGTCATGATAGGTGATAGGATGCATAACGCTTTTAAAAATAAGAAATTCATTGTTTCTAACTTAAAAAGATCGCGAAGATGTCTTATGGCCTATAGCCCATCATTTCGAGGAATGAAGTCTATGAACACTCATAATATACAAACTTGAGAGCTACTATAAATACAATTTGTAGAAACAACTTTCTGCAGGAAGGAACATTGGCCTAAGTATAGACCTATTTATTGACAAATATGCATGAATAGAGTGTGCTGCTGTCGTATATGGACCTGCATTAGAGAAGAAAAGTTGGGCCGAGAGCTATTAAGTTATGGACCTTACAATATCACCCACTATACGTTCAACTGCTTGGGGGGAAGCAGGAACTTAAGGGTAAAACCGTAATCCTGCAACGTTAGAATTCCTTCATATATTAGATACTTTTGGCGTTTAGAGAGGCGTATAGATTCTACTTATTTTCAGTCTCCTTTAATCCTTTTGGTGTTTTGGCCTTTTATGCTCTAATATGTACATGGGTAGCATCCCCTCATGCCTTTTCATTAAATTAATTGCTTATTAAAAAAAATGTAATCTTGCTTTTCAAGATATAATTTTGAGAATTTGTACTTGCAGTTTAATGTGATACTTTGTGCAAATTTTCCTTGGCAAATGTCTAGGGCAGGGATTCCTAGAATCTAGCTAATAATACCTCGTTACAGTTTGAATCGCTAGAATGAATCCAGAAAGCCTTGGAATGGTCATTTCTTGGCCATCAACTGATCTGCTATTTATCAAAATTCATGAATGACGATAACTATTCGAAATGTAATACTTCTTTAGCGAACCGAGCATTTAATCGAGCATTTCAAGGGAAGGAACATTGCATTCTAGCTTTATTCCAATGTACCAAAAATGCCTTATGCTTTAGTCTATATGATTCTATGTGGAAGCCTGCCTTAGTATAATTATGAGTAGGAGATTTCATTTGGATTCCTAGTCTTCTTCTTCTCTTTCTGTTTCACAAACAATCAGTATTGGCGGATTCTTGTTCTCTCTCCCTGTGTCACTCAGGATTTATATTTTAGTTATATTGATGACAATGGGGATTACAAAGACTAATTACTTTTACCTTCTACTACAATTGACTTATTTAACATACAAAAACATCACTCTCTCAGTGAAGCAAACAAGATTACAAAAGTTGATTTGACAGTAACGGCCAATGAACGAAGTATGAAACTATGAGAGACAACTCACAAATGCTAGTCATGCATTGTCAAAATATAGAAACCTGTACACACAATGCTTTTATATAGAGGGTAGAGGAAGAGAAAGGGACCTTGAAATGAAGGGGGGCGGCGGTGTTATGGCCAATGCCCTTCTCACCGGTACAGAGAGCCCTGAAATTCTCAGCAGTTTTGGGCACAACATCTTTATAAAGCTTCACCACTATCCTCCCTTTCACCTCTCCTCCAATGCTTATGTCCAAGAAGCACCTAGGGTTCACCATTCTCTCTCTCTCTCTCAACCATACAAAATAAAACCCTAAAACCAGCTTTACATTTTGAACTGAAAAATCCCGGGATACGAATTGTGGGGGCTGATGATAAGGGACGCAGTGCACAGTGTGCGCGGAAGATGACTGGTTGATGTTTTGACTCTGCAAAACAGAAAACTGAAGCAAAATGTGGCAATCACTTATGAGCAGCAAAAAGGATAAGTGGCGACACTTGATGAGAGTAACCCAACTTACTGAGATCATACCCAGCCAAAAACTCGTCTGATTCCGCAACAGAAGAGAAAGAAACTAAACTTTTTGCCTGATTCCGCGACAATCAAATTCGAGCCAACACCGATTGAAGGAAAAACAAGCATCGAAAATTATCTGAGAACGTGAAAATAATACGTACCAGGCGTGAGAAAACTAACACAGTTGGGCAAATTCAGGGGAGGGTTTGCTTTGCCTGTTCTAAGCTCTCGGGCGCTTGCTCGATTGCTCTCCCACTCTCTCAAAGACAAACACATGGAGGGAAGCGAGATGAGTGGAACAGTGTAAACTGTAAAGGTCTTTTTTTCAAAAACTATAGTCCCTCCTTCCTTAGATTGTTTGCCTTGAGACGCGTTAATTTTGAATATAAAAAATATGGGTTTACAAAAATTATTTTTAAAAAAAAATTATACCATTTTTTCCTAGTCAATGAAATCTTTAAATTGATGTAAAAAAATTTGAAAAGAAAAGAATACTTATACGTCATTTCTTGGTGTAAAATGCACGAATTCTTAAAAAAGGCCGAGCAATTTGGAACGTGGGAGTAATAGTTAACGTCTTTAGGTTGCTATTAACAAATAAAAAAAAGACCGGTTGCCAGTTAAGATGCTCTTGGAGATGATGTTGGAGATGCCCGAGATGTTGCCGATTAAAAAAAAACACAAGAAGTAAGGGTTTGATTGAATGGTGCTAAACTACGTATAATTTCCACTTCAGGGAAAACTAACTATAATAGTTGTTTATTACTTTCTCCGTCCGTCATCTTTGATCTCAAATACAAGTATTTTGTTGTCCTAATTCAAAGCTAAGGGGACATTAGCTAATAAAATTTTACTTTTACGAAAAAGATACAATGCACATCCTTATTTTGGTGTGTATCATATTCATCCCTATAAAAGTTATGATTTTTTAAAAAAAGTTATGATTTTTTTAATTATAAAAGTTACAAGACATACCAAAATGTTACGAATCACATAAAATGTTAAGAATCATATTGCTGAAAAGTTACGAAAACCTAAAAAATGTTACGATTGCCAATGAGATGGCATAATCTGGACCATACAATAAGTGCATATGATACACATCTTTGATGTGTATGTATTGTAGTTATTTCCTGCTTTTACTCTTTCGTTTTTATATACATGTAATGATGATGTTTTGAAGAGTAACTCACAGCATTCTCGTGTATCAAATTTTTTAATCCCCAGTTATGAGCCATCTTATCCGTTGGCCACCAATTTAGGGACCATTGTTAAGTGTCATCATTGGAATCTTCATAAAAAAAAAAAAGAATTCATGTGTGAGTGTGACATGTCTCATTCCTTATACGGGTGATGAGACGTTTGACAATCACTGCTTGCGACATAGCTTTGTATCATAGTAGCATCGCCCTAAGCGTAGGGCTAGGTCGGTTGCAGCATAATACCCAGAAGTACTAGGATCGATTTCCACAGGGAAGGGTCAAAGCTAATGAGAGGTTTACTTTACAATAGAGGTTTCGGCGTTAGGATGACCAACCTTTTGGTTTGGTTTGTCTGTGAGATTCTCTCTTTACCTCTAATGCGATTGAAAATAAAGTTTTTTAAACTATAAATTAAAGGCGGCAAGGTCTAAAGGTTCATACCACCCATGAATCGGGGTATTCAATGGCTATCGACTATAACTCAAGCGAGAGACAAAGTCTCTTGCTCTCACTCGGAAGATTTGACAATGAAGATCATTTTGATTCTAGAAAATGGGTTTAACAATGGGATAAATTCTTTGAGGCATCTTTACAAACACTTGGAGTGACATAGCTCCAAGCATTATATGTGGCCAGGTACAAAGCATTGCCTACACATAATCAAGGAGGTTAACAACCCCTAGTTTTGGTACATAAAATTGAACTTACCCAATGAAAACTAATCTTTATCACATGAATGAGGTTTGTAAATGGAAAGAATCTCTCTTAGACATTTTGTTGAACACCTAAAGTGACATAGCTAAAAACATTGTTTGTGCCAAGTGATTTGTCTACACCCAATCAAAGAGGTTAATAACTCTAAGTTTAGACCAAAAATATGAGTGATACATCCATTCACAAACCCACAATAAACATAAAAACGTGAGAAGCCATTAAAACACTAAAGTCATGGAGTGATATTCACCCTATAACTAAGCCTAATCTACTACTCAAACATGCTTAAAGTACACAACAAGGAGAAAAAACGTGATTAAGAAAAATATGATGAAATTGAAAATAAACACAAGATTAAGATAGATTAAGATGAGTACTACAACATTAATGAAGAGAAATTACCTTGAAACTAAGTAGAAAAACTCCAAATCTAGAGAGAAGTTGGAGCAAAACCTAAAGGAAATGAAAGGGAGATAGCGAGAGAAGGTGAAAATGAGATACCACCCTAAAATATGATGTTGAGGGGCTTTAGCCCCCCAAATTGTGTACAAAAGGTCCAAAATGCCTCTGAAAATAAGATGAGATCGGGCCAAAAATCTGTAGAAAAATATGTTGGATACTGGTATGGGAAAAAACTCATATTAGTATGTAGACATTCTGATAGACTTTTTGCTTGCTGGATAATGGTATGGGAAATAACCCTTACTAGTATGTAGACCTTCTGATGGGCACTTTGCTCTCTGGATATCCATACTGGTAAGTAGACCTTCTGAAGGACATTTTGCTCTTCCTTTAGGGGTTCTTCTAGAACGGCCTTCTTTTGGGAGGGTGTTTCCATCTAGGTCCCGTGTCACACTATTCTATTTAGGCCATTTTTATGCGCACGTGTCAATGTGGTGTACTATAACTTTAACTCCTTTTCCTTTATACTTTTACTGTATCTATTTTCCCTCTCTTCCGTGCACCCACATTTGATCTCTCATGTACTTATTAAGCAAAGTACAACTAACCACCAGCCACTAAAAGACCTCTCTCTCTCTCTCTCTCATTTTAAATTTCAAAATAAAATAACTTTTGTTAAACACATTCATTTTTTATAAAAATTACTCCCCCTGTTCCATAATATTGGTCCCCTACGAAACTACGTGCAATTTTTAAACTAAAAAATAATGTATGTATGAACATAATTTGTTCATCAATATGGATCTTGTTTGATAGATCTCATTGTGAACTTTTAAACTGTGCGGAGAAAATCCAAAAATTATTTTATAAATGCTTTATTTTTTAGTTTGAAAATTGCACGAAGTTTCGTAGGGGACCAATATTATGGAACGGAGGGAGTATATATTTGAAACTTACTCGACGAGATCTTTAAAACAAGATCCACATTGAATATGAAAATATGTACATAATGAAAAAGTTATTTACATGCTCTAATACAAAATTCACACCTCCTCCAGAATTCACCCATTAATTTGTTCACACCCCCTCCAGACAATTCACACCCCTTATCACACAATTCATAGCCTCCATAACGGAGAATTCACAAGACTAATTTACATGAATACACAATTCACAGCCAAAAAATAAAAGAATTCACACACCTGAAAATACAGAATTCACACCCTCCAAAATTAAAAAAAATCACCCATATCAAATGTAGAATTCACACATCCTCTACACAACTTACACCCTTAAAAAATACACAATTCACACCTTAATATGAAAGAATTCAAAAGAATTCACACACGTCAAATGCGGAATTCGCATCCTCCAAGAGGAAAGGATTCATTGCATTTCTGAACAATTCACACCCTCAAAAAATGAAAGAATTCAAATGCCTCAAATGCAGATTTCACACATTATCTACACAAACTCTCTCCTCGAAATGAAAGAGTTCACACCCCTCAAATGCGGAATTCATGCCCTCGAAAATGAAAGAATTCACATCCTCCAAAAAGAGGACTCTACACCCAAAAGATCTTTTTTTTATACACATAATTTCATATTCACTATGGATCTTCTTTGAAAGATCTCATTGAGTAGATTTCAGATATATAATTTTTATAAAAAAATAAATGAATTTATATAACAAGTTATTTTTATTTTAAATCTAAAATAAGAGAGAGAGAGAGAGAGAGAGAGAGAGAGAGAGAGTCTCAATGTGTGTCAGGAGTAAATGCCGTATAGAGATAGAGAGAGAAGTGATGGAGAGAGTTAAGGAAAAGTGTAACATGTGACACGTGATAAGAGTTAGTTCTAATTGTAAAAAATGATGGGATGAGAGAGAGAGAGAGAGATGGTGACCTAACGCACATGTCAGTGCGTGTCAACGTTGTCTGGTTTTCTACGGAAATGTGTTGAGAGAGATGGTGACCTGACGCACATGTCAGTGCGTGTCAACGTTGTCTGGTTTTCTACGGAATTGAAACACATTAAAGTGCTTGGATGGAACAAAATTCCAAAAATGGGACTGACCAATCATTTCCCGCTTCCTTTAATCATCACTTCCCTTGACCTTTTGGACTTCTCGGGCCTTGTTAAATGCTTCATTCTTGACTCCCAGGACTTGGTGGCGGGGTGCCACTTGGTCTCGGGTGCTCGGCCATCCTTTGAACATTTTGTGGCGACAAAACACACCTTATTCTCCCCTTTTATCTAAAACTAACAAAAAACAACCTTGCGCAAAATCAATCGCATAAAGCAACAAAATGTGCATGCGTGTGATCAAAATGAGTGAGATAAGCATCATTATTTACACTTTTGGGGGCTTATCAATCACTTTAGAAGCACATGGGCTTAATCTTTTCGATCATTTCTCCTACAATAGGAGAAAGACCAAGTTGCCTTCTCGGTCGTTATCTGGAGCTGATTTCTTTCCTCTTACTCCCCTTCTAAAATGAGAACTAACTCATATCGCCATCGGACATTTAGCCGAAGCTGATTAGCCTTATGTTCGAGCTCGTTGTTGGAGACAAAACTCATAATGAATGCCAATCAAAATGTTCGACTGGTCTTGGCTGTTGATCGAGCCCGAAATTAGTGCTGACTGTCACATAATCTGTTAACCTTTTCTAATTATCCTCATCAAGTAGCTTAGTTTGTTTTAAAGGCCTTAAAAAGTTATACATGTAGGTGTTTCTCCATTTTTAGGAAAAATCAATCACTCGGGCGGTTGAATAGAGTTGTGTGCCTTTTTTTAACTTCGTAACTTAGCAATTGTGTTCGACCCAAAGGGTGAGACCAAATATTGGTTTGTGGTTTGCCTATGAGCGAGGAATTAAAATTTCCCAACTGTGTAAGAAAACGAGAAGAAAACGATGCAAAGGAAACGAAACAAACTTTATTATCAATTTAACAAAGTAATGAGGGGGCGGCACATCTAGGCCGTCCATTTTGGCTTTGAGCACTGGATTTGGAGAGAGAAAGAAGAGAGAG
Organism: Vaccinium macrocarpon; assembly: GCA_022606695.1. Lineage (NCBI taxonomy): Eukaryota > Viridiplantae > Streptophyta > Magnoliopsida > Ericales > Ericaceae > Vaccinium > Vaccinium macrocarpon. Next base: position 13,876,989 of record CM040172.1, read on the forward strand.
ATTGAGGAGAGAAGGTGTTTTAATCTCGCTATCCAATACACTTTTGGACAACCCAGATGCAACGTTGGCGTACCATGTTGGCTTGGCCACGTGGTACCTGGTAGGTACCCAAAATTTTTCCCCACTTCAGGGAAAACTATAATAGTTGTTATTACATTCTCCATCCCTAATCTTTGATCCCAATTACAATTTTTGGATGTCCTAATTCAAAGCTAAGGAGGCACTTGCTTGCTGCTGGGTGAGTTCTTGATTCTGAAAGCTACAGCGAAGTTAGTAAGGTTGGATCCCCACATTGATATAGAATCTTTTCCCTTACAAAGTTCTTGTTGTTAGTGTAGCTAGATACCTTTAATAACCGTAAGTTCTTTAAGTAGTTCCTACTCTTGCAAACAAGGGAGATTGAGATTTCTAGAGAACTTCTTTCTTATAGAACTATTTGACTTTCTGGTTAGTTCCATATTCCTTAAAGAAGTAGAGTGATTTTGAATCAAGGAATGTAACTTGTGCTATACCATTTTCAAAATCTCAAGGCAAGTCGATACAACAATGAGCTAAAGCATAACCTAAAACCCAGCCAACCAATAAAGAGAACAAAAGAAAAGCCCTCAGTTCACACACGTACAGATCCAAGATGAAAGAGACATGAGATAAGGGATGACCGAGCTAAACAAGCCAATCGATTTCTATGCCTATTTCTATGTACAAAGACCTTGAGTTAAGGGACTTCGAGCAACTATTTGATTGTATTTTGTTAAGTATCTTACGCAAAAAAGATGACCCTAAGACTGCCATTTTTCCCACAAATAGAACGAATAGGAATAGTAATAGAGCTATTGCTATATCTATTCCGCGTGCAATCATTGAATCGGAATTGCAGATGGAATCAAATATGCAATATTTACAAATAAAAGTATTCGGTTATTCGATCGAGAAAAATCAATATACTTTAAATGTTGAATGAGGATTAATGCATTCCCCATACTATATGCTTCTCGGTCACAAGCATTTCAAACCCCACTGTCCTAACTATGCATGAACTAAACCCAACCTTGGAAACGGATGCCTTGCGCCTATGCCGAGAGCCCATTGATTACTATGATCAAACCATTTGCACCATCACCATCTTCAAATAAAGTATTTTCCGCGGTGGCACCGTGAATCACGCATAGCAAAGCCGCGCCCAATACACCGGCAACTCCCATCATATGAAATGGGTTCAACGAACAATTATGAAACCCTTGAAAAAAAGGATGAATCGAAATATAGCTGATACGCCAAAGCTAGGCGAAAAAACGAACTTAAATAAAGTATACAAAGATTGAGAAAGGAAATTTGAGTCATTTTATGAAATCTAGATTTCATAATCCGACCAATCATTCTCGTCTAGGGGCATACTTATCTGACTGCCATCATATTTTGATCATAGTATGAACAGTTTTTTAAAATTGTCAATATAATAAAAAGATATTGATAAGATTTAAGATCTCTTTTTGTTTTTCATAACTAGGAATGCGGTCGAAGGAATTTCCACCATCTTGGAGAAAAAGAATAAAACCAAGCAAAAGGTTTTTCATAATTTCATTTTTTTTATTATGACTTAAACGATTGACTGCAAATACTAGCTTGGCTGAGTATTGCTGAGATAATGGTCTACTTCTGCACATCCATCGTGCAATGCAGAAATACTTTACTCATATCACAAACAAGTCTTAGGACATGTGATAGATGTACAAATGAATATCTTTAAGCAAGGAATCCCCATTTGAATTCCATTCTAGGTTCTTTTGCACGCACCCACTTAGAGAAGGGTGTGGGAAAAACATGGGAAATGTGTTGAAAAACATGTAGTGAAAAAATAGAAGGAAGATGGCATCATCTCGATGGTAGGATATTTGGGGTTAAAGAATCCCTTAAGCAAATTTATTTCGAATCTGCAAGAGATTGTATTGAAAAGCAATCTAATTGGATTGAGCGGCCTATTATATACCGATGCAAACATCACGAACTGTGCTGTAACAAAAGCAGCCACCACTCCTACCCATCTCTGGTTGTCTTTTATGAAGAAGTTAGGAAACTGTGGATTTGGTCATTGTCTTCAATTACTGACGATTCTCAGATCGTCTTATTGTCTTCCTCTTATCATCTAGTAGGATGAAGACGATGCCTAACTACGACAACGACATCCAAGAATCCAGTTGCCATTCCAGCTACGCAACCATGAGAAAACAACTGTAGGTTTCACTCAAAACCAATCATTGCTGCTACCCATCTCCAGTTGTCTTTTTTTTTTGTAAGAACCTGTTTACAACAAAGACATAGCCGATACCTACGGTGGATGTGATCATAAATCCCTAAAAGAATCATGATTCCTTGGGGGCCTTGTATGCAGGAGGGGGAGCCATCAGTGAGATACCATTCTAGAAGAGCTAGAATTCTAACATTGTGCTAAGACCTATAGGCCAAGGGACAGTCTCAAGTAGACAGTTTCTATGGGGCGTAGACCTCCCAAAAGGTAACAGAGGTGCCAAAGGTTTCCTCGGTTTGGACGGAGATTGGGTTGTGAGTGTAAAGGCGGAAGGGAGCTTGACTGCAAAACCCACCCATTGAGCAGGGATGAAAGTCGGCCTTAGTGATCCAACGGTGCCGAGTAGAAGGGCCGCCGCTCAACAGATAAAAGTTACTCTAGGGATAACAGGCAAATCTTTCCCCAATTTATCATTGAATTGGGCCTTTCTCCAAGAATAACAGTCTTACTCCTGTATCAAGGCATTGATACGGTCGGCGAATTAAAATAAACTATAAAAGACCTTAGATAATTATCAAATTTGCGAGGATCTTTTGCTGTAGAACCGAAATCATTGCTCCCTAGGTGACTAAAGAAATATTTTGTTATGTTGCCCTAAAAGGGGGATTAACCAGTACCAACATGTATTATTTCCCCCAGAACAACACTCTTTTTGAGGTCTTCCAACCAATCGATACAACTTTGCAATATAGTTAACTCAACATCAATCAACTTGGCCAAAAATTAGGATACTTTTTGGGAAAATGAAACTTCCCCCCAAGAGAAGCAAAGGAAAGGCTTTCATAAAAATTCTCGTAGAATCGAGAATGATGTTTTCATTCTGTACATGCCAAATCATCTCTGACCTCTCGGGAATTGCACGTATAGAGATTCAAAAAAACAATTGATCTAATCAAGGTCCAAATTTATTTGGCATTCCCAATAGTATTAAAAGAAAGTCCAAAATTTTGACTTCTGGTTCTGCCAAATGAATAATCATTGAGTCCTCCTATTTCCGGACAACACATACAAAGAGACCTACCAACTAAATAATTAGTGAATCTCTGAGAGATTTTTATAGAATTAATATATTTCTCTTCTATTTCTCTTTTCCATCTAGTTATTTTCTTTGGCTATTCACTAGAGCAATTAGGATTTGGAAGTCGATCCGCATTATAATGAGAGGCTATTCCTCCCAGAACAAAAGGATCAAAACCTTCTACCCTCCACGCCGGATTCAGAGTTGTACTTTTCCTTGTTAATCCATAAGGGTTGGACCTCTTCATTCTTATCGATTATTGTTTATAAATAGATAGAACCATAAGAGGGTCTCCTTTTTCTTAAGTTTTATGAGTAGTGCCAGTACTCCTGCTTGTTTATAAAACCTTTATCTTTGGAGGCTCAAGCAGAGGCCTGTTTCCTTATGTTCTCTCATATGAATCTTTTGTCTCCCACTATGGGAGATCCCACTGTCATACCAACTCAAGATATGCTTATGGGACTCTATATATTAACGAGCGGGCATCGTTGAGGTATTTGCGTAAATAGATATAATCCATATAATGATAGAAACTATCAAAATGAAAGAATTGACAATAATAACCATAAGTATAGAAAAGAAAAAGAACCTCTTTTGAGGAAATGAAGTGTGGAAGGTAGCCACTATGAAGACGAAGAAGTTCCAAGAGTTACGAAGGAAGTTTCGAGCTCATATTGGTCAGTCAAGTTGTTAGTGATTGTTCGTGGAATCTTTTGTGGATTTATGACCATAGCCACCGTAGGTCTCGGCTACGGCTATCTCTTCGTTGTAGCCAGCTTCTTCATAAAAGACAACCGGAGACGGGTAGCACCAATGGCTGCTTCTGTTACAGGACAGTTTGCGAGATGGTAAATCAAAACAATTAGCCCGACACAAGGTTTTTGAATAAATGATTGTCACCTAATGAGCAAGGGATATCTGCCTTTCTACTAAAGAGGATGTATTGAACTCATACTTCACATAATTCATTTGCGACTTTCTATGAATGTTAACTAAGTATCGTAAGTAACTTGCGATCTAATTTGCTTGGTGGATTCTTTAACCCGAAATATTCTACCACCGCGGTGATGCCATCTTCCTTCTATTTTTTCACTACACATTTTTCAACACATTTCCCATGATTTTCCCCGCACCCTTCTCTAAGTAGGTGCATGCAAAAGAATCCAAAATGGAAGTGCTTACAGTATACAAGGTATAGAATCTTGTAAGAAGTAGTTTGGATGGTTGGTTAATTGGTCACACTTTCTTCATGATTTTCAAACGAGAACTCATAGGGAAGAAAATAGATTTTCCATTTTTCTTTCAGTGTGGGTGAACAACGGGAATCGAACCTGCGTATGGTGAATTCATGATCCAATGCCTTAATCCACTTGGCTATATTTGCCCCCTTAACATTTCAATTTCAAGCATTCATCATTATTTCGGAGATAGAAATTGGAAGTCTTAAGCCAATTTGATCTTTTATTTTCAATGGAAAATAACAATTTCACAAAGCAAAGGTATCGAAATTCAAAATGAACACAAAACGAAAAGAAAAAGGGAGACTGAATCATGACACTTAGTATATATACTAAGTTATATATATACTTCAATCTATTATAATTAAAAAAATGTAATTAAAAAAATCTTCTTAATTGAGATAATTGAATCATTCAAATACAATAACCTGATTAGATTTGGTTTTTCAAAGTTAATTTAAGAAAAAAGATTTAAAGGCTTTCTCTGACACGATTACACACAATTATTTTCTATTATAAAGAAGTAAAAGAACCAAACACACCCATATTGTGAATGGAACTTCGTGCCTTTACGTGGAATTGTCGATGCATGCCCACATTTTCTTCCCTTCATGATTGGTTACGGCTATTTGTCCCCACGGCAGATACGTACCCCACGTCCATTTTTCTTGGGTTATGGGATAATGGGGCAAGAAAACACTCCACTACTTGATGTCTTCTTCGGCACGTGTACTTAAAAGAGAAGATAATTGGCCATATTAACTTGGTCAATGGCCTTGGAATTATCTTGGAGTAATTATCCCATGAATCATTTTCACAACTGCTTCCCACAAATCGTAGACTACAAATTCATTTCCAGCCGAATGAATATAAAACACGGGCCGAATCTTATAAAAAAATACTTGGGGTTTGTAAAAAGAAATAGAATTAATGTAACCCATTAATTTCACAAGTGAATTTAGCCCAATTCATTCTAAAAATAATACTCCATTCGTCCCTAAATAAATGTCTAGACAGCAAATCTAGGCCTTGAAAAACATGCACTTCTTCCTTTAAAAATTATTTTAAAAAATGACAAATAAATAGCTTGACGATCCAGTTATTTATTTGTGGATTTTTTTAAAAAAAAATTATGGGAAAAAAATGCATGTTTTAAAGTCTTATGTATACAGTCCGGACATTAATTTATTTAGGTACGGAGGGAGTACTTTTTAGCCCTTTAGGAAAAAATGACAAATTTGGGTGTAGACAGTAAACAACGTGCAAGACACATGAATCATGAGAAGTTCCTAATTTTCCTCATCCAATAGGTTATTCATCATCCACCAGATGTTAAAACTTTGCTTTATGTCACAGATACACTTTTCATATTTAGCAAAGCATTACATATTACGACACCATTAAAGACTACAAATTAGCACACAGATTGATCTCTAGTTCACCACCCTACAGTTCTTTCTTATCTGCCCATCTTGCCCGGTAAGCACACCAACTTTGCTCAGCTTCACCATCGACGCTCCAAAATCGGCTGCGAAAAGAAAAGGGAACTTGCTGTAGACATTCACCATTGCAGCCGTCGTGTTGTCCCCCATAAGCGCTTGGTCCGACTGGAGTAGGCCAGAATTGTTCAAGAGGTTCTTATAATAGACGTTGTCAAACTTTGCAGAAGTAACAGGATCCAGTGGAACCAAGTTGGTATTGGAATCATCCCTATTTGGGCACACACTCTGCAGATTGCTTAGCAGAGATGAATCAAGTGTTGGATCTGGGTTACCGGACCCATCAAAGTTGAAGAGCCTTTGTTTGAATGTGAAGCACTGGGCAAAGCCAATAGTATGTGCACCTATATGAAACATATACATGTATACATAGTAAGATGGCTTAGTCAGAAGTTTGCTTAGACAATCAACAAAAACTAATATTTTCAAATTCTAAAAGAAGACTTCATCATATTCGGCGAAATTTTTTAGGACGACTTGGGTTGGGATCCCCGGCGGTGTTACGTATTTTTGAAAAGTTAGATTGATTGAGTTTCAGGGGGTGTTCCGCTAAGGGTACGTGTTTTTAGAATAAACTGGCTTTTCACGTTTTTTTATGTAATGTATTGTGAAAAAATGACATGTATTAGTATTTGGAAAAAACTGTTTTTTCGTTAGTCGAACACCCCCTCAATCTCACGACAGACACTCCTATTACTTAATATACGGGTAAGTATGATTTAGGATGATACCTGAGAGCACAACCACGTCTTTTATGTCTAAACCCTTTGAAGTAAATTTGGCAGTAAGATTTTCCAAAGGCTCAAAAGGTGATGGAACATCTCTGTTAGCTGCAGCCTGACTTGCTGTTAATCCATCCCGACGACCTAAGGGTACAGTCCAGTAAGGTCCTCCAGCCTGAAAGTGTATACAATGAAAATATATTGTAATTTTAAAACAAGAAGTCACACCCAACTGCTAAATATACTGTGAAGTTACAAGGATTAAGTGGTGATTCTTAGCACAAGTAACTTCATTGAAAAGATTCTTACGAGAAAGATGGCCTCTCTCGTTGCAAGAGTGAGTATATCAGCACAAGAAACAGTTGATGGGCAAGCTTTCTCGACATTGGCTTTTAACGCGTCAATGACCTCAAAACCTCTAGCAGAATTTTGATTAGGTGCAGCGTTTTTCTCCCCCTTGAAGGTGCTGGTATCATCGAGCAACACGGAACCCTCACATCCCTATCCACCAAAAGCATATAAATACATAGTTAAATTCCAAGGAAGAAAAAAGACTTGCTTATAAGAGCTATAATCTTGGAATTTCTTCACTATTTTCCTTAATTATCCTTGTCTTCTCACTGGTTGACAATGTAGGGAGTATTTCCTAATTATTATTCTTTAATGCTCTCCTACTTGTGGAGGATTTGTTCTTAGCTTATAACAGTATGATTAGATGAAAAAAAAGGAAATGATGTAAAACACAATTTTGATTACATCAACAATACAGTCATGGAAGTGCAAGCGCAGGAGAGAGGCTGCCATCCTAGTGTCATTTGCAATAGCAGACCACACGCCGAATCTGACAATCTTTGTCAGGTTTGGACACGTGCTATCATAAAACTTATAGTCAAGTTGACTGCAAACAAAATGCCCGAGGAACAAGAGGCAGAACAAGGGAGCAAATGAAAGTCTGAAAGCGCTTCGTCCCATTTTGTGAATGTGAGAGAACATCCAAAGGTACCACAAGATAGGAAGTCATGAAACCAGCTTATATACTAAACAGAATTAGAGGAGAATGTGGCTGCTTAATTCTTAATGCTCTCCAGGCAGTGGCAGAGCCACTATAAGTTGTCCCTATCACTTAAGTTTGGGGGTTTGGCACAAATCCACAATTTTCTCATGAGTAGTGAAGAAACCAGTCACCCCCACTAAAACAATGACAAAATTTGTACCTTTTTGAAAAGAACACAGGCTGTTTATAGTGGATTTTCACATCCAGTTGACTTGAACCTTGTTTAAGAAAAAAAAAAAAAAAAGATTCTAGAGATTTTGTCACTCCCTTTTTGCCTAAGGTACCCTTCACCTTTGAAATAAGTCTAAGGTTTGGGAGCTGGGAGCACAAGTTTTTCTACAAAGAATCTATTTTATCCTCCAGAAAGTGCAGACAATTATATTCCTACTTAGGGTAGGAGCTAGTAATCTCACTACGCATACTTTGTAGGGGCGAGCCTGTACAGTTCATAGGAATTCTTTTTTCATACAATAATAGAGTTTTTTTTTCCCTTTTGCAGGGGGCGACCGCCCTTACTGGCTCCATCCCTGTTCTTACTAGAATTGAAGTGCAATGTAGGCATGCATTCCATTTCAGACTAGTTGAATGTGGAGAAGACTTTTGCCAGAAAAAAATCCATGCATATTAGTGCTTTGAGATAAAGGCAGCACAAATGACCAATTACAGTGAAAGGGAGGTGGTCGTCGTTGGTTTGCTAATTAAGAAGAGTATAGTGGATGTGAAGTCTCCAAAAATAAGAAGCATGTACGTAGCCGCCTCAATTACATAGGAAGAGCTAGCTGGAGTTCGTAGTTCCAATGGAGTACGTATCTGTCAAATTTATCAGTATTCTAATAAATTTAGACACTCATAATCTTAGGCTCGCATGACCATTCAAAATTGTTTACAGGAGCAGAAATTTTATACTTACGTTCAAAATCACAACCTAATAATTGGAATATGTTAGAAAATACACCACGGTAACTTAGAGAAAACCTTATCGTACTTGTATCATGTACTAGCAAGGTTTTGAAAGCGGGATATCGGTTATCTTGTTTTATAAATTTTATCGGAATAAATACGGTGTATCGTAAGATTCGTTAACCATAATTAATATGTAATTAACAAGTATTTATAATAGCAACAATGAGCCGTAAAGGGGTGTTTATTGAATACTTTTTGAATAAATAGAAGGAAATTGATATTCACACTCCCAATTTTGATGCAAGAGTTCCAAACTATAGTAGTTTTCAAAGATTACCCTTTCACAAGTTCCATGATTTACTTCAGGCACTCCAAAAAACCTTTACTCCTTCCTTTACTTCAGGTACTCCAAAAAAATAAATAGTTTTTTTTTATTAGAAAAAAGTAGATAGGTGCTCAACTCCTTCTATCGCATGTCATTGAATTGCCTACTTCCATATGTAATGTTTCCTTGGTAGAGTCTTTATGTTATTGTCTCCATGTTCTGTACCAAGACAACCTAGACAAGTGGACTTCGGCCTATGATTGTAGAACCATCATTTTGTCCATGCAAAGTCTCTTGAGAGTTTTGTTACATTTTCTCTCAAGAGTTCTTTAACTTTAGTGATGTGTTTTACTTGTCTCACTATGAGTTTTAAAATGTAGATTTGAGGCCGTTATGAAGATTTTGAGGAAAAAATGGTAGATAATGAGTACAAAAATATAAAGATCTTGTGTCGCAACCGTTTTGAAGATTTTGATACATCAACATTTTCAATTGTGTGTTATTTATTTCGGAGAATTCTAGCAATGTTTAGTTTTTTGTGTGTGTGTGTGCACAAAGTGGGGTGAAACAATTTGACATAGATGCATGTTTAATGTTAGGAACCTAATATTTATTTTGTGGATGTTTAATGTTTGGAATGTAATGTTCTTTTATGACGGAAAAAAGATTTTATTGATCCAATAGAACAGATTCAATAACAAAGGGAGAAGGACCAGCTAGGCATCACTATGAGGGGGAAACATCCCAACTAGGTTGGCACCCAACCCTCTCAACAAAAAAATGCTAGAAAGACCTGAGCATGGTTGGCAAGTGGTCAACCAGCTAGCCCAAAACAGTCCTTAGATCGCCAATACAGGTAAATCCAGAAAAACATATAGCCAAATACTAAAAATGAAGGCTTCAACACACCAAAGGGATGCTAATGTTTAGAACCTAATGTTTATGTTTGGTTTTGGAGTGTCTTAAGTAATTTTTATATCTTAAAAAGGGTAATTTTTTAACTTCATTAAATTTTGGAGTGCCTACATAAAAAAAAGGCCCCAAAATAAGCACCCTAAATAGAAAACCAAATACTAAGATCCATTAGACAAAATCATAGCATAACTTCGAAAGACTCTGGCCTTGTTTGGTTGGGAGTTTTGAGGGAGTTTAGTTTAGTTTTGATGATGTAAGCAGGTGTAATAAGTGGAGAGAGATAGAGAGAAAAGTGAGAAAAATGATGATGCCAGCGCAAAATAGAACTTGACAAAGCCGGAGCAAAGCTCCCAATCGAACATGGCCTCTATGTTTTAATCTTTTGTAGAAAATCAGCCCACCAAACAAGATGTCAATCAATCACACAACAGAAAGAAAAAAAATGAAGAACACAACGATATACATGGAAAACCCCAATACGAGTAAAAACCACAGGAAGGAATCAAAACACTACACTCAATGTGTAGTTACAAGTCATCTTACCAACGATCGTGAATCCTCACCAATCGAACCTAAGAACAACTTGTCGAATCCTCGTTCACCACACTTAGTGCTTTGACTGCCGCTGCCTTGAATCCACAAGCCTTCCGTTTGCCTCCTAGAATCCAGCGAAGGACTTTGAAGCGCCTCTCAAACTCCACGAAATGACTTTACTCAGAGATTGATTGTTTCTAACAAAGAACAAACATCTTGAAGATGATCTTGAAACACACGACATTCACAAGCCTTCACAATTCTTCAAGGTTCACAAACCCTAGCCTCCGAAAGTGATGAGAGATGAAAATATTGGTATTAGGGTTCTTATCACCGCAGCTCTCATCATTTTTCGACCTAATGGCTAAGATTTTATAGTTGCTGAATCGGGCATTTTTGCTGGCTGTTTTGCTCGATCCAAATATCCAGCAAAAACAAACAGAACGTTTTGCTAATAAAAGGGCCTTGAAATGTTTGAGCAAAACATGCAACATTTGACTTTTTCCTTGTGCAATTTTGCCGAGTGCTTTGCTTGAGCCAAACATCTAGCAAACTCAATCAGAATGTTGTGCTAGTAGATATCCTTGAAATGTTTGAGCAAAAACATGTAGCATCTAACTTTGTCTTCAAAATGAGCAATTCATCTTGACTAAAAACTACCGCACCGAATAAAAAATACATATTGAGATGATTCATTTTTCACACCTAAAACAGACACTCTAAAAATAAATACCGAAAATAACAGTGTCATAAAAATACGATACACGAAAAAGTATATGTTTTAGGCATGGTTTTGCCAAACCAAAGGAAGCTCGACCTATTGGGCTTGCAAGTAAAACAATGTACGGATCACCGAGGGATAGCATCAAGTGTGTTATAGATCACCATGAACAAGCTTCACAAAATGAGGTTGATAACCTATACAACTTAACCTGAAAAATCTCCATAAAAGTACGAGACCATGTTCAATGAGATTTAAATATAATAGAATGCAAATTGTGAAATACATTCACTCAGAAAATAAGTAATGACCCCAATATGATCCTACAAATCTGTACATCAACCTCTTCCTCGAACTTGTGCAATAGATAACTTTTTCCCCTCTTCCAACAAATGGCACTTTGATTTGTCTAGCATCAAACCTCTAGTATTGAAGCACAGTTGTTTTGGCCATTATTCAGGAGAAACAAGATCCTTTCAGAGCATCCGCATCTCTCTCGCCACATCCCCTTGTGATATTATAATGGTGAATGAAGCCCCCTAAAACTTTTCTTTTTTATAGATAAAGCTTTTATTAAAACCACCGAACAAACAAAATCGAAGGGGCTTACCCCAGATAATTAACAACCAAATTGGAAAGAAAATAGATAAACTACCACTAGCTCTTTTACAAGAAGACACCAAATTTACATCCAAGGAACCCAACAATCATAACAAAGCCACCTATCCCTCCATCAATGATTTTCAAAAATTCTATCCGAGAACCTCCAAAGAAAGAGATTATGACCTATTCTTTGAATGCCTCTCCAGGCACAAACACAAGCCCAGACATCCGTAACTACATGATCTTCAAGCATTTGCACCTCGAGACTACAATGTGAAAAAATTTGGCTATTTCGTTCCCACCAAACCTTGTAGATTACTACCGCCAAAACCACTTTAGACACCATACACAAGAATTGAGACCCACTTTGATACTAAACCATCCACCCCAACACCTGGGGTAATGCATTTACAAGACACAGGGGACACAACTTGACTTGTAAAGCCCTCCAGAGCTAAGAAGAATAGGAGCACTGGAAAAACAAGTGCTCATGAGACTCCATATCAGTTGCACATAGCATACATTGTTCACCCAACACAATCCCCGCTGCTGCGATCAATCCAAAGTGGACAGCCTTCCTAACACTGCCAACCATTCAATGATCGATCACCTGGGCACAGCATGCTTGAACCAAATTACTTTGGCCCACGAAACCACCAGCTTAGAACTCCTAAATGCGTTCCATGCAGAAAAAATAGAAAACCTACCATTAGATTCCAAGTTCTTAAACCCCCCGAAAACTTGCTGCATCAAGCTCAACTGTCTCCTCCCTATTCTAATAATTGAGTAGATTTGCTACAGCCCCTCGCTGCCCCAGGCGAGGCTTTATTCATCCACTACATGAGTATTAGTACTAGTATTACTAGTACCTTTCAATATTATATTAAAAAAATAAGGAGATATTTATAGGACATAGTTAGAATAGAGAATTTGATGCAACAGATATTATAGAAGTGACTAGCTAAAGTAATAAAGTGACTTTTTAAGGTGTGATTTGGTCTAAAATTTAGAGAGATTGATGCGGATGTTCTCAGAGGAACAGTTTGTATAATTAAAACAAGGGAATTTTTTTTGAAAAAAACCCTAACCTTTGACCCTTTTATCACATCAGCACCAAACCTTTTAAAACGACAACTAAACCCCCGAGCTTGACACTCTGTTATCAATTTGCCCCCTCATTTGATTTTTCATCCAATTGATGGTGGCAAGTTCTATGTGGACACATGTGGGAGCCCCTGCCCATTAGTTGGCCTCCATGTGGACATGACACTACTTAAAAAAAACTCTGACCTTTGGACCAAATGTCCCGTGAACACCTGAACTTCATAAAATGTCAATTAAACCCCTCACCTTGACACTTTGTAATCAATTCCCCCCCTAGTCCATTTTTCGTCCAACTTAGTGTAGACTCCCAAAATGACGTCGTTTTGTGCTTTGTCATGGGCTTCTAAATTTGTTCGTTACACATTGTCTAAGGAGCCAACTTTAAGGTCCCACACAAACAACCTGAACCTTTCAATAGTTTTAAAATAATTAATTAAGTGGTTTCATTAAAAATGATGCTCATCGGATATTTATAAGTGAATGATCTAATTCATTTAGAATCTGGACCCTATAATTTGAAAGAATTTTGTAAAAAGTTATGCAATTTGTGCTCATTATCCTTTGATCTGAACCTCCAGATATCTACTCATTGAGATTAGCATTCACTTATAAAATTATCTTGGTCAGACATTGATATGTATCAAAAATAGTTCATATTTTTTGGGTTTTCATACCTATTGGTGTCCGATCAAGATAAATTTTTTTAAGTGAATGCTAATCTCAACAAGTGCTACAATATCTACGGTTTAGATCAAGGGGATGCCGAGCGCACAATTGTGTCTTTTTTCAAAATTCTTTCAGATTATAGGGTTCTCATTCTGAATGAAAAATTAAACTAATTAGATCAATTACTTAGTAATACCGATGGGCCCAATTTTGTCCATGACCTCTCAAATAATTATCTTAAAATTATTGAATAGTCCAGATCATTTGTGTGAGACTCTGAAATTGGCTCCACAAACAATGTGTAACAAATAAATTTGGAAGCCCATGACAAACTCACAAAACAACGTCAATTTGGGAGTCTCTATTAGGCAATGGAGTAAAAATGGACTTTGTGTGTGTGTGTGTTAATGCGGGGGTTGTTAAATTGATTAGAGAGTGTCAAGGTGAGGGGTTTAATTGATGTTTTTTTGAAGTTCAGGTGTTAATGTAACATTTGGTCCAAAGGCCAGGGTTTTTTTTAAGTAGTATCATGTCCATGTGGAGGCGAGCTAATGGGCAGTGGGTCCCACATGTGTCCACGTACAATTCACCGTTATCAATTGGACGGAAAATTGAATGAGGGGGCAAATTGATAACGTAGTGTAAAGCTCAGGGGTTTAGTTGATGTTTTTAAAAGATTCGGTGTCGATGTGATAAATGGTCCAAAGGTTAGGGGTTTTTTTTGAAATTTTCCCTTAAAACAAATTGTTAACGCAAAAAAAATCATGGCTAAAAAGGACACTATTTAGCGCAACAACTTATCAACTCTTCATTAAAACCGGCATTAAGACACATGCTAAATAACCGGAATGAAAAAGAAGAATTTTTCCATGAGATAAGCACAACCTCAGGGGACTCAAATTCCATAAAACCTAAGTTCTTGGATTTTCCTGTGTAAAACGTTGAATCATAGAAACAACTAAAAACAGGCAGCGGACAGAAACTGTAAGAGAGTTGCAGTTAAAACTTCAGCATGAATTTCAGTCAACATATTTTGAACAAACTAACAAAACCAAAGAAAGAAAGGAAGTAATGAGAATCCATGTCAACATTCTTGTTCTACGCAATTAATGTAAGCCTCTTGATTGTGTGAAATTGTCTACAGAAAAAAAATACAACAAATTTACCCATAGAAAAAAGAAAAAATATGACAAACAATACACTGTTTCGGTGATTCATTTGTACATGGGCAAATATGTACATATCTTATGGTACCAAATATGAATATATCTTTTAACGGAATTGAAATATTTGAAGGAAATGATCTGTCTCATCTTTTGTATGAGGGAGAGAGACCCTTTTCTAGGGTAAAATACAATACAATACAAATCAAATGAAATCAATGGCAATCAATATAGGGATCTGCCATGA
Source organism: Vaccinium macrocarpon (assembly GCA_022606695.1). Lineage (NCBI taxonomy): Eukaryota > Viridiplantae > Streptophyta > Magnoliopsida > Ericales > Ericaceae > Vaccinium > Vaccinium macrocarpon. Next base: position 13,892,006 of record CM040172.1, read on the forward strand.
TTGATAAATAGCACTACTAGGATTTAAGGGGAAGGGTTTTCCTCAAACTCAAACCTCCAATTTATATGTTAGTATGATGATTAGGTTCTGACAACTAAAGCAATACCTCAAAAGGCAGATAGCTATTGTTTTATTTACTGCCATTTTTTCACACACAAAAAAAAGGTACATGGTCGTTATACTAAAAAACATACATGCAAAAGAATTTTTTTTGTACTTATATAAAAACATATGGATACTTTTTGCAGGAGAAAAAGTACATGGCCAGTTGAGAAAATATTGCTAGACTTGTGGAGAGAAAACTATTCTAGTACTTGAGAAGATGAGATGGAAAGCTATGAGTAGAGGGCAATAATTTTGTTATGAACTCTTAGAATTCACCTGCGTGCGTGGGGAGGTAATTAAGCAAGCCAAAATATTCACACACAAGACCTTCAATGACACTAAAGCAACGTAGACGCAATCTCATGAATGGAATGCTAAACATAGGGAAATATATGACTACCACATTACAACACCCTTACATCAAACAAACAAATGAAGCCATGCCACATCTAGGATCATTTAGGACTTTATTTTCGATTGTAATGTAAGGTAGGGATAAAGTGTATAAGGCTAGGTTGGAAATTAAGAATATAAAGTCCAATTCATGTTCCACACTTCACTAACACTACCCTTGTCA